>CM066031.1:527078484-528297884 GCA_033557465.1 Ichthyophis bannanicus | reverse complement strand
TTGTGGAAAATTGCAAGAGGATCTCGATAAATTAGAAGACTGGGCATCAAAATGGCAGATGAAATTTAATGTGGACAAGTGCAAGGTTATGCACCTAGGGAAGAACAACCCAAACTATGGTTACACGATGCAAGGTTCCACATTAGGAACCACCACTCAGGAAAAAGATTTAGGCGTCATTGTGGATACCATGTTAAAAACCCTCGGCCCAGTGTGCAGCGGCGGCCAAGAGAGCAAATAGAATGCTAGGTATGATAAGGAAAGGAATGGAAAATAAAACAAAAGATATTATAATGCCTCTATATCGTTCCATGGTGAGACCGCACCTTGAATATTGTGTGCAATTCTGGTCACCGTATCTTAAAAAGGATATAGCGATTTTAGAAAAGGTTCAGAGAAGAGCCACCAAAATGATAAAGGGGATGGAAGGATACTCCTATGAAGAAAGGCTAAAAAGGTTAGGGCTCTTTAACCTGGAAAAGAGACGGCTGAGGGGAAATATGATAGAAGTCTATAAATTAATGAACGGAGTGGAACTGGTAAACGTAGATCGATTGTTTACCTTATCAGAAAATAGAAAGACTAGGGGACATGCAATGAAGCTACAGGGTAAACTATTTAAGACTAATAAAAGAAAATATTTTTTCACTCAACGTGTAATCAAACTCTGGAATTTGTTACCAGAGGATGTAGTAAAGGCTGTTAGTGTAGCTGGGTTTAAAAAAGGTTTGGACAAGTTCCTGGAGGAAAGGTCCATAAACCATTATTAAGAAGGGACCCAGGATATCAATGCTTGACCCAGTACAAGCATTGTGGAACCTGTGTCTTTTGGGGAAACTGCTAGGTACTTGTGACCTGGATTGGCCACTGTTGGAAACAGGATACTGGGCTTGATGGACCTTGGTCTGACCCAATATGGCATATCTTATGTTCTAAACAAACCTAGAGAGCTCTTCGGTATAGTCAAATCTCTAACCAAACCCCAGGAACAAGATGAGCCTACCTACACGCTTACATCAAAACCAATAGCATGGTACTACATAGAAAAAACAGGAAAGATCTCAACACCAACCGTTCTAACTAAAGACACCGATTCCACTATAACCACAACATGGACAACATTCTCAATGACATCCACAATCCAGCTAGAGAAAATAATAGCTAATCTGAATACAACCACATCAGCCATCAACCCCTGCCCAGTTAGTTGGTTGAAAGTATCACATGAAGAACTCTCCCCTGTAATACACAAATTAGTACAATTGGAAAAAGGATATATGTCTAAAGGGCTAAAAACTGCATCAATGTGCCCTATCCTAAAAAGCTCCACTTTGAACAAATCAGACCCCAGTGCTTCCAGACCAATTTCTAGTCTACCATTGCTAGCAAAAATAATAGAAAAAATAGTCCAAATTCAACTACAGGAACACATTTATTTATTTATTGAAACACATTCTCCACTCAACCCGCAACAACACGGCTTCTGAAACAGTCATGGAGTAGACACTACTTACTGCACTCATGGGGAATTCCGCAAGGATCTGCCCTATCAGTACTACTGTTTAACCTCTATATACAGCCCATCTACAAAGTAATCCAAAAACATGACATCCTTCTACCACATATACACAGATGATACTATGTTGTACACTCCAATAAACACTAGCAACCCCAATCAGACCAGAATAGTCACATGCTTTGATGAAGCTGCCTCAAGGCTATCCAAACATATCTGAAAATAAACTATAAAAAACAGAGGCCCTATATGCATCGAGAGACAAAACATTTGACACCCTAACTGCCCTGAAAGTTAAAGATGCATACCTGGAAGGCAAAAATGAAATCAAATACTTGGACATCACAACTGATAAGCAGCTAAACATGACCAGCCACATTAACAACACTAGAAGAGTGATATACTCCAAAATAAAAACCTAACACCACCTATAAACCCTCCTACGCACAATGCTCCAAGCAATGGTACTCCCCCACCTAGACTTCTGTAATGGCATCCTTACAGGTCTTACACAGCAAACCATACAGCACCTCCAGTTGGCACAGAACACTACTGCCTGAACCGTTACCCAAACCCCACTAAGAGAACCCATCACCCCAAGTCTGAAAAAAAACTTCACTGGCTTCCAATAAACAGCAGGATAAAATATATAAACCTACATACCATCTTCAGAACTCTGCAGTCTGAACCTCCTACCTACTTAAGAACACTCCTACAGACCATTCTACAAACAGAGAAAGGAGAATCCATACCAGAAACTCCCTAGCCACTTTGGCAGATTTCACTAAAAGTAATTCTTCCACATCCAGCAGATCCCTCTCTCTTTATGCACCAGGACTATGGAACTCGCTTCCAGAGAAGATGAGATCCACAAAAGATCCTCAAGTATTTCAAAAGCTTCTAGAAACATGGTTATTCCAAGAATACTTTGAGGAAATGGTCACCTGACCAACACCCGGAACTCCACAAGTGACTACTAGCTACATACTCACCCACCCTACTAGCTAGAGTATTTACCACTATTATACATACCCAAGTTCCCAAAAATTCTGATATTGCAAATGTATCCTGTACTGTAAATAATAGCTACACTATAAATAGTTATCTGTTCTGTAAGTTACATGGTATCAGGGATTCACTGACTGTAAATGGTTACTTGTTACTTAGAATGGTTAATTGTTCTATGTAAACCGCCTTGACTTACTGATGGGATGGTATATAAAATCACATACATACATAACTAAATAACTAAATAAATAAAATTTAGAATGCTCTTGGACTTACACAGCTTATTCATATGATGCTAAGTATTTACTGCTTAGTAGTTACTTTTATTCTGGCTATGCATTTGTCCCTTTACTGCAGTTTTCTTACAACACTGGATTTGAAGGGGAAATACTAGCATCATGTGAAAAGAGTTCACAAAGGAGTTTTGGGAAAAGGGAGGTGGGATGTAGCCAACACTAATAGTAAAGAGGAAGGGGGCACCAATCTATAGGTTACAGGGGGATGCTAGAAACTCTAGCACTGGCCCTGCTTCTAAAATTCCTATTCCGGATTGCCGTCAGGGTACGAGGCAGGAAGCAGAGAGCCTCCCTGCCCCCCACCGCAAGGACAATCCAGCCCAGCACACCACCAGCCGCAATAAAGGAAGCAACTCCAGGTACACCTATGCCTGGCGGGACCGTGCCTGAGGGCCCTTTGGCATAGCCCTTAGGTGAGGACTTGAAGTGGGGACAAAACTCTCTGCAAAGTGCACAGGACAACCATAGCAGCACACCAGGCACCCACTTGCATGTAAGTCATAAACGCTCTTAATTTGGTTTTAATTTTATATCTCTTTTTTGCACCGCCTTAAACCGCATTACCCCATGCAATGTAACCCTTGTGCTCCAATGAAACAAAGTATCACTAATGCATTGATCCCTAGCCACACTGCTAATTTGTAACTAAATGTACTGCCCACACTTTGTAACTAAAGGTACTGCTACTTTGAAATCACATGTACTAGCCACATTGTAATTCATGGTAATTTTCTGACTGTTAGAATAAGAAACCCCAAACTCACTTTCCTGCCACTACAAGAACCAGCACACCAACAAACATATCGTACACTGACAATTGGATTACACTCATTTGCCTCACTACCCTAGTCATAGGCAGTCTAGCTGCTCACTCCACCCTTCTCGCCCTATTCTGACCATCCACTCTCTGAAACCCATCACACCCTCTCCAAGGTTCACACAAACCATGCACCACAACAGAAGGCCTGTATGGCTCCTCCACATTCCCACAGGCACTCTCACCTAGTCACCAACCCCTCACAGCATCCACTCAGACCACACCATCAAATGCAGCCTGATCAATGCACGCTCCGCCCACAATAAAATCCAGACTCTAGCCAACCATTTCACCGATGATGAAATTGACCTCCTCTGCATCACTGAGACCTGGTTCACAGACTCTGACAATGTCCTACTCAATCAACTAAACACTGACACCCATAACATCAACATCTGCCCACACAGTAACAGTAGAGGAGGCAGAGTCTGCATCCTTTTGAACAAGCGTCTGTGCTTAACCACCACAAGTGCAACCTCCTCTCAAAGCTTGGATACCCTCATAATAACCAGCAAGCAATTCATCATCTGCCTCGTATACAGAGCACCACATCACATTGCAGATTAGCTGGACATCCTGCTCGAGACAGTCTGCTCCCATTCCTCACACCAACAACACTTCATTATCCTCGGCAACCTCAATCTCCCCTCAGTGAACACCAGTCAATGCAACACCTTCCTTCAAGCTATGAGCGACCTACAATATATGCAGCATCTCAACGCACTCGAAAGAAGGGGCCCTTGACCTGCTCTTCCTCCTTGCTTACCTACTCACTGCATCTCACTACAATTCTCCTTTGTTCATCTGAGTCCCCCCAGTCGTATCACCATTTAATGTCTCTCACATTACCTAGTCTTCATCTCAACTACCCTCCTTAGACTGAAATTCCCACAGCAAGAAGATTCCTAGCCTTCGATGAACCCTCCTTCATCAGAAAGACCCTCCATGCCCTAGAAGACACTTTACAAAATACAGACCTCAATTCAGTGATAAATGCCTGGAACTCCATCATCTCCAATGCCTCCAAGGCTCCACTGTGAGCTCCTCCCAAAACATGTTGACCTCGCGCACCCTGGTATTCCACCTGCCTCAGAGAACAGAAACATGAATGTCAAAGAATCAAACGCAGATGGAGGAAAGCCAAATACCCTCAGGTACAGACCATCTACCTGGACATGCACATTGCCTACTGCAACAATTCCCTCAATGGCAAATGTGAACACCATAACAATATCCTACTCCATGCCCTCAACAAACTGAGAGAACTTTTCAGTCTCATCAGAATCCTCACAATAAATTCTACCCAGCCTCATCAGAACCACATCCTTGACCCCCAAGTGATGGTTGACTTCCTCAAAACCAAACACAACCAGCATCACACCACTGTCCTCATCTTACTGACACACTGAAGTGCAACCTCAACCATCCAACTCTGGACCACATTCACAGACGTCCTTATCAATGAACCTATGGACATCATTTCACACATCAACACCACCACCTCTCCACTAGACACCTGCTGGGTATCTTAGATCAAATCCATAAAAATACAGCTCCTGCTGTTTATTTCCATCATCCTTCAAACTTCCCTCTCACAAGCCTACCTCATCCTCTCTCAAACAGGCCTCTGTTATGACCCATCCTAAAGAAACCCAACCTAGACTCAAGTTCATCAACCTCATACAGGCTCATAGCCAGTGTTTCATTCTTTGCCAAAATTACTGAAAAAGCAGTTCAACTTCAATTCCAGGAACACATTGATAGACATGCACCTCTGGATAACAATCAACATGTGTTTCACCCCTTCCACAGTGCCAAATCTTTTCTCACTTTACTCATATCAACACTTATCTCCAGAATAGAGAAAGTCTCCACTGGTTATATGCTGCTCTTCCTAGACATCTCAGCAGCATTTGACACAATGTCCCACCAGATTCTGCTTAACCAGCTCAACAACATTGGGGTTCAAGGCAAGCCACTTGAATGGATCCATTCCTACCTCTCCCAAAGGACTCAACAAATAAGAATTGGAAATCACTCCTCAGCACCTTACATTTTTCCCCAAGGAGTTCCCCAGGGTTCCACGCTTTCTTCACTACTCTTTAATATCTACATCAGGCCTCTCTGCTACTCAATCCAGAAGTTCAATGTTGGCTACCAACTATACACAGGTAATATAATGATTTATACTCCATTTCATACCTCTGCTCCTGACTACTCCAATCTAACTGCCTGCTTCAAAGAAGTTGTCTCCTGGCTGCAACTCCACAACCTAGCAGTTAATTTCAATAAGACTGAGATCCTCCATGTGATCAAGGACTCCAATTTCACACCACACCCTTCATCAAAATTGAGGAAACTGAGCTACAAATCAAGTCACAAGTCAAGTACCTCAGTGTTATCCTGGATCACCAACTTAACTTCCAACCATATATAAAGAACACTGTGAAGAATATTTACTTCAAGCTAGGAACCTTCTGCAACCTACACCCTCTTTCCCCCAAGAGCTTCCACGCAGTCTGCCAGGCTTCCATTATACCCGTACTTGACTACTGCAACTCCATCCTCCAAGGACTTCCCAAAAATACCATTACCCCTCTAGAGCTAGCCCAAACCTTAGCAGTACGCACCATTGCCAGAGCCTCCAGACACACCCATATCACTCCCATATTCAAATATCTCCATTGGCATCCCATAGCATAAAGAATCAAACACAAAGGGGTATGTTTACTAAACTGTCCTAATGTTACCAGCGCTAGTTGCAGCGATAATGTGAAGAATGCCATATAAGGTGTGGGTGTTCCAGTCCTAAGTACATGCCAGCGCAGTATTAGAAGCTATAACAATGTAGCCCACTGGTTACTGCAATGACTGTAGAAGCAGAGGTCATGGGTATGATCCCACAGTGGTATAATCTAAAAAGGCTGTCTGCATGTTGTACACAACTTTTTTTTTTATTTAAATAAAATTCTAATCTATCTGGCAGGCACCGGATCTATAATTTACCATGCAGACTGACACTTGTTCTAAAACCTGTCCAGCACTTAAATGAGGTAGAGACTGGACAAAAAAAATAATTGAGGTAGAAATTAAAGTCTGTTTCACATAGTATTGCCTGTGCATTTTTCAATCACAGTGACCTGGGATTAATTGTCTTATAAAGGACTCTAGGACCATCTTCATAATATGATCGAATGCAAATACCAGTGTTTATACAGTTCCAAACTGTTTTTGCTTAAAAAACATTTTTTTGTTTAAATACAGTCTCACCTTTTGACACTACTTGGATACTCTACATGAAACTTTGGCACTGTAATTTAAGTAGACGTGGAGCACTTCAACAATCTTCAAAAGAAAGAGAAGACAGACCCATCTGGATGAAGCCCCGAGGACTACTCATCAAATAAATTAGTTTTGGCTCAACCTAAACTGCAAACTGAGCCATGCTAGAACCATTTCAGTGAAACACTATCAAGTGCAGTGCCCAAGTATATCTTGTTAAGTGTGACCTTCTGGTTTGTGTTATGATGTTCATCTCATTTTTAACTTTTCTGAAGTTCTACTACATGTTTGTCAACAAGTTATCCTTACAGGGCACCAAATATAGTAATTCCCTGAGGGTGCTGCCTGTTACAGCACTATGGCTGTGTCATCAGTGCTTAGCCAATAAAGTACAATTTCCCTCTCCACTGCTGGTGCTAGGGAGAAGCCCAGGCAGGACATTGGTCTGGGCCTCCAAGTGACATGGAGATCTGGCAGCTCTGGTGTCCACAGCCTGCTCAAGACCTAAAGGAACATGGTCTGGGCAGGAGCAGTCTTTGGGTCATGGAGAGAATCTGAAAAAATCATCAGTCGACCTGCAAGTCGCTGCTTCTTTTATAGGTACTTGGCCAGGAAGTGGCAGAAAGGCTGCTAGATGTACCAGCTCAGAAGTCCCACATGCTGATCATCTCTGATGTGTCCTAGGCCAGAAGACTGCCACTGCTCCTGGCCAGGAGGTAAAAGGGGAGGGATGAGCAAACTGAGGGGGAGGGGTAGGGAGACATGGGAAGGGGCAAAAGGGGAAGCATTCAAGAAGGGACAATCAGGGATGAAGAGCAGGAAAGAAAGCACCTGAGAAGGGGGCCATAAGGAGGATTTTGAGCACGAGATGGTCATGAGCAGCAGTGAATATATATGCCTGGCAGCAATTATGTCTCTGGACTGCTGGTCACCATCTTCAAAGTCACAGTTGTGTGGGAGGGGGCCCCTCAAACATCAGTCCCTCCCTCCCCAAGTGATGCAGCTGTTAGAGCTTTGTTCCACACACAGAAACAATATTTACCTACACTGTCTATTGGGAAGTCTGTCTGGCCCACATGTTATAGGTGAAGGGGGGTGTTTGGACCCAAAAGCGTATTATGTAGCACCACCCAACCTGCCCTCTGTGGCTCAGGGTGGGGGGACAGGATCTCCCACAAACAGATCCACATTGTAGATCTCTGCAATGGTGGCAGTAGAGAGGACCATCAACCCCAGTCCTGCTGGGGAACAGGCACCTTACAGGGCAGTCGATGCAGATCTGTACGCATCACATAAGGCAATGGCAGACAGGCAGAACACTGGAGAAGCTCAGCTGCCCCCCACCACTATCTGACATTCACCAGCAGAGAGCACAGTCAGTCTCCACCCACTGCACCCTGCAAGGTGTTCCAGCCATACACATGCTAACTGCAGACAGTCTGCTAGCTAGTGCATGTTCCTGGAGGAACTGTGTGCACCCAAAAATGGGATGTGAGCACACACACACCAAGCAGGTATGTCAGTGATTAGGCCCCAGAAAAGAAAACCCATAAATATCACTTAAGAGAAATGCTGCATAGCACTATGGGGGAACCTAGCCATGCCGTGGTCACTGCTCAGTCAGGGTGAGAGTGACCTCCCAGCAGGACATGCTGCGGCCACCCTGTCCATGCAGGTGGTGGTCAGATGCTACAATGTCCCAGCCATTGCCTTATACCATGTGAAAATGCATCCTGCCCAGGCCACCCTGTCTGGGCCATACCCACAGTACCTTGCTCCTCATTATGCACATTGGCAGGCTAACACTGGAAACAGTGCAAGCAATGTGGGCTCAGTAAGGAGTGGGCAGCCACAGCACACTGGATAGACATACACACACTCCCACACCTATGCCAGCATTGTGCAAATATGGAGGTTTGTGGCAGCTCTGGCTGCCTCACCATTCCTGGGCACAGTGCAGGCATTGCTATAGTGCGAAATACTGTTGGGGTCACTCCCCGGGGTCAGGGCCGGATTTACCTATACGCCATGTACGCCATGGCGTAGGGCCCACAGCCGGCAGGGGCCCACAAAAAAAAAACAAGTTCATTTTTTTTAAAATAAAATTTTTTAAAAAACCTGGTGGCTGCCGCCGCGGGGCCCCCTCTGCTGCCGTGGCAGCACCGACTGACCCGCGGGGGCCCCGTCTACAAGCTGAAGCCGTCGGTTCCCTCCATCCCTCCCTCCGTGCAGGCTGCAGGCTGTGAGAGACGCGAGAGTGTCTCCTCGCGTCTCTGTTAAGCCCGCAGGGGCTGATGGGAAATTTCCCATCAGCCCCTGCGGGCTTAACAGAGACGCGAGGAGACGCTCTCCCTTCGCGTCTCTCACAGCCTGCAGCCTGCACGGAGGGAGGGAGGGAAGAACCAACCAAACCGACGGCTTCAGCTTGTAGATGGGGCCCCCGCGGGTCAGTCGGTGCTGCCGCGGCAGCAGAGGGGGCCCCGCGGCGGCAGCCACCAGGTTTTTTTTTAAAATTAAATTTTACTTTCGGCCGGGGGGGGGGGTAGGACTGGTAATGGGCTATGGGGGGGGTAGGACTGGTAATGGGCTATTGGGGGGCTGGGGCTGGAAATGGGCTGGGGGGGTAGGGCTGGTAATGGGCTATGGGGGGGTAGGACTGGTAATTGGCTATTGGGGGGCTGGGGCTGGAAATGGGCTGGGGGGGTAGGGCTGGTAATGGGCAATGGGGGGGGTAGGACTGGTAATTGGCTATTGGGGGGGCTGGGGCTGGAAATGGGCTGGGGGGGTTAAGGCTAGAGGTGGGCTGATGGGGTTAGGACTGGTAATGGACTGTGGGCTGTTGGGGGGCTTAGAACTGGCAAAGGGCTATGGGGGGGGTTAAGACTGGTAATGGGCTGTGGGCTGATGGGGGCTGTCTGGTAATGGGCTATGGGGGGGCTAGGACTGGAAATGGGCTGGGGGTTAAGACTGGAGGTGGGCTGATGGGGTTAGGACTGGTAATGGGCTGTTGGGGGGGTTAGAACTGGTAATGGGCTTTGGGGGGGGTTAAGACTGGTAATGGGCTGTGGGCTGATGGGGGTTGTCTGGTAATGGGCTATGGGGGGCTAGGACTGGAAATGGGCTGGGGGGTTAAAACTGGAGGTGGGATGATGGGGTTAGGACTGGTAATGGGCTGTGGGCTGATGGGGGGGGTAGGACTGGCAATGGGCTGTGGGCTGATGGGGGGGTAGGACTGGCAATGGGCTATGGGGGGCTGACTGGAAATGGGTTGATGGGGTTAGGACTGGAAGTGGGCTGATGGGGGGTTAGGACTGGTAATGGGTTATAGGGGGGGCTTAAACTGAAAATGGGGTGATGGGGGGTTAAGGACTGTAAGTGGGTTGATGGGGGGCTAGGACTGGTATTGGGTTGGGGTTGCTAGGACTGGAAATGGGCTGATGGATGGCTAGGACTGGAAATGGGCTGATGCAGGGACTAGAAGGGAATGGATGCTGGGTGAGGCTGGAACTAGAAGGGAGCTGATGTTGGGGGAGGATTAGAATGGGATGGGGCTGGAAGAGTAAAATGGAGAAGGGAAAAATATTTTGTGTGGGAGGGATAAAAAATCTACAATTGGCCGGGTATTGGGAGAGTAAGTGGGGATTGAGGATGGAGGGGTAAAATTTGAGTGGATGAAATAGGAATGAGGAAAGAGCAAAAGGAGAAAGATTAGTATGTTAAAGCAGATGTAGAGAGAGAATGGAAAAAAATCTAGAAGAGAGAAGAAAGGACAAATGGACAGCAGACGATGGAGAGTTAGCAGAAGACACGAAGAAACCAGAAGAAAGTGGCTGGAGCAATTGCAGCTGAAAAAAATGCACAAAAGGTAGAAAAATATCTCTTTATTTTGAATTTATTAATTGGAATATGTCAGCTCTGGTAAATGTGCATCATTAACGTCTGCACTTTGTTTAGTACAAGAGCAAATTAATGTATAGTTTTATTTCTACAGTGTTGTACATTCCAATTTTGGCTTTTGGGATTCCCAGTTTAATTATTGTCTTCCTGTTTCTAAATTGTGATTACTTGTTTGGTGATGGTCTATGTTCTGCATGTGTAACTGAGCTGAGGTGTTCTGTTTATATAATTCCTATTTGACATTGCCACTTGTTCTCTTTACCCAGTAGGTCATGTATTGTTGTTCTCTGAAATGTATTGGTTTAATATTTGCAGTGTTGCCTTTTGATTGGTAGAGTATGGTGCTTTGTGAGTCCTGGTAGTGCTGTTAGGATAGGGCGGGTTTACTATGGGTTCTAAATGGGCAGTGTTTGTAGTAGTTCCTAATGTGTCTGGCAGTTGGCACTGGATTATAGTAATGTAGAAATCTTTTAGTCTTTCTTTATCCATACACTCATTAAGAGGCACGTTTACTAAAAGTTAGTATATGGTAACATTATGCAAATATTTATGCAAATGAGGCCCCTTATGCAAATGAGGCCCCGCACCCCCCTTGGGCCGCCCCTGCTGGGGGCCCACAATTTTTGTTGGTGTAGGGCCTCACTCAAGGTAAATCCGGCCCTGCCCGGGGTGGTAAACACTGTCAGAAGCAATAACTGAAACACACTCCACAGATATCAGAAAGGTTTCTATGATGAATCTCTATCAACATATCGTGTTTAACTTAGGATTTGTTAGCTGACATTAATCATAGCAACCTTTTGATATATGTGGAATGTGTTCCCAAGTTTAGGACGGCATTGCTAAGGTATGCAGGTGCCAGTATTGTGAGATGCTGCTCCGTGCAGGGCCCAACAGCCTGACTCTCCATGAGGCTTTAGATAGTGGAGCCTGTGGGTGTGGGTGTGTGTGCCCCTGTTGGCCACTGCTCTAGGGCAGAGGCTCCCAACTCCAGTCCTGTTGGGCCAAACACTGTTCAGGTTTTCATGCTGTCCCTAATGAATATGCATGAGGTACATTTGCATACAATGGGGCGGTGCATACAAATGCAGCACAGGCATATTTATTAGGTACAGCATGAAACCTGAATGGTGTTTGGCCCTCCAGGACTGGAGTTGGGAAACTCTGCTCTAGGGATTGCACATGTTTATGGTGTCTGTGCTCTGTAGGGTAAAATATAGGCATTTCAGGCATGTTTACTTTATCTGCAATAAAGGTTCCATCTTTATTACCATGGTTTAGTACTGGGTAAAATATGGGGACAAGATTGGCAGGAGCCACAGCTGGGACTTGAACCTATGACCTTCTCCCTCTGAGCACACTGGCTGTGTGTACTGCACCAAACTGTTGCCACAGGGACAGGTCATTCCCTGGGGATACCATGACTGTTTGTCAAGCAGACCTTGTCTGTTGCAGTGCACGGCACCCACCTAAATGGGGTTTGGCCGTGATCTGGTGTGGGCAGATGCCACTGCCCCCTCCGCCACCAGCACCTCTCCGCCACCATGCTGACATGCCCTTATGCCGGTGGTGCTGGTGGTGCGCAGTCCCAGGCCATCCAGTGTGCTGTTAGGCAGCTGCCTATGGTGTGGGCTGTCGGGTAGGGGTGCCTACATGGACATGCGCAGTTCCCCCCTGGCACCGCCTGTCAATGTTATGTGCCCCTGGGCGTACCTTCTGGGTAATATCCCCTGTGACACTGTGGGACACACACTCGTGCCCATGTTGGACCCTCGTCAGTTGCTGTCTTGCTGCTTTACAGTTTCAGCATTCCTATGTGCCACCTAGGCATTAGCCTAGTCCGCACTGCGCCCCAGCTGGACCACAGCATGTGCTGCCTGCAGCCCCCTGTATCCCATTTACAGCATCAGTATAGTTGCTGTTTCCTACATGCCCACTCTGCTGTTGCTGCACATGTGCACGCCATAACAAACCTGCCCAATATAAACGACAACAACCCTGATCACCGCTATTTCAATGTGAGATCATTCACTTTGTAGGGGGACAGAGCATAGACCCTTCCAAACATGATATCTTCCTTTTTACGCTTTGTCAGTAGTGTTGCTTTATATTTATCATTAATATCACTATTGTCCAGCTTGGTTAATGGGATTTCAAATGTGGTTCTGGTCATTTTATATGTTTATTTGCCTTTTTGGTTCCTGCACATGTATCACTACTATCACTTATCTGGGTTTCCCTGCCTTTGCTGTACATTGCTGACTGAAATGGTTTCTCTGTCCTGCAAATGTGCCTAGCGCGAGGTTTCGACTGGCGCTAATTTTCAGAGCTTTATTTCACGGCGTTAGTGTGCATGGATCCTCTCCCCGCCCACTCTCCGCCCATTGACCCCTTCTCTCCGGCCCTGGGGAGCCTTACTCCACCCTCTGGGGTGCCCTTCTCCTCCCTCTGTGCACCTCACTGCCGCCGGAGACATTATCACGTGATACGTGATGTTATTGCGCGATGATATCACACGATAACATTACATATCGCGCGATAACATCGCCGCTGCTACGTTAAGATGGTTTACTAAACATACCCCAAAGTCTTTACTATGATCCATAAGGCGCTTATCAACACCTCATCCGTACATCTTCAAATGCTCATCAGATACCCAAATTCCAATAGACACAGACAGAGCACGCTCAACCTTCTTCTCCCCCCTCCTCAGATATGTAAAAGCTCACAATGTGCCTGTATGAGAGCCTTCAAATTTTACACTCTCACCTTCTGGAACTCTTTACCTCCTACATTACAGAGCATCAGATCTCATAAAGTCTTCAAAAAACACCTCAAAACACACCTTTTCAAAGAGCACTATGATTATCTCGTACAAATGATTTGGGAATCATCTGCCACTCTCACCGATAATCCCCATCCCCCTCCTTAATCAGCCATCTGACATGTAGCCCCACACTAAGTAGAGCAACCTCTTGTTCACTGTATCATAAGCTCATTATTTCATAATCTCTTTGTAACATAAGCTCATTGTATAATAAACCCATCGCTGTATTATAAGTTCATTATTAGTTCTAACTTTATAACAATCCTGCAGCTCCCTCAATCCCCTTGTTACTAGCTGTTTTATGTTTACTAAGTTTGATGTAACCTTGCATGCCTCGTTGTTCAATGTAAACCGTTTTGACTGGTAAAAAAAAACAGTATATTAAAGCCAGTTAAATAAATAAATAAAACTCACAAAAGGAGCCTCCTCAAAAAAAAGCAGCACTTTGTAAATACTATAACGGGCACTGGAACATCCAAACACTTATTTGAAAAGCTGAACAAGTCATAGTACTGCACTACAGATCCCTATGTACAAATTCTATGAGGCACATTTCACAATGGGACATCGAAGTGCAATCTGGGAAATCAAAGCCAGAGCGTCTGAAAGAAAAGTAGGCACGTGCAAGTTCAGGCACAATTTCAGAAACTTAGACCTGCCCGTTATGCAAGTGTATCAAATGTCTATATAGACACCCCCAGGACAGTATTCCAGAACCAAGAGAGCTAAAAGTGTAATGGTTAGAGTAGTGGCTTAAGGGCAGAATAGCCAGGATTCAAATTTCAGTATGAGCCTTTGTGATCTAAGGTTAGTCACTTAATTCTCTACACTCTCTGGATGTTGTAAGGTGAAAACAAGCACTTTCCTGATGCCTATTTGTGCCTGGAGCAGGTATAAACATTGACGTGCTGCAAACATTTCTGAGATCAAACATGGATGTGTAAGTACATTGTCACTCCCTGGACAATACCTCTGCTGCACCCTTGTGCCTAGTTGAATGTCCCTGCACTGGACACATCTGCAAACATAGTTTGTGGAATGGCTATGGAGACATGGCTGTGATTTTACCGTCCATATGCTCATCTTCAGATGCCTGAATCTTTTAAAATAACCCTCTATGTTAACAGAACACCTGGCCTTGGTCACAGACTCTCACCAAATACAGAATAAGTTACCACAACTTAAAAATTAAAATATGTAGATAAAAATTAAATTGCAATCCCAAGAAGTCAGATTCTGCATACAATGCAACACTAGCGAAACAGAAAGAGATGCATTTCCTTGTACTGTATAAAATATAAAGATAGCGCAAAGTCCAATCACTAAATTGAAAATCAAATTATTTTTCTCTGATCTCTGATCATGCTGGCCCCAATCTGAAGTTTCTGCTTTTCTCTGTCTTCTCTTAGCTCTCTTTCTATAGTCTAGTCTATCTGCATTTCTTGTCTCCTCTTGTTTTCTTCACTTCGTTCCATCTTGGATATTGATCTTTTCTGTTCAGCTTTCTTCCATTTATTTTTCTCTTTGTCCATTCAGATTTCACTACTCTTTCTGGCTATCCAGTTCTCAACCCCCTCTTTTTTACTCCATCTACTTACCACTTTTCAACCCTCACCCCAGTCCTTCCATTCCACATCTCTTTTTTACTGGTCCATTATCCCCCAGTCTCACTCACTCTCTCTCTCTGCCCCCCCCCCCCTCCAGTGTCTCTCTCTCTCTCTTCCTCTCTCTATCCTTCCATGTCTGCCCTCTCCCTTCCTATACCCCTGCATCCAGCATTCCCCCATCTCCGGACCATTTCATCCCCTATTACTCCCATGTCAAGCATCTCTCTATCTCTTTCCATATTTTCCTTTTTCTCTCCCTATTACCCCCACGTCCTACATTTCCCCTCCTCTTATTACCCCCATGTCTAGCATCTCTCCTTTGTCTCCCTCTGCCCCTCCCCCATGCCCAGGACCTTCCTATAGTCTCCCTATACCCCATATCAAGCATCACCACTCCATCTCCCCTTCTTGCTTATCCCTATGCTCATTCTTCCTATGCCCCCTTCCCAGGTCCACTATCTCCCTTCATCTCCTTAGCCCCCCACTTCAGGTTGTCTCCTCTGCCTCCCTATCCTCCTCCCCCCACCATGCATTTAGCATCTCCTATCTGTCTCCCAGTGTCCAGTATATCTCATCCACCTCCCAATGACCCCCTGTCTACTTCTCCCCCCTCACAGCTGAGAGAGAGCTGAGCCTGCCTGCAGGAGTAGTGTGTCCCACGGGCAGAGGCTGTTAAGGAAAGTAAGGTTTAAGGTCGCTAAAGGCTGAGCCCAGCAGTAATCACAGCCAAGAGAGGGCTGAACCTGCCTATGGGAAAAGTGTGTCCCAAGGGAAGAGGCACTTTAAGGCAGCAATTGCAGTGAAGAGAGGGCCTAGCCTGCCCACAGGAGTAGCTTGTCCCGTGGGCAGAGGCTGTTTAAGGCTGTGATCGCAGCCTTGCACAGCCTTCTGCCTATGGGACATGCTGATCCCCCACACAGGCTCTGCTTCACTGGCCACACTTATCTATCTGCTTGGGGGGTAGGGGTAGCTAGCAACAGTGCTGCCCCCAGAGAATGGTGCCCCCCCTGCTGCACTTACCCCGCTTACTGGGTAGTGCTAACCCTGGTCCCTCATTCAACCGGCTTGCTCAAAGTCTTCCCAGACAGGAGTTCCGCAGATTTTTCCAGAACACATTCTCCCCAAGCACACTCCTCCAGAAACTCTAAGTACTTTTCTAGGGATGATCTCAGTGTTAGAGGAAGTTGGGGCAACCATGCCTTCCCATGGTTCTCCATGAGTGGCATCCACTCCTCAAAACTTCTGAAGGTCCCACCATTCTTGGTGTAGAGTGTCATTACTGGTTTAAAGCTGTTTTGCCCTCAAGCAATGCTGTCTGTAGGCAGAGCAGAGCAGCAGGGGATTAATGGCTTCCCATAAGAGATCCACAGGTGCCTGTTGATCAGCTGTTGTGACGGATCCACACTAACAGCTTTAGGAATGTTCATTGCAACTATCTTCCACTTCTTTATGGGAGTCATTAGGAAATTAGATAAAACAAGAAATCAAAGTGGTCTTGGGGCTCCCTAGGGATGTGCTGCCATCTTAGCTTTGCTCATCCATTGCGCTTTTGAAATCTGTAGCACCCTCAGCTGTCATCTATCTCATTATGAGAATTGGCTGGATTTGCCTCTTTGTCATTCTAGAAGGGAGGGTGTCGCTTTAAGGGAGAAGGTTGTAGTGGCCTGAGGGTATCTTTTCAAGAAAGGCTATAATGGACTGGGCACCACCTCCTCTTTAGGATGTCCCTCACTCTCAAGTCCTGCTCAACCTGACAGCTGTATCCCATCAGATTGTCCTCCTTAAAGTGATGGGGGCAGAGAGAAAATAGTGCCACTTCTATGGTGCTTTAAATTCTGCTGGCCCACTCCAGCATCTTTATGAAGACAGGTCCAATAATACACTACTGCTGAGGCTGAGTGGTACTTAGAAGAAACCATCACCAGGACAGAGGAGGCGGAGACCTCTCTTTCAGATTGATGCCCCTAGGCAGCTGGCTACACAGCCTAGTGAAACTGTAGTCAGCCCTACTTTTGCAATTCTCATCCCATTGCAGACAGTGAGACTGAAATAAACTGCAAGGAGTGATCCTCATTACCACCTTAACATCAATGAATATAGAGAAATCAGATGTTCGAGCAGCAGGCTTATTAATTTTGGAAGCTGCTTGAGTATTACAAAGCTTGGTGGTACCCTTTTCTGATTAGTACATGTTTATTTGAAAATCCTGATGGGTTTTTTTTTGCATGGATTTTATAGCTGTAGCCCTGGGAGACCGTCTGTACTGGAGCCATGAACTTTGATCTCAAGTAAAATTGGCATGAAGGCATCAGTCAGTCAGATGCTTTAATCAATTTCTACATAAGGCTTCTTACTAGGTAGACTTCCCCAAGTTATGAAAGTCATTACTGACTAGAAGTACAAGGTAGATAGAGAACAAGCTTTCTTACTTTTTTATTTAATTTATAAAGTTATCACATTCGCCCATTGCATTCAAGAAATAAGGAAGAAACATCAACCCACAAAATTAAGGAGCAAGATACAGGAAATAAAAAGAAAATCCTCCAGACAGATATACTGTAATACTATAGTTAGGACACAAAAACAAACTACGCATCACTGAGCTGTTTTGGGATACAAAAATTCAAAATTTTTTCTGATTTTTCTCATGAGACACAGCTGCGACATCAGGAATTTTTGCTTTTAAACCGAGAGTCCTGGTGCTGGGGGCTATTTTTTATGTTGGAGTTTCGTCATTATATAATTTTCTTTGAAGGTAAGAATTACCTCTTTTTTGAACCTAAACAGCTTTTGGAATTTTTGTTACGTAGGAAGGAATCTAGTCCAGCTCTCATATTCTTTGTCAGAATTTGTCACTTTTAGTATCAGTGATCCTGATTTCTTTCAATGCCATATCTAAAAGAAAGATGGCTATTTAATTTAATGTAATTTACTAATAATATGTTTATTGCATTTCTTAGCCAATACAATATAACAGGATAAGGAAAACCAACATAATTCAACACATTATTTGCATTATCATAATTCAAACATAAGACTAGCTCACGTCAAGAGAGCTGTGCCACATATATATATATTAAATAAAAACAGAATGAGAAAAGGAAATAAGGGCAACTAATTGCCCACATGGGAGAAAAACCTAAGCAAAACTAATGCCTCATCCATCCCTCCCTTACTTTTGTCTATCCACTAGAAATCTTTCCAGATGGGATACATCAACAAAAACATATGTCTGTCCCTGCAAGGTAATAAGGCATTTGCAGGAGAACTTAAAAAAAAAATTAGTCCCCAGCTCCAGCAACCTTGGTTTCAAATGAAGGAATTGTTTCCTGTGAACCTGAGTTTCCCTGCAAACAACAGGAAACATCATCACTGTCTGACCACAAAAAAACTTAGGGGCATGTTTACTAAAGTGCGTTAGTGCAATTCGCGTTAGGAGCCGCGGTAGTGAAAGAAACCCCAAATAAGGACATGGGCGGTACATCGTCACCACTACCGCGCGTTAGAAAACGTAACGAGCATTACCGGGCGCCGTGCCGCGTTACTGCGCGTTAATCATAAGAAGACGTACAGACACAAAGCACTGAAACAGAGCTGTAGCACAATGGTTACGGTACTGACCGCTATTACAGGCAGCATGGGTTCGAGTCCCCAGTGTGCCTAACGCAGAAGGCTGTCCCAGGCATCACCCTGCACATTACAGAGGGAAAGAGGAGGCATGTTTTTCGTTACGCTGAGTATTGGTGTCAGAAAAACACCCTCGGAGTGTGCTTAGCTACGTGCGAGGTTGCATGCATTGGTACGTGCGTAGTTCCGTGCGTAGCGGCGCGCGTACAATTGTGCGTCGGTACGTGCGTGGGTACGTGTGTTTTTACCAGTGTGGGCATCTGATATTACAGACTTTGTAGGGTGTCCTGCACCTATGCATTATGCTAACAGATGTACTTGTGATGGCCTATGGTTTATCAGAGCCTGTGAGCAGCTGCTGGAGTTTCACAGGGTTGGATTCGGCCAGTCACACCCATGATGCACTGCACATGCAAATCAGCTGTCCACAGATACACACCATGGGGAATGCACCCCCACAGCACCGCGGCCTGGTAGGGAGAACTGACCATGTGCACCCCCCCCAGCACCTCGGCCTGATAGGGGGTACTGACCTTGTGTTGTACTGGCACAGAGTAGCTACACACCGTCACATTGTGCGGGTACTGTGCTCACCCTGAGGGTGCAGTGAGGCGCCCAGCACTAGGTCCACAGCACCGAATTGGCTGAAAGAGGCCATGGCACAGGTCCAAAGCTGTGTTACTGTGTGAGATAGGTAGATTCTGCAGGACCACCTTGGACATCTTTGTCTGTTTGTCAGGTGTAGCCCCCATGCACCACCACCCCCCTCCCCCAGGGCTGAGGGTGGCAAACAGGGTCTCCCATCAAAAGACCCACAGTCTACCTCCCTGCAAAGGTGGCAGTAGAGGGGAACATTAACCCTAGTCCTGCTGAGGAACGGACACCCCACAGGGCAGTCAATGCAGCTCTGTACACAGCCATAACACAACAGCAGACAGACATTAGGCCTGGATATGGTATGCTGCACCCCACCACTATCTGATATTCCCCTGGTGCAAGCCATCAGCCACTGCACCCTGCAAGCCACTCCATCACAACACCTACCAGCTGCATACAGTCTGCTAGTGCCCAGTGGAGATGCCTGCACCCAGAACTGGGATGTCAGCATACACAGCAAGCAGATACATCAGTGACTGGGCCCCAAAAGGAAACCCATATTTATCACATGAGAGAAATACTAGATAGCACTATAGGAGTGCCTAGCCATGCTGTGGTCACTGCACAGTCAGGGTGATAGTGATCTCTCAGCAGGATATACTGAGGTCACCCTGTCTGTGTAGGTGGTGGCCGGGCACTACAATGTGCCTGTCACTGCCCTATGCCCTGTGCAGATGCACCCTGGCCAGGCCACCCTGTCCGGCCTATACCCATGGTACCTTGCACCTCATTATGCACATTGGCAGCCCAATACTGTCAACATTGCTGGATAGACAGACAGCCACCCCCACACCTATGCCAGCATTGTGCTACTATAGAGGTGGTCAGCAGCCATACCCACTACACCAGTCATGGGCATAGTACAGGCATGGATATGGTACACAAGGCTGTTGGGGGGTCACTCCCCAGGGTGGTGAACACTGTCAGAGACCAGACCTGCAGCAAACACCGCAGACAGCAGAATGAATGTTATGGTGGAGCGCAATGAGCAAACTGTGCTTAACGTAGGAATTGATATCTGCCAGTTATCATAGGGAACGTTTGATAGCTCTGTACCATATACCCAGGTGTAGGGTGGCATTGCTAAGGTATGCAACTGCTAGTATTGGGTGATACAGGCAGGGCCCAATGTCTTGCCTCTCCAGGAGGCATTGGCCAATGGGGCCTGTGGGTGTGTGTGTGGCCCTGTTGGCTGCTGCTTTACGGCAGAGTTCCCCAACTCCAGTCCTGGTGTTCCAAACACTGTTCGGGTTTTCATGCTGTCCCTCATAAATATGCATGAGCTACATCTGCATACCATGGGGGTGGTGCATAGCTATGCAGCACAGGCATCTTTATTAGGGGCATGAAGCCGGAATGGTGTGGGGCCCTCCAGGACTGCATTTGCGGGACTCTGCTTTAGGTAATGTGCCTGTTTCTGGTGTCTGTGTTTGGTGTGGTAAACTATAGGCCATGTGTATGTTCTCTGCAATAAAGGAGTGTCTTTACTATCACTGTTTAGTGGTGGGTAAAACTATGGGGACTGGGTTGGCAAGAGCCCCAGCTGGGATTTGAACCTGTGACCTTCTGGTCTTACAGGCACTGGCTGTGTCTGTTGCACCACACTGTGGCCACAGAGACAGTGCACTCCCTGGAGTTTGTTAAACCGGCCTGACGAGCCAGAAACCCTGCTCTGCAACAGGTTTACTGTGGCCTCATTTACCTTATGCAGACAAAGGTGTACATAAACCTCAGAAAAGACCTCAGAAAAGGGGCACACACCCATAACCAAGCTGGGCAACAATGATATCATTGGAAAACATTACACCAGCTCCATTACAATGTAATGCTCTTTGAAAGGGTCTGCGGAGCGTAGACCCTTCCACACATCATTTCTTTTTAGTTTTGTGCTTTCCAGGGAGTGTTGTTCCTTGTTGCCCATTGCTATCACTGTTGCCCAGCTGAAGTATGCTTTTTAAAATGTTTCTTGTGGTCATTTTTAACGTTTTATGTGAAATATTGTTCTGTGCACATGTATCACACTGCTCACGTTTTGTGGGTTTCCCCGGTTTTTCTGTACATTGCTGACGGAAATGGTTTCTCTTCCCTTTAAATGCCTTTTAACGACAGGTTTTCATTCGCGTTGGAATTGAGCTCTGAAATTCAGCGCGTTAGTATGAGGGGTGCCTCTCCCCGCCCACTCTCCGCCCATTGACCCCTTCTCTCCGCCCACTCTCCACCTTCTGCGCTGTTTTAACGCGCCGCGGAGCTTTACGATCGTTAACTACGGTTAACGCGCGTAGTATGACGTTATCGGTCGTTAGCGCGTCGGTACGCATGTTAAACAGCACTTACGGTCGTTAACATCTTATAACGCGCGATAGTCACGTTTAACGCACTTTAGTAAACATGCCCCTTAGGGGTATGTTTACTAAACGTGAATAACGCGCGTAGTATGACGTTAACGACCGTAAGTGCAGTGTAACGCGCATAAACACGCGCCAACGACTGTTAACATCATACTACGCACGGTAACCGCGCTTAACGATCGTAAAGCCCCGCGGCGCATTAAAACAGCGCAGAAGGTGGAGAGTGGGCGGAGAGAAGGGGTCAATGGGCGGAGAGTGGGTGGGGAGAGGCTCCCCTCACACTAACGCGCTGCATTTCTGAGCTCAATTCCAACGCGAATGAAAACCTACCGTTAAAGGCATTTAAAGGGAAGAGAAACCATTTCCGTCAGCAATGTATAGAAAAACCGGGGAAACCCACAAAACGTGAGCAGTGTGATACATGTGCACTGAACAAAATAACACATAAAACGTTAAAAATGACCACAGGAAACATTTTAAAAAGCATAATACAGCTGGGCAACAGTGATAGCAATGGGCAACAAGGAACAACACTGCCTGGAAAGCACCAAATAAAAATGAAATGATGTGTGGAAGGGTCTACGCTTCACAGACCCTTTTAAATATCATTTCATTGTAATGGATTGTCCTGGGAGTGTTGTGTAATGTTTCCCAATGATATCATTGTTGCCCAGCTTGGTTATGGGTGTGTGCCCCTTTTGTGAGGTATTCTCTGAGGTTTATGTGCACCGTTGTCTGCATACAAGGTAAATGAGGTCACAATAAACCTGTTGCAGAGCAGGGTTTCTGACTCGTCAGGCCGGTTTAACTAACTCCAGGGACTGCACTGTCTCTGTGGCTACAGTGTGGTGCAACAGACACAGCCAGTGCCTATAAGACCAGAGGGTCACAGGTTCAAATCCCAGCTGGGGCTCTTGGCAACCCAGACCCCATAGCTTTACCCACTACTAAACATTGATAGTAAAGACACACCTTTATTGCAGAGAACATACGCATGGCCTATATTTTACCACACCAGAAACAGGCACATTGCCGTAAAGCAGAGTTTCGCAAATGTAGTCCTGGAGGGCCCCACAACATTCCGGTTTCATGCTGCCTCCAATAAAGATGCCTGTGCTGCATAGCTATGCACCACCCCCATGGTATGCAGATGTAGCTCATGCATATTTATGAGGGACAGCATGAAAACCCGAACAGTGTTTGGAACACCAGGACTGGAGTTGGGGAACTCTGCCGTAAAGCAGCAGCCAACAGGGCCACACACCCACCCACAGGCCCCATTGGCCAATGCCACCTGGAGAGGCAAGAAATTGGGTCCTGCCTGAATCTCCCAATACTAGCAGTTGCATACCTTAGCAATGCCACCCTACACCTGGGTATATGGTACACAGCTATCAAACGTTTGCTATGAGAACTGGCAGATATCAATTCCTCTGTTAAGCACATTTTGCTCATTGAGCTCCACCATAACAATCATTCTGATGTCTGCGGTGTGTGCTGCAGGTCTGGTCTCTGACAGTGTTCATCACCCTGGGGAGTGACCCCCCAACAGTCATGTGTACCATATCCATGCCTGTACCATGCCCAGGACTGGTGTGGTGTGTATGGCTGCTGACCACCTCTATAGTAGCACAATGGTGACATCGGTGTGGGGGTGGTTGTCTGTCTATCCAGTGTGTGGTGGCTGCAAACACCTTCCACAGGCCACACTGCCAGCAATGTTGCCAGTATTGGGCTGCCAATGTGCATAATGAGGAGCAAGGTACCATGGGTAGAGGCCGGACAGGGTGGCCTGGCCAGGGCGCATCTGCACAGGGCATAGGGCAATGACAGGCACATTGTAGTGGCCGGCCACCACCTACACAGACAGGGTGACCTCAGTATGTGCTGCTGAGAGATCACTCTCACCCTGACTGTGCAGTGACCACAGCATGGCTAGGCACCCCCATAGTGCTATCTAGTATTTCTCTCATGTGATATATATGGGTTGCCTTATGGGTCCCTGTCACTGATTTGACTGTGTATGCTGACATCCCAGTTCTGGGTGCAGGCATCTTCACTGGGCACTAGCAGACTATTTGCAGCTGGTATGTGTTGTGATGGAGTGGCTTGCAGGGTGCAGTGGCTGATGGCTTGCACCAGGGGAATATCAGATAGTGGTGGGGTGCAGCATGCCATATCTAGGCCTAATGTCTGTCTGCTATTGTGTTCTGGATGTGTACAGAGCTGCATTGACTGCTCTGTGGGGTGTGTGTCCCTCAGCAGGACTGGGGTTGATGTTCCCCTCTATGTCCACCTTGCAGGGAGGTAGATGTTGTATCTTTTGATAGGAGATCCTGTTTGCCGCCCTGGGGGAGGGAGTGGTGGTGCATGGGTCCATGGGGGCTACACCTGACTGATACAGACAAGAGATGTCCAAGGTGTTACTGCAGAAACTACCTGTCTCACACTATAACACTGCTGTGGACCTGCACCATGGCCTCTTTCAGCCATGGACGTTGCTGTGGACCTGGTGCTTGGCGCCTCACTGCACCCTCAGGGTGAGCACAGTACCCGCATGCTGTGACGGTGTGTGGCCACCCTGTGCCGGTACAACACACGGTCAGTACCCCCTTACAGGCCGAGGTGCTGTGGGGGTGCACATGGTCGCTTCCCCCCTACCAGGCCGAGGTGCTGTGGGTGTGCATTCCCCATCTTGTGTTTATCTGTGGACAGCTGATTTGCATGTGCAGTGCATCATGGGTGTGACTGGCGCAACCCAACCCTGGGGAATCCAGCGCCTGCTCACAGGCTTTGATAACCCATAGGCCATCCCACGTACATCTGTTAGCATTGTGCATAGGTGCAGGACACCCTACCGAGTCTGTCATATATGATACCCACACAGGTAAAAACACACATACCCACGCACGATTGTACGCGTGACGCTACGCGCGACGCTACGCACACCCCAACGTACATTGTTACACACACTGCGAGGGTCTCTTTCTGTATGGAGTACTCGACGTAAAGGAAAACATGCCCTCTCACAGCACACTGGGGACTCAAACCCATGCTGCCTGTAACAGTGGTCAGTACACTAACCATTGTGCTATAGCTCTGTGTTAGTGCTCTGTCTCTGTACATCTTCCTACGATGTACGTCCGCAGCAACGCACGCACGTACGCCCACAGCAACGCACGTGGCCACGCCCCCAGCAACGCACGTGGCTACGCACCGAGCAACGCACGTGGCTGAGCAGCAAAGGCATTTGGAAAAAATGGCATCTATGTCGAGGAAGCCTCCCTTCAGCCAGCGTGACATATACCTGCTGACAGAGCTGTTCTGCCTCCGCCAGCAGAGGCTCTTCCCTGGCTCATCCAGGAGGCAGAACCTGGCAAGGGTCAGGAGGGCCTGGGAGCGCCTGGCCCATAGGTTCAACAGGAGCTCAGACTACCCACGTGAGGTAAGTGCATGGGGACAAGTCCCCCAAATGATGAGACAAAACAAAACACACCCAGTAACGTCAGCACAAATACACAATGCACTGACAGGGAATAGCAGGTGCTGACACATCCTGCGGCTAGCAAAGTCTGCCACACACCCCTGAAAAAGGCACCCCTGCCCCAAGGGGGTAGCTGCAACCATGGCAGAGCAGCACCACAGATCACAGAGGTATGGTATAGGGTGCCTTTGCAGGCCAGGGATGTCCCCCATCCACAAGACACCCCAGTCCCACCTCTCAGGCCAACAGGAAAGGAAGGGGGTCTGCACCATGTCTCCTTTAACCAACACATTTGCAAAATGCATCCTCTGATGCTGCAAGCCCCAAATGAGGGCATCTCTCCCCCACCCTGCCCACTGTCTGCTGGTGCCTTCTGTGATCACAAAACACAAACCCCAGCTCCAAGCAGATATAGGCCCCACATGAGGGCAACTCCCCTCCACCCTGCCCACTGTCTGCTGGTGCACTGTGTGATTAAACAATACAAACCCCAGCTCCAAGCAGATGTAGGCCCCAAATGAGGGAATCCCCCCTCCACCCTGCCCACTGTCTGCTGGTGCCTTCTGTGAGCACAAAACACAAACCCCAGCTCCAAGCAGATGTAGGCCCCTAAAGGGGTCCCCAGCACCGACCCTGTTCCCTGGGAAACAGGCCCTGTATGGGATCACAAAGGAAAAACCACAGCCTAAGGGCATCCTAGTGAGGACTGTAGGTGACAACCTCCCACCCAAAATGTGGCTGATTGGCACATGCAGATGTGTGTAGGTGGCACACACAGCTGTGATGTGTTATGTACGTGGGCCGCACATACAGTGCACATGGTGCACCGACCAGGGTGATGTGTGTGTGGCCCACACATGGGGCTGTCACACGTTAACGCAAGGGGGCATGAGCGCCCACCCAATAGGGGCAGGCGCTTGTATGCAATGAGAGTGGTAGATGCAGAGGCAGGGACCCACCACGTGTCCCCACGGTAGCTAAGGGCAATGTTCGTTGTCACCCCTACAGGTGGAGGACCTTCGAAAGAAGGCTCGCGAGCTGAGGGCCCGGTACCCCCGCTTCATTGCCAGGGTGCAGCGCGAGAGGATGGCACAGCAGAATGGTGAGTACCGCGACATGGACATGTAGGGGAACGAGTGGTGGAACCACAGGTCCACAGTGACAGGGGAAGAGGATGTTTCCCCAGGGGATGACATGTGTTATCTCTCCCACAGCTGATGCACGTGCAGCCAACGTGGACGAGGGACCGGAGGAGCCCCCAGACGTTGCGGCCCGGGAGGGAGACCAGGAGCAGCACGAGGATGAGGATGGCGGACCAGAGCGGGGAGCTGAGGATGGGAATGAGCGCGCATCCCCACGCCATGATGAGGGGGAGGAGGGGGGTGATGATGGGGGCCAGATGGGAGGGAATGTGGGGGATGCTAGGGAAATGGGGACTGATGGTGTGGAGCCTGGGGAGCAGGATGAGGAGGGGGGGGATGTGAGTGGAAGGGAAGAGGAATGGGGGGAGGTGGGAGGCAGGGAGAGGGAGGGGGAGGCAGGGGGGGAGGGGGATGGGGTTGTGGGGAGGGTGTTGGAGGCAGGGGGGAGGGAGGGGATGTCCAGCGGAGGGGGTGGGGCGAGGGCAGTTCCCCAATGGCACGCTCCGCCACAGGGCACTGGGGGCACCAGCCACCTGCCCCATGATCAGGGCGCGGCAGGCCCTCTGGATGTGTGCCTGCCACACATGGCCGCAGGCAGGTCTGCTGTCCATGCAGCCACACAGACACGGGGAGATGTGTGTCTGTGCGGCTGCATGTGCGGCCTGCACCTGGCTGCAGCTGTGCGTGCCCAGGCACAAGCCCAGAGGCAGTTCGCCCTAATCCAGGGCCAGGTGCTGGCAACCCTGTCCATGGTGGCTGACCGTCTGCGGGAGCGGGATGACCGCCCTGGCCGTTCCGCAGACGGTCAGCCACCATCCAACAGGGGTCCCCAGGGTGTGTAATGTGTGGGGACACATGGCACACCCACCCTGTGGCACACCGTGCCATTGAATGTCCACCACATTGGCCACAGGGATGGGAGCGGACACTGCAATTTGCAGTGGCATGCGTGTTTGGCCATGCCGGCCATCAACTGACAGCATGGGCCATGTCAGCCGGATGTCACGTGTCTGTGTAACTGTAAATAATGTAAATATGTTTTAAAAAAGAGTTATAAATGTTGGTTGAAACATATGTACCTGTTGGTCAGATGTCCCTCATTGCCTGATGACAGTGGTGTGCGAGTGATGGGTGTGGCAGTGGGCACTACTGGGGCCAAGGGTGGACGTCGAACAGGTAAGGTATGTGGCGTGGGCACCCCCCACAGACATGTCACAGCTACGTTGCTGTGTGGGTGGCCCACCAAGAGGGGTGGGGAGTGGCGTGCCTGACTGACGTGCAACAGCATGTGTGTTGGTAGGTGCGGGGCAGACAGCACAGAGTGACAATGGGACATATGGCGGGGGGAAGTGGATGGCCTGTGTATCCTATCCAGCCGTGTCCCATATTGGTGGCCTGTGGTGGCAAGGGAAGGGCGGCTGAGGTGTGTATGTACCGGTGGGGTTAGGGGGGAAACACAGAGGGTGCACCCAGGGCCGGCCCGTCCATTGAGCAGGAATGTGTTTTGCACAGGGCCCAGCGTTTCGGGGGGCCCCGCGCAAAGAACATTCTTCCCTTTCGTAATTGGTAGAAATAACATAAAAGTGGCCGCTGCTGCCGTGGCAGCGGTATGGTGTGTCCCGCGGGGCTCCCTCTGCCCGGCGGGACTCTCCCGGCGCGGCTCAGCCCCTCTCTGCCGGCTTGCAGATACGCGAAGGGAGAGAGTCTCCCTTGCGTCTGTTAAGCCCGCAGGGGCAGATGGAAGATTTTCCCATCAGCACCTGTGGGCTTAACAGAGACGCGAGGGTGACTCTCTCTCCCTTCGCGTATCTGCAAGCCGGCAGAGAGGGGCTGAGCCGCGCCGGGAGAGTCCCGCCGGGCAGAGGGAGCCCTGCGGGACACTCCATGCCGCCACCGTGGCAGTGGCAAGCGTTATTTGGTTTTTAAATTGCCATCAGCCGAGGGGGGGGGGGCCGGTAGGACTGGCAAAGGGCTAGGGAGGGAGGGGGGTTGAGACTGGCAATGGGCGAGGGAGGGAGGGAGGGAGGTAGGTTAGGACTGGCAATGAGGGAGGGAGGGAGGGAGGGAGGGGGGTTAAGACAGGCAATGGGCTGGGGGGGGTTAAGACTGGCAGTGGGCTGATGGGGGGGTAGGACTGATAATGGGTTATAGGGGGGCTAGGACAGAAAATGGGCTGATGGGGAGGGGTTGGGACCTGAGGTGGGCTGATGTGGTCAGGACTGATAATGGGTTATAGGGGGGGCTTCAACTGAAAAAGGGGGTGATGGGGGTTAAGACTGGGAGGTGATTGACGGGGGGCTAGGACTGGTAATGGGTTGGGGGGTTGCTAGGACTGGAACTGGGCTGATGGAACAGCTAGGATAGGACTGGTAATGGGCTGAGTGGAGGGGAGCTATGCCTTGACATGGGCTGATGGTGGGGCTAGGAAATGACTAGAAATGGGCTGATGGGGGGGGCTAGGATTGACAATGAGCTGTGGCACCAGTAGTCATGGGTTCAGACCCACAATGGACTCCTTTTATAGGGGTGTCTGCCGCATTATATCTTTTACATACGCAGGACTACTACCAGCGACAGCCTCTCAAGCGTGATATTACCGTAATGAGCGTCATAGGGTGCGCCATGTGTCACCTTATCTGGCTCCCTTTATGTTCCCTTATGGACTGCTCTATGGGGGACATTTTGATGTGCCTCTGTGGACACTCCACTTTATAGTGTGGCCTATGTTGTGCGTTATGGAGTGCCTTCTGCAGCAACTTTGTGGACACCACTGTGTGGGTGTGTTTGCTAGCAACCTTGCAGCACATACATGAAAAATAATATAGGGCCCCTCACTTACTATCTGATGTGTGGGTGTGTTTGCTTGCACCCCTCCAAAAGGAAACAAATAAATGCCCCTTCCCTCATTGTATCATATACAGGTTACTATATCAGCCAGCCTTCTGCATCTGGCACCCTGGGGACTCGAACCCATGCTGCCCGTATCAGCAGTCACTGCAGTAACCATTATGCTACAGCTCTGTATGGGTCAGGTATGTCTACAAGGCTTCTTATGCTTAACGCGCGGTGTCTCCTCTAACGCGCCACGTAGTGCTCGTTAGTTCTGTACCGCGCGTTAGATCTTCTGTTGTCCCGCCCATCTCCTTATTTGGGGGTTTGTCTTCTTAACGCGAATACTAACGCGAACTGCACTAATGCGATTTAGTAAACATCCCCCTTAGTTTTATATTGAAAAAACAACTTAGGTATTTTACATTTATCAGATTAGTTCAGGAAAGTTACAATTAAAGTATTCCGTGTATTGATAGTTCTGAGGAATCTTCTAGAAAGTCAGTTAAATTCTGACTCTCTGGAGGACCCAAGGAATCGAAACCACCTTCTCTCAAAACAGGCATTTTGGCTTTAACAGGCAAATAATAAGCCTGAACTATAGGTACCTCAGAGGATATTTTCAAGACCTCCTTAAAGTATTTCTGTAATAAAATTTCTCCAGACAATAAATGAGCATGAGGAAAATTAAGTATACTTATGTTTCTCGCCCGAGAGGCATTCTCCAATGTCTCCGTTTTAGCATATAATATAGTAAAATCCTTAACATAGGCAACATTACAAGACATACATGAGGAAACTTGAGAGTTGAATAAAGAAACAGACTTATCTAATGCCAACAAATGAGTATCCAAATCCACCAGTTTGTTAGTGTACCCTGTGTAAATTCACACAGAGAACTAACTGTACAGGAAAATTTGGAATCCATATACCTAATTGCCCCCCAGATGTCCTTCAACGTGATTTCTCCTTCATTGCCATCCCTATCAAAACCATAATGTTCAGTCACAGGAACAGCCACAACGGGATTAGGAACAGGCGCAGTCAGAAAAATCCCATTCATCTGAGGCGAACCCTCTGAATCCACCTTAGAAAACAGAAGAGGGAGGGGACATGGTGGTGGGTTCTACCCCCAGAGCTAAGAGATATTCCTTCGGGGGAGGGCTGACCCACTGGAAGAGACACCATATGCCTGTCCATAAGGTCAGCAACACTACCAATTGGGGAAACAGTTGATCCAACCTTAACTGCCTCTTTGTTCTTCCTTTTCCCCATACTCACTCAGGGCAGGCAAGCGATTCCCTTCTGCCGAAAACCTCAGGACACCGAAGGGGCACCAAAGGGTGTATCCTGCCCCTTTATTTGCACCCCTTCAGATTGCGACCCACGGGCTGTGACATGTGGCCATGTGTGGCAGCCATAGAGCTTTAGCAGGGAAGAGGACCCCACTAAGCAGGTACTCCTCACTCCTGCCTGTCAGACACCAGCAATGGAAAGGCAACAGCAAAGACAGCCACTGGGGCCAATGGAAGCCCTCGTCAATCTCTCCAACGTTCCTGCGGCACAACTCCCTAATTTAATGTAACTTAATTTAATGATGAACAACTAAGGAAGACAGCTGGCAAATTTGAGAAGGGATATGGTCCTGTTGATCCATGCCCTTCATAGTTTTACAGTCTTTGAGAAGAGTTACTCATATTTTCCATCTCCTTTGAAACAGGCTCGTTTGACCACTTTTAAAAAGCCATCTCTTTCTACAGAGGAGATAAGTAACTGCCATCCAGTTTCTAATTTACCATGTGTTGCAAAAATCATAGAATCAATTGTGGGCTTATCAATTGCAGGATTATATGGTGGAAACAGGAAGTTTGGATGACAGTCAATCAGGATTTTGTCCATATTAGTAGATGAGATGCAAACATGGAAAAATAAAGGTGGATGTAGTTTTTTTGTCATCTAATTTGTCATCTGCATTTGACGCTGCTATGATTTAGTATTGCAAAAAGTGGGATGATGGTAATTGAGGATCAGGAACTGAAATGGTGGGAATCATTTTTGGCCATTAGAGCTTTTAGGGAGGAATTTAATGGACAAAGATCTAAAATTCAAAATTGTGGAACAGAGGCACCTCAGGGTTGCCCATTATCCCCTATTGCTTTTAATATTTATTTTAGTCCACTAGCAGCATATTTGAAGATTAGGTTTCTCCCCATATATACAGTATATGTGGATGATGTACAGTTTTCCATGAGCTTCTGGATCAACTGAGAGAGGATTTACAAGTGTTAGAAAGGTTGAATAGTAATAAATTGAGTCTTGCAAAAACTGAGATCTGATGGGTAGGGAATAAGACTATTTGTGATGATATTAAATTGATACAGATTTCTGGTCATGTGGTCAAATTTGTGCAAGAGGTTTAGAGCCTTGAAGTAATTCTGGACTTGCAGCTGACTTTTGAGGCTCATGTATATAATGCTCAAAAGAAAGCATGGTATAAATTGAAATTAATTAAACCTGTGAGATCTTTATTGAGGGCCCTGGATTTCCATACAGTGGTCCAGATGACAGTGTCGAGCCATCTGGACTATTGTAATGTGGTTTATCTGGGGATTCCGAAAAAACTGATGTATAGATAACAATGGATTCAAAATGCAGTTCCAAAGATGGTTACTTATAGTGGATACACACTAAGGTGACACTTTCATTATAGAATCTTCATTGGCTGCTGATAGTCAGGTGCAGTTTAAAATTTTATGTTGTTTATTCAAAGCCATATGGGGGATTTGGCCCATCTATTTGATTAATAGATTAACCAAATATTCTCCCACAAGGACTTTACGATCTTCTCTACATAGGGGCATATTTACTAAAAACCGCACATTTGTGCATCCGCACAATAGCGCACTAAAAGCGGTACTTAAGTGCTCTCAAGCACCCCGCACACGTGTGTGTCACCACCGCACAGGTGCGCGGCACACTAACGGGCCCCGCACAAGTACGGGCCCGCAAATGTCCAATAGAGGCGTGGAAAGCCTAACGGAGGAAGGAGGAAGGCTCCTGAGGGGCGGAGAGATGGGGTTAATGGGCGGGGAAGGGGAGGGGAGAGGCTCCCTGCACACTAGGCATTTAAAGGGAAGAGAAACCATTTCCGTCAGCAATGTACAGCAAAACCGGGGAAACCTGCAAAACGTGAGCAGTGTGATACATGTGCACAGAACAAAATAGCAAATATAAATTGAAAAAGACCACAACAAAATTCTAAAAACTTATAACCCAGCTGGGAAACAGTGATATTAATGGGCAACAATAAAAAACACTCACAGGAAAGCCCCAAAAAAAAGAAATGATTTCTGAAAGGGTCTACGGAGCGGAGACCCTTCCAAAAATCATTTCCTTTTTTGGAGCTGTGCTGGGAGTGTTTTCTATGGTCGCCCATTAATACCACTGTTGCCCAGCTTGGTTATATTTTTCCCCCTCTTTTCACGGTCATTTGTGGGGTGTATTTGCATGTTTGCCCCCAGACAAGGTGAATGAGCCCGCAGTACAAATGTGCAGAGCAGGGTTTAGGATTCCGCCGGCCAGGTTTTCCATCCCCAGGGACAGCACTGTCTCTGTGGCCACAGTGTGGTGCAGCAGACAAAGTCAGTACCCCTAGGAGCAGAGGGATACAGGTTCAAATCCCAGCTGGGGCTCCTGCCAACCCAATCCCCATATTTTACCCACCACTAAACAGAGATAGTAAAGACACCCCTTTATTGGAGAGCACATAAGCATGGTTCACACACCCATTTTGTACCCAACACCGCACACACACCATAACAATGGGCATTACCGACGGCCGAGTCCCCCAAATGCAGTCCTGGAGTGCCATATGTCAATCAGGTCATATGCTTTTCCAAGATAAGGCCATGCCAGCATGTTGGCGGAAGGGTACAGGTGGTCGAGGGGGCAGTGGCTGCTAGCCACAGAAGACAGTGGCCTAGCCATGTGCAGGCTGGCACCGTCCACTGCAACAGATAGGCCCTGTCGGATGTACAGTCATGGACCTCCCAGGGAATCCAGCACATGGGTGGCAACATGGTGGTGTAGTGCACACAGACAGTGTGTGCAAGAACAGAAGGTCACAGGTTTAAAGCCCTGCCAATCATGTCCACATATTTTTCCCACAACTAAACCGTGATAGTAAGGACAATCCTTTATTGCTGGGGTCATACGCCTTCCTTTTACCCCACGGAGCACAGACACCATGACCAGGGGCATTACCTAGAGCAGAGTCTCACAGATGCAGTCCTGTAGGAACACACACCATTCAGGTTCCATGCTGTCACTCATACAAATGCCTGTGCTGTATATCTATGCACCACCCCCATGGCATGTAGATGTAGCTCATGCATATCCATGAGGGACAGCAGGAAAACCCGAACAGTGTGTGGCAAACCTGGACTGGATTTGTGAACCTCTGCCGTAAAGCAGCAGCCAACAGGGGCAGACACACCCACACCACACCCACAGGCCCCATTGGCCAATGCCTCCTGGAGAGGCAGGACATTGGGCCCTGCGTGCACCTCCCAATACTAGCACCTGCATACCTCAGCAATGTCACCCTACACCTGGGTAAACGGTACACAGCTCTCAAACGTGTGCTATGAGTACTGGCAGATAGATATACCTACGTTACGCACATTCTGCTCTTTGAGCTCCATCATAACAATCTTTCTGCTGTCTGCTGTGGGTGCTTCAGGTCTGGTCTCTGACAGTGTTAACCACCATGGGGAGTGTCCCCCAACAGTATTGCATACCATATCCATGCCTGTATTGTGCCCAGGACTGGTGTGGTGGGCAATGCTGCTAAACTCCTCTATAGTAGCACAATGCTGGCATACGTGTGGGAGTGTGTGTCTGTCTATACAGTGCGTGTTGGCTGCAAACACCTTCCACAGCCCACACTGCCAGCACTATTGCCAGTATTGGCCTGCCAATGTGCATAATGAGCAGCAAGGTACCATGGGTATAGCTCAGACAGGGTGGGCTGGCCAGGATGCATCTGCACAGGACATAGGGCACTGGCAGGGACATTGTAGTGGCCGGCCACCACCTACACAGACAGGGTGACCTCTGTATGTGCCTCTGGGGTTTCACTCCACCCTGACTGTGTAGTGAAGACAGCATGGCTAGGCACCCCCATAGTGCTATATAGTATTTCTCCCATGTGATATATATGGATTTCTGTTTGGGGCCTAGACACTGACTTATCTGTTGGTGTGCACTGCCATCCCAGTTATGGGTGCATGCATTTCCACCAGGACTAACTAGCAGACTGTTTCCAGCTGGTCTGTGTCCTGATGGAGTGCTGTGCTGTGCTGTGGCTGATGGCTTGCTGCAGGAGAATAGCAGATAGTGGTGGGGTGCAACCTAGCATATCCAGGCCTAATGTCTGTCAGACATTGTGTTATGGATGTGTAAAGAGCTGCTTTGACTGCCCTGTAGGGTGTCATCTCCATGGCAGGACTTGGGTTGATGGTCCACACTACTGCCACCATTGCAGGGAGGTAGCATGTTGATGGGAGCCAATGTTATTCCACAGGGGGGAAGGAATGGTGGTACATGGCCCACCTAGGTGGCCATGGGGGGGGTTCCCCTGACTCACACAGACAGAGATATTCAAGGGGGTTCTACAGAAACAACCTCTCTCACAGAGTAACAGTGCTTTGGAGCTCTGGTATGGCCTTATTCAGCCATGGAGGGTGTTGTGGACCTGGTCCTGGGTGCCTCATCTCACCCTCAGGGTAAAGCACGGCCCGCACAATGTGACGGTGTGTAGCTACTATGTGCCAGTCAGTACAACACCCGCTCAGTACACCCTACCAGGCCGAGGTGCTGTGTGGGTGCACACACATCCCCCTACCAGGCCGAGAGCTGTGGGGGTGCATTCCCCATCTTGTGTGCATCTGTGGACAACTGATTTGCATGTGCAGTGCATCATGGGTGCGGGTGGCCTAACCCTATCCTGTTTACAACAGCAGACTGTCTGTGAGGTGATATGCTGGCTCTCTGCAACCAGCCAGGGGCTTGCTGACAGCTGTAGCCCAATGGTTATGTCACTGCCTGTGCAGCCAGAGGTCATGGGTTCAAACCCACAGTGGGGTTCTTTGATAGGGCTGTCCACAGCTTTATTTTTATTTACTGTACATATGTCAATGCCGGCAAAACCACCCTCAGCTTATTATACCCATTAGGTGCCTCTGAGGGTGCTTTATAGGGCGCCCTATAGGCCACCTTATGGTTGCCATCCATATAAGGTGCACTGTACATTATCCTGTGTCGCAACATATATGGTGCCCTATAGGGGACATTCTAGGGTGCCTTGGCGGACAGTGCACTGTGACATGTGCCTTATGGGCCACTGTATGTGTACACGCTGTGTGAGTGCGTTTGCTAGTAGTGATAGCAAAATAAAATTAAAAAGCCTCCTACAGCACTCCTCACCATAATACATACTGCCTCAGCCAGCCTTGTTCACTGGGCATTGTGAGGGATTGAACCCCTGATCCCTGCACTATTGGTCAGTGTTTTAACCATTGTGCTGTGGCTCTGTTCCTGTGCTTGTGCATCAGCGCGCCGCCTTGTGCCCATCAGTGCGCCGCCTTCTGCCGCCCAAGAGGACCAGTGCGCCGCCTTATGCCGCCCAAAAAGAACTGTGCGCCGCCTTATGCCACCCAAGAGGACCAGTGCGCCTCCTTATGCCGCCCAAAAAGAACTGTGCGCCGCCTTATGCCGTTCAAAATCAATTTGCCTCCTAAACCACTTTTACCCATTACAGTTGCTGCCTCAGCTGGCTTTTTTTGTTGTGCACAATGGGGGATTGAACCCATGGCCCCTGCACCATTGGTCAGTGTCTTCACCGTTGTACTATGGCTCTGTTGTTTTATATACCCAGCAGCGCGCCACTTTGCCTTTCCACGCGCTAATGTCGACCCCCGCACATTAGCGCGACGCGCACAGGTCCGGTCGCTTACTCCCGGTTTTTTGCTATTTTCTGCCTGAACCGCCCACTCCTTATATGGCACACGCACACTAACGGGGACCCGCACAATTTCGGAGTTTAGTAAACATGCCCCATAGTGTTTTGGCATTACTGTCTGCTTATTCCCTTTCTCAGGTGAGGATTATTTTTATTTTATTTATTTATTACAATCTCTTATATACCGCACTATTTAGCATCAGCGCGGTTTACATAAAACAAAGGACCATAACAACAAGCTGCATGGTTTTACAGAGAACAGGAAAAACAACTTGGATAACATAGGGAAAATATGCACTGAACTATTCACATATGTACATTAAGCTTTGTGGTATACTAGTATGGAGGAAATGCAGTTAAGATGAAGGTTGGCTGTCCTGGTAGTAATGGAGGAATAAGTGGAATTTGAGTAATGGAGGAATAAGTGGAATTGATTAGGGATAGATGTTTTTCTGTGGTTACACCTAAACTATAGAATAGTTTGCCAGTAGAGTTAAGAGATTTAACAGATTATTCTTAATTCTGAAAAAAAAAAATTGAAGACCTGAAGTACAGAATTCAAGGAGTAAAATTGTGTTTGTGCTTTTTTTTTTTTAGTGCCATCAAGTCAGTGTTGACTCATAGCAACCCAGCTACCTCTTGGTTTTCTTGGCAATGTATCACTGGAAGTAGATTGCCAGTCTTTTCTTCTGAGGCAATGGAGGGTAAAGTGACTTGCCCAAGGTCACAATGAGTGCCCTTGATCTTCTGGGTACCAGGCAGTTGCTCTAACCACTAGGCTACTCCTCCACTCCATGTGCTAATTGGATGATTACTTTTGTACTCCGTTTGTATGTCATATGATAATAAAGGCAGATTATAAATGATGTTAAATTAAATTAAATTTTGACATATAATCCCCTCTTGCCCTAAGGTGGCAGGGTTGGTCCTGCAAGACAGGTCACAGAGCAGTTTTTTATCCTGGGCTCTCTCCCTCACATTCTTATCTTAGGGAGCAGGTTCTCCTTGAGGGGGAGGGAAATTCCTTCAAGGTCCTTGGCTCGTAAATTAAAGAGGCTTGGACTCTGAATTGGGTGCTCTAGTATCTTTTTTTATAATCTCCAATTCACAAATACAAATTAATAAATTCTGTTCAACAAATAAATAGTTTTTGATAAAACTGGTTGTGTTTCTTCGCTGTCTTATTTGTGTCTAGGATCCCAATTTAAATATTTAACATTTCTCCTGCTGGCAGAAGGATCCTGGGCTCTTCTGCACTTAGCAGATTAAAATGTCTTTTTCTCTCTCTTCACTAGAATCTTATTCCTCTAATTCATCCTGTACTTGGTTCACAGATAACCCACTTTACCGTTCCCAGCTGGCAAATATTTTCCTTTACAGCAGCCTCTTTTGTAAGGCTCAGGAAAGTAAGCCAACTCCTTATCTCTGACTTCTTCATTAGGCTTAGGGCAAGTTATCTCCTTCAGTCTCGCATCATGCTCTGGCAGAGGGGTGGGCAAAACCTCTGGCAGGCTCTCCAGTCTTCGCAAACTTAAAAATCAAGAGCTGATTCTACACAGAACTCAAATAAAATAAAAGACCAGGGTCCAAGAAGAGCCTTGGACAGACAGCACAGCAATTGAGACCACCAACCACTCTGCAGAACCCAGCTCTTTTTGGCACAAAGTAAGAAGTATGGAGAACATTAGAAGTAAATTTGAGAGATTGAGATCATACTCCACATACCTTGACCAAGGAGTAAGGTTCATGACTATCATGGTATGCACAAAACTAACCTATTTGGAGAAATTGCTCTTGAGTGAAATTGCACCTTGCATCCCGTGTACTGAGATAATATAGAGGGCAGACAGAGCCAAAGCAGCCATCCCAAGAGGGGGATGTTACAGATAGATGGCATGCTAAGGCTAGAAATTGAATGATCCTTCATTGAAGGTATGTGGGATTGGCAAAGGTCCTGTAGGGAATCCTTACAGTTAAGAAAACTAAAAGATTATGACTTTTTCAACACTACCTTTAGCACCCTTCCTACATCAGTCCTATAAAAATGCATAATTGGACATTATTCTTGCAAATATTAAACTTTGTTTCATAGATAAAATGCATATCAAATATAATGAGGGCAGTTTCCTAAAGCTATTTACTCTGGTGAATGGGCTATTTAAACACTGTGTTGCTGCTGTCTGGACCTATTGTTTTGCTTTTTTGCAGCTGCTCTTTGCCATTCCCCAAAAGATACCACCATAGGCAACCACCTTTTCGGTCTAATGGTTTATGTTTATGTTTATGTTTATTGAATTTGCTTGACCGCCCTTCAGTATTAAGCAGGGCGGTTTACAATTACAAAAAAGTTAAAGTACAACAGGCACAAGGGTGAAAGCGGAAAGGAAGTTACAAATTTTCTTTGACAGGAAAGGAGAAGAGGTAAAAGAGAAAAACGGAAACAAAAGGGAGGGTAGACAAAGTGGGGGGGAGGATAGGCTAGAGAGGAGGGTGATTGAAGGCAAGGGAGAAAAGGTGGGTCTTCAGAGCTTGTTTGAAAGTGGTGTGATGAGGCTCCAGACGGAGAGAGGTGGGTAAGGAGTTCCATAGGGCTGGACCAATGAAGAAGAAGGCTGAGGATCGGGTAGATTGAAGATGAGCAGCTGAGGGGGAGGGGAGTGCAAGGCGGTTGAGGTGGAAGGAGCGGGGGGGGTGTCTGGGGGTGTGGAAGTGAATGAGATCGGACAGGTATAGTGGTGTGGAGGTATGGAGAGCTTTATGAGTGAGCGTAAGAAGTTTGAAATGGATGCGAAAGGAGATAGGAAGCCAGTGAAGACGGGAAAGGAGAGGAGTAGCATGGTCTCTGGGGGAAGAGTAGGAGATAAGGCGAGCGGCAGTATTTTGAATACGCTGAAGTCGTGACAGTTGGGTCTTAGTGATGCCGGAAAAAATTGAGTTGGCGAAATCTATGCGGGAGATGACGAGGGCAAGCAAAAGGGTGGCCAGAGCAGAGGGAGATAGGAAAGGGCGAATAGCGCGAATTTGCCTAAGGTAAAAAAAGGAAGTTTTGGAAACATAGGAAACATGAGCAGAGAAAGTAAGATCCGAATCAAAAAGGACGCCGAGATACCGAAAAGTAGTGACCAGTGAGATGGGAGAGCCGGAAAAAGAGGGAGCCGTTAAAGGAGGGGGGTGGCCATGGGGAAACCAGATTGCTGTTGTTTTGGAGGGGTTGAGGTGCAGGCAATTCTGAGACATCCAGATGGAGACAGCAGCCAGACAGGAGTTAAGCGGGGCAAGGTCAGGGTTGATGGGGGAGGTGTGGTGCAAAAGGAGAATGTCATCGGCGTAATAGAAGGCAGAGATACCAAATTGCTGAATGAGAAGTGTGAGGGGAGTCAGGAAAAGATTGAAGAGGAGAGGGGCTAACACTGAACCCTGTGGAACGCCGCAGGATAGGGGGAAGGAGTCAGATGGTGGGGAGTGAAGGGAAGAGGGGAGAACAGCACCGGAGCGGGAGGAAAGAAAGGAGTGGAACCACCGAAAGACTGTGCTACAGAGTCCGGCGTCACGTAGTCGGGATAGAAGGAGGGAGTGATCGACCAAGTCGAAGGCAGCAGAGAGGTCGAGGGCAACCGCCACCGAGATTTCACCACGATCGTGTGCGACATGCAAAGCATTGGTGAAAGCGAGAAGAACAGTTTCAACGCTGTGCCCTGGGCGGAAACCGGATTGGCGGGGGTGAAGGAAATTGGTGGAGTCGAGGTGGTGAGAAAGCTGGGCAAAAACAACCTTCTCGAGAAGTTTGGAAAGGAAGGGGAGTTGCGAGACTGGACGATAATTAAGCCTGCCCTGCAGCATTTCCCTCCTCGCCCCACCCCAACCTTCTTTCTTATGTCCCCCTCCCTTTTTTCTCTAGTTTCTCCCCCTTTCCAGAGTCAATAATCACAAGCCAAATCCAGTGTGTATGTGGGAACAAACAGCCGTAGCTTTTATTAACAATGTATAGCAACTTCACATTTATCAATCAGCCAGCAACATTAAATGAGCTGTTAACCCAAATGACCTCACCAGCTCAAAAGGGAAAAACCCATTTGTGTCTAATAGTCCCCATCTTTTGTTTCATACTTTACTGGACTTCCCCTTACCTGTTCATCTGCTCCATTGCAAACAGCTGCTCTAGGAATCCCCAATGCTGGCCGCCACTCCGTGTCATCAGCTATGCCCATTTTCAGACCCCAGCTTCCCATTCCACTAAGCTGCGTACCTTGCTACCCTTGACACACATTATGTGGCCAAGGTTGCCCCCAAGCCCAGATGCCCTGCCCATGCTAGGGATGCCTGGAGCCCCTTCTTTGCTATCCAGCCCAGAAGCCCCATTTATGGCGCCTGAGGCCCCCATTATGTCCTTGTTTTCCTGTGTCTTTTTGGTGAAGTCCTCACCACCAAGAGGGCATAAGACCTGGTCTTGCACCCAACTACCCCACCTCAGGACTGAGCTGATCACTTCTTGAAAACTGCCAACAAGATATCATTGCCCAGACCTGAGAGGTGGATCTTGTCTGAAAAAAAAGCTTCTTATCCCTTCAGGGCAGCTGCTGGTGTCTTATCACTGTTTCCCCTGCCCCCCCCCCCCAAAGCCCTGACAAAGTTTCCCACTTTGGTATTCAATTGCTTCTTGGCTTTCTCTATCCCTTTTGAATCACGGGCATCACCCCATTCTAGGAGGGGAATTATATGAGACCACATGATATCAACTTTTTTCCATGTTGCTTTTATCTATGCCAAATCTCTCTTTATTTTTATGATAACCAAACCAAAAGCCACAAACACATAATAGTCTGGAGAATAATAAAAAAATAAACTAATGCCCACACTCACAGACCTACAAACTTCCCACAATCAACAACAAATAATTTTTCCACTATAATTTAAACCACCCTTGCCACGAACTCAATTCAAACTAGCTACACTCAAAAGAAAACACATACAAGTGGATGGATAAAAACAGCACATAAAACGAGGGTAGGAGAAAAAGCCTCAGGTTAACATCATCCATCTATGTGGCTACGCAAAGCCATAGGGGAAAACACAGCTCCACATCACAGGCTTAAAAAACTCCTCCCTAAAAAAACAATTCAAAAATACATTTATTTCAAAAAATCTGAAATCTATTCAATAGAAATAAAAAAATCTGAAAATACCCCAAGGCGTCTTGGCAACAACAACCGCTCAATTTCTTATTTTTAATATTATAACGCCAATAACACTGGGGGGAAAAGGAGCTGTTTTAGAAGGGGTCACATACAATGTTCCCTCTAATTTTCTGTAGGCTGTGTGTGCATAAAATATCAACTGTGCAGCTTTTGAAGGAAGGTTAAATTTTTGTGCACCACATAAGGACACTCTGAGTTATATACTTTAAAATTTGACTACACGTCAGAATACAGTATGTACATCACATTGATTGCACTAGAAAATATTGTAGAACTTGTGAAAACCGTAAATACACAACAACTTTTAAATTTTAAGACGTCTGTGATGTTTTCTATCAGAATCAGAACGGTAATTTTTGTGCGCTCTATTGTAAAGTATGTGCGCTCACTTGGCGAGGTGTGTGCGCGCGCACACGCGCACAGCTTAGAGGGAACAGTGGTCACATACCAACCCAGTAACCACCTATGGAGAAAAAAAAAAGGGGGAAAAAGTTTGCCTTGCAGAGTGGGGCTAATTAAATTGAAGCTGTTCTACTACTGACCAAATACCTGAACCAGTCTGCTCAGCAGAGCTTCAAGAGACTACACATTCATCTAAGGCTTTCAAACTTTACCATTGCCTGTTTTTTGATAAACTTTACCTGTTGCATATAGTTTTTTAGGAATCTTTAGCCTGCCTACATTCCTTGCATAGCCTTTAAATCAGATATCTGAGTGTGCCCTCATTCATAGAAGGCCTACTGGCCAGGGACACTTGTGATATATAGCTTCTTGGAACAGAAATATAGATTGCTTTTATAATTGCAGCTAGACCTGGTCTTCTACTTAGGTCTCCTATTTAATTCTGCAGCTAGGGTATAATTTTAAGGTTACAGGGACCTTTGATTAGTAGGCTGATACGTAGCAGTAAGATTTCAGTTTGAATTTTTTAGTTTCCATTGTCTGTTGCAAACCTGCCTTACAGGGAGGTGCTAATTAAATTAAAGCTGCTCTACTACTGACCAAATACCTGAACCAGCCTGCTATCAGAACTTCAAGAGACTACACACTCAGCTAAGGCTTTCAAACTTTACCATTGCCTGTTTTTTGATAAACTTTATCTGTTGCATATAGGTTTTTAGGAATCTTCAGCCTGCCTAGTTTCCGTGCATTGCCTTTAAATCAGATATCTGAGTGTGCCCTCAGTTTATAGAAGGTCTACTGGCCAGGGACACTTAAGTTCCCGCCCACCTTACCCCTCACCCCACCCACCTTGGGTTGCATTGCCTATATGGTCATCATATTGACATTTGTCCTTTAATTAGGAGTTATACCCACTTTTTCTCCTTTTCTGCTCCTAGGACTGCTGAGTCAGAATGTTGTGTATTCAATGCTATAACTATGGTGCTTTCATTCTGAGAAGAATCATTTGGAACCTAAGAACTTGCCCCATATGCCTCAAGTTAGCTGCTATGCATAAAGAATTGACTCTACTAAGGGAAGAATTAGCTGCAATTAAGCACACTTCCTCTAGGGTACAAACTGAACAAAATCCTCCTCCGCTTCAACAAAGAATCAAACAGCCCAGGAATAAATGGGCTCTGGTAGGTTACGACCTGTAACACAGAGACACCCTATACAATACATCAAGTGATATCCCTGCATAATGCCTTCTCCACCTTGGATAATAAGGGTGTCCAATCCATGGAAACTGAAGGGCCCTTAAATGATAGATAATGCCAAATCTACTGGTAATGTACCAAATAGGAAGAAAAAATCACAAAACAGAAAACTACTACTTCTTGGAGATTCCATCATCAGAGACACCAACTTGGGAACACAGCTTAAAGGAGAAAGGATGGTCAAATGCCTCCCAGGCTCTTCAGCCAGCAGGAATGCAAACCAAATTATTGGTATAGGAAATGCAAGAAGTGAGCACTCCAAAACTGATATTGACTTGGCTAGAAACAGTGCCTCTGCAGTTCAAAGGGACTTCCAGACTCTGGGAGAGAAACTCAAGCCCATTGCTAACATTCTCAGAAGTTCTACCTGTTCATGGTAAGGGGGGGAGAAAGGCTGCATCACATAAACAACTTTAATACATGGCTCCAAACCTGGTGCAAACAAGAATGATTTAGATTTATTGGCGACTGGGGAAACAGATGGATCAACAAGAGACTATACTTTACTGAAGGACTACATCTCTCCACCGCAGGGAAAAAGATCCTAAGTGAAAAATTCAGGCAGTATATGGACAGGCATCTAAACTAGGGAAAGGGGGTGACAGATGGAGAAGGACAAGTTCAGTACGTCACTCCCAGCAAAAGCAAAACAACATTGGAAACAGCCACACTTATGAACAACACATCAATTTATTTATTTATTTATTTATTTAACAGGTTTTCTATACCGCCTTTTCCTTAAATCAAAGCGGTTACCAGACACAAGAAGGGAGAACAGAGACAGGGGGGCATACACTGACTAAACTAAAGAGTGAAGGTAAAATTGGGATACGCAACATCAAGGAACCGTTACAGTAAAACAAGTTATATGCAGGCTATAATAATAGAGACTGTTAGATGTCTGTGCCATAGTACTCAGTGAAGAGTACAAATTTCAGTTGTTTTCTGAACTCCTTTAAATCATCCATGGATCGCACATCGGGAGGGAGAGAGTTCCATATAAGTGGGGCCGATAAGGAAATTGCCCTTTGTGTAGTACATTTACACGCTTTTCTGAAACTACTTGGGGTGCTGAGGGTGTTTGATGTAGTTATTCGTCTTGGCCTGTTGTTATTCTGGAGTAAGAGGTTATGAAGGCTAAAAGCAGAGCATTTATGTCTGATCTTGAATATGTTAATTACCATCTTGTATTTGACGCGCTGGCTTATTGGAAGCCAGTGGAGCTCTTTGAGAGTAGGGGTAATGTGATCTTGAGATGCTGAGCCAGCAATAATTCTGGCTGCCGTGTTCTGAGCCATCTGAAGAGGTTTAAGTGAGTGTTTTGAAAGACCGTAATAGATAGGATTACAAAAGTCCAGAATAGGAGTTATTAAGGCTTGGCAGACAGACCGGAAGTGGTCATATGAGAGTAAGGGCTTGAGGCGTCTAATCACTTTCATTCTGTAGTATGCAGACCTCACAGTTTTTCTGATGTGTGACTGGAGGGTTAGACCTTTATCGAGGGTAATTCCAAGATATCTAACTTCATCCTTAACTGGTATTGTAATGTTGTTGTATTTAATGAAAGGTGGGGGGTTGAAGTCGGTGTTTCGAGTGACAATAAGCGCCTCTGTTTTATTGTAGTTTAAGGCAAGGTTATTGCATGTGAGCCAGGAAGACATGTTGTCAAGGCAATTTGTGATCTTGCTGTAGTCGGGGTTAATGAGATCAATCGGTGTATAAATCATGATGTCATCTGCATAAATCGTATAACTTATTTGATGGGCTGCCATAATTTGACAAATTGGCTGAATAAAAATGTTGAATAGAAGGGAAGAAAGCGCAGATCCCTGAGGTACTCCTTGCTTGATATTTGTAGGCTGTGAAGTGTTGTTTCCAATTTTAACCTGAAACTGCCTGTTTGTTAAATAAGAGTTAAACCAACTAAGGACAGTACCAGAGATACCGATACTTTCCAATCTTGATAGGAGGATAGTGTGGTCAACTGTGTCGAAAGCCGCTGAAATATCTAAGAAGATCAATAAAGATCCTTGCCTGTAATTGTCTATGGTCTGGGTGATATCATTGAACAGATATAGCAGCAGTGTTTCAACTCCATGGTTGGGGCGAAAGCCATGTTGATGTAGATCGAGTGGGGCATGGTCGTCAACATGGTCTTGGAGTTGTAGCTGTACTGCTTTTTCTATTACTTTGGCTAGGAATGGTATGCTAGAGATTGGCCTATAAGCCGCTGGATTGTTCTTATCCAGGTTTGTTTTTTTGAGGATAGGCCTTATTGAGGCTAGTTTAAGTTGTTCGGGTATTATTCCTTGAGATAGGGATATGGATACGATATTGTGTATATAACTGAGGAAGTTATGCTTGGTTGCTTTGAGCCATTGAACTGGGCAAGGATCAGTAGGGGCAGTGCTAGTATTGAGAGCAGAGATGATATCCGAAATCTGTTTGGTTGAAGGAGTGTGGAAACTGTCCCAACTTGTTGTTATTGTTGTTGTTGTTGTGATGGAGCTGTAGGTTTCGGTATGTATTTGAGTCGGTATGTGACCTATTTTCTCATGGAGAAAGTTTGCAAAGGTTTGAGGGTTGATTTGTATGTCTTTGTCAGGACTTGGTTCTTTAGTTAGGTCTTTTACTATCTCAAAGAGTTCTCTGGGTTTATTGTAGGCTTTCAGAATGGTGTTTGTGTGATGCTCTCGTTTTGTATCGTTAATAAGATCATTATATCTTTTTTGCTTTGTTAAGTAAGTGTTTTGTGCAGTTGGAGATTTGGAGCGTCTCCAGTGGCGTTCTAGCTTTCTTAATTCTCTTTTAGCGTTGCGAATTGTATTGGAGTACCATGGAGCGTGTTGTCTTACGTTCTTTGATTTTATGTACGGTTTGGATTTTGCTGCTGTACTGATGGTAATGTTCCAATTCTTAACCAGTTTGTCCAAGTTAGGTTCATCCGAGTTGAGGTAGGGTAGTGTGTCTTTTAAGAATTGATCTTTTTTGAAAGCTTTAAATCTTCTGATTCCAAATGAAGCAGAATGTGTTATGTTGAACTTGGCCGTATTGTTTGTCAATTCAATTTTGATTCTGTGATGATCAGACCAAGGAATCGGGGTGATTATGGGTGAGGAAATAAATCCCTTGTCTAAGAGATAATTTGGGGCAAAAACTAGGTCTGGTGTGGAACCATGTCTATGGGTGGGAGTGGTTATTAGCTGAGAGAATAGTAAAGAGTCCATTGCCTGAAGGAAGGTTTGCCTATCATTGTTAGTTGCAGAGCTGAGATTAAAGTCACCTAGTAAGATTAAAGGTTTGTGAATTGTGGTGATTGCACAGACAGTTTCAAGAGTGGTAGTTAGCTCTTCAGCTGGTGCGTGGGGGGCCCTATAAACAAGGCAAATAGTTAGATACTTGTTTCCCACTGCAATAGAACTGCAATGCTCAGAGTTGCTAGAAGTGAGTGTTTGAAGTTGCAATGAGTCTTTAGCAATGATTAGAACTCCGCCACCTCTCTTTAGAGTGCGAGGATTATTAAAGGCGGAGTATGTAGAGGGGACCAGTTGGTTGAGGAGGACACTATCAGAGGGGGAGAGCCAAGATTCTGTAATGCATAAAATGTCTGGGTGCTGGTCCACAATGTGATCTCTGATTAAATGAATTTTGTTTCTTACTGATCTAGTATTCATAAGTTCTATAGAGGTGATGTTTAGTGTGTGGGGTTTTTTAGGGCATGCTTTAGGATTCAAATGATTGAGGTGGCTGCCAACATCATGTTTGTTACAGGATTTACTGTGAGATCTCGTGGAAGAGCAATTCCAAATGTGGTATATTGATATGATTGTTAGAAGCCATATATATAAATGTTGGAGCTGTAAGTGGGGTGTGCCTAATCGTTGAAGGATGATAAGGGTGTCCAAGAGAAATTTGGGGTGGAAGGTGGGCTTGACCATGACTATGATACTTCTTTTTTTAACTAACGAAGGCTGTTGCTGCCAATTCGCATAAAACTAATGACATACCTTCTTTAGCTCCAACGACTTTCACAGTGTTTCTTGCAGGGAAAAAGAGGCAGATGGAAGCTCACGAAAAGGATACGTAGACAACACTTCTTCTTGAGCTTGCTTAGAGAACCGGCAACTGCTGGATGTAAATATTAAATTGCCGATATTCAAATCTTTCACCTGCGTGTTAAAACGCTGATCCTGATCTCTAAGCGCCTTCGTTCCACGCCTAAGGGCCACGCCAAAGGGCCCTCTTGCGAGGCCCTCAGGCGCGGGCCCGCAAGGCGCGGGCGCGCCTTTGCTGAAGGGATTCTAAATGATTTGAAAAGTGCTCAGATTGGCTGCAGTTCTCTCTCACACACAGTTCCCAACTAAGTAGGCACAGCTGATTCTCACTCACTGCTCACAGGATCGTTGAAGCCTTTGCTGAAGGGATTCTAAATGATTTGAAAAGTGCTCAGATTGGCTGCAGTTCTCTCTCACACACAGTTCCCAACTAAGTAGGCACAGCTGATTCTCACTCACTGCTCACAGGATCGTTGAAGCCTTTGCTGAAGGGATTCTAAATGATTTGAAAAGTGCTCAGATTGGCTGCAGTTCTCTCTCACACACAGTTCCCAACTAAGTAGGCACAGCTGATTCTCACTCACTGCTCACAGGATCGTTGAAGCCTTTGCTGAAGGGATTCTAAATGATTTGAAAAGTGCTCAGATTGGCTGCAGTTCTCTCTCACACACAGTTCCCAACTAAGTAGGCACAGCTGATTCTCACTCACTGCTCACAGGATCGTTGAAGCCTTTGCTGAAGGGATTCTAAATGATTTGAAAAGTGCTCAGATTGGCTGCAGGAAGGGGCATGTAGAACAAAATCCATGCAAAAGGCAGATAAGCCATTCAACAAATGCTGGAAAGCAATGAGCACAAATGCTCGAAGCCTAGCCAACAAAGTTCCTAATCTGGAAGCCCTAATGGAGGAAATGGACTTGGATATTGTGGCCATTAAAGAAACATGGTTTAACAAGTCACATGAATGGGATATAGCCATAGCTGGCTATAATCTATTTAGAAGAGATAGAGAGGGTAGAAAAGGAAGAGGAGTAGCCCTGTATGTCAAAAGCAATATTAAAGCTGCTGAAATGCAGGGGACATGAGGAAAAGAAGAAGCGCTCTGGATTGTGTTGGAAAGAGGAGATGGCACTGTCATCCATACTGGTGTGGTCTACAGGCCTCCAACTCAAACCGAAGAAATGGATAGCAGATTGATTGTTGATATTGAAAAGATAGCCATGAAGGGGGAAGTGATCATAATGGGTGACTTTAATCTACCCGATGTGGATTGGAGTGTTCCTTCTGCAAATCTGGATAGAAGAAAAAACACAACACTCCTTTCCCTCCATTGCTAGGGAACTCCCGCACAGAGCGCTGTCAATACTGCTGCTCCATCGAACATCAAGCACTTTACCCACCACTACATAAAGGGGTATGTTTACTAAAACCCCGGTAGAGTGCAGGCCCGGTAGTGTGCGGGTGCCATATAAGGAGTGGGCGTTCCGTCCTGAAAAAGAAAAGCCAGAATTTACATATGCGCTAAGGTGCGCGGTGGCCCCCGCACCTTAGCGCATGAGATAGCTGCTCAGGAGGCATAAGTGGCGCGCCGAAATGCAAGAAAAAAAGCAGAGCAACAGCACAATGGTTAAGACACTGACCAATGGAGCAGGGATCAGGGGTTCAATCCCCCACAGTGCCCAATGAAGACAGCTGGCTGAGGTGTTAATCTATGGGGCATGGAAATACTGGGCCGCATAAGGCGGTGTGCTAATGCTTTGGGCGGCATAAGGCAGTGCGCTGATGTTTATGGAGGCATTATAATACTGGGCGGCATAAGTGGCGTGCTGATGTGCAGAAAGAAAAGCAGAGCCACAGCACAATGGTTAAGGTACTTACCAATGGTGCAAGGATCAGGGGTTCAATCCCCCAAAGTGCCTAATGGAGACAGCTGGCTGAGGCATTTAAATGATGAGCAGCATGCTAATATTTTAGGAGGCTTTTTAATACTGGGCGACATAAGGCGGCACGCTGATGTGCAATCACAGGAACAGAACCACAGCACAATGGTTAAGACACTGACCAATGGTACAGGGATCAGGTGTTAAAGTGCCCAATGAACAAGGCTGGCTGAGGCATAACATATTATGGGGAAGAATGCTTTAGGAGGCATTTTATTCATATTTTAATTATCACTACTAGCAAACGCACTCTCAAAGAGTGTTAACATAAGGCGCCCTATAAGGCACATTTTAAAGTGCACTGTCAGCCAAGGCACCCTAGAATGTTGCTTATAGGGCGCTTTAGAGGGTGCCGTATGAGGTACCGCAAGGTCAGTGTACTGTTTTTTATGGCAGCACTGTGCAGTTTAAGGAATGAAAAGCATAAGTAGGTGCGCTGACAGGCAAGGAGGAGCAGCAGTGGAGCACAATGGTTAAGGCACTGACTGCTGATACAGGGGTCATGAGTTTGCTCCCCAGTGTGCCTAATACGTAAGGCTGGCTGTGGCATCAGCTTTGCATTGTACATATTTTGTCCTGCAGCACTTTATTTTTATGTTATTAATTGCTGCCAGCAAACACGCCCTCACGTGCCGTAATTGAAGGTGTCGTATAAGGCACCCTATAAGGCACTCCATAGGGCACATTATAAATTGCACTGTCCGCCACAGCACCCTAAAATGTCCCCTATAGAGCACCCTATAGGTTGCGTCACAGGATATTGTATAGGGCACCTTATATGGACGGGAACCATAAGGTGCCCTATAGGGTGCCCTATAAAGCACCCTCAGAAGCACCTTATGGGTACAGTACGCTGAGGGTGTTTTTGCTGGCATCAAAATATGTACATAAAAAAAAAAATGCATTGGACAACCCTATCAAATAGCCCCACTGTGGGTTTGAACCCATAGTCCCTGGCTTCAGAGGTAGTGAAGTAACCATTGGGCTATAGCTGCTAGCAAGCACCTGGCTGGCTGCAGAGAGCATGCATGTCACCATGCAGACAGTCTGCTGTGGTCACCAGGATAGGGTTAGCCCACCCATACCCATGATGCACTGCACTTGCAAATCAGCTGTCCACAGATTAACACAAGATGGGCAATGCACCCCCACAGCACCTCGGCCCGGTAGAGGGAAGTGACCATGTGCACCCACACACCACCTCGGCCTGGTAGGGGGTACTGACCATGTGTTTTACTGGCACAGAGTACCTACACACCGTCACATTGTGTGGGTACTGTGCTCACCCTGAGGGTGCAATGAGGCGCCCAGGACCAGGTCCACAACACATTCCATGGCTGGAGTTCCAAAGCAGTGTTAATGTGTGAGATAGGTAGTTCCTGCACAAACACCTTGGATATCTCTGTCTGACTCAGTCAGGTGTAGTCCCCATGGATCTCTAGGTGGGCCATGTACCCCCACTCTCCCCCAAGGGTGGCAAACAGGGTCTCCCATCAATAGATCCACACTCTACCTCCCTGCAAAGGTGGCAGTAGAGGGGTCCATCAACCCCCTGTCCTGCTGAGGAGCAGACACCCCAGAGGGCAATCAATGCAGCTCTATACACATCCATAACACAATAGCAGACAGACATTAGGCCTGGATATGGTGAGCTGCACCCCACCACTATCTGATATTCTCCTGTAGCAAGTCATCATCCACTGCACCCTGCTCCATCACAATACATACTAGCTGTAAACAGTGTGCTAGTTAGTCCACAGTGCATGTTCCCAGTGGAGATGCATGCACCCAGAACTGGGATGTCAGCATACACAGCAAGCAAATAGATCAGTGACTGGGCCCCAAAAGGAAACCCATATCTATCACATGAGAGAAATACTATATGGCACTATGGGGGTGCCTAGCCATGCTGTGGTCACTGAACAGTCAGGGTGAGAGTGATCTCTCAGCAGGACATACTGAGGTCACCCTGTCCATGTAGGTGGTGGCCGGGCACTAAAATGTCCCAGTCAGTGCCCTATGCCCTGTGCAGATGCACCCTGGCCAGGCCACCCTGTCCGGCCTATACCCATGGTACCTTGCTCCTCATTATGCACATTGGCAGCCCAATACTGGCAACATTGCTGGCAGTGTGGGCTGTGGAAGGTGTTTGCAGCCACCACACACTGGATAGACAGACAGCCACCCCCACACCTATGCCAGCATTGTGCTACTATAGAGGGGTTCAGCAGCCATACCCACCACACCAGTCCTGGGCACAGTACAGGCATGGATATGGTACGCAATACTGTTGGGGGTCACTCCCCAGGGCGGTAAACACTGTCAGAGACCAGACCTGCAGCACACACCGCAGACATCAGAATGATTGTTATGGTGGAGCCCAAGGAGCAAAATGTGCTTAACGTAGGAATTGATATCTGCCAGTTATCATGGGAAACATTTGATAGCTGTGTATCATATACCCAGGTGTAGGGTGGCATTGCTAAGGTATGCAACTGCTAGTATTGGGAGATACAGGCAGGGCCCAATGTCCTGCCTCTCCAGGAGGCATTGGCCAATGGGGCCTGTGGGTGTGTGTGTGGGTGTGTCTGGCCCTGTTGGCTGCTGCTTTACGGCAGAGTTTCCCAACTCCAGTCCTGGTGTTCCAAACACTGTTCGGGTTTTCATGCTGTCCCTCATAAATATGCATGAGCTACATCTGCATACCATGGGGGTGGTGCATAGATATGCAGCACAGGCATCTTTAGTAGAGGCAGCATGGAACCTGAATGGTGTGGGGCCCTCCAGGACTGCATTTGGGAGACTCTGCTCTAGGTAATGCGGCTGTTTATGGTGTCTGTGTTTGGTGTGGTAAAATATAGGCGTATTAACCATGCGTATGTTCTCAGCAATAAAGGTTTGTCCTTACTATCACGGTTTAGTTGTGGGAAAAATATGTGGACAGGATTGGAGGTAGCCCCAGCTGGCCTTTGAACCTGTGACCTTCTGTTCCTGCACACACTGTCTGTGTGCATTGCACTACCATGTTGCCACAGATATGTTGCCTTCCCTGGGGAGTCCATGACTGTACATCCAACAGAGCCTGTCTGTTGCGGTGGACGGTGCCAGCCTGCACACGCCTAGGCCACTGTCTGCTGTGGCTTGCAGCCACTGCCCCCTCCACCACCTGTACCCTCCGCCAACATGCAGACATGTCCTTATCTGGGAAAAAGCATATGACCTGATTGAGTTGTGGTACTCCAGGACTGAATTTGGGGGACTCAGCTGTAGGTAATGCCCACTGTTATGGTTTGTGTGCAGTGTAGGGTAAAATATGGGTGTTTGAACCATGCTTATGTTCTCAGCAATAAAGAAGTGTCTTTACTATCACTGTTTAGTGGTGGGTAAAACTATGGAGATTGGGTTGGCAGGTGCCCCAGCTGGGATTTGAACCTGTGACTCTCTGGTTTTATAGGCACTGGCTGTGTCTGCTGCACCACACTGTGGCCATAGAGACAGTGCAGTCTCTGGAGATAGGAAACCTGGCCGCACGAGTCAGACACCCTGCTGTGCACAATTTTACTGTGGGCTCGTTTACCTTGTATGGGGACAAAGGTGCAAATAAACCTCAAAAATGACCTCCAAAAAAGGGGAAGAAAACCAAAACCAAGCTGGGCAACAGTGATATCAATGGGCAACCATAAAATACACTCCCAGGAAAGCTCCAATAAAATGCAGTGATTTTTGAAAGAGTCTACGGAGCGTAGACCCTTCCAAAAATCATTTCTTTTTTTTGGAGCTTTCCTGGGAGTGTTTTTTATGGTTGCCCATTAATATCACTGTTGCCCAGCTGGATTATAATTTTTTTGGAATTTGTTGCGGTCATTTTCAATTTATATTTGCTATTTTGTTCTGTGCACATGTATCACACTGCTCACGTTTTTCAGGTTTCCCCGGTTTTGCAGTACATTGCTGACGTAAATGGTTTCTCTTCCCTTTGAATCGGCTCTAACGCGAGGGTTTCACTCGCGGTATTTTTTTGGCCGAAATTCAGCCCCGCTCCTGTGCGTGGAGCCTCTCCCCTCCCACTCTCCACCCATTGACCCCGTCCCCCCGCCCCTCGGGAGCCTTCCTCCACCCTCGAAATGCCTTTCCACGCCTCTATCGCACATCTTGCACGGGCCCGTCAGTGTGGGGGCACATGTGCGGGGGCCCGTTAGTGTGACGCGCATGCGTGCGGGGCACTTAAGAGCACTTAAGTGCATCATTAGCGTACGCTACTGTGCGCCGCGCACGTGTGCGCGGTTTAGTAAACATACCCCAAAGTCTCAGAATAACCCAACAAAGATCCTTGTTTCGCTAAAGGAAATCTTCTTCAGGGGTTATACTAAATGCCAATATTCTTCTTATGTAGTAGTGGGTAAAGTGCTTGATGTTCGACGGAGCAGCAGTATTGTCGGTGCTCTGTGTGGGAGTTCTCTAGCAACGGAGGGAAAGGAGCATTGCGGTTTGGAGGAAATGCTTAAAAGAGCTAAGTATGGGGATGCAGGCAAGCTTTTGAACTGTTTTTTGAGTCTTAGTGATTGTTTCCCCCTTTTTTTTCCATAGGGGTTACTGGGTTCGTTTGTGGCCCCTTCTAAAACAGCTCGTTTTCCCCAGTGTTGTTGGCGTTATAATATTAAGAATAAGAAATTGAGCAGTTGTTGTTGCCAAGGCACCTTGGGGTATTTTCTGCTTTTTATTTCTATTGAATGGATTTCAGATTTTTTGAAATAAATGTATTTTTTATTTGTTTTTTTCAGAGAGGAGTTTTTTAAGCCTGTGATGTGGAGCTGTGTTTTCCCCTATGGCTTTGCATAGCCACAGAGGGATGATAAGTTAACCTGAGGCTTTTTCTCCTACCCTCATTATATGTGCTGTTTTTATCCATCCACTTGTATGTGTTTTCTTTTGAGTGTAACAAGTTTGAATTGAGTTCGTGGCATGAGGTGGTTTAAATTATAGTGGAAAATTTATTTTTTGTTGATTGTGGGATGTTTGTAGGTCTGTGAGTGTGGTCATTAGGTTTTTTTATTTTTATGATTAGATTGATGTATTTGATGTTGGCGAGGTCATTCCCCCCAAGGCACAGTAAGGGCCAGTTGGATAGTGTTTTCTAGCAGTTCAATTCCTTAACTTTGGCATCAGCTGCTCCCATTGCATTCTCCTCTTACCTACAGGTAGCTACTGGATAGTTGCTGCGTTTATGTGCAGTGCAAGCTGCTTGCCTGTTAGCTGCATTGCCACTCACTTCTTAGCACAATATATGTTGGAGTGCCCAGTGATCCAAAATGTAACCTTGCATGGCCTTCAAATATCATACATAACAGTTATCACTATTTCCACAGGGGGGGAATTCTGCACAAAAAGTTTGAAAATTCTGCATGCTTTATTAGTAAATCTGGACACAGAATACCCCCCATTATAAAGCTTAACTCCTCCTCTAGACCTGAAATGTACCCTGCCTTTGTTCTCCTTAGCTCTCTTGCTCCAATTACAGCTCTATTCCCAACCCATCCTTGTCTCCCCTATTTTCTCTCCCTCTAACGTCTAGCCCCCAGCCATCCCCTGACTCAAAAGCAGCCCATCTCCAGCCCCAGAAACCCCCCATATCACCAGCAGCTTTTATCCTTTCCCCCAGACAGCCCCCAAAACACCAGCAGTCCATTTCCAGCCCTCGCCATGTATTTTGTGCCCCTAATTCCTTATATAGCCTTTTACTTCTCTGACTTCCATCTGCCTGGCTCTTTTACAGTTGTGGTCCACATTATTGGCATCCTGGCAGTTCAACCCCTTAATGTCCAATATCTCCTAAAAAGAAATGTGGCCAGTGAAATGGCTTTGGACTATATATGCACACATATTTGACACATAAAAGAATCAAATAAAACAAGACCAATTAAAAAAGGAAATAGTAGGAAATAGTATAAAAACAGGGCTATTGCCAGGACATGATTACTCCGTGCCCACTATATGTCATGAAAACATACAAAACATACATATAGTGGGCACGGAGTAATCATGTCCTGGCAATATCCCCGTTTTCATACTATTTCCTACTATTTCCTTTTTTAATTGGTCTTGTTTTATTTGATTCTTTTATGTGTCAAATATGTGAACTGTGGGAAAAACACCATGCACAACATCCAAAGAGCTTAAGGCTGACCTGGAGCAATTTGGAGTGGTGGTTTCAACCCATACCATACGCTGTACGCTAAACAAAGAAGGACTAAATTGGGAGAAGGCCAAGGAGGACCCCACTGATCAAAGACAGACATAAAAAGGCATGCCTGAACTTTGCCTAAACCCACCTTGAGAAACTAGTCCTTCTGGGAAAATGTTCTGTGGATGGATGAAACCAAACTTGAGCTCTTTGACAATGCAGAACAGCAATACAGTTACAGATGAAGAAATGAAGTTAATAGAGAAAAACACTCTTCCTACAGTTAAATATGCTGGAGGTTCCATAATGTTGTGCAGCTGTTTTGCTGCCTCAAGAATAGGAGGCCTGGAATGTATTAAAGGAATCATGAAGTCAGAGGACTACCATGGTATTTTGGAGTGAAAAGTGCTACCTAGTGTCAGAAAGCTAGGTCTGGGTCAACGGTCATGGGTCCTCAAAGACCCAAAACATACATACAAAAGTACAAAAGAATAGTTAAAAGGGAACAAATGAACTGATTTAAAATGTCCAGCAATGAGAACTGATCTCAGTCCAATTGAGAACCTTTGGAAAGAGCTGAAATCTGCCGTTGGTAAAAGGAGTCCTGGAAACTACCAGCAAACAGATTTATGGAACTTATAGAAGGCTAAAAGAAATGTTTGGAGACTGTCATCACTGCCAAGGATTATGCAACGAAATTTTAGTGAAGAGTGCCATTAATCCTGTCCAGGTCATATTATATTTTATTTTTTTTCTCAGAAATTTGCAGACGTCTTTTTTTGTATACCTTTGAGCATACTATTAAAATATTATAATGACATACAGTTGGAATATTTCCAATTATTTCTCAAGATATTGTACACAACATAGCTAAAATGCAAGAGTGCCAATAATGTTGACCACAACTGTATAATTGTTGCCCCTATGCGGAATGAGTGTGATAACAAGTCCTCCTTTTCCAAACCTGCCCTTTCTAATCCCATAAGCCCTACCTCCTGCAATTATCCCCAAAGCCTTCTCCTTCTCTAATTTATTACCCACTACCATTGGGTTATCTATTGCTAACTTTAAATTACATGCATTCACCCCATCCTGTGCCTCCCGTACAGCACAGATCACTATATTCTTCTCCAGGTGTTCTATTCTAAAGGGCAAGGGTGCACTGACATTTCTGTTTTCTCGGGCTTCTCAAAATTTCTATTTCTGATCGCCCCCTTTTTTCTGCGCATGTGCTGCATGTGTGCTAAAACTTACATTGGTTCTGGAACTTGCACTTCCCATTGTTCAAGAGCCTGCAAACCCTCTTCGGTGCTACAATGTAATTCCTTGCCCCTTATGATTTTTGCCTGCCTTCTTTTCCTGCACTTTGTTTACCCTTATGTCTCTCCCCCCCCCCCTTCCTTCTGTTGAAGGGGTAGCCCATTCCTGAGTTCTGACCTTTGCTACCTTCATAGATCAATTTCCATCCTGTCCCAGCTTAAGATACTATTGGTCGCCATGTTCCAGCAGAGCTTTTCATTGTAATCTAACCATGCTGTGCCAATGTATGTTTTGTATGCTTTGCATATTACATCCTGGTACTTAAAGAGCTCCCTATATTTTTGGGGGGCCCTCTCCCCAATTACACTCACCAATACCCTGAATACTGTGCATCAGTTTGCAAGGTTTCTAGTCACAGGCTCCGACTTCCTATCATTTGCCTTACATTTACCCTGGCAACTAGCACGATCATATTGCTGCTCTGGGCTCTTTTTGTATCAATAAAAGTATATCGATATACTCATTTTTCCATATTTTTTCTTTTAAGGGTACATGACTGACAATTGAGCTAGTGCACAAATATTCTCTGCTGGTTTCAAAATGCTAAGCTGATTAATGATTTCCGCTACACCTGGTCCTTTCTTTCTGCTGTCACCCTTATTTGGCCCATGCTGTTCATGTTTGCTAATCCTTTGCTACTCTGTGGGCTGCCAGACTGACTCTCCTTGGCCTGCAATAAAGCTTCTAACCTTCCAAAGATCTGGAGCAACCTGTCTTCCCCTTCTCCTCTCTTCTCTTGTTGGAATCCCTAGACCTACCTTGCTGCCATGGCAGCCATCACCCCGTCCTCCATATTCTTTTCCCTTTTCACATATTGACCCCCTACCACCAAATCATTACTGTGTGCATTCGTGAGTGGTCTTTTAGATTGATTGCTGTACCCACTCAGCTGACATGCAAGTGTCCTTGTCCACTCCTGTGCTCTCCCTACATCAGCCTGCATCATTGTTTCTGGTGTTCCTTGGTTGCCAGTTGCCTCCTGCCATTGCAGCTCTGCCAACATGGTGTGTAGGCATCCTGCTCCGTGGATTCCTGTTATGTCCCTCATTTTATTGATCATGTCACAAATGGCATTGCCCTCTGCTGCATCGGTGCTTATGCTTCCTTGTGTTGCTTGTGATGAAGCCCCCATCTGTGTCAGGTGATATCCTTCCCATCTGGGCATTTTGCTTCCCTTGTGATGATGGTGCTGACATTCCTTCTTTCTGTGGGCCTCTTTTCTACCTTACCCAAACCTCCTTCCTGGTGCTGCTGGAGCAACCTCCTTTTATTGCCTGCTGGATCTTCTCCTTGGCCTGGCTATGTTTTTATCTCCTTCCTCTGCTTATTTTCTCCTGTTGATGCTGGGCTGAGAGGTAAAGTAGGAGAGATGTGGGACCACTAGAGGGGAGAGGTTGGAGAATGAGAAGAGTACAGAAAGCTGCAGGTCTATGGGGTGAGGAAGGACCGGGGAAGTGGAAGAAAAAGAGGGAGATGCTTGACCTTGGGGATTAAGGGGAAGGGTGAAGGGCTTGGAAGCTGCTGAATTGGGAGATGGTGGGCATGGAAGAAGTAAGTGAGAGAGTCCATGGGAAGCTGGCAGGGAAATGAGTGAGAGGAAGATGGTGATTACAGGAGGTGGAAATGTGGTAATGGGGAGTGGGTGAAAGACAGAAGGGAATAAGAGGCTAGCGAAGGAGTGAGATGGGAAATGGGAGAACTGGGGAGATGGGGAGATGGGCTGGTCTGGAGGCATGGATGGAAAGTTGATAGGTGAAAAGTCAAAAGGGGATGAGGAAAGGGGGTGAAATTTGAGGGGATGAAGGAGTAAAGAAAGAAAGAGAAAAGCGCAAAAAGGGAAAGACTAATATGTCAGAGGCACAAGTAGAGAGAGAGAATGTTAAAAATAGGAAAAGAGAGAAGAAAGGACAAATGGACAGCAGACAATGGAGAGTTAGCATAAGACATGAAAGCAGAAGATAGAGACTAGGACAATTTATTTATTTATTTTATTTAACAGTATTTTTAAACCGCCTTATCTTATTACCCAATTGCAAATTAAAAATAAAATACTCTACGAGCAAAAGGTAGAAAAAAAGTATGTTAGCTTGAAACTATTAATTGGAACATGTCTGTTCTGGGAACGTGCATCGCTGATGTCTTTGAACTCGATATTCTTCTGGGCAGGCTGTACGCCGAAATGGCGCATAGCCCTGCCCGCTGATCCTTAACCCTAGATATTCAATGCCGGGGTCATATGGCATTGAATATCTGGGGATCGCCGTACATGCCAGAAACAGCATTAGGTAACCGCTTATTGCTTGTTGCCTCCTCCATTTCACCCCAGAACTCCCCCGGCATGTCCCAATGCTAACTGGATGGCATTGGGCCCATAGGGGAGCTAGAAGGGGATATTCAATGGCACTAACCATGTAAGTGCCATTGAATATCCCAATTTAAGACATTTAGTGGTTTGTTCAGTATAAGAGAAAATGAATTTCTCCAGTGTTATAGTACATTCCAAGTTTGGCTTTTGGCATTCCCAGTTCAATTATTGTCTTCATATTTTTAAATTGTGATCTCTTGTTCTATATTTCATGATGGTCTATATCTTATGTGTGTGACCGAGCTGCAGTATTCTGTTAATGTAGTTTCTGTGTAGCAGTCTTATATGTTTTCTTTTCCTAGTAGGAGGTGTATTGGTATTCTATGAGATGCACTGGTTTAATATTTGCAATGCTGACTTTTGATAAGTAGGGTTTGGTGCTGTGTGAGTCCTGCTGGTGTTTTTATGATATAGTGGGTTGGCTCTAGGTTCTAAATGAGCAGAGTTTTGTAGTACTTCCTAATTCAGCTTGCACTGGAGGGTAGTAATCTAGAAATCTGATAGCCTTTCTTTATCATACTGTACATTCAAACACTCATTTAGAGACATGTTTACTAAAGGTTAGCGTGCATTCACAAATGTTAACACGCTAAGTGCAGCAGCACCCACTTATGTCTATGGGCACATTGGCCTTCAACATACATTAATGTTTATTAAACATGCCCCTGACATTGCTGGGACTAAAAAGAGGCTTGTGAAGGGATTCTTTAAAAGCTACCTAAATTTTTAAATGGGCAGCATATACAGTTTAAAATGAATAAAATACGTTAAATTTATGCAAATGAAGCCAGTGGATATGCAACTATTTATGCCATAAGGTCCTGCAACGATTCTCTTGTATTATCCTTGGGCCACCCCTGCCTCCAGCAACCCAGGAGGGAGGGGGAATTTATGTCCACATCTACTGGTGGCCTTCCTTCCCAAATTCACTTCCTCTGGGTCCTATGTTAAGCCATGCCAGGTTCTGATGGCAGGGTGATGGGTGGCAGTGCTGCTAACAGTGCTGCCCTTTTAGGTGCACAACCTCTTTAAAATCTCAGGCTGCCTCCTGACATTATTGGGAGCTCTGGCCTTGAGCTTCGGAGGATTTCCACTGCCATGACTGGGGCCACTTCAACTCCTGCATGCCATAGTGGCTGCCGCTGTGACTGCTGAAACTGAGACTGACGATGTCACATCCAGTTGCAAGCCATGGGTCATGGTGAAACTGAGCCCACTGCTTCTGCCACCACCATTACGAAAACCCTCTCGCTCCACCTCCCAGGTCCAGCCATGAAATGTGGACACCAAAACCAGATCACTTGCTACTGCTGCCACCGTGAACGGCCTGACGCTGTTGCTGCCGCCACTGTGAATAATCTTCTTACTCCACTGCCCTGCTTTTCTGTTTTTCCTGTGCCCATGCCTTCTCGCCATGTCATCACTGGGCTCCTGGAAGTAAGTCCTGGCTGGGGTGGAGTGCTCACACTGTTGCTCTTTTAGACTGTGTGCTCAACCTAATTTCTACCTTGCTGCTATCCCCCTCCCCCCCCCCCAGCCCTTTCTGCCCAAGTGTGACATCCACTGCTGTGCAGAGGACCTGGACAACTCCCACATGCAGGAAGTCTGCATTAAAACAGCCAAAGGGTTCATGGACCGAACACTGGCCCCAATAAATTGATCAGCTTTGAAAGGTCAAGCCACTCCCTTGTCATCTCACTCAGAATATATGACATTCAGCACTGCTGAGCAAAAGCAGAGATTGCAGTGATAGCTGTTCAACAGTGTCAACCCCATACTCTCTGAAACAGCTTCTTCTTAAGGAAAGAACTGTAGATAAAACCATGCTAGCACATCAGAATCAATCAAACATGCTCCAAGTGACTTGATTTGATTAGTAAGAGCCTTTATCAGTCCACATCCTGGAGAAAGAAACCAGTGTATTACATAAATAATCCTGCTGTCACAAAGCAGAACCATAATATTGAAAATGCCATGGTGTCTGCTATTCTATTTTTAGCTGCATTCTGAAATGCATCAACCTTTAGCTATTATAGTTCAACTCATGGAACTTATGAATTTTCCATTATGAAAATACGATACTTATACTAAATAGCCTCTCGGGAGGATCTGAAGGGGGGCGGGCCATGGAAGGGAAGCTGGATGTAGGATGGTGGAATCTCAACCAAAAAGGAACTAAGGAGAAATCTGCCACATGAGGAGGCCTTGAATTTTGGGGAAAGCCACTTCATGTGCCAACTGCTAGTATGCTGATTCAGCAAATTGCCAAAGAACAAGAATTTAATTTAGTGTGTTAAGAAAGCAAGCTAATTTTGCTTTTGGTCTAGGAATTTTAGTAAACAGCATGGCAATGGCTACTCTTTTTATATCTTGCATATGCTGGTGCATTAACATTTAACACAGGTGCATATGTTAATCTTTGTTGTTAAAATTTGCCAGACCACCTTTCAGTTTTTGACATAAAAGCACTTTACACTGATTAAAAGTAATAATGCAAGCAGAATATATGAAATATCGAAAATGGAAAAAAAAATTGAAAATAAATTAAACCAAGAGAAAATACAATGAAACAAAAGAAAATGATAGCAAAGGTAAGTGCTGATCACTTGTCTGTCGCCCCCCCCCATCTAATTGTACACCCATTCAGATGTTAATGCTTTTAACCCTTTTTAAAATTTTAGAACAGCAGTTTCTACCCTCAAATATAAGGGCGAAGAGCTCCAGAGTGCAGGAGCCTGATAGAAAAAAAATGATTTTCATGTGTTCTCCAAATGAAGCCACAAATGGAAGGAAGAACTAACACGTGGTCTTCTTGTGATTAAGAGAGACCATAATGGCACATATAGTACTATAAAAAGCAGAGAGATAGCCAGGAATGCCAGTACACAGTGCTTTCACCAAGTAATAGGATCTTAAATTTGATCCTGTGAAAATAAGTAGGCAGTGTTCAGAGTACAATTAAAGGGTAACATGATCTGTTATTTTAACCTTGTGAAGTAATCTTATAGTAGCGTTTTGAGTAACTTGCAACCTTTTTAGTGATGACAATTTGAGTCCACAGTATAATGAATTACACTAATCTATGCAGGGCAGCACAATATGCACAGAGTTTTAGGATCAAGTAAAAATGTAAGGGAATGAATCCGGCACAATGAATAAGCGAAGACGGATAATCAAAAAATCTGTTTCTCAGAATCAAAATGGCATCCTAGTATGCGCATTCATTCCCCCTCCCCCCAGTGCATACACTAAGGAGCATGTGTGCTAAGCTTTTGCAGGTATCGCGTGTTGAGAGTAGACATCAATGTGCAGTACAGGCAAACATCGTGCGCTACCTATTGGGGACATTACAGCCTGGCCCCAGCAGATAGCGCACTGATTTGGATCCTAAGGCACACCAGCAGCATTCAGGCTTAATGCGGATGCACTTTTTGCCACCCATTGAGGTGGCGTCAAGTGCACCCGTGCTAATTGCAACATTGACCACAAATGCGCACTGTCAACTCCTGTGCTAACCTCGTTGTGCAGACACGCCTGCACTCTGCCCCTACCTTGCCCACTTCCCTCCCCATCATGCACTAAGAAGCATAGAATTAACTGTTTAGCACATGCGCTGTTAATGCAGGCCATTAGCACGCATTTACAGCTAATGCAGCTTGGTAAACTAGGCATGATTAGTACATCAGACCTTAAGATAACGCATTTTAACAGATCACTCTCACTCCAAAATAACTGTAACAGCACAGGAGAAACCTCAGATGAAAGAAGGGAAAATCTGGTGTCAAGTCTTTCTACTATGCCTATGAACTAAACTTCCAAGCATGGGTCGATTTATACAACACTATGATCTATCATCAAGCCCAGTGTTAATCTGAAATTATTTTTGTAGGACTACCTTATCACTTAAGCAGTCGTTTATGATCAAACGTCATGAATATGGTCCAATTTTATTTCCTAGATCACTTCTAATGTAAAAGTGTGGCAGTGAACATTTACCACTTCTCACCATACAATCACCAGTTAAAAATTAGACGCTCTTACCATCTTCCTCATCTGCTCATCTGTTCCACTCATCTATTCTGACACAGTACTGCATTTCAAATAACTTCTGCTTCAGGGAAATATTAAATCATTATCAGCAACTTATCTTAATTGTGCCAGTAGTCCCAACTTGTTACCCCTATGATAAATGCAACCCTCCAATTGTACTGTCTAGATGTTGTTATGTACCCCTATGTTAAATGTAACACACCAATTGTGATGTGACCACTTTGATTGTAGGATAAGGTCTGTTTAAATAAATAAATAAATAAACTTGTCTTCCAACTTGTGCAATCTCCTATTATAGCCATCTTCAAAAACTGTTACATGTTTGTACCTGATTATTTTGATGGTGCACAAGTATGTGCTTCATGAATTCCATGAAATGCATAAACTATTGCTTTTGTTATTACTTATATAGCATATATAGCAGGGCCGGTGTTAGGGGTGGCAAACAGTGCAATTGACCTGGGCCCCCAATACCACAGGGGGCTCCAAATCTGTCTCCAGATGAAGGAGGCATAGCCCACCAGTGGACTTTGGTGTCCTCTCACCAATTTCTGCCCTGGGCCCTTGCATGTTTAACACCAGCCCTGATACACAGCACTTTATAGTCCCGCGTTCCGTCACATAAGTGTGATCCCTTTATTTCAGGGCAACCAACCTTTTTGTTAAAATGGTAAATAAAGGTAAAAGGAAAAGGAGACCGCTATGGTTTTCGAAAGAAGTAGCTGAAAAAGTGAAGAAAAAGAGGGAGGCCTTCATGAAATACAAGAGATCACAGAGAGAGGAAGACAGGCATCTGTATTTGGAAAAACTTAGAGAAGCTAGCAAAGTAGTCAAGAAGGCAAAGATTCAAAAGGAGGAGGAAATAGCCAATGCTATAAAATGGGGGGATAAGACATTTTTCAGATATATTAGTGAGAAGAGGAAGGGCAAGAGTGGTAATGTCAGACTCAAGGGTGCAGGGGAGGAATATGTAGAAGCTGATAAGGATAAAGCGGAATTGCTTAACAAATATTTTTGTTCTGTGTTCACAGATGAAGAACCAGGAGAAGGACTTCAGAAAACACTCACAAATAGGAACAGAAGCAAAGGACATCTTGAACAATTTTCAAAAGACTGTGTTCGTGAGAAATTATCTCAACTTAAAGTAGACAAAGCGATGGGACCGGATGGGATACACCCGAGAATACTGAAGGAACTTGGGGACATTCTAGCAGCTCCACTGACTGACCTTTTCAATGCCTCACTGGAGTCGGGAGTGGTGCCAAAGGACTGGAGAGAGGCTCATGTGGTGCCTTTACACAAAAGCAGAAGTAAGGATGTGGTTGAAAACTACAGGCCGGTTAGTTTAACTTCGGTGGTGAGTAAATTATTAGAAACGCTGCTGAAAGAGAAAATAGTGAGATTTCTAGAGTCCAGAGGATTACAGGATCCGAGGCAGCATGGATTCACCAGAGGCAAGTCTTGTCAGACAAATCTGATTGATTTCTTTGACTGGGTGACCAGGGAGTTGGACCGAGGGACAGCCCTAGATGTGGTGTATTTAGATTTCAGTAAAGCCTTTGACACTGTTCCTCACAGGCGACTTATAAACAAACTGAGCACCCTAGGGATGGACCCTAAAGTTACTGCTTGGGTTAGAAATTCGTTGGGTGGGAGGCAACAAAGAGTACAAGTAAATGGAGCTCACTCTGAGGAGAAGGATGTTATCAGTGGTGTGCCCCAGGGATCTGTCCTTGGTCCGATTCTTTTTAACATCTTTGTTAGTGATATAGCGGAAGGGCTTTCAGGTAAGGTTTGCCTCTTTGCGGATGATACCAAAATCTGCAATAGAGTAGACACCCAGGAAGGGGTAGATAACATGAGGAGGGATCTAGCTAAGCTTGAAGAATGGTCTAGAATTTGGCAGCTGGGATTTAATGTTAAAAAATGTAAGGTCATGCATTTGGGCTGCAGCAATCCAAGGGAGCAATATAGTATAGGGGGTGAAGTACTTTTGTCCACTAAAGAAGAGCGGGACCTAGGCGTGGTTGTGTCTGATGATCTTAAAGTAGCTAAACAGGTAGAAAAGGCGACGGCAAAAGCTAGAAGGATGCTTGGGTGCATACGGAGAGGAATGGCTAGCAGAAAAAAGGAGGTGATAATGCCTCTGTATAAGTCTTTGGTGCGACCTCATTTGGAGTATAGTGTGCAATTCTGGAGACCGCACCTTCAAAAGGATGTGAACAGGATGGAGTCGGTGCAGAGGGTGGCTACTAAAATGATTAGTGGTCTTCATTATAAAGCATATAAGGACAGACTGAAGGATCTTAATATGTACACCTTAGAGGAAAGGTGGGATAGAGGTGATATGATTGAGATGTTTAAATACCTCCGTGGCATAAATGTTCAGGGAGAGAGCCTCTTTCAATTGAAAGCAAGTTCTGCTACGAGGGGACATGGGATGAGGGTGAAGGGAGATAGATTCAGGAGTGATATGCGGAAATATTTCTTTACGGAAAGAGTAGTGGATCCGTGGAATAGTCTCCCAGTGGAGGTGGTAGAGATGAGGACAGTAACTGAATTCAAAAAAGCATGGGACAAACACAGAGGATCTCTAAAGGTAAAAAGGGGACTATTGTAGTTGTTATGGCAGGACAGACTAGATAGGCCATGTGGTCTTTTTCTGTCGTCATATTTCTATGTTTCTATGTTTCATGGTTTTCTGCACCATATACACACATGCCTCTCTCTTTTAAAATGTCAGATATCTGTCCAATATTTTTATTTGTACATATTTTTTTGTGATATCTTGTGCTTTGAAATGGTTCTTATCATTATTATCATTGCTGCTCATTGTTCTATATGATTTGTAATATTTGTTCATGTTTAGTGTTTATTTTAAGTATTTATTGAGCAGACCATCCCTTTTTAGTCCTCTTCTGTGTTTTAGTTTAATAAACTCTTTCACTGATCTGTTTCTACTTGTTTTATTTTAGGTCTCCAGTATTCTCCATTTTTTTTTTAGTTTTGTAATACATATCACTGTTTTATGTTGTTATGTTTTTATACATTTTATGTTTATGCTTATTTATTTGGTTTTCAATTATGATTATTTATGATTGTTTATTATTATTATTATTATTATCATTTTATGTTTTTTATTTTATAATACATAGCATTACCCCGACAAATACTCAGCCGAAACATGGCCATGTTGGGTCATTGTTTTTAGGTGTACATTCCAATAAACCTTTATCCTTTATGGATCACCTTGCTTCGGACCTTGGTCTGACCCAGTAAGGCATTTCTTATGTACTTATCTTTTTACACAGCACTTTACAGGCAGATATGATAGACAGTCCTTGCTTCTGAAGCTTACAATGATAAGACAGACAGACAGACAAGAAACACAAATTGGACATGTGCAGTAGAGGCCTTTAAATTTAGAAAATGGGACCAATTATAAGGTACATTTGATTGGCATGGAGGAAATGTGGCAGTGACATAGGACAAGCATGAAATGATGAGACTAATTTATGCATTAAATAGGATAGAAGAGAATTTAGTGTAATCAAGCACTAAATGTGATTATTTGTTTGCCAGAATAAAAGGTCTTAGCTGAAGACTGCCCTCCTCTGCCCAGCCAAAAGTAGGTGCCACCTTCCACTGCATGTATGCATTTAGCCAGGTTTAAAAGAGACATTCTCAGGTGTGTGTTTATGTCAGGAATATAAAACTGCGCAGGTACATGAGACTTTCAAAGGATATTTTTAAGCACTAAAAACAAAGGTGATTTTAAGCGTGTTTGCTTTGTGGCTCCTAATTTTTAAAGTGAAACAGCATAATGTTGTTTCACTATAAAGGTTGACTGAACTATCCTGGACATAGGCTAGAAATGCCCTCGGACACTGACAACAAAACAGGCTATTCAAAATTACCCCACATTATTTATTGTTCAGTTGAGGATGATAACGCCTTTATGAAAACCATGTAGGGTGGTGGCCTAGCCGAACTGAGTCATAACCATAGCAACTATGTAGACCAAAAAAGAAAGAGCTAGTCTGGTAAAACAGAGGACATGTCTAGGTCACCACAGTGCAGCAGACGGGTGGGAGGTCGCTCAGAGATATGTATGACTCTTGTGCACTACATCCTTCTGTTCCTGACATCAGCCGCAGGTGCTGTTAGGAGTTAGCTAGCCATGGCATAAAAAAGTACAGATGCTGCATGAGCAGTGCCCAAGTAGGGGCACAGCCAACTTAAGGTATTCTGACTGGCAGGACTGCAGAAGCCACCAGCTAGAGAAAAAACAGCCACGGAATTTCTGCTGACATAAAGAGACAGAGGGAAGTGTTTACACTGGAGAGGCACTGACAGCAGTAGCAAGATATTATGCCATTAGGGTTGCCAACTGGCTCCAGATGCGCCCGACAGGCTTGATCCAGTCCTGTGTTTACCCCATTGCATGCAGGGACTTGTAGTCTGGCTTTTCTTATGGAGTGCAATGGAGAAATCAGAACTACATGTCCCTGCATGCAATGGAGTAAACCCAGGACTGGATCAAGCCTGTCGGGCGCATCTGGAGCCAGTTGGCAACCCTATATGCCATAGGGAACTGGTTACAAGGTGATGGAAATTATTTACTGAAAGGGGATCCAGTGTCTCACACTTATAATGCCAGCTAGTGGACCATGTTGATGATGTCACTGTTCATCAACAGTACATACGGTGTCATTTTAATTTGTATGCTTTTTAGAGTGAACTTCAAAACACTAATTTGTTTAGTGACTTGCCACGATTTAAAGCAAACAGCAAGTTAAGGGCTCATTTCAAAGGACTAAGAGAAAGTTATCCATTGGTGTCTTGTGAGCTAATATATGGAAGCTGGAAGTTCTATTATAGTTCTAATTAGTCTGAGGCTGACATTTTTGATACCCTATTATTTAAAATACTCAAGCATAAATATTCAGAAGCACTAATATGGATAACAGCACCTGCTATCTGGATAAGTGCTACTGACTGGGGCTATTTGGTGATTCAGCAGCACTATCTGGATAGTGCTGCATAATATCTTACAGACTCCATCAGTACTATACAGATAGCAGTGGAGTGGAGTGAAGGCAGAGCAGCAAATTATCTAGATAATGGCAAAACTAAATCCACTATGGGATTCTGTCGTATGGGGAAGTTAGATGGGGGCGGGGAAGGGATGGCTTGGGGGTGGAGTCTGGGTGGGAGGTGGGCTGTCACTGGCCCTGGACATACCGGGCTGATTCTAATGTCGGCCCTGTACGTCCAGGGCCGGCAACTTGTGTAGGAAAGTTATTTGACCTCCAACGTGGAATAACTTCCCTGGACATTTTTTTTTTTGGGCCCGGAGTGTGGATGGGGGAGGGGGGCCTGAAGACATTCCCCACAGCCCGACCGGGGAAATCACCTTTGAAGTCCAGCGGCCGGGATCGCGGCTTTACAATGGAGCCTTGGTGCCATGGCAACTGGGCGCCATGGCACAGCGTCTCCATTGTAGAGCCCTGACTGAGTTAGCCGGGATCAGGCCTGTACATGCAGGCTGGGCTGAATCACAGTCCTGGCCTGCACATATAGGCCTGTTTGTGATTCTGATCCTGCGGGGCTAGATGTGCCCCACGGGATCAGAATCGCGAGCCCTTCTATATGTCTGACTCAGACTAAGGGACAAAAGCATGCCACAGTCATAGCTAATGTGGGCCAAATGCAGATAGCGCATGTATAATGTCTCCCTAGTCTGGACTTGCAGTCTAGCCATACACAGCTTTCTGCCTCTCTCTATCTCACCCTGCTATGAAGTGCAGATTTCCCTGCAAACAAAGTCTACACAAAATCTAATCAGAGATGCAGTATAAATATTTATTATCTTCCTTAGTGGGATAGTTATTTTGTGTATATTTGTTTGCCTATCTAATGGGAACTATGATGAGAGAATGATTGTGCTCTTTTCAACTCTGATTGTAACTAAGGGGTACTTTACTAAGCCAGGCTAAAAGTTAGCCCGGGCTATCTGTAACTAGGCCCCATTTTATTCAATGGGACTGTGATGGGGTATACATGTCCCTCTCCAAGGGGATTATCAACAGTCCACCTTAAAAGAATCTAAGTTCAGAACCTTGGAAAGTTAATCAAACGAAAATTAGAAAGTCAACGATTGTCCAACTGTTCAAATTTAAATTTTAAATTGTTAGTCTTTAATAAATGCATCCGATTGTTCTTCTATACATTTGACACGGAGAGAGAAATCTTCCACCATTGTTTTTAAAGATGCAATAGATTCAATGTTCCTCCCGCAACTCTCAACATTCGTTTGTGTCTTATTGTGCAATGTTTGAATTTGAGGAGAAATAGCTTCCCCCAGGAGTTTGATCGCATTCCAAATAGATTCTAAGGTGAACTGCTCTGGCCTTTGCAAAACAAAAGAAAAGGAGAAGCGCCTCTTTCAGCAACTACAGACTCCAGAGACTCCATGGGAACAACAGGACCAGGATCCACAGGCGAATCTAACATCATTGAGAAACTCCCTCTCCTCAGCTCAGCTTGCACTTAATGATCTGGCAAGGAATCTAGCACCACAGAACCAGCTCCATCGAGTGTCCCCAGAGAAGACGTGGGAACACCACCGGGAAATCCAGCTACCTCCAACCCAGCTGAACTCATTCTGGGCACGGCTGCTTAGATGGCCTCAGTGTCATGGGGGGTGAAAGTTCACAACCCGAGGGTGACTGGGAGTTAGAATGCTCCAACAGTCCCACAACTGGAGTATCTGAACCCCCTTCAACTGCCAGCCACTGCTCTAGATGCACAAAGGAATCAATAGGACCAAAGGCAACTGGAGAGGAAGTAGGCGGGGCAGCCTAGGGTAGCTTAACCTGCTTCACCTGCCTCTTCTTCCCCACGATGGTAAAAGCATCTGAGTCAGCCTCTCAGCATGCCGCCATCTTGGATCACCATATTCTTAAATACCGAAGCTGAAGTAACTACCTGGACTTTGAACTGACTTTGATTTGTGGGTTGTGGGAAGGGCATTGAGAACCCAACCTGTGAAGGCAACAGGCTGGGGAGTGTAAGCAGTGTAAGCTGAAGGACAATAAAAGTAGTTTTGTTTGGCCCTGCATTGTTGTTGGTGTAATATTTAATGATCCCTGGCCACTGCATGCCACACTGTATCACAGGGACTTAGTTGCAGACTGTTAGCCCAGCATAGTAAATATACCCCTAAATCTAGACTATGATTTATCATTCCATGATCCTCCTGAACAGAATAGGAATACAGTTGTGGTCAACATTATTGGCATTCTTGTAGTTCAACCCCTTAAGAGTTCATTCCGTTCCGGACATAGATCCTCTCTGTACGTCTGGTCTGAACCAGACGTAAAGAGAGTATTGCGATTCTGATCCCACGGGGCAAGTCTAGCCCCACAGGATCAGAATCGCAATAAGTCATGTACATGCAGGCCGGGACTGCTATTCAGTCCAGCCTGCATGTACATGACTTGCTCCACTAACTCAGTCAGGGCTTTTAAATGGAGCCGCGGCGCCATGGCATCCGGTTGCCATGGCACCGCAGTTCCATTTAAAAGCCGCAATGCCAGCTGCTGGATAAAAGTGTTTATTCCCCGCAGCCCAAACCATGATTTTGCCTCCTAAGGCCAGGGTCGGGCTGCAGGGAATGTCCTCCGGCCCCCCATGCCTCATCTGCACCCTGGCAGTACAAAAAAAAAACACCCAGGGAAGTTATTCCACCTCGGAGGTGGAATAACTTCCCCACACATGTTGCCAGACCTAGTAGAAGTACAGGGCCAACATTAGAATTGGCCCTGTACGTCCAGGGCCGGCGACCGCCCACACTCTACCCCTGAGCCACCCCTTCCCTGCCCCCATCTAACTTCCCTGCACAACTGGCATTGTCCATCCCCAATATTCGTGGCACAGAATCGGGCCCTTAATGTTCAATATCTCCTAAAAAAAAGTGGCCAGTGAAACAGCTTTGGACTATATTTGACACATAAAGAATCAAATAAAACAAGACCAATTAATAAAGAAAATGGTAGGAAATAGTATAAAACTGGGACATTGCCAGGACATGAATACCCAACAGAATGTTTGAACACTCAGTGGAAAACTTTATAGCATGGACGTTGATTGCCTTTAGCAACTGCCGATTTAGGAGGGCAGATCTTGCAGGCAGATAGATTGATTTACGTCTCTGCTTTTGAGCTAACTCATCATAAGATGCTTCACTTTGACAGATGAGTAGTTTTGCTTTCTTATGAGCGATATTGGTGCCATTACTTGATACTCTGAAATAAGTTCCTGTTCATTTTGGGATCTGAACAAAGACATTCTATGGCTTATGAACATTATTATTTGCAGTGGCTGGTCCATTGGGCCGTATAGCCACATGCGAAGTTGGCTAAACAGCCTTTTTAAATTTTGAATAAAATGGAGGGTCTGTTACTAGAGAATGTTTGACATCCTCATTACAGGCAATCCAACAAAAGATTTTTTGGGCAAATGATTAGTTTTGTCCGTTAAGTTACGGGAATATATTTTGGTAACTTTAGGGATCACTTTGAGTGTGCCTTCTTTTTTAAGGACATGATTATTGGCACCATTATAAACATTTAAATAAGTTTGAACAGAAGAACCAAATTCCCACTGCAGTAAAATTAAATGCACCTCTGATCCATTGTCAGTACTCACATGACTTGAATCAACCAATGAATGATGGCTCTAATATTTAAAAAGGCTACATCCACTCCCTGTTCCATTTTCACAATGGTGAAAACAAGAGAGCTGCCTGAGACTATAAGAAAAGCCATTATCACCAAACATCAACTTCAAAGGGGTACAAGACCATCTCCAAAGACCTTGGGATTCCTGTGTCTACAATTTGCAATGTTATTAAGAGGTTTTCTGCTTATGGAACTGTCAAGAACCTCCCAAGACATGGTGAGAAGAGGAAAATTAATACAAAAAGTAACATAAGAACCTAAGAACATAAAATATGCCATACTGGGTCAGACCAAGGTCCATCAAGCTCAGTATCCTGTTTCCAGCAGTGGCCAATCTAGGTTACAAGTACCTAGCAGTTTCCCCAAAGGACATAGGTTCCACAATGCTTGTATTGGGGCTAACAGTGGGAACTATTGGGGTTTCAGATTCTTGTCCTTCGGGACTTACATGATCTGGAGTGTAAGAAACATTATGGGGGTATAATTTGAGTAAAACGGAGCACCAGGCATTAATTGAACTTCAGCGTGACCCCAATATAATTATCAGGAGGGCTGATAAGGGAAGGGCCATGGTGTTACAATCGACTGTGGATTATTTGAGGACACTCAGGGATCATCTTGCTGATCGTCATACCTATTGTGTGCTTCCTGGTGATCCTACTTTAAGGCTTCAACAACAAATTTGTTTGGTATTGGATGACGGGTTGCGCCGAGGATGGTTGACAAATCGTGAATATCGTTTCCTAAAATATGAAACCCCAATAGTTCCCATTATGTATATGGTACCAAAGGTCCATAAGTCCCTCGTGTCCCCTCCTGGACGGCCAATTGTCTCCTGTAGGGGGTCACTACTGGAACCGTTATCGCAATTTTGCGATGTTTTCTTACAAAAAGAAGCAGCGTTGGTGAAATCCTTTGTAAAGGATTCTTCACACTTTTTGCAGCAATTGGCTAGTGAATCTATATCCTCTTGGGATTTTTTTCTGGTGACGCTTGATGTGGAAGCCCTCTACATTAACATCGATCAGGTAGAGGTGATGGCCTTAATGTCAACTTTGTTTCACTTTGCCCCACATCGGCTTCCTCTGCCTTTTTTATGTGAGTTGATGAGATTTGTGCTGACTGAAAATTACTTCCTCTCTGAGGGGCAATTTTACCATCAAATTTTTGGAATAGCCATGGGGGCGACTGTAGCCCCTTCAGTTGCCACGCTTTATATGGCTCATTTTGAGGAGACCCTCCTTTATTCTTCCCCGCACTTTGCTTCGGTGCAGTTCTGGAGGAGATTTTTAGATGACGTTTTTTTCTTGTGGTTTGATACGTTGCCCCATTTACATCTGTTTGTGACTTGGCTAAATACCTTGAAATCAAACCTTCGATTTACAGCACATTTTGATTTTGAACAAATTGAATTCCTTGATATGCTGATTATTAAAGATCAGGGTACGTTTCGCACCACACTGTATTGCAAAAGTGTCCAACGCAATAGCTTGCTGATGTATCATAGTTGCCATCCTGGCCCCATGCGGAGAAATTTTCCCTATGGACAATTCCTTCGGCTTCGGCGGATTTGTTCTACATTAGCAGATTTTAAGTATCATGCGTCTGATCTAAGCATTAGGTTAGTTCAATGGGGATACCCTCAAAAGGTGATTAGAACAGCTTATCGCCGGGCTCTTTATACTTATTTATTTATTTATTTATTTAGCTGTATTTATATCCCGCTTTTCACCGGGTCAAAGCGGTCAATTGGGGAATACATTTAACACGAGGGGATATGAGACACCATGAGACACTCACGTGAGTGGCTGTTGGATGAGTCGTATCGACTACAAAGTTCCACTTCAGACGAGGTTGATCATGTTGTGTGTGTGCTACCTTACACCACCTTGAGTTCTGCTATTGTGGCTATACTTCGCAAGCATTGGTCCATTTTAGGATTACATCAATGTTTTCAGAAGCCACTTCGGATTGCTTTTTCCAGGGGGCCAAACTTACAGGACAAGTTGATGCATACTGCCACTTTGATTGATCGCACCCCACTTCCTGAGTTTAGTGAGCGGGGTCATTCTATCTGCTCTAATTGCACATTTTGTGCATCTTCACTTACCGGTGTGGATTGGGTCCATCCGAATACTGGTCAAGTGATTACTAGACGGTGGGCGACTACTTGCGATTCAACTTTTGTTGTTTATGTGTTGCAATGTGCTTGCCCTCTGATTTACATCGGCAGAACGTCGAGGAAGATGAAAATTAGACTCAGTGAACATGCGTCGAGGTTGCGACAACAAGTGCTATCAGCACCGATTGTGGAACATTGTGTTGCTAAACAACATCAGTTTGGTGTCGATGTTTTTTGGACTGTATTAGATCATGTTCCATCTAATCCCCAGGGAGGTAATCGATTAGCCTTGCTGCAACGTCGTGAGCAACAATTGATTTTTGATCTGGCTGCGATCCATCCGATGGGTTTGAATAAGGAAATAGATTGGCCCAGCTTAATATGACGTCACCTATGACACCAAGGGATTCCCCGATGTTCAGTGGAGTCTCCCATTTGGTGACTGGTGCTCCTGACTGATTGACGACTATCTTAGCCAATGTGTGTGATTCATCCTCTATATCCAGTGTTGGTTGTTTTTTGAGATGTAAGCGGGATTTCTGCGCGTTTATGAACACTTGATACAGGGCTTGGTGGCCCGAAACGTGCGCGTCGTGGTGGATAAGCTGCTTTTGACCGCTATTACAATGAGGAACATATCAGGCGAATGATCTTGATGGCTATTACAACACTTCACTGAGACACTACTTGGATAAGTACCATATTTATTTGGTTTGATTAAAAGGGAACTGGCTGTCTGGAGCGGCTGTGTTGTTCTTTCAGTCGCCTCCAGCCTGCTCCAACAAAAAAAGATATTTTAGATAGGGGAAAACAATTTTGATTTGGGTTTAGTTCTATTTTGTGATTGTCCGTTGTTACTGAACCAAGGGATTCTTTTTGCTTTAGTTCCAGGTTTATGGCAAACTGAAATAGGTTTTCCTCCAGGATCTGCCTGTAATTTGTACCATCCATTTTTTCCTTAATCTTCATAATCTTCATAAGCGTGAGGCAGGAAATGTCGTCGGGGGAGCCGCGATGCCGTCTCTAGCGCTCAGCCACCCGAAGGGCTTTGGCGCGAGGCAGGGCCGGACTGTGGAAGGAGCCTCGGGGTGCCAACCAGCCGAGCCAGCGAGAGGAGATCTCCCCGATCCTCCTCGCTGCTCAGGCAAAACCCCTCCTCTGGGCAAGGGCACAGGCTCTGAGTAAGAGAGAGAGGGAAGGGGGAAGGGGGGGGGGAAGAGGAGCCGTCTGAAAATGAAAGGCACAGGAGGCTCCAAAAACTTAAAAGAAAATGGTACAAAAATGAAATTAAAGGTAATAAAGCCTATAAAATTAAATTAATGGAAAAAAACTAAGACTCCAGTAAGCTCTCTGGCTTACGGGAACCCTCCAGCTGCTTGGAGGTTGAGAATACTGGTGCCTGTGGGTGGTGCCAGTGGTATTTATACCAGACCATCATCAAGACGATGACGGGCTCAGCCTCCAAGCTGCTGGAAGGGATGCGCAATCCAGAAGTAAAGGGACTGGACTGGAGTGACGATAAGGAAACCTCACCGTCTCCACTGCTGCAAAGCATCCTCACAACATAATACTGCTACCACTATGTTTTATTGCATGGATGGAGTTAGCAAATTGACAAGTTGTGTTTGTTTTACCCTACATATATCAATTAACACTAAGACCAAACAATTCCTCCTTGGTCTCAGACCTGAAACCTTCTCCCACATGAGAGTCTCCTAAGTGTTTCTTTCCAAAGACACTGGCATATCGTGGGAGTCATTTTATAAAGTTATTTTAGCTTGTATGGTAATATAAATATCACATATAACCACGTTCATTGTGACCACTGTGACAGTATGAAAGGGAGTATAAAAAAAAAGATGTTAACTAAATAAATAAATAAATAAATAAATATATGATATGTATTTTTTTAATTAACTCAGGCATAAAAGTATAGGTGGCGGCATGAATGTGCATATGTTTCCTGTAGGCATTGCCGGGGTGTAGCCTGGGGGGAATCACGAACTGCCCCCATTGATTGTAAAATACACTTATCTCTCTGCATACTCACATACTCTACGCACAGATATTTTTATACCTGCTCACGAGCAGCCAGCAACAATCTGCTATGATTGTTGTTGGATTTGCGTTAGGATTATTTAAAGCCATATAGGTGCCTAACATTGGGCCAAAGTAAGTGTCTTATTGCCCTCTAAACCTAGATGGCCTGTCATAAAATTACCCTCCCCATAGCTTTGTTCAGTAGTGGCTTCCTTCTTGCTGTCTTCCCATACAGACCATATTTATAAAGTCATCTTGAAATTTCTGAAAGTCAACATTTTCCCTATTCTCAATCACCCACTTAACCTCACAGTGATCTTTCCTTATCCTACAGCTACTGGAGGTATGTATGGCCCAATCAGAAAGGTAATCTATTTATTTTGTTCACAGTTTACGGGGTAAAAATTTCAAAGAAACTTTAAGCCCGGCAATATTGAGATCTGAATTTTCAGTGAATACGAATAGTATTGTTAAGGGACATAGGAAATGTGGCCGCTGTACAATTTGTGGTATTACAGTGGAATTAGATTGCTTTATTCATAAAGCTACTACTTATAAGTTAAGACATTCAACTACCTGCGAGTCCTCCTTTGTAGTTTATATTATCCGATGCCCGTGTGATTTACTTTACGTGGGGAAGACTATTCGTCCACTTAAAATCCGTATGGGTGAGCATAGGAGCCGATTGCGGTGTGAAATGCGGGAGGCTCCCATAGTACAACATTGTTTGTCGATGGGACATTCTTTTGATCAGTTAGCGTGTTGGCCAATAGAAGAAGTTCAGCGAGGCTCACAAGGGAATTTGCGTGAGAAGACGTTATTCATTAAAGAACAGCAATGGATCTTTAAATTAAATTCCGTGATTTCCACAGGTTTAAACATTAAAATCGAGTGGGTAGCTTGTGTCTAAAGTCAGTTAGTAGAGATTTGTGTACATCGTTGGTCTTATGGAATCTACTAAAGTTTTATTTTTAAGGTTAAGGGGGTATAATGGGCCTTTAATCATTAAGGAGGGTTCGGACTAATTATAGGCGGGAGAAATAATTAAGAAGGAGGGAGGTATAAAATTCTGAGCTCCGATCAGTAGTCCTCATGCGCGGCGTTTTTCAACACGATGGAGATAAGGAACTTGATATGCTCTTTGATAGAATTTGTCTGCAGCGGCAACTAGTAAGCCCCCTGTTTTATATGTGTTTTATATCCATTTTGGTATATATTTAATTTTGGTGTTTCTCAATAGGTTGGGATAAAGAAATATTGTTAACACACGTTGGGATGAGATAGTCATTTGTGATATTTCTTGTAGGAACTATGGTGAAATGCTTCCCTGAGGAACCCGACATATGGTGAAATGCACTGTGGGTGAAAGGTCATTGATGTCAACTAGCCTGTTTATTGGGACGAAAATTGCCCTTATTATCAGAGCTACAGGTTGTCTGAGACCTTGGAAGTAAAAAAGTGACTTTGACTAAGGATGTACTGAATGTGTATAGTTGTATTGAGTGAGTTATTCTCGAGAGACGTTACCTGTATGCACTGGCACCTTGTGATGCTGCAGATAGCCCTATGGTCAAGGTACCTGCCAGGCATACTTGTTCCCCCCGGATATGTGGATGAGCAATCTAGACCTCCCCTTGCAGCCCTCCAAACATGCACACACACGTACCCTCACTTGCTGTCCCACAGAAACAGCTGTCTGTCAAATGAATGCCCTGCATTGAATGTCTTAGCTGATGGAAAGGAAACCTTAGCAATCAGTACTTCCTACTCAACATCATACCTGCTCGCTGCATTCATCTTTAGCTACTTATATACACGATAACTACAGTAGTGGACCTCTAACAGATACAGAGATGCAGTATGCCCAAACAGCCCTTCCAGTATATCAGCCTCAAGGGTCAATCCCATATGTGCATTGCACATCATAGGGCCACATACGTAAACAACTGCAACAGTGACCTGTACATAAAATATTTGCCATTTACCCATCGGCGTAAGATATCCCCAATATAGTATTCCGATAGGATTCACATATGGCCTCATCTGCATCAGGGGACTGTACACATTGCATAGACCATACTGTAGAATGCCACTGGGTGGAGCGCAACACCCCAGCTGTCTGGGTGCTGCACATAGCACCAATGGCTGGGCTTACATGTTCACATGGGGTGCTAGGACTCCATCACCAGTATCATTTCCAGGATGTGGGCACTGGAAGGGAGCCTTAGTTGTGCCCCTTTAGCTTGCACAGCAAATGCCAGCATAGCCAGATTGAGCATCTGTACTCTACTGCATATATGTGTGGGAATGTTTATTTCTGCTGCTTTGACTTACATCTTCCCTCCCCTCTGCTTTCTATTCCATAACACTGCGTGTTGTGGTTTCCGAACTGTAGTCACACCAGTGCACAGTGTAGATTAGACATCTTGTCACCTCTATTGGCTGCACTGGGGTGAGAGGCAGTAATATTTCTAAGTCCTACCTTTATTCCACGGTTTGACTGGTATAACCTGGACATTTGCAGGACCGACTGCTGACGTATACGGGTGTGCCAGAATACGCTTTATATGTCTCTGTGTCTGACCATGCCTCCGTCTGCCCCTTCCCGCCCACATTCTGTGATCCCTGTGTAAGTGCCATGTACGTGCAGGGCCACGAAGGTTCAGAATACGGTTCTGGATGTTTTCGCAAGATGAACATCTATCTCGCACGTACAGGCAACTTATTCGTGGTTCAGAATGACCCTCAATACTCTCAATTTGAGATGCACTCTCATCAATGTCCATTCAGTTCATAACAAGATACTTCTACTAAGAGATATGTTAAACACCACAACATAAATTTCCTCAGCATAACTGAATCATGGCTCACCAACACAGATTTTGTTCTAACAAATTAATTAAATCCAAGAAACGATGGCCTTTTTAATTGCCCAGGAGCCAGCTGAAGAGATGGAGTCATTTTCTTTCTAGCTAAGAAGCACCTGAACCTTTAAGAGCTGACAGCATAGACAGCCTAGATATAATCATAATTTCGAGCAAACTCATAGATATATGTCTGATATACAGGTCACCTACACCTATCATTGATGGCCTACCAACAATTTTTGAACTGATGTGCAGACATATTACACAAAAGAAAAATCTCTTGCTCATGGAGGACTTCAACGTCCCCTCACTTTACCCAAGACACTCCACATCCTTCCTGGAGGTCACAGAAGCACAAGATTACATGCAAATAATCAATAAGCCAACCAACAAAAGAGGAGCTATGCTAGACCTCATCTTTGCTCCCAAGGTACTACCTAGCCAGAACAAACAACCCTCAACTCAATAAGCCCCAGTATCATGATTCGACCATAGTGCCATCATACTATCTACCAATCAAGCAAAGCCAAACTGAGAACTTTAAAACTCAATCATCAGCCCGTCGATTCCGTAACTTTAACAAACATTCCTAAATGAAATACTAATGGAACGTGATATAGAAATATCCCATATTGACTCACTTATAAATAAATGGAATACAGTTATAAACAAAGCTTCACTAGCACAACAATCTACAGGATTCACCATGAGGTGAAACACTGTCACCTGGTATTCTAAAGTACTAAGGGAATGCAAGCAAAAGCTCAGAAAACTAGAACATAAATGGTGCCGTTCAAAGGATATACAGGACCACAAGACATACATGGCCAGATTTCAAGATTATTGCAATATGGTAGACAAAATGAAAAAGCAGTACAACACAAAACTCATTATAACCTCGCTAAACTGCCCAATCGAACTATACAACATAGGCAAATCTCTGGTAAAAGATCCCAACGAGAACATGAATATCAATGAACCTCCTCCACAAACCTTTGCAAATGTCTTTCAAAGTAAATATAAGAGAATCAGCCCTAAGCCAGAGGGTACGGAGAGTATCACCCCACTTGCCCCACTTTACAAACTTTTCAACCAGTCCCCTCAGAATACATACAGACCATCATCCAAAATCTCAACACATCACACCCCCACTTGATCCATGCCCTGTAAGCTGGATCAAAATAGCCCAATCTGAACTAATTCATTCATATCAAGATCACCCACTTATCCCTTACCCAAAGCTTCATGCCCACAACTCTTAAAAGTGCATCCATCCACCCCATACTGAAAAACCTCATCTTAAAATCCAACAACCCAAATTCTTACAGACCCATATCCAGTCTCCATTTTTGGCAAAGATAATAGAAAAAACAATACAGCATAAACTCCAACTCCACATAGCCTCACATGCACCACTGGACCCACACCAGCATGGCTTCAGACAATGAGGGTGAAGGGGGATAGATTCAGGAGTGATATGCGGAAATATTTCTTTACGGAAAGAGTAGTGGATCCGTGGAATAGTCTCCCAGTGGAGGTGGTAGAGATGAGGACAGTAACTGAATTCAAAAAAGCATGGGACAAACACAGAGAATCTCTAAAGGTAAAAAGGAGGCTGTTGTAGTTGTTGATATGGAAGGACAGACTAGATGGGCCTTGTGGTCTTTTTCTGTCATCATGTTTCTATGTTTCTATGTAAACACTATTAACATCACTCTTAGATACACTAATAAACATCCAGTTCAGACTTCTACTATTGACCTATAAGTGTCTTCATTCAGTGCTCCTCACTACGTTTTCTGTATTATCTCTCCCTACCCCACCTCCTTGGGAACTCCGCTGTTCTGGCAGATATCTTCTATCTGTGCCCTTCTCTTCCACTGCCAACTCCAGACTTTGATCTTTCCATCTTGCTGCTTCTTATGCCTGGAACAAACTATCTGAGTCAGTACGCTAGGCTACATCTCTGGCATTGTTCAAATCCGGCTAAAAACTCACCTCTTTGAGAGTGCTTTTTGATCCTGATCACTTTAGTCTCCTGTTCACCTCCAATGTGTTTCCTTACCACTCACCTAGATATATCCTAGTCTCCAGTTGACTAGACTGTAAGCTCTTATGAACAGGGACTGTTTCTTACATGTCTCTGTATAGCACTGTGTACGCCTTGTAGTGCTATACAAATAATAAGTAAGAAATGATAAGTATTCCAGATGACTGGTGGGACATAATTGCTACCCAACAGTTCTTAGGGACATCCATGGAAAACATGCATGCATCAATCCTGATATCCAGCTGCCTAAGGGAAGATGCATTTCCTGCAAGGGCATGATATCTGTTCTTTTTTCAAATAGCTAAGAGTCTTTTTCTATTTGATGGGGTGACATGCTTCATTTACATTAAGAGACAATATGAGCACATTAGTCATTTTGTTCTATGTGAAAAAAACTATACCTATCGACTTGGGACAGGGAGAGGGTAGTTTTATAACAGGGCACCTAGGATGAGAGGGTAAGCAGGTGTCTATTTTAAGCCTATTTTATAAAGAAAGATAGGCACCTCTTTGTCTTTCTAAAATACTAATATGGCAGGAATCACAAGTTAAAAGCAGGCATGGAGACCTATACCTGCACTTTAGCGGGTGTAAATGTACATGCAGAAAGTATGCAGGTATCTACATAAATTAAGGATTTCAATTAATTAATGCAAATACTCACACCAGACCTGGGTACACCTACCAACAAAGTCTGCACATTTATGTCACTATCTGTACTTTTACACCAGTAGGTATTTTATAAGAGGCCATTTACTCATGAAAATTACTTCATAAAATTACCCTCAGGCTGTATATCTCAATAGAAATTAGCATCAAAGAGAAATCCTCACCTAGCATTAACTTGTTTACCAAAGAGCAGCTCCACCTGGGGTCAATAATAAGAACATAAGAACATAAGATATGCCATACTGGGTCAGACCAAGGTCCATCAAGCCCAGTATTCTGTTTCCAACAGTGGCCAATCTAGGTCATATGTACCTAGCAGTTTCCCCAAGAGACACAAGTTCCACAATGCTTGTACTGGGTCAAGCATTGATATCTTCGGTCACTTCTTAATAATGGTTTATGGACCTTTCCTCCAGGAACTTGTCCAAACCTTTTTTAAACCCAGCTACACTAACAGCCTTTACTACATCCTCCGGTAACAAATTCCAGAGTTTGATTACACGTTGAGTGAAAAAATATTTTCTTTTATTAGTCTTAAATAGTTTACCCTGTAGCTTCATTACATGTCCCCTAGTCTTTCTATATTCTGATAAGGTAAACAATCGATCTACGTTTACCCGTTCCACTCCATTCATTAATTTATAGACATCTATCATATCTCCCCTCAGGCGTCTCTTTTCCAGGTTAAAGAGCCCTAACCTTTTTAGCCTTTCTTCATAGGAGTATCCTTCCATCCCCTTTACCATTTTGGTGGCTCTTCTCTGAATCTTTTCTAAAATCGCTATATCCTTTTTAAGATACGGCGACCAGAATTGCACACAATATTCAAGGTGCAGTCTCACCATGGAACGATATAGAGGCATTATAATATCTTTTGTTTTATTTTCCATTCCTTTCCTTATCATACCTAGCATTCTATTTGCTCTCTTGGCCGCTGCTGCACACTGGGCCGAGGGTTTTAACATGGAATCCACAATGACGCCTAAATCTTTTTCCTGGGTGGTGGTTCCTAATGTGGAACCTTGCATCGTGTAACCATAGTTTGGGTTGTTCTTCCCTAGGTGCATAACCTTGCACTTGTCCACATTAAATTTCATCTACCATTTTGATGCCCAGTCTTCCAATTTATCAAGATCCGCTTGCAAATTTTCACAATCCTCTTGGGTTTTAACAACTTTAAATAGTTTTGTGTCATCTGCAAATTTGATAACCTCACTCGTTATTCCACTTTCCAGGTCATTTATGAATATGTCAAAAAGCAGCGGACCCAGCACAGATCCCTGGGGTATACCACTATTCACCTTTCTCCATTGGGAAAATTGGCCATTTAGCCCTACCCTCTGCTTTCTATCTTATAACCAGTTCCTGATCCACAATAGTACACTGCCTCCTATCCCATGACTCTTTAGTTTCGCCAAAAGTCTCTGATGAGGTACCTTGCCAAAGGCTTACTGAAAGTCCAGATACACAATATCAACCGACTCACCTTTGTCCACCTGTTTATTCACTCCTTCAAAAAAACATAACAGATTAGTAAGACAAGATTTTCCTTGTCTAAAGCCATATTGGCTGTCTCCCATTAGGTTGTGACTATCTACATGCTGAGTAATTTTATTCTTTATGATGGTTTCTACCGTTTTTCCCGGTACTGACGTTAGGCTCACCGGTCTGTAGTTTCCCGGATCACCCCTGGAACCCTTTTTAAAAATTGGTGTTACATTGGCGATCCTCCAATCTTCAGGTATTAGAGATGATTTTAATGATAGTTCACAAATTACTGATAGCAGTTCTGCAATCTCATATTTCAGTTCTTTCAACACCCTTGGATGTATACCATCTGGCCCAGGTGATTTGCTACTCTTCAGTTTATCTAATAGTTGTAAGACATCTTCCCGATGTATCGATATTTCCTTCAATTCTTCCGCACCTTTAAATACCACTTCAGTCATGGGTAACATCCCTACATCTTCCTCAGTAAAGACCGAAGCAAAGAATTCATTCAGTCTCTCCGCTATCGCCTTGTCGCCTCTTAGTACTCCTTTAACCCCTTTATCATCTAATGGACCAACTGACTCTCTCACAGGTTTTTTGCTACGAATGTACTTGAAAAGGTCTTTATTTCGCGTTTTTGCTTCCGCAGCAAGCTTCTTCTCAAATTCTCTCTTTGCCTGCCTTATCAATGCCTTGCATTTGACTTGCCAGTGCTTGTGCTGTTTCCAGATTTCGTCATTTGGCTCTTTTTTCCATTTCCTGAAAGATGCTTTTTTGGCAACAACAGCCTCTCTGACCTCACCTTTAAACCATGCTGGCAGTTTTTTGGACTTCCTTCCACTTTTCTTAAAGCGTGGAATACAGCTGGTCTGGGCTTCCAAGATAGTATTTTTCAACAACACCCAAGCTTGATGTACGTCTTTAACTTTCGCAACTGCTCCTTTTAGTTTTTTCTTAACTGTTTTCCTCATTTTATCATAGTCTCCCTTTCGAAAGTTAAAAGGTAGTACTGTGGATTTCCTTACTATCCCTCCTCTACTAATTAAATCAAAGGCGATCATGCTACGATCACTATTGCCAAGTGGCCCCAACACCCTTATCTCTTGCACTAGATCTGGTGTTCCACTAAGGACTAGGTCTAATATGGCTTCCCCTCTGGTCAGTTCATGAACCAGCTGCTCCAAGAAGCAGTCATTTATTTCATCTAGGAACTTTATCTCCCTAGCATGTCCTGACGTGACACTGACCCAGTCGATACCGGGGTAATTGAAATCACCCATTATTATTACTGTGCTGTAACTTTTGTTAGCTTTCTTGATTTCTTTAAGCATTTCATCATCCATTTGGTCATTCTGGCCAGGTGCTCGATAGTACACCCCCACTGCCATCGCCTTCCCCCTTTTATATGGAATTTCAATCCATATAGATTCTACAGCAGATTTTGTTTCCTGCAAAACTTTAATCCTTTCTGAGTCAATGCCCTCTCTAACATAGAGCGCAACCCCTCCACCTATTTGATCAGCTCTATCATTATGATGTAGTTTGTACCCAGGTATCACAGTGTCCCACTGGTTGTCCTTCTTCCACCATGTCTCTGATATTCCAATCATATCTAACCTTTCATTTAGTGCTATATATTCTAACTCTCCCATCTTATTCTTTAGACTTCTAGCATTTGCATACAAGCATTTTAGAGAATGTATTTTATTCATGTTAATTTGGCTATTGTTAGACATGGATAAATTGGGATCTTTAAGCTCTGTCTGCTCCATACTTGAGGGCATTTGGACTACTTTACTGTTTTGTGGAACCTCTCTGCTATAATAAAGAACTATAAAAAGAAAAGACCCCATAACACTAAGTGGCCTGTTTACTAAAATATGGTAAGTGTTCTGCTCCTACGTCTGGCATATGTCAAAAATTTTTTTTTATTATTTATTTATATTATTTCTATACCGTGCTCTTAAAATCAGCGCAGTTTACATGACACAAACAAATTGTACAAAGCAGCAGGCATGCGGTGTACATTCCAGAGGACAGGTTTTTACAACTTGGATTCAACGGGGGCAACTATTTACACTATGCACAACTGAGCTGGGCCTCAACATGTCTGTCACAGGCACTCTCTGAGCTGATTACATATTAGGTTATATACAAGTTTGGGCAGTTGTATTCATACCGTGGGTATGTTATCGTGTGCTGGGTGTAACGATGGTGTCATTAGGTGGTTGGGGGTAAGCTTGGCTGTGTTGTTTCACCAGGCAGGGAGTAATGAAGGAGGAATAAGTGGTGCTTCAGGGCCTTTCGAAATTGGGCGAGGTCAGTTATTGCCCGGATGGAGGTTGGGAGGGCATTCCAGAGTGTAGGTGCATAATATACAAATGCTCTATTCCTTGCTGTCTGGGAGCATTTTGTTATTGCTCCAGGGATTACGAGTGTGTTTAAAGCGCATGATCTTCTGATCCTATTAGCAGGTATGGGGAGGATAAGGTCTGTTAGGGAGATGGGGGATAGGTTGTTGATGGCCTTGAATGTCATTAGTAACACTTTAAAAGTGAGTCTGCAGTGGATGGGCAACCAGTGGAGGTGTTTTAGGACAGGGGTTATGTGGTCCCTTCTGGAGGCTCCATGCAGAACTCGGGCGGCTGTGTTCATCGCCAGCTGCAGGGGGTTCAGGGGGTTCTTGGGGAGTCCTTGTAAAGTAGCATTGGCATAGTCGAAGTGCGGGGTTACCAAAGCTTGGAAAATTGTCCGGAAATCATCTGGTTCCAATAAGGGTCGCAGGTGGCAGATGGTTCATGTCTTATGATAGATTGCTCTGACTGTATTGCTTATGTGTGCTTTCAAGTCGAGATGCTGGTCGAGGGTGATTCCCAAGTAGCGGATGGTGGGCTTGCTCAGGAGCTCCGTGTCTCTTACTCTTATTGATGTTGGTGGGGTGAACGAGTGATTCCTCATGATGAAGAGGACATCAGTTTTCTTGAAATTAATTCTGAGGCTCTGTGTGTGGAGCCAGTCTGTGACAGCTTCGAAGCACTTTGTCAGGGATGAGAAATCGGGTTGGTTGATTGAGAACGGAGAGAAGAGTAGCATATCATCAGTGTATACTAGGCAGGAGACCTTGAAAGAACGGATGATTGCGCAGATGGGTTGCATGTATATGTTAAAAAGGAGGGCTGAGAGTAATGATCCTTGGGGGACCCCTTGCGTTTGTTTAAACGGCTTGGAGGTCCCTGAGTTGGTTCTCACTTGCTGCCATCTATCTGTCAGGTATGACTTGCACCAATTCAAGGCTGAGCCGTAGATTCCCTTCTCTTGGAGTTGTGACAGAAGCATCTCGTGGTTAGCAGAGTCAAATGCAGCAGCAATGTCCATGAAGATTAATGCGTATCCTTTACTGCTATTATGAATCCCTGTGATTAGGGTGCTGAGTAGAGTGGTGAGGAGGGTCTCCATGCCATGCGATTCTCTAAATCCATGTTGACATGGGTTAAGTGGTGCAATGGTATCAATGTGGTGTTGGATTTGTCATTGTACGTCCTTCTCTATTATCTTGGCCAGTAGGGGAATGCTGGAAATTGGACAGTAGGATTCTGCTTTTTTGGGGTCGAGCTTGTTGTTTTTAAGGAGGGGATGGATGGAGGTCTGTTTTAGGGCTGACGGGAATACACCTGTTGAGAAGGATAGGTCCATGAGCCTGGTTAGGAATGGGCTTAATTCAGTGCGCAGTGAATTCATCCAGAATGCTGGACAGGGGTCGTTGGGGGCTGTGGTGGTGTTTCTAGATGTGATGGTCTCTTCTATTCTGTTCGTGAATGGAGGTGTGAACGCTGTCAGCATTGTTTGGTGGCGCTGCTTGGGCTCTGGATCTTGGGTTATGGTGGCGTTGATTTGGCTGGACTTGGCTTGTATGTAGTCAGCGAATTCCTGGGGGTCAAGCTTGGTTGGGGGGGAGAAGGCTCCTTCATCAGGGACCTCACAATGTTGAACAGATCGTGGGGTTTATTTAGGGATCGTCACAAGAGTTTGGCATGTGTTCTTTCCGTTTCTTTGAGATTGTTTCTTGGTGTAAGTCCAAGAAGGAGGTGTAGGTTGCCAGGTCATCTTTGGATCGGGAGCGCCTCCATCGCCTCTCGAGCTTCTTAAGGTAAAGTAGCGAAGATCAAATTTCGGCAGAATACAATGGCGCCGCTTTTCTTCTTTTTGGTAGTGTGTTTGAGGCAGGTAGGTGTGCTGCAGAGCTTAGGCTTTCGTTCCATTTGGATATCATTTTGTCGAGGCTGGGCGATGTCAGGATGAGGTTGGGTAGTACATTTTTGCTGATCTCTTCTTTATCAAAGAGTCAGAATCACCTTACAGGTGCTAAGGGAATCTCATCTTTCCTGCAAGGAGAGTTATCTTGGTTCATGGGTATATAAAATTTAATTAGGCTGTGATCGGACCAAGCTACTGGCATGATGGATAATTCGAGGTTGTAGGTTGGGCTTATAGTAGGTGTTGGCACGAAGATCAGGTCCAGTATGTTTCCCTTTGTGTGGGTGGGGGTGTTATTACCTGCTCATATCCTAGCTCATTGAGGGCTTCAAGGAAGGCTTCGACCTGGGTGAGTTGGAGAGCTGGCAGGTTAAGGTCACCCATTACCCAGTTCGGTAAGCGTGGGTTCTTGGGGTTGCAGGCTAGGTTGATTATTGTCGACAAGTCATCCGGAGAGGAGGATGGTGACCTGTAGATAAGTTGATGGTGGAGTGCTCATTGGCTATGGTGATTGCTTCCATGTTGGCTGTGCTATTGGAGGACTGCAGCTGGAATTGGAGCTCCATCTTTACTAGGATGAAGGCGCCTCCGCCTATTCGGCTAGTTCTGAGGAATGTGTGGATGGAGAAATCAGTGGGGATGAACTGATTGAGTAGGACTGAGTCTGGGTCTGTGAGCCATGATTCGGTGATTAGTAGCACATCTAACCTGTGGTGGGTGATAAGGTCCGTGATGGCTGGCCATTTTCTGTGGGCCGAGCACGCATTTATGAGGGCACTTCTTAGGTTATGGGGCTTTAGGAGCTTCTCTGCCTTGGCCTTTGTGATGTGTTGAATGGGTATGTGTAGTAGGTGTGGGTGTAGGTTGTGTTTGGCTTCTGGGGGTGGTTGGTGGGAGTTCCAAGAGTGTCTTTTTCACTGGCCTAGAAGTACTGAGATCTGGTTTTGGGAGGTGGTGAGGGCAAGGGTGTTATAGAAAAGGTGTGTGAGGAGGTAGCCTCATGAGAGTGCTAGTAGGTAGGGTGCCATTTGCGCTATAAGTGATATGCTCTGCTTTTGTGAATCACTTTTGAGTTTTTAGCAGTTCAGCTCACTCCTTTTTATCATAGGAACAATTGCAGGTAGTATGGTGGGTACATTTATAAAACCGGCATCTTACTCTGATACTAGCAACTTACTCTGATACTAGCATTGTATGAAATATTTAGCTTGGATGCATTTACATTCGGCAGTGAGAGCTCATTACATTTAATTCAACTAGGTACGTTATAGTGCTACACTTATGCGCTATCAGAACAAGTAAGTAGTGATTTGTTAAAGAGTCTGACACAGTCAGCACAAACGTTAGTTCTTACTTGTGGTAGCTATCTCTGGGTCCGTGGATCGCCAATCGTCCGTGGTTGCTTTGCTGGGGGAATGGCTTGCAATAGCTGCAAAACCTGCAGGGTACATGCAGGGAGAGTGGCCACATCCACCCTACAGATCCCGCATAAGACTCGCAATTACCACAAAAGCCCATGTTCTCTGCATCAGCACTACCTGTCAATGCAGGGAACACAGTACTGGAGTGAGGGAGAAGGGAAAGGTCAAGCACCAGTAGCCGCTAAATTCTTCCCATTCCCATTTGCCACAGAACAGCAGCAGTAGTGGGACTCCTCTTGAAGGACTAGAAAAGGGGACTGTTACTTCTGGAGAGAGATCTGCAATTGTGAGTATATACTTCTGGGAATTTTCTGAAAGGAATTCTTTGTATGAAAGCTAATTAATCTGTGAACCCACTGTTTTTTGTTAAATCAGTCAGGGCCTAGTAGCAGCAGTTTAAGTTTAAATTTAAAACACAGAAGAGAGCTTTCTGGTTAAATTTAGAGCCCAGCAGAGAGCTTGTAGTTTAAATTTAATAGTCACTCAGGGCCTAGCATCAGCAAAGTACTTTTAGTTTAAATTTACAACACAGAAGAGAGCTTTCTGGTTAAATTTGGAACCCAGCAGAGAGCTTGTAGTTTAAATTTCATAATAAGTAAGAGCCTAGCAGCAGCAAAGAGCTATAATTTAAATCAAAATATAGCTTACCTCAGCAGCACAGGACAGGGTACTGTGTAGCAGCCCTCTTTTAATAAGTGTTATTTCCCTCCTTCCCTCCCCAACACCCACCCACCCCTGGGATAATCATAACTTTATAGGTACTTACACATCTTAAAAGACAGGAGGTGCTCTCAGGTGAAGCTCGTTACCCAAATCAGTCATACACTAAGGACCTGAGATTAATTAAGCTTCAGGTGAACAAGGTATATTAAACGTATTAGGTACAGTTTTATTAGTATAAATATCCATAGCAGCCCTTAGTAAGAAAAGAGCTTAAAGATCTAAACACAAGCTTAAAACTAAGATGCAGACAGCAGTCCAGCAGCGAGATGGGGGCTTTCCAGTCTTTTGCATTGAGTGTCACATGTATGATTTTCTCCCAGTTGGTGAGAGGTCTTACGTGTGCACTAGGTGCAAGGAGCTCTTTGCTCTCAGGGAACGAGTCTGTTCTCTAGAGGCTAGAGTAGCAGACTTGGAAAACATATGAAAGACAGAGAGGTACATAGACGAGCCCTACAGGGATATAGTCCTGAAGTCCCACCTCAAGTCTGGCAGCATCCCTGTTGCCATGGAGGAGAGAGGTCACGTGACAGGAGAGCATCACCCTGGTGTGGCAGGAAGTGATCCTGTAACTAGGACCTGTCCTCCAGGTGATGTAAAACCCTCTCACACTGAGGAAGTTTCTCCAGGGCCCTGTGCCCATGAGGGAAGGGTTAGGACAGCGGTCATAGTTGGTGATTCAATCATTAGGCATGTAGATAGCTGGGTGGCTGATGGACGTGAGGATCGCCTGGTAACATGCCTGCCTGGTGCGAAGGTAGTGGACCTCACACGCCACCTAGATAAGGTCTTAGATAGTGCTGGGGAGGAGCCTGCTGTCTTGGTACATGTCGGTATCAATGACATAGGAAAATGTGGTAGGGAGGTTCTGGAGGCTAAATTTAGGCTTTTAGGTAGGAAGTTGAAATCCAGAACTTCCAGGGTAGCTTTCTCCGAAATGCTTCCCGTTCCACGTGCAGGAACCAAAAGGCAGGCAGAGCTCCGGAGTCTCAATGCATGGATGAGACAATGGTGCAGAGATGAGGGGTTTGGATTTGTTAGGAACTGGGGAACATTCTGGGGAAAGGAGGGGCTCTTCCGAAGGGATGGGCTTCACTTTAACCGGGATGGAACCAGGCTGCTGGCATAAATCTTTAAAAAGGAGATAGAGCAGTTTTTAAACTAGATAATAGGGGAAAGCCGACAGTCACCCAAGAGCGGATGGTTCGGAAGAATGTATCCTTGAAGGATACTACCAAAAACAGAGTATGGAGCAGACAGAGCTTAAAGATCCCAAATTACCCATGTCTACCAATAGCCAAATTAATATGAATAAAATACAGTCTCTAAAATGCTTGTATGCAAATGCTAGAAGTCTATAAAATAAGATGGGAGAGTTAGAATATATAGCACTAAATGAGAGGTTAGATATGATTGCAATCTCAGAGACATGGTGGAAGGAGGACAACCAGTGGAACACTGTGATACCTGGGTACAAACTATATTGTAATGATAGAGCTGATCAAATTGGTGGAGGGGTTGCGCTCTATGTTAGAGAGGGCATTGAGTCAGAAAGGATTAAAGTTTTGCAGGAAACTAAATTTGCTGTAGAATCTCTATGGATTGAAATTGCATGTAAAAAGGGGACGGCGATGGCGGTGGGGGTGTACTATCGACCGCCTGGCCAGAATGAACAAATGGATGATGAAATGCTCAAAGAAATCAAGGAAGCTAACAAAAGTTACAACGCAGTAATAATAATGGGTGATTTCAATTACCCCAGTGTGGACTGGGTCAGTGTCACGGCAGGACATGATAGGGAGATAAAGTTCCTAGATGAAATAAATGACTGCTTCTTGGAGCAGCTGGTTCATGAACTGACCATAGGGGAAACACAGGAAGCAAGAGCTGTAGGTTGGTGAGGACTGCTTTATTGGAAACACCCCTATGCGTTTCGGCAACGCCTTCCTCAGGGGGCACACAGCTAACATAAAATACATAATAAAAGTTAAAACATGTAATAACCACAATAAATAATTAAAAAATAAAAAGTAATATGCACGTCAATAATATATTAAAAAATAAACATGAGTAAAATAATGCGCAAACAACATTAAAAGTAACCATATAAACCAATTGTAAAATAAATAGGGCCGAGACAGAGAAGAAGATAAATGGGCTGGAGCCTGATGCTATAAGGCAAGCATGTACATTAGAAACTTACAAACATGTCGATTAGACAAAATAATTATAAAAATAAAGTAATACAATACCCATGTATATCAGAAAACATGTATAAAAAATTAATCATTGAAAAGAACATGTGAATGAATAAAAATGTATACATTAAAATGAATACGGAATACAATAGGTAAATAAAAAGTTGCATTTAAACTAATATATAGTCAATCATGAACACCTACCAGAGCTGCACCAGACAAGGTGTCTCTTTAAGACAATTGTGTCAAGCTTCTATGATGAACTGATACAAATAATAAATTAATGTTAAAAATAGTAGTAAACAAATAAATAAATAAATAATGATGTAAGATAAATGAAACAAAGTAATAAATATATATGTAAATAAGTAAAATAAGCAAACATGACATAAATACTCACCGTGGTCAAAACTATCAGACAATCTCTTTAATCAATTGACTATAGGGGAAGCCATATTAGATCTAGTCCTTAATGGAACACCAGATCTAGTGCAAGAGATAAGGGTGTTGGGGACACTTGGCAATACTGATCATAGCATGATCGCATTTGATTTAATTAGTGGAGGAGGGCTAGTAAGGAAATCCACAGTACTACCTTTTAACTTTCGAAAGGGAGGCTATGATAAAATGAGGAAAATAGTTAAGAAAAAACTAAAAGGAGCAGTTGCAAAGGTTAAAGACTTACATCAAGCTTGGGTGTTGTTGAAAACTACTATCTTGGAAGCCCAGACCAGCTGTATTCCACGCTTTAAGAAAAGTGGAATGAAGTCCAAAAAACTGCCAGCATGGTTTAAAGGTGAGGTCAGAGAGGCTGTTGTTGCCAAAAAAGCATCTTTCAGGAAATGGAAAAAAGAGCCAAACGACGAAACCTGGAAACAGCACAAGCACTGGCCAGTCAAATGCAAGGCATTGATAAGGCAGGCAAAGGGAGAATTTGAGAAGAAGCTTGCTGCGGAAGCAAAAACACAAAATAAAGACTTTTTCAAGTACATTCGTAGCAAAAAACCTGTGAGAGAGTCAGTTGGCCCATTAGATGATAGAAGGGTTAAAGGGGCACTAAGAAGCGACAAGGCGATAGCGGAGAGACTGAATGAATTCTTTGCTTCGGTCTTTACTGAGGTAGATGTAGGGATGTTACCCATGACTGAAGTGGTATTTAAAGGTGCAGAAGAATTGAAGGAAAAATCGATACATCGGGACGATGTATTACAACTATTAGATAAACTGAAGAGTAGCAATTCACCTGGGCCGGATGGTATACATCCAAGGGTGTTGAAAGAACTGAAATATGAAATTGCAGACCTGCTATTAGTAATCTGTGAGCTATCATTAAAATCATCTCTAATACCTGAAGATTGGAGGATCGCCAATGTAACACCAATTTTTAAAAAGGGTTCCAGGGGTGATCCGGGAAACTACAGACCGGTGAGCCTGACATCAGTACCGGGAAAAATGGTAGAAACCATCATAAAGAATAAAATTACTCAGCATGTAGATAGTCATGGCCTAATGGGAGGCAGCCAACATGGCTTTAGACAAGGAAGATCCTGTCTTACTAATCTGTTATGTTTTTTTGAAGGTGTGAATAAACAGGTGGACAAAGGTGAGTCGGTTGATATAGTGTTTCTAGACTTTCAGAAAGCCTTTGACAAAGTCCCTCATCAGAGACTTTTGGCAAAACTAAAAAGTTATGGGATAGGAGGCAGTGTACTATTGTGGATCAGGAACTGGTTAAAAGATAGAAAGCAGAGGGTAGGGCTCAATGGCCAATTTTCCCAATGGAGAAAGGTGAATAGTGGTGTACCCCAGGGATCTGTGCTGGGTCTGCTGCTTTTTGACATATTCATAAGGGATCTGTGCTGGGTCTGCTGCTTTTTGACATATTCATAAATGATCTCTCTCACTTGGTTTGCAGCTTGTCGTGCTGTGAGGGCTTGCGTGCATCAGTGATGCTGAGAGCTAAACTATCGGTAGTTTAACTACTGGCAGGGTCTCCCAAGATGGACAGGTCTCAGGTGAGGTGCCAGACAAAGACAAACCACCCATCTGGGCAGCCGCAGAATGGGATAGTGTTGACGGCGGAGGATCACATTTCTGTGACAACGGCAACAACACCAAACTTAAACTGCGCAGAAGGAAGGCCCGGCAATCTACTTCTGTATCTTGCCATGAAAACCCAATGGATAGTTACAACAAAACAAATTGTGCTATGGTGCTGGAAGATGAGACTCCCAGGTCGGAAGGCACTCAACTAGCTACTGGGGAAGAGCTGAAGACTTTTCAGAGTAAAACCAGCATTATGATGTGGTTGGATCAAAGCCCTCGGGAAGTCTGACTGCTGATGTAGCTGCGCATGAAATGAGAGTCAGAAGCTGTAAAGATGTCTTACACATTGGAACATGGAACGTACGAAGCATGAACCAAGGGAAGTTGGAGGTGGTCAAGAATGAAATGAAACGTGTACAACTTGATCTGTTGGGTGTCAGCGAACTGAAATGGACTGGCATCGGGCACTTTGCATCAGATGATCACATGGTCTACTATGCTGGAAATGAAAGACAAAGAAGAAATGGTGTTGCATTTATAATAAAGAAGAAACTTGCAAGAACTATAATGAAATACAATGCAGTCAGCGAACGCTTAATCTCTATTCGTCTACGAGGATTGCCTATCAACACAACTATAATTCAAGTATATGCCCCAACAACAGCTGCAGAAGAGAATGAAATTGAAGAGTTCTATGAACAAGTACAAGCTGAAATTGACAGAACATGCAAACAGGATATCCTGATAGTCATGGGTGACTGGAACGCAAAAGTTGGCAACAAAGAAGAAGGCAAAGTAGTTGGAAAATATGGACTTGGCAACAGAAATGAAGCTGGAGAAAGATTGATAGAATTCTGCAAGACCAATGATCTATTCATCTCAAACACCTTCTTCCAGCAACACAAGCGGCGACTGTACACATGGACTTCACCCAATGGATTGTATAAAAATCAAATTGACTACATCTGTGGAAGTCAACGATGGAAAAGCTCTGTAACATCAACAAAGACAAAACCTGGAGCTGACTGTGGTACAGATCATCAACTACTAGTATGCAAACTCAAGCTAAAGTTGAAAAAGAGCAAACCACTCATGAATGCAGCAAAATATGACCTTGAGAATATACCACTGGAATTTAAAGACTGCCTGCAAAATCGATTTGCTGCTTTAGATACAAATGACAGAGCTCCGGAAGAGTTATGGAATGACATCAAGAAGGTTGTGCTGGAAGAAAGCGAGAAGTCTCTACAAAAGGTGAAAAAGCAAAAACGGCCAAAATGGATGACGGAAGAAACTCTGAAAATTGCCCAGAAACGCAGAGAAGCTAAAGCCAAAGGAGAAAGAAAGACAATCGCAGAACTCAACAGAGATTTCCAACGTGCAGCAAGACAGGACAAGGAAAAGTACTACAATGACACTTGCAAGGAAATAGAAGCAGAAACTATTAGAGGAAGAACAAGATCGGCTTTCCTAAAGCTGCGAGAATTAAAGAAAAAGTTCCAGCCTCGAAATGGAATGTTACAAGATGCTCAAGGTTCTATGTTGAATGATGCTGAAAAGATCAAGAAAAGGTGGAAGGAATATACAGAGTTTTTATATGATAAAGATCAAGTGGACCAACAGCCGTTTCAACCTATACCTTATGATCAGGAACCATTGGTGATGAAAGAAGAAGTTGAAGCAGCATTGAAAGCCTTATCAAAGAACAAAGCACCAGGCATTGATAGCATTCCCATAGAAGTATTGCAGCAATCTGATGCAGCTGTTACCGTACTTACAAGGCTCTGCCAAGAAATATGGAAGACAACATCATGGCCAACTGACTGGAAAAGATCTGTGTTTATACCAATACTAAAGAAAGGTGATCCAACTGACTGTGGAAATTATCGCACAATCGCTCTGATCCCACATGCCAGCAAGATTCTACTGAAGATTATTCAAAAGAGACTGCAGCCATACCTAGAACAAGAACTACCTGAAGTGCAAGCAGGGTTCAGGAAAGGGCGAGGAACGAGAGACATCATTGCGGATGTGAGATGGATCCTTGAAAAGACTAAAGAATACCAAAAGGATATCTATTTGTGCTTTATCGACTATAGCAAGGCTTTTGACTGTGTAAACCATGAGAAACTCTGGGCCACATTAAGAAGCATGGGTATACCAGAACACCTGATCGTTCTTTTGCGCAATCTGTACATTGATCAAGAAGCAAAACTTCGAACGGAACAAGGAGAAACAGAATGGTTTAAAATAAGCAAAGGTGTAAGACAAGGCTGCATACTTTCCCCCTACCTGTTTAATTTATATGCAGAACAAATCATCAGAGAAGCAGGACTGTATGAAGAAAACAGAGGTGTGAAGATTGGTGGAAGACTCATCAACAACCTTCGCTATGTTGATGATACCACATTACTGGCTGAAAGTGAAGATGATCTGAAACATTTGCTTCTCACAATCAAAGAACATAGTCTCAAAATGGGCCTGCACCTTAATGTAAAGAAGACAAAGATCATGACAACAGGCATAATCAACAGGTTCATCGTTGAAGGAGAAGAAATTGAAATCGTGAACAACTTTAACCTACTTGGATCAACTATCAATAAAGAAGCAACAAGCAGTCAAGAAATCAGACGACGCATTGCTCTTGGCAGAATGGCTATGAAAGATCTAGATAAGATTCTCAAGAGCAGAGATGTCTCTCTCCATACAAAGATTCGACTTGTTCAAGCCATGGTATTTTCAATAACATCATATGGATGTGAAAGCTGGACAGTGAAAAAGACAGACAGGAAGAAAATTGATGCCTTTGAATTATGGTGCTGGCGGCGAATACTGTGTATACCATGGACTGCCCGAAGAACAAACCAGTCGGTACTAGAGGAGATCAAACCTAAGCTTTCTTTAGAAGCTCAGATGACAAGACTTCGACTTTCATACTTCGGACACATCATGCGAAGAGAGAGATCATTAGAGAAAGACATCATGCTTGGCAAGATAGAAGGTCAACCCAAAAGAGGAAGGCCAGCAATGAGATGGATCGCTACAATAACAGCAGCTACGGGTACCAGTCTGTCAACAATGAGCCGCCTGACTGAAGACCGAACACAATTTAGGATAGCTATCCAGAGGGTCGCCATGAGTCGACTCCGACTCGACGGCACTTAACAACAACAACATAAATGATCTGGAAAGTGGAATAACGAGTGAGGTTATCAAATTTGCAGATGACACAAAACTATTTAAAGTTGTTAAAACCCAAGAGGATTGTGGAAAATTGCAAGAGGATCTTGATAAATTTGAAGACTGGGCATCAAGATGGCAGATGAAATTTAATGTGGACAAGTGCAAAGTTATGCACCTAGGGAAGAACAACCCAAACTATGGTTACACGATGCAAGGTTCCGCATTAGGAACCACCACCCAGGAAAAAGATTTAGGCATCATTGTGGATAAGATGTTAAAATCCTCGTCCCAGTGTGCAGCGGCGGCCAAGAAAGCAAATAGAATGCTAGGTATCATAAGGAAAGGAATGGAAAATAAAACAAAAGATATTATAATGCCTCTGTATCGTTCCATGGTGAGACCGCACCTTGAATATTGTGTGCAATTCTGGTCGCGGTATCTTAAAAAGGATATAGCATTATTAGAAAAGATTCAGAGAAGAGCCACCAAAATGGTAAAAGAGATGGAAGGATACTCCTATGAAGAAAGGCTAAAAAGGTTAGGGCTCTTTAACCTGGAAAAGAGACAGCTGAGGGGAGATATGATAGAAGTCTATAAATTAATGAACGGAGTGGAACGGGTAAACATAGATTGATTGTTTACATTATCAGAATTTAGAAATACTAGGGCTCAGGCAATGAAGCTACAGGGTAAATTATTTAAGACAAATAAAAGAAAATATTTTTTCACTCAACGTGTAATCAAACTCTGGAATTTGCTACCGGAGGATGTAGTAAAGGCTGTTTGTGTAGCTGGGTTTAAAAAAGGTTTGGACGACATGCCTGGAGGAAAGATCCATAAACCATTATTAAGAAGGGACCCAGGATATCAATGCTTGACCTAGTACAAGCATAGCAGAACCTGTGTCTTTTGGGGAAACTGCTAGGTACGTATGACCTAGATTGGCCACTGTTGGAAACAGGATACTGGGCTTGATGGACCTTGGTCTGACCCAGCATGGCATATCTTATGTTCTTATGTACCTCAGGTGACCTCCCCGACCATCCACCCATGTGGATAACAAGACCGGTGTTGTGGATCATGCAATCCATAACGCCCATTAAGGATCCCCTGTCCCCCTCTCAAAACAAGTTAAGGATCCCCCCTTCCCCAGACAGCATCCACATCATTTGGATGGTTGTCTTCCCCCTCCCCAGCCCACCCCAAATACTAATCCATAGAAGGCAGGCTCCCCATGCCCTTTAACCCCCCGCCAATCCATACCGAGCTTCCCTGGTGGTCCAGTAGTGATTAGGGCAGGTGCCATCCCCCTCTGCTTTTGCACCATTTCTGTTGTCTTTCAAAATGGCACCAGTCCCATGGTGCTGACCCCTAGCAGTAAAACATCACCATTTTGAAAGATGACGGAGCTCCTGCCACAATCACCATTGGACCATCAGGGAAGCCAAGGGGGGCTCAGGGAGGGAGTTCAGGGGGATATGAGTCCAGCCTTCTATTGACTGGTATCTGGGGTGGGATGGGCAAGGATAAGACAGCTGAAAACATGCATTTGGATGTCCAAATCACAGAGCCAACCCCGGAACCATTTTATAAATAGTTTTTAAAGATGTCTCCGGTGTGGGGACGTCCAAGTAGGCAGGGGGAGTGCCCTGAGGCAGTGCCATGGACTTAGACATCCCTGCTCAATTTTAGAAATTATTCAGGACATGTGCAACCTCAAGTTTAAACCTGCAGCAGGCATGAATAGGCATCAGGAACGTGTTTCTTTTGGCCATAAATTATTCAGGGAGGGTAGAGAAGAAGAAAGTTAAGTGACTTGTCCAAGATCACAAGGAGCAGCAGTGCAATTTGAACTCTGGCCCTCACCCACTACTCTAACCAGTAGGTTATTAAACATCAGTATTCCAGAATACTATTCCAGGGACATCTATGTAGACATCCTCATAGACATCCATATCGGGCACGTCCACTTTTGTGAAATCGTGCCTGAACTTCGACATGCCTGCTGTTTTTTTCAGACGTTCTAGCTTGGACAACCCAGATTGCACTTGAATGTTCTTTGTAAAATGTGCCTTTAAATGGATAGATAATATCCATGTAAAAAAGGGTCTGGTTATACAACAGGCAAAGTTAGTAGAAACTATCCATTTAGTGACTAAGGGGCTTGTTTACAAAGCCGCGGTAGCGGTTTGCGATCGTAATCGGAGCCGCGGCCCCATTGATTTCAATGGGGCCGCGGCTGCGATCGCGATCGCGAACCACTACCGCGGCTTTGTAAACAAGCCCCTAAGAAGGTACTTTTATAAAGGGCACCATGGGTAGGGGCTTACATAGACCTTATTAAAGACAAGTAGGTGCTAGCTTGTCTTTATAAAATGCTAGGGCCCAATATTCAGCATCAGTGGCTAGTGCTCCTACAGCAGCTACTGCTGAATCTTAGACCCGTGTATTCAATGCCGGAACCATATATGGCCACCTGCATTGAATATTCAGGTCGGCTGCGGAACCTATCTGGACAGCGTGATATTCAGCCACTGCCCAGTTAGTTTCCATGGCAAAAGTAAGACCAGCCTTTGTTGCGTCTTATTTTCACCACATAACCGTAACTACGCAGTGGCTCAATATCATCGCCCCTTCCTCTCTGAACACACAATCAAAACTCTTGTTCACTCTTCAGTTGCCTTCCGCCTTGACTACTGCAACCCCCTCCTTGCTGGTCTCCCTCAGAGTCATGGCGTTCCTTTTATATTTTCCCTAAGACAAATGTAGTATTGTAAACCGCTCTGATGCCTCTCAGCCTGAGCAGTATATCAAATGTATGAGTAAAATAAAATAAAATAAAAATAAATCTCTCTTCCTCTTCAATCTATTCAGAACTGTGCTGGGTGGCTCATTTTCCGCCAGTCCTGATACACTCGCATAACCCCTCTTCTCAAATCACTTTACTGGCTCCCCTTCCATTTCCGTATCTTCAAGCTTCCCCTTCTAACCTATAAATGCATTCACTCTACTGCCCCTCATTACCTTTCCTCTCTCCTCTCCACACCCCTCCTTGTGATCTCCGCTCCTCCTCTGGCTTTCATCTCTCTATTCCCTTTTCTTCGACTGCAAACTCCAGACTTCGATCTTTTCACCTTGCTGCTCCTTATGCCTGGAACAAACTTCCTGTATCTTTACATCAAGTCTCATCTCTCTCCCTCTTCAAATCCATCCTCCCTCTTCAAATCCATCCTAAAGGCTTACCTTTTTGAGGTTGCTTTTGGACCCTAATTTCTTGTTCCCTTGTGTCTCCTCTTCCTATTGAACCCCTTATTTCTTTTGTCTTGTGCTGTCTGCCTTAACTAGATTGTAAGCTATACGAGCAGGGATTGTCTTCTATACATTTTTGTACAGCATTGTGTATGCCTCATAGCACTTTATACAGTTAGGGGCTCATTCCATCGGAGATGTACCGCCCCTCTGTACGTCCGGTCTGAGCCAAACATATAAAGGGGTTTGCGATTCTGATCCTGCAGGTCACATCTAGCCCTGCAGTATCAGAATCATGAACAGGCCTGTACGTACAATGGAGCCGTAGCACCATGGCGTCTGGTTGCCATGGCACCGTGGCTCCATTGTAAAGCCATGATCCCCGGCACCGGCACAAAAAAATGCTTTCCTCGCAGCCTGACCCCCGATCTGGCCTACCAAGGCCAGGGTCGGGCTATGGGGAATTTCCTCCGCCCCTGCCGCCTCTTTTGAGCTGCGGGCCACTGTCCCCTGCAAGATCAGGGATCTTATTCCTCCTCAAAGGTGGAATAAGTTCCCCATCTAATCCGTCGACCCTGGACGTACAGGGCCAACATTGGAATCGGCCTTGTATGTCCAGGGCTGATGACCGCCTACCGCCCGCCCTGCCTCTGCCCCATTCCAGCTCTTCCCCATCCCTGTCTAACCTCCCAATACAACCGGCGGGGAAGTTAGATGCCGGCAGGAAGGGCATGAATAGTGGGGATAAATGTCCCATTGGGACGTCCATACCCGCTATTCGTGGCACAGAATAACTCCCTAAATGATTAATAGTAGTAGTAATAGTGCTCCCTCCAGAATGGCCCCAACATGCCCCAGTGCTAACTGATGGCACCCACGAATATTTAGTGGCACTAACCATGTTAGTGTCGCTGACTGTTCCACTTAGTGCCATTTACACAATTTGCAGATCTTTGAAATTTTGGACCTTAGTGGATATGGCAGAGAAGACACCTTGAACGTAAGTTCGATCACTTACATCTGTTTGGAAACAGGTGCAAATGAATGTGCTTCTTTAAACACAAAAATGCATAGATTAAGCTATTTTATAAACTATGGACCCACTATTTAAAAAGAATTAGTGTTGTTAGCAGACCCGCTAACCATATTAATCCCCTTGACGGCTGAATATCTGCAGGTGCCGCCGCTGCACGCCCCAGTGCTAACCAGTTAGGATCAGGGAGTTCCAGGGTCAACAACCGGCAGAAACCAGGCAATAACAATACTGAGCTGCTGCATGTTTATCGCAATGCGGTGAAAAGCAGGCACAGAAAAGGCTGGCCTAACTAACTGGGCAACAGCTGAATATTACCACTGCCCAGTTAGATTCATGCAGTCCAGGCGACCTGGATATTCAATAATTGGGCCCAGATATGGCCTTGGCATCGAATATCCAAGTTTAAGTTCAGCAGTGGCAGCTAGCCACCAACCTTGAATACTGGGCCCTATGTGTGTACATGGGACTGTCCACACTCTACCCAGCCCATTCCCTCACCTAAGCCAATCAGCAAAGCACACACTTTCATGCCAAAGTGGGTACTTTTACACCAGTCAGTATTTTATAAGAGGTTATTTAGCCATGTGCATGGCTCTATATGTGCCGGAATGACTTTATCAACTTATCTCTTAAATAAATAAGATACCCTGGTCTACAATTTTTTAGAAGCTGCCTATTTCAGAGACAAATCTGCCAATTCTTATGGATTTTGATGCACTGAATTAAAAAATGACAATTAAAACTGCTAATTGGCTAGTGTTTCCAAAACATCTAAGCTTTTCCATTTTACGCATATATATAGCATGTTGGTAGTAGAGTTTTAATCACAAATTATTAGATCTTTTCATGTGTTTATGGTTGCCATATATATGACCTGTTATCTTTGCTTAAAGGTTTAAAAATCAGTCAAAGGGTTATTTAAATACAATTTATTTTTAAAAAGTTAGTAAGGAACAGAAAGCAAGAAATGACTATAATATGCATTAGTGTTCATTTCAGACCGTATTCAGTGTCTACTCGGCATTTCTTAACTTGCCTCTTGTATTCTGTAAATGGAGTATCTTTTGTCATTGTCCAGCAATAGTCTGCAAGCATTGACGGGCTCCATTTGCCTTGATATCTTTTCTCCATTGCTGCAACGTCCTGATGAAATTGCTTGCCATGCTCATCCCTCACTGCTCCGCACTTTGGTGGGAAAAAAATCAAGATGAAAGTGCAAAAAATGTATCTTTAGTGACATGTTGCAGCCAAGATATTTGTATTGTGTGCCCTGTTGTTTCCAAGAAAACTTGTTGCCACTAACTGGAAGGCTTTCCATGCCATCCTTTCTTTGCCGCATAGTGCACAGTTAAATACATCATCTCGAAGAAGTTCACAAACCTGAGGACCAACAAAGACGCCTTTCTTTATCTTAGTTTTGCTTAGTCTTGGAAATTTCCCACTGAGATACTTGAAAGCTGGTTTTGTTTTGTCCATGCCCTTGACATAATCTTCCTTAATTTAACAAGTGGTGGATACTGCACACTTTTCTTTCCAGGCTCCAATGACTGTTGGAGTAACCAATCTCTCTTGATGCAGTGGAATCTCTCACACAACTATCCCATTCACCGAGAAAACAGCAATATTTTGTGTATCCAGTCTGCAGACTGAGCAACAGAGCAATGACTTTCAAATCACCACAAAGCTGTCACTGATGTTGGTCATAGTTTATGCATCTCAACAGCTGTTTTATATTCTCATAGGTTTCCTTCATATGGACTGCATGGCTAAGTGGAATCAATCAAAATAAATGCCAGAATCGTGATCCGCACACAAAAATTCAAAAAGTCAGTCAGACCACAGAAAAAAGGGGTACAAGTACATAGACAAACAAACAAAAAATAATGTTAAATGTAGGAATGTCCGCCAGGTCAGGAGACCAAAAACCCCGTCGAATAACGGACCTGTCCCTTTAATCTTTTTAATTCACAATATGCAACTGTCCAAAATCAAAATCAATAAAAAGACCCCCAAAGCCACAGTGCCAAGTATCAAAATCAACTTCATGAATTTGACAAATAATTCTCTACTTAGTTGGCAGTTGGGTCCCGTGTTAGAGTCCAGCAGGTTTGACCTGTGGCTTTTGGGGTCTTTTTATTGATTTTGATTTTGGACAGTTGCATATTGTGAATTAAAAAGATTAAAGGGACAGGTCCGTTATTCGATGGGGTTTTTGGTCCCCTGACCTGGCGGACATTCCTACATTTAACATTATTTTTTGTTTGTTTGTCTATGTACTTGTCCCCCTTTTTTCTGTGGTCGGACTGACTTTTTGAATTTAAGTGGAATCAATGGCAAAACATTGATATTATGCAGTAAAATAGCTTTAAGACTGATCTTCGATGAATCACTGAACAGTCTCCTCTCATCTGGACAATGAATGATGTTGAGGGCTGCCCATCAATGTCAGACCATCAATGTTGTTACAGGCTATAAGATCACCTTCCATGAGGAAGAATATAACAAGATCCCTTTGACATTCATGGAACACGGAAACCCTAACATCACGCGACGGGAGATTCCACTGCTGCAGTCTGGAGACCAATAGCTCTGCCTTACTCTTAGGTAGTTCCAAATCCCTGACAAGGTCATTCAGTTCACCTTGTGCTATGAGCTGTGGTTCAGAGGAGGAGGATGGGAGAAAATCTGGGTCATGTGATATTGATGGTTTGGGAGCAGAAGTTTCATCCCCTTCTTCTTCTTCGTCTGACTCAAATGAGAATGATTCTGGAGCATCAGGAATTGGCAGTCCTTCTCTGTGGGGTACTGGGCATATAGCTTATGGAATGTTTGGATACTGCACTGTCCACTTTCTTTTCTTCAACAAATCTTTCCCAACAGGAGGCACCATGCAGAAGTAACAATTGCGGATATGATCTGTCTGCTCTCTCCAAATCATTGGCACTGCAAAAGGCATGGACTTCCTTTTTCTATTCAATCACTGGCAAAGATTTGTTGCACAAGTGTTGCAGCTTATATGTGGGGCCCAATTTTTGTCCTGATCTCCAATTTTGCAGACAAAGTATAGATGGTAGGCTTTCTTAATTAGAGTGGTTATACTGCATTCTTGTAATACAAAAGTCACTTCACCACAATCATTCAATTACAAGGCATCTCTCACTTTGGCTAAATGGAAAAAATAAAATACTGAGAAGACTGTTCTACAGCCAAAATACTACTGACACATCATGTTCATTAAAAAAATATTGCACAATTTGTTCTGTAGAATGATGTAATTAAGCTAAGACTGCATCATCTATGACATCTAAGAATAACATTATGAAGTTCATAGTATGTATGATACAATGTTGTTGTTGTTGTTAAGTGCTGTTAAGTTGGTGTCGACTCATGGCAACCCTGGATAGTTGTCTTAAACTGTGTTCGGTCTTCAGTCAGCTGGCTTATTGTTGATAGAGTGGCACCCATAGTTGCCGTTATTGTATCAATCCATCTCATTGCTGGCCTTCCTCTTTTGCTTTGACCTTCTATCTTGCTAAGCATGATGTCTTTCTCTAACAATCTCTCTCTTCGCATGATATGTCCAAAGTATAGAAGTCAAAGTCTTGTCATCTGAGCTTCTAAAGAAAGCTTAGGTTTGATCTCCTCTAGTATTGATTAGTTTGTCCTTCAAATTGCATCATTCATTAATTGTTTTGCCTAAAAAGCAAGTACTGTCCAAACAAAACTATAGATTTATCACAAATCCAGTCAAAGATGTGCATGCATGTTTTTCCGAAGTTGAAGTCCTATCTACTGACCCAGTAGTGTAAACTGAAAACTAGAGTCAATAAATAATTTTAAACATCATTTCTGTTCTCAGCGACCCAGACTAAAGTGTGACTGAATTTATTTCAGAAGAATTTTGGCTGTAGAAAGTTTTTAATTTAGGCCTGCTGAATGGCAAATCTACAGCTAAATGGATAGAGCTGGTGCAGTCACCGCTTAGCTTTATACTCAATGGTACTACTTAAATGGATAATACTGCTGAATAGCTTTAAGTGCCAGTGCCGATACTGAACGCTAAATGCTGGCCGAATACTGACCTCTCTATTTTTCTATACACAGCCAAAACTTGAACTGAACTGGATCTCATTTGGATGAATGACACAGAAAGAAACAATGAGTCCATTTAAAACATCCAAAAGAATCTTGAATAATGTTATCAGATGTCCTCGATTTTCAGAGATTGTCCCCAAATTTAGAGCTATGTCCCCATCTCCCATCTGTCTGGCAGCCTCCTGTCCCCAATTCTGGCAGTGAGAACAGAGGGGGTAGAAAAAAAAAACATTTTATTTTCAATTTAGTGATTTGAATATGTCCTTTTACAGAATTTACAGCCATTATATTTTACATTTTGCACAGTCCGGGGGAAATGCATCACTGTTTCTATTTCTCTGTTGATATGTCTGCTTGGAAATGATATTGTTGCGATCATGGGATGGATAGGCCAGGACAAGATAATGACTGCTCTTCCCTCCTCCATGCCTTGTTGCTGAAACTAGGAACCCCCCTCCCCCCAACACACACACACACATCCTCACACGCACTTCTGGTAAGTGTCCCAGATGGCCTGCAAAAAATCTGGTAACCTCAGTCTTGAAGCAAGTCTTCTCCTACTCCTCAGGAACATTGACAATAAAGTGGAGTTGCTTACCTATAATGAGGGTTCTCCAAAGATAGCAGAGGTATGCAGTCATGCTCCATGGTGTCCTCTCCAATGGCCCTGGTGTGCCAGGCTCTCCCCTAACTTAAAGAAGTCCTTTGAACTTCCCCAAGCATGCACAGTAGCTCCCGCCAAAACCAGTGCCATTCAGAGCTGCTGAGCAATAGTTCCAAAAATTAAATATAAATAAATAAATATATAATGGGCTTGGACTTGCACAGTTCCCAGAAACAAGTCTTCTATTGCTCTGACTTGAATGGCTTTTTGCGTTCTGTCTCTATTTTGTTTTTGTTTGTTTTGGGTGTTTTTGTGGGGCGCAGGATGGTGAATGTGGCTGCATACACCTGCTGTCTATGGAGAACCTCCAATACAGGTAAGCAACTCCGCTTTCTCCACAGACAAGCAGGGGATATGCAGTCACACTCCTTAGTGAGTCCAGAGCTGAGGGCCATATGGTATGTGTGCAGATGCACGGCCCGGGCTACAAGTTATGATGGGCAGAAGATGAAAGAAGAACTCAAGAGGCAAACGAGTTTCGGAAGACTGCTTGTCTGAAGGTTGAGTCTTCTGCTGTTGAATGATCCAAGCTGTAGTGTCAGGTGAGCATATAAATGGACATCTAGATACCTGCTCTGCAGATATCTTGGATGGAAACTGCAGATAAACTGGCTATTGTGGTGGCCTTTGCATGAAAATGATGGAGCCCAACTCGACCTGGGATTGGTAAATGAGCTTGGGCAGAGCAGAAGGAAATACAGTCTGAGACCCAGGATGAAATAGTCTTTTTTGAAGCTGGCTATCCAGGGTTATTTGGATTGAAAATAACAAAAGGTTGCAAAGACAATCTCAAATCTTTGGCTGCATGTAGGTAATAAAGTAGTGCTCGCTTGCAATCCAAGCTAAGGACATACTGTTCTGGTGAGTCTGCCGTAAAATCAGGAAAAAAGGCAGGAAGTACAATGGACTGGTTCATGTGATACTCTGATACAACTTTCGGAAGGAAATTATGATGTGCCCTTAAGAGCACCTTGTTATGAAGAATCTCCATGTATGGAGGGTAGTACATGAGTGCTTGAAGCTCACTGATCCTCCATGCAGACATAATTGCTACAAGGAATACTATTTTCCAAACAAGATCCTTTAGGGAAGCTGATCTGAGAGGCTCAAAGGGAGCTTTCATGAGCTCTGCTAAGACTACATTCAGGTCCCAAGCCAGAAGAGGTGGTTTCATGGGAGGTTTGATATTCATGAGGCCTTTCATAATCCTCGAGGTAAGCGGGTGAACTGAAATGGGCTTGCCTTCCACTGGAGCATGGAAAGCCACTATAATGGAGAGGTGGTAATGGACAGATGTGGTTTGCAGACCAGAGTTGGAAAGATGCAAGAGATTGGTCAGGACCTTTCCCAGAGGGCAGTGAATTGGGTCCTGATGATGTTCCTTCACCCAATGCACAAAACATGACCATTTACATTGGTAGGATAGCTGAGTAGTCGGTTTTCTGGAGGCAGTAATCACTTCCATCACATCAGAGGGGAAGGAAGTAGTTAATACTGAGGTACCTGGATCTTCCAAGCTGCTAATGAGAGGCTGTGGAGATTGAGATGGAGTAAGGTGCCCTGATGTTGAGTGAGCAGAAAAGGAGCCATGCCTAGAGGTGTGGCAGCCTCAATGTCAGGGCAAGAAGGTGCAGGAACCAAGCCTGCCATGGCCACTGAGGTGCAATGAGGATGATTGCACCTCAGTACTGCTGTATCTTGAGAAGAACGTGACTGATGAGTGGGACAAGAGGGAAGGTGTAACAGAGCGGGTGACTCCAAGAGATTGCAAAGGCATCGTGTGCCCATTGAAGAGGACTTTGTCAGATGGAGCAGAACAGTCAACACTTGGCGCTGCAATAGCGAAGAGATCTACATCCAGAGTGCCCTACTGAGCAAAGAGTGAGCACAGCACCGTGGTGCTGAGGGACCTTTCATGCAGGTCCAAGTGTCAACTCAGTGAGTCCACTAGTTGGTTCTGAGTTACTGGCAGGTAGGTTGCTCTGAGCAAAGTGTTTATTGAAAGGGCAAGAGCCAGAGGCATGTGGCTTCACAGCACAGTTGAAGGGAGTCCATCCTGCCTTGTTTGTTGATGTAGAACATGTATACTTTATTGTCTGTTTATATCAAGAGGACCTTGTTGCTGGCCCAGTGTCGAAAGACTTGCAGGCATAGAGGACCACCCAAAGCTCTAACACATTGATGTGAAGGGAGCATTTTCATGATGACCAGAGTCATTGTGTGGACAAGTGATGTAGGTGTGCTCCCCAGCCATAGGTGAACGCATCCATCATTAGGGTTAGTTGAGGTTGAGGTGGCTGAAAAAGGCAACCTACCAATAGGTGCAATGTAACTGTCCTCCATTGTAAACTATTCTAAAGGTCCACATTTACTTTTGTGCAAAATGGGCTTTTTATTTTTAGGGGCTGTGTATGTTGAATCCAGTGCAGTCTGAGGTGATACTGAAGGGGGCACATGTACAGCTTTGCAAGTGGTATGACATGTACAGTGGTTGCCATGTGGCTGAGTAACTGAAGCAGGGTGTGAGCAGTCGAAACCTGGAGGTGAAATAGTCTGCTGCTGAGATGCCACAGAGGTTTGAGCCTGTCAATGGGAAGGAAGGTTTTGCCCTTTCTTGTATTTATACATGTCCCAATAAAACAAAGATTCTGTTGAGAGTGGAGCTGAGATTTCTTTTCATTTATGACAAAACCGGTGGCTTGAAGGAGGATTATGATGTCATGAACTGACTGGCTCGCTTCTGTTGCAGAGGGTCCCGATATGAGCCAGTCATCCAGATGTGGATAAACGTAGGTCCTTGTTGCCGGAGATGGCCTGCAATGACTGTTAACATTTTGAGGCCAATTCCATGTGGGGCACATCCGGGCCATCCAGACGTCCAAAATCTGGACGGCTCGGATATGCACCCGATTCTGCTCCTGCGGGAGCTAGATGGCCCTGCGGGAGCAGAATTGGGGCACAAGGCCTGGATGTCCCAGATGTGCCCTGATTCTGCAACACCACATGTCTATCTGCCCCCTAACTAGCCCAGTCTAGACTCCTAAATGGAGCCATGGTGCCGTGGTGTCCTGTCCCGATCGGCTGCAGGAGCCCCAATCAGCCGCACAGCTTAAAGATGTTTATTCCATGCTGTCTGACCCCAAATTTGGCCTGCAGAGGCCAGGATCAGGCTGCGAGGAACCTCCTGACCCTGCTTATCTCTTCTGCGGGTTCGTCTTGTGCTGTCCGCCACAGTCAGGGGAACTTATTCCACCTCCGAGGTGGAATAAGTTCCCCGTACATCCTTACCCCCCGGACCATGACCAGAATCGGCCTTGTATGTCCGGGGTCATGGTTGCACCTCCGGCCCGCCCTCTCTTCTCCTCTGGCCCACTCCCTCCTACCCCCATCCTGAGTTCCCCGGACATCTCCTCTATACATGTGAGGAGCTCAGAATTGGGAATTGGTCCCTGGTGTTTAATGGGGATGTATGTCCAAACTGGACATACATCCCCGCTAAACACTGCTCAGAATCTACCCTCTTCTGAATACACAGGATGCAGCAGAAAGTCCAAATGGAAGTACCCCGTATTGGTGATGTTGACCTTTGAACTTGAAAAAAGGTACTTCCAGTGTAAAGGGTAAATGGAAATGTGAGTGTAGGCATTCTTCAGGTCCAGAGAAGCCAGACAGTCATGTTGGCAGAGCAAAGGGAGGATTGTACTGAGAGATGTCATTTTCAATTTTTCCTTTTTGATGTAATAATTGAGGTCCTGAAGGTCTAAGATGGAATGTAATCCTCCAGTCTTTTTTGGAATCAGGAAGAAGCAGAAGTAGAACCCCTGGCCATGTTGCTCGTGAGGAACTACATTGATGGCTTGATTGCCTAAGTGCTCAGTGACTTCTTATTCCAGGATCTGCAAGTGTTGAGCTGAAGGCATGGGCACATTGGGACAAGGATAAGGGAGTGGAGGTATCTTGTAGCCCCTTTCAGCTATGTTGAGTACCCACTGATTGATAGTTGTGGAATATCATGCCTCTCTGAAGTTCTGAATTCTGCCTACTACTGGCAGGTAGTCAAAAGCTAGGAATAGGTTTGAGGGCAGGAGGTGGGTTGGAGGGTTGCTTTCTGTCCTGTTGCTTTGAGTGTTGAGAGTAAGTGATGCAGGAGGATGTTGTGATGGCTGCCTGGAATACGGCCAATATTTCCGGCGAGGGTAAAAGTCGAGACCGCCTGGGTTGTGATGCTGGTTCCATGACTGTGGAGGAATAGTCTTTAACCACTGAGACCGCTTCTTACACTTTAGATCCAAAAAGGCTATCTCCTTGACATGGGGCATCAGCAAGACAATCATAAAGGTCCTCACAGGGTCCAGATACCATGATCCAGGCTGTGTGTCTGGCTGAAATAACCATGGCGGCAGAGCGCGCCATTGAATCAAAGGCATCATATGTAGTGCAGATGATATGGTATATAGATTCATGCAAATTAGTGAGAAGCTGAGCATGCTCTTTCACTGCTAAGTAGTATCATCCAGATGTAAGAGGAGGTCATAGTGGTAATGTAAGATTTGGAGCTGATGTGCTAGAACCCTCATGGCAAGAAGGCTATTCTGCTAGGACTTATGACTGATAGCATCAAGAGTTTTTTGTTCTTTGCTGGGTGGCATCTGGAAAGCTGACTGAGAAGACTTAATGGTGCATTTCATTTTTCCTCCATTCGCAGACTCAGGCGTGGGGGATTTGTCTGAAACAGCATGGTGAAGGGTGTCTCAGTAGGGTAGCAGGAGATGTATAGGTGGGTGGCTGGGCATAATGTAAGTAATACTGATAGATGATATGAGTGCACCTGCATCTGTTAATCCGTAATATGAGGCACATATCTATTTCCATTTGGAGGGTTTAGTTTTCACCTCTGGAGATGTGAGGGTGAGGTGTCAGAGGGTGATGTGAGTGTGTGTGAGTATGTATTGCCACAGTGTATGGTGGCAGGTTCGCGCAAGATGTGTTATGAGCAGGATGCGTGTGTGTTGGCAGCGTGTGTCAGGGCCTCTGTGTGTGTGTGTGTGTGTGTGTGTCTGTGTTGTGAGATGTGAGTGTTGGGTATGTGTGTAACTGTGTCAGTGTGTGTGTGTCTGTGTCTGTGTGTGTATGTGGAGCTCCATGTGTGTGCATGTATGTATGTATTGGGAACACTATGGGGTATGTTTACTAAACCGTCTTAAGGTGCGCCCGGCGATAGTGTGCAGGCTGCCATAAAAGGAGTGGGCGTTTCGGTCTTAATGTAGCAAAACGGGATTATCGCGCGTGTTTGGACCCATAGGCAGATTATGTACCACCACCCAACCTGTCCTCTGTGGCTCAGGGTGGGAGACAGGATCCCCCACCAACAGATCCACATTCTACCTCCCTGCAATGGTGGCAGTAGAGGGGGGAGCCATCAACCCCATTCCTGCTGGGGAACAGACACCCTACAGGGCAGTCAATGCAGAGCTGTATGCATCCATAAGGCAATAGCAGAAAGACAGTAGGCTTGGAACTGCTCAGCTGCCCCCCATCACCATCTGACATTCTCCAACAGCAAGCAGAGTGAGTCACCAGCCACTGCACCCTGCAAAGTGTTCCAGCCATACACATATAACTACAGACAGTCTGCTAGCTAGTCCACAGCGTATGTTCCTGGAGAAGATGTGTGCACCAAAGCTAGGATGGGAGCACACCCACCAAGCAGATAGGTCAGGGATTAGGCCCCAGAGAAGAGAACTTATATATTTCACTGAAGAGAAATGCAACATAGCACTATGGGGGAGCCTAGCCATGCCGTGGTCACTGCTCAGTCAGGGTGAGAGTGACCTCCCAGCAGGACATGATTTGGCCACCCTGTCGATGCAGGTTGTAGCCGGGCACTACAATGTCCGAGCCATTGCCCTATGCCCTGTGCTGATGAATCAGGGCCAGGCCACCCTGTCCAGGCTATACCCATGGTACCTTGCTCCTCATTATGCACATTGGCAGGCCAGTACTGGCAACAGTGCTAGCAGTGTGGGCTGAGGAAGGTGTTAGCAGCCACCACACACTGGATAAACAGACACACACTCCCCACACCTATGCCAACATTGTGCAACTATAGAGGTGTTTGGCAGCCCTGGCCACCGCACCAGTCCTGGGCACGGTGCAGGCATGGCTATGGTACGCAATACTGTTGGGGGTCACTCCCCAGGGTGGTAAACATTGTCAGACAGCAGACCTGAGGCACACTCCACAGACATCAGAAAGGTTGCTATGATGCAGCTCAATCACCAAATTGTGCTTAACTTAGGAATTGCTATCTGCCAGTTATCATTGCAACCTTTTGATAGCTGTGTACCGTTTTCCCAGGTTTAGGGTGGCATTGCTAAGGTATGCAAGTTCTAGTATTGGGAGATGCACGCAGGGCCCAACATCCTGCCTCTCCAGGAGGCTTCGGATAATGGAGCCAGTGGGTGCGGGTGTGTCTGCCCCTGTTGGCTGCTGCTCTAGGGCAGAGTTTCCCAACTCCAGTCCTGGAGGACCAAACAGTGTTCGGGTTTTCATGCTGTCCATAATGAATATGCATGAGATACATCTGCATACCATGGGGGCGGTGCATAGAAATGCAGCACAGCCATATTTATTAGAGGCAGCATGGAACCTGAATGGTGTTTGGCCCTCCAGGACTGCATTTGGGAGATTCTGCTCTAGGTAATGCACATGTTTATGATGTCTGTGCTCTGTAGGGTAAAATGTAGGTGTTTTGGGCATGTTTACATCATCTGCAATACAGGTTCTGTCTGTTTTAGCAGTGGGTAAAATATGGGCACTGGGTTAGCAGGAACCACAGCTGGGACTTGAACCTGTGATCTTCTGCTCCTGCACATACTGGCTGTGTGCACTGCACCACTGTGTTGCCACAGAGACAGTGCATTCCCTGGGGATACCTTGACTGTTCGTCACACAGGGCCTGTCTGTTGCAGTGCATGGCACCCACCTATACAGGGCTAGGCCACGGTCTGCTCTGGGCAGCTGCCACTGCCCCCTCCACCACCAGTATCCCTCTGCCACCATGCTGACATGCCCTTCTGCTGGTGGTGCTGGTGGTGCGCAGTCTCAGGCCATCTAGTGTGTGGGTAGGCGGCTGCCTATGGTGCATGTTCTGGGGTGGGGGTGCCTGCATAACTGTCCACGCTTCCCAACCAGCACCACCTGCCAATGCTCCGTGCCCTTGGGGGGTACCTGCTGGGTACTATCCCCTGTGATACTGTGGGTAGCACACTCATGCCCATGTTGGGCCCTCAGCAGTTGCTGTCTGGCTGCTCTACTGTTTCAGCATTCCTATGGGCAGCTAGGCATCACCCTAGTCCGCACTGTGGCCCAGCTGCACCACAGCATGTGCCGCCTGCAGCCCTCTGTGTCCCATTTTCCAGCATCTGTCCAGTTGCCCATTCCGACATGCACGCCCTGCTGTTGCGGAACATGTGCATGCCATAGTAAAACCTGTCCAATGGAGAGGGAAACTCTGCTCAGCGCAATTTCACTGTGGGCTCATTCACCTTGTATGGGGATGGAGCATAGAACCTTCCAAAATTCATATCTTTTTTTTTGGCGCTTTCTTTGGAGTGTTTTTGATGTTTCCCATTGATATCACTATTGCCCAGCTTGGTTATGTTTTTATCCATTTTCTTCTGTTCATTTTCACTGTTTATTTGCCCTTTTGTTCCGTGCACATGTATCACACATCACTTTTTGTAGGTTTCCCTGGTTTTGCTGTACTTTGCTGATGGAAATGGTTTCTTTTCCCTTTTAATGAGCTCTAACGCCAGCTCTAACGCCAGAACAAACAAAATGAAAATTAAACAAGTGGAGAGAGCATGCAGAGTATGGCTCATGATATTCTTCCCAACCCCTTTCTGTGTTTATGTGTGCTCGTGAATAAGAACATAAGAACATAAGATATGCCATACTGGGTCAGACCAAGGTCCATCAAGCCCAGTATCCTGTTTCCAACAGTGGCCAATCTAGGTCATATGTACCTAGCAGTTTCCCCAATGGACACAGGTTCCACAATGCTTGTATTGGTTCAAGCATTGATATCCTGGGTCCCTTCTTAATAATGGTTTATGGACCTTTCCTCCAGGAACTTGTCCAAACCTTTTTTAAACTCAGCTATATTAACAGCCTTTACTACATCCTCTGGCAACAAATTCCAGAGTTTGATTACACGTTGAGTGAAAAAATATTTTCTTTTATTAGTCTTAAATAGTTTACCCTGTAGCTTCATTGCATGTCCCCTAGTCTTTCTATATTCTGATAAGGTAAACAATCGATCTACGTTTACCCGTTCCACTCCGTTCATTAATTTATAGACTTCTATCATATCTCCCCTCAGCCGTCTCTTTTCCAGGTTAAAGAGCCCTAACCTTTTTAGCCTTTCTTCATAGGAGTATCCTTCCATCCCCTTTACCATTTTGGTGGCTCTTCTCTGAACCTTTTCTAAAATCGCTATATCCTTTTTAAGATACGGCGACCAGAATTGCACACAATATTCAAGGTGCGGTCTCACCATGGAACGATATAGAGGCATTATAATATCTTTTGTTTTATTTTCCATTCCTTTCCTTTTCATACCTAGCATTCTATTTGCTCTCTTGGCTGCTGCTGCACACTGGGCCGAGGGTTTTAACATGGTATCCACAATGACGCCTAAATCTTTTTCCTGGGTGGTGGTTCCTAATGTGGAACCTTACATCGTGTAACCATAGTTTGGGTTGTTCTTCCCTAGGTGCATAACCTTGCACTTGTCCACATTAAATTTCATCTGCCATTTTGATGCCCAGTCTTCCAATTTATCAAGATCCTCTTGCAATTTTCCACAATCGTCTTGGGTTTTAACAACTTTAAATAGTTTTGTGTCATCTGCAAATTTGATAACCTCACTCGTTATTCCACTTTCCAGGTCATTTATGAATATGTCAAAAAGCAGCGGACCCAGCACAGATCCCTGGGGTACACCACTATTCACCTTTCTCCATTGGGAAAATTGGCCATTTAGCCCTACCCTCTGCTTTCTATCTTTTAACCAGTTCCTGATCCACAATAGTACACTGCCTCCTATCCCATGACTCTTTAGTTTTGCCAAATGTCTCTGATGAGGGACCTTGTCAAAGGCTTTCTGAAAGTCCAGATACACAATATCAACCGACTCACCTTTGTCCACCTGATTATTCACTCCTTCAAAAAAACATAACAGATTAGTAAGACAAGATCTTCCTTGTCTAAAGCCATGTTGGCTGTCTCCCATTAGGTCATGACTATCTACATGCAATGTTCCCTCTAATTTTCTGTAGGCTGTGTGTGCATAAAATATCAGCTGTGCAGCTTTTGAAGGAAGGTTAAATTTTTGTGCGTCACATAACGACACTTGGAGTTCTATACTTTAAAATTTGACTACACATCAGAATACAGTATGTACACCAAATTGATTGCACTAGATAATATTGTAGAACTTGTGAAAACCGTAAATACACAACAACTTTTAAATTTTAAGATGTCTTGTGTTGTTTTCTATCAGATTCAGAACCGTAATTTTTGTGCGCTCTGTTATAAAGTATGTGCGCTCACTCGACGAGGTGTGTGCGTGTGCACATGCGCACAGCTTAGAGGGAACAGTGTCTACATGCTGAGTAATTTTATTCTTTATGATGTTTTCTACCATTTTTCCTGGTACTGATGTCAGGCTCACCGGTCTGTAGTTTCCCGGATCACCCCTGGAACCCTTTTTAAAAATTGGTGTTACATTGGCGATCCTCCAATCTTCAGGTATTAGAGATGATTTTAATGATAGTTCACAGATTACTAATAGCAGGTCTGCAATCTCGTATTTCAGTTCTTTCAACACCCTTGGATGTATACCATCCGGCCCAGGTGATTTGCTACTCTTCAGTTTATCTAATAGTTGTAATACATCTTCCCGATGTATCGATATTTCCTTCAATTCTTCCGCACCTTTAAATACCACTTCAGTCATGGGTAACATCCCTACATCTTCCTCAGTAAAGACTGAAGCAAAGAATTCATTCAGTCTCTCCGCTATCACCTTGTCGCCTCTTAGTGCTCCTTTAACCCCTTTATCATCTGATGGACCAACTGACTCTCCCACAGGTTTTTTGCTACGAATGTACTTGAAAAGGTCTTTACTTCGCGTTTTTGCTTCCGCAGCAAGCTTCTTCTCAAATTCTCCCTTTGCCTGCCTTATCAATGCCTTGCATTTGACTTGCCAGTGCTTGTGCTGTTTCCAGGTTTCGTCGTTTGGCTCTTTTTTCCATTTCCTGAAAGATGCTTTTTTGGCAACAGCCTCTCTGACCTCACCTTTAAACCATGCTGGCAGTTTTTTGGACTTCCTTCCACTTTTCTTAAAGTGTGGAATACAGCTGGTCTGGGCTTTCAAGAAAGTATTTTTCAACAACAGCCAAGCCTGATGTACATCTTTAAACTTATTTCTTTGTTTTGTCGGTATGTGTATGCTTATCTCTGCTTTGTATGTTTATCTGTTTATGGGTGTGTTTCTTCGTGGGTTGGTATGTATGTAAGTGTATTTTTGTTTGTGTGTGTCAGTGCATGTGTGTTCAAATGCTTGTCTATGTATACTTGCATGTGTATGATTGTGTATAAGGGGTGTGTGTGTATTAGTATGTGTGTGTGTGATGGGGAGAGCCCTGATATACACACATATGGCTGCATACATAGAACCCCTAAAATTCACATGCATACATTGTGGTACCGAAAGCACTCCTGAACAGATGGAATGGGAAAATAGCGAGCACTTTACCTTTAAAAGTAAGAGCAAGCCAGGTTCCCATGGCAACAGGAAGCTTTCAGCCAGAACGGAGCTCAGCCATAGCCATGACGTAAGAGCTGAAGGCAGCTCTAATGATTTGCACCTGAGTAACCAGAGGGGTGTGGCTGCAGGAGGAAGCCGTTTTAAACCGGTTTCAGAGTCAGTCTTACAGAAGAGGAAGAGGAACAAGAAGGAGATCAGGCACAGCCAGGAGTGGGAGAACTCTGGAACAGAAGGCAGAGAGAAGCCTCTGCAATTGTCCAAGCCACTTCAACAAGGAAGGCACTCAGGAAGGCAGCAACCAGGGAAACCTTGGAACCCAGTTCCAGGCAAGAGGGATACTGGAGGGTCCATTCCCTGTACCTTTAAAGCAAAACCAGAGCCTCTGTGGAAGCTACCCGAGGACAAGGCCAAGCAGTTTGCCTGCACAAGGGGAGAAAGCTCTGAGCACAGGCAAGGCATTGCTAGTAAAGAAGGTACGTCAGAATTACTCCCTAGCCAGAGACTTGTTGAAGATATTGTGCAACAATTGAAAGCTAGTGCTAATAAGTGCCGAGATAGCACGGCTGTAAAAGTAACTCCTAACAGAAACACTTTCAGTAAATGGTTTGAAGCTGATATAAAAGCCATAGGGAAGAGCTTATGTAATAACCAATCTCCTACACTAGAGAAGGTCACGGCTAATGAGAGAGGAAACTTTCTAGAGCAGCTGCAAGAGGTTATCCAAGGTTTGCAGTGCAAGAGTTCCCCTAAGCAGAGCTGTGATGAAGAGAGTGAGGATATGATTATCGACGTAGCCAATATTCCTGAAACACCTGAATGCTATGAGATGGACTGTTCTCTGTGTAACATTGATCACTTGGATTTATGTTAAACAAGCTTTGTAGGAGAAGAATACAAAGTTGTTTTGGCTGTTTAAGTTGCTGTGAAGAAACAGTTTTTGTACTTTATTTCTACTTTTCATTTGCTCCTGTTTCCTATTATTTTGGAAAGAAACTCTATGCTTTGCCTAAGCCTGTTGAACCCTTGTGAAAGGAAAAACCCCTAAATAAATTTATCTGTTCAAAAGACCCTCGTGCCACAACACATTTTTGTTGAAGAGTGAAACTTAAAAACTACAAGTCCCAGCAACCCTTGCTGCTACATAGTAGAAAGACACTTGGAAACAATATTGCGGTCACCCTTGCTATAGAGCCCTAGGCCCTAGGCAAGGGAAGCGTGACAACATACATATGCACTTCCATGCATATATAGGGGTATGTTTACTAAACCGTCTTAATGTGCGCCCGGCGACGTTGTCGGGCGATAAGGTACCTTATCGCGCGATAATGGCGCTTTATCTGGCGCAAAGGTACCTTAGCGCACGATAAAGCACGCAGCGGTGCAAATGAGCGCTGAGGGCAGAGAAAGGCTCCCTGAGGGCGGAGGAAGGCTCCCCAGGGGCGGAGAGAGAGGGTCAATGGGCGGAGAGTGGGAGGGGAGAGGCTCCCTGCACACTAACGCTGTGAAATCTGAGGCTGAAAACTAACGCCAGGTTCACTTTTTTTTATTGTTGGGTTATAGTTCATCTTATATAACTCAAACCCATCCGTACTAATCTGGATCCCCAGGTATCTCACAATTTTATTAGCCCACTTAAATGGGAATGTGTTCGCACCTTACCTTCTTCCTATGGGTCCAACTGAATTTTTAGAACTTCTGTTTTACTCATATTCATTTTGTACCCAGATACTTTACTATATTTCTTGATTTCATTTACCAAGGCTGGTATAGATTCCATAGGTTGTCCTAATGTAAACATGACATCATCCACAAATAATGAGATTTTATAATCCTCTTCACCTACCTTTATACCATGTATTTCCTTATTCCATCTAACACTTTCGGCCAGTGGTTCTATCACCATTGCAAACAGCAATGGAGAAATTGGGCACCCCTGTCTTATACCTCTGCCCAATTTAAATAACTCTGAATATGCCCCATTTATCCATATACGTGCTTTAGGTTCTCTATAAAGAAATTATCCCCCAATCCCATCTTCCGTATAACTGCAAACATAAAAGCCCATTCTAATCTGTCAAAAGCTTTCTCCACATCCACCACCATCATTATGGACAATGTCTGATCCTTACGTACTTGCCATATTAAATTCAACACAATTTGTGGTATGTATTTCGGCAACCTGGTTGCCAATATTTTAGCTAGTATCTTAGCATCCAAATTTATGAGAGAAATGAGCCTATATGTGTCACACTTCCCATGGTCCTTTCCGGGTTTGGGTATTACTACTACACCCGCCACCTCCATTGAGCTTGGTAACTTTTCCACTTTTAATACTTCATTGGAAACATCTCTCATTATCGGGCTAACTTCCTCACAGAACGTTTTATAAAACCTGGCTGTAAAGTCATCCAATCCTGGCGCCTTGTCATCTTTTAAGCTCTTTATAACCTCTACTACTTCTTTTCTGTCAATCTCTCTGTTCATCCACTTCTGTTGCTCTGAATCCAATTGCTTCAATGTGATCTCTGCCAGATATTGTTCTTTATCCACTCCTTCTCCCTGTTGTTCCAATTCATAAAGTTTATAATAGTATTCCCGAAATACTTTTTGTATTTGTTCAGTATCATTAGCCCATCTACCCTGCTCATCTTTTATTCGCAGGATCTGTTGTTGCATCCTTCTTTACCTACATTTTCGCGCAAGATATCGGCCTGGCTTATTGCCCTGAACATAAAATTTATGTCTGAGTTGGTTCAACTTAAATGCTTCTTCCTCCTTATTTAGTCTTCCTAATTCTTCCTGTAAGTTTCTAATACGTTGCAGCCTTTTCCTTCCACCTTTCTGTTTATGCATTGTCTCTTCTAGTCTCAACTTTGTTAATAACTCATGCTCCTTTTGTTCTTTTTCCTACCTCCGTCTCGCCACCAACGCTATACATTGCCCCCTTACCACCACTTTCAATCCATCCTATACCCCAGCTGGTTCCTACCTCTCTCCTATTATTATGCTGCATCTAATCCCTTATAGTGCTCTGAATACATCTTAGCCCCTCTTCCTCATCTATAAGGGATTCATTCAACCTCCAAAAACACAGACCTCCTTCCTCTCTTTGTAAACTCAATGAGATCTCCACCGGTGCATGATCTGCCCATCTTATGGGTCCTATATCCACTCGCTTTACCTATTCTACTATCCTTCCATCCACTCACATCATGTCCAATCTACTGTAGCTTTTGTGTGAGTGTGAGTAGTGCGTATAGTCTCTCTTATTCCCATTCATGTATCGCCAAGCATCTACTGTGCCCAATTTGTGTAGCAATTTCCCTAACTTCTTACTTACAGTGGTGTGCAAAAGTCTGGAATCACTTGTAAATTTGACGTTTTTTTTCAATTTCGTGACATTATATCTTAATTTCTTTTTCCTACCAGTGGCTTTTTCTGTGTATCTCATGATAAGTGATAGATTTGGCTATTAGGGCCAACTTTTAGTATTGGTTTGGCCCTTATTTTCTGAGTTTGTTCCCCATAGTTGTCCTGTTGATTTTCTGTGAAAATCGTGTAATGTACATCATTGGCCAACGATATATTACTGTAAGTATCCTTTAAAATATTATGGACGCACTCCAGGTTTCCTTCAAATTAATGTATGTGGCCTTGAAAAAGGCCATTTTTATGTGTCAGTGATGGCTCAGTATTTGATGGGACACCCTTTGTTCTTGATCACCTGACTGTACCTTGTCGGCATTGAATGAACCAGTCTGACAAGGTGATCGTTGGTGACAACGCGGTTCCAAGCTGCAATGAGTGACTCAGTCAGCTCACGCTTTGATGTCGGATGCCTCTTGGATATTTCCAAGGCCACCTTGTGCCACAGGTTCTCGACTGGATTCAGATCTGGAGACTGGGCAGGCCAGTCCATTGACTTGATGTTGTTCCGCTGCTTCCAGCTGATCACCTGTCTGGAGTGATGGCAGGGTGCATTGTCATCTTGGAACAGGAACTGGCCAGGAAACAGCTGGTGTGCTGATGGCACCATGCACTTTTGCAGTATGGTGATGTACTTGGCCCCGTTGACCATCCCATCGATGATGTGAAGACATCCAATGCCACTGGCAGCCATGCAGCCCCAGACCATGACCTTCAAAGGATGCTTCACAGTGAGGTTGAGACACTCAGGCTTGAATTCCTCTCCAGGAAATCTCCTCACATAGATGTGGGCCTGGTTACCAAACAGGCAGAAGGTGCTTTCATCGCTGAATAGCACCTTTTCCCACATTTCAGTCGACCAGGTTGAGTGCTTTCTTGCCCATACGATCCGGTTGCACCTTTGTATGTCAGTCATCAGTGGCTTATTCCGTGCTTTGCAGCCCCGGAGACCAAACTTCAGGCACCGACGATGAACTGTTGATGAGCTGACACTGACCTCACTCTTGTCTGACCACTCTCGAAGTAGCTGAGGAGAGGTCAACTTGCGATTAGTCAGTGAAATGCATCATAGTGCGCGATCCTGGTGTGATGTTGATGCACGTGGACGACCTGAACGAGGCTTGTCCACCACTGAACCCGTTTCTTTCTTCTTCTGTACAATCTTAACAACAGTGCTCTGACTGCAGCCAACTTTCCTGGCTATCTGACGGCTTGAAAATCCTTCCTCGCTCATAAAGGACACACGAACATGCTCCAAAATCAGGGTCTGAGTCATCTTCATGGTCGATCCAGAAAGCATATGAAATTCAAAAATTCCATGGGTTTTTATAGCTGCATGTTTGGCTAGATATCTGCATTGTGATTGGTTAGTGAAACCAGCCTCCTGATTGGTCAGAAATAACGTGTGCATATTGGATAATCTTGATCCAGTTTTGACGCAAGATCCACAAAAATTGCAGTAGCTATCTCCCAGTGTCTGTAAAGTATTTAAATTGGAAGCAAGGAATGCAAAAAAGTCAACTCTAATAGCCAAATGTATCCCTTTTAACGTGGTAGAAAGATGAATATGCTGGGCTAATGCAAATTTTTTTTTTAAAAAGTTAGAAAGTACGAAAAACAAAAAACTCACAAGTGATTCCAGACTTTTGCACACCACTGTACACCTTTAGTGCCTTGTTTATTACCCTCCGTGGTATCTATTCTGGGGTTTAAGGTTGCATTAAACACCCCGCTAATATCACTGGGTTTTGCATATGTGCTTCCTACACTAAAGACCTGCCTGCTATTTTTCCTTTCCACAGAATAAAACGCCCCTCCAGGTCCCTCTCTACATGTTCTTCTTCCAAGCTCAACTCTTTTGCAAAGAGAATTCCAATTCCCCCCCCCCCTCTTCAGTGAGTCCCAATTATGTACCAAATATACCGTATTTTCTGGCATATAAGACGACTTTCTAAGCCCTGAAAATATGCTCAAAAGTCGAGGGTCGTCTTATACGCCGGTCCACGTTCTGCGACGTGGCTCTGTCTCACTTTCTGTACAACGTTGCTACGAATCCAATTGCTTGACTTATGCAAAGCATTGCCTTGGCGTTCCAACACTCTAGCACAGCGGTTCTCAACCTGTAGGATTTAGCGGGGGTCGCCTCGTTAAAAAATAAAAATTACCGGTAAATGCACAGAAGTTGCTGCCGCTGCCGAGTCCGCTTCTCGGCAGCGGCAAACTCACCGACTCCTTCTTCTGCAGCCGCGGCTCCCTGCCTCTTAGGGAACCGTGGCTGTGCTTGTAAAATCATCGCGGAGCCCTTCCTGTCTTGACGGGCTCCATGCAGCATTGTCCCACCTCTAAAGGAAGTTGTTTACCACTTCCTTTGGAGGCGGGACAATGCTGCACGGAGCCCGTCAAGACAGGAAGGGCTCTGCGATGATTTTACAAGCACAGCCGCGGTTCCCTAAGAGGCAGGGAGCCGCGACTGTATTAGAAGGGAGGCAGACATGGGGAGAGGGAGGGAGCTGACATGGAGGGATGGAGGGAGGGGGGCTGACATGGAGGGAGGGAGCTGATATGGATGGATTGGGGAGGCGGGCTGACATGGAGGGAGGGAGCTAATATGGATGGAGGGAGGGAGCTGATATGGATGGATGGAGGGAGGGGGCTGACATGGAGGGATGGAGGGGGCTGACATGGAGGGAGGGAGCTGATATGGATGGGTGGAGGGAGGGGGGCTGACATGGAGGGATGGAGCACTGGTAATGGGGTTGAGGGGGAACTAGCACTGGAAATGAGCTGATTAGGGGAGGCTAGGACTGGTAATGAGCTGATGGGGGGTAGGACTGGTATTTGGCTGATTAGGGGAGGCTAGCACTGGTAATGGGGTTGAAGGGGGATTAGCACTGGAAGCGAGCTGATTGGGGGGCTTTGACTGGGCATGGGCTGATTGTGGGGAGGGGAGGATAGAGCTGCTGGCCCTGGAAGAAAACTGGGGGCTAAGGCTACAAATGGGCTGATATGAGGGGATGGGAGAATGGAACTGGAAGGGAGTGGATCTGAGAGGGGCTGCCATGGTATTTGTACTAGAAGGGACTGGTCAGTGGGGAAGGAGGGGGACTGGAAGGGAATGGACACCAGTGGCAATCATGGGAATGCAAGTTGACATTGGAAGGTACTGTGAGTGAGGACTGGAAAGGGGCTGATATTGGGGAGGGTTACTGGGACTGGAAATAGGCTGATGGAAAGAAGTGAAGAAAACGAAAGAAGAGATAAGAAATGGCAGATGGACCATAGACCACAGAAAGAGAGCTAAGAGAAGACAGGAAAGCAGAAGCCTCAGATCGGGACCAGCATGATCAGAGAATAAATTGGTCAGACAACAAAGGTAGAAAAAATAATTTTATTTTATTAGTGATTTGACTACAAAATCATCATAATTTTGAAATCAAATATTGTTACTTGTTGTTGTGATATTTTCCAGCGTATTTTTTTTGGTGTGCGCTGGAAGAGGGGTAGTCTTATACGGCAAGTATAGGCCAAACACCTATATTTTAACAGGAAAAGTAGGGGGTCGTCTTATACGCCCAGTCGTCTTATACACCGGAAAATACGGTACTTTATCATAGTCTTTACTCATCAACCACCTTTCTTGTGTTTTTTTAGATGTGTTTCTTATATAAGCACTACATCAGCTCTTATTCTGTTACCCTCTTTTAATAGGGCCTGTGTTTTATATCAGGAATTAAGGCCTTTAGCGTTAATGGTTTCTACCTTACATTCATCAAGTTTCTTTTGCTTACTCCCCATGATTTCAGATCGCTATATCTCCTCTTTGTACATTCACAGGATCCAGTTACCCCCCCTCTTCCCACCCTTCCCTCCCCCCTCTCAACCCCCTCCCCTCCCGACCTCCCCTTTCCCCCTCCTTCTTGCTACCATTTAGTAGCTTCCCCTTCCTCAGTGACATAAATCCTCCCCCTCCCACTCATGACTCATTTTTCTGAACATAATCTGTTTTATCTTAATCTCCCCCTTACTCTCATCCTTGCTCACTTTACTCTACCCCCGCTCCCCTTTCATGTTATATACTCAGTCTTTCTGTGCAACCTCTTTTTTCTTGCTGTTACCTTCAATTCTTTTTTCAATTCACAAAATGTGCTTCCCTCCCATCTTTCCTTCTTGACTCTGGGCTCCTTTTCATTTCCTTCCATCTCACCTCTGCTTATTTACTCAGTCCCACGTCCTTTCTCTTTTGCATTACACATTTACTTTTCCTCTCTTTGCTCTCCACTTTCTGCCATCTTGATGTCTGTCCATTCTCTGCACATGTGTCCAAGAATATCACAGATTTGGCTCTGTTTGTCAGTCTTCTTTACGTCAGACAGTGGAATGAAGCACCATTTGCAATCTGAGCTCTTCTCAATGACATCACACTTTTATCAGTTCTTAAGACTTAAAAAGGAATATTTTCAAACATAAATGCCTTTTCCCATCCATAAAATTTTCAGAATGGGGCGACCTCTAAATGTTTTGCAATCAGGCTGAAATTTCACAGGTAAGCAAGCTATCACTAATGGACAAAAATAAACCTTATGGAGAAATGATTTTATAAACATTAACTTTTTGCATTGGTTTGTGGACCACCCTAGTGTACACGTTGTAGAAGAATGTGTGTGCCTTTTGTTGCATTAGGAGATGGTGGTTTTACATATATACAGTAAATACCTATTCACCCAGATAAATGTCCTTTAAAGTTGTCCTCCCTGTTATTACAAAGTCTTCCCCAGTGACTGAGTTTTCACTATGCTATCCTACTCTCACAGTTTCATGTACAAATTTTAATGTCACACCCAGCAAGGGACAAAAGTAATCTAAAATAAATCAGTTCTAGAATGATATTTTGGGCAAATCTATGTTTAGAAGTCTCCTGGTGAGGAAAGCCAGGACAAAAATATGTGCTGAAATAGCAGGAAGCAGATTTAAAACATTACCATCTACATTTATTTTCGTCTGTGAAACAGATGGACTGTCTGTAATTTAATTTCAAGTGGCACTTGAAGTTATGACATAAATACTAATGAAATAGATTTTTCAGTAGAACTTCATGCACACAAACATAAATGCTATTTTTATCTTCATGGAGTAAAGAGATTGTTCCTGTTTTTCAATCAAAAAAAAAAAACCTAGCTTGTTATTATTTTTTGAAAAAGAAACTATTGTAGAAACAGCTATGTTCCCTAGAGGAAAACGGCTAGGCAAGGAGATGAAAAACGACTCATTAGGTATCACATTTTGCACATACAGCAGAGCTGAAGGAAGAGAAACATGAAATGAACAAGTGATGAGGGCTTTCCCATACTGTTACCTTGGCCTGTCTTCCCCTGCTCCTTCCTTGGCCCCTCCAGACAATCTCTAAGCAACTGTAATCCCTTCAGAGCCCATACAGGATGTTTCAATGCCTCTCCTACTCCCTCCAGGCCTCATCAGAGATTCTTACATCAACTACTAATTCTCCTAGTCCCATCAGGTTTTTTTTTTTTTTAAGTGGCCAGGTTTCCAGCAGTGTAGGAAAAACTCACTAGTCCTTAACGCTGACGTGCACCATCACACAATAATTTGGGGTAATAACAAAATAAGCATGCAATAAAAATCAAAGTGAGGTCACAGCCAAGGTCAAAAAACAGTCATCATTTTTTCAGTTCATATCTTTGTAGATAGATCTTTAATACATTCACTGGCATTCAGTTTATGAAGAGGGCAAAACCAATGTTCTCCCTTAGTACAAGTATCAGGATTCTGGAATTATAGCAGCTTTACTGCGAGTCCCATGAATATTCATTTGTCCTGATTCAGACCTGATGGACTGCCTTATATCTCCTAGAGAGAGAGAGAAGGGCGTATGTACAGGCAAAGTGTAAAAGAGCTGATTCAGCTTTTTTATCAAAGCTGAAACACCTTGAATACAAGAGATAAACGTCAGCCTGGCAAGCAGGAACCAAGCTGACTGTGAACATCCTGATAACCAGATCAGCTTTAGGGTCACAAAATCTGGTCCTTATCACAAAATATTATGCATTAATTAGCTGGAATATTATGTGAGATATAAATAGCATGGTAATGAGTGAAGGATTGAAAAATAATGCATTCAGCTGGGAAAAATGACCAGATTTTAAACTCTGGCTGCAAGCAGGTCTTAGAGCCCGATTCACCTCCTAATTTAAGTTCACAGGTAAGTCCAGCTTCTCTTTTGACCCCATAGAGCACTTTGGATCATGGGTTGCTTTAGCTGCAGAGAGAGACAAAGGGCGGCTCAGAAAAAGACAGAAAGTAGGAGAGGAGAGGGAAACTAGAAACCGAAAGGGTGGGATGTACACTGAATGGGGGATGCAGCAGAATGAAAATGAAAAGGATTGTATTAATGGTTATGGGGGTTATTTCAGAAGCTCTATTCGTGCTTTGGACATCCAAAACAGGCATAGAGACGTCTCCGGAGACATTTTAGAAGCCGGGTCTGTGGACATCCAAGTCTGAACAGGGGTGTGGTAGAGGCATTCCTAGGAACCTGGATATCACCTCCTAATCTCAGAAACATCCCAGATGTCCAGTATCCTGTCTAAGTTTAGACCAACTCCAGGCACAAACAGGCATCTGAGAAGTGCTTGCTTTGGCTGAAAAACATCCAGAAGGTGTAGAGAAGAATGCACTTTATCATCCCCAGTACTCAGAACAATGCCAACAGCAGCAGCAGCAGGACGTGAACCTTGGCCTCTGTTGTCCTAGTCCACTACTCTAGCCATTAGGCTATTCTTATACATCCAGGGCCTGATATTCCAAAGGCATTTATGCGGTTTACTGCCCAGTAAACTATGTAAATGCCTTTACTCGGTTAGCATCGGGGCGTGTTGGGGGTGTTCCGGGATGAGGCGTGCTGCCCGGTTAGCGACCTATGCCTAAAAGGGAGGCTAGGAAAACTCCCACCTAAGCTAAAGGAGCTAACCAGGCAGTATGTAATATCGCTGCTGCCCGGTTAGCTACTCCAGCTTCTGACATGTGTGGCGATCCGTGGATATTCAATGCTAGGACTGCATATTACGCCGGCATTAAATACCCGGGGCTAAGGATCAGCAGGCAGGGATATGCGCTGTAGCGGCACATAGCCTGCCAAACTGAATATCAGGCTCCCAGTTTCTAACATAATAGTATGTAGACACCCCTGCAGACTTCCATATCAGGCATGCCCACATTTGTGATATCACGACATCAGCTGGATGCACCTGCATTATTTTTCCAGGTGTTTGGCTTAGACATCCAAGATTGCACTTGGACTTCCTTTCTAAAATTCCTCTCTTTGTGTTTCTACATCTAGAAGCACCTTATTAATGGTTCAATGTAATAATAATATTATGCACTATTGCACTGATCTGGGGATCCCATTCAATGCAATGGGAGCTGTGAGCCTTGTCATGTGCTAATGTGCTAGTGCACGTTATTACATCAACCTGTAAGACATTTTGAGCAAAGATGTTCTGAGACTAATGTACTAACAAACTGCAATTTTTAACTAAAAGGATTTTGTGTCTTGAACAGTGCAAAAATGCCAGCAAACACACAAAAACAAAAGTACCAGTGTTTTCTCACAGTTTAATGCACAAAGGGGTATGTTTACTAAAATGCAGTTGTGTATCACACATTCAGCCCCAAAACCTAATGCGGCGGTGGTACTGGGCCCATGAAAATGAATGGGGGCATGCCCAGCATCTCCCCATGGAGTTAGGGAGGGTCCAGCACCATCCTCGTGCTAATCCATTTGCCTTGATTACCATGGGTACCATGGATGCAAATGTTGGACTGTGAAAAAGATAGACAGGAAGAAAATTGGTGCTTTTGAATTATGGTGCTGGTGCAGAATTCTGTGTATACCATGGATTGCCCGTACAACAAACAAATCAGTACTAGAGGAGATCAAACCTAAGCTTTCTTTAGAAGCTCAGATGACAAGATTTCAACTTTCATACTTTGGACACATCATTAGAGAAAGACATCATGTTTGGCAAAGTTGAAGGTCAACGCAAAAGAAGAAGGCCGGCAATGAGATGGGTCAATACAATAACAGCAGCTATGGATGCCACTCTATCAACAATGCCTGACTGAAGACCGAATAAAGTTTAGGACAACTAACCAGAGGGTCACCATGAGTCAATATCAACTCAACGGCACTTAACAATAACAATACAACACCACCATGGTGCCTATTGAGATGGCTTTAACTGCACCTGTGCTAACTGCAACATTGATGATGAGTGTGCATTAAAGATGCCTACGCTAACCGCAATGTACAGTCAATGTAACCGCAATGCCCAGTCTCCACTTCACCCCACATTAATTGGTTATTGTAGCATTTTTACTGTAGCCACATTTTAGCACACAGTAACAGTCACCCCAGTGGACTTAGCATACAGTAAAACCCATGATAACCATAAGTGTGGTTTAGTAAATATTCTCCAAAATTCTTTTTGCGAAAAAATTATGCCGAAGGAGGCGGCTTTGTAGAATATTTTTGTGAAAGTGAAAATACACTTGAAAATATATTTAATGAGCCTCTGAGATGCAAAATCATGCAAAGCAGATCATTAATGTTCAAATTTATGAAAATAGTAAGGGCTAGGAACACAATGTTTTGAACTATAGATTTCCTAGCTTAAACACGTGATTGATTACTGTATATCTTGACATTAGTTACCCCAAGACCCCAATTAGGCTCACTGATAAAATAACTTACATCCACAAACATATATTCCTAATAATGGAATGCCACATATGCCCACACACAGTGACACAACCACACACCTCAACCCCTCCACATACTCATACACATCCCCATGGACACAACTCCACCCATGTATAAAGTGCTACCACACGCATCCCAACTACATTCCCCATGTGCCCAAATAAACCCCCACAACAAAGCACACGCAAAGCCCTCACATCTTTGTTGAAAGTCATAGGGGTCTGTCTATTAAACCGTGTTAGCTGCTACATGGAAATACAGCCTGGTGGTAGCAGCTAATGAGGTCGAAATGTAGCTATTGCTGGCACTTTTCTGCAATGTCCACATTTTGCATGGTGGACTTGAGGGGAGGCGGGATCTGGGTGAGGAGTAAGTGTGCTGATGTTAAGCAGCCACCACATGAACAATTGTTGCATGACAGCTGTCAAAATCAGCCTGATCGTGACTGCAGATAATGCGACGTCAAAAGGAGGCATTACTTGCAGCCGATGCTGGCAGGGCTGCATCATGGCTGCTGCTGATTAGCAGCTGCCACCATTTCAGGAACTGATCCCACCTGAAGCCCAGATTGGACCCCCAACCTGACACCATTGCTGGTGTCGTAGATGTACTCATCTACGGCACCAAAAATGTAATGGGGCTGGAACCTCCCCTTCTGCACCCACCTTTCTGGACAGCTCCCAATCCTTATTGGAAACTATCCAGAGTATTGGGGAACCCCATGACACAACCATCCTAGCCAGCTAGCCAGCAGACCTATCAGCTCCTGTCCCCCTCACTAGCACTAACAAAAATTGTGCCAGTCTCATGTCATTTTAGAGAGCACCAATGACAGGGGAAGGAGCAGGGAGGACTTCCATTAGACCATCAGGATTTTGAGGTAATAGCAAGGGCGCTAAAAGGGTGGGAGCCATAGGGGAGCCAGTGGGTGCCTTCTTTTTCTGACTGACTAGCCAGGATTAAAATTTTGAATGGGGGTAGGAGGGAGGGTGACTGGCTAGCCGGGTAGGACAGTTGTGTCGTGGGCTGTCCCAAACATCCCCTGGACAGTTTCCAATAGGTACTGGGAGCTGTCCATGGGAGTAGGTGCTGAAGGTGGTGGTACAGCTCGGTTACCTTGGTGGTGCCGCAGATTGGTACATCTGTGGCACTGACAATGGGGACAAGTTGAGGGGGCCCAATCTGAGCTTGGAGGGACATTGGCAGTGATCGGGGCCACAGAGCAATTCTTTACTCTGTCCTCCCCTTGCGCTTGCCATGGATCCCACAATCCCTGCATTGTCAGGCACTGCAGGACTTCTCACACTACCTGCTAATGCAGGGATTGCAGGTCCCCCCATGCTAGGAATGTGCCCTACAGATACCGTGGGCCTTTTGCAGCTACCGCCCTGCATTACTTGCAAAACACTACAACGATTTAGTAGACAAACCCCGTAGTTTCATCTCTGTCCATAAGCCTTCTCATGACTATCTTTCTTTCATTGTATCACACAGAACTGAGTGTTAAAATCAATATTTCAAAAAAATGGCTTGGGCAATGATAGACTATGATGCAAAAGGGTGTTACCAACAATATAGGGTGAAAAAAATCATAATTTTTATAGTAAATACGGTTCTCATAACTGTAACAAGTGGATGAATGTGATTGGGGATATCATTCAGACAGTCTTGTAAATTAAGTGCTTCACTGTAGTAGGAAATGAGCCTCCCCAGGACAGTGATCTGGAATCAGGAAGCCATGGCCCAGAGAGGGATTAGAAAAACAAAAGAAAGTGTTGCTTTGGGACTAAGGGTAGTTTATGCATCCACTAGAAGCTCCCAGTGTGCTGGCACTCACAGTAGCTCAAGGGCTCAATAGGACCGACAACAGCCAATATTGCAGCTTGCTTATCTCATCTGCAACCCCGGCTCCTCAGAAGGGAAAGAAGGGGGCTGATGACATCATCTGCTAACCATGTTAATCCTTTTGAATACTGGGGCCCGTGTCTTTAGATGTCTGTCCTTTCAGCTTATCCAGGCTTATACAGGGATTGAATTTTTTTTTTTTAGCTGCTGCACCTAGACTTTGGAATTCATTACCAACTGAACTTCGGATGATATTTCATAATGCAGAATTTTGTAAAAATTCAAAAGTATATTTATTCTCCCAGGCAGTTCTGAGTAATTAATGGAAATTAAACTATGCAGCTGTTTAACTGAGATGTATACGCCAATGACACCTCTTTGTGTGGTAAGGGGTATGTTTACTAAAGTGCGCAAATTGTTAGCGTGGGGTTTGCCATGTGGTAAGTGTGCCACACTAACAGCGCAGTCCTGCACTAAAAATTCCCAACCTAACCAGTTAGCGCTAGAGTGGGCAGGGCAGGAATAGGCCGGGTTAGGGACAGAACATGGGCATTGGCGGCACGCCATGGTTAGTGTGGGTTTTAGGGGGGCTGCTATCAATAGCACAGGTGCACTTAACACCTCTAAATGCAGGCCAGTTAACGCTGAGCCACACTAAAGGCAGAAAGATGCACACGCTCTTGATGTCTGCACAGGCCTCCATATTGGTTTTGCAGCTCCCCCATGCGCTACAAACGTGCACTTTAGTAAACATTCCCCTTAGTCAGTTAACTAAATTATGTATTGTCGTGAGCCCTCTCGGTGCACCTACCGGTGAGATCAGGTATTGCACTGGGCCTCAGTGTAACTGGCCTCCTGGTAGTTGCAGTTGCTGCCAGTTACAAAAATTAGTTGTGGACAACCGATGTAAGGTAAACAGGGCTTTATTTCCCTTTCCCAAAATAGGATATTTCAATATGTACAAAAACAAAACATAACCCTTCTTGGGTAAAACAGAAAGAAAACTGTAACACAAAAATGGCTTTCTTTCAGCTTCTTAACAACAGAAATATATTTTAAACACAGACCTGTAGCCACCCAGAATAATGCCTTCACCTTGTCAGGCTGCTTATTCTTCTCTATCTTAGGGAGATTATATTATCTGCCAGAGAAAGGCTACAATCCATTTCTTCAATATTCTGTTCAATCACAGAGGCTTCACATTGCATCGGCTCCTCAATAGGAATTAATACCTCTTTACTTTCTCCCTGTGTGGGCTTGGCAAACAGTCCGTCCTGGCTGTGACGTACTTCTTTTTCACTAAGGGACAACTGTTACCACAATTGCTGGGATCTTGGTAGTAGGAGCCTCCCCTCTGTTGATATCTGTTTGGCAGGCTAAAGAATTCCCTTGCCCATCTATTAGGAGGAATTACTCCTGCTCTGAGCTCTGCTCTGTTTAGGAACCTGGAACCAGCTGGAACTTCTGACGGCAGCCCTTCTGAAACTCTGTGTCTCACGTACCTTTCAGCGTGTTTTACTTCTGCAGGTAAAAAGCCTTTCCTTTGTTTATTATAAGGGTACTGGAGTTTCTCTGCTCCCCTTAGGCTAGCTTTGGATGGCTTCTGGACTTCCACAAACTGTCCCTTATCTCCAAGCCATGAACTCCCCCTTTTTGGACCGGAATAAAACTTCCTGGCTTGTACCTTTTTTCTTCTCTCTCTGCTCCAATCTGGGCTGTTACATTCACTCTCACTTTCTGTGTCAAGCTGTCTGTACCTTTCATTCAAGCATTCCTCGGACTCACTCAGACCTCCGTTCAGGCTTCCAATGTGGTAATTAGACACGCTCTCTTCACAGCTTCTCTCGTCCTCCTCATTCATCCAGTTCCTTCTCTGGGTTTCTCTCCAGCTCCTATCCTGGCTCTTAGTCTGTAACTTAGCCTTGGTCTGCCTAACTGCTTGTGAGCTGAGTTTATCTAGGTATTTCCTAGCTGCACCACTCCCCAGCTGATTAGAGTCAGGTGAGAATCTCCTGGCTTCTCTACTGGCTGGGTGTGTCTCCCTAGCTCGTGACCTCACTTGCTTACGTTGCCCATGGCAACTTTCTACCATGTGCTTTCCCCAAACGTTAGTATTTCCTTGCATTGCAATATCATCTGTCTCCATAGGGGTCACTAATGAGTCTGCTCTGTGACAGTTTATGTGTTATAATTGTCTTCTAGTAGACAAATCTAAAGTATTTATATTTGTCAGTGTGTATCTATGTTTATGCACATTTCCCAATTTCCTGCTACCTGGGATTGCTTTACTTTGATTTTATGTTTGGCACGATTTTCTTGTTTATCTGATTTGATGATATAATTACTATTTAATATGTTTTGCTTGGTTGTTTCTATCCAGTTTTAAGAGCATTTATTGTAATCCCTTTAGAGCATTGTACAGCAAGGACTATTAATGTCTTAAATAAATAAATAAGAAATGTGGATGGGATTGTTTTTTATTTCTTGAAGAGAGAACCATTTGCCCTCTCCCTGAGAGATCCCCGAGTAAGAAAAATAAATATCTCTCAGTACAAAACAGGGACTGCTGGAGACCTGTTTGATCTAGTCTTAATTGGAGGAAGGGAGCAAGTTTATTTTATTTATTTATTTATTTAATTGGATTTCTATACCGCCTTATCATACAATCAAAGCGGTCTTACAAACAAAGATATTAAGAGTATTAGTGAGAAAATGTAAAGAAATAAAAGTTAAAGTTATGGTATAATGTGTTAGAGTGAGTTGCATTATCTACATAGTGAGCTATACTATAATGTGAGCTATTATACAATATGTATATGATTTACATTCCAGACAAATTAAGTTAGTTAATTGCATGACCGTAGTGTTCTATAAACAAAGATGTTTTCAGTTGCTTTCTAAAGTCATTGATGTCCTGAGCTGCTCTCAGCTCATTAGGTAGAGAGTTCCAGATGGAAGGTGCAGCAAAAGAGAAAGCCCTTTCAGAGGTGTCTTTACGTGTTTTTCTGACATCATTTGATAAGCTGATTCTGTTGTCAGATCCTCTTCTTCTAGGTCTGTTGCTAATATCTGACTGTATGAGATATGTCAGGCTTTCTGCAGAATATTGTTGTTTTATCTTGAAAATATAAATTATAGTTTTATATTGTACACGTGAAGCTATAGGTAACCAGTGAAGCTCTTTCAAGATGGGAGTTATATGTTCTCTACTTGATAGACCAAAAATTATACGTGCAGCAGTATTCTGCACCAGTTGTAAAGGCTTAAGTGCTTGCTTAGATAAACCCAGATATATTGGATTACAGAAGTCAAGTAATGGAGTAATCAATGCTTGACAAACATTTCTGAAGTGAACAGTATCAAGAAGCGGCCTTAGTCTTTTGATGAGCTTCATTCTGTAATAAGCGCTTTTAATTGTCTTATTTATGTGTGATCTGAGATTCAACTCATTATCCAGAGTAACTCCAAGATATTTCACTTCTGATTTAATAGGAATAGTTGAGTTATCTATTTTGATGTCAGGAGGATGCGCAAAATTATGGTTACGAGAAATAAATAACGCCTCTGTTTTGCTAAAATTAATTTCCATGTTGTTTGTTTTACACCAGTTGGACATTTCTGAGAGACATTCTGTAATGCCCGAGAAATCAGGGTTCTCAATAGTGATAGTTGTGAAAATCATAATATCATCAGCATAGATTGTATACTTAATTCCACTTTTCAAAGGAATTTTGCATATTGGTTGCATATAAATATTGAAAAGGAGCGATGAAAGTGCAGATCCTTGTGGTACACCTTGTATTACTCTTATGGGCATAGAGGTTTTTTCCCCTATCTTTACTTGTAAAAATCTCTCTGTCAAATAGGAATGGAACCATTTTAAAGTGACCCCATGTAGACCAATCTCCTCTAATCTATTTAATAATCTATTGTGATTTACTGAGTCGAATGCTGCAGAGATGTCTATAAAAATCATTATAATACCTTTCTTAATGTCATCAATGGTGCGGAGTATGCAGTCAAAAAGATAAATCATTAAAGTTTCAACTCCATGGTTTGGGCGAAAACCATGTTGGTTAATATCTAGAGGTGCATGAACATCAATGTGTTCTTGAAGTTGAAGTTGCACTATCTTCTCTATGATCTTTGCTAAAAAGGGTATGCTGGAAATTGGCCGGTAGGCTGCTGGATTATTCTTGTCTAGCGTTGTTTTCTTCGGAATTGGTCTAACAGTTGCAAGCTTAAGTTGCTCTGGTAAAATACCTTGAGAGAGGGAATTTTGCACAATGTTTTGTATGATGTGAATAAAATTTGACTTTGTAGACTTGATCCGCGATACAGGACATGGGTCAGTGGGAGAAGTGCATGTGTTTATAGAAGAAATAATGTGCAAGAGTTGCTCCTTTGATGGAAAGGAGAATTTTTCCCAAACCCTGGAATTTGAGACTGATTTTAAGTTAAGTCTTTCTGTAGCTTTTGTCTTAGAGTGGAATTTTTCCTTAATATAGTCCGCATACTTTTGCGGTTCAATTTGAGCTTCCCCTTCTGTTTTTTGCTCCTTTGTTAAAGATTTTACAATTTCAAACAGTTCTCTAGGTTTGTTGATGGAATTATTTATTATATTTGTATGGTATTCTTTCTTAGAGTTTTTAATATGCTCATCGTATATTTTTTGTTTATTTAAGTAAAGCAGCCTTAATTCTGTCACCTTATTCCTTCTCCACTTACGCTCAATTCTTCTGAGCTCTCTTTTCATCAAACGTATAGCTGTAGAATACCATGGCTTGTGATGTTGCTTATTAATCCTTGCTTCCCTTGGTCTCATGTCTGTCATTCTGGCTGCATTAGAAATTATGTGATACCATTCTGTTACTTGTGTCTCTAATTTCACTGAATCTGCAGATAGATGAGGTAAAGTATCTTGTATAAAAGCATCTTTGTTAAATTTTTTGAACCGTCTGTGATAGCATTTGTGGTCTAGGTTCATATCATTTTTTGTTTGTAATAGAATTTCTATTCTAACTATGTAGTGTCTGAATCCTTACTACAGAATGTGAAGGGGTGTTTCCACAGAAAAGAAAGGAAATAGACTGAGTTTGCAGCACTTAGTGGCCATGCAGGACCAGCATCCCCACCAAGTCCAACTAAGCAGTCACCTAGAGTGGAGACTTTGGAGAAGAAGGCCACAGATAGTAGTTGCCATCAAAGCTAAGCAATAGGTCCTGATGGTCTCACACACACGCAAGGAACCATCAGTACAGAACATACTTTTTTACCTGCAGGGAGAGTGGGTAATTTTCAAATAGCTCATTTAGGGGGATAGTTATAAAGCTGCAGTAAAATCTTGGATCTTACCGCAGCTCAGTTTAGCGGGGGAGTCAGTAACCTGCAATAACTCAGTGCCACAGTTTAGTGACTCCCGCAGCAGAGGAATAATGCAGCCTGCAATGATCAACGCAAGCCACATTATTCCAAAGGAAAAATGATGATAGCTCAGAACTGGTATTATTTTTCCTGGCTCACAGCATCACGCCTCTAACAGGTGCCCCGATGATCCTGGCCTAGTCTTAAATGGGCTGAGCTGTATATGGAGCACTAATGGTCTAGGGGTCTCTGCCCCCCCCCCCAAGAAATCCCCCTTCCACTCTTCCAAAGGTCTAATCAAAATCCCACCACCTCTTACAGCCCCACCTTCCTGGACCCCAATCCAATACCCCTACCCTCTAAGGCCTCCCCAAACCTCCACCTTTAATACCATTTGGTGGTCTAGTGGGCTCAAACAGGAATGACCCCACTCACTCCAATCGGGGCCAGCACTGGGTTCAAAATGGCACTCGTGATCCTCTAGCTGTAGCCTTATAGTACTGCCGCTAAAGTCAAATTTAACAAGGGCATGTTCTATCCATCTGAAGTAGTTGGTTGCCAAAATATCTTTTCAAAGGGAGCGAATAAAAAAATGCATAATCCAATAACTAGAGATAGTCCTGCATCACTATCTTAGACATCATCCAAATAACATTAAAAACTAAAGAAGAGCCAGGGCTGGCCTTTCCACTAGGCAAACTAGGCATCTGCCTAGTACAGCATATATCTGAGGGTGACACCAGAAATGGCACAACAGTCCTCTTCAGCCCTACATCAAATTGAAAGTCACTGACGCGGGGCCTTGAGCAGATGTGCAAGCTCAAGGCCTGGCATGTCCTGCCCCCCCCCCCCCAAAACAGGACGTTTGGAGAGGGGCAGGACGCCACTTGCCTTAAATGTGCACATCTGATCAAGGCCCCATGCCAGCCACTTTCACTTTGGTTTCGAGTTGCCTTGGTGATGGGCAGCAGTGGTGGCAGTGGAGCAGCAGAGTATGGCTTGAGTAAGAACCTAAGAGGGGAGATGCTGGATACCTGAAAGACGGGAAAGAGTAGGGAAAGGGGATGGGCTAGACACCTCAAAAGAGGGAGGGAAGAGTACAGAAGGGAAAGGGAGAGGCTGGAAAAGGGGGGAAAAGGGGGGAAGGGAAGGAGATGTTTGACTATGCGACCTGTAGAAGAGGGAAGGCAGATGTTGGATTACAGGGAGGCAGGACCTTAAGCTGCCCCAGTAGTAGGGTGCTCATGGCTGAAGATTTGCCTAAGGAGTCAGATACCCTTGAGCCAACCCTGAGAAGACCACAGGAAAATAGCATACTTTTATTAAACACAAAACTAGGTCTAAATGTTCTTATTAGTGGGACAGGAGGAACACCACAAATGCAATTCACAGTATGAATGGTAAAGTGTATGCCCTAAATATAAAAGCTACTACCGGAGCTTCTGTTTGGTTCTTGGTTAGGCGGACGGCAGTCCAACAAAAAACAATATTTTTTTTTACTTTAGGAAGCATTCTTTGTTGAATCCAGTGTCTCTTAGGTTTTGAGGTTTTCTGGGCTTGGTGGATTTTTTGGCTCAGGGGGACTTTTCTTTTTGAATGTATATTATTTTTCCTTTTTGGTTCTTTATAACATGGCTGACTCCATATCCGATATTTTTACCCTTTCAGAAGAACAACGGGACCGTATTTTGAAACATGTGGTATTGTTTGAGGATGATTCTCTCCCTAAATTGGATTTAAATTCTTTTGAGGAATTACAGAAAGCCAGGAAGCGTTTTATTCATGCACAGTTGCACGGAGCATATCTCACACAATATCTTCGTACTCGGACCATCCCACGGGGGTTGAGGATTAATAAACCACCTAAAGTGGAGTGGAGGAGTAGCCTAGTGGTTGGGTCAAGGTACTTCAGGCCAGAAGGTCAGGGGTTCAAATCCCACTAGAGGACAGCAACCTTGGGCCAGAAAGACTGGGGTTTCTAGTCCCACAGGTGCTCCTTGTGGTCTTGGGCAAGCCACTTAACCCTCCATAGCCCATGTTCCCTGTAAAATAGTTCTCTGTGTGCTGTGCTTTCCTGTCTAATCAATGTGTTTATACCTCAAAAATTTCCTGTCGTGATTTGACAATTTCCAATCTGTAATCAAAAATCGCTGGAAGTAGCGGTATACTAAATAAAATAAATAAATTGTTCTCAGATGAGACCAACTTTTTGACTAAATGGAATGGGATATTGAATAAGTGTGCTTTTGATCTCATGACTCTTTTAGTACAGCGTACTACCACGGAGGAGGAGATTATCTCACTTCAATTGACGGAACTACAAGATAAATATAAGTCTTCTTGTGACACAGATATAGACAAATACAAAACTTCTTTGGAAGAGATGGAAACTAAACTGTCGCTATTTAGAGATAATCTGAGGATTTATAAAATCAAAAAATTTAAACGGGATCATATGGATTGCCAGAATGACCAGGTGTATTCCTGGATGTCAAAGGCTGAAGTGCCGGTAATTACGAAAGTATCTTTTGAAGATGTGTCGAGTACATCTACTGAGTCAGAGGGTGAGAAACAACGTGATAAGAAAGGCTCTTCTAAATCTAAATTAAAAACCCCCCTTTCCAGCAAGAGGATTGGGATGCATGACATGAGATGACAACACAACAGGATTTTCACGAGGGCCAGTATTGGGGTTCGACCCGACCCCGTTACCAACAGGGCCCTTGGAGGGGTCCTGTCACCAGACAACGACGCAAACATCAATTTTCAACCTCAGTGGAAAGTCCCTAACATATGAACAATTAAAGGTCCTATCCCTGGGATTGTCTTTTGTACCTATGGTGCATTTTGTACCTACAGTGCAACAAGGGAGGAGTAGCCTAGTGGTTGGGGTGAGGTACTTCAGGCCAGAAGGTCAGGGGATCAAATCCCACTAGAGGACAGCAACCTTGGGCTGGAAGGACTGGGGTTTCTAGTCCCACAGGTGCTCCTTGTGGTCTTGGGCAAGCCACTTAACCCTCCATTGCCCATGTTCCCTGTAAGTATTAGTGTATGTGTCTCATATCCCTGTGTGTTAAATGTATCCCCCAATTGTGTTGTGACTGCTTTGATTGAAGGATAAGGCGGTATACAAAACTGTCTAAATAAAATTATGATTCTTTTCAGTACGAGTGGCTCTATATAGGTTTTTTAGAAAACTTCAGATAAACCTCTTTTTTTCAGACAAAACAATTAGTGATGATTCAGTTCTCTACAGATCCTCAAATTGGACCCCTCCGGGCCGAATGGATTCAGTTATTTCCACCTTTCAACATTTAGTTATGGCAGATTTGGACAAGATGGAACAGTCTTTATCACAACTAGCACATAACATGTCTTTGATGTATAAAAAGGCATTGGAGGAAATGGCTGAGGATTTGGATGTGATTATTAGAGCGGCGGATAAAGGAGGAGCCATAGTTCTTCAGGCTTCTCTGGATTATCATTCAGAAATTATGATGCAGCTCTCCGACAGACACTATTACAACTTTTGGATGGGGATCCTACTCCATCTTCGTTATCTGACATCACAAAATTATGTCATCAGGCATTGGAAGATGGATGGACAACATGACGGGAATGTCGTTTTTTGATCCTAGGATTCCAGTATTTTATAATGTACCTAAGATTCACAAATCGTTGAATCAACTCCCTGGCCGTCCTATAGTGTCTTGTTCTGGTTCTGTTCTTGAGCCCTTATCTAAATTTTCTGATCTATTTTTACAGCCTTTGGCAAGTCAAGTACAGTCGTTTGTTCGTGATACATCACATTTTTCGTCTATTTTAAGTTTAACTGAGTTACCTATAACTCCGGTGTTGCTAGTAACGTTAGATGTTACAGCTCTTTATTTGAATATTTCTCAAACGCAGGCCCTTGAGGTGATTTCTCATTTAACTCTTAGTTTACCATCACGACTACCACAACAGTTCATTTTGTTTTTATTACGACTGGTATTGGAGAGGAACTATTTCCTTTATGATAACTCTTTTTATTTACAAGTTTTTGGGGTGGCTATGGGAGCTACAGTAGCCCCTTCTATAGCCACCCTATTTATAGCTGATTTTGAGGATTGTTTTGTTTATCCAGCTTCCTCCTTTTCTGAGGTATTGTTGTGAAAAAGATTCCTTGATGACATTTTTCTCTTATGGAAGGGAAATGCCACCGCCTTGGAACAATTTTTTCAATATTTAAATCAAGTTGATCCCCATATTAAATTTACTTTAAAGTATGATTATCATAAGATTGAATTATTGGATGTTTTAGTCACATTATCAGATAATATCTTGACTACATCCTTGTTCAGAAAATCAGTGCAACGCAACACGCTCCTCCAGTATTCAAGTTTTCATCCACCTTCTTTAAAACGTGGACTTCTTTTCGGGCAGTTTTTGCACTTGCAAAGGATTTGTTCATCACGTGAAGATTTTAAGCAACATGCACGGGAGTTAAGCCAGAGATTAGTAGCTCATGAATATCCTAAATATGTCATACACCAAGCCTATAAATGGGCTTTATCTAACCATAGGGAGTGGTTACTGACCTCTTCTTCACATCATGATAGGTCAGAGGATAAGATGTGGGAGTTTTTCCTTTCAATAACCAAACTCAAGCAATACAATCGATTTTGCATAAACATTGGCATGTATTATCATTGCATGACTGTTTCCGTAAAAGGCTATGTATAGCTCATAAACGGGGGAAAACTCTTAGGGAATGGTTGGTTCGGACGGGCCCCAAAAAAATCCAGGAAAAGCCTGATTGAGTTGGTCTCTTCCCATGTGGGCGATGTTCCTACTGTTCAGGTTCCCTGGTGGGGGACACCTGGACCGACCCTTTAACCCGAAGAATTTGGTTATCGAAATTTCGGACATCCTGTGATACATCATTTGTGGTATATCTGTTGGTTTGCCCCTGTAGCCTTAAATATGTTGGTCGTACCATTCGCCCATTTAGGGTACGTTTATTGGAACATGCTTCACGTATCCGGAAAAAGGTCTTATCAGCCCCTCTGGTGCAGCATGTGATTGCTTATGATCATGCCTTTGAACAATTTACTTGGAGGGTTATTGAGTGGATCCCCCCTTCCATCACGGGGGGTAATAGAACATTTCAGTTACAATATGCTGAGCAACGCTGGATTCACAGGTTGGATACGGTCACACCAAAAGGTTTAAACTTGGAATTGGACTGGCACAACTTGCTGTGATTTTCATTTTGGAGGCGTTAGCAAATCTTGCTTTCAGCCCCTATTGGATAAGCAGTGAGCAGGTGATTCGCCCTTTATGTCAGATGCTGGTTTTAAAGTGGCTTCCTTGCGTTTTGGATAGAGGCGTTCTGTTGTTTAGTGGGGACAAGTGTTTTGCCTGAAGCAGGGTCCTCAAAAGTTTTGACCCAAAACAACAGGACTGTGTCGACTACCCTTGCTGGATGTGATTTTGCTGTTTTCTGCAGTTAAGTACTGGACTTTAAAAATATTACAAATATGATATCTAAAGATTTGCGCTTAAAGTGGTGTCTTTATGCTTAACTAGGTTCCAGCTTGTAGCCTCAAACAGCACATCGACCCTTGACTTTGTGACCATCACAAATAAGCAGGTCACTATCAATTTACTTTATAGAGCACCATCCTCCTCACCAGACGATTTAGCCACAATCATTGATCTGGCCTGTAACTCTACAAACCCACACACCACAAATTGGGTTCTAGGCGATCTTAACCTCCCAACCATTCAAGACAGCCACACTAATGCCTTTATTGATGCTCTCAATGAACTAGGCTATGTTCAGTTGGTCGACTCTCCTACTCATACAAAAGGTAACACACTGGACCTTATCTTTGCACCACAATCAGCTCTTACCCATTGGCACAATTCCTACCTAAATTCAATCACAGTACCATGGTCTGATCATGTCCTAATCCTGTTTCAGATGCCTATTCTCTCTAGATCTTCCAAGACATTACCAGCAGATGCACCCTCCCCAGAACACTTTAGACGCTTTCACCCTTTTAACAGAGAAGACATCCTAAAGAAGACCCAGAACCTACTTTGCCCTCCTGAAAAAAGCCTTGATGACATGGTCGATTCTTGGAACTCCTGCCTAGATGCTGTGATCCACTCTACTACCTCAATCAAAGCACCCCATAAGAAAAAGAATGCACCATGGTACTCCCCAGAGCTAAGAAAATCACTCCTCCTCCTCAGACAACTAGAAAGACGATGGCGACGATCAAGATCAACCGAAAATCACGATGCATTCAAAACACAATTAGCAAGACATCGCTCATCCGTATCTTCCAGTATGAAAAAATATTACGCAGGCAGACTACAGCGCTCCCTCAACAAACCTCACGAGCTCTTCCACATTGTGAAAACCTTAGCAAAGGAACCTTCTCAGGGTGCTCCACCCCACCTAGATCCTCAGGAATATGCCAACTACTTACGAAGCAAAAGTAATCAGCCTGATCCAACCTCTATCCCCCCCACTTCAGCCAACACTCCCTACACTGTCCCTCTACCCTCACCTAGCCAACTCTCATGTGAGGCTCAACACACTCTTTCATCCTTCACCACCCCAAATGACAGAGTCATTCAAGACACCATCTTAAAAATAAACCCCACAACATCACCTTCCGACCCTTGTCCAGCTTCCTGGATAAAGTCACTTCGGGCTGATCTCAGCCCATTTCTAGCTAAAATGATAGATGTATCGTTCTCTCACACTCTGAAGCAGACCTCCATCAGACCTCTCCTAAAAAACAGCAGGTTGGACCCCTCCTTGATGGAATCCTATAGACCCATCTCCAGCATTCCTCTCCTTTTGAAAATCATCGAAAAGATTACTCAACGTCAACTACAAGATTATCTTGACTCCAATGCACCCTTGCACCCATGTCAGCATGGATTTCGTGAATCACACGGTGTGGAAACCCTACTGACTTCCCTGTTCAATACTCTAACCATAGGCCTAAACAACATCAGACAAGGTTTTGCTTTAATCTTCATGGACATTGCCGCGGCGTTTGATACTGTTGATCATGATGTTCTCCTATCACGTCTTAGAGAGAAGGGAGTTCATGGATCAGCCCTCTCTTGGTGTTCTTCATACCTCAGAGACCGTTGGCAACATGTTCGTTCTGGATCTTCAACCTCTGACCCCTTCCAGCAAACCAAAGGTGTGCCACAAGGTTCCTCCCTCTCCGCCTTACTTTTCAACGTTTATATGCAGCCTATCTGTGACCTCATCCACTCTTTTAACATCAACTGCCTGGTCTATGCTGATGATGTCCTTATGTATATGCCATTCTCAACAGAACTCCTTGACCTCTCCCCACTAATCAAGTGCTTTGACATGGTTACAGACTGGTTAAAATCACAAATGCTTAAGATAAATTTTAAAAAGACAGAAGTCCTCTTCGTGACCAGAAACCCTGCATTCACCTCACCAGGGTCCATCAAGGTGCGTGACGCCGAGCTCCTCTGCAAGACTACAGTTAGATACCTAGGGGTTACGCTCGACCAACATCTCAATATGAAGGCTCATATCAGCACCGTAGCGAAATCTGTCTATCATAAAATCCGGACCCTTCGTCATCTGCGTCAACTGCTAGAACCAGATGACTTTCGATCAGTCTTTCAGGCCTTAATAATGCCCCACCTGGACTACGCCAATGCTATCCTACATGGCCTACCAATGAGCACGATCAACCCCTTACAATTGGCCATGAACTCAGCTGCAAGAATCCTTTATGGAGCCTCCAAGAGAACCCACATCACTCCTATACTGAAACAGCTACATTGGCTCCCTATGCAGTCCAGGATCTCTTTTAAGATCCTAACCATGACTCACAAAGCAATCAATAACAACTCTGCATCTTCTATCACCGACCTGATTTCAATTACACCCCCTAATCGAGCAAGGAGATCAACTGCCTCCAACTCCCTTGTACTACCTAAGGCAATCACGAAGTGCTCTCAAGTCACCAGATCCAGAGCCTTCTCTTACTTTGCACCATCATGTTGGAATGCCCTACCAACAGGCATCAGAACCATCAGTGACCTCTCCCAATTCAGGAAGGCACTGAAGCATCACCTGTTCTTGCAGCACTACGATGTTTCAGACACCTTCTCATACCAACCTACCTCTACACCCCAGGCCAACACATTAAACTCATGCACTCCATAGTCTTAACGCGCAGAACTGCAATCTCACCTTGCTTCTCCTCTCATCAAGAAACATTAGCTGCATTTAGCTGCTTTGTACATAGTTGCTTTTTGTACATAGTTTTATTATGTTCTCTGTTTATGAAACCTGTTTAATGTATACCCAGTTCATTGTCCTGTTCATTGTAAGCACTGCTCAATTTTTGTGACGTGTAGTTTCTGTTCATTGTAAACCGCACTGATGTCAAATAGCGCGGTATAAAAGAAACTGTAAATAAATAAATAAATAAAATAACTGCTTTTACTCTTGAATAAAATGGACAGGTCTGGTTCCTACCGGAGCTTCTGTTTGGCTCTTGGTTAGGCGGACGGCAGTCCGACAAAAAAATATTTTTTTTCACTTTAGGAAGCATTCTTTGTTGAATCCACTGTTTCCTAGGTTTTGAGGTTTTCTGGGCTTGGTAGATTTTTTGGCTCAGGGGGACTTTTCTTTTTTAATCTAAATATAAAAGCAACAAAATAACGCTTGCTAAATCTTAGGTATATAAAAGTTTAAATTAACCAACTTAAAAAGCACCAAACAGCATTAGCAGTTGAATATAAAAGAATTTTTAAAAAACAATTCTGGGGTATCAAATGTAGAAAGCAAATACACAATGCTCCCATTGCGCCAAGATACTCGATGAAAAAAACGTTTAGCAAAAAAAAATGTTATGAAGCTATCATCTCTAGAAACCTATATAAAATAATGATGCAAGAGGCCAAGCACTAGCAATAATAAGCAAAGGTGTAGAACCAAATTAATCAAATACCTACAATAAAGGTCAAGCCAATGTGCGTTCATGTCAATACAAACCAAGAAACAGTGTGCCTGCGGCTTACATTAACAAGATGGAGAAGAGCATACCCATGTCTTTTGATTGGTTAAATGACACACACTAAGGGGCATGTTTACTAAACTCCGAAATTGTGCGGGGCCGTGGTAGTGTGCCTGTGCCATATAAGGAGTGGGCGGTTCAGGCAGAAAGAAGAAAAAACCCCTACCGTACGTGTGCGCGTCGCGCTAATTTGCGGGGCCCACATTAGCGCGTGGGAAGGCTAAGTGGGGCGCTGCTGAGTACATATCAGAACAGAGCTGTAGCACAACGGTGAATACACTAACCAATGGTGCAGGGGCCACAGGTTCAATCCCCCATTGTGCGCAACAAAAAGGCCAGCTGAGGTAACACCTTGAATGTGTAAAAATGGTTCAGGAGGCAAAGTACTTTTGTAGGGCATAAGGCGGCGCACTGTACTATCTGGGCGGCACAAGGCGGCGCACTAATTGTGGGCAGCAGGAGGTGGCGCGCTGATGGGCATAAGGCGGTGCGCTGATGCCAAAGCAAAGGAACACAGCCACAGCACAATGGTTAAGACACTGACCAATGGTGCAGGGACCAGGGGTTCGATCCCTCACAATGCCCAGTGAAAAAGGCTAGCTGAGGCAGTATGTTATATGTTGTGGAGTGCTGTAGGAGGCTTTCTAATTTTATTTTGTGATAACTACTAGCAAACGCACTCTCACAGCATATTAATATAAGGCGGCCCATAAGGCACATGTTACAGTGCACCGTCCGCCAAGGCACCCTAGAATGTCCCCTATAGGGCAGCATGTATGTTGCGACACAGGATAATGTATAGTGCACCCTATATGGCTGGCAACCGTAACGTGCCCTATAGGGCGCCCCATAAAGCACCCTCAGAGGCACCTTATGGGTACAGTACGCTGAGGGTGGTATTGCTGGCAGCAACATATGTACAGTAAATTAAAATAAATCTGTGGACACCCCTATCACATAACCCCACTGTGGGTTTGAACCCAGGACAGCTGGCTGTACAGGCAGTGACATAACCATTGGGCTACAGCTCTATAGCTGTAAGCAGCCCCTGGCTGGCTGCAGATAGCCTGTACGTCACCTCACTGACAGTCTGCTGTTGTGAACCACCAATACCCATGATGCACTGCACATGCAAATCAGCTGTCCACGATTGAACACAGGATGGGAAATGCACCCCTAAAGCTCCCCGGCCTGGTAGGGGGAAGTGTCCGTGTGCACCCACACAGCACCTCGGCCTGGTAGGGTGTCCTGAGTGGGTGGACAAACGGCAAAGAGTAGCTAAACACCATCACACTGTGCGGTTACTGTGCTCACCCTGAGTGTGAGATGTTGCGCCCAGGACCAGGTCCACAACACCAGGCATGGCTGAATGCAGCCATGTCAGAGCTCCAAAGCAGCAATAACCTGTGGAATAGGTAGGTGCTGCATAAACATTTTGGAGATCTCTGTCTGGCGCAGTTAGTGGGGACCCCCCACCCCATGGACCCCCAGGTGGACAAAACAGGGCTTCCCCTCAACAGATCCCCACCCTGATGGCAGTAGAGTGGATCATCAACCCCAGTCCTGCTAGGGAACAGACACCCTACAGGGCAGTCCAAGCAGCTCCACACACATCCATAATACAATATCAGAAAGACATTAGGCCTGGATATTCACCTGCAGCAAGCCATCAGCCACTGCACCCTGCAAGGCACTCCATCACAACACATATCAGCTGTGAATAGTCTGCTGGCTGGTCCTGATGGACATGCATGCACCCACAACTGGGGTGGCAGCACACACAGACAGATAAGTCCATGAAGAAGCCCCCACAGGACACCCATACATATCACATGGGAGAATCACAATATAGCACTATGGGGGTGCCTAGCCATGCTGCCATCACTGCACACTCAGGGTGAGAGTGATCCCCCAGCAGCACATACAGAGGTCACTACCATGCCCCTGCCAGTGCCCTATGCCCTGTGCAGCTGCATCCTGGTCAGTCCACTCTGTCTGAGATATACCCATGGTCCCTTGCTACTCATTATGCACATTGGCAGGCCAATGTTGGCAGTGTGGGCTGTGGAAGGGGCATGCAGCCAACACCCACTGTATAGACAGACACACAATTCCACACCTATGCCATCATGGTGCTACTATTGAGGAGGTAATTAGCCTTGCCCACCAAACCGGTGCTGGGCACGGCAAGGCATGGATATGCTACGCAGTACTGCTGGGGGTCACTCCCCAGGGTGGTAAACACCGTCAGAGGCAAGGGCTGGAGCACGCACCGCAAACACCAAACAGATTGTTCGGATGGGGTCAACTAGCAGTATGTGCGTAACGTATGGATATCTATCTGCCAGTACTCCTAGCAAGCGTCTCAGAGCTGTGTACCGTATACCTCAGGTGTAGGGTTCCATTGCTAGGGTATGCAGGTGCTAGTATTGGGAGATGCACGCAGGGTCCAATGTTCTGCCTCTCCAGGAGACATTGGCCAATGGGGCCTGTGGGTGTGGGTGTGTCTGCCCCTGTTGGCTGCTGCTTTACGGCAGAGATTCCCAACTCCAGTCCAGGTGTGCATCACACTGATCGGGTTTACCTGCTGTTCCTCATGAATATGCATGAGCTACATCTACATGCCATGGGGGTGGTGCATAGATATACAGCACAGGCATTTGTATGTGGCAGCATGGACCCTGACTGGTGTGTGGCCCACCAGGACTGCATTTGGGAGATTCTGCTCTAGGTACTGCCCCTGTACATGGTGTCTGTGCTCAGTGGGGTAAAAGATAGACGTAGTACCATTGCATATGTCCTCGCCACGAAAGGTTTGTCCTTACTATCACTGTGTAGCTGTGGGAAAAATATGTGGGAAGGATTGGTGGTAGCCCCAGCTGGGCTTTGAACCTGTGACCTTCTGTTCTTGTATACACTGTCTGTGTGCACTGCACCACCTTGTAGCCACAGATTGGCTGGATTCCCTGGAATGTCCATGCCTGTGGATCCAGCAGGGCCTGTGTGTTGCAGTGGACTGTGCCAGCCTGCACATGGCTTGGCCTTTGTCCTCTGTGGCTAGCTGCCACTGCCCCCTGCACCACATGTACTCGTGCGCCAACATGCTGGCATGAGCTTCTCTCAGAAAAAGCAGATGACCTGATTGCAATGTGGCAGTACGGGACTGCATTTGGGGGACTTGGCTGTAGGTATGCCCATTGTTGTGGTGTGTGTGCGGTGTTGTGTAAAATATGGGTGTTTTCCCCATGCTTATGTTCCCTGCAATACAGGGGTGTCTGTGCTATCTTTGTTTAGTGGTGGGTAAAATATAGGGGCTGGGCTGGCATGTGCCCCAGCTGGGATTTGAACCTCTGACCCTCGAGGTACTGGCTCTGTCCGCTGCACCACACTATGGCCACAGAGACAATGCAGCCCCTGGAGGTAGTATACCTGGCAGGATGGAGTCACAAACCCTGCTCTACGCATTTTTACTGTGGGCACATGCACTCTGTCTGGTGACAAACGTGCACATAAACCCCAGAAATGACCACAGACACTGGGGGACAATATATCACCACGCTGGGCAAAAGTGATATTAATGGGCAACCATAGCAAACACTCCCAGGAAAGCTCCAAAAAGGACATTTGTTTTGGATGAGTCTCCGCTCCGTAGACCCTTCCAATATTCATTTCTTCTTTCTGGAGCTTTCCTGGGTGTGTTTTCTATATTTGCCCATTACTATAACTGTTCCCCAGCTGCATTACTATTTGTGATATTTTTGTTGTGGTCACTTTCTATTTTTATTTTCACGTTTGTGCTGTGCACATGTATCACTGCTCACGTTTTTCAGGTTTCCCCGATTTTGCTGTACATTGCTGACGGAAATGGTTTCTCTTCCCTTTAAATGCCCTCTACCGCGAGTGTTTCACTCGCGCTATTTTTACATGCAAATTCGGGCCCGATAATGTGCGGGGAGCCTCTCCCCTCCCACTTTCCACCCATTGACCCCGTCCCTCCGCCCCTCCGGAGCCTTCCTCCGCCCTCCGTTAGCCGTTCCACGCCTCTATCGGACATTTGCGGGCCCGCATTTGTACGGGGCCCGTTAGTGTGCCGCGCACCTCTGCGGGGGTGACACGTACGATTGCAGGGCGTTTAAGCGCTCTTAAGTACCGCTTTTAGTGCGCTATTTTGCGGCGCGCAAATTAGCGGTTTTTAGTAAACATGCCCCTAAGTCACCAATGCCAAGAAAATTTGTAGAGAAACTTAAAGGACATATGACATAGGTGACTAATGCAATAATATCAAACATCTTAGTACTTGTCAAGCCGCATATTTTTTTTTACTTTATTTTTATAGTTTCAAAATTATTACATTCAAAGAAAATACATTGAATGAAGAGAAAAACATGGGTAATACAATAAAACATAGCCATAGAGAAAAACAGGAAATATCTCCCCAATACTTCAGCCCCCAATAATATTCAGGGGGAACAATTAAGAAACAAGTTAAAGTGCTAGGAACAAAACCTACACCATCTAATACATCAAAATAGGCAGGCGAAGACTTATGTGTCAGCCGAAGGAGAAGGATCAAAGACTTGAACATTTATAACCTCTCTCGCTTCCAGAAACTGCAGAAGTTGCCTAGGTTCAACGAACATATATACATTCTGCTTAAAAGAAACACAACATCTAACAGGAAATTTCAACTGAAAAGTAGCACCTAGAGCCAAAACTCTAGGGCGCAGGGCTAAAAAGCCCCTCCTTCTCATTTGTGTATCTCGCGACACATCAGGAAATACTCTAACTTTGGAACCCAGGAAATCTTCATTCATATTCCTGAAATACATTCTAAGAATATAATATTTGTCCAATTCCAATGCCATAGTTACAAGGAGGGTAGATCTTCCTGTCACTACCTCCAGAGAGCTTTCCAGGAAGCCTGAAAGGTCCTCTATCCCAGAAGGAACAGGAGGAGAACCAGGTTCCTGATTCCTTGAACTCAAAGTTAGATACTGTGCCCTAACCAGAGGAGGAAATTGTTCCGGGGGAATCTTCAATATTTCCCCGAAATATTTCCTCACCATCTCCATAGCTTACAAAACCGGAGATCTGGGAAAATTCAGGAATCGCAAATTACATCTGCGAGCCTGATTCTCTAGATATTCAATCTTCCTAAGAGTCACAGATCTGTCTTTAACTTGGGCAGTTGTCAAGTCCCGCAGCCGCTCCACTTCCTCCTCCAATCTGGTAATTTTTTTCTCCTTGTGCCCCTTGGACATCAGAAATGGATCCAAGTAATGTTTTAACCCCTGCTCATAAAGCCCACAACTTTAATGAGGGAGGCATTCAATGCAACCAGACCTTCCTATAGCGATTCTAAAGTAAAAACCGCTGGTCTCACCAAGATGGCAATACCCGAAGCTCCCCTCTCCTGTGCAGGGACAGACGCGGAACTCTCCTCCGATGTATCTCTACTTTCACGCGACTTTCCAACTCCAACAGGAGGAACTGCACTGACCAGCACACCTCCTGAACTCTCACACGTCGGGGTGCTCATTCTCCCTCCGTCGGTCAGAGTAGCGCCGGTCAGAGAAACGCTTCCGGGTCGCGGCGGGGGGGGTACGCTGCTCCGGAGAGAGTCAGACACCCGACACGCTCAGGGGCGACTCGACTCCCATCACTCCTGCCGAAGACACTGCTCCGGTCTCAGATACAAATCCGCAGTCTTTCAGCATGCGTTGACCCGAAGAGCTCGGCTGGTCTGTCCCAGAAGGTAAAGACACCTGCTTCCGCTTTTTCCGCCCCATGGTCAAATCCCATGGTGCTAGCTCCAAAATCAGCAGCAGATACCAGAATGCGACTTATAGCTAGACACTTCCTGCCACCATCTTGTGTTCCCCCAAGCCGCATAATTTAAAACAGCTATTGAGTGACAGTTGTATGGCAAAAACACATCCAAGTAATATTCTGAATACTGCAATATAAAGACCTAGGGGCAGGCTTACTAAAGTGTGGTAAGTGTTTTGCACCTATGATGCAACATATATCAAAATGCCACGTAGTAGGGGCAAAACCTGCATAGTAAATGCTGGGGGAGTGGCCAGCATCCGCCCTGCATATACCACACAGAGCTGACACATATTCCACCAGCCTATGTTCCCTGGATCAGTAGGCAGCACGGAGGACCCGGCCACCTGATAATGCCAGGAATGCGGACTGGAGCAGGGAAAAGACAAAGCAAGGATTCACTCTGACCTCTCCGATCGCTGATGCAAGCATGGCGTCAGTGCTGCTGATCGGAAGATCAGTGGCACCAACCCAGCACCTCCATACCTCCCACATACAGCATCTCTCTGGCTGCCCCCCCCCCCCAACCTGACAGTGATCATCATCAATAGCCAGCCAGGCCTCCCCAACTGCCCTGAAGACCCCCTCCCCAGCCTTTACCAGGGCTTTCCTGGTGGTCCAACAATATTTGGGGCAGCACCAGCCCCTTTCCACTCCTGCCCCATCTCTGGCACTGTCCAAAATGTCCCCAGTCTGACAATGCTGACCCCTAGAGGTTTTATTGCTTGTTGTGAGTTACTTGTGTCTAATAAAAGTTGTTTAAACCTTCCTGCATGAGCCCTTCTTTGTTATATGCTACCACAGAACCCACAGCAGGAAGGGAAGAGAACCAAAACATGTAACACTATTAAATTTATAAAGCAAACTCTTAGGGGTATGTTTACTATGCGGCGGTATCGGGGCCACAGCCCCATTGATTTCATGTATAGCTACAGTGGAGATGTAGCAGCTAACCTCTAGTAGCTTAGCCTTCATACTAAGCAGTGCATTTTTTAAAGGGCATCGGTACTCATATGCAAGGTTCCTGATTTAATACATGAGGATTATAGCTGAATTTAATCAGGCAATAAAAAAGATGTTGATACTCTGTACCACCACATAACCCATCAAAAAAAGCCCTGATCCTAAATATACTGTACATTTTTAATCACAAGGCTTCACCTCTACTGGAGCATTGATACACTGAGAAAATGTGTTTATTGAAAAGGAACTGTTGTCCCAGGCTGAGATGGATACACAGCCTTGTAAAAGTCTTCACAGCCCTGTACATTTTTCTTATTCTGCTTATCTAAAAAATACAATTCAAAGTGCATTATATAGGAGTTTGTTTCATTAATCTATACCACATACTTACACTTTCAATACAAAAGAACAAATAGGGGAGAGCCAGACGAGACAGCACCCGATTCGAGGGGGAACGGGCTCCTGCTCCGGCGGCCCCGACGTCACCAGGGGGCCTCTTAAAAGCCAGGAAGTGTGGTGAGCAGTGGGAGAGCCAGATGAGACAGCACCCGATTCGAGGGGGAACGGGCTCCTGCTCCGGCGGCCCCGACGTCACCAGGGGGCCTCTTAAAAGCCAGGAAGTGTGGTGAGCAGTGGGAGAGCCAGACGAGACAGCACCCAATTTGAGGGGGAACGGGCTCCTGCTCCAGCAGCCCCGACGTCACCAGGGGGCCTCTTAAAAGCCAGGAAGTGTGGTGAGCAGTGGGAGAGCCAGACGAGACAGCACCCGATTCGAGGGGGAACGGGCTCCTGCTCCGGCGGCCCCGACGTCACCAGGGGGCCTCTTAAAAGCCAGGAAGTGTGGTGAGCAGTGGGAGAGCCAGACGAGACAGCACCCGATTCGAGGGGGAACGGGCTCCTGCTCTGGCGGCCCCGACGTCACCAGGGGGCCTCTTAAAAGCCAGGAAGTGTGGTGAGCAGTGGGAGAGCCAGACGAGACAGCACCCGATTCGAGGGGGAACGGGCTCCTGCTCCGGCGGCCCCGACGTCACCAGGGGGCCTCTTTATCAGCTTTATTCTTCCGGCGCAGCCGGAGGCGCGAGTCCGGGGGCAGCGATCTAAGGGGCTAGATACAAGGGGCGTGTTAGGCCCCTTGGGAGCCCCTTGGAGAACCGAAGGAGAAGCGTCGTAGAGAGCCCTGGACACACAGTATCCAGATGGGTAAGCGGAAGAAAAAGATCATTCCCGAGGCCTCGGTTGAGGCCACAGTGGGTCCGATGGACAAACACGTTAAGGTACTGTCTGCTGCTGATGTGTCCCTGGGACCTGACTTTTTGACTTTGCGTTCTTCTGCTGCATCCCTGAGTTCCCCAGATCGTTCTCCTCCTTCTCCGCCAAGGTTTTCCTCCCCAACACCTTCAGTTTCAGTGGGTGGACAGTTTCGGCAGAGTACTCCAACTGATTTGGGGGAAAAGCTGAAACCTGTTTCTTGGTTAGCTATGCCAGGTGCAGCCGAGGAATTACCTGTAGCACAGGTTACCTTGGCTGACATCTGGAAAGCTGTTAATCGCATTGAAAATTCTTTGGTTCCCACTGTTAAGCAGTTGTGTGATTTCTCTTCTGAGACATCCACTAAGCTTAGTGAAATTGAAGGGAGAGTGGGGGGTATGCTTTCTCGTATTTCTACATGTGAAACTCAATGTCTCTCTTTTAAGTCTGTACATTCCTCTAATGTAAAAGATAGTTTAATTATACACCACAAATTGGAATTATATGATAATATACTTCGGGCTAGAAATATCCGTTTATTGAATTTTCCTATCTGCCATCTACTCTCTCCAGAAATTTTGCTCCAAAAATATTTTAGGGAGATTTTAGATTTGACTTCTGCTGATTCTATTTCCATTTCAAAATTATATTACCTGACTGGACGTGGGGTTGCTCTTGGTTCCCCTGGGGAATTTGATATGGTCCAGGGTCGTACTGACCTTGAGCTTACCAAATTTCTCGAGGATTCTCAAGATATTATTTTGTCTCGTGCTACCTTAATAGTGACCTTTGTCTCAGATAAGGATAAGGTTCTTGTGTTACGAAGTTACTTTAAAAAGATGTCCTCTCTGTTTTGTGGTGCTAAAGTGCAGATGTTTCCGGATGTCTGTAGGGCTACGCAGGTTAGGAGACAGGCCTTTTTAGCCCTGAAGCCTAGAGTTTTAGCCCTTTCAGTTTCCTTTTTTCTTCGATATCCCTGCAAATGTTTAATTACATTGCAGGGTTCTAAATTTACCTTTATGGATCCCTCTCAATTGGAATTATTTTTGATAGGTAAAGAGAGTCAAAGTAAAGTGCCGGTGGTATAGGAGGACTATGTAAATACGCTGTCTAGTAGTTAGAGTGATGTAACTCTTATGTTTGCTTATTTTCTTTTTTCCTTTGTGTTTTTTATATCTCCCCATTATTGTGGGCTAGGATAAAGTGTTGTTTGTTCATGGTTTATGACAATGTATTTCTTATTTGAATATGGTTTATATTCATTAATATTATTTGTATAATGACGCTTTGTTTTGCTTAAATCTTGCTTCTGTAAGTTGGTGAAATTTAAATTAAAAAAAAAAAAAAAAAAGAACAAATAATTAAGAATAAGAAACCAAAAAGGCTTGATTGCATAAGTTACTGTGCCCTTTGTCACAGCAAGCCCAAATGCGCTCTGTTTCTAAAATTAAATTAAACAGAGCTTCACCCGTTTCCATTCCTAGTAGCTGAGTTGATTTGAATAAACCTAGATGAAGAATCAAGATCTTTCTGTTGTATGATGTGAAACTGAAGCAAAGGTCTAAACATGCCGGACACGGAGTTGCCAAAAAGAGCTCCAGGATAAAGTTATTGAAAGGTAGAAACTGAAGGAAGGGGCTATAAGAAAATTCAAATGGGTCAATAGTTAACAACAGTGGTCTTCAGTTTATTTAAAACACCGGCCACCATGGTTAAATTAAAACAGGATATTCACTGCCAATGTCCGGATGGTGCCAGCTCTGAGCATACAGATTGAGCTTAGCTGACTGCACTCGGTCATATAGCGGCAATTTTTAGTGCCACTATACAGACAGTTATCTGGATAGCAAGTTAGAACAGCTTTTTGCTATCCAAGGCTATCCGAGGCTATCTGGGCAGCTATCCATATAGTGGCACAGAAAATTGCTGTTGCATAGATTATTCCTCCCTCTACCCCACCCCACCCCACCCCACCACTATCTGAAAAAGTGCTGATATAGTCACAGAAAATATTCAGTGGCCGTTATTTGGATAGTGCTATTGAATATCAATCTGGCCAGCTCTTATCTGGTTAGCAATTCTGGACGCAGACTGCGAAAAAAACCACACAAGGGTGTGAAGTCTTTTGCAAGGTTCTATGAAGTAATTATTGCTTTTTACATATGTTTTTCAAAGATTTTAATGTAAATTTACAATTGATAACAGAATCATGTTTATGAAAAAATACAGGGCATATAAGAATCTGTAATGAGCAAACCAGATGAGGCTTACAATATCTGCCACTATAGTCTATGTTTCAAATTAATCTAAGGAATAGTCCGTTTATAAACAGTGTTGCTGATCTTCATTACTTCATGGGGGGTTTGATATGATGCTGTGGGATATTTAACTCCACTTTTCATACACCAATCCTGGATATCTGATTGAGCTGGTGGACTTCTTACATTAAGAAACTCAGACTTAAACGCTTTCTATATTGATTGCTATCCAGACATCTTTTCATCAGTTTAATACCTTCCAGAATCTCAAGACACTTGTGAAGTAAATAAATGAAACTTTACAGCAATACTAAGAGACTGGATCACTAAATAACATGGACACAGTTCTCTAAGGTTTTAGTACAGAATACAACCTGTGCTAAAGTGACAGACTGTGCCCATGTCAGAAAGATTGCAGCAACCAATATGAACTATGCATATAAGGTGATAATGAACTCATTAGCTTATTTCCCCTCTGTTCACTAAAGTTAGTATGCTGGACCAAACTTTTCAGAGACCAATATGCTGCATAAAATATTGTTCCACTCCTGAGGTGGAGCAAAGGTGCTAATGATCTGTTTCAGATCACCAGCTCTTTTGACACCATCCATGTGACCATTCCAAAAAATAAATACATAAATAAACCAATCCTCTCTTCCTACCCTCTAGATTTCAAAATCATTTCCCCTCTCTACCAGAATGCCTAGATCACTCCCTCCCCCCCCCCCCACCCTTCCCAGTTGGCAGTATACATTCTCCAGGACCAAGTAGGAAGTCAGTCCTCACATATGGGTGACATCGACGTCGATGGAGCCCCCATGCGGAGCATTTCCCCAGCTTTCTAAGAAAGCCTTTGGGAATACACCCATGCATGCGTGGTCCCCTTCCCGCCCTAAGGTGCCATCTTGCTCAGTCTTTCTTTTTCCGTGGAGTCCAACGGACGTGAAGTCCGTGTCACCTGGAAAAGTTTGATTATTTTCTGCAATTTTCGCTCTCTTTTGTGCGGTTCGACGCCGGTTCCCCTTCCCACCTGGGTTCGGTACGCCGATATCGACCCGATCTCTATTTTTCGGTTTTTTTGCCCTTCGTGGCATGTGTTCGTGCTCTTTTTTCTTTTTCCCTGGAGGGCCGGTCCTTTGACCTTGCGGGGGCCCTTTTTTCCCCGATGGCCTCCAGTGGTTTTAAAAAGTGTGATCGTTGTAAGAAGCTCATGTCTCTTACTGACACACACGACTGCTGCCTGCGTTGCCTCGGGCCAGACCATGATCCCAAGGTCTGTGTCCCATGTGGAAAGATGTCCACCAAGGCATTCAGAAGCTGGAAGCATCAGAAGGAGAGAATTTTTTCTGACTCTGCCTCCGGACGAGCCCGGACCTCGTCAGAGGCCTCGACGTCTCGGGAGTCTGATCCCGAGCTTCGTCGGGGTTCCTCTGAAAGGGGGTCCCCCAGTCGGGAGCATAAGAGGAAGAGGAAGCTCGTGAGGGCGGCGTTGGAGGATACCCCTGGTTCCTCGAGGGCCAGTTCACGGACACCTGACTGCCGCCCCGGGCCTTTGGAGCTGGAGAAGCCGCCTAAGGTGCCTCGTGTAGAGCCAGAGTCCGTCGAGCACGTAAGTCCTGTTGTCCTCGAGGACTCTCCTCACAGGGAGCCGACATCGGGCCCGGCATCGCCAGGGCCCAAGTCGGTGGCTGCTGAGTCTCCTGAGCTTGGACTCAGACTGACAGCCTTGGAGTGCAGACTGTCTGCCTTCATGGATCAGCAGCGGGTACTGATGGCCAGCTTGACTGGTGCATCTGCCCCAACCACCGGGACGTCGATGTCTAAGTCGACCCCGGAGACTGAGCCGGTTCTCGAAGCCATGAAGGCCCGAGTCCAGACTCGGTCACGGTCTCCCTCGACCTCCCGTTCGGGACCGAGGGCATCGACGCCGATGCCCCCGGCGTCGGGGCGGGTGCTGCCAGAGCCCGCACAGTCGGAGCCTCTCAACTCTTCCTCGGATGAGTCTGCGTGGGAGACAGAGGACAAGGAGTCCCCCAATACCTTTCGGACTCGGTGTGTCCCTTCGAACTCACCGCAGTCCGAGCCCCGGAGTAGGTCCCCACCGGAGGACAGCCAGTTCTCGGAGTTTGTCAGGGACATGGCCAAGGCTTTGGCTGTTCCTGCGGATCCCGAGGAGGAGCCTCAAGCCGAAGAGCTCGATGCCCTCCAGTAGGACTCTCCCCCGAGGGAGGCCTTTACTGTGCCGGGTTCCTCCGATGCTGGAACGGCTCCTCTTCCGAATGTGGGAGGCACCGGAAGTGCTCTCAGGAGGTGCTCTCAGGTGAAGCTCATTACCCAAATCAGTCATACACTAAGGACCTGAGATCAATTAAGCTTCAGGTGAACAAAGTATATTAAACGTATTAGGTACAGTTTTGTTGGTATAAATATCCATAGCAACCCTTAGTAAGTAAAGAACCTAAAGATCTAAACCAAAACTAAAAACTAAGATGCAGACAGCAGTCCAGCAGCCAGATGGGGGCTTTCCAGTCTTTTGCATTGAGTGTCACATGTATGATTTTCTCCCAGTTGGTGAGAGGTCTTACATCTGCACTAGGTGCAACAAGCTCTTTGCTCTCAGGGAACGAGTCCGTTCTCTAGAGGCTAGAGTAGCAGACTTGGAAAACATAAGACAGACAGAGAGGTACATAGACGAGACCTACAGGGATATAGTCCTGAAGTCCCACCTCCAGTCTGGCAGCATCCCTGTTGCCATGGAGGAGAGAGGTCACGTGACAGGAGAGCATCACCCTGGTGTGGCAGGAAGTGATCCTGTAACTAGGACCTGTCCTCCAGGTGATGTAAAACCCTCTCGCACCGAGGAGGTTTCTCAAGGGCCATGTGCCCATGAGGGAAGGGTTAGGACAGCCGTTATAGTTGGTGATTCGATCATTAGGCATGTAGATAGCTGGGTGGCTGGTGGACGTGAGGATCACCTGGTAACATGCCTGCCTGGTGCTAAGGTAGCGGACCTCATGCGCCACCTAGATAAGGTCTTAGATAGTGCTGGGGAGGAGTCTGCTGTCTTGGTACATGTCGATACCAATGACATAGGAAAATGTGGTAGGGAGGTTCTGGAGGCTAAATTTAGGCTTTTAGGTAGGAAGTTGAAATCCAGAACTTCCAGGGTAGCATTGTCCGAAATGCTTCCCGTTCCACGTGCAGGGCCCAAAAGGCAGGCAGAGCTCCGGAGTCTCAATGCGTGGATGAGACAATGGTGCACAGATGAGGGGTTTGGATTTGTTAGGAACTGGGGAACATTCTGGGGAAAGGAGGGGTTCTTCCGAAGGGATGGGCTTCACCTTAACCGGGATGGAACCACGCTGCTGGCATTAACCTTTAAAAAGGAGATAGAGCAGCTTTTAAACTAGATAACAGGGGAAAGCCGACAGTCGCCCAAGAGCAGATGGTTCGGAAGAATGTATCCTTGAAGGATACTACCAAAAGCAGAGAGGTTCCAAAAAAGTGTAAAGTAGCCCAAATGTCCTCGAGTATGGAGCAGACAGAGCTTAAAGATCCCAAATTACCCATGTCTACCAATAGCCAAATTAATATGAATAAAATACAGTCTCTAAAATGCTTGTATGCAAATGCTAGAAGTCTAAAAAATAAGATGGGAGAGTTAGAATATATAGCACTAAATGAGAGGTTAGATATGATTGGAATATCAGAGACATGGTGGAAGGAGGACAACCAGTGGGACACTGTGATACCTAGGTACAGACTATATCGTAATGATAGAGCTGATCAAATTGGTGGAGGGGTTGCGCTCTATGTTAGAGAGGGCATTGAGTCAGAAAGGATTAAAGTTTTGCAGGAAACAAAATTTGCTGTAGAATCTCTATGGATTGAAATTCCATGTAAAAAGGGGAAGGCGATGGCAGTGGGGGTGTACTATCGACCGCCTGGCCAGAATGAACAAATGGATGATGAAATGCTCAAAGAAATCAAGGAAGCTAACAAAAGTTACAGCGCTGTAATAATAATGGGTGATTTCAATTACCCCGGTATCGACTGGGTCAGTGTCACGGCAGGACATGCTAGGGAGATAAAGTTCCTAGATGAAATAAATGACTGCTTCTTGGAGCAGCTGGTTCATGAACAGACCAGAGGGGAAGCCATATTAGACCTAGTCCTTAGTGGAACACCAGATCTAGTGCAAGAGATAAGGGTGTTGGGACCACTTGGCAATAGTGATCATAGCATGATCGCCTTTGATTTAATTAGTGGAGGAGGGATAGTAAGGAAATCCACAGTACTACCTTTTAACTTTCGAAAGGGAGACTATGATAAAATGAGGAAAATAGTTAAGAAAAAACTAAAAGGGGCAGTTGCAAAGGTTAAAGACTTACATCAAGTTTGGGTGTTGTTGAAAAATACTATCTTGGAAGTCCAGACCAGCTGTATTCCACGCTTTAAGAAAAGTGGAAGGAAGTCCAAAAAACTGCCAGCATGGTTTAAAGGTGAGGTCAGAGAGGCTGTTGTTGCCAAAAAAGCATCTTTCAGGAAATGGAAAAAGAGCCAAACGACGAAACCTGGAAACAGCACAAGCACTGGCAGGTCAAATGCAAGGCATTGATAAAGCAGGCAAAGGGAGAATTTGAGAAGAACAATCCAAACTATGGTTACACAATGCAAGGTTCCACATTAGGAACCACCACCCAGGAAAAAGATTTAGGCGTCATTGTGGATAACATGTTAAAACCCTTGGCCCAGTGTGCAGCGGCAGCCAAGAGAGCAAATAGAATGCTAGGTATCATAAGGAAAGGAATGGAAAATAAAACAAAGATATTATAATGCCTCTATACCGTTCCATGGTGAGACCGCACCTTGAATATTGTGTGCAATTCTGGTCACCGTATCTTAAAAAGGATATAGGGTTATTAGAAAAGCTTCAGAGAAGAGCCACCAAAATGGTAAAGGGGATGGAAGGATACTATGAAGAAAGGATAAAAAGGTTAGGGCTCTTTAACCTGGAAAAGAGACGGCTGAGGGGAGATATGATAGAAGTCTATAAATTAATGAACGGAGTGGAACGGGTAAACATAGATCGATTGTTTACATTATCAGAATATAGAAAGACTAGGGGACATATAATGAAGCTACAGGGTAAATTATTTAAGACATATAAAAGAAAATATTTTTTCACTCAACGTGTAATCAAACTCTGGAATTTGTTACCGGAGGATGTAGTAAAGGCTGTTAGTGTAGCTGGTTTTAAAAAAGGTTTGGACAAGTTCCTGGAGGAAAGGTCCATAAACATTATTAAGAAGGGACCCAGGATATCAATGCTTGACCCAGTACAAGCATTGCGGAACCTGTGTCTTTTGGGGAAACTGCTAGGTACGTATGACCTAGATTGGCCACTGTTGGAAACAGGATACTGGGCTTGATGGACCTTGGTCTGACCCAGTATGGCATATCTTATGTTCTTATGAGCAAGCAGATCGATTCCATGTATCGAGTCCGAAAGAGCCCTGGGTTCCAGAAGGCGCAGCTGCCGCACCATTCTATGGTTGTGGAATCGGCCATGCATCGTCTGAAAAGTCAGAAGATGCACTCCACGGTGCCCCCCCGGTAGGGAGGCCCGAAGCCTGGATGCCATCGGCAGAAAGGGCTTCCAGGGCTCGATGCTTGCTTGCCGTGTCCAGTCCTACCAGCTGTACATGGGCATGTACTTGCGGGACCTGGCTAAGGAAATAGCCGGGTTCTTGGCTGGCCTCTCCGGGTAACCTTTGCAGAGGTTCAAGACCTTGTCCTCAGGGATCCGGGAATGCTCCAAATTCATCTCCCGGGTGGCCTACAATGGCTTCGAGGCTTCGGCCCGAGTAGCGGCGGCCGGCATCGGTGCTCAACGCCAGGCATGGCTAAAGTCATCGGACCTCAAGCCATGGGTACAGGACAAGTTGGTCGATGCCCCATGCCGAGGTGAAAACCTTTTCGGCAAGCCGAAAAGGCCACTGAGCTCGAGACCGAGACTCTGACAAGGACAAGGTTGTCCAGAAAAACTTCTGCCCCTTCTCATAAGAAGAAGGGCTCGGGGAAAAAGACCTTTTACCTGAGGAAGTCATCTGCCTACAAACCTTTCCCTCACTATCAGGCCTTCCCAGCTCCCCAGCAGGGTCAGCAGGCCAAGGGGCAGGGACATGGGCCCCGTAGGCAGAAAGCCCCCAAGCTTCCAGCTCCTGCTCCTACTCAGCAGGGAGGGGGTTTTTGACTCCCACTGCATAGCCTCTCCGCCCTTGCTGTCCCATCTCAGCACGGGAGGTCGGTTGGCCCTGTTTGCCCACCAGTGGCTGCTCATCACAGGAGATGCTTGGGTACTGAGCATAGTCCAGAAGGGCTATCTGCTCCTTTTCAATCAGGTACCCCCTCCTACTTCCCAGGGGAGCCTCCAAGGCCTACTCTGCATCAGGAACTCCTTCTCCAGGAACTGCAAGGTCTTCTTCAAGACAGGGCGGTGGAGCCTGTACCTCCCCACCTGCTGGGGCAGGGCTTCTACTCCAGGAACTTTCTTGTGTCAAAGAGAACTGGAGGTCTCCGGCCCATTCTGGAGCTGAGAAATCTAAACAAGTCTTGGAAAAGGAAAAGTTCAAGATGCTTACTCTTGGAACACTGTTGCCCTACCTTCAGCAGGGAGATTGGCTATGCTCCTTAGATCTGAAGGATGCGTACACTCACATCCTCATTCATCCAGACCACAGAAAATACCTAAGGGTCGTGGTAGGAGGAAACCATTTTCAGTACAGGGTACTGCCCTTTGGCCTAACTTCCACCCCACGGGTCTTCACAAAGTGCCTGGCAGTGGTGGCGGCCTACTTGAGAAACCAGGGTATCTTTGTCTTCCCCTACCTGGACGACTGGCTCATCAGGGGTCAGACTCTCCAGGAGGCCAGGCAAGCCACCCTCCGTACTGTCTCTCTCCTTCAGCAACTAGGCTTCGTCATAAACTTCGCAAAGTCCACTTTGCTCCCCTCCCAGAACCTGGAGTTCATAGGAGCACGGTTAGACTCCCTGCAAGCAAAAGCTTACTTGCCAGCAGACAGAGCGGGAAGACTGATGGACTTGGCCAGCCGGTTTCTAGACAACCCACTAGTTTCCGCCAGACTCTGTTTAAGGCTCCTGGGCCACATGGCTTCAACAGTGCATGTGACCCCCAATGCCCGCCTGAATATGAGGCCTGCACAGTGGTGTCTTAGAACTCAGTGGAGGCAGGCTACAGGAAGCCTCAGAGAGAAAGTAAGGGTGTCCAAACCCTTCCTGAACTCCCTGCAGTGGTGGCTACACCCCCCAACCTTCTACAGGGAATTCCTTTTCAGGTACCTGTTTCCACTGTGGTACTCACAACTGATGCCTCCTTGCAGGGCTGGGGTGCGCATTGTCTGGACAGGTGCACACAGGGCCTGTGGTCTCCATGGGAGGCCACGCAACAGATCAATCTGCTGGAACTCAGGGAGATATGCTTAGCCCTCAAAGCCTTCTCTCACACCCTGGCCCACCAGTCTATCTTGGTACAGACAGACAACCAGGTAGCGATGTTCTATGTGAACAAACAAGGGGGCACGGGGTCCAGGCTCCTGTGTCAGGAAGCGCAGGCCCTATGCTCTTTTGCACTTCAACACAATATGCTGCTCAGGGCAGTCTATCTTCCTGGCCACGAAAACTTCCTGGCAGACAGATTGAGCAGGGTTCTGCAACCTCACGAGTGGCAACTGCACCCTTTGGTGGTTCAGAACATTTTCCTGAAATGGGGACTTCCATCCATAGACCTCTTTGCCAGTCCCCTGAACCGGCAGCTGCCTCAGTTCTGCTCCAGGCAACCGCATCCCAGGAGATTCACAGCGGATGCCTTCCTGACCTCATGGTCCAAGGGCCTTCTGTATGCGTTTCCTCCCACGCCCCTGGTGGTCCGAACCTTATTCAAGATTCTAAGAGACAGGGCCTCGGTCATCTTGGTAGCCCCCAGATGGCCGAGGCAGCCGGTTCCCGCTGCTGTTACAGCTGGCAGTGGACACCCCACTCCCTCTGGGGTTGCAACCCGATCTTCTTTCTCAGGATCAGGGTTCCCTTCTGCACCCCAATCTCAAAACTCTCAATTTGATGGCCTGGAGGCTGCAAGGGTAGTGCTGGCTCCCTGGGGCCTACCTCAGGAAGTTGAAAAGGTGGTCTTGGCCTCTAGGAAGCAATCCACCAGAAAGAGCTATGCCCTGAAGTGGAAACGGTTCTCCTTGTGGTGTGACCAATGCCAGGAGAACCCTTTCTCCTACCCTGTGCCAGTGGTGCTTCAGTACCTGCTGCACTTGTCTAATCAAGGTCTTAAGTCCAATTCTGTTTGGGTGCACCTTTCTGCTCTGGCAGCCCACCACTCGCTGGTGGAAGGGCACTCTTTATCGGTTCACCCCTTGGTGTCCCGCTTCCTCAGGGGCTTGCTTTTGCTAAAGCCTTCTCTCCATCCACCAGCCCCTGAGTGGGAGTTGAATGTGGTCTTGCAGCAGCTTACTCGACCTCCCTTTGAACCGATGGCTACGTGTCCTCTCCGCTTCCTTTCCTGGAAGGCTCTTTTCCTAGTGGCACTGACCTCGGCCAGGCGAGTGAGTGAACTTCAAGCCCTGGTCTGTGACAGGCCATACACTCGTTTCTATAGGAACTGGGTGGTCCTTAGGACTCATCCTAAGTTCCTCCCGAAGGTAGTCTCCTCTTTCCACCTCAATCAGGAGGTGGTTCTTCCAACATTCTTCCCTAGGCCCCATGCCAGCCGGGCTGAGGAAGTCCTGCATACCCTGGACTGTAGAAGGGCCTTGTCTTTCTACCTTGAGCGTACTAGGGGTCATAGAAGGGCTACTCAGCTCTTCGTCTCCTTTGACCCAAACAACTTGGGTTTGCCGGTCTCCAAGCGTACCTTGTCCATGTGGGTGGCGGACTGTATCGCCTGGGCTTACAGGGCAGCAGACCTTCCCTTGCAGGGTCGAGTCACAGCCCACCGTGTCTGGGCAATGGCTGCATCAGTAGCTCATCTCCGTTCTGTACCGCTGGCAGACATCAGCAGGACTGCAACTTGGTCCTCAAGCCAGACTTTTGAAGCCCATTACTGCCTGGAGAGAGAGTCCCATAAGACAGTGCTTTTGGTCAGGCAGTACTCCGGAATCTCTTTGAGGTTTGGGCAACTCCTGCCCTCCAGCCCTCTTGTTGGGCTACTGGTGTGATCTGTTCTCAGTAAAATTATTTCCCTGATGCTGAGGCTTCACAGAGGGAGCTCTATTTTTCAGCCTGGGTTCCTGGTAGCCCAGAGCTAGGGAGTCAGCCATATGTGAGGACTGACTTCCTGCTTGGTCCTGGAGAAAGAGTAGTTACTCACCTGTAACAGGTGTTCTCCAGGAGCAGCAGGAATCAGTCCTCACAACCTTCCCTCCTCCCCTGGGAGTTGCAGTTGTACATAGTTCATTTTGTTTTTGTGCTGTCTTTTAGCTATGTCACCTGACTGAGCAAGATGGCACCTTTGGGCGGGAAGGGGACCGCGCATGTGTGGGTGTATTCCTAAAGGCTTTCTTAGAAAGCTGGGGAAATGCTCCGCATGGGGGCTCCATCGACATCAATGTCACCCATATGTGAGGACTGATTCCTGCTGCTCCTGGAGAACACCTGTTACAAGTGAGTAACCCTGGCCTAACCCCCCCCCCCCCCCCCCCAAGTAGGAGCCAACATACCTCTGTATATATAATGTGTAAACTCCCCACTGTCACAAGCCCTGTTCTCCTCAAGCCAGCTGTTACATTGTAAACCCCTACCAACTCTAAAGGCTACTACTGTTTATTTAGAGCTAAATGAAACAAAGTATCTCTAACCAGCAAGTTGTTACATTTCAATGCAGTAACCCAATAACCTTCTTACAATAACCTTAAGACTGTATCGCACAATACTGTATCTGTTTATACTGAATGATAGGTAACGATAGGACTGTATCGCACAATACTGTATCTGTTTATACTGAGTGATAAGGAACGTTAGGACTGTATCCCTATTCTGTTAAAGTAATAAGAAACGCTGTACCCCAACCCATCTATCCCTGCTAGACTGTTGGTACCCAACAACTATCTTGCCGGCCTACACTAACTCATCTCTAGGCCAGCTGCCTTGACTTCACCCCACACTGCGCCACTCGAATCCAAAATCCAAGTATTTCTGGCAGACATAAAATGGAGCCTGCTCACACCTTCCTGATTTTGTGCATGTGTATACTAACATCTTCATATAGAACCATCCCACACTCACAATACTGCATTCCTCTACTATATACACCAATCTACCTTCTCCACCCCCCCCCTCCATTACCCATCCTGCATCAATACAACTTAAATCCTATCACCACCACACAAACACCAAGTAAATTACCCCAACGACACACCCATATCAAAGGGAACAAATCTCAAAAACACCCTAAAACCAAAGCAAAGAACACTATTGGATCTCAAATACAACTCACACGAACCACACACCAAGAACATCACACATGTAACATTATCCTTATTAATGCTAGGTCAATAAGGAATAAAACGCATATTATCCACAACATTCTAACTGACGAACAACCAGATATCCTATGCATAACAGAAACATGGCTCACTGACTCAGACTCTGCAACAATGAACCAAATACAGAAGCCCGGATACCAACTATACAACTGCCCACGCATCAACAGAAGAGGAGGCGGAGTCCTTATAGCAGCCAAAACCAGCCTTCAACTCACAACCACATCTACGGTCACAAATCCAGATCTTGACCTACTTAAAGTCGAGAGCATGGCATTATCCATCTGCCTAATCTATCGACCTCCCTCACCACAGCACGAAACACTAGCCACAGCACTAGAAACCATCACATCCACACAAAGCAAAAAATTCCAGATCATCCTCGGAGATTTGAACCTAGCATCAATTCCTCCGTCCCACACGGACTCCTTCTATGAAGCCATCGACCAATTGGGTTTCCAACAAATAATAAGCAACCCCACACACGATAGAGGAAACATCCTAGATATGATTTTCATACCCAGAAATCCACAACAAAGCAATGAACCACCTATAATAAACATAACTCAAGTACCATGGTCAGACCACCACCAAATCAACTGTAAACTTAAACTACAGTGCCAACCCAAAAACCTCAAAGGAGATGAGAATGACCAACCCCATTAGGAAATTCAGCAAACTCAACGAGGAACACCTCATAAGCACCATTGCATCCCACATAAACCTAGATTCCACAGACCTAGACGAACTAACTAACAGATGGAACACACACATCCAAAATACATCTAACCCAACTCTGAAACACACATCAAACCCACATAAGATCAACTCGGAACCCTGGTACACAGGAACTCTAATAAAATCAAAAAGGGAGCTCCGTAAAATAGAGAGAAAATGGAGACAAACCAAATCCTCCGATCTCAAAACTAAATACATGGCCCATCTCGCAAAATACAAAGACGACGTGAACAATGCAAAAAAATTACATCACACCAACATCCTAAACAAGGCAATCAATCGCCCACGAGAGTTATTTGAACTAGTCAAATCACTAACCAAAAACGACCAAAATGCCAACCTCAACAAATCCATCAAGGTCCAAACACTGGCAAACCACTACGCGACCAAACTGACGGCCCCTGGTCCTCCACCCCCCCCCACCAACACCACAAATCAGAAGTGAGAACACCACAACGCAAAACCAGTTATGGGAGCACTTCCACAAAATAGGAACCAAGCAAATCACAGCCATTGTCACAAGCCTGAAAAGCACCACCTCCCCACTAGATCCCTGTCCTGCATCCTGGATCAAGGCAGTGAAACAAGACATAGCACCTCACATAGCACACATAGTTAACCTATCCCTACAACAAGGAATCATGCCCTCAGAACTAAAGAAATCAGTCATTAGACCGATCCTAAAAAACACTACACTCAACGGAGAAGACCCAGCCTCCTACCGTCCCATATCAAGTATCTCATTCCTGGCAAAGATCATAGAAAAAACGGTCCTTCTACAACTCCAAGACCATCTGACTGACAGTGCTCCTCTTGATGACCAGCAATATGGCTTCAGGCAACATCATGGAGTTGAAACCCTGTTACTAGTTCTACTTAACAACCTCCTAAAGGGCCTTGAAAACAAAAAGAAAATGTACATTCTTGTATTCATTGACATCTCAGCTGCCTTTGATACAGTTAATCATGGGACCCTCATAAATAGGATAAAATCAATAGGAATAACAGGAACCCCACTAAAATGGTTCTCATCCTACATCTCAAATCGAACACAACAGGTTCAATTCAACGGAGAAAAAGCAGAATCTTTCTCACAAACACAGGGAATCCCCCAAGGCTCTGCTCTCTCAGCACTTCTGTTTAACATATATATGCAGCCACTATGCAAAATTTTCTCACGGCACGAAATTAATTACCACATCTATGCCGATGATATCATGCTATACACACAACTAGACACTAAAAACCCAGACTACAACCCACTGGAGACATGTATCGGAGAGATGCAAGACTGGTTACAACAAAGTAGTATGTCAATTAATCACAAAAAAAACCGAAGTAATGTATATCTCCAAAGAACCGAATTTTGACCCTCCCACATCAATAACACTATGTAACAACACTTACCAAACAAAAAAAGAAATAAAGTATCTAGGAGTCACATTTGACTGTGACCTAAAGATGGAAAAACACCTCCGAAAGACCAACAGAGCAGTTTTCCACAAGCTTAGAGTGCTCCAACCCATTCGGAATATTATTGATCCCCAAGACTTCAGAACAGTGGCCCAAGCACTCATCATGCCACATTTTGACTACTGCAACGCCATCCTACAAGGTTTACCTAAAAAAAACCTAAACATATTACAAATGGCACAAAATGTAGCTGCCAGGGTCATAATGAAGAAAAATCTAAGTGACCACATCACACCAGTACTAATTCAATTACACTGGCTACCCATAACAGCTCGCACAAAATACAAAATACTAACAACCACCTTCAAACTCATCCACAACTTAGCACCTTCCTTCCTCAACAACCTAGTAAGATTGCAACCTCCTACCCGAAACAGAAGAACCCACAATTCCAACATCCTTCACACTCCAACAGATATAAGATCTGCCAAAGCTAACACCAGCCACAGGGCTTTCTCATATGCGGCGCCAGCACTGTGGAACCAACTCCCACCAGAACTACGAGCTAGCAATGACCTTCTAGACTTCAGAAAGAAACTCAAAACGCACATTTTCCAATCACATTTCAACCTGAACTAAACCCACAGATGGAGCAGCCCCTGACCACTGTGTCCAAGAAGATTATCCTGTATATATGTATTTATGTATATATGTAAATGAACTCCCCCATAGCTAAGAAGTGTTAACTCTGTATGATGTGCTTTTCTGACAATCTGTATGTAAACAAAATTTGTACCTGCCTTGATTCGGCAGTTTCACAATAGTAATCCTACCCGCTTCTGATCGCTGGAAGGAGCGGGCTACAAATGCTTGCTAAATAAAATAAATAAACTACTCTCTCTCTCTGTCCACTGGTGGCAGATTCCAAATGACATCAGTAAAGAATGCTTTGACATCATTGGGAGAGATCAGCGTATGAAGGAGGGTGGGTGGGAAAGGATCTTTTATTGTCCATGTACTAGCCAACCTAGTAACACTCAGTCAGTTAGCGTGGAGGGCTGGAGATTTCTCTCCCCCTAATACTATGTTACTGGTAATGTGGTGCTTATTTGCATTGCATGGCCTTAGCACAGAAGCCACAGTCATAATGGTGAGTGAAAATTCAGTCATAGCACCAGCATTCCTGCCAATATGCACAGGAGTCTTCCAGTCATGCTGCCGCCAGTAGGGAAAGACATAATGTCATCCTACTAAAAGAGCAATATCACAGCACCTCCTCCTACCAGTAGCAACACAGCTGGAGGACTCCCATGCAGCTTGGTGGGAACATTGTCCACCACCTATAGCCTGGGTGAAACAATTGGAAAGGAAAAGGCAGCATCGGTAGCAAACACACAGGTCAAACATGAGCAGTTGGTGTCAGTAGCCCACGGAAGCCGATGGAAGAAAGCGGAAGCAAGATCAAAGACCTGCATAGGCCAAAGAAGAAGAAATGGTGTCAGCACGCCATGAGAGTCAAAGAGTAGGTAGGAAGCATTAGTGGCCCAGGCAGGCCATCAGGAGGAGAAGGAGGTGATATCAGTGGGTCAAAGAGGAGGAGATAGCATCAGCAGCCCATAGGAGCCAAAGGAAGATAGCTTTGCCATCGAACCAGAAGTGGAAGAGAAGTGTTGTCTGTGGCGGTAGACTACAGTAAGGGAAAAGGCTGGGGATAGGGGAAGGTTACTTTTGGGGCTGAGAGAAAGTTAAGACTGCTGGAGACAGGGTAAGAGACTGAGAAGGGGGGGGACTGACAGGAAGGAGGGGAGAATGAGTGAGCTCTCAGCTGCTAACCCTTTCTTCGGTGCCCCACTTCAGTCTGGTGGCTCCTTGATTTTTAGGCTGGCTCGTAGATGCAAAGAAAATGTGTCAAGGATCGCTTTAGTGAATGCCATGCTATGCAAATCTTTACTATGTGTGTCAGGGTTGAAAGGATACCCATGGTGCTTTTCAAACCTAACATGGTTCCTGTGAATTGCCACCTAAGAGAAAGAGCAAAATGAATGTTTAATTTTTAATGCTTAATGAATTTGATTAACCACTTTTTGAGAGTGAACATCAAAGCAGTTTGCAATTAACACAAGATACAGACATTAACATTTAAAATTAAAAACACAGCAGACCACAAACAGGGGAACAGATTAAAATAAATAAAACATAATGTTTGAGCGGTTAAATTTGCCAAGATAACTTTTGCATGGACAGAATAATAACAACCCTTAAGATAACCAGGGAGTTCAGGAAAGCCTACAAATTTGGGCAACAAGTTCCTAAGCACTGTTTCTTGCAGTCATACGCTACTTGGAGTGCATAAAGGACGTTCTTACTGACAGAAGATTGCATATGATGTGACCATATCACAATGTTCTTGCAAAGCCTTCACTGACTACCAGAACCGGGTCAAATTTAAAACTCGTTCCTGGAACTTCAAGGAAACAGACCAGAGCAGCAGGCTTTCTCTCTCTGTGTCTTAAGATCTTCCCAAAGAGCATCCCTAAACATACCTTTGCCAAAGGGAATCACGCCATGTGACACTTGCCCAGGAGCCTTCTCAGGAGCAGCCCCAAACTCTGGAATTTACGCCCAGAGGGCCACACATAACAAGACTAACTCCACTTCAGGAAAAATTGGAAAGCCTGGATCTTCTCCAAAGTTCCCAATAGGTGAAGTAACAGACTAGCTAATCATACACAACTAGTGCCAGATTTAAAATTACTGAAATAACAGTTTCCTCCAACTTCAAAAACTTTGTCATTTGCATAGTGCTACAAGGCATACACAGCGCTGTGCAGAGATATGTAAGAGACAGTCAAAAGAGTTTGCAGTCTAGTCAAGGCAGACAACACAAGTGGGGAATAGGATATATCTAGAGGAATGGCAGGGAAACACATAGGAAGTGAATAGGAGATTAGATTGGCATATCCAATGCAAAAGCATGTATGTCGTGGCCTTAACAAAATCATATTTTCCAGCATGGGAACCGTGAACCAAGATGATGGTGGGGTGCAGACTGCCCTAAGATGACTTTCCTTCATGGGCAAGAGGAAAGGTAAACTGAGGAAGAAACCCTCTACTTCCCAGCAATCTACCTCAGTTTCCATGATGGACAAATTCTTGATTCGTCCTGGGGAGCAATAGGAATCAGGGTTGAGCCCGGAAGTGTCGATGCCGGTGTCAGTGGAATCAGCATCATCATCAGGGCACAAAATGTCCTTCTCCCTGCAGTACGGAGGCCTCTGTTGCACCCTCTGCTTGACCCCTTGTGGATATTCGGGAGGGGCGAGTGCAGGAGGGCACAACACCAAGATGGTGAGACCTGGCGTTCATCGGAGTTCTTCTGCTGTGTCGGTGGTGGAGGAAAATATGGAGGCACATCTGGGCTTGCTTGGACAGGCAATGGGAGCTGTAGCAGGTGACTTGAGCTCTTCAGGAACCATCAGAGTGGATTTTCTCTTTCTTCTGTTCCTTTTGCCTTGCAACGACCAGCACATTTTTCTTTGGAATCAATCTGGGAAGCTATTTCTCAGTTGGGCTGTGCTTTGCAACCTCAAATTCAAAATATTTCCTTGAAAGCCCAGGAGAATGCTAACCGGCTTGATGTGGTTCAACAGGGTATTTCCTCAGTGCATGTATCTACTGAGAGCCTGGAGACCAGATGCGTTTCTCAGCAAGGTACTCTTACAGCCTTAAGGAAAGATAACTTGATTTTGAAAAATAAGATTGAGTGACTGGAAAATTCTTCTAGGACAGTGAATATTAAGAGTTTTGAATTTTCCTAAATTGCGAGTCTTATCCCACAAGGAAATGTTAAAAATTACATGGATGAATAGTTGAAAATTTCTCAGGAAGTTTAATTCCTGTGACTACGAGACACTCTCCTGAGTCTCCTGGAGAAGCTGTTCTGGTTTTGCTGGAGTCTAGCTGTTTGAATGTGATAGATTTCTTGGAAGGAACTAATGCAGGAGTTACTGAATTTGGTACGTTGTTGGTTTCCTTTGCTTTATCTGCAGACCGACATTGGTTTTTGAGAATATATTTTTAAAACTGGCTGCATTCCTTTAAGGGCAAAGTTATCCCAATCTCCCCAGATCTTTCCCATGTTACACAAGAGGAGGAAGGAGTTTTTGCTCATTAGACCTGCGGTTTTACATTTGGGTGCAATCTTCTTCTTGAAATTCCCATGCAAATGTGTTGTTAAATATCAGTCTGTTATCTATGAGCCTGATTCCATCCCAGACATCCAGGCCCTCTGTGCACCTGGTCAGAATTGGATACACAGAGGGAGTAGCGATTCTGATCCCACGGGGCACGTCTAGTCCCATGGGATCAGAATCGCGAATAGGCCTGTATGTGCAGGCTGGGACCCCGATTCTGTTCAGCCTGCACGTACAGGCCTTGCCTGACTCAGTCAGGGCTTTGCATTGGAAATGTAGCACCATGGTGTCCGGTTGCCACGGCACTGCGGTTCCATTCAAAAGCCGCGATCCCTGGCCGCCGGATCCAAAGTGCTTTCCCCGCAGCCCAACCCCCAATCTGGCCTCCTAGGGCCAAGGTCGGGCTGTGGGGAATGCTCTCTGCCCCCTGCCACCCCTTCCCAACCCAGGGCCTGACGTTCCTCCCACATTGGGGAACTTATTCCACCTCAGAGGAACAGTAGAGATCTGCACCTCAGAGGTGGAATAAGTTCCCCATCCAAGCCGTCAGCCCCGGACGTACAGGGTCGACATTGGAATCAGCCCTGTATACCCGGGGCCGATGACCGCCCACAGCCCACCCTAATGCGACCCCCGATCCGCCTCTTCCCTGCCTCCATCTAACTTCCCTGTACAACGAGCGGGAAAGTTAGACGGAGTCAGGAGGGGGAACGAATAGCGAGGATGGATGTCCCAACGTGCCATGGAATGAGCCTATACGTGTTCTTTGAGCCAGCCCTGTTACTTGCTTTTGTGAACTCTCATACTGTTATCTCTACTGTTCTAACTCCATAAAAAATGGATAATGCAGCCTGCATTGCTTTGCTCTTCTAGATTGTTTTTTACTTTCTTTCCTTTTCCATTTGTTTTTTCTTGGTTTCACCAATATTGAGGCTGGAGTGATGGTGTTCTTTATTTCCTTATATTTTGTTTTTGTTTCCTGATGTAATATAGCGGGCATCCATCTTTTCTGTACAAGTGTTATTACTTGGATGTATTTTTTGAAATCCATAAATAAAAAAATAAAACATCAGATTTTCCACGTGGATATCGTTTGCACATTTTTCTGCACCACATCTATGTTTAAAATGTACATAGGGCTTCTAAAATAGCCCCCTTAATAATACGGGTACATTATAATGTAATGCTAAAGCCCCCCCCCCCCCCTCCAAATTCCTCCCAGGTGAAACTCCTGTGTTAAGCCTACGATGCTGTTTACAAACACTGTCCCTCTAATGTCACATTTCCTTTCAGTCACCTCTCTATCCTCATCTGCATATCATTTACCTAGCAAATGCAATGGAATGACTGCCTCTTTTTAGCGTAGCTGTTGGTAGTGTCCATTTTGTACAGAACATAGGCAATTTGCAGCCGCAATAAGCTTAAGGCGCCAGCAATGAGGTTAACGTGCCTGATTTAGCCTTGCCGCACCCTTGGGAATATGTCTGTTAATGCCTAAATGCACCTTGCTGCCAAAATCAGCATGCTACCAGAACTGCAGATACAAAGCAGCGCATTAATGAACATTGGCCTGCACCCCAAGCAGTTAGCCTCTGCACTAGTGTTAAGACTCTTTAGTAGGTAGGCCCCTATCTATCTCCAATTTGCCCAAGACTAGCCTTGTAGCAGCAAATGCCGCACATATGTCAGAATGGTACTGAGAATAAGAAGACATTTCTTATTACGTTATTATACATACAACAAAAGTGGAAGGTGGACCAAAAACCAGTGAGCCATCGAAAGGAAGAAAGAAACTTGTAAGGTGAAATTGCAGATCAAAGAGTTTATTGCAACAAAATTTTGGTTAAGAAAGGAACGACAAGAAATCTTAAGAGGTTGAGAAGTGCATTCTCTAAACATTGTACAAAGGCTCGCTTCACTGATGGAGTGCATGAGAAGATAGAGCACTTAAATGGAAGAATGGCAGAGGCTCCGCGACTATTACTACTACTACTTATCATTTGTATAGCGCTACGAGGCATATGCAGCGTTGTACATATACACATGAGAGACAGTCCTTGCTCAGTAGAACTTACAATCTATGCAAGACAGAAATACAACAGGGGACAAAAGATGGTTTTAAAATGGGTGGAGAGGTTATCAGTGGTGGTGAGGGCTAAGTGAAAAAGACGGAGGGGCTCAATAATGGGTGGTAGGGCTGGAAAGTGGATGAGTGTATCAAAAATATGTGATGAGGGGACCTCAGTAAGTAGCAAGTGTAGGGGTCTGGAAGGGTGTGGATGAGAGGGCCTGGAAGGCTATGAGTGGCAAGTGTGGGCAGAGTGAATGGGTGGGTGTGGGTGTTATGAGTGACTGAATGAATCAGAGAGTGGATAAAGTTTCTGAGTGGAAAATGGGCTGAAGGAGTGCATGGGGTCTACTCGTTTTCAGGATAGTTTGTACTGTAAAAGGATGAGGATTAGCAAATGAGGTAATTAGAAGCAGTGGAATGAGTTAACTGAGTGAGCCAGTGAGTGGACGAGGTTATATGTAGTGGGTGAGTGTTGAGTAGTGAGTGAAGGCAGAGGTATTAGAGGTAGAGTGAGCTGGGGGGGTAGTGGGATGGAGAGTGAGCAAATGAGTAGATCAGGGTATATCTGTCAGGGGTGCTGAGTGAGTGAGAGGATGGCAGTATGTGATAGGAGGTGACCCGAATGAGTGAGTATATAGACAGTGATTTTTGTATTATAAAGGTAGTTTGAGTGAAGTGGATTTCAGTCATCCCCTCCTCCTCCCCTTTTTTCCCTAGTCCAATCTCAGCCCTCTTTCTTCCCTTCCCACCTCCCTTCCCCCCCCCCCCCCCTTTATACCTCTTCCTCTTGTTATGCAGGTAGGCCAGGGCTACCCACCTCCTGCAGCTGCTCTCCTGGCTCATGCAGAGCCAGCCCAAGAATATCTGATGCCCTGGAAGAGCTTTCTCCCTCAAATCCAGCATTTTCCCTCCCTACCCCTCCCCAGTACAGCATCTCCCCTTTTCCCCTGGCTTGCTCTCTCCCTCCCCTGTGTCTAGCATCTTCTCTACCCTCTCAGTTATCCAGCATTTCTCCCTCTCACCTCCCCCGCAAACAGTTCAGTATCTCCCCTTCCCTTTCCTGACCACCTTAGGGGCATGTTTACTAAACACCGTTGCTGTGCGGGTTCCCGTTAGTGTGCTGGTGCCATATAAGGAGTGGGCGGGCCAGGCAGAAAAAAGCAAAAAACTGGACCGTACGTGTGTGCGTCGCGCTAATGTGTGGGGCCCACATTAGCGCGTGGGAAGGCTAAGTGGGGCGCTGCTGCAAAACCAAGCAACAGAGCCATAGTACAACGGTGAAGACACCGACCAATGGTGCAGGGGCCAGGGGTTCAAACCCCCCATTGCACTCAACAAGAAAGACCAGCTGAGGCACCAACATTTATGGGCAAAAGTGGTTAGGAGGCATATTAATTTTGGGCAGCAGAAGGCGGCGCACTGTTATTTTTATTACGGCATGAGGCGGCGCACTGTTTAGTGTGGGCAGCAGATGGCGGCGCATTGTTAAGTTTGGGCGGCAGAAGGCGGTGCGCTGATAAATGTGGGCAACAGAAGGCGGCGAGCCAGTGGGCAGAAGGCAGCGCGCTGATGTGTGAGGGGGCAGTCCAATAGTGGGAGGGATAAGTGGCGCGCTGATGTGCAAATAACAGGAACGGAGCCATAGCACAATGGTTAAGACACTGACCACTCATGCAGGGATCATGGGTTCAATTCCCCACAGTGCCCATTGAAGACAGCTGGCTAAGGCATTATTTTAGGGGCATTTCCATGTTGTGCGGCATAAGGCGGCGCGCTGTTAATTTAGTGCGCCACAAGATGGCGCGCTGATGGCTACAAGGCTGTGCGCGGATGCACAAACACAGGACCAGAGCCACAGCACAATGGTTAAGACACTGACCAATGGTGCAGGGGTCAGGGGTTCAACCCCTCACAGTGCCCAGTGAACAAGGCTGGCTGGGGCAGTATGTATCATGGTGAGGAGTGCTGTAGGAGGCCTTCCATTTATATTTTATTTCCCACCACTAGTAAACCCGCTCTCACAGTGTGTTAACATACGGATGCCCGTAAGGCACATGTTACAGTGCACTGTCCGCCAAGGCACCCTAGAATGTCCCCTATAGGGCACCATGTATGTTGCGACACAGGATAATGTATAGTGCACCCTATATGGATGGCAACCATAAGGTGGCCTATAGGGCGCCCTATAAAGCACCCTCAGAGGCACCTAATGGGTATAGTAAGCTGTGTGTGGTTTTGCCGGCATAGACATATGTACAGTAAATAAAAATAAAGCTGTAGACGGCCCTATCAAAGGGCCCCACTGTGGGTTTGAACCCATGACCTCTGGCTGTACAGGTAGTGATGTAACCATTGGGTTACAGCTCTATAGCTGATAGCATGCCCCTGGCTGGCTGCAGAGAGCCTGCACGTCACCCCACAGACAGTCTGCTGTTGTAGACAGGATAGGGTTAGGCCACCCGTACCCATGATGCACTGCACATGCAAATCAGCTGTCCACAGATGCACACAAGATGGGGAATGCACCCCAACAGCTACCCGGCCTGGTAGGGGGAATTCTCCATGTGCACCCACACAGCACCTCGGCCTGGTAGGGGGTCCTGAGCGGGTGGACTACCAGCAAAGAGTAGCTACACACCGTCACATTGTGCGGGTACTGTGCTCACCCTGAGGGTGTGATGTGGCGGCCAGGACCAGGTCCACAACACCAGCCATGGCTGGATGAGGCCATGACAGAGCTCCAAAACAGTACTAACCTGTGAGAGAGGAAGGTGCTGCAGAAACATGTTGGATATCTCTGTCTGTCTCAGTTAGTGGAAACCCCCATGGACCCCCCCCCCCCCCCCCCTCCAACAGATCCCCATCCTGCTGCTGTGCACGCGCACCCCCCCCCCCCCCCCCAAATCCCCATCCCACTGCTGCACGCCACCACGTGCGCGCCCCCCCCCCCCCCACAGCAGAGTGGACCATCAAACCCCCAGTCCTGCTGGGGAACAGACACCCTACAGGGCAGTCCAAGCAGCTCCACACACATCCATAACACAATATCAAAAAGACTTTAGGCCTGGATAGCCAAAGATGCATCCCACCACTATCTGATATTCACCTGCAGCAAGCCATCAGCCGCTGCACCCTGCAAGGCACTCCATCAAGACACATACCAGCAGTGAACAGTCTGCTGGTTAGCCCTGATGGAAATGCATGCACCCAAAACTGGGGTGGCAGCACACACAAGCAGAGAGTTCTGTGAGGAGGCCACCAACAGGAAACCCATATATATCACAAGAGAGAAACACAATACAGCACTATGGGGGTACCTAGCCATGCTGTCATCACTGCACACTCAGGGTGAGAGTGCTCCCCCAGCAGCACATACAGAGGTCACCCTGTCTGTGTAGGTGGTGGCCTGGCACTACAATGTCACAGCCAGTGCCCTATGCCCTGTGCAGATGCATCCTGGCCAGCCCACCATGTCTGACCTATACCCATGGTACCTTGCTGCTCATTATGCACATTGGCAGGCCAATACTGGCAGTAGTGCTGGCAGTGTGGGTTGGGGAAGGTGTTTGCAGCCAACACACACTGTATAGACAGACACACACTCCCACACCTATGCCAGCATTGTGCTACTATTGAGGGGGTGATTAGCCTTGGCCACCACACTGGTCCAGGGCATGGCACAGGCATGGATATGGTACGCAGTACTGCTGGGGGTCACTCCCCAGGGTGGTGAACACCATCAGAGGCCAGGCCTGGAGCACGCACCGCAGACACCAAACAGATTGTTCGGATGGGGTCAACTAGCAGTATGTGCGTAACGTAGGGATATCTATCAGCCTGTACTCTTAGCAAACGTTTCAGAACTGTGTACCTCAGGTGTAGGGTGACATTGCTAAGGTATGCAGGTGCTGGTATTGGGAGATGCACGCAGGGTCCAATGTTCTGCCTCTACAGGAGACATTGGCCAATGGGGCCTGTGGGTGTGGGTGTGGGTGTGTCTGCCCCTGTTGGCTGCTGCTTTACAGCAGCGCTTCCCCACTCACGCCCAGTTTTGCATCACACTGTTCGGGTCTTCCTGCTGTCCCTCATGAATATGCATGAGCTACATCTACATGCCGTGCATAGATATACAGCACAGGCATTTGTATGAGTGGCAGCATGGAACCTGACTGGTGTGTGGCCCACCAGGACTGCATTTGGGGGATTCTGCTGTAGGTTCTGCCCCTGTTCATGGTGTCTGTGCTCAGTGGGGTAAAAGATAGACGTATTACCATTGCATATGTCCTCGTCACGAAAGGTGTGTCCTTACTGTCACTGTTTATTTGTGGGGAAAATATGTGGGCAGGATTGCTGGTAGCCCCAGCTGGTCTTTGAACCTGTGACCTTCTATTCTTGCATGCATTGTCTGTGTGCACTGCACCACCGTGTAGCCACAGCTTGGCTGAATTCCCTGGATAGTCCATGACTGTGGATCCGGCAGGGCCTGTCTGTTGCTGTGGACTGTGCCAGCCTGCACATGGTTAGGCCTCTGTCTTCTGTCGCTAGCAGCCACTGCCCCCTGCACCACATGTACTCGTCCGCCAACAAGCTGGCATGAGCTTCTCCCATAAAAGGCAGGTGACCTGATTGGAATGTGGCAGTACGGGACTGCATTTGGGGTACTTGGCTGTGGGTAATGCCCATTGTTGTGGTGTGTGTGCGTTGTTGGGTAAAATATGGGTGTTTTCCCCATGCTTATGTCCCCTGCAATACAGGGGTGTCTGTGCTATCTGTGTTTAGTGGTGGGTAAAATATAGGGACTGGGCTGGCAAGTGCCCCAGCTGGGCTTTGAACCTCTGGTCCTAGAGGTACTGACTCTGTCTGCTGCACCACACTATGGCCACATAGACAGTGCAGCCCCTGTAGGTAGTAAGCCTGGCAGGATGGAGTCACAAACCCTGCTCTACGCAAATTTACTGTGGGCATATGCACCCTGTCTGGTGACAAACGTGCACATAAACCCCGGAAATGACCACGGGAAATGGGGGACAAAATATCACCACGCTGGGCAACAGTGATATTAATGGGCAACCATAGCAAACACTCCCAGGAAAGCTCCACAAAAGGAAATGTTTTTTGGAAGAGTCTCCGCTCTGTAAACCCTTCCAAAATTCATTTCTTTTTTCTGGAGCTTTGCTGGGTGTGTTTTCTGTATTTGCCCATCACTATAACTGTTCCCCAGCTGAATTACTATTTTTAATAGTTCTGTTGTGGTCATTTTCTATTTTTATTTGCACTTTTGTGCTGTGCACATGTATCACACTGCTCACGTTTTGCTGGTTTCCCCGGTTTTCCTGTACATTGCTGACGTAAATGGTTTCTCTTCCCTTTAAATGCTTTCTACCGCAAGGGTTTCCCTCGCGGTAGTTTTTACATGCAAATTCGGGCCCGATACTGTGCGGGAGCCTCTCCCCTCCCACTCTCCACCCATTGACCCCGTCCCTCCGCCCCTCCGGAGCCTTCCTCCGCCCTCCTTTAGCCGTTCCACGCCTCTATCGGACATTTGCGGGCCCGCACTTGTACGGGGCCCGTTAGTGTGCCGCGCACCTTTGCGGGGGTGACACGCACGTGTGCGGGGTGTTTAAATGCGTTTATTAGCGTTTCAGTGCCGCGTTTCCGTGCGCTATTTTGCGGCGCGCACATTTCCGGTTTTTAGTAAACATCCCCCTTAGTCTCTTCTTCCCTTTTCTGAACTTTCCCAGTAGTCCAGTCTCTCCTCTTTCCTAACCCTGTCTCCCCCGGAAGTCCAGCATCTCCCCGTCTCCTTTCCTGAGCCTCCCATAGTCCAGCATCTCCTCTCCCCTGACCCCCTGCTCATAATCAAGCATCTGTCCTTCCTTTCCCTGACCCTTCCCCAGTAGTTCAGTGTTACTTGTGATTACACCTTTTCAGAATTTATTGTGGTTCCTTTCTTAATCCAAATATTGTTGCATTAAACCCTTTAATCTACAGTTTACCTGGCGAGTTTTCTATGGATGACCCACTGGCCTTTGCCCACCCCGCCCCCTCTTTTTTTCTGTGCTGATTTTTCTTTCAAGAGGGTCTTCCTCTTTTTTTTGAGGGCTTCTGGTAATCAGATTTGTTTTAGCCTATGCTTTTTTTTAACAAAGCAGCAATTTTTTCTTGCCTAGTATTAGAGGAGGAGAGACCACAGAAGAATGTTTTTTTCGGTTGTTTATGTATATTCTAGTCTAATGTCATGGTCCCTTTCGTTCTTTAACACAGTTATTTTATTTGAAATTGTTTTGCTAAATGAGGTAGTTTACAGCTGGTATTAGCCTGCATGCTTATCCCTTTGTAAAGCAGTCACGTTCTCCTTCTAGCCATATGCTCCTGATGGTAAATGGTAATATGTTCTATTCATAGCCCTGATATGACACATTCCATATTAGGAAAGAAAATCAATTACTCTACAAGGAAACAACAGCAGGATGCCCTCTAAATTTAAATGTTCTTCAGTCTGAAGGAATCTTTTATGCTGTCTATGAATCCTGAAAAGAAACTTTTTGAGAAAGCAGAACTGGCCTCTCTCTTAAAGCAGCAGTGTATGGCAAGGGAACCGGAGTCTCTGTAAGGCTCTGATGAACCAAAAATGAGATGTTCTAGAAGAATAGAGGTCGGCGGGGAATGGCACGCCCTTGGCGGGGAAAAGGTTATCTGTGGAGTACCTCAAGGATCAGCCGGGGCTAGCTCTGTTCCATTGTTCTTGGAGTGACAAGGCAGAATGGATCACTGGAAAGGTCATTCTGCAAATTATACTAAAGCCTGCAACAGAGTGGATACCCAGAAGGAGCACAAAAAGTGAGGAGAAATCTAAGAAAGCTGGAGAAGAGGATGGGTGTTTGGCAGTTAGGATCCAATGCACAAAAGAGAACAGGCGTGTACCTGGGTGCATAAATTCAAGAGAGTAATGCGTGCTGCGCAAGAGATACTGATATCCGACAAAGCACATGTGGTTTTTCTCAGATTGGATGCACGAAAATCACCAGCTGGGGCTCCTGTGCTCTTTGTTTGCTGTTTGAAGCAACAGTGTCAATATGAATGAAATAATCTTTTGAGGTTTATTGGGCGATTAATAATGTCAGTGATGTGGGTGAAAATAATACCATTACCCCTCCCTACCCAAACTACCCCATTGCTCAGCCCCCCAAGGAGAATGATTAATCAGTTCTCCCACTGCCCCACCCCTGACTCTTGAACAGATGCCTTGGTAAAGACCCTTACATGTCTCAGATTCCCTGATATGTCTCGGATAAATATCCTTACATAAAAGTGTACTATATTTGTAATTAGTTCCCCCTGTTCTTCCATGTTTTACTACCCCTGTTCATTGTAAACTTAATGTTCCTGTGGCATTGTAGTATGTTTTGTTCAACTGTACACCGCACTGATTATAATAGTGCGGTATATAAAAAACGTAAATAAAATAATAGAAATAGGAAGGGTTGTTTTTGTGGCAGCCATTTTTTGCTCAAACTACAGAGGGCTGTTTCTCATGAAGTCGAAGTCCAGAGACTGGATTTGATGGTGTTAGATGTGATATTTAGGGAGATTTCAGTTTTACCATTTTTCATCATTTTTAACATCATTTGGGTGTTTTTTCAGCAACAGCGGTGATTGCAATTTTGAAAAGCCAGCCGCAGCATTTTAAAAAATACATACACTCAGCACCACTCTACAGATTGGTGGGAGCACTGAATATACCTAGAATGCAGTCACCTTCAGCAGTTACATGCCTAGTGGGTGCCTATTTTGGGCTAGTTTCATAAAGACACACAGCTGTGATACTGAGCCGCTGTACATATAATCTACTTTAGAAATGCTTTTTTGCAGCCCTAAAGTAAACTGCTTCGCTATATGAATAGTGGCTGAGCATTGCCGCTCTGTGTATAGCCACTCTGCCCTTGTGCTATCCAGACCATGCCATGCTGATTAGAGGGAATTTTGCCAGCTCCCTCTGACTAATGTCATTGAAAATTTATAGACAGAGGGCTTGTATGTTTAGCAGAAGCCACAGCAGGGTAATTTTATAATGGCGTTTTCAAGCATGTGTGCTAGAATGTGCGCATAATATGCCACCTATAAAATTACAGGTATGTAAAGTGACAAGAAGAAGAAGTGACACACACACTTGTGCGTGACTCGGGTGTTGGCATACTCAGGGGCAGGTTCTCAACAGACTGAAGGCGATTGACATGTGGTCCTTATAAAATATACGCATACATTTACTCTAACAACATCTACAGCTTTTGTGGGGGCAATTTTAGAAAATCAGATAGGCATGTGTGTGTCTTTATGAAACTGGCCCAAAATAGGCAACCACTTGCCCCTCACAGGCAACCTGTTATAAGATCATTCTCTAAATGTATAAGTGTGTTTCAGTATCAGGGCTATGGTTTACGAGTATCCAGATCCAAAAAGTACCCCTAAAGATCCTGTAATTGTCAGCCAGTGTTGCATGTGCCCAGACTGGTGCACACTGATTTTTTCAGAGAGAATTCTTCTTTTTTAAGATAAAAAAAATTTATAAAGCAGGGGGAAGGTGCTTTGTCTTTTTTTGTTTTTGTGTGTTGCTCAATCGGCCTTCAGCTCTGTCGGGGGATTTCCTTTGACGTCATTGGGCATGCCCTTTTTAATCGTGCATGCCTGGTATTCTTGCTCTTGGCGTTTTTTGGACTTTTCAGTTGCCTCTGCATGCAGCACTTCTCCTATGCTTCCGTGCATAGACTTATGTAAGTTTTTGGTTCCTTTTATTCTTTCTTTGTTTTTTAAGATGGCTTTGTTTATTTTCCCATGTGAGAGTTTTGGATTTTGTTTTTTCAGGACCAGCACGTTTCTTTTCATCCTGTTATTATGATCAGCATGTTACATTTCTGAGCTCCCTGAGAAAGCCGTCAGGCGAAACACCTGGTGTCGGGGCTCCAGCTGATGAACTTGACTGCTGCGGTGCCTAACTTTGATGGTCTGCTGTTCTTCAGATAAGTCCTTTGAACTATCCTTTGCAGTGTTGATGTCTCATGCTGTTAAACTGCTATATTGCCGTGCTGTGGCTGTTTAAGCTTTTTTTGAACGCCTCATCTATTTGGGTTCTTTATAGAGGTTTTTTTTTTACCATTGATGTTTTTGGAGTCTTTTTTATTATTGTGGCATGATTGTCCATCGATTGGCTCTTCCTCCCTGTTGATGTTGGTTGCAGGGTTGGCTGAGGTCTTTTGTCCTCTATTATTAAATTGATTTTAACCCAAATTGGTCTGGCTTTTTGTTCTTTCTCGCACATGTGGTTCATTTATTACTAATTCTTTTTGTGGTTTTTTTGCTTCTTTTGTGCCTAGTTTAGAGTTTTGGAGTTTTAGTTTTTGATCTTCTTGGCTCCTTGGGGGTTATTTTGTTATATAGCCTTATTCATGGTCAGCAGCAGCTACACTAGCGGAAAATATTGTGGATACACCTGTAAAATTTGAGCTCTCCGCGATAATATCTATCTTACTTACGTTAATTAAGTATCCTATAAATTAGATACTCTATGCAGATTGTTGCCATAACATTTGGGAACATATTACAAATGAATATTATCAACATTTATCAGAAAAAACTTCGATTTGGAGTCAGACAAGGTAATTGATGTCTTTTTCTCAGGAAAATGATATTTTTCATGAAACTGTTGATCCACTTTAAGCAGGTTTTATGCAGAATCTCATGTATAAGCTGGCGCTTCAGATAATGTGTGCTATACTCCCAGGTGTATACAAGATGTATCAGTCATATTTGTGCTTTTGTTATTTTTACAAATTTATTTTATTTATTAGTGAAAATATTTTTAAAAAAATGACAAATGCTTAATAAAAAGTTTCCAATTTGGAATATGTTGTTGTATTTTGTAGATTAATGATGGCAGCAACAAAGAGGGTTGACTGGTCTCCTAAAAAGAGAGCAATGATTGTTAGGCTGGCTTTAAAAAATCGTAAATCATCTGCCAAGGACATCAATCAGGAACTTTTGGATCTTGGTGTGTCCGTTACTGATCGAATTGTTCAAAACAGGCTACTCAATGCCAGTCTGAGGGCAAGAATTCCAAGAAAGAAACCTTTTCTGAATATTCTTTCTTGGAATTCTTGCCCTCAGACCGGCGTTGAGTAGCCTGTTTCGAACAGTTCGATCAATAACGGACACACCAAGATCCATAAGTTCCTGATTGATGTCCTTGGCAGATGATTTACGATTTTTTAAAACCAGCCTAACAATCATTCTGTCAGTTTTTGGAGTTGTAGACGTTTTCCTTCCTTTTCCCTTCTGAGTTGCAACACTTTCAGTGACTTTGAAACGAGCACCCAACTTTTGTACACCAGATGCTGTCACTCTATGGCCCATCTTCTGAGCGATGTCACGAAAGCTGTACCCCTCATTTCTCAAAGTAATGGCTGTTGCTCTCTTTTTAGTAAGTAGCAAGTGTACCACCTTTCTGAAATCTGAAATGGGCCTATAGTTATCCAGTTGCATGGGATCTGCCAAGCGAAAGAGCACTAAATTCAATCCAACTCTGACTGTCCAGAGAATGAAAGTAGCCTTCTGTCCAAAGATCAGACTCAGCCAGCCTAGACCCCCTTGATCAGAATTAAGCTGAACCGCTCATTCTCTAAGTCTGAACACAGTTAGGAGATCTTTACCTCAAAAATCCTAGCATATTCAAGAGTTAAAAAATAGGTAGGGCAGGAAGCCTTACCAAAAGACAGTTGCTGTACAGTTCTAAAAAAAGAACCTGTAATGTGACAAAGAAGTCTTAATCTGGCCCTCATGGTAAAGTCTCTTAGCCTCCCATGGCTCACTCCTCTAAGTAGTGTCTGCATGTTTCCAAAAAAGCCACAACTCAGCTATTCCAGATGCAAGCATTCCTACTTATGCAATCACAAAGCCAGGGTATACCAAGGAGAACACTTTTCCCTGCCCTTCACTACTTTAAATTTCTGAATTGGAACAAAACAATCATAAAGATAAGACAGGACAGAATTCCAGTGGATGACCACATCATCAATGTTAGGAGCATCTGTTGGCCAAGCTGGCAATCCATCTAAAACTACCAGGCCATTAGGAGAGGCCAACTCACAATCAATAGGGATAACTTAAAAGATATAACCCAGTGGTCTGACAAAGGTACCGACTGCATCCAAAGCTTAGAGGGAGCAACCGAGCTATCAGCATTTCAAAAACAATAAGATTAAGAATACAATTTCCATCATTGGTCAGCCACCCTATGATTTAATGGGTCAAACTATACTTTCATGTAATTATTAGAATGCTAGATTTATATGATCTGTTTTGAACTTATGAATCGTATTTTCTATGTTATTGTACACCACCAAGGGTGAGGTTTTCCCGTAAAGACAGGTTATCCATTTTCAGAAATTAATAAATAGATAATGTTTGATGAGCTATAAAAAAATGTGATTGTGTAATAGATACCAAAAGGCATATACAAGCAGATCTAGCAAAAATAGTCCAGCCATAATTCGGAAGGCAATGTGTCATTCAAATCCATCTTCCAGGTCTTTTTAGTAGCTATAACAGTCCTTACTAGTCTCTAAGAAACTGGTAGTTTGTTACAAATATCCTCCAATTCCCCACCTTTAGTAAGAAAAATGAAATCTAACTTGCTTTTTAAACAGTGTTGCAGCTGAAGCTACCAATCTGGTGACCAATTTGGGAGACTTAAAAACTGAGATAGGGAGGGGTGTAATCTTTAGTTATCAAAAAATATGAAAATATTAGAAATATAAAGGCTAAAAATACAGGGCTCAAAAAAGAATCAATAGAACCAAGAAGTGAAGTGACAGTCTAGAAATGTTCAGAGATCATTTTAGAAGCCCTACACAGTATATTCATGTGTTAATAGCAGCATTTATATATGTCGACTGCACACACGTGTACATGATGATTTCAGAATGCTGCTCTTTGCACAACGGGATGGCCTGGAATGCTCAGATTCAAAAGGGACATGGTTTGTGTATGTCCCATTTTACAATGGGCATACATTTATAGTTCCAAAGATTTCAGTCATCTTTTTGCACTCCTGCGAGATGTGCCTAATTACTGCAAAGTGCACGTTTTCACCAGGATTGAGAGGGTGGTTATTTATCCACCTAGTACATTTTTTAGCCTTTAAAATGTAAAAATGTACATTTTGGGGCCTTACTGCTTCATTGAAACAGCTGAGGAAGTCCATTCAGCCTGTCCTTCAATACCAACTACTAAGCTTTACGGTCCTTTTTCCCTTGGAGATCCTCTGTGTTTGTCCCATGCTTTCTTGAATTCAGATACTGTCCTCATCTCTACCACCTGCGCTGGGAGACTATTCCATGAATCAACCACTCTTTCCGTAAAGAAATATTTCCTCAAATTACTCATGAGTCTATCCTCTCTCACCTTCATCCTATGCCCCCTCATTGCAAAGGTCACAATGTTTCTGCCATATTATACCAGTGTCATAACAGGTAGAGCATCGATTACAGCTATATCCGCCTCCTTAAAGTTGTTCAGTTAGTACCGTCCTCCGTTTCCCACTGAATTCATTCAGCCCTGGTCTAATTAGATAAACTCTATGAGTGTACAGCTAAGAATTTCTCTGCAAGGATGCACTGTGTGCCATTATTACAATGTGCATGGTTAGCTGAATCATAACGCAGCTAGCACTAACTGATTTATTATCACTGATTCTGGCTTTACAGTCAAGTTGCTGAAAGGGCGCAAGGAAGGTTTAATGAAAAATGATTTTGTGTTTTCTAGGAGCCTATCCTGCCAGCATTTTAGCTTAGTCCAAATAATTACAGCAACTTTCTAGCTCATTTATCTTGATAGGTTCATGGATTTTGCAGTTCGATTAGTTTCAGACCTTTGTTAATCCAAACGAGTTGCACCTTAGCTGCAAGTTTGTGCACTAAACAAATACGGGTTTTTCTTTCCATACCTGATTTCCTACCAGTCTTCTGAATGCATTAAACAGGGTCTAAAAGAGAACCTAAAAATTCAGCGCAGCAACAAATCGTATGTAGATTCCAACTCTTATGGTGAGCCTGTGCTTTGAAGTGCTCCTTCCCACACCCTCATAATCCAGGTCTCCGTAAGATACAGTTTGCATGATCAACTTTTGTTTTTCCTGAGAGCTACTGGCTGGTGTGAAAAATAAATAGCACCACTTTACTAAACGAGTTGGATAAAATTGGATTGTACGGACCTCTTGCTCAAGATGTACACAGGAGAGCATCAGCATTCTAAACAATTTCCTATCTTGTTCTCATACGGATACACAAGGACAAAACATGTTATTCAACATCCATCAAGATTACAGTGAGAAATATGCTAGCAAAATATGTGCAAGTGTCATAAATATATATCTAAGTGCCAAACACTGGTAGGAGTTCAGGTTACCTAACAGGGTTGCATGGAAATAATATGTCTGCGCATTCAAGAGGGTTAACATAGCAGCCACAGTAGTTCATTCCAAGCGAGATGCAAACAAAACTTTTGAAATATCAATTGTATGCTTATTTATCTTATACATTGTTCTTTTAAATACTGTAAAAATAAATGTTATTGGAAGAGAAACTTATTAGCACTGAACACACAGTATTTTTATACAAGGCCTGGCAAGACATGACCACAATAAACCTGTGATAACTGGCAAGAGGATCTCTACTTTTCAGTCCTTTGCCAGTAAGTTCAGAGGAAATAAATACCTGGAAGTTTACCATAAGAATTTCTGTCAGGTTTCCTGTTTTCTTCCAGACAGAAATATCCAATCACAAACTTTGTGATCGCACTTCTTAGTATACAGGGAAAATGAAAAAGAACTGGTGAAATTTTAAAAAGAAATCAATTAAAAAAGGTGTACCTTCAGTGTCAATCAGTATGCATTAGGGAGCCTATTTACTACGTTGTGTTAGCCCTTTAATGTGGGAATTACCACATGCTAACTGCACAGTGTGCAGTTAATGCATGCTAATTCCAACGTTAAACAGCTAATGTGGAAAACGACATCTTCAGGCGGGGAATGGCACCTTACTGTTAACGCCAAGCTCTTTACCACACATTAATTGTTAATGTGGCAGATAACACAGGGCAGCAGGACAGGCCCGACCACTAGGCAAGCTATTCATTCACCTAGGGCAGCAGATTCTGGGGGCAACAAAGAGCAGCTACAGCAAAAGCAAAATAATGGGATCTAACAGCCGCACAAACTCAGACTTGTTGGAGCTTGCTTTTTCTCTCAAGAACAATAATCTGCAATAGTCTATTTGCCCTTGTTAGTGGCTTTGGAAAATCTCCCTCATAATGTATATATTTGCAAAACAATGTTTACTATTTAAAAATAAGAGGCCCAATATTGAGTTGGGCAGGCTATGCGCCCCTACGGTACATAACCCAATCTGCCGACCCTTAACCCCGGATATTCAATCTCGGGGTCATATGTGGCCCCGGCACTGAATATCCAGGGATCGCCGCAGACACAGGAAGCCGCAGTAGCTACCGGGCAGCAGTGATATTGCTGCTGCCTGGTTAGCACTTGTCACTTTCTCTGCTCTGCCCCAAAGCGCCCCTGATACACCCCGATGTTAACTGGATAGCATCGGGGTGCGTAAGAGAATTAGGAGGAGGTATTCAATGGCACTAACTGTGTAAGTACCATTGAATATGCCCATTTAAGGCATTTACACGGTTTACTGGGCTGTAAACTGTGTAAATGCCTTTCGAATATCGGGCCCAAGATGTCCTAAATATGCATTTTTATAGGATTTTTTGGGGGTGGGTTGGTATTGAGATGATTATGATTGAGTTTAAGTATAAACATTTTTTTGGGGGGGGGGCATGCTGGGGTCTAAAAGCTAATTGTGAGGGGGCACAAGGCTAAAGGTTTGCATAGGGCATCTAAAAACCTTCCACCAGCCCTACAGACCTGCAGAGCAGTTAATGCCCTCTCAAGAGGTAGAGCTAATTTCAGTGTGCGTTATCTATTCTACAGTTAATGCATAGCAGAACCTTTCCCTTTGTGTTATCTGCACCACAGCCTTCCCAGAAATGCTGGGAACACCTCCAGTGCTTAACACAGAGGTTTTGCAGTTACTGCACATTAAATTTGGCCACCATTGTATGGCCACTGCAAAATCTTAGCAAATTACGGAGGTTGGAAAAATTAAAGAAAAATAATTATGAAACATCATTGGTACATAAATAATAATTCTGTTTTCTAACAGAGATATTTCCCATGACAATGAATACTATCAACTAATTGTCCTTATGTTACCATTAGATGTCATCATCTGTGATTCAAAATATTTGTCATGTGGACATCATCTTATGATACTACTTGTGGCTGTGGACATTATCGTTTAATTATTCATTTCTTTTTCCTTTCATACCACCCTCCCTGAAACCAGGTTGTGCAGTAGAGTTTATAAATGTAAAACACAAACAACTTTGCATTCAATTAAAAAAAGCCAAAGCCATTTAACCTTCCCACTTTTATACCCCTCCCCTCAAAGAAACAGATCCCATGTTCTTGGTAAAGGTGTGATGAATATCAAGTTATGATGAGGTTCCAATGAAGGTAAAAGTAACCCAGGTACATTACCTTTAAGTAAAAATCTGACAAAGTTGAAAGATTCCAAATTAACCCTGCCATCAAAAAGCCAGACTGTTAATATTAACAAAAAAACAAACTTTGAAATGCCTGTATGCAAATTCTAGACATCTAAAAAATAAGATGGGAGAGTTAGAATAGATAGCAATGAATGAAAGGTTAGATATAATTCGAATTTCAGAGACTTGGCGGAAGAAAGATAGCCAATGGGACTCTGTAATACCAGGCTACAGACTATATCACAGTGATAGGGTAGGTCACATTATGCTAAAGAAGGCATTGGCCAAACAGGATAAAGGTTTTGCAGGAAACAAAATATACAGTACAATCACTATGGATAGAAATTCCATGTAAAAAGAGGAAGGGAATGCAGTAGAGGTACATTACCGGCTGCCTGCACAGAATGAACAGACAAGATGATGAAATGCTAACAGAAATTAGGGAAGCTTGCAAAGTTTTCAACACAGTAATAATGCAAACTTTCAATTACCCTGGTATTGACTGGGCCAATGTCATATTAGGACATGCTAGGGGGATAAAGTTTCTAGGTGGAGTAAATAACTGCTTCATGGGACAGCTAGTTCAAGAAACAACATGCGGGGATGCTATTTTAGACCTAGCCCTCAGTGGAATGCAGGATCAAGTGCAAAAAATAACTTTTGGGGCCACTTGGCAATAGCGATCATAACATGATCACATTTGATTTAATAAATGGAGGGAGGATAGCAAGGAAATTTACTGTGCTAGCATTTAACTTTCAAAAAGAAGACTATAATAAAATGAGGAAAATGGTTAAGAAAAAACTAAATTGCGCAACTTCAAAATTTAACAGTTTATATGAGGCCTGGGCAACATTTAAAAATACTATCTTAGAAGCCCAGATCAGATATTTCCATGCTTAAAAAAGGTGGAAGGAAGGCTAAATGACAGCCAGCGTGGCTTAAAGGTGAAGTTAGAGAGGTTGTTATAGCTAAGAGAAACTTTTTCAGAAAATGAAAAAAAGGAGCCAAATGACAAAAACAGGAAACAACATAAATACTGGCAAGTTAAATGCAAGGCATTGATAAGGCAGGCAAAGAGAAATTTTGAAAAGAAGCTTGACATGGAAGCAAAAGCATATAATAAAACTTTTTTAAGTATATTCATAGCAAAACACCTGTAAGTTAGACCATTAGATGATGGAGAGGTAAAAGGTGCACTGAGAGAGGACAAGGCCATTGCTGAGAGACTGAATGAATGTTTTGCTTCAGTCTTTACTGAAGAAGATGTAGGAAACTTACCCATGCCAGAAATGATATTTAAAGGTGATGTATCAGAGGAAGTGAACCAAATTTTGATAAAGTGAGAAGGTGTTATACAGTTAACTGATAAGCTAATGAGCAGTAAATCACTTGGACCGGATGGCATACATCCCAGGGTACTGAAAGAACTGAAATATGAGTTTGTAGAACTACTATTAGTAATCTGTGATCTATCATTAAAATCATCTGTAGTACCCCAAAATTGGAGAGTGGCCAATGTAATGCTAATTTTTAAAAAGGGTTCTGGGAGGATCGCATCCAGTCATCGTGAGCGATTGGAGGCTCCAATATCGTCTGAGGAGGTGCAGCCTGCCATAGCGAGGGCGGATCTCTGTAGGGCCCCAGGAACTGATGGATTTAGAGCAGAATACTATAACATTATGGTACTAGATATTCTGGCCCTGCTGACAGATGTTTTTAATTGTTGAATGACCCGGGGGGAGCTGAGGTATGATGTTAATTCAGCCCATATTATACTGTTACCCAAATCGGGTAAGGATGAAAAAATGGCAGAATCATATCGTCCGATATCCCTTCTCAATCAAGATTTAAAACTATATGCTAAGATATTGGCAGAATGCCTGGCTGGCTGTGTGCCTGCCAGATTTGCTGCATTTAAGCCAAACGGGGTTTGTTAAGGGGAGATACCCTGTCAGTAATCTGTGGCAAATAATTGCCGCTCTAGAAAAGATCCATCGGACGAGTGCCTCAGTGCTCTTGGTCATCTTTGATGCGGAAAAAGCATTTGATAGGGTCAATTGGTCCTATCTGTTCCAGGTCCTGGGGACCTATGGATTGGGAGAGGGTTTTATAGGGGGGTGCGTGCCCTTTATTACCATCCCACTGCACGAATAGAAGTAAATGGTGGATTAACACCCAGTATAAACTTGGAAAGGGGAACGAGGCAGGGCTGTCTCTTATCGCCATTGCTATTTGTCCTGTCACTGGGTCCACTACTGAGGATAGTCAATGCTAATGTGAAGGTTTCTGGGGTTATTAGGGTAGGGAATTTTTCAAAATGTTTGCCTTTGCGGATGATTTGTTGGTGTTACTAACAAACCCGCAGGAGTCCCTGCCCAACTTATTATGGGAGATGTAGGAATTTGAGGCTGTTTCAAACTAAATCCGAGGCCCTAGATGTGTTGGGGATCCTTTGGGATGACTGGCCAGGGCTGTTCCCCCTCAAATGGGAGGGGGATAAATTAAAATATTTAGGTATCTGGCTACTGGCTGACCCACAGCATCTTTATGGCGTAAATGCCCCCCTCATGATTGGTTAGATGCGAGATAAGCTAAGGGACTGGAATCCCTTGCCATTGTCGGTAGCAGGGCGGATTGCTGCGTATAAAATGGTAGTTTTCCCCCAGCTTCTCTATACACTGCAGTTACTACCTCTCAAATTGAGACGTCGGGATCTAAAAGAGATAGAGAATCGTACAGAATTTTCTTTGGAAAGGGAAGAAGCCTAGATTGGCCATCGTTATACTTCGGGGATCTTGAAGTGAGGGAGGCGTGGGTCTCCCAGACTTGTCACAGTATAATTTGACTTGTGTTTTAAGGCACGTTAGAGATTGGCTAGGGGGAAGCTCAACCTATACACCTTGGGAGATGGAGGCCTCGATGGTGGCTCCTTTGACACCAGCGGCAGCCCTGCATACCCTCAGATCCCAACTTCCGCCGCAGGCTCGAGAGAGTTTATTAATAACAGGGGTTTGGGATGCGTGGAAATACCTCTGTAAATTGTTGGGGTTGCCTGCAGATGTTACAGGGTATCTGCCGATACAGGGCAACAGGGACTTTCCCACAGGAACTGACTCGAAGACCTTTCGGGAGTGGGCTTTACTTGGTATCACGCAGGGAGGTATTTTATTATTAGGTGAGCTCCAGAGCCACTTTCATCTATTGGGGAACCCGTGCTTCCCGTATGTTCAACGCCAACACTATATAGCCTTTTTAAACAGGCAGGGGTTGGAGAAAGCATCCATGGACAAGTGAGAGGCATGGTTTGAATTTGAGGATCGTGCAAGGGTCTCTGTGGCTTAATATTGTAAAAAGATACGGGATTGCTCGCAAACAAGTATGGGGAATCGTGCAGTGTATAGGTGGGCGGAGGAACTTCCTTGTACATTGGAGGGATTTGCTTGGATGCCAGCGGTAGCACGTATACCCAAGCTTTTTCAGGGAGCACTGCTGAGAGAGATGCAATTTAAAATTTTGACAAGGGCATATATCTCTCCACAACGCACATGGAGGGCGGACATTGCTGAAACTACAAAATGCCCTTGGTGTGATCAGGAATCGGCAGGTCTGGGTCACATGTTTTGGAAATGCTCACATATACAGATATTTTGGGGGGAAATCCAGACCTACTTGGGTCAAGTATTGGGGCAGCAGATATTCATTACCCCTAGACTGGCAATCTTGGATGCACTAGAACCATTACGGTTGAGAAACAAAGGGGGATGCTTATTAGTTCAGAAGGCATGCTTATTGGGTAAACTCTGTATATTAAAACACTGGAGGAATCGTGAAGGCCCGCAGTACTGGGAATGGCGAAATATACTTCACCAATTTATAGCATGGGAAGGGCTAGCCTCCAAGAAAGGGGGGAAGAAACAGGATAGCTTTTTAGTTACCTGGGAACCCTATTTGCAAACACTCTCCTCAAGGGCCCGGAATGATACTCTTGCCCTTTGAAAGACCCTCAGGTACTGTCGATGGATGCACGATTATATGACCAGATATGGGCACTAAAGGTGGATGGGAAGATATAAGGAAGTTCATGTCAGACATGTGGGGGGGGGGAAGGAGGGAGGGGGGAGAGAAAAGGGGGTGATAGATTAGGGGCCACAATACATTATTTGGCTATACTCGTTTGTGTTCTTCAATAAGGGGGTTGTTAAGTTGATACTGGTGTTCTGGCTTGCTGTAAAAGAGCCATAACAGCCATCCTAAGAATCACGGACGTGAAGGAGTCGGGGGAGGTAAAGGAAGGGGGGGTGAGGGGGGGTGAGGGGAAAAACTGAAAATGTTTTGCTGAATGCTGTATAACTTGATATCATTTGTGACTGTTTCATTGTATGAGGCAAAATGTGCAGCAGTATTTTTATTTTTGTATTTGTAAATTTCAATAAATAGTTGTACCATAAAAAGGGTTCCGGGGATGATCCAGGAAACTGCAGAACAGTGAGCCTGACCAGGCAAAATGATAGAAACTATTATAAAAAAAAAACAAAATTTCTGAACATGTAGATAGTCATGGTTTAATGGCAGAAAGCCAACATGGATTTAGCCAAGGAAAGACTTGTCTTACTAAACTCTGATATTTTTTTGAAGGTGTGAATAAACAGGTAGATAAAGGTGAGCTAGTTGATATAGCGTATCTCGGTTTTCAGAAGGTCTTTGACAAAGTCCCTCATGAGAGACTCTTGGAAAATTATAAAAACATGGGACAGGAGGCAATGTACTATTATGGATTAGGAACTGGTTGAAACTGGTTGAAAGACAGAAAACAGATAGTAGGGCTAAATGACCAATTTTCTCAATGGAGAAAGGTGAATAGTGGAGTACCCCAGTGATCTGTGCTGGGCCCGCTGCTTTTTAACATATTTATAAATGATCTGGGAATGGTAATAATGAGTGAGGAGATCAAATTTGCAGATGACACCAAATCATTCAAAGTTGTTAAGACACAAGAGGATTGTAACAATTTGCAAAAAGACCTTGATAAATTGGGAGGATCATTCTGAAATGTTTAGCCATGATTTGGACGTCTGAGACATGCATGTGGACATAGAAATCACAGACACATTTCTATAGCCATTCCACAAATGATGTTTGCAGGCATCTCTGGTGCAGGGATATCCAAGTAGGCACAGGGGTGTGTCTGGGGAGGAGCAATGGGCTTACACATCCTGTTCAATCTCAGAAATGGCAGAGACATCTGCAGGCACATCCATGTTGACACCTGCTCCAAGTACAAATAGGCATCAGGAAACTGCTTGTTTTCACCTGAAAATATCCAGAGAGTGTAGAGAAGACAGAGAACTAAGTGACTGGGATTTGAACCCCGGCAACCCTTCTCTTAAGCCATTGCTCTAACCATTATGCTATTAGACATCTTGGTTTGGATATGTTAACTTGGGGACATTTATATAGACATTTGCTATACGTGCATATCCGGCATGTCCACTTGCACATGCCTGCTTTTTTTCAGTCATTCTGGCTTTGATGTCCCAGATTGCACTCGGATGCCCATTGTGTAATGTGCCTCCATGCATCTAAATGGCAGATGGCATTTAATATGGATAAGGGCAAAGTTATGCACTTAGAGAAGAACAACCCAAACTAAAGTTACACGATGCAAGGTTCCACATTAGGAAGCACCACCCAGGAAAAGGACTAAGACGTCGTTATGAATAACTTATTAAAACCCCCTGTTCAGTGTGCAGCGGCAGCCAAGAAAGCAAATCGAATGCTAGGAGTCATATGGAAAGAAATGGTGAATAAAATGAAGGATATTTTAATGCCTCTGTATCGCTCCATGATGCGATCGCACCTTGAACATAGTGTGCAATTCTGGTCGCCGTATCTTATAAAGGATATAGCAGAATTAGAAAAGGTACAGAGAGACAAAAATGGTAAAGGGGATGGAAGGATATACCTATGAGTAAAGGCTTAAAAGATTAGGATTCTTCAACTTGGAAAAGAGACAGCTGAGGAGAGATATGATACAGGTCTATAAACTAATGGATGAAATGGAACAGTAAATGTAGATCAGGTGTTTACCCCTTCAAAAAGACTAGGGGACATGCAATGAAGTTACAATGTAGCACATTTAAGACTAATTGGAAAAATGTTTTTTCACTTAATGCATAATCAAATTCTGGAATTTGTTACCAGAGAATGTAGTCAAAGCTGTTAGTGTAGTTGGATTTAAAAGAGATTTGGACAAGTTTCTGGAGGAAAAGTCTACAAACCATTATTAAAGAGGACCAGGGAAATCCACTGCTTACTCATTGGACAAGCAGCATGGAATCTGTCTACCTTTTGGGAACCTGACAGGTACTTAGGACCTGGATTGGCCAGTGTTAGAAACAGGATACTGGGCTTGATGGACCTTTGATGTGACCCAGTATGGCATATCTTATGTTCTTAGCACAATTAAGGTTAAAACTGATCCAGTACATTACTTCCCCAAAAGTAATTTAAAAATGAGAGCTGGGCTTCATAAAATCTGAAAATAAATATATTTAGACCAATTTAAACTGAACAGTTGTTTCATCCCATCACTCATCAAAACATGGCTCAGTCCATTGCATAGCACCCCTTTCAAGCAGAAATGCTAACAAGCGTTTTTTGTTTTGTTTTTTAATTATTATTTTGTCTTTTAAAAAGTCCTTAATTTGCTTGCATCAGTTTTTGGAAGGGGAGAAATATCTTAAAACTAAGATGAGTGATAAAACAAGCTTGGTTTAGTTCAGGATGCAGAAAGAGCTTTTGCCTAACGGGGTGTACAGGATGGGCGACTCTACATGGGCAGACTGAGTGTGATACTGTCCTCTCCCTATCACACTGAGATTTCATTACAAAGAGCACATAGTCCTTAGTGCAGTTATATGGTATCTTTATGATATATATAATTATTATATGTCATACTTTATCTTTGCTTTATTCATTTGCTAAAACACCCACTCAACAGACTAACCCTCCATCATTCAGAAGCACAGGATACAACCAAAATCATCTTTTCTTTCAAATCCCAGGATTTCCTTTTTCCAGATCAGTAAGCTCTCAAGTGAAATGAGTGTATCTCTGTAAACATTTTAATTAGGTACGGATGGTTCATACATGTTTATCACAATGACTATGAAATTAATAAGAGCCACATTCAGCGTCAACAGGGCTTATCAGAGCTGCTAATTCATTTGACCCCGGTGCTGCAAGTGGTGATTGTGTTCACAGAGAGGAGCCACTGGTGGAGAGTGTTAATGTTTAAAATGTTATAACATGGCGTTAATTGCAGTTTGCAACACACAGGCACCTTCATTGCCATACAATTTGAAATAGATTATCTACAAACACTTGCCTTTAAGGTAGCAATATTGGAACGCATACATAACATCACTAACAAAATATTTGATTAAAAAGCCATCAAGCATATCCGAATAGCAGAAATGGAAAGGCCTAGTGAGGACCAGCTTTTATTTCCTTTGGGAAGTCCAGGCAAGTGTGCCACAGGGCTTTCTTGGCCCTTGTTGCCAACAGTAAGCTTCCCGCTTTGGCTGGCCCTCTGTACAGTTCTGAATATCCTGCACTGAACTGTTGGCTCCCATGGCCTTCCCTTCCAGGTGGACCTTTACTATATGACTAGGATTGCCAACTGACTCCAGGTCCGCCCAACAGGTTGAATCCAGTCCTGGGTTTACCTTATTGCATGCAGGGATATGTAGTTCTGATTTCTCCATTGCATTCCATAAGAAAAGTCATTGCATGCAATGGGGTAAACCCAGAACTGGATCAAGCCTGTCAGGCGCATCTGGAGCCAGTTGGAAACCGTACATATGACTTTTACAAACTGTGATGGCTTGTGGCACTGTATTACATTCTGAACGAAATCACTGCTGGCCATCCACAACCACTGAAACATCACGCTCTCTCATCGGGGCCCTGATACGGAGCATAGCAAGCACATTAAACACATGCGTGGGAAAGAGATTTAAATACCTCTAGGAGAGCAAAATTAATGCTCTGACCATATGCCAAGGGGCGCTTTAGAAACGATAAGCAATAACTGGGTGACAAACTGGCCGAATTGGAATTTCACAAAGGGGCAGGACACGAACAGAAATGTGTGGCCCACTGTAGAGAAAGCTTCAATGCTTTGCTAGGACAGAGACTTACGGAAACGACTGGATGACCTCTGATTTCTCTAAAGGAGAGTGCTACCTTCTAAACTCAGTCTCTCTGTGGTTTCTTTCTCTTCAGTAATCGGAAAGAAGGATGGGCTCTTCTCGTTCAGATGATCCCTATGAGATTTGGTGTTTTGGCTCCCGGGCCTAGATATTTGCACAGGTGTCTTTCGAGTAAGTATCTGCCTGGCTGCGAATCAAACCACCACCGCAACCCGCTGGTCACCTCGGTACAGCGGTACACCGAGCGCTTTAGACCACTTCTGCGCTGTGCGGCCACAAGCTAGCGACAAACGACATAATAAGAAGACGCCCTCCACCAAGAGCCTGCGCGCCCTCCCCGGAGAGCGCTGCTAGTTTCAGAGGACAGCAACGTCGCTAGATCAGAAGGAAAAAAAGATGCAAGTCTGGAGCAATAATTGCAAAAACAAAAACACGGAATAATAACCCCCCCCCCCCCCACACACACACACACAGACACTGGGCTATGGTCCGCGAATCCCTCCTGACATCTGCCAAAAATACTGGCCCTCCTCTTCTTGACTAAACACTACATTGTATGCACAGAGCTCAATAAGAACAAAAAAAAAAAGTCTACGACTTTTTGCAAGACAGGGGTGCGAAAGGCGATGGCTTTTCCGAAGATCTAAACTCGGCTATAACCGTTTCTACCAAAGCAAAGTTTTCTAGGCGGGCCAGCCACATCACGTTATCGCTGGGGTTTCTGACAAGCGCATCCCTGCAAGGCAGCTTCACTCACTCTTTTCCAATTTGCTTTCCAGGGTGTGAGCAATGCTCATCATCACACTGCTAGACCACACCGGGTATTAAAGGCGTCTACCTAAACCCAATCTAACGCACAAGGTAGCCAGTCTGCAGAGACGGATACCTCCTAAAGAACACGTAATAGATACTACGATGAAGGTAATCACCACAGCTGCTCCCCGTGTTTCCTACCTACGTATCCCACTGTGACACCTAAGTGTAGGATTTAATTACAGTTACCCTTAACGAGCGTATACTTTTATGCTTTCCCTTCCATCAGCCTATAAATTGATTTTTCTTTCCCAGGCTTTTCAACTTCCATCAAGGCATCGGATGCATGCTACAGTTGTAGATGACAAACTTTCAGAGCCCGCGTCGCTTGCAGTCTTTCCTGCCAAAATATTTTCGCGGAAACTTTCTCATTCGTGTTGTATCGGCCAAAGTTTGTTTTCTGTTAGGAAATTCTTCATCACTGACTCCAACCTGAGCCCAAGTAAAGAGTCTTTCAGTATCACCAGCTCCACGGACCACCAAACAAAGGATGCAACTTTGCACAAGGGATCCGTAGCCCTGCAGAGTTTCACGTTAAACATATAGGTACAGATCTAAAAAGAGATTTGTTTCGTGCATCATTTTCAGAGCCCGGAACGAAATTATCCTGAGTCACTTACACGGCCAACTCGGTCGATCAGGCACTGAGCCGGTGCCTGCGCTTTAATCTTACCTTCTCAATGCTTATTATTTATGAGCTGCGGCTGCTGGGCGAACTTCCAGTCTTATTCCGAATTCCCACCTTCGGAGAGAGAAAGGAGGGGTGGGGGGAAAGTTGGCTTCCCTGTGCTGATCCCAATTACACGGCCATCGTGCGGCTTAGAGAGGAGTCAGTGATGTTTTGAAACTGCAGAGAGCGACTGAGAGAGGCAGAGAGAGAGAGAGAGAGAGCTGTGATCAGAGCCCATGGCGACACGAGTAGGATTTGCTAAAAATAGCATGTGAATAGAGAGGGAGAGGCTGGCTGAGCCAACAAGCCAGGATGAGTTTCACAACAAGAGCAGCGCTGAGGGGCAGGAGGCGAGAGACAGCATCGCTCTGCACCCCGAAACCCTTCCAACACTACTGCGCCAGGAGAAAGCCCCCCGCACCCCCACACAAAGAAGGGCCCCCTGGTTGTCGCGATCTTTTTTCCGCGGTGACGGCTTCAGCTTTAGCCGGGGATGTGGGCGTTGTGCGCGCACTCCCGAGGTCTCCTGCCGCTTGCAGTCATCCGTTCCCTGTCGTTTCTCGAGGTTTACCTGGAGTTTAGCGCCCCGAGGGTGTTAGGGGGGCGAGAATCCGAGCCACTGTGCCTCGGCTCCCTGCTACTCTGTCCTTTCATGCTCGCCCAATACCCACAAAATATAAAAGTAAGACAAGTTAGGATGTGCTATTTAGCTCCAGGATGCACCCTTCTTTTAAGGCAGCATGTCACCACACCTATAGTGCTTTATTGGTTTTTGTGGATCGTAAATGGCCATTGATATGCAACAGCCTCCCCCCCCCCCCCCCCTTGGCCTACACATGAATTGCACTCCTCTGCGAAATTATATGTGTTCCAAAGAATCGGAGCTGGTTTGCAGCTATGTTGATTGTATCCTGTTTTGTTAATTAAAAAGGAAGCTCCAATTTGGCGTCTGTGCTCCTTAACTTAGTCTGCGGTGGGTATAATTAACAGAGCCATTGCAACAGTAAAAACAAAGCGATCAGTATTATTCGCTAGTAACGTACCTGCGTTATTGTAATCGCACTTTCATACGCGCCTAGAACTGGTGCGAATTACAGCACCTACTTTTTGCAAGCCATTCCTGTATATTGTAGTATTTTATAATCAATGTTCGTACTTGCTCGCTCTGACCAACTCTGCCATGTGCATGTCCACAATGATGCAGACGGGTATATTTGCCTGCTAGGGTATGTTATAACCGGGCATTGATGTGCATAAGTGACCACTCACACTGTAAATGACTGAAATAGTAACTAGGTATCTTCTTATAAAATTACCCTCATAATGGCCACATTTATGTCTGGAAAAGGGGTGCGACTTGAGATGGAGAGAAAGTTATGTTCAGCACAGATATGCAGTCGCTAAAGGTATAACTTGTACATCCAAGCACTAAAAAGGCAAGGACTATGTCTAAAGGGGTTACATTCAGCCTTCAACAGTCGGCCCTTTTTTTTAAATGCCTGTCATTGGGACTTATCTGGTTAGTAGACCTTTTGACTATTGCCACCTAAATAGGTGTACTTTTTTTTTAAAATGCTAGCTATGGGAGTCATTCTGAACAGGGAATAGCGGGCTGTACATCCGGTTCGGACGTAAAACCCCCACCATTGCCTGTTTGGCGATTCAGCACTAGTAGTTCCCCGCACGTATAGGGCATATGTGCTGGGAGCTCCAGGTGGGGGTGGGAGGGGACAGTGATGGGGAGGAGAGTGGGCGGGGTGGGGGCGAGGCACACAACACAAATGTATAGGGCCGATTCCGATCACAGCCCTTTATGTCCTGCTCTGAGGGGGATAAACGGGGTCTTATTCCTCTTCAGAGGTGGAATAAGTCCCCCTGACATTGCCGGCCACCCATGGAGGACACCCCAAAACAGGTGAGTGGGAGAATGGGTTTCCCCACTGCCCGATGCCTGATCCCAGTTTTGGCAGGCCCTTCTGGGGGTCGGGCAGTGGGGAAAAGTATATTTTAACTTGTGCGTAAGATCGGGGCTCCTGCATAGCGTCCTAGTGCCATGTTGGCAGGGCGCCACGGCACCGGACTCCATGCGGGAGCATTGGGGGGATTAGACAGGGAGGGAGCGGCACATGCACAGGGCCTGAATGAGGGCACATCCTGCCTGACCAGGCCTTTTTCTGATTCTGCTCCTGCAGGAATGTATAGCTCCCACAGGCGAAGAATTGGGTGCAAATCCGGCCTGTCCAGATTTTGGATGTCCAGACGGGCCCTGTTTGGAATTGGCCTCTTTATGTATAGGTGCTATTGACCATAAGCCCCATTTTACATAGGGGCTGAATGTAGGAAATGGTGCATTGAGCTTGGGATTTTCACATTTCCCCAGTATTTTACAAAATATTCTACTAAACCCGAAGCCTTTTGGAAAATATGTATAAAGATGTTGACAAATATTTGTTATGAAACAACCCAATCAATGGTCCCTTATCAGAGCAAAAGGTAGATCACTCTTCATGTAGCAAATGCTCCACTTTAACTATTACGTTGTGACTTTATAGCTAATGGTGTGGGATATAATATCCACACCATTAGCTATAAAATCACAACGTAATAGTTAAAGTGGAGCATTTGCTACATGAAGAGCGACAAATATTTGTTGGCATATGCAGAGCAAGTAAAGCTTTCAAAAAAATAGATGTCCAAAAACAGCAACATCACTCAGCAGCTTACATACATAAGTGCCCCCAGTTTCACAAACCTCTACATATAAGTGATGGCAATTAATTAGGGAAGTGGCAAAAAGGTTCTTTGTTAATTTTTGAGCCAAAAATAATAGAGAAGGCACTAAGGAAAACTACTCCTTTAAGCCGTCTTTTAAAGCCCTGACTTAAATCAGCACTTATTAAACCTATGGGTGTCTCATGGTGACAGCAAAATGTGTTCAAATATATTGCAAAATGGGAAATCGTGTATATCTGGCCCACCTAATCCACTTCCCATCAAAATCTCTACATGCCGACTATCTACACATGTTAATGGCAGCTTTCTGAAATTTCCATTTCCGTGCGCAGCACTGCTTACATATGTAGGTGCTTCTAAACTGACCTTTGAAAGGCCAGTTATACCTTTAGAATCTGAGTGTGAGCTGTGCCTCTGACTCTTTTCTCCTAGGTTTCAAAGGTATCAGAGGACAAGCACACAATGCAAAACTCCATCGACCCTAGACTGCATCCAACTTGCAGCTCATAAACCATGAGTCAAACTGAAAATTATAGATCTTGAAAAGAAGGTTAAAATTCATAAGAACATAAGAACATAAGATATGCCATACTGGGTCAGACCAAGGTCCATCAAGCCCAGTATCCTCTTTCCAACAGTGGCCAATCTAGGTCATACGTACCTAGCAGTTTCCCCAAAAGACACAGGTTCTGCAATGCTTGTACTGGGTCAAGCATTGATATCCTGGGTCCCTTTTTAATAATGGTTTATGGAACTTTCCTCCAGGAACTTGTCCAAACCTTTTTTAAACCCAGCTACATTAACAGCCTTTACTACATCCTCCGGTAACAAATTCCAAAGTTTAATTACACGTTGAGTGAAAAAATATTTTCTTTTATTAGTCTTAAATAGTTTACCCTGCTCTTTTATGCCATCATATGCCAAATAAAATTCTCAGCTAGATCCCAAGCAAACTGTATACAGCAAGTCCTTTTCTACACCTTTACCATGACATAAACCCTGTCTTCTGCATGTAAAAAGCCTCTTATACAATTGCCCTGCTGGTTAGCTGTGTAGAAAGCAGGCACAGTAAATGTTTATGCCTAGTATGTGACCTGCATGTAGGCTTGTTTGGGTGGACTTTCAGCAAGTGCAAACGGAGTCATGAAGTATCTGGGTATGCCTGTGCATTGAGAAAGCAGAAAGGTGAATGTATTTGACTGCAACTGTGGAAGATTTGATGAGCTCCATAATAGGTGCTTGCTCAGGGCCGGTCCAAGGGCCATGCTGCCTACCCCCCCCCCCCCCCAAGCCTTGCTTCCCCCCTGAGCCATGCCACCATCCACTGCATGCCGAGCCATGACTCCCCATGCTGAGCCACATTGCTGCCGATTCCTGCAGCGGGGTCAGGGAGGGTGTGGCTTGGCAGCAGGCCATGTGCTTTGGCACACATGGCCTGTTGTTTCTGACCCCGCCCCCCCCCCTCCGACATAACTTCAGGGGTTCAGAAGTGGTAGGTCATGGCTGCCAAAGCACATGGCCTGCCACCGAGCCTATCTAGTGGATGGTCTGGCCCTGAGCCTACTCGCACTTTCTACCTAGGTGGTCTGTTACAAAATTACCCCGATAAGAAGTCATTTTATAACAGGGTGCCTAGATTATTTGGGTAGGAAGGTGCCTGTCTATAGCTGATTTAGAAAGACAAGTGCAGATCTAGCAGCAATAGCTCCTACAGTGAGGACGCAGACATCACAGCTGCTTGAGAACAGATGTACGTGCCAGTGCGTATTTTATAAACTATACGTGCAAATCAGGACTCGGCCCAAACTCTGCCTCTGTCATTCTAATGCGATTTTACGCATCTATTTCATGTCTGTTTCATAAAGTGAAGTATGTGTATTCTTAACATTATCAAATACTAGCATACATGGCCAAAACTGCTTATTAATTTGTTCGCCAAAATTTTAAGAAACATTCATAAATTCTGATATCTTATAATTGGGGGGGGGGGGGCATATTCAAAATAGTTTAGCCTGTAAACTGTTTTGAATATCCCCCTGTAAACTGTGCTTAGCGGGATATTTAGCAGCACTAAAGTGTTTAATGGCACTGAATGTCCCCTCCTACCTGTTTGGTACGCTCCAATGCTTATCATCAGGACACTCTGGAGGCGGAGCGGGGCAATATTCAGCCACTGGCCAGTTAACCTTAACCAGCCAAAGTTAGGCCAAAAAAAACAAGCTGGCCTAACTTAGCCATTTCAGCTGGCTGGCTAGAGGCTGAATATCTTCACTGACTGGATAGCTAATTTGCTATCCGGGCACACTGGATATTCAATGCCAGTAATCAGATATAACCCTGGTAGTGAATATCTGGGTTTAAATTAAAGCAGTAACAGCCAGGCACGTTAAGTGTTCTGGGCACTATTGCAGAATATGCCCCCCATACATGTGTAATTGTGTGCTTTGCTTATGCTGTGCCAGTACTCCACCCCTGTGCACTCCCGCAGTGAAAGTACATGTAATCAGGTCTGCACACATATTTTCAGAATAGCGACCACATCAGTTATGCACATAAATGCCCATTTACATGCACATATGACTAAGGTACCTAGATTTGGGTACGTTCATGCACAAATATAGATGGTAATTCATAAAATTATCCCCATGACGTCCAAGAGATTTTTCTTCCTTCCTATACAATCCAATTAAAAGGGCTAGCCTATTGGCTAGGAGATCTGGGTTGGTAGGGGCTGCGGCTGCAGAGGTAATGCTCACAGTCCCAACCTTGAAAGGAAATTCCGAACATTGCACGATGGTGGCACCTACAGCTGGTATTTGGGGCTCACACTTAATGGATTGCAAAGGAAGTCACTGTCTCTGATTTCTGCCAAGTTCTAACACTGAGATGTCAACGATACAGAGGAAGAAAAAGGAGAAGATGAAAATGGTGCAGGAAGGAACTAAGAAACTGAAAATGAAGGCTGATGGTGCTGTAGCTTCAGAGATAAAAGCCCCAAAGAGCAAAAGGAAACTTCCAGGCCAAAAGAATGCTTAAATAAACATTAACATAAAAGCGAACAGGCTGCCCCTATGGACCAGGAGACCTATCCTTGAGTGACCTCTGCCTAGGCTTGCAGGATGGGGACCTGTGATAAAGACTGCTGCAGACGTGTCCCCTACTATTCCTTATATTCCGAGCGTAAGCTAAAGCAGTGCAGGCTATAGCATGGGATGAGACAGTCCTTTGAGAGGCGATTAAGCCTCTTCAGGAGAATCGCACTCCTGCTGTCTTGACAAGGGGTACTAAATCCTCTCTTACTCGCATCCAGGCCGCCATAAGACCATTGAAACAGTTGTCTATGGAAGTTCCTGCTCTATTCCCATGTTTCTCACTCTTCCCTCCACCCAGCCTGGAGTAAAATAAGAAATAAGGAGCGGAGCAAAACTTCCTGGAACATCTTGTCTTTCATTCCTCCCTACCCCCGGAATTAAATCATTCATTTGCAGTGGAAGCAAAGTAAAACTTGACATCACATCTCCAGCTCCCCTAGCATTTTCCTGCCCCCTGGAATGAAATCACGATGACGGGAGCAAAGCAAGAGCTGCCCTCGCCACATCTCTGCTTGTTCTCACCAACATTCCTGTGAAGGTGCGTGGGAGTCTTCGCCCACGCTTCTGCCAGTTCGGAGAATGGCAGCCATATCACGGTTTGAATTGCAAGAGCTGGCAATTTCATAAATTTAAACAGGTCCACCTAGTTCAATTCAGTATAGTAAAAGCAGTAGTCCTGATATTTTATTGGGACAGCCAGTATTTAAAATTAAGTGCCGGTCTTGGTGCTTCAATTTATTCATATATTTAGCAACAGTGCCACTGAATAGGGGGGTCATTGTAGAAGAGGAAATCATGGTTTGCATGTCTGAGAAATCTAGTTCAAATGTGTGAATGTCCGCAAAGTCATTTCACAAGGGCTGGATGTCTACGTGTCTGGTGTAAGCACATTCAGACAGAACGGGGCAATGGCAGGAGATGTGACAAGAGCGGTCTCATGTGCGCTGCCGATTTCAGAATGACGCTGCATGTTCCAAGCTGCCAGTGACCACATCTACTTGCTCTGGAGCACAACTAGGGTTAGAAAAAGCGCTTGTTTAAGTTAACAAGAAGCAGTTGCCTGCAGTTCCCTGGATGTCATTCGTGTTGGTACCAAAGCATGCTGGTAACATAGTACTTGGCTGGGCTGACACGCCATTACGTGTTCCTGTTTTTCAGATTGCAGTCCAAGACATGTAGGCATCAGAATATATGCGTGCTCCTTCTGAAGTCTTATGGCGGGCACATCCATGTTACCAGAGTTGGCGATGTTTTATTCTGAGAGGTGCAAATTCTGAAAATGCCCTAGGAACCTGCTGAGTTGGGCCCATTCTTTGCATGGTTTTTCTTTTCCGGAGATGTTTTTACTTTTGATTGGTGCCAGGTCACTTACATGCACCCACCTTCACAGTTGCCCCTTCCACTGGGTTTGAGACATTCTGACATGGAAGTCCCTGATTGCTCCTAAATGGTCTTTCTAAAATGTGCCTTCACATGTCTATCCGGTGACAATCCATTCAAAGTTAGGCTTGCTATGTCACTGTGCCAGTTTAAACACATAATGTATCTGTTTAGTGGCTGAACATTGCTGCTAGACATTTGGGGAGGTAATTCTATAATGAGCCACATCAATACATGCGTCACCCATTTTAAATGACTTGCGTGCAAGGATGGGCACTTATCGAAAAGCAAATTCCTACAATTCATGCATAAGTGCAGGTCAAGGTAATGGCGTGTCGTTCTGGAGTGGGCAAGTATAAGGGGCGGAGCTTGGGCAAAGCATAGGTGGAGCACAAATTTCCGTATGTAAGTTATAGGATACTATAGCTTGTGTGCTTTTCCTTCAAATCTAGTCGTGAGTATTTACATTAAGGGTAGGGCTGGTGTAAGTGGTTGTGCCTAGATTTGGTGTGCGTATCTCACCACTTATGCCCCTATTTTCTAAAGCAAAGCATGCGTGTACATTACTTTATAGAATAAGTGCCAAATATGCATGTGACAACGCACATTGAAGTAAGCAGTAGAATTACTCTCTTATAGGGCACTTTTGTAAGAGCTAGAGTTATACAATTTTATCACGCATATTTCATGCTTATGTTGTAAAGTCAGCTATGTGTGTACCTTATAAAATATGGGCCAAAGTGTTCAAAAACAGGCTTAAATTTAAGACATGAGCACTTATGCTAGCCCTTTGGCAGATATAAATGCCCACATCTAGATTTTGCAAGAATGTGCATAAATTATAGTACTTTATAAGTTATACATGTAAATTTGTGCTTTGCCCAAACTCCACCTCATGCACATGCCATTTCTCCAACACATACTTTCAGAATAGTAATGGTCTACACTACACACATAAGTGATCACTTATGCTCGTAATCCACTAAAATACATGAGCTATATGCTGAAATATGCGCAGAATGTAGACATGCTTTCTACAGTTGCACCCATAGTGCCGGCTTGGCCTTTGCCCTTCTCCAGTGTCAACCCTTATTTATATTAAGTTGGTTGTTTATTAAGTTAAATGGTCCAATTGTATCCAAATAAGAACTGAAAATACAGTATATGCATAAAGGACTTATGTGCTCACCATATAATTGACTCTGAATATAAGGCTCGTTTTTTTCAAAAGATTCTCATGTTCTGATTGGCTGATTACTCCAAAGTGCTCTAATACCTGATACCCTATTAGTGAAAGAAGGGTAATTTTCACAAGATTTTTCACAAGTAAAATGGGTTTTTTTACTGCAAAAGTAAGCTTTTATAAAAATGACCTGCCTGCTATGTGCATAATTTATGCATGTGGAACCTGTATGTGTTTAACTTTACCTGGACTGAGTGGAAGCATTGCCAGAGGTGGGGTCAGGGAGGGGTTTGCACTTACCTGCATATTTTTGCAAATCTGAGCAATTGCAATGTGTGGCTTCAAGTCAATGCAGACTCCCAGGTTTTCTTGGTAATGTGACCAGAAGTAGATTTCCATGTCTTTCTTCCAAGGCAATGGAGGGTTAAGTAACTGGCCCAAGGCATGCTATTGGGAATCAAACTCTGGTTGCTTGGCTAGCACGCCAATGCTCTAACCATTAGGCTGCTCTTCCACAAGTGTATGCATGTAGATTAACCCAGAACATATGTGCCTGCTAAAGACCAGCTATAACTGTGGGGTAATTTTCAGTGGAAGCATGTACGTTATTTTGCTTTGAAAATCTAGCAAAGCTCCCACAGCTAAAAGTAGGCATTTATATTTTACATATGTGCAGTTATGAAATTACTCCTTAATGGTTTTTTTAACAAGTCAATTGCACCCTAATTGGCTTTGACTTGGGTATGCCACTTTTACTTTTTGTAATAAAGGTGAATATAATCCAACTTTAATACTGAGTATTTAAACACATCCAACACAGAATAAATGTGGGTATACAGTACATACATATGTGAGACAGTGATGTAAATGATGTAGAATTAATAGAAATAATCTTATAAAACAAAAAGTATTGAAAAAAAAAATCTCGGGGGATTTTTTGTGCATTTTTTGAAGACCTTTCTCCATTCCACTGCAGAATCCTTAAAAGGAGATAAAATAACAATTTGCTTGTATTTACAGACAGCTCTTACAAATCCAGAGGGATGGCCAGGGTGATATACAATTGAAAAATACAGTAGGTAAGAGAACAGAGAATCACCAAGTTAACAATACATAACAGAACCCCCTCCCCCCCCCCATAAAAATACAACCCAGACTCCCTTCTTAAACATACCTCTGAAGCTCTTACTTCCTTCATACCAAAAGATTAGAACAGGTAATGTGTCTTTGTGAGATTAAATAAAGGCATCGGTTTCAGGCTAACTTGGTAGTTTGGTCACACAGCAATGTCACATGGGGGATCGGTCTCTGAGCTGCTTATTATTTATATTATTTATACTGGGACAGTAACTGAATTCAAGAAAGCATGGGACCAACACAGAGGATCTCTAAAGGCAAAAAGTGGACTGTTGTAGTTGTTATGGAAGGACAGACTAGATAGGCCATGTGGTCTTTTTCTGTCGTCATATTTCTATGTTTCTATGTTTCTATTTCTCACATTTCCTAGTGTGATTGAGTTTTTTAATTTTAAATGTCTGTTTTGTAGGGTGAACAAATGGAAGAAGGATAAAGAGCTTCATAAAATTACTTCAAGTATAAAACTATACCTGTTGGACTTTAGTGAGTCCTCAGATGCAGCTTTAGAGTATGTGTGCCCAGGGGAGGGGTTTGGGCAGAGTATGGGTAGAACTGTTTCTGAGCAGGCATAAATGTCAGTGGCTCCAATGTAGGTGCTGTTTCAGCCAGTTTTGTACTAGTATTTTATAAAGACGCAGGCACCAATGAATCTTTATAAAATAAGCTAAAAAGGGCACCTATACAAACAACCTTCACACATAGGGGACCAGTTATATGATTTCCCTCTATGCGTAGAAATTGCATGTGAGATGGGTTCGGGATCCTACCATCTACCTAGACAGGATGAGAAGGCAGACAGTGAAATGCTAACATAAAGTAGGAAGACTAACACATTCTGTAACACAATAATAATGGAGGATTTCAATTACTCCAGTAGAGGCCAATTCTGCACCCTGCACGTCTGGGCCGTCTGGATGTGCAGAAAATATACGTTCCCGCAGTTGCAGAATCAGGGCACTTGGACAGGCCAACGTACACTGCACTCTGCCCTAGTCCCCATCCAAATACCTGCCTGTCTCCACCACACATTGCTCCTGCCGGAATGTTGTGGCACCACCCAGCACAAGCAAGCAAGGCCTGATAGCGCTCCTGAGCTTTTTTCCCCACTGCCCGACCCTTGGCGGTGGTAGCCAGGGCCAGGATCAGGCAGTGGGGTCCTACCTGCAGTTGCTCCATGCCTTTGGGATGTCTGCATGCCCCGATTGCTGCCACCCCTGGGACTCATGCCACCTCCAAGGTGGATGTACAGGGCCATGGCCTGAATAGGTCCTGTACATCCAGGTTATGCGAACTGCCCCCGTTCCGCCCACTCTCTGCCTCCAACCCTTCCCCTCCCACCCCCATCCAGCATTCCCCGCACAAGCCCTCTGTACTTGCGGGGAGCTGGCAGCTTTGAATACAGTCCCAGTGAATATCGGGAATTGTACATCCAAACTGGACATACATCCTTGCTATTCGTTGGTCAGAATGACCCCCTTAGTGATTAGGTGAATGTCTCATTGGGACATGCTAGGAAAGGAAAGTTTCTAGATGCTGTTAATAACTGCTTCATTGAGTATCTTGTCCTGGAATTGACAAAAGGAGGATCTACTGTGGATCTAGTCCTTTCTGGAATGCAAGATCTAGTACAAGGGATAATGGTGGTGGGACCAGCACCGACGCTACCATCAGGCAAACTAGGCACTCGCCTAGTGTGCCAGCCCTCCAATGGTGCCAATTGCCACTGCTATCGCCCCTCTCTGAAACTGATAGCAGCAGCAATAGCCACAAACAGTCCCACGGAATTTATCTTCAAGCTTTGGCACCATGGGGCTGTTTGCTTCTGCCCCTCTCTGACTCTTGATGCTGACTTTCTGTTTGCATGGGAACTTGGCGTCAGACATCGGAGATCGATGGAAGCAAACAGCCCCATGACACCGAAGCTTGAAGATAAACTCCATGGGGCTGTGTGCATCTACTGCTGCTGCTGTCAGTCCCAGAGAGGGATGGCAGCAGTGGCAATGGGCGGGCTGCGGGAGGGGGGCTAGGACTGCTAATGGACTATCAGGGGGACTAGGACTGGAAATGGGCTGATGGGGGGCTTAGAACTGGAAATGGGTGGATCGAGGGGAGAGCTAGGGCTGCTAATGGGCTGATTGGTGGGGTTAGGCCTGGAAATGGGCTGATTAGGGGGGCTAGGACAGAAAATGAGCTGATTGGGGTGCTAGGACTGGAAATGGACTTATTGGGGGGGTTAGGACTGGTAATGGGCTGATGGGGGGCTAGCACTGGAAATGAGCTAGGACTGGTAATGGGCTGATTGAGGGGCTAGGACTGGAGTGGGCTGATAAGGGGGATAGGACTGGAAATGGGCTGGGACTGGAAATGGGCTAATGGGGGAGGGGAGGAGGGTGCTTCTGGCCCTGGAAGAAAACTAGGGACTAGGGCTACAAATGGGCTGAATCAGGAGGATGGTAGAATAGGACTGGAAGGGAGCAGATACTGAGAGGGTCTGCCAGGGAAAGGAGAGGGCAGGAAGGGAGTTGACACGGTGGAAGGAGGGGGCTGGAAAGGAGCTGACACCTGAGATGTACTGAAGGGGGAATGGAAGGGAGCTGACACTTGGGGATGGGAGTGGTAGGTGGTTGGGTAATGGGGAGGAGGCTGGAAGGGAGCTGACATGTGTGAATGGCACTGGAAGGGGGATGGACAGAGGGTAGGGTGACTGGAAGGTTGCTGACTGGGAGGGTGGCACTGAGAGTGGACGTGAGCTGATATCTGGGATGGTATTTGGACTAGAAGGGGCTGGACAGTGAGGAAGGAGGGGGACTGGAAGGGAATGGACACCAGTGGCAGTCATGGGAATGCAAGGCAGTTGACATTGGAAGGTATTGGAAGGGGAGGACTGGAAAGGGGGCTGATACTGGGGAGGGTTACTGGAACTGGAAATGGGCTGATGGAAGGAAGTGACGAAAACAAAAGAGATAAGAAATGGCAGATGGACCATAGACCACAGAAAGAGAGCTAAGAGAAGACAGAAAAGCAGAAGCCTCAGAAGCATGATCAGAGAATAAAATGGTCAGACAACAAAGGTAGAAAAAATGTTATTTAATTTTAGTGATTGGACTTTGTGCTATTTTTATATTTTACACAGTATTGGGGAGCTGCATCTCTTATTTATCTGATGTTGCATTGCATGTGGGCTCTGGCTTCTTGGGGTTTCAGTTTAAATTTTGTCTACATATGTTTATTTTTATTTTAGATTGTGGTTACTTCTTCTGTACTTGGTGAGGGTTGATGTTGTGAGTGTGTGACTGAGGTCAGGTGTTCTGTTAACATGGAGTTTGTACATAAAGATCTATGCTGTACTGTAGTAATTTGACTTGTTCAGCTATTCAAATAGGTGTATGGATGTAGTATTTACAGTGATGCTTTTTCTGGATGGGCTCCTTATGTGAGTTTTGGAAGTTTGTGCTGATATGGTATGGTAGGTTTGCTCTTTGTTGTAGGGTTTTGTATTAGTTCACAATATGCCTGGTACTGGAGAATAGTGGTTGTTGTTGTTAGTGAGATGATCAGAATCAGATTTTCTTTTTTTAAATATTGAGTTCTGTGGGTGAATGTCCTGCTTCTGCTCTGCACCTACTGTGGATGCAAAATATATGTTGAAAAAGAAAAAGCACGAACCATAATGTAGTTTATAACAACAAAATAAAAATGAGTTATAATTAAGTCTTATAAACTGTGCTGTTGGTTCTTGCTGTCTTTTATTTCCTTGGTGTGCAAACCGGACCTTACCTAGCCCTGTGCAAGCGGTGCAGCCACACAGGGCGCAAAGGTTTGGGGGGCGTATTTCGGCTGTCTGCTGTTGCCCTGCCGCCGCTGGCAGGACAATAGCAGGCAGCCAAAATGTGCCCAAAGCCTTTTCGCAGCACTTTAAGCAGGTCTGGTCCATCCCTCCTCCGACGCAATGTCAGAGCAAGGAGGGACAGATCTGCTTAAAGTGTTGGCGCCTTTCAGATCGGGTGCATGCCCCCCTCCTTTTCCCCATACCTCCGTCCAGTGCTGCCTGCTCTTTCCCTGCTGCCGGCGCCACCTTGAAAAAAACAAAGGGCAGCAGCAGCAGGGAAAGAGCAGGCAGCGCTGGACAGAGGTATGGGGGGAGAGGGGGTGTGTGCACCCGAGCTGCAAGTCGCACAGGGCGCAATTACAGCTCGTTACGGCCCTGTGTGCAAACATCTTGCATTTCCTCCATATAATCTAATTGGCTTTTTGATTTGGTTCAGTCTCTGATTGGATTTCTGAAAAAGCCCTGCCCCCTCTAAGGTGGTGGGGGGGCCCTTCTCATTCTTCGACTCAGGCAGCAGATTTCCTTGAACCGCCCCTGCAATCAAATATGTCATATTGACTAGGTTGAATGTCAATGGCCTTCCAGGAGGAGCTATTATGTCTCCTGGGAAGCTGAGTCTAGTCCATCTACTCTTAGTTGTGTCTTGTATCTCTGGTAATAGTTCCTGCTTCCTGATTGGCCCACATTTCCTTGTCTGGTTGAACTCCATGGAAAACCCTTCCTGGATCTTTTTGACTTGGGAATCTATTGACTCTTACTCTAGAGACTTACTCCAAAGACTTTCTTTGTGTCATGTACTTGTGCCAGAAATTCTGTGAAACAGTGTCTTTAAGTTTTTTTATATGGTTTCACAGAATTTCTGAATGGGGTAACTAATTAGACAACCATGGTCTAAAGTAGGCTTGGTAAATATCTGATAAGATAATGCAAATGTAATGTGTGCCTTTGAGTCAATGAATAATTTATTTATTTATTTATTATTTATTTACAGTTTCTTTTATACCGCGCTATTTGACATCAGTGCGGTTTACAATGAACATAAAACTACATGTCTCAAAAATTGATCTGTGCTTACAATGAACAGGACAATAAACTGGGTATACATAACTGGAAATTTCAGTCAGAGCTGCCCAGTTCTTTGAGGGAGATTTTAGGCCACTCCTGGATTGCTGATAGCCCTATCCCGTTGTATTATGGGTCCTATAGCACTATTTTCAATGGGTAGAATTAAGGACTAGAAATATCAGTAAGTTCAAAATCAGGACTAGCCAAAAAGTCTCTCTCTCTTGAAATTGAGTAACATGGCAACTCTGTTTGCACAAGAATTCAGGATTGTAAATCAAAGAATTCAACAAAGAAAAATTTTAACAAGGGTTCTAGGATACTTTTTCCAGAACTTACAGAGCTAAGAACATGGCACAAGAAAAGTCTTTGGAGTGCGTCTCTAGAGCAAGAGAATTATTTGGCACAAGAAAGTTTGATTATGTGACTCCTCTGCTTCATGACGAGCATTAGCTTCATGTTAAGTATCAGATTCTTTTTAAAATTCTGACGATCGGGCCTACTACATGGGTCTTTTCTCCTTTCTGGATAACCTTTGCAATTTCCTATGTTTCAGGCTCTTCTTAGCATCCTATCTCAATGAGACATTTGGGTAAGGGTGTCAGGAACTCTTGTTTTAGCATGCTTACTCCCTCTTTGTGCCTTACGTCTGTCAGTTAGGTTTGAATCCTCTTATAAAAAATTCCGGACAGGCTTTTCTGAGTCACTGGAGTCCGCTACTGCCTTGTCTATCCAATGACCTCAAATGGGACTGGGCTTAACTGGGGCTCTAATACCCAACCTCCCTTTTGTGACTTAACTGTGTAGTCCTATTGTATTAGTTCCTCATTTTCCCCTTGTCTTATGCCCTCCCCTGTAATTTACATGACTCTTATTACTGTTTCTGCAAAATGTTCAGATATTTACGATGAGCAGTATATGAAATAAAGAAGCATGAAGCAGGAGTCAACAGATTCACAAGGCAAAAAAGTCCAGGAAGGGTTTTCCCGTGGAGCTTAAGGTCAGACAAGGAAACTTAGGCTAATCAGGAAACAAACGAATTGTTAGAAATGTAAGATGCAGCTAAGAACAGGCTGACTAGAGCCAGACTTCCAAGAGACATAGGGGTATGTTTACTAAAACGGGCTAATGGTTAAACCGGGCTATCTGCAACTAGGTCCCATTGAATAATATGGGATCTAGTGGCAGATAGCCTGGGTTAACCGTTAGCCCTGTTTAGTAAATATACCCCATAATAGCTCCTCCTGGAAGGCCAATGCCTTTCAAACCAAAGGTCACAGAGGCCAGGTCATGACAATTGTTAACAAAACTGGAATGAAAAAAAACATAAGGTTGGGGTTTTTTAATTACCTGGAAATCTCTATTAACCTTTCAGCCATTTTTTTTATTTGAATGGCAACCACGGCCACCTCTTAATTAACAAAATTGCCCGGAAATGAAAATTTATTTAAAAAAGGAAACAAAACAAAACAAAAAAATCTGCAAATGATACCCCTTACTATTCTGTAGAGAAAAGTGACAACTGAGAGGGGACATGATAGAATTTTATAAAATCACAGTTAAATAAGGGACAGTTGTTTAACCATGAAACTAATGACCAGCAGATTGAAAATAAATTGTAGAAAGGTTTTTTTCAGCATGGCACTGGGCCTTAAAGCACCCACGCATTCACGGCCTGCCACTCTGAGGCAACTTCCTGTTGGAGGGGGCAAGAGTAGCAGGCTGTAACTGCACGCAGGCATTTTAAAGCCTGCAGCAGTGCTGAAGCGTAAGCTCAACTGCTGCTTCATGGGGGGGGGGGGGCAGAGTTAGGCATACCGCACACCATGGTCTGCCACCCTAGGCCATTGCCTAGTTTGCCTAGTGGTCAACTGGCCCTGGATACTTATGACTCGGAATGCCCACTGTCAGAGATAGGATGCTGGCCTCAGTGTACCTTGATCTGATTCAGCATGGTTATGCTCTTATGTTCAAGGTCTTTACAGACTTAATAGCACCAGGAGCATAATTTTGCACCACTATTTTAAGGTGAATAACCTCAAAGTGCCGTTTTGTGGAAAATTTTAGAAACCCCTTGAAATGTATAGGATTTCGTAAAGTTTTGGTTGCAGAATAAAGCACAAAATGAGGTATTTTCTAAGCAGATGTGTGACAGTTGCCCCCCAAAGAGGATAATTGGCCAGAGCACCTGCCAGCTAGTTTATTTATGGCGGCCCTTGGATAGCTGCCTATAATGCTGCATAAGGAATCCCTGACCCAAAGAGCTTACAGCGCCTTGTTATCTGAAGAAGCAGGAAAGAAAGCAACTTGCCCAAGGTCACAAGAGTGTCAGTGGGCAAAGTAGGATTTAAACCATGGACTTCTGGTTCGCAGCCCTTTGCTTTAACTGCTAGGCCTCTCCATCCCTTCAATTATATACATTGTGAAAGCAATGCTCTTTAATGTGGATTCAGTGTCTGGGCAATTTTGCTCTCTGTGTACAGTTCCTGGAAATAGAGATGCATCTAGTGGTTTGATTTATGAGGCTGCTGACTTGCATTACACACAGGAGTCAAAGGGGATTTATGGTACCTCCACTTTGGTTTTCAGACCTACCGCTGCAAAATTAATCTAGCATCTCTCTGTGTGAAAAAGTACTTTCGTGATAACAAGCCAGGACGCAGCAAATTGACAGGAAACTGGGATTTCCACTGCTTTGTATGTACTAGTTCACTCTTGAGGCATATGCTATTTTTGCACCTCTTCCTGCTGGCCAGCAAAAGAAGCAGCGCTGATAAGGTTAACAATTTCTCCAGAGGTTTCTCAGATGTCATCCCAGATTAAGGGGTAGGCTAAAGAGCAGAAAGAAAATGGAACATGGATGACTGGCTGCCGAAACCTTCCTATACCCTGCAGAGCATCCTGCACTGCGGTAGAATGTGAGAACCACAAAATTACAACTCCGCAATTGTGGTGTTAGGATCGAGGGCTTTTCTGACTAGCTGGTGGTCTGCTAGCTGAAGCAGGCAGAAGTGAATGAGAGGCTGCAGTGCTATTTAAAGAGAACCAGTGCAGGGCAAATGGAGTTTTCCATGAGAGTTTTCCTGATGGATTCGTCAGCAATTTCACTGTCATTTCAGTACCTTCTGCACATAGAAACATATTTAAAGTGCATTGATTTCTTTTGTTTTCTTCAATGTTTTCCACCATACTTTACCTGCATTTATAGTCATTCACATGAAATAGTCATACGTATCAATTAATCTTATCTCATAGTTATAAGCTATTCCATAAATGCTTTAGAACATATTCATAGAAAGAGTTAATTGAAGCACGTGCAGTCATACTGTTGCCTAAGGGACTCAACAGGTAGGTTGGTTTGTTCATTTGCTGCAGTCAGCGTTGTGTAGCAGCCGTCAGCATCTTTGTCCATCTCCATCCTGTACAAATTTATACCTGGAACATTGTTCAGTATCAAATGCAATGCATTATCCAGCAGAACCAAATTCACTGCCATGGGTCCACATGTTTTGCCCTGCTTGCTATGGCTCATTGCTGCACTCATGCTTGATTATACTGCTTAGACCCTGCGGCCATGTCACTGTTTGCTTCCAGTTCACTGTCACACTTATGTACACATTCATACAAGGGCATCCTTTTGTTATTGATGTCAAGAAGAAATTGCCTATCTTTCAAATGCACATGTTTTCTATCTACAATACCAATACTGCTTGGGCCTGGAGAAAGCATGGTTACTCATCTGTAACAGGTGTTCTTCAGGAGCAGCAGGAATCACTACCCTCACTCCTCCACATGGAGCTGTTTTTTTCCTTTTTTGGGCTTGATTAAGCTATGCCATCCTACTGAGGTGGGATGGCTCCCTTGGACAGGAAGGCGACCAAGCATGCATGCTGGACCTCCTGAGGACTTTCTTCAAAGGCTGAGGGGTGTTGCTGTGCTGGCTCCGTCGGTGACTTCACCCATAAGTGAGTACTGATTCCTGCTGCTCCTGAAGAACACCTGGTACAGGTGAGCAACCACACTTTCCACTCCTCTGCAGCCTCCAATTTATTTATTTATTTATTTAGTATACATTTGTATACCGCTACTTCCAGCGATCAGTAGCGGTTTGATTACAGATTGTAGTTTGTCAAATCATGACAGCAATTTTGGGGTATAAACACATTGATTTGAAGGGAAAAACACAGCACACAGGAAAAAGGTCTTAAGGGGGGGATTCAGCATTTACATATATATATTTTTACATAACAGTGTCCATGTTTCATAGTGAGGTAGCTTGGAACCCCCTGGGGTTTACATCAAATTGTATTGACACTGGAATAAATGCATCTTGAGTTTTTTTCTGAAAACCATAAGATCTTTGATCGCTCGTAACTCAGGTGGTAGTTGGTTCCAGAGGGTCGGGGCAGAGTATGAGTATGCGCGGTGGCTAGTACTGGATTTGACAGATCTGATATTGGTTGGAACGTGGAGAGTGTCTGAGGTGACGGTTCTTCTGTCTCTGTTTGGGGGTTGCGTGCTGATAAGGGTGGAGAGAAAGGATGGTGCTATGTTATGTATGAGTTTGAATGTGGTTATCAGTGTTTTATATTTTATCCGAGCAGTAATGGGGAGCCAGTGCAGCTCGATCAATACAGGTGTGACGTGTTCAGTAATGTTTTTTCGTATGATGATCCTAGCCGCCACATTCTAGGCCATTTGCAGAATGTTTAGGGTTTTCTTTGGAAGCCCTTGTAGGATGGCGTTGCAGTAGTCTAAGTGTGGCATAATGAGTGCTTGCGCAACAGTCCTGAAATCGTGTGGTTCAATGATGCTCCATAGAGGTTGTAGTACTCTAAGTTTGTGGAAAATGGCCTTATTGGTTTTGCGTAGGTGCTTTTCCATCTTTAGGTTGCTGTCAAACGTGACCCCTAGATATTTTATTTCATTCTTGGTGTTGTATGTGTTATTACACAGGGTGATTGTTGCAGGAGGTTCAAAGTTTGGTTTACTGGAGATATACATCACCTCAGTTTTCTTATGGTTGATCATCATGTTGTTTTGCTGTAACCATTGTGCCATCTCGTTAAGGCATGTTTCAAGCTGATTATAGTTAGTGTTAACGGTATCCAATTGTGTGTATAGCATGATATCATCTGCATAAATGTGGTAGTTGATATTGTACTGTTTGAAAATATCACAGAGGGGCTGCATATAAACGTTGAAAAGTAGTGCTGAGAGAGCCGAGCCCTGAGGTATGCCTTGCGTTTGATGGAAAACTTCCGACTTTTCGCCATTGCATAGAACCTGTGGCATTCTGTTTGATATGTAAGAAGAGAACCATTTTAAGGGGGTTCCCAATATTCCTATTGATTCAATCCTGTTTAGGAGGATTCCATGATGGACTGTATCAAAGGCTGCAGAGATGTCAATGAAAATGAGTATAAACATTTTCTTTTTGTCTTCAAGGCCTTTGAGGAGGTTGTTAAGTAGTGCTATTAGAAGTGTTTCAACCCCGTGATGTTGTCTGAAACCGTATTGCTGCTCATCCAGGGTTTCATGTTCATCCAGATGATCTTGTAGTTGTAGGAGGACCGCCTTTTCGATGATCTTTGCTAGGAAAGATATGCTGTAGATGGGGCGGTAGGATGCTGGGTCTTCCTTGTTGAGTGTGTTGTTCTTTAGAACCGGCCTTATTATAGATTTCTTGAGTTGAGCGGGCATGATTCCTTGCTGTAGGGATTGGTTCACAATGTGTGAGACTTGGTGCACAATATCTTGTTTTGCCGCCTTAACCCAGGCAGCTGGACAGGGATCTAGCAGGGAGGTGGTGGTTTTGATGTTTGATATTATGTTGATCATTTGCCGATCATCAATGTTGTGAAAGTTGCTCCATGCCTGTTCCCGTTCCACACTGGTTGTCCGGTATGTTGTGTTCAAACGGTGAGTGGGCGTGGTCGCAGTAAGTTTTCTTGCGTAGTGGGCTGCCAGTGTTTGGGGTTTGATTACGTTATCATAGTGGACTGCCTGGGGTGTTTTGGTTAGTGATTTCACTAGTTCGAAGAGTTCACGAGGCTTATTGATAGCTTTGTTTAATAGGTTGGTGTGATGCGTCCTTTTGGCGGAGTTGACCTCTTCTTTGCACTTTGCGAGGTGATTGAGGTATTCAGTCTTGAGTTCTATGGATTTGATTCGTCTCCATTTTCTTTCAAGTTTCCTGAGTTCCCTCTTCATTTTTGTCAGTGTTTCTGTGTACCAGGATTCAGATTTGAGTTTAGTTGGGTTCGGGGGGGGGGGGGGGGTTCCATGTTGGGCGCGCTGCAGTCTGAATTCCGGTGTCCCAGCTGTTTGTTAGAACATCGAGGTCCATGTTTTCCAAATCTATGTGGGCCCTGATGGTACTTATGAGATTTTCCAAGTTGAGTTTGTTGAATTTTCTTTGTTGGTGTATCACCCTCTGAGCTTTCGCGTCTTTGGGTACGGTGGGCAGTTTTATCCGGATATCTATTTGGTGGTGGTCAGACCATGGTACTGGAGTTATCCTTGTCAGAGGGTTCTCTTCGTTGCCCTGTTGAATCGTGGGTGTGAAGACCATGTCAAGAGTATGCCCCTTGTCGTGGGTGGCATCATTTATTAGTTGTTGGTACCCTAGTTGGGTCATGGCTTCTAAGAAGGTATTCGCGTGGGTAGGTGGCATTGAAGCTAGGTTTAGATCACCCAAGATGATTTGGAATTTCTTGATTTGCATGGAGGAGATATTCTCTAGCGCCGTGGCAAGTGCTTCATGGTGTGACGAGGGGGATCTGTATATCAGGCAGATGGATAAACCACTTTAAGCAAGTCGATGTCTATACTTGAATTCAGGTAGTGCTTGATAGTTGCAGGTTGGTCTTGGCTACGATGAGAACTCCTCCACCTCTTTTGTTGGTGCGTGGGCAGTTGAATAGGTTGTAGCCGGGTTTGTGAATCTGGTTTAATATTGCTGAGTCGGTTTCCGAGATCCAAGTTTCCGTTATACAGAGAATGTCAGGCTGCTCATCATTGATGATGTCGTAGATGATGTGGGTCTTGTTCCTGATTGATCTTGCATTGATGAGGATGATGTTACAAGGATCCTGAGATGTTTGTGGAGACTGATTGTGTATTGTCTGGGTTGGCACGGGCTTGTTTACATGCATCCTTATTGATTTAGGTTTGCGGTGCCTCTGTGCTCTCCTATTCCTGGTAGCAGGGGGCCTCGGAGAAGGGGCGAGCGTTGGACCACTGGTGGACATGTGGTAAGGGGTGAGCGGAGGTAGTGAAGGTGTTTGTGTGGGGTAGAGAACATAGATCGGACTGCATATGTGAGGTAGTGAGTAGTAGAGGTTTGAGTTGAAGGCGTATGCGGGAAACAGTGTGAGCAGACATGTGCTTATAAAAAGGTTGAGGGGTTCCATTCTTCAGCAGTTTGGTGGAAGGCTGTAACGGAGCTAGACCTGTAAACTACAGTATCAGCAGTCACTTTCACAGTACTACAGTATCAGCAGACACTTTCACAGTACTACAGTATCAGCAGTCACTTCACAGTAACAGGTGTAATTTTGCAGACAGTGGTCTAGTAACATCAGGCACTGAACAGTAACAAGTTATATATTGCAGACTGTGACCTAGTATCCTCAGTCGCTTCCCCGTAACAAGCAATTATTTCGCAGGTAGCGTCCTAGTATCAGCAGAGATTTCATAGTAACAAGAAGTTATTTTGAAGACAGTGGCCTAGTACCAGCATACACTTCATAGTAAACAAGAAATTATTTTGAAGATAGTGGCCTAGTCTCAGCAGTCAGCTTACAGTCGTGGTGTAGTGGCCTAGTAATGGCAGCGTCTTAGATCTTGACTCTTTCGGTGGCAGTTTCTATGGTCAGGACTATGTTAGAAAGCTTACCTCCTCTCGTGGGACTCTATCGTTGTGGTTCCTCTGGGGTTCAAGGTGGAGAGGGGTTAGATCCAGGTTTGGTGAACCATGCGAATATGGTGCTGTCGAGGAGGACTCCCTTTCTTTCCGCCTAATTTCCACCGCCTAAGGGCCACGCCGAAGGGCCCTCTGGCGAGGCCCTCAGGCGCAGGCGCGCCCTGTAGGGACGCCGCTTTTAACTGTGCGGCCGAAGCGGCTGGTTTTTGCTCCCACTGCCCTGATTGGGCAGGAGCTCTCCCACTGCCCCGATTGGGCAGGAGTTCAGCGGGGGTTCAGCGGCAGAAGCGGCTCCCTCGGAGTAGGGACGCCGCTTTTAACTGTGCGGCCGAAGCAGCTGGTTTTTGCTCCCACTGCCCCGATTGGGCAGGAGCTCTCCCACTGCCCTGATTGGGCAGGAGTTCAGCGGGGGTTCAGCGGCAGAAGCGGCTCCCTCAGAGTAGGGACGCCGCTTTTAACTGTACGGCCGAAGCGGCTGGTTTTTGCTCCCACTGTCCCGATTGGGCAGGAGCTCTCCCACTGCCCCGATTGGGCAGGAGTTCAGCGGGGGTTCAGTGGCAGAAGCGGCTCCCTCGGAGTAGGGACGCCGCTTTTAACTGTGCGGCCGAAGCGGCTGGTTTTTGCTCCCACTGCCCCGATTGGGCAGGAGCTCTCCCACTGCCCCGATTGGGCAGGAGTTCAGCGGGGGTTCAGCGGCAAAAGCGGCTCCCTCGGAGTAGGGATGCCGCTTTTAACTGTGCGGCCGAAGCGGCTGGTTTTTGCTCCCACTGCCCCGATTGGGCAGGAGCTCTCCCACTGCCCCGATTGGGCAGGAGTTCAGCGGGGGTTCAGCGGCAGAAGCGGCTCCCTTGGAGTAGGGATGCCTCTTTTAACTCTGCGGCCGAAGCGGCTGGTTTTTGCTCCCACTTCCCCAATTGGGCAGGAGCTCTCCCACTGCCCCGATTGGGCAGGAGTTCAGCGGGGGTTCAGCGGCAGAAGTGGCTCCCTCCATCTCAGCATAATCCTTGGCCATCTGCTCCAACCTGTCCTCATGATCGGCCACTCGATGCCCCAACTCTGTCAGTTCCTCTTTGATTTCTCCAGCAAACTTGCCCAGCTCAGCTTTCACAGCAGCCAGCACTGATTTGAGCTCCCCAAACCACTCCCAGAGCTCTGCTTTAGCGAGTTGTGCCACCGTCTCCAGGGCTCCATCGGCCATCTCCACTCTCTCCTCCTGCTCTGCCTGTATGGATCCTGTCTTCTCCTGCTACACTTTTTGAGTCTCCACAGCTCTCCAGATTGCCACTCATGTAGGCAAACTCTTTTAGGTCTTCTGCTCTTCTGTGAATTGTCATGGCCGGTGCTGCCAGATTCCCCTACTCTTCTGCTGCACCATTGGGTCCGCAAACCGCACCAGAGAGGGGATATGCAACTTTTATCCGGTGCTGCTTTCGGATCTTGATTTGCCTAATCTCCTTTGTGTTTTCTTACCATTCCCCCTAGATGTATCCCATGTCTACAGCTACTGTGTTGTCTGCTTTGACTAGATTATAAGGGACCATCATTTACATGTGTCTGTGCAGTGCTGCGTACATCTTGTAGCACTATACAAATGTTCAGTAGTAGTAGTACAATATGCTTTGTCTCCAGCAGCAGAAGGGGTATGAAAGGATCCTCTGCCTGCCAAAAGCAAAAGCAGAGCTATTACAAGTATTCCCCCAGCACCCTCAACTCTGACATGGAAGACAGCAGCAGTCTGCCTTCCTTTGTCGAAAAAAGCAGGAAAAAGACATCAAACTAATAAATACGAGGGGCATCCGATATTAAAGGTACAGGCCAAAATTACACTGACATTTGTATTTAAAGGAATTATTCAATACATTCCACCAAAACCTACATACTTTTGTTTACTTCTCCACATAATCACCGTAAACATTGAGACGTTTATCCCAGCGTGACACTAGTTTGAACATCCCTTCACGGTATAGTTGCGTGTCAAGTTGCTTGAAGTAGTCCATAAAGGTGTCTTGCAATTCCTCCTGATCTTGCGGAAATTGAGATCACATATGATTTCATGAACAGAACTGTTAGGAATGCCAGTCATTTCAGCAAATTCATGAACTTTAATGTGACGATCCTCCCTAATCAGACGTTCAACAATTGCGCAGTTGTCATCCATGTGTGAGGCCCTTGGTCTGCCTCTTTTCTGTTCCGGATCATCATTCAACTCCGTTTGGCCATCTTTAAACTTGTTACACCAGACACTGACTTCTTTTAGGCTTAAAACGTTCGGGCCATACACGCCCTCTAATCTGCGATGAATTGCGCTCTGCTTAACTCCTTCGGCTTGCAAAAATCTGATAACTCCACGCCCCTCAAACTTCGAATACTCTGCGATTACACACGCCCTGTTTGTTTGCTTCCCGAAAACTACTCGTAATTTGAGTGTTTAACAAAACAACGCTACAGACCCTCCTACTACGAGTACAAGTAATCCTGCATATGATGGCACTATTGCGCATACGGAGCCGGTATGATTGCCACCTGCACCTTTAATATCGGACACCCTTCGTATTTGAGAGAAGTCTTGAAACTAGAGTGCTCTCTGAATCTGGCAGGAGTGCTGCATACATATTTCTTCTATTTAAGTAAGGATTTGGTGGAGGCGGCATGAAGAAGGATAATGGTTTAAAATGGTAAGGACCTAAAGCAGAAAGTGCTTGTGGGCAAGTGTGACAGGTGAGACTGATAAGGTATGTGAGTGGAGGGTGGTGTTGGGATTAATCTGTCAAGTGACGCATCAGCGCAGAAAAGAGACATTTGGGTTCCTTTGAGGTTGTGATACCTTTAATTTGACCAGCAATAATCCTAAGCAGTGCCATACCTAGGCCTGCACAAGTGGTGCAGCCGCACAGGGCACAAAAAAATAGGGGCGAATTTAGGGTAGCTGACTGCCCCCATGCTGCCTGCCCAGCCTCCCTTTGCCCCATCGCCACTTTGCCTGTTCCCTTGGTGGCGTCAGCAGCAGCACGCCTCCAATTTTAAAAAGACAAATACGGGTCTTTGCAGCTCTGTGCTTGCATGACTGGTCAGAGGAGGGAGGGATCAGACCAGCCATGCAAGCGCAAAGGCAGAAAGATCCATGAGGGTTTTTTTAATTGGGGGTCCGCTGCCGCTGTCACCAACACCAAGGAAACATGAAAAGCAGTGGCAGAGCAAGTGCAAGCCGGGCCGGGCAGGCAGCACAGGGGGTTGCTGGCTGGACATGAAGAGCTGGGGTAAGATGAGGAGATGCTGGGACTGGGGGGATAGGGGCAGAAGGGCTATGCAGGCAGGGGGGGATGGGGCATATGATTGGGGGACACCAGGTTTGCAAGCCGCACAGGGTGCATTTATGACTTGATATGGCCCTGACCTTAAGATGTTATAGAAAAGGGAAGGCAAAAGAGAAGGAAAAAGGAAAAGGAGGACACACGAAATAGGGACCTATAAGAAAAAAAGGGGCGCTATGAAAGAAGCATGTACAAGGAGGCAATAAGTGAGAGTGGGACCCAAACTGGAGATCTAAAAGGTAAAGAGTCAGTAATGGGATTCTGGGGAGAGAAACATGAAGGGAGGAGAGGTATATATGTGTGGTAAAATGGGGATATGGAATATGTATAGAAAAGGAGTGATGGTGCATAGTGCAAGAAGATGGTATGTGAATGAGAACGGTGGACAAAGGGAGTGGTGGGGAAACTGAAAGTGTGTTTAAGGTAAGGAAAGACACAGTGAAGGAAGGGATATGAGAAAGGCCAGGAGAGAGATGAAGTGAAGGAAAACAGAGGTAAAAGGAAACAAATAGGGGTAATAGCATGCAGAAAGGTAAGAGGGAGCAGATAAGAAGAAGGTACAAGTGGAAGACACTGCTGATTGCAAGCCATTTTCCTATAGGACCCAACTTGTGGGCCATGAGACCTTTATAGAAGGTTTACAGGACACAGAAGAAAAGTCTTTTCCTGCTGCTATAATCCATGAAAGCAGAATACAGAAGCTGTTGCAGAAAGAGACCAGTAGAGACTAGTTAGGAAGAGAGAGAGAGACTGGGGAAACTGGGTGGGAAAGAAAGAGACTGGTTGGAGGAAATAAGAGAGGATACTGACTGGGAAGAGAAAGGAGGACACTGAAGTAGAGGAGAGAGGCTGGTGGAAACAGGAGAGGGAAGAGAAATGAGCAGGCTAGTGGGGACAGACTTGGCACTCAGGGGAGGGGTCCAGGAATAGTGGAGAGGATGAATTAAGGCTCACCATCAGTGGCAGACAAAAATAGCAGAAACAAGACATGCACATCCAACATTTAAGCTGTTATCATGCAAAACAAACTAATTGCAAGCCTACTGCACAGATAACTATGAATTGATGCATACATAATTGATATATGCACGCACTTACTTTTTAGGCATGAAAATGAATGCACAAACAAACCTGAAATGCACAAGTGTAATAGAAACTATCATAGAGTGGAGGAGTGGCCTAGTGGTTGGGGCAAGGTACTTCAGGCCGGAAGGTTGGGGGTTCAAATCCCACTAGAGGACAGCAACCTTGGGCCAGAAGGACTGGGGTTTCTAGTCCCACAGGTGCTCCTTGTGGTCTTGGGCAAGCCACTTAACCCTCCATAGCCCATGTTCCCTGTAAAATAGTTATCTCCAAGTTATAATGCCCTGTTCAATGTAATTTCAGTTTGTTCAATGTAAACCATACTGATGCAGACTAGCGTGGTATATAAGAGAATGTAAATAAATAAATAAATATAAAGAACAAAATTACTGGGCATAGGCAGACATGGTTTAATAGGAAAAAGTCAACATGTATTCAGCCATGCGAAGTCTTGTCTCACCAGTCTACTTCATTTCTTTAGACATGAATAAACATGTGGATAAAGGCAAGATGATTGCTATAGTATATCTAGATGTTCAGAAAGCATTTGACAAAGTCCCACATCGCAGGCTCCTGAGAAAGTTAAAAAAATCATGGCATAGGAGGCAGTGTCCAATTGTGGAATGGGAAGTGGTGAAAATATAAAAAACAGAGTAAGGCTAAATGGTCAATTTTCTCACTGGAAGAAAGTGAATAGTGGAGTACCCCAGGGATCTGTAGTGGGACTGGTGCTTTTTATCATATTTATAAATGATCTGGAATCAGAACATCGAGCAAGGTCATTACACTTGTGGGTGACAAATTATTCAAAGTTGTCAAATTGCATGCAGATTTTGAGAAATTGCAGGAGGACCTTGTGAGATTGGAAGACTAAGCAACTAAATGGCAGATGAAATTGAATGTGGATAAATCCAGAGTGATGAACGTAGGGAAGACATACGCAGCATTGCTAGGAAAGGGGAAGTGATACTGATAGGGGATTTCAATATGCCAGATGTTGATTGGCACATTCCTGCTGCAGTATCATCTAGAAGTAAGAAGATCATGGATTCTCTATAGCGAGAACTATTCAGGCAATTGGTAAAAGAACCCACACATGAAGGGGCCATACTGGACTTGGTGCTTACCAATGGTGAAAGTGTTTCTGATGTTATAGTGGGAGATCATTTTGCATCCAGTGATCACCAGATGGTGTGGTTCAGTATTAGGACAAGGACTGTTAGAATCCATTCAAAAGCAAGAGTCTTAGGGGTATGTTTACTAAACTGTGGTAGCGTTACATAACGCGTGTTATGATGTGTTAACGATCGTTAACGTTACATAACGCGCGTTAACCTAAATTAACGATCTAAAGTTCCGCGGCGCGGTAAAACACCGCAAAAGGTGGAGAGAGGGCAGAGAGGAGGGGTCAGTGAGCAGAGAGTGGGCGGGAAGAGGCTCCCTTCACACTAACGCGCTGATCTGAAGAGCTGAATCCTAATGCGATTGAAAACCTGCCGTTAGATGCACATTTGCAGGGGAGAGAAACCATTTCAGTGTCAGCAATGTACAGCATAGGCAGGGAAACCTACAAAAAGTGATAAGTGTGCTACCTGTGCCCAGAACAAAAGGGCACAGAAACATTGAAAATGGCCCCAACAAACTGGAAAAAACAATAACCAAGCTGGCCAATAGTGATATTAATGGGAAACAACAACCCCCCCCCCCCCCCCGAGAAAGCTCCACAAAAAAGATATTACTCGTGGAAGGGTCTATGCTTCGTCCCCATACAAGGTGAATGAGCCCACAGTGAAATAGCGCTGTTCAGGGTTTTCCCCTCCATCGGACAGGGTTCCTATGGCATGCACATGTCCCGCAACATCAGGGCGGGCATGTCGGAACGGCAACTGGACAGATGCCGGAAAAGGGGATACAGAGGGCCGCAGGCGGCACATGCTGTGGTGCAGCTGGGTCACAGTGCAGACTAGGGTGATGCCTAGGTGGCCCATTTATTTATTTTATTTTATTTATTTAACAGTTTCTTATATACCACCCCTTCCAGAGATCAGGGGCGGTTCACATCGAACAAAAATCAATATACTTCTGTATATTTTACATGGAACTTGTGTTAACTATGTACACGTTTAGTTACATTGAACATGTTTTGAACATTAACTAGAATAACACTATTCAAACTATGTACAGGTCATCAAAACATAATTGAGTTACCGGTATTATTTACAATAGTGATATAGCCATTTGTTTGTGTAAATCTTTGTCTGTAGGGTAAGGCAGAGTAGAGTAAGTGTCTTTCTTATGTTTAATCATTTGTTCTGTCTTGAGAACTGTGAATGTGTTTCTGTGATTGTATCGGAGAGGTTTTTTGTTGGTAGGGGATCTCAAAGTGTTTTGTGAAAAGGTATGTTTTTAGTTCTTTTTTGAATTGGTGAAGGTCTTTTATTTTGCGGAGGGTTAATGGGATTTCGTTCCAGAGGGTAGGGGCAGCAAAGGAGAAGGCTCTATCACTTGTCGTTGCTCTGGCCCATACGAATGCTGAAACAGCAGAGCAGCCAGACAGCAACTGTTGAGGCCCAACATGGGCACGAGTGTGTTTCCCACAGTGTCACAGGGGATAGTACCCAACAGCTACCCCCAAGGGCACGGAACATTGGCAGGCGGGGCTGGGGGGGAGCGTGGACGTCTATGCAGGCACCCCTACCCCAGAACCTGCACCATAAGCAGCTGCCTACCTGCACACTGGATGGCCTGAGACTGCGCACCACCAGCACCACCAGCAGAAGGGCATGTCAGCATGGTGGCAGAGGGATACTGGTGGTGGAGGGGGCAGTGGCAGCTGCCCAGAGCAGACCGTGGCCTAGCCCTGTGTAGGTGGGTGCCGTGCACTGCAACAGACAGGCCCTGTCTGACGAACAATCATGGTATCACCAGGGAATGTACTGACTCTGTGACAACAAGGTGGTGCAGTGCACAAAACCAGTATATTCTGAAGCAGAAGGTCACAGGTTCAAGTCCCAGCTGTGGTTCCTGCCAACCCAGTCTCCATATTTTACCCACTACTACAATGTGCTAATACAGACAGCACCTTTATTGCAGATGACGTAAACATGCCCAAGACACCTACATTTTACCCTACAGAGCACAGACACCATAAACATGTGCATTACCTAGAGCAGAGTCTCCCAAATGCAGTCCTGGAGGGCCAAACACCATTCCGGTTCCATGCTGCCTCTAATAAAGATGCCTGTGCTGCATTTCAATGCGCCACCCCCATGGTATGCAGATGTATCTCATGCATATTCATGAGGGACAGCATGAAAACCCGAACAGTGTTTGGCACCGCAGGACTGGAGTTGGGAACCTCTGCCGTAAAGCAGCAGCCAACAGGGGCAGACACACCCGCACCCACAGGCTCCATTATCCAATGCCTCCTGGAGAGGCAGGATGTTGGGCCCTGCGTGCATCTCCCAATACTAGCACTTGCATACCTTAGCAATGCCACCCTAAACCTGGGAATACGGTACACAGCTATCAAAAGGTTGCTATGAGTACTGGCAGATAGCAATTCCTAAGTTAAGCTCAATTCGCTGATTGAGCTGCATCATAGCAACCTTTCTGATGTCTGTGGAGTGTGCCTCAGGTCGTGAGTCTGACAGAGTGACCCCAACAGTATTGCGTACCATAGCCATGCCTGCACTGTGCCCAGGACTGGTGTGGTGGCCTGTGCTGCCAAACACCTCTATAGTTGCACACTGCTGGCATAGGTGTGGGAAGTGTGTGTCTGTCTATCTAGTGTGAGGTGGCTGCCAACGCCCTCCACAGCCCACACTGCTAGCACTGTTGCCAGTATTGGCCTGCCAATGTGCATAATGAGGAGCAAGGTACCGTGAGAATAGCCTGGATAGGGTGGCCTGGCCTGGATGCATCTGCACAGGGCATAGGGCAATGGCTCGGACATTGTAGTTGCCGGCCACCACCTGCACAGACAGGGTGGCCACAGCATGTCCTGCTGGGAGGTCACTCTCACCCTGACTGAGCAGTGACCATGGCATGGCTAGATTCCCCCATAGTGCTATATAGTATTTTTCTCATGTGATATTTATGGGTTTTCTTTTGGGGGTCCAATCACTGACTTATCTGCTTGGTGTGTATGCTGACATCCCCGTTCTGGGTACATGCATCTTCTCCAGGACCATGCACTATGGACTAGCTGGCAGACTGTCTGCAGCTAGTATGTGTCTTACTGGAGCATCTTGCAGGGTGCAGCGGCTGGAGGCTTGCTGCTGGAGAATGTCAGATAATGGTGGGGGGGGGCAGCTGAGCATTTCCAGGCCTACTGTCTGTCTGCTCTGTCTGTTCCCCAGCCGGACTGGGGTTGATGGTCCCCTCTACTACCACCATTGCAGGGAGGTAGAATGTGGATCTGTTGGTGGGGGATCCTGTCTCCCACCCTGAGCCACAGAGAGCAGGTTGGGTGGTGGTACATAATCCGCCTATAGGTCCAAACACCCCCCTTTCACTTACATCATGTTACCATAGCACCAACACAGAATATGCACTATTCTGGGTGCATCATAGCCCATAAAGGCAAGACCTGATTAACAACTACAGATTGACACTAATGCATCCTAGGTTTGTCTGCAGGACCTACCTATTACACACACTGGCACTGATGGGTACTTGTAACATGGCCTATGAACGGTGCTGTGGACCTGGTGCTGGCCGCCCCACTGCACCCTCAGGGTGAGCACAATACCCACACAATGTGATGGTCTGTAGCTACTCTGTGCCACTAACACACACCATTGGCCCCCCTTACTAGGCTGAGGTGCTGTGGGAGTGCACTCGGTCAGTTGCCCCTACCAGGATGAGGTGCTGTGGGGTGCATACCCCATCTTGTGATCATCTGTAGACTGCTGATTTGCATGTGCTGTGCATCATCGGTATGGGTGGGTTGACCCTATCCTGGTAACCACAGCAGAAAGTTTGTGTGGTGACATGTAGTCCTTCTGTAGCCAAGGGCGGTCCAACACAGGGCAAGATATCACGTGAAAAAGGCACACAGTCCAAACGTGATTAGGTGGAAAAACACTTTATTTCAAATTCTCAGACCTAGCAAGAATTTGAAATAAAGTGTTTTTCCACCTTATCACGTTTGGACTGTGGTCCTTCTGTAGCCAGCCAGGGGCTTGTTAGATGCTGTAGCCCTCTGGTTACTTCACTGCCTGTGGAGTCAGAGATCATGGGTTTGATCCCACAGTGGGGTTATTTGATAGGGCTTTCCAAGGCATTGTCTACTTTTAATGTAAATTAGTGCTGCCAGCAAAAACACCCTCAGAGTACTGTAACCTTAAGGTGCCTCATAAGGCACCCTATAAAGCGTCTTATAAGGTGCCTTATAAGGTGTCCTATAGGGGATATTATAGGGTGCCCTATGGATTCCCTATAGGGTGCCTTATGCAGCACCTTAGGTTACGCCACTGTGAGGGTGTGTTTGCTGGCAGCACTACTTAAAATAAAAGTAAAATGCCTCACAAAGCACTACTTAAACATAAAGGATGATGCTTCAGCCAGCCATATTTATTAGGCACACTGGGGGATCAAACTCATGACACTTGTACCATAAGTCTGTGTTTTGACCATTGTGCTATACCTCTGTTTCTGTGCTTGTATGTCTGCGTGCCTACTTAAGATTAATGCGCGTTAACGTGCTTAGTGGCTTCTCGCACGATAATGTGCGCAGCACACGTTATCGCGCGATAATCCCGGTTTGCTACATTTAGATCGGAACGCCCACTCCTTTTATGGCATCCTGCACGCTATCACCGGGCGCACGTTAAAACGGTTTAGTAAACATACCCCATAGTGTATTTAGATTTCAGTAAAGCCTTTGACACCGTTTCTCACAGGCAACTTATAAACAAACTGAGCACCCTAGGGATGGACCCTAAAGTTACTGCTTGGGTTGGAAATTGGTTGAGTGGGAGGCGACAAAGGTTACAGGTAAATGGAGCTCACTTTGGTCTGATTCTTTTTAACATCTTTGTTAGTGATATAGCGGAAGGGCTGTCGGGTAAGATTTGCCTCTTTGCGGATGATACCAAAATCTGCAATAGAGTAGACACCCAGGAAGGTGTAGATAACATGAGGAGGGTTCTAGCTAAGCTTGAAGAATGGTCTAGAATTTGGCAGCTGGGATTTAATGTTAAAAAATGCAAGGTCATGCATTTGGGCTTCAGCAATCCAAGGGAGCAATATAGTATAGGGGGTGAAGTACTTTTGTCCACTAAAGAAGAATGGGACCTAGGCATGATTGGGTCTGATGATCTTAAAGTAGCTAAACAGGTAGAAAAGGCAACAGCAAAAGCTAGAAGGATGCTTGGGTGCATAGGGAGAGGAATGGCCAGCAGAAGAAAGGCGGTGATAGTGCCTTTGTATAAGTCTTTAGTGCGACCTCATTTGGAGTATAGTGTGCAATTCTGGAGACCGCACCTTCAAAAGGATATAAACAGGCTGGAGTCAGTACAGAAGGTGGCTACTAAAATGGTTAGTGGTCTTCATTATAAAGCATATGAGGACAGACTTAAGGATATTAATATGTACACCTTAGAGGAAAGGCGGGCTAGAGGTGATATGATTGAGATGTTTAAATACCTCTATGGCATAAATGCACAGGAGAAGAGCCTCTTTCGAATGAAAGCTATGAGGGGACATGGGATGAGAGTAAAAGGGGATAGATTCAGGAGTGATATGTGGAAATATTTCTTTACGGAAAGAGTGGTGTATCCGTGGAATAGTCTCCCAGTGGAGGTGGTAGAGATGAGGACAGTATCTGAATTCAAAGAAGCATGAGACAAACACAGAGGATCTCTAAAGGAATAAAGGGGACTGTTGTAGTGGTTGATATGGAAGGACAGGCTAGATAGGCCATGTGGTCTTTTTCTGTCATCATGTTTCTATGTTTCTATATGTTTCTTCAATAGACACTTTTTCTGAGTAATAATTTGAATGTCTTCTGCATTTGGAAATTGTAATAAACCCAGATCATCTAACAACTTACAAAAAGAGGCTAAATAAAGATTAAATAAAGTTAGAGATAATGGTGAACCCTGATGTATTCCATATCTCATCTTCCATTGATGGGAGGTCGTCCCTTTCAATGTTACCCTACATGTTATTTCCATTAGAAAACCTTCAAATCATGTCATAACATGACCTGCAGTCCCTGGATCCCATAATTTTTGAAACATTTTCTCATGATCAATCAAATCAAAAGCTGCTGACAAATCTATTTTTACCAAAAATCCCTGACCTCCCTTATCCAGAGTTGTTATCATAGTTTTCATACTATATGAAGATCTAAAACCTGATTGTGAATGGGCTAAGCAATTAAACTTAGCTGTTGTTGTTGTTGTTAAATGCTGTCAAACTCCCTAAGTTGTCCATCTACTGTTGCCTTCAATACCTTTGACAAAAGTGATATGTTAGCAAGGGGTCTGTAATCTGAGCAGTTAGCAAGGTTTTCTTTTTGCATTCTTTTGCAGAGGCCACTGAAAAATCTGCTTATGGACATGGGGGTAAATCCCTCATCTTAAAGCCTCACTTATCCACAATGACGGCCATCCAAACTAATCACCAGGTGGTTTTCGAAATAGGTTAAGTAGGACATGGTTCCAGTATCATTTTTCTTTTACCAGATTTCATCAACTGTCCTGTAATGGGATATATAGAATGTTAACCACCCTCTCCAAAGGGATTATCAATAGTCCCCTTTAAGAGAGTCTGCAACCTAGAGTTCAGGCCTAGGAGGGTGTGACTCAGAGGGAGAGGTTAATAACCCAGCAGGCTGCAGGAGGGTGAGAGGCATCTGGAGCCAGGTCCTTCCAAGGCAAACTGTGCAAAGGAGTTTTGTGGTTTGGAACTTTAACTGGGGTTGGAGGAAACGCCAGGAGTACCAGCTTATGGAGGTTTAACAAGCTGGGGCAGACGTAAAGCTGCTTTTGTTTTCCCTGAACTGCTGTTTGTGCCGGGTTTTGCTTTGTGGAGGTTTAAGAAGCTGGGAAAGAGTAAAAACTGCTTTTGTTTCACTGAATTGCTGTCTGGCCTGTATTGTAAAGAAAATCCCTCCCCACTACATGCCACACTACTACAAGCCCCTTCTCTTCTTTCTATGTTCACTATCTGAAACTATGACCAGTTTCAATCTCCTTAAATTCCAATTTCTCCAGATAATTCCAACTCAGTATTCTCCAATCCTTCATAACTCTAATCAGTTATCTTACCCTATACTGAGGGGTATATATCTTACCCTATACTAAGGGGTATGTTCACTAAACCGGCGTAACGGTTATGACATGCTATTTTTAACTAGGCCCCATTAAATAACATGGAACCTAGTTACAAATAGCATGCCATAACTGTTAGCCTGGCTTAGTATCCCTAAGGGGTATGTTTACTAAACCGTCTTAATGTGCGCTCTGTGACGTTATCGCGCGATAAGATACCTTATCGTGCGATAATGGCGCTTTATCGGGCGCAGAGGTACCTTAGTGAAACCCTGGCGTTAGAGCTGATTTAAAGGGAAGAGAAACCATTTCTATCAGCAATGTAAAGCAAAACCAGGGAAACCTATAAAAAGTGATAAGTGTGATATGTTTATGTTTATGTTTATTACATTTGATATACCGCTCAGGCCAAGAAGCATCAGAGCGGTTTACAATCCTACATTTATGTTACGGAAAATAAGAAAAGAATGCCATTAATAAGATAGGACAGAGTAGGAGAAACAGATAGACAAAGACATAGCAAAGACAGATACATGTGCACAGAACAAAAGGGCAAATAAACAATGAAAATGAACAGAAGAAAATGGAAAAATAAAATAACCAAGTTGGGCAATAGTGATCTCAATGGGAAACATCAAAAAACACTCCCAAGAAAGCACCAAAAAAAGGATATGAATTCTGGAAGGGTCCATGCTCCGTCCCCATACAAGGTGAATGAGCCCACAGTGAAATTGCGCTGTGCAGGGTTTTCCTCTCCATCGGACAGATTTCCTATGGTGTGCACATGTGCGGCAACAGCAGGGCGGGCATGTTGGAACGGCCAACTGGACAGATGCTTGAAAATGGGATACAGAGGACTGCAGGCGGCACATGCTGTGATGCAGCTGGGGCACAGTGCAGACTAGGCAGATGCCTAGGTGGCACTTAGGAAAGCTGAAAATGTACAGCAGCCAGACAGCAACTGATGAGGGCCCAACATGGGCATGAGTGTATTTATCACAGTGTCACAAGGTATAGTACCCAGCAGGTACCTCCAAGGGCACAGAACATGGGTGGGGTGGGGTGGGGTGGGGCGGGGCGGGGCGGGGCGGGGCGGGGCGGGAGCATGGACGTCTATGCAGGCACCCCTACCCCAGAACATGCACCATAGGCAGCCGTCTACCTGCTAATAGACAACATTTTGGTGGTGGTGAGAAGCGAGGAGGACTGTGACAAAGTCTATCTACCCTTTTGATGTCTAGGACATCTGTACCTTGTGCACTCACAATCTTAAATGGCAGAGGTATAAGGCAGGGGTCTCCCAATCCAGTACTGGAGGACCATAAACCAGTCAGGTTGGGAGGATATCTCTAATGCATATATATCTCATGCATATTCATTAGGGCTATCCCAAAAACCTGCCAGGATTGCAGCCCTCCAGGACAGGTTTGGGGACCCCTGGTCTATCCAGTGTGTGGTGGCTGCAAACACCCTCCACAGCCCACACTGCCAGCACTGTTGCCAGTATTGGCCTGCCAATGTGCATAATGAGGAGCAAGGTACCATGGGTATAGCCCGGACAGGGTGGCCTGGCCAGGATGCATCTGCACAGGGCATAGGGCAGGGGTCACCAACCTGCGGCCCACGAGGTCCCTTCATGCGGCCCGCGAGGCTCTACCCCGGTTAACATTACGTGCGGCCCGCCAAGGATTCCCGCCATTGTATCCACGCGCTCGCAGCTCACCGACGACCACCTGCAAGCGTCCCTTCTCCTGTCAGTGTCATCTGTGAAGCCGGACTTTAAGCGTTTGTCTGCTAGCATGAATCATCAGCCATCTCATTAAATTCAATAAAGGTGATCAGCCATTGTTTTCATAATTTTGCGTTTGTTGTTTTTTTTCGTGGGGGCGGGGAGAAGGGGGGTGCGGCCCGCGAGGCTCCCGGTAGTCGGCTGTGCGGCCCGCGGCCCTCTGGAGGTTGGTGACCCCAGGCATAGGGCAATGGCTGGGACATTGTAGTGCCCGGCCACCACCCACACAGACAAGGTGGCCACAGCATGTCCTGTTGGGAGATCACTCTCACCCTGACTGAGCAGTGACCACGGCATGGCTAGGTTCCCCCCATAGTGCTATATAGCATTTCTCTCATGTGATGTTTATGGGTTCCCTTTTGGGGCCCAATCACTGATTTATCTGCTTGGTGTGTATGCATCTTCCCCAGAAACATGCACTATGGACTAGCTAGCAGACTGTCTGCAGCTAGTATGTGTCTTGCTGGAACACCTTGCAGGGTGCAGTGGCTGGAGGCTTGCTGTAGGAAAATATCAGATAGTGGTGGGGCGCAGCTGAGCATTTCCAAGCCTTCTGTCTGCTATTGCTTTATGGTTGTGTACAGAGCTGTATTGACTGCCCTGTAGGGTGTCTGTTCCCCAGCAGGACTGTGGTCGATGGTCCCCTCTACTGCCACCATTGCAGGGAGGTAGAATGTGGATCTGTTGGTGGAAGACCCTGCTTCCCACCCTCAGCCCCAGAGGATGGGTTGTGTTCTGGTACATAATCTGCCTATGGGTCCATAAGGGCTAAACCTGACTGAGAAATACAGATGTATCCAAGGTGTGTCTGCAGGAACTACCTATCTCACACACTAGCACTGCTGGGAACCTGCAGCACGGCCTATTTCTATTTCTGCCATGGAATGTGCTGTGGACCTGGTGCTGGGTGCCCCACCTCACCCTCAGGGTGAGCACAGTACCCGCACAATGTGACGGTGTGTAGCTACTCTGTGCCAGTAACACACACGATCAGTTCCCCCTACCAGGCCGAGGTGCTGTGGGGGTGCATACCCCATCTTGTGATCATCTGTAGACTGCTGATTTGCATGTGCAGTGCATCATGGGTACGGGTGGGTCAACCCTATCCTGGTGATCACAGCAGACTGTTTGTGTGGTGACGTGCAGTCCTTCTGCAGCCAGCCAGGGGTTTGTTAGCAGCTGTAGCCCACTGGTTACTTCACTGTCTGTGGAGCCAGAGATCATGTGTTCAAACCCACAGTGGGGTTATTTGATAGGTCTGTCTGAAGCATTGTCTATTTTTAATGTACATTAGTGCTGCCAGCAAAAACACCCTCAGAGTACGGTAACCATAAGGTGCCTCAGAAGGTTACCGTACTCTGAGGGTGTTTTTGCTGGCAGCACTAATGTACATTAAAAATAGACAATGCTTCGGACAGCCTATAGGTCGCCCTATAAAGCGCCTTCTGAGGCACCTTATGGTTATAGTCCATATAAAGTGTCTTATAAGGTGTCCTATGGAGCGCCTTATAGGGTGCCCTATAGGGGACATTATAGGGTGCCGTGGCAGACAGTGCACTTTATAATGTGTCCTATGGAGTGCCTTATAGGGTGCCTTATGCGGCATCTTAGGTTACGGCACGTGAGGGTGTGTTTGCTGGCAGCAATAATTAAAATACAAATAAAATGCCTCAAGAAACAATACTTACATGTCAAAGCTGATGCCTCAGCCAGCCTTATGCATTAGGCACACTGGGGGATCAAACTCATGACCCCTGTACCATCAGTCAGTGTATTAACCATTGTGCTACACCTCTGCTTCTATGCTTGCATGTCTGGGTGCCTAATTAAGATTACCGCACGTTAACGCGCTTAGCGGCGCTTAGCCGATAATGTGCGCAGCAGCGCGCGTTATCGCGCGATAATCCCGTTTTGCTACTTTAAGACTGAAACGCCCACTCCTTTTATGGCAGCCTGCACACTAACGCCGGGCGCACGTTAAGACGGTTAGTAAACATACCCCTAAGTTTATCTAATTTTGTCTCAAAAAATATACAGTAGCTAACTCCTTTCCTTCCAACTTATTGACTTCACTTGTGGAGCTGCAAGCATCTGTTTAGCTACTTTAAATAAGTTTTTAGAACTGCCCAATCATAATCTGTTTCACATAGAAAGTCTTTTTTTCTCTCGAATGATCATGTTCTTGTGACAGATTTTTACCTGCAATTTCCATTTTATTCTGATATCAATACTACCCATTCCTCTCCAGTGTCTCTCCAACTTATGACACTCTCTCTTAGATCCTAACAAACTTTCTGTGTACCATGGACATGTTTTTTTTCTTTGCCATTTGTTTCCATTATAATGGGGCAATTGTATGTAATTCAGAAGCATAGAAATCATTCCTTCCTTCTAGAGCAAGTTCTACATCTTTTGGGGGTCCTAAAGTAAACTTTTGTGCTACATTGACCTTGCCTCTTATCAAAATCATTTTCCTCTCCTTATAATCCCTATGTGCTGCTTTCTTCAAAGCAGAATTAAAATTTAAAACAAAATGGTCTGACTATAAGACTGCTTCCAAATCTAGATTAATAATATCCATAATACTATTTCCTTACTCAAATTTAAAAGCCCATCCAAATTATGTCCTGCCTAGGATGTTGGAGCCATTCTCCATTAACTCCAAACCTAATAATTGCATTGCCCTAACAAAATATGTTACTTAGGTGTATGTTTACTAATCGGCGGTAGCGGCGTCCGTGCGATATCGGAGTCACGGTCCCATATCCGGGCACTGCCATTGAATATCTGTGTTGGCCAGATAACAGCAAAGTTAACCGGACAGTGGCGATATTTAGCTGCTGCCCAGATAGTTTTGGAAGTGAAAGTTAGGTCGCCCGTTCACATGTCTAATTTTCTCTGCTTTGCGAAAACCAGGCAATGGCTCACTATCGCCGCTGCCCAGTTATTGCTGGATGCCATGCCTGGAATGCCCCAATGCTAGCCGCTTAGTGTTGGGGCCTGCAGCAGTGGCACCTGCGGATATTCAGCAGCTCTAACCATGTTAGTACCACTGAATATCCCGGTCAGAGCGATGAATGCGGCTAGCAGGTCTGCAAACCACTTTGAATATCCCCTCAACATAGCTTTATATTTCACTACAGAACTTGCAATGTTATTTAGAAATAAATCCCAAAATGCCCTTCTTTTACCTGGTGGAATATAACGTAATGATAGCTCCACCTTCTGCTTCTGCCCATAGGCTTTCCATCCCTTTGTTTGTGTTGTTGAGCCAATGCTGACTCCTCATAACCCAGCAGCTTCTGGGCTTTCTTGGCAAGGTGTGACCAGAAGCAGATCGCCAGGCCTTGCTTGCAAGGTCATGGAGGGTAAAGCAACTTGCCCAAGACCACAAGGAGTGCCAGTGAGAATCAAACGCTGGTCTTCTGGTTACCAGGCCACTGCTCTAACCACTAAGTTACTCTTCCATTCCTTCCGTCCCTACCATTCCTTTATGGGACTTAAATGTACATACTTTAGATAATAAATCCTGTTTAAATACTACAGCAACCCATCTCTTCTTTTTCCTTTCCTAGATCAATGCTCAGCCTTATAATTTGCTGGATAAATATATTCTAAAAGTGGTCCTACAATTTCCCTAAACCAAGGTTAATTTATAAATAATATATCCAAGTTGTTATCAGAAATTAAATCTCGTAGTATAAAAATTTTATCAACCGCTGACCTAGTATTTACCATGACATGTCTAAGAATCTGTTCTTCATATTATTTTTTTAACTCATCACTAATATCCACGTCAACTTATAACTCCCTATTTCCTCTTATTTCCAGTTGCTTGCAGCATAAATCCCAAAACCTTCAATTGTTGAAATGTTTCTAGTTTCGTATTCAAGAAACTTAATCTCCTGTAAACACGATCTTGATGTCTCCTTAGCAGAAAATAAATGTTTATCCCTCCAGGATCCTTTACCCCACAATACTGGTCTATGATAAGTCAAATTTCCTTTTTTAATTAACTTATCTGTATCACTCTGCAATATTTTCATACCAAGAAACACAATGTAAGGGTTAGTGATAAAAGGTGCTGGGAAAGGAATAATGTGCCCTTACACACAACACAAACAGATCCCATCCAACCCAGCCCCCACCCTTTATCACCACTCTTAAAATATTTCACCCGCATAATTTCCTCCAAATTACAGCCATTTCTATAAAAAGCTAACACATTGTCCACACATCTCTGCAGTCTGTCCCACACCCAGTACCATACTAAGGACCACACCTAAGGGACCTTCGGAATAGCCCTTGTAACACTGTTCAACAGCCAAAATGCTTCGGACACGAAAGCAGCTGTTCTAAACTAATTTAAGGCTGCTGAACACAGAAACCATAATGAAAAAGGCTGATTAGGTCTAGTTGCTAAGATACATGCTATTAATTAGTCATTAGGGGCCATTAACTGTGTATTATGCAACATTTGCGTGAGATTGCGTAATCTCTACTTGCAACCAATAGAAATATCTGTCCAAAACCAGATGGTGCAATCAGTATTAAAATTTGCATCATTTGACAGTATAAATCTTAAGGTGTATTAGTCACAGAAAAATTAAAAATTAATTATTTTGCATTATTTTATGCCGATAGGTCAATCACAGCGTATTCTGCAATGCATTCTACTTGTGTTAATAATGCAGATAATTTCTGCTATATTTGTGGTGAAGTGACTTTTACATCACAAAAACGGAATATGACTGTGGTGGTTAAGAAAGCCTACAACTTATATTTTGGCTGCAGAATAGGAGATCAGGATAAGAGCTGGGTGCCACACATATGCTGCAATACATGTGCAACAAATCTCAGGCAATGGATGAATGGTAAAAGGCAATCAATGCCTTTTGCAGTTCCAATGATCTGGAGAGAGCTCACGGATCACTTCAGCAATTGTTACTTCTGCATGGTTCCTCCAATTCAGAAAGGCATATCCAGAAAGAGTAAGTGGACCATGCAGTATGCAAACATTCCATCTGCAATACGCCCAGTGCCTCATGGAGAAGGATTGCCGATTCCCAAAATGTCAGAATCATTAGCATTAGAATCACGTGAGGAAGAGGAAGAAGTTTGTAGTCATGAACCGTCAGCCTCACGTGACCCAGAGTTTCTTCTGGCCACTGCTAATGGAGTAGAGGAGTGGCCTAGTGGTTGGGGCAAGGTACTTCAGGCCAGAAGGTTGGGGGTTCAAATCCCACTAGAGGACAGCAACCTTGGGCCAGAAGGACTGGGGTTTCTAGTCCCACAGGTGCTCCATGTGGTCTTGGGCAAGCCACTTAACCCTCCATAGCCCATATTCCCTGTAAAATAGTTATCTCCAAGTTATAATGCCCTGTTCAATGTAATTTCAGTTTGTTCAATGTAAACTGCACTGATGCAGAATAGCACAGTATATAAGAGAATGTAAATAAATAAATCCACACCTCATAATGCAAGGTGAATTGAACAACCTTGTCAGGGATTTGGATCTCCAGAAGAATAAAGCTGAGCTTTTGGGTTCCAGACTACAGCAGTGAAATCTTCTGGCTGGTGACATTCCTATTTCTTTTTTCCGGGACCGTCAGAAAGACTTGGGGGTATGTTTACTAAACCGGGCTAACGGTTAACCCAGGCTATCTGCCACTAGGTCCTATATTATTCAGTGGGACCTAGTGGCAGATAGCCCGGGTTAACCGTTAGCCAGGTTTAGTAAACATACCCCTTGGTGTCATCATTTTTCAAAGAAGGGATCTTGCTGCATGCAACAACGTAAAAGGTTTAATGGCAGCTCTCAATATCAATTACAATGCAGATGATTGGAAGTTCTTCATTGTTTCATCCAAAGCAAGTCTTAAAGCTGTATTGCTGCATAATGGCAATTGCTGCCATCAATTCCTATTGGCCATGCAGCTTTTATGAAAGAGACATGACAATATGAAACAACCTTTGAAATGTATAAGCTATGATCAACATCTATGGCCAATCTGTGGTGACTTCAAAGTGATCGCCCTCTTGCTTGGTCTTCAGGGTGGATACACCAAGTACTGCTGCTTCCTGTGTGAATGGGATAGTCGTGCTAGAGATTGTCATTTTGTCAAAAGGGACTGGCCAATCTGTCAGTCACTGGATCCTGGAAGCAAAAAGGTTCTGTTTCCAGCACTTCCAAAAAGATTTTGATGCCTTCCTTGCACGACAAGTTGGGACTAATGAAAAACTTTGTCAAGGCGATGGATAAAACTAAACCTGCTTTCAGGTATCTTAGTGGTAAATTTCCTAGACTGAGTGATGCCAAAGTTAAGGAAGGAGTTTTTGTTGACCTCAGAATCGTGCACTTCTTCAAGATGAAGAATTTCTTTGTTTATTGCGTGGAAAGGAAAAGGCTGCATGGATAGCGTTTGAATCAGTGACACAACATTTTCTTGGAAACAACAAAGCAAATAACACAGGTCTGCGACTAAAAAGCTGTTTGATTATTTTCATCTAATTTCCATGTATTTTGGTGTGCTGAAAACAAATAAAATATTGAAAAAACTCCTAGACGTCATGATTTGCCACAACATGCAAAATTGTCTTCAAATTTATCAAATTTTTTCAAATTACTATTAATTAATTCAAATTACTATTAATTAATTCACATAAGTGCATTTAAGATATAAAATGCCAAAAAAACCTTAAAGGGGTTGTCCGAGTTATGTAAAAAAAATATAGCACTGTAAATCTGATGGTCAGCAATATATACATAAGCTAAGCAACTTTTAAGTCCGTGCTTCTAATGGTAGAAGGGGTTAATCTTTCCTGAAGAATCCAGTGGGAGGGAGACACAGGGCAGATAGCAGCAGCTCCGGTCAGTGCAGGGGGATGTGGCCAGCACTGTGACGTCTCGTGTACAGACACAGAGCTGCTCTCTCCTGCATGCCACACTTGTGCACGAATCATCATCAGGTTCTTGGTTCTAGGCTGTTCACACTTTTTCATCGCAATTCGTGTTAGCTCGTCATTCTTCAACCGTTATGTTATGGCTCCGCGAAAGTGTATTAATTTGCCAGACAGTTTCTGTTTCATCTGTGGTGAATATACAGTCTTGAAGCAACAGCAGAATATTACAGACTTTGTGAAAAAAAGTATACTTTGCATACTTTGGACTAAAAATTGGAGATCAAGATAAAGTCTGGGCGCCTCATAAAGTGTGCAAAGGTGTGTTGAGGACCTCCGAAACTGGTTCAAGGGTAAGAAAAAATCTTTCCGTTATGGGATTCCTATGGTATGGCAAGAGCAAAAGAACCATAGTGACGACTGTTACTTTTGTTCATGCGATGTGAAAGGGTTTAATTCCAAATGGAAGCATTCCATTTCATACCCCAATCTTCACTCGGCAATTCGTCCCATCCCCCATGGCACAGATATACCAGTACCCAAGCCCCCTGCAACCTTGGAAGAGATACCTAGCTCCGATGAAGGTGAAGTCATACCTGAACCAGCTGACGAATCAAGTTCTGACTTTGAAGATGATACAAGACCAAAATTGTTTTCTCAGGAGGAGATGAATGATTTGGTAAGAGACTTGAATCTTCCCAAAGATGCCGCTGAGTTACTCGGATCAAGGCTGAAAAGCAGGAATTTATTGTTGCCAGGAGTGTCATCTTCATGGTTCAGACATCGTGAAAAGGAGTTCGTTCCTTACTTCGCCCAGGAAGACAAGTTGGTTTATTGCATCGATGTCGAAGGTCTGATGGGTCAATTTAAAATCCAATATGATTCAGAGCAATGGCGTCTTTTTATAGATTCTTCAAAAAGAAGTCTCAAAGGGGGGCGGAGCCTGATGTCCAGCGGGTTAGACGCTTCGCGCTGAAGCTCCCGAGGGGCCTACTCAGAATCCTGACTTAATACCTACATTAACTTAATATTTTGCTCCGAACTTACCGGGGTGCCTCGGGGGGGATGGCGGCCCATAAACCAGCGCGCTTAGACTTCGGATCTCCCTCTTCTTCACACGGAAAACGTTCCAAGACAGAGCTGCCTTCCCCACAAAAGATGGTGCCATTTCGGGATAACCCCGAAATGCACCAGGAGATCTTGGAGGAAATACGGGGTGTGAAGGAACTGGTGCAGTCCAACGGAGAAGCGCTCCGAGCCATGAGAGAAGATTTTGGTGTGCTTCAGGATCGACTTGAAGGTCTTTCATTACGGCAGGACATTATGGCGGGGGTCCTCGACTCGCACGTGGTGCGCTTGGTGAAACTGGATGAGGCTGAGCGTCAGATACAGAATCTACAAAAAGAGTTAGAGGATAGCAATAATCGAGCCCGTCGCAACAATGTAAGGCTCATTGGTGTACCGGAGGGCGCGGAAGCAGGAGATATGAGAGAATTCCTGGTCAAAACTCTTCCCTCCTTGCTGAAGATTACTTTTCACAGAGATCTGGAAATTGACCGAGCACATCGTGTTCCTACCAGAATGGCGCTCAATCGGACGACCCCCCGGCCCATCATTTTTCGTCTACTGAGATATCAGCAAGTTGAGCAAATTCTAAATGCTGCCCGGGCGAATCGTCATTTGGAGTTTGAAAATCATAAAGTCTCCTTCTTCCCTGACTTGGCTAAGCCCACAGTTGACCGTCGGAAGAGACTCCTTGCTTTTCGACCGAGACTTCAACAGTTACAGGCTCGCTTCGGCATCTTATATCCAGCGAAGCTCAGAGTGACTCTCCATAACCAAACTCGTACCTTCGAAGATCCTGATCTGCTAGCAACATTTCTAGCTTCCAAAGAAGCAGACCAGATGCGCTAATCCAACAGCTTGGATGGAATCCGCTGGAACTGTCCGCCATTTTGAATGGCCCGCTGCGGTGATCGCTGCTTGAAACGGAGACTGCCTGGACTTTTCTTTCTCTTTATATATACCTTCTTGGTCTCCTTTCTTTCCACGATGAGCTCCTTGGTTAGTTTCGGAGCCCGTATAGCTCTGTAGGATTTATGTTTCAATTCAGGCCTTCTCTGGGGTTTCTCCCCGCAGACATCAGGCCGCCAGTAATTTCTGGGGTTTTGCTTCTTCTCTAAGGCACTTCGGTGCTTATTTTGTTATATGGGGCGCTTCATGGTTTTCCTTAGTTTAATTCCCTATCATGTTGTTTCTGCAGTCATTTACTGGTACTATGAGCGACATTGTGTAACTCTGTGCGCTATTATGTTTCTTTCTCAGATTGTTTAACTATTTTGCATGGCTTTATGTAAGTTATCATTACTGACTGTAAAAGGCATCAATAGTCCATTCCAAAGGAGGACAATCCTTAGCTCTCTTAATCATGATTATTCTGAGTTAGTGTTTCTTCAGGAGGCCCATTTGCTGGGCATAGCTATTTCCTATCTCCTTCATTACGAAATACTGGAAATAGGCTCCCATCTGAGCCTCAATGATTGGTGGAATCATGTCCATTTTTACTGTAATTATGAGCAACTACCTTGTATGTCAATCTCTTCCACTCAAGCCCTTCACTACTTGTTTAAAAAGAAGGTGTTCCATGATTATGTTCTACCTGCTAAATGCTCTCATTTGACTGTTTAATTTTGTATACATTTCTGCCACAGGATCAGCATGTATCATCAATACCATTTCTGCTTGTTTGCTGTACAATAACTGTTGTGTGTAAGCGCTTATGTGATGACTCTTATTAGCTTAGAGAAGAAGCATAGGGGTGGGGGGTAATTGGGGTTGTTTTCCTTATTGTATGTGTGTATTTGTATCTTTTGGTGTGTTGTTACTTTTGTTTGTTGTAAAATGAAAATAAACGTTTAAAAAAAAAAAAAAAAAGAAGTCTCAAAGCAGTTTTACTCCACAATGGTTTTTACGCTTCCATACCTGTAGGTCATTCCGTACACTTGAAGGAAACCTATGAGAACTTGGAATTGGTTCTTCGTAAACTTAAATATGAAGACCATGGTTGGCAAGTGTGTGGGGACTTGAAGGTCTTGTGCATTCTGCTGGGTATACCAAATATCCTTGTATACCAAATATCCTTGTAACAAGCTGGGTATACCACATATCCTTGTTTTCTGTGTCTATGGGACAGTCGAGACCGACAAAATCACTGGACCAAGAAGAGTTGGCAGCCGAGGGTGTTAACAGATGGTGAAAAAAATGTCCTCCGAGAAACTTTGGTACCTTCCCATAAAGTTCTTCTACCACCTCTCCACATAAAATTCGGATTGATGAAGCAATTCGTAAAATCACCTCCAAGAGATGGAGAATGCTTCAAATACTTGGTCACCAAGTTTCCAGGCCTGTCGGAGGCAAAATTGAAGGAAGTTGTGTTCTTCGGACCAGACATTAGAAGGCTTATAGTTGATCAAGAGTTTGTCAATACCATGACAGATCCTCAAAAAGAAGGGTGGATTGCATTTAAAGAAGTCATACAGAAATTTTTAGGCAATAACAAAGATCCTCACTACAAAAAGATCGGCGGACGAATGCTGAAAGCATTTCAAGCTTTAGGTTGCCTGATGAGTTTGAAAGTGCATTTCCTCCAGTCCCACCTTGACTACTTTCCTGAAAATTTGGGAGCTGTGAGTGAGGAACAAGGTGAACGATTCCACCAAGACATTAAAGAGAAGGAAAGGAGATACCAGGGAAAATGGAGCATTACAATGATGGCAGACTACTGTTGGATGCTTCAGAGAGACATTCCAGATGCTACTCACAAGCGTAAATGCACCAAGAGGAGCCTCACAAGGAAAAGGAATTGAGTTTAGTGTGTATAGGTGAGCTCATTTCAGTTCAAAAAAGGATTTTCACGAAAATATTGTAATAAAACTTTAATTTTATAAGTCTATTTCCATTTATTTTGAGGTATTTCCTTATTTAACATAGTTACCTAAATTGTCAGGAAATGTGATGTCCTATGACAAAATGGAGGTCATTTTCGGATTCAGCGCACCAAAAAACATAAAGATTACGTGGAATAACCAAAACAGCTCTCAAAAAAAATTATAATTACCAAGAGATTGTTCAAGATCTTCTCAAGGCATACAAAAATCTTGGCCCCATCTTCCAATGCTCCAACTGACTCTCATAGATTTTTTGCTACGAATATACAGTACTTGAAAATGTTTTTATTGTGCATTTTTGGTTCCACGACAAGCTTTTTTTAAAATTCTCTTTGCCTGCCTTATCTATGCCTTGCATCTAACTTGCCATTGCTTATGTTGTTCCCCGTTTTTGTCATTTGGCTCCTTTTTCCATTTCCTGAAGGATGCTTTTTTGGCTAAAAAAGCCTGACCTTCCCTTTAAACCATGCTGACAGTTGTTTGGCCTTCCTCCCACTTTTTTTAAAGAGTGGAATATATCTGGTCTGAGCTTACAAGTTAGTGTTTTTAAACAATGCCCATGCTTGATATAAATCTTTAACCTTTGCAGCTGCTACTCTTTATTTTTCTTAACTATTTTCTTCATTTTATCAAAGTTTCCCTTTTGAAAGTTAAAAGGTAGTACTGTGGATTTCCTTGCCGTCCTCCTTCCATTTATTAAATCAAATATGATCATGCTACGATCACTATTGCCGAGTCCCCAGCTGCCTTATCTCTTGTACCAGATCCTGTGTTCCACTAAGGACTAGGTCCAGAATAGTTTCTCCTCTTGTTGGTTCATGGACCAGCTGCTCCAAGAAGCAGTCATTTATTTCATCTAGAAACTTTATCTCCTTAGCATGTCCTGCAGTGACAGTGAACCAGTTTATACCAGAGTAATTGAAATCAGCCATTATTACTATGTTGTAATTTTTGTTAGCCTCCCTGATTTCTCTTTGCATTTCATCATCCATCTGCTCATTCTTGTCAGGCAGACGGTAGTGTACCCCCACTGCCTTTGCCTTCCCATTTTTACATGGGATTTCTATCCACAGAGATTGTGCAGTGTATTTTGTTTCATGCAAAACTTTAATCCTATGTGATTCAATGTCCTCTCTAACACAGAGCACAACCCCACCACCAATTTGATCTACCCTATCATTGCGATATAGTTTGTACCCAGGTATCTCAGTGTCCCATTGGTTGTCCTTCCACCATGTCTCTGAGATGCCGGTCATATCTTACCTTTCATTTAGTGCTATATATTCTAGCTCTCCCATCTTATTTTTTAGACTTCTAGCATTTGCATTTAGGAATTTTAGAGGTTGTATTTTATTCATATTAATCTTGTTATCAATTGATGGGGGTCATTTGGAATCTTTCAACGCTGTTCTTAAGGGCATCTGGGTTACTTTTATCTTTATTGGAACCTCTCTATTGGGATGTCCTAACTTCCCTCTTTTGCTAGTATCCTTCAATGATACATTCTTCCGAACTATTCAAGGGAATAAGTACTATACAAAACAAGGGTGGTGGCATGGAGTCTCCCTAAAATATTCCTCACTGCATCTTGATATTTGGAATGGTGAACCATCCATCTGCATACTGTAGATGATGTGGTTTGCCACATTTTCATGGTGGATTTGATGTACTCAATCAATTTAGAATTTGTTTTGTACATTTTAAAGCAATTGATTATCCAGGAGTGCAGGAAACTATCAAAGGTCTTCTTATATTCACTCCATGCTGCACTGAGATTTCCGCTTTTCATAGCACTAATCATGATGGCTTTGTTTAGCAGTAGCTGGCCTTTCATTCCATAATCAGTAGTCCCCTCTTCCTACTTTTCTGTTCTACTTCCATGAAGTTATTGCAATCGATATAGTCATATATTCTGTCAGTGTCTATTGCAGTGAACAGCTTGCAGATTGTAGGCAAACAAGTTATTGGTCTGTAATTTTTGGGAACATTACTTGGGTCTCCCTTCGGAAGATGAAATATTTTTCGGATAGCGGTGATATTCAATTGCTTTCCAGTTATCTTATTCAGATAGCACTTAGGACAGCTTTTTTGCCATTGTGATGTTAAGACTATATTGAATTAAATGCACCCCTTGATGAACAACAACACGGCTTCTGACTGTATCATAGTGTAGAGACACTAATGCTAATGTTTATGGATAGACTCATAGGTGGCTTGAACAACAGCAAACAAGCTTTTATCTTAATTTTTCTTGACATTGCCTCAACCTTTGACAGTATTAGCCATAGACTACTCATCTCAAGGCTCCAGCAGATTGGCCTTCACGGAACAGTAATTCAGTGGTTCAAGTCTTATTTGATGAACCGTACTCAATGGGTGCAAATCGGCCTATTGAAATCTTCAAATAAGAACAATGCATCCCTCAAGGCTCTTCCCTCTCAGCACTTCTCTTTAATCTATATTCAGCCAATATGTAATATCTTTAAAAAGCACAAGATAAATTATCACTTCTGTGTGGATGATATAATGATGTATCATCCCATAGATACCACAAACCCTGACTGTTCCTATATCCAATCCTGCCTTGAAGATGTTATTGAATGGCTAAAAACGCACAACCTAAAAATTAACATTAATAAAACAGAAGTACTATATGTATCCCAAAATCAAAATTTTAATCCCCCTCAAAAATTCTACATAAAAGGTTCAGAGCTGGAAGTTAAGTACGTACCTTGGAATCATCCTGAATCAGTCTTGGTCTCCCTTATAAAATCAATTACGAAACTTATATACTTTAAACTACGAATGGTACAACAACTTAGGCCCCTCCTATAGTGTTATAATTTTAGAACAGTCCTCCATGCTCTGATAACACCCCACTTCAATTATTGTAACAGTATTCTGCAGGGACTGCACAAGAAAACTATCCACCAACTCCAGATGGTACAAAATCTATCCGCACGCATAATCCATAAGGCTCACCACTCTGACCATATCACTCCACTTCTCCATAAACTTCACTGGTTACCCATCACAACAAGAATAAAATACAAATGCATAATGATAGTTTTCAAGTTACACAATAAAATAGCCCCGTCATACCTTTCCTCCCTCCTCAGTTTACCGGAAAACATAAGAGCCAAAAGAAATTATTCCCAAAACATATATACAATACCTACTCACATCCGAAACACCAACCAAGCTACTAGCACCAGAATTTTCTCATATATTGCTCCAGTACTCTGGAATGCTCTTCCAGACAATTTAAAAGCAATAAAGGATCTCCAAATGTTCTGCAAGGAACTCAAGAAGCACCTGTTTATTGATTGCTACATTGACTCCTCTGTGAAGTCACATTCTCAAACAACCTAAATACATTGTTGTTGTTAAGTGCCGTTGAGTCGGAGTCGACTCATGGCGACCCTCTGGATAGCTATCCTAAATTGTGTTCAGTCTTCAGTCAGGCAGCTCATTGTTGACAGACTGGTACCCGTAGCTGCTGTTATTGTATCGATCCATCTCATTGCTGGCCTTCCTCTTTTGCGTTGACCTTCTATCTTGCCAAGCATGATGTCTTTCTCTAATGACCTCTCTCTGCATGATGTGTCCAAAGTATGAAAGTCGAAGTCTTGTCATCTGAGCTTCTAAAGAAAGCTTAGGTTTGATCTCCTCTAGTACCGACTGGTTTGTTCTTCGGGCAGTCCATGGTATACACAGTATTCGCCGCCAGCACCATAATCCAAAGGCATCAATTTTCTTCCTGTCTGTCTTTTTCACTGTCCAGCTTTCACATCCATATGATGTTATTGAAAATACCATGACTTGAACAAGTCGAATCTTTGTATGGAGAGAGACATCTCTGCTCTTGAGAATCTTATCTAGGTCTTTCATAGCCATTCTGCCAAGAGCAATGCGTCGTTTGATTTCTTGACTGCTTGTTGCTTCTTTATTGATAGTTGATCCAAGTAGGTTAAAGTTGTTCACAATTTCAATTTCTTCTCCTTCAACGATGAAACTGTTGGTTATGCCAGTTGTCATGATCTTTGTCTTCTTTACATTAAGATGCAGGCCCATTTTGAGACTATGTTCTTTGATTGTGAGAAGCAAATGTTTCAGATCATCTTCACTTTCAGCCACTAATGTAGTATCATCAGCATAGCAAAGGTTGTTGATGAGTCTTCCACCAATCTTCACACCTCTGTTGTCTTCATACAATCCTGCTTCTCTGATGATTTGTTCTGCATATAAATTAAACATGTAGGGGGAAAGTATGCAGCCTTGTCTTACACCTTTGCTTATTTTAAACCATTCTGTTTCTCCTTGTTCCGTTCGAACTGTTGCTTCTTGATCAATGTACAGATTACGCAAGAGAACGATTAGGTGTTCTGGTATACCCATGCTTCTTAATGTGGCCCAGAGTTTCTCATGGTTTACACAGTCAAAAGCCTTGCTATAGTCGATAAAGCACAAATAGATATCCTTTTGGTATTCTTTAGTCTTTTCAAGGATCCATCTCACATCCGCAATGATGTCTCTCGTTCCTCGCCCTTTCCTGAACTCTGCTTGCACTTCAGGTAGTTCTTGTTCCAGGTATGGTTGCAGTCTTTTTGAATAATCTTCAGTAGAATCTTGCTGGCATGTGGGATCAGAGCGATTGTGCGATAATTTCCACAGTCAGTTGGATCACCTTTCTTTAGTATTGGTATAAACACAGATCTTTTCCAGTCAGTTGGCCATGATGTTGTCTTCCATATTTCTTGGCAGAGCCTTATAAGTATGGTAACAGCTGCATCAGATTGCTGCAATACTTCTATAGGAATGCTATCAATGCCTGGTGCTTTGTGCTTTGATAAGGCTTTCAATGCTGCTTCAACTTCTTCTTTCATCACCAATGGTTCCCGATCATAAGGTACAGGTTGAAACGGCTGTTGGTCCACTTGATCTTTATCATGTAAAAACTCTGTATATTCCTTCAACCTTTTCTTGATCTTCTCAGCATCATTCAACATAGAACCTTGAGCATCTTGTAACATTCCAATTTGAGGCTGGAACTTTTTCTTTAACTCTCGTAGCTTTAGGAAAGCCGATCTTGTTCTTCCTCTAATAGTTTCTGCTTCTATTTCCTTGCAAGTGTCATTGTAGTACTTTTCCTTGTCCTGTCTTGCTGCACATTGGAAATCTCTGTTGAGTTCTGCGATTGGTTTTCTTTCTCCTCTGGCTTTAGCTTCTCTGCATTTCTGGGTAATTTTCAGAGTTTCTTCCATCATCCATTTTGGCCGCTTTTGCTTTTTCACCTTTTGTAGAGACATCTCGCTTTCTTCCAACACAACCTTCTTGATATCATTCCATAACTCTTCCGGAGCTCTGTCATTTGTATCTAAAGCAGCAAATCGATTTTGCAGGCAGTCTTTAAATTCCAGTGGTATATTCTCAAGGTAATATTTTGCTGCATTCATGAGTGGTTTGCACTTTTTCAACTTTAGCTTGAGTTTGCATACTAGTAGTTGATGATCTGTACCACAGTCAGCTCCAGGTTTTGTCTTTGTTGATGTTATAGAACTTTTCCATCGTTGACTTCCACAGATGTAGTCAATTTGATTTTTATACAATCCATTGGGTGAAGTCCATGTGTACAGTCGCCGCTTGTGTTGCTGGAAGAAGGTGTTTGAGAAGAATAGATCATTGGTCTTGCAGAATTCTATCAGTCTTTCTCCAGATTCATTTCTGTTGCCAAGTCCATATTTTCCAACTACTTTGCCTTCTTCTTTGTTGCCAACTTTTGCGTTCCAGTCACCCATGACTATCAGGATATCCTGTTTGCATGTTCTGTCAATTTCAGCTTGTACTTGGTCATAGAACTCTTCAATTTCATTCTCTTCTGCAGCTGTTGTTGGGGCATATACTTGAATTATAGTTGTGTTGATAGGCAATCCTCATAGACGAATAGAGATTAAGCGTTCGCTGACTGCATTGTATTTCATTACAGTTCTTGCAAGTTTCTTCTTTATTATAAATGCAACACCATTTCTTCTTTGTCTTTCATTTCCAGCATAGTAGACTATGTGATCATCTGATGCAAAGTGCCCGATGCCAGTCCATTTCAATTCGCTGACACCCAACAGATCGAGTTGTACACGTTCCATTTCATTCTTGACCACCTCCAACTTCCCTTGGTTCATGCTTCGTACGTTCCATGTTCCAATGCATAAGACATCTTTACAGCTTCTGACTCTCATTTCATGCGCAGCTACATCAGCAGTCAGACTTCCCGAGGGCTTTGATCCAACCACATCATAAATGCTGGCTTTACTCTCAAAAGTCTTCAGCTCTTCCCCAGTAGCTAGTTGAGTGCCTTCCGACCTGGGGGTCTCATTTTCCAGCACCATAGCACAATTTGTTTTGTTGTAACTATCCACTGGGTTTTTATGGCAAGATACAGTAGTAGATTGCCGGGCCTTTCTTCCGCGCAGTTTAAGTTTGGTGTTGTTGCCGTTGTCACAAAAATGTGATCCTCCGCCATCAACACTATCCCATTCTGCTGCTGCCCAGATGGGTGGTTTGTCTTGGTCTGGCACCTCAGCTGAGACCTGTCCATCTTGGGAGACCCTGCCAGTAGTTAAACTACCGATAGTTTAGCTCTCAGCATCACTGATGCATGCAAGCCCTCACAGCACGACAAGCTGCAAACCAAGTGAGAGTGTTGTTGTTAAGTGCCATCGAGTCGGAGTCGACTCATGGCGACCCTCTGGATAGCTATTTAAAAGCAATAAAAGATCTCCAAATGTTCTGCAAGGAACTCAAGAAGCACCTGTTTATTGATTACTACATTGACTAAAAGGTGATAAAAAAATGCAGCTGAGACAGATAGTGGCACTATACAGACAGTGCTGCTGAATGTCATTGCAGACTGCCTCAACATTATTCAAATAATGCCAGGTTGGTCCAGAGCAGAACTAGGATTGCAGTGATTTTCAGTGCAGCTATCCAGATCACTCTCTGGATAATTTAGAACAGCAAAAAAAGCTGTTCTAAATTCTATCTGAATAAGTTAACTGGAGAGCAACTGAATATCGCCACTATCCGAATAATGGCAATGACTATTCAGATAGTGGCAGCATAATCCGGATCTTCAACAGCAGCCACTATGCAGATATTGCTGCTGAATATCTGGATTATTTTACCCATTGTGGTCATGACTGGTTTCCAAGTCACTCCTCTCCTCCTTGTCTGATTGTGGGCACTTCCTTATCTGTCTCCACTGAGCAAGCACCAGATTGGTAGATCTCCTTCTCCTTTCTCCTCCCAAAGTGGAATCAGCTTGATATCCACATCTTCTCCAGATTTCTGCTGAGGGACACAGAGGAAACAGAAAATTTCATACATCAAAGCAGCCTTCAATCACAAAGATAAAAGCGCCTTACTCCTAAAATACTATCAGGGTCTTCCTCACAAGAGACAAGGCCTCAGAGGAACTGACGCTTTCTTGCGGGTCTTTATCAACCTCTGTCCTCTTGCTATGGAAAAGAAGCATGGACAAAACTTTCTTCCAAAACAAAAATATTCAGAGGGAAAACTCCCTCACTCAACATCCATGCTCCAAGCCAAGACTTTGGGCCTGCAATTTCAAGCAGGGGAACAGGAGGTAGAAAGTGCCTGATTTCTCAAGATCCAAATAAAAATTCCACACAAACAGTAGAGTTTACCACTGCAGGAACCTCTCCTAGGGTTGCTATGGTAAGATAGTACATTCTTAAAAGTGACCAACCATCCCGTATTATACGGGACAGTCCATATCTTAAGGATGTATCCCTAGAATTGTATTACTTCGGTTGGGATGCCTAAATATCACCTATTTTAAAACACATGTCCCACTCCTCCACATTTGTACCAGTGGACTTTTCCACTCCAGCTGCAATTTTCAGAGGGAAACTCTATTTATATAAGACTATTTCCATCAGAGACACAGAAGCATATAAATATGCATGCACTCTGTTGTACTTCAGTCACACACACATGCACATGCATTCATCCACCCCCCCCCCTACCCCTCAAATCAGGTACACACATGCACACTAGCACTTTTAAACAGACAGATCCTGTCTTTGACTGTCTACTGGTGCTGTGCTGCTTCTGCACTCCTCTGTTTCAATGCCCCAGTTCTTGCTTTTGCTACCAGTTCTTTTTCTCAGCCTGCAATAGACTCCATACACTTTACCCCATTCCTCTTACATATCTACCCTTTCTCAGCAACCCCACTCAGCCCTACCAAGAAACCCACTTATTCCACTGACTTTCTCCCAGACCCTGTGCAGAAAATCAGCCCACCCTTCCTGTGACTAGTACAGCCTTTCCATTGGCTGGAACCTACCACTTACTCTGCACAGTGAGGGGGGAGCTCTGGCAAGCTGTAGAGTTAAACTCTAAAAAATACTTCGACAATTCAGTCATCATTCTGACTAAGACAGCTACTTTACAAAGTTGTAGAATCCTAAAATAATTTAGATGGTTGGCAGTCCTAAACTGAGTCCTCAGCACTCCTGAAAAATCTGGCTTTGCTTCCTCCCCAGGGCCCAGGCAACCATCAGTCAGACAAAACTAGCCAATAGGCTACAGCAGATACAGCCAGGCAATAGGGAGCAGGGGGAAGTGAGAGCAATAGGATACAGTAACCTTCCTTTCTCCATTGTTCTGCATCTCTGGAGTATGGTGGTTTTTTTTGTTATAGATATATAGACCTACAGGAGAAAATATCCAAGCACCCACAGCACCCACATGATCCTGGGACCAACATCAATATCAATATCATGGTCAGTGGTCATTTGACTTCATTGATTGTCATCTGTATAGGCTCTTAGCCTAGGGTGCATGTTGCTATTTCATCTTTAGACTTTATTTCCATTTTATAATGCTGAAAAGAAAGTGTGTTCTTAATGACCAACTATAAAATGAATACCTGTTCATTAAGAAATATTCTGGTGATAGAACGGTGTTTTGTAACAAATGCCAGTCCTCCTTTTCACGAATACAAAATCACAAACCAATCAGAACCAAAAAATATAACCCTTAACCATTGAGATCCTGATATAAATTCCCCCCTCAGTTCTTCCTTTTTTTGTCGGAGCTGGTCAGCCAAGCATACAGAAGCAATCTATGTGCCACTGTGACCTCTCCTTTTTTTTTTATATATCTGAAATGAAAACTTCACTTAGCTTTTTTGTGGTTTTAAAAACCAGCCATACTGCTAGCTTGAAACAATTCATCCAGAATTCAGATCTTGGCGACGACGTGTCACGTTTCGGGTTGCAGTAACAATTTTTCAACCCTGCTTCAGGTCCAATCCGGTTCTGGCGATACCAAAGCTTTAAAATGAAATGGAGGAAACCCCACATTTTACCGGCTTCGGCATCTGATGTCATGCATAATCGAAGAAGCTATCAACCAATCAGATACAGGATCATTGTACCCAATGGGGAAAGCTCACGTGTAAGGGAAACCCTCAGTGGGAAAGAAAACAACAATCCTAGCCAAAGCCACAAGTTATATGATAGTATACCAATCTACTTGTGCATTTAAACCCCCAGGGTAACAGTATTCAAACGATATATCCATCTCTGTTCTAATAATTGTAAACGTTGTACCCGGTCTCCTCCCCTTGGGTCTGCCGGTATATAGTCCAAGACACGCCAACGAAGGGACTCAAAACAATAATCAGACTGAATACAGTGCTCAACCATGGGAGCCGCAAAATTCTTGGTCCGTAGTCTTGAGGCATGCTCCGAGTGCCATTTTTTGACAGTTCTTTTCGTGCATCCCACATAATATAATAAACAGGGACATATTATCAGGTAGACCACAAAAACAGAGGAACAATCAGTGTGCCATGATGATGTGTAAGTTCTAAACATATGAGTATCAGTCCAATCCGGGCCCGTTAATGAACTATTACAATGTACACAGTTTCGGGGGGCGGAGCCTGATGTCCAGCGGGTTAGACGCTTCGCGCTGAAGCTCCTGAGGGGCCTACTCAGAATCCTGACTTAATATCTGCATAAACCTAATATTTGACACCGAACTTACCGGGGTGCCTTGGGGGGAATGGCGGCCCACAAACCAGCGCGCTTGGACTTCGGGTCTCCCTCTTCTTCACATGGAAAACGCTCCAAAACAGAGTTGTCTTCCCCACCAAAGATGGTTCCACTTCGGGTAAGCCCCGAAATGCAACAGGAGATCTTGGAGGAAATACGTGGTGTGAAGGAACTGGTACAGTCCAACGGAGAAGCGCTCCGAGCCATGCGAGAAGATTTCGGTATGCTTCAGGACCGGCTTGAAGGTCTTTCACTACGGCTGGACAACATGGCGGGGGTCCTCGATTCGCACGCGGTGCGCTTGGTGAACCTGGACAAGGCTGAGCGTCAGATACAGAATCTTCAAAAAGAGTTAGAGGATTGCAATAATCGAGCCCGTCGCAACAATGTAAGGCTCATAGGAGTTCCAGAGGGGGCGGAAGCAGGAGATATCAGAGAATTTCTGGTCAAAACTCTCCCCTCCTTGCTGAAGATTACCTTTTGCAGAGATCTGGAAATTGACCGAGCATATCGTGCTCCTACCAACATCGCACTCAATCGGACGACCCCCGGCCTATTATCTTTCGTTTACTGAGGTATCAGCAAGTTGAGCAAATTTTCAAGGCTGCCCGGGTGATGCAACATCTGCAGTTTGAAGATCATAAAGTCTCTTTCTTCCCCGATTTGGCAAAGCCCACAGTTGACCGGCGGAAGGGACTCCTTGCTTTTCGACCTAGACTTCAACAGTTACAGGCTCGCTTTGGCCTCTTATATCCAGCGAAGCTCAGAGTGACTCTCCATAACCAAACTAGAACCTTCGAAGATCCTGCTCTGCTAGCAACATTTTTAGATTCCAAAGAGGCAGACCAGATGCGCTAAGTCAACAACTCGGATGGACTCCGCTGGAACTGCCCGCCATTTTGAATGGCCCGACGCGGTGATCATTGCCTGGAATAGAGACTGCCTGGACCTTTCTTTCTTTTATATCTACCTTCCTTGGTCTCCTTCTCCTCCATGATGTGCACCTCGGTTGGATTCGGAGCACGCACAGTTATACCGGTTATATGTTTCAATTTAGGCCTTCTCTGGGGTTTCACCCCGCAGACATCAGGTCGCCAGCAATTTTTGGGGTTTTGCTTCTTCTCTAAGGCACTTCGGTGCTTCTACTGTTATATAGGGCGCTTCATGATTTTTCATTGGCTTATTTTCTATCATATCGTGTGTACAGTCATTTATAGTTGATATGAGGGACATTGCGCAACTCGGTGCGCCATCATGTTCCTTTCTCAGAATGTTTGACTTTGTTGTATGGCCTTATGTCCGCTCCTATCACTGAACGTAAGAGGCCTCACTAGTCTAATCAAAAGAATGACCATCCTTAGTTATTTTAATCATGACCATGCTGATTCAGTGTTTCTTCAGGAAACCCATTTCACCTCCGTTGAACCACTGAAACTTCCTGCTAAACCTTATATGGTGGCTGCCTATTCTCCCGCCGTTTCTAAGCGGTACGGGGTAGCCATCTTGGTTGAGAAATCTTTGCTAACTACTGTAATGGATACTAGCTCTGATGGGGAGGGTAGCTGGGCCTGTGTATATTTTACGGTTGGAGATAGTGAATTTACGTGTATTTGTATTTATGCTCCGAATGTGGATGACCCTGTTACTGTTACTCGGCGGTGACTTCCACCAAGTATTTGATCCTTTGATAGATAGACTGCCGCCTAGAACGAGTGGTCCGCCCAAGAGTCTCTACACCCTGCCAGCTCTGATGCAAGATTTTGCGTGAGTAGCTATATGGAAGCTGCTTCACCCCTCTGACTTAGAGCTCACCTTTTCTCAGCCCCCCCATCACTCACAATCTAGATCAGGTTTTTTTTTTTTCTTATCTCCTCAGTACTGCTATCCCAAGTGGACATATACTCCTGATAGGTTAGCCAATTGGAATGCCATCCAGTGCGCTTGATGCTGGACATGCCATGTGGCCTTTGGCTTACTAAACTCCTGTTAAGTATGATTGTCCCGCATTACAGTATTACTCGAGTCGGGTCTGGGGTCGTCTTCATTCTATTTTATATTTTCCGGAACCCCTCTTTTGGAAGATTGTGGGGCTCCGCTCATCTGCGGGGATCCCCTCTCTTCCTAAATTGGCTTACTTCCTTTTAGCCTTTTTGCTGGGCATTGTTATTTCCTATTTCCTTAATCACGAAATATTGGGAAAATAGCTCTTTTTGAGCTCTAATGAATGGTGAAACATATCTGTCTTTATTGTAAATATGCGCAAATACCTTGTATGTCAGCCTCTTCCGTTCAAACCATTCACTACTGGTCTAGCTAGAAGACGCTCAACGATTATGTTAACACTATTCAATGCTCTCAGTTGACTGTTTGATTCGGTATTAATCTTTGTCATATGTTCATCCGGTCTCACAGATTCTACTTCTGTTTGTTTGATGCACAATAATTGTTGTATGTAAGCGCTTATATGATGACTCTTATCAGCTTAGAGAAGAAGCATTGGGGTGGGGGGTAATTGGGGTTGTTTTCTTTATTGTATGTGTGTATTTGTTTCTTTTGGTGTGTTGTTACTTTGTTTGTTGTAAAATGAAAATAAAAGTTTAAAAAAAAAAAAACAATGTACACAGTTTCCACAAAGAAAGTGCCCTTTCTCCTCATGTGAAGTCTCCGGGCGATCCAACTTGTGAGTAGTTCTCATTACCATGTCCCTCAAATTCGCTTTTCATGAATATGCAATTTGAAAATGCTTATCACAAAAGTAAGAGTGGAGCACCAGAACCGGCCAATAGCGATGCAACAATTTCACTACTCCTGACATTCCACAGGTGTAGGGAAAAACCCCAGTTATGTTTTCCTCAGAGGTCCTAGACCCCGAAGGGGATAGGAGCCATTCTCGATGCACAAACCAGGCTCTCTTGTATGCCTTCTTTACAACTGAAGGAGGATACCCTCTCTGTAATAAACGCCGGACTAAATCCTCAGCCTGTAAACAAAAGTCCTGTAGTGATGAACAATTTCTACGAAGGCGCAAAAACTGCCCAAAGGGCAATCTCTGTTTCAATGCCTTCGGATGAAAACTTCCATAACCTAGGAGTGTGTTCCGTTGCACAGATTTTCGATATAGGGACGTCTCAAACCCCGAAGGGATCAGACTAACCATAATATCCAGGAACTGTATCTTAAAGGGCTCAACTTGTGCAGTGAACTGGATATTAGTCTTAAAGGTATTCAGCCTTTGTAAAAAAGAATCCAGATCTGCTCGTGTACCTGTCCATAAAAAGAAAATATCGTCCAAGAACCTTTTCCAGAACGGAATCAACTTAAATAGAGGGTCCGAATAAATATTAGTCTCAAAATCATCCATATAGATCATCGCTATCGATGGGGCTACTGTTGTCCCCATCGCTATCCCAAACTTCTGCTTTTAGAATTGGCGCTGGTACAAAAAGAAATTATTATTTAAAACCAAATCAAGCAGATCAAGTAAAAAAGACCGAGGGATGCGCTCCAATAGATCTAAAGGGTAATCCTTCAAGCAAGCGAGAACTTCCCCTTGATCTATATTCGTATATAAGGACTGAACATCCAGAGTCACCAGATATCTGTAAGAAGCAAAATCAGTGCAATCATTTATCTGGCTGAGGAAATACCCTGTATCCTTAATATAGGATTTAACCTTAGCCGCAGTTGGTTGCAAGAAAATATCACAGAACTTGGAAAGCGGCTCGAGTAAAGAATCTCTGCATGAAACGATTGGTCTCCCTGGTGGATCCTGTAAGGTTTTATGAATTTTAGGGACCAGGTAAAAAATCGGAATTTTTGGATGCTTCTTTACCAGAAACTCAAACTCGTGTTTGGTAATCCAATTATTGTTAAGGGCACTGCCAGCCATGGCCTGGATTCATTCCTTAAGATCCATTGTAGGGTCAGCTGCTAGGGGGACATAATTCATTTGGTTATTTAGATGTTTATCCATCTCCCGCTGATACTGAGCAGTGGAAAGCACCACCGTAGCTCCTCCCTTATCTGCCCTCCTGATAATTATATCCATGTTTGCCAGTTGTTTTAGGGCTTGAAATTGATTCTTTGACAAATTAGGATAATCACACCATTTTTGTTTTTCTAATTTATGTAAATCCTGCAGGATCAGGTCCTGAATAGTCGAAATCGTTCGATCGGTTACCCCCAAGGGTAACCATCTAGAAGAATTCTTCACTAATGAAATGTTGGTCGTACTTGGGAGCTTTAAAATCCTGCTGGTAATTTTTACGAGATCTCCGACCTCTAAAGGAATTTTCTTGGTACCCTTCACTGTTACCTGGGCATGATCTAGTGGCCTCCTGTGCAATGGATTCACCCATATCTGTGTCTGACGAATCCTCAGAGCTAACACCAAAGGAAACTTTTTTTCCAAAGCCTTGTTTTTTCATTGAGGGCCATTTGTAAATGCAGTCATTATCGTAGTCTGACTTGTCATGCTTAAATTTTCTTATTTTTAAACTGCGGAAATGCTCCTGAAAAGATTCCAATTGCTTTTCAGCCTCAGCCCATTGAATTTTAAAACAATCAAGGTCCTGTGTTTCCAACAGCTTCTCTTTTAATTCATGTGATTGTGTTGTCAAAAGCTCTTGTTCCTGCAAGGATCGTTCATTAAGAAGGGCCACCAGGTCAAAACTGCATTTATTAAGAATGGAATTCCATTTTGCTAAAAATGACCGATCCTCAGTGAATTGTTTTGGGGGTTTTATGATTCTCAGACCCCTAGGGAGGACCAAAGATTTTAAATATTGCGTCATCGCAGACCCGTGTAAACGGGCCCGGATCAATTTTTTATGCAAATCTTTTAATTCCAAAATTGTAGATGGTAATTTATCAGAAGTGGTCATAGGATCATCATCAAAAAGTGACTTATGTTTTTTTAATTGCAATAGCTATTCCTCCGTATAAGCAAACATATCCGAAGACATTATGTAATCGGTTTGAAAAATATTCTTACGAATACAAAATCACATCTGTTCCGCGTATTGGCTGGTTCGGTGGCGGTGTGGCCGCTCTGCTATGTCCGTCCCTCTCTTATACTCAGTTCTTTTCTCCACTACTGCACTATCCCGAATCCCTTCTACTTCATCTTCATACCTCTCCTCCCACACATGTTCTTGTCTATTCCCCCCCTGCTCTCCGCTCCGATCTCTGGGACGTTCTCCTTTTAACTATTACTGATCTTTCCCTAGCTTTCCCCCACTTACTTATTGCGGGCGATTTTAACCTTCATGTGGATTCTCCTACATCGTCCAGGGATCAATCTTTCATTTCTTTTCTTCATGATCTGTCTCTTTCCCAGCATGTTACCTTCCCCACCCATCAGGCTGGTCACACTCTCGACCTGCTTTTAACGTCATCTTCCTCTTCACTTACGCTTCACGATCTTTGCTTTACACCTCTCCCGTGGACAGACCACGTCTGCCTTTCTGTCTCCTGCTCGCACTCAGGAGTGTCCTCTCCCTCTTCTCTTTCATCCTCCACTCCACCCTCTTCTCCCCAGCTCTCTCGCACCATCACTTCACTCACACTCCAGCAGTTTCCCGCGGCATCCGAGCTCCTTCCCACTGATTTTCCTTCTCTTTCGCCTAATTCCCAATCTTCCCTCTGGTCATCCACCCTCTCTGCTGCCCTCGACCGCACAGCTCCCCTATGTCCTCAATCATCACGTCGCCGGCCCTCACATCCTTGGTATCATAGTGGTCTTCGACTTTTGCGTTCCCACCTTCACAGAGCCGAGCGGTTGTGGTGCAAGGCTCCTTCTCCAACCATGTTAGCACTCTTTAAGTCAAACTATTCCTATTACCGCTCTAGCGTACATCTTGCTAAGCGCACTTATTTCTCCAATGCTATTTCCAATGCCCCAAACCAGACACGGCATCTCTATTCCACCCTCAAGTCTCTCACCTCTCTTCATACCTCAGCCTCAGCTGTTTCGGTCCATCCCTCTGCCCCTAATTCACTTCTGGCCACCTTCTTCAGTGATAAGATCTCTTCCCTTAGAGCGTCTCTACCTTCTTGTCCCGCTCCTATTCACTCTCCCCCTCCAGTCACCTCTCCCCCTCCCGTTTCTCAATTCTCTCACTATTGGGCCTCTTTCTCTTTGATCATTGTCCCTGAGCTTCATCGACTCATTTCTTCTTCTAGAAAAACCTCCTGTCCTCTCGATCCCATTCCTTCTTCCTGGCTTCTTGCCCCCTCTCTAGGGCTTCTTCCCTATATTCTTACTATGTTTAACTCTAGCCTTTCCACAGGGACCTTTCCCCGCTCTTGGAAACACGCTTTGATCCGCCCCCTCCTCAAAAATCCTTCACTTGATCCTTCAGTCCCTGCCCATTACCGCCCGGTGTCCAACCTCCATTTTCTCTCTAAACTTCTGGAAAAATTTGTCTTTGCACAACTCTCACATCATCTTGACTCTACTAACTTTCTTCACCCCCGTCAATCTGGGTTCCGCCAGGGTCACAGTGTTGAAACTGTCTTGCTTGCCTTCACTAATGCACTGCATGTAGCTCACGATCATGGTGACATCTCGGTGGCGGTTGCCTTTGATCTTTCAGCTGCTTTCGACTTAGTTGACCACTCCCTTCTTCTTCTCCGCCTACGGGAAGCGGGTCTCTGTAGTGTTGTCTATCGCTGGTTTCACTCTTTTCTCTCCTCTCGTTCTTGCGCTGTTCTCTCCTCTTCCTCATCCACCCCCTCCTCGGACTCTCTGCACCTCCCATGTGGGGTTCCTCAGGGTTCTGTTTTGGCTCCCCTTCTTTTCAATCTCTTCCTGGCCCCCCTTGCTCTTCTAATACATCAGTCTGGAATATCTGCCTTTTTTTACGTGGACGACATAGTTCTGCTCCACCATACTTCCCCCTCCTGTCCGGATCTTTCTGTATTGAACTCCTGTCTCTCTGATGTAGCCAACTGGCTAACACATAATTGTCTCCACCTTAACCTAGCCAAGACAATCGCTATTTGGTTTTCTCATGGTAGCCCGTCTCCCTCGGTGGCCCCTTCTTTTTCCGGCACCCCCGTCCCTTTAGTCTCCACCTTCTGATACCTTGGTGTACATTTTGATTCTGATTTATCATTTCATGCACATATCTCACACATTACTAAGACCTCTTTTTTCTATCTTCGTCAAATTCGGGCAATCCGTCCCTTCCTTTCCCCATCAGCCCTCATTACTCTACTGATATCCTTAGTTATGTCGCGTGTGGACTTTGCCAATTCAGTTTTCACTGGTCTCCCCAAATCCCAATTGCTTCGGCTTCAGCGGATTCAAAACACTGCAGCTCGTCTTGTTACTCACTCCACTCTCCGGGATCAAATCACCCCTCTGCTGTTCCACCTCCACTGGTTACCTATCCCCTTCCACACTCAATTTAAACTGCTCACCTTGGTTCATAAAGCTCTCCACAGCAGTACCGCACAAGACTTAACAGATCTCCTTTCCTTTCATTCCCCCAGGCACACCCCTCGCTCTTTCCATCTCAACCGCCTTTCCCTTCCTTCTCCCTCCCGTGCTCACCTCCAATCCACCCATTCTTCTGCCTTCTTTTTTGCTGGCCCCGCTCTTTGGAATGCCCTCCCCACTTCCCTCCGCTTGGCACTACACTATTCCACTTTCAAACGAAATCTAAAGACTCATCTCTTCTCCCTGGCCTTTGACCTCCCTTCCCCCTTCGTGTGATATCCTCCTTCCCTCTTCTTCTTATCTCCCTCCCAGAACTTGTTACCTACTCTTGTCCTGTCTTGTCTCTCTTTCTCTTCTTTTCTCCTATCAGAACATTGTAAACTCTCCTTTCTACTTCGCCGGCCATTGGCTTTCTTTTAATTGTTTTTAATTGTACACCGCCTTGATTATCATAGAAAGGTGGTTTTTATCAAAGGAATAAACATAAACATAAACATAAACCAATCAGAACCAAAAAATATAACCCTTAACCATTTTTTACTTGATCTGCTTGATTTGGTTTTAAATAATAATTTCTTTTTGTACCAGCGCCAATTCTATAAGCAGATGTTTGGGATAGCGATGGGGGCAACAGTAGCCCCATCGATAGCGATGATTATTATGGATGATTTTGAGACTAATATTTATTCAGACCCTTTATTTAAGTTGATTCCGTTCTGGAAAAAGTTCTTGGACGATATTTTCTTTTTATGGACAGGTACACGAGCAGATCTGGATTCTTTTTTACAAAGGCTGAATACCTTTAAGACTAATATCCAGTTCACTGCACAAGTTGAGCCCTTTAAGATACAGTTCCTGGATATTACAGCTAGTCTGACCCCTTAGGGGTTTGAGACGTCCCTATATCGAAAATCTGTGCAACGGAACACACTCTTAGGTTATGGAAGTTTTCATCCGAAGGCATCCTACATGCCCCATGTGAATACTCACTACTGTACAATTGTATATAATTTGTATATAGTTCTCCCCAGTTCATCCAAGTTTTTGACCACCTGTTCTATGTAAACTCAATGTACCATACTGCATTGTAGTGTGTTTCTGTTCTTCTGTGAACCGCAATGATTATAATAGCATGGTATATAAGAAATGTTAATAAATAATAAATAAATTAAAACAGGGATTGCTCTTTGGGCAGTTTTTGCGCCTTCGTAGAAATTGTTCATCACTACAGGACTTTTGTTTACAGGCTGAGGATTTAGTCCAGCGTTTATTACAGAGAGGGTATCCTCCTTCAGTTGTAAAGAAGGCATACAAGAGAGCCCGGTTTGTGCATCGAGAATGGCTCCTATCCCCTTCGGGGTCTAGGACCTCTGAGGAAAACATAACTGGGGTTTTTCCCTACACCTGTGGAATGTCAGGAGTAGTGAAATTGTTGCATCGCTATTGGCCGGTTCTGGTGCTCCACTCTTACTTTTGTGATAAGCATTTTCAAATTGCATATTCATGAAAAGCGAATTTGAGGGACATGGTAATGAGAACTACTCACAAGTTGGATTGCCCGGAGACTTCACATGAGGAGAAAGGGCACTTTCTTTGTGGAAACTGTGTATATTGGAATAGTTCATTAACGGGCCCGGACTGGACTGATACTCATACGTTTAGAACTTACACATCATCATGGCACACTGATTGTTCCTCTGTTTTTGTGGTCTACCTGATCATATGCCCCTGTTTATTATATTATGTGGGACGCACGAAAAGAACTGTCAAAAAACGGCTCTCGGAGCATGCCTCAAGACTACGGACCAAGAATTTTGCGGCTCCCATGGTTGAGCACTGTATTCAGTCTGATCATTGTTTTGAGTCCCTTCGTTGGCGTGTCAGACGCCGAAGCCAGTAAAATGTGGGGTTTCCTCCATTTCATTTTAAAGCTTTGGTATCGCCAGAACCGGATTGGACCTGAAGCAGGGTTGAAAAATTGTTACTGCAACACAAAACGTGACACGTCGTTGCCAAGATCTGAATTCTGGATGAGTTGTTTCAAGCTAGCAGTATGGCTTGTTTTTTAAAACCACAAAAAAGCTAAGTGAAGTTTTCATTTCAGATATATAAAATAAAAAGCAGAGGTCACAGTGGCACATAGATTGCTTCTGTATGCTTGGCTGACCAGCTCCGACAATAAAAAGGAAGAACTGAGGGGGGAATTTATATCAGGATCTCAATGGTTAAGAGTCCTCCTTTTCAGCCACAGATTCTTCAACACCTTGGCCGACAGTCGCCCAAGAGCGGATGGTTCGGAAGAATGTATCCTTGAAGGATACTACGAAAGGCAGAGAGGTTCCAAAAAAGAGTAAAGTAGCCCAAATGCCCTCGAGTACAGAGCAGACAGAGCTTAAAGATCCCAAATTATCCATGTCTACTAATAGCCAAATTAATATGAATAAAATACAGTCTCTAAAATGCTTGTATGCAAAAGCTAGAAGTTTAAAAAATAAGATGGGCGAACTAGAATATATAGCATTAAATGAGAGGTTAGATATGATTGGAATATCAGAGACATGGTGGAAGGAGGACAACCAGTGGGACACTGTGATACCTGGGTACAAACTATATCGTAATGACAGAGCAGATCAAATTGGTGGAGGGGTTGCGCTCTATGTTAGAGAGGGCATTGAGTCAGAAAGGATTAAAGTTCTACAGGAAACAAAATTTGCTGTAGAATCTCTATGGAATGAAATTCCATGTAAAAAGGGGAAGGCAATGGCAGTGGGGGTGTACTATCGACCTTTATTTATTTATTTATTTAACAATCTCTTATATACCGCAGCTTCCTAAGATCAGCTGCGGTTCACAAATAACAACAGGCAACAAATCATGGATTTGTTTTACATATAACGTCATATAACTATAACCAATGTACAGTAAACAGAAATGTTGAACAGATAGCACTGAACAGTGCAACACTATATACATTATGTACATTAACATTATATTATTAAATACATATACAAGTTATGTGGGATATAATCATTATGAGTAGTACAGACCTTTGATTTAATTGATGATCGCCTTTGATTTAATTAGTGGAGGAGGGATAGTACGGAAATCCACAGTACTACCTTTTAACTTTCGAAAGGGAGACTATGATAAAATGAGGAAAATAGTTAAGAAAAAACTAAAAGGAGCAGTTGCAAAGGTTAAAGACTTACATCAAGCTTGGGTGTTGTTGAAAAATACTATCTTGGAAGCCCAGACCAGCTGTATTCCATGCTTTAAGAAAAGTGGAAGGAAGTCCAAAAAACTGCCAGCATGGTTTAATGGTGAGGTCAGAGAGGCTGTTGTTGCCAAAAAAGCATCTTTCAGGAAATGGAAAAAAGAGCCAAACGATGAAACCTGAAAACAGCACAAGCACTGGCAGGTCAAATGCAAGGCATTGATAAAGAAGGCAAAGGGAGAATTTGAGAAGAAGCTTGCTGCGGAAGCAAAAACACGAAATAAAGATTTTTTTCAAGTACATTTGTAGCAAAAAACCTGTGAGAGAGTCGATTGGACCATTAGATGATAGAGGAGTTAAAGGGACACTAAGAGGCGACAAGGCAATAGCAGAGAGACTGAATGAATTCTTTGCTTCGGTCTTTACTGAGGAAGATGTAGGGATGTTACCCATGACTGAAGTGGTATTTAAAGGTGCAGAAGAATTGAAGGAAATATCGATACATTGGGAAGATGTATTACAACTATTAGATAAACTGAAGTGTAGCAAATCACCTGGGCCGGATGGTATACATCCAAGGGTGTTGAAAGAACTGAAATATGAGATTGCAGACCTGCTATTAGTAATCTGTGAACTATCATTAAAATCATCTCTAATACCTGAAGATTGGAGGATCGCCAATGTAACACCAATTTTTAAAAAGGGTTCCAGGGGTGATCCGGGAAACTACAGACCAGTGAGCCTCACGTCAGTACCCGTAAAAATGGTAGAAACCATCTTAAAGAATAAAATTACTCAGCATGTAGATAGTCATGGCCTAATGGGAGACAGCCAACATGGCTTTAGACAAGGAAGATCTTGTCTTACTAACCTGTTATGTTTTTTTGAAAGTGTGAATAAACAGGTGGACAAAGGTGAGTCGGTTGATATAGTGTATCTGGACTTTCAGAAAGCCTTTGACAAGGTCCCTCATCAGAGACTTTTGGCAAAACTAAAGAGTCATGGGATAGGAGGCAGTGTACTACTGTGGATCAGGAACTGGTTAAAAGATAGAAAGCAGAGGGTTGGGCTGAATGGCCAATTTTCCCAATGGAGAAAGGTGAATAGTGGTGTACCCCAGGGATCTGTGCTGGGTCCACTGCTTTTTGACATATTCATAAATGACCTGGAAAGTGGAATAACGAGTGAGGTTATCAAATTTGCAGATGACACAAAACTATTTAAAGTTGTTAAAACCCAAGAGGATTGTGGAAAATTGCAAGAGGATCTTGATAAATTGGAAGATTGGGCATCAAAATGGCAGATGAAATTTAATGTGGACAAGTGCAAAGTTTTGCACCTAGGGAAGAACAACCCAAACTATGGTTACACAATACAAGGTTCCACATTAGGAACCACCACCTAGGAAAAAGATTTAGGCGTCATTGTGGATAACATGTTAAAACCCTCGGCCCAGTGTGCAGCGGCAGCCAAGAGAGCAAATAGAATGCTAGGTATCATAAGGAAAGGAATGGAAAATAAAACAAAAGATATTATAATGCCTCTATACCGTTCCATGGTGAGACCGCACCTTGAATATTGTGTGCAGTTCTGGTCACCGTATCTTAAAAAGGATATAGCGTTATTAGAAAAGGTTCAGAGAAGAGCCACCAAAATGGTAAAGGGGATGGAAGGATACTCCTATGAAGAAAGGCTAAAAAGGTTAGGGCTCTTTAACCTGGAAAAGAGACGGCTGAGGGGAGATATGATAGAAGTCTATAAATTAATGAACGGAGTGGAACGGGTAAACGTAGATCGATTGTTTACGTTATCAGAATATAGAAAGACTAGGGGACATGCAATGAAGCTACAGGGTAAACTATTTAAGACTAATAAAAGAAAATATTTTTTCACTCAACGTGTAATCAAACTCTGGAATTTGTTACCTGAGGATGTAGTAAAGGCTGTTAGTGTAGCTGGGTTTAAAAAAGGTTTGGACAAGTTCCTGGAGGAAAGTCCATAAACCATTATTAAGAAGGGACCCAGGATATCAATGCTTGACCCAGTACAAGCATTGCGGAACCTGTGTCTTTTGGGGAAACTGCTAGGTACATATGACCTAGATTGGCCACTGTTGGAAACAGGATACTGGGCTTGATGGACCTTGGTCTGACCCAGTATGGCATATCTTATGTTCTTATGTTCTTACCTAAGGACAAATACAAGACAACAGATGTAAGTGCTTCTTCAAGTAGTACTGTGACTTCTTTTTTTTTTAAGTCAAACTTTTGATAAGAAAATGCAGACATTGGAAATAACTGAAGGTACATGGGCTTTTCATTGTGTTGTCCACAATCATTCTTTTTGGTCGTCAGACTGTACTTCAAAGTTGTACTTCAGATGTAGATCGATTGTTTACACCATCAAAAAGTAGAAAGATCATGGGACATACAATGAAGCTACAGTGTAACCTGCTTAAAACTAATAAGAGAAAATATTTTTTCACTCAATGCGTAATCAAACTCTGGAATTAGTTACCAGAGGATAAAGTAAAAGCTGTTAGTGTAGCTGGGTTTAAAAAGGTTTTGGACAAGTTCTTGGAGGAAAGATCCATAAATCATTATTAAAGAAGATCCAGGAAATCCACTGCTTGCCCCAGTATAAGCATTGTGGAACCTATGTGTCTTTTTGGGAACCTGCCAAGTACTTGTGACCTGGGTTGGCCACTGTTAGAAGGTGAGAATTGAAGAACTTACAGAAATATGTGACTTTGTTGTGAGTATCAAACACTCCTCAAACACAGTAACACTAGATGGCTGGTTTACTACCAGCCATAGAGAGCTTAATAAAAATGTTCCAACTAGTGAAATCATATTTTCTGGGCCAGGAAAAATGCCAGTTATCATCAAAAACATTTTTGAGAATAAATCAGCAGAGGTTTGACTATACTTTCTGCACAGTCAGGCAGTGATTTTCCAAAATGCGATTTTAAAAATTGAGTCTCAAAAAATTTCCGTGATAGAAGTGGCTGGAGTAAACAAGTTAGTAAGTAGGAAGAATGAAGTGTTTTTTGACTCAGAAAGAAGATAAAAGATTTGAAGAAAAGGCAGCATTGATGAAGTAGATTTCAAGCAATCTGTGTCATCCTTCTACATCACTTGCATTGATTACTTGGATCAGTGGACCACTCACTTCCAGGAGATTGGGAAACAGTAGACTCTCCTTCAAAAACAACTGGAGTGGTGTGAGCTAGAGTCATCTTTAGAATACGTTTTGTTCTGTAACACCTGGCCTAGAGTCAGTAATAAATTACACTGAACAGTTTGAGTTCTCTTGTCTTAAGATATTTGTTTCTGAAAAGCGTAAGAATTGAAAAAATTAGGCACCATGGTTGATGAAAAATGGAAGGAGGTGTTTGGGCACTTCAAAAGTAACGAGGTACTATATAAAATTTATGCAAACTGGTTGAATTTTTTTTATGTTTGCCAGGTTCCAATGCTCCAACTGAAAGGTGCTGTTCAATCATGATCTAAACAGAAAAAACAACTGCATGTAGAGACTCTCAAATGTCTAATAATTGTAAAGTACAATTTTGAGTTGAGTTGCCTAGAATGTTTTAATTATCTTAGTGGAAATGTTGCTATTTTGAAGAAAATTCACGCTGTAGAGAAGTACAAGTAGGCCTGGTTGTCACATTTGTAAGTAAAATTATAAACCTAGCCTACTGAATACAATTTTAGGTTAAAAATAAAATTGTAATTATAAACATTGTTTTTATTTTCCTTAACTTTGAACCAGGACCGTACCAAGTTCAAAAAGCACCCTGTGCGATTCTTGAACTTGGAACCCCCCTGCCTCCCAAGCTATATGCAGGAGCTAGCTTTTATTGGGCTTCTTGAAAGGCCAGTGATGATATCAGCGTCCCTTCTGTACCCACGCCCAGTGCGGCCGCACTGCTCGCAAAGCCCTTGGTACGGCTCTGCTTTGAAACCCACCCCCCAGCTTGATTCAGTGTCTCGTATTTGAACTTAGTAAAAGATGGTCAGGTTATCTAAAGGGACATACTTAGGTTAACCACTGAGCTTACTTCTATTTATTTATTTATTTATTTATTCAGCTATGTTTCTATACCACTTTTCACCAGATCAAAGCAGTTTCCAGAGAACAGAACATTTTACATTGAATGTATGTTATACAGGTAACATGGTAACATTTAACATTCAAACATTTTGTTAATGTAACATTTTAACTGATATAAACAACTATTTACATTTGCAAATTTGTTGTGGTTGAGTTATGTAGTTGAGAGGGTTAGGTGGGGGCCAAAGTATTCATTGCATAGGTGGGTTTTCAGGTGTTTGTGGAATGTAGGGAGGTTGGTGATGTTTCTTAGTGTGCAAGGGAGGGAGTTCCATAGGGAGGGAGTGTAGATCTCAAATGCTCTGCGGCATGTTTGTTGATCGTATTTATGCTTGGTTTGTGGTATGTTGAGTTTGTTGATTGTAGTTTGTCATCGTGCCTGGATGTTTGTGTTTTCTGTAGTAGGAATTTGAGGCAAGTTTCCTGTTTAGAATGAAGTGCTTTGTGTGTGAGGAAGATGCATTTCTAATTTATTCTGCTGGTAAATGGCAGCCAGTGTAATTGTTTTAGGGTGGGGGTGATGCAGTCGTATTTATTTGAACTTTGTATGGTACGCGCAGCGGTGTGTAAAGCAGTTTATAGAGAGAGGATTTCCTTGCTTATGGTGATAATGAGGCAAGTTATGAGGGTTTCTACACCATGTAGTGGGCGGAATCCATGTTGTTGAGGATCAAGTAGATGGTTTTCATTGATATAGCTTTGTAGTTGGAGCTGAATGGTTTTCTCTATGTTTTTAGCCAGGAATGGAAGGCTGGTAATAGGTCAGTATGATGCTGGGTCTGCTGGGTCTAGGTTTGGTTTCTTCAGTGTAGGTTGGATGGAAGAGATCTTAAGATTGGTAGGCATTATTCCTTATTGGAATGCTTTGTTCACTATCTTGGCTAGAAATGGACTGATTTTGGTACTTGTTGATTTGATCCAATTAGGGGTATATGGGTCTAGAGGTGAGGTAGCAGTGCTTAGCTTGGTTAGGATGTTCTCAATATTTTTGCAGTCAATTATTTGGAATGTGGGCCAGCAGATCCCATTGGTAGTTGTATCGGTGGGGGTGGGGGGGGATGTGGTGGATGGGGTCTGGGTGTAGTTGTTTATAGTGTGCAGCTAGTTGTTGGTGAGTGACATTGATTGTTTGGTTGGGGTTTGTGGGTGTTTCAGTGAGTCATCTTACTAGGTCAAATAGTTCTCTTGGGTGATTTATTGCAGTGTTAATGACTTTTGAGTGATATTCTTTCTTAGCTCAATCTGTGCTAGTGTGATAGCTTTGTAGGAGTATGAAGTAGTTGTTCCAGTCTTCCTTTGAGGTGGTTTTCCACCATTTTCGCTTGGCTCTTCTCAGTTCTGTTTTTAGTCTTTGGAGGGTATGGGTATACCAGGGAGTTTTGTGAGTATGATGTTTTTTAGTTGGGTTTGTTGCTTTTCTGGTAGTTTTGCTGTAGATCCGATCACTTTGTTCCAATTCTCTGTTAGTGTTGTGGTGTCTGAGTCCGTGGTTAGATATGATAGTGTTCTCTAGGAAGGTTTTGAATCTTTGTGTTTGTTGGTGATCTGTTATTGGTGATTTTAGAGGTATGGTAAACGTGATGAGGCTATGGTCTGTTCAGGGTAGTGGATGTGTTATTAGGGAGGGGGTTCTGGTGTGGATGGGGTGGGTGGGGGTGAAGATTAGGTCCAAGGTGTTTCCTTTGTAGTAAGTGGGGAGGGTCACTCTTTGTGTGAATTACATTGATTCCATTGCTGTGAGGGATGTGTCAGCTGTTGCTATTGGTAAGGAGGGGAGGTTGAAGTCTTCTTGTATGATCATGTCTTTTTTGGATTTTGAGTGTTCATTGCAGTTTTCAATTATGGTAGATAAGTCGTTTGTTGATGATGAGGGTGTTCTGTAGTTGAGGCTGATGGTTATAAGGTTGTATGTGATGGTGACTGCATCAGCTTCATCTGTGCTGTTGGTTGATAAAGGTTGGAAATGTAGGTGTGATTTCATTAGGATTAATACTGCTCCTCCTCTTCTGTTATTTCTTGTGCATTGGAATACAGATTAGCCATTTGTTTTTATTTGATTGATAAGGACATTGTCGGTGTCTGAGAGTCATGTTTCGGTTATACACTAAAAGATTATGCATTAAAAAGCCTGTTGATGAGGAAAAGATGTTTATCCCTTTGTAATAGCGAAGTGTCCGCAACCAATAAAACCAGGAGTCTATTGACTAGAATTCAAACCAGTTTAATGAGCACAGACTCAGGCCAATGTCACATACAAAATGTCTGAGCCCTGAGCTCAGAAAAACGACAGTTTATATACTGTTCTTCTCCAGTCTAATACAGGCAAAACTCCTCATTGGTCTTGGTGCCCCCCCCCCCCCTCTCTCCCAATAGCCATCTCTGATCTAGCTTGTACCTGTTTTTATTCTGTGCAGGCTTTTCTAACTAAGGCTCAAATCTCTAGACATAATACTTCTGCTACAGTATATTTCGCTACTTTTGCAAGGTCAGTACATCATAACAGTGGAAAAGTTTTACTTTTGTTTATCAGAAGCCTTCTTTATCAAAAGCAGAGCAAAGCAGTGTTTCTAACAGCTGCTGGTATTTTCTGTCTGTCTGGTTCTGCTATAATATTCCAAAGTCAGTTATAATATTCTAAAGTAAGGGAGGGGGACTCAGGCCTCATATACGGGCCTCGGCTACCTACTGGATGAACTAGGCCATCGCCTATCACATTCCCCCCTTTTGATTATTCACACCCGCAAGTGAGAAAGGGTGAGAATCAAAACACACATATATATGAAAGTACTTTAAACTATGGTAGAGGGATCACTCCGTGGTATAGGGTAGTAGTCCCACATTGCTAATATTTGTGCTGCTGCCTTGCGGTCAATAACTTTATCAATAATGGAGTGTAGCATACGCAAACATAGGGGAAGGAAACATGGGATACATAAGCAAACAGTTACAATCAAAAATACAAGCACTATAAGTGTCTTCAGGCCACCCAGGCCTGAAAACCAAGAAACAAACCAGCCATCTAGTTGCAAGCCCTGCCACGTTTGGACTGGGACATAAGTTTGCTTTCTCATGTGATTGGCTATATCTTCTACAACCTGTCCTTCATTATCTATTTGCAAGCAGCAGTTAGTTAAATTCAGCTTGCCACATACTCCTCCTTCAGCTGCAAGCAGATAATTTAAAGCTAAGCGGTTATGGTAAATGGCTGTACGCATCTGTGTGGCTTGTTTAGCTAACAAGGTCAGTGCTCTACTAGTTTCATTGGTTATAATTTCAACAACAGCTTGCAAACATATAATACAGTCTAACATATATACAGGGGTGCGGTAGCCCCAAGAACCATCTTGCGCCCAGGTAGCAGGTCCATAGTAAGAAACAATTCTCTCTGGCGGCCATTCTTCAGAGGTTGCATCCCATTTGTCCCACTGGTCGATTTTCAGAGCTTCTCGTTTCTGTCGACTTTTATATACAGGAAACCCCAATTGTTCTCCGTGGGAAAGGGGCAAAAGAAAGAAAGATGGTCGTATAGTTCCTAGAACACACGCTCCTCCCCAATTGGCAGGGAGTTTAACATATGCTCTGGTGCCACAAATCCAATATAGTCCAGGTGGAGCTTGCCAAGTGCTGTGTGTAGCCAGATTTGTCCATATCCTGGCCAAATAAGGAAAGATGATCAGAGGGTTAGACGGTTCTGGAGTATTGGCACCTGACCACCAAGAAGTCTTCGCAGTAGTGGCATTGTAATATTTCTGGTTCAAACAGACCAGACATTCAGTTCTGTACCATTATAGATACACCGGCTGACTACACCAGTACAAGTGTAGTAAGAGTGATAAAGCAAAGTCTGAGTAACTTGCATACCAGTTCGGGTGGTGGTTATACAGGCTGCACAAGGGGGCAAAGCAAGAGTGGTTCTCAAGTGTCCCAGGGCTACCGCAAGAAGGAAATAGCAGCAATTAGTAATCATCATGATTATAGTCTTTGACGATTAATGAGGTGGTTAATGGTTGATTGAGGTAGATAGATATAGAGTCTGAAATGTAGATGTTCAGGAGCAAGCTGGCAAAGTCTTTATGATGATGGATCTTGTCTTCGCAGCGTGAGTCGCAACGGTGATGCAGGATTAGCGATCAAAGTCCAGGGGCGACTCTCAGGAACTGTTGCTGGCTTCACTCGACTGTGATGGATCCAGGAGTCAATCTCAGCCACTTTAACTGCTGTTGGGGTTGATAGCAAAACGATATACTGTCCCTTCCAATGAGGCGCCAACGGTGTCTTCTTCCACTCCTTTACCCACACCGAGGCTCCAGGCTTGAAAGGATGCAATGGCTCTGTTAGATTGATAGGCAACTGGTCCTGCACCCAGGTATGAAGGCTCTGCAAAACAGAACTTAGAGCCAACAATTCTTGCCTAGTAATTACAGATCCAATTTGATTCATATCCCCTCTTATCCCCTGTACTATGGGCGGGGGCCTCCCATACAAAATCTCAAATGGGGATACCCCTAATGGCGTGGTGGGGGCTGAACGTATTCGGAGAAGGGCTATGGGAAGAGCTTGGGGCCACTTCAAGTGGGCTTCCTGACAAAGTTTGGATAGCTGAGATTTTAGGGTTCAGTTCATTCTCTCTACTTTCCCTGAACTCTGGGGCCTGTAGGCTGTGTGTAACTTCCATTTTATTTGCAGGGCATGGGCTAGCTGCTGGGTTACTTGTGATATAAAAGAGGGCCCATTGTCAGACCCCATGGTCAAAGGTATTCGGAATCGGGGGATAATCTCATGGAGCAAGGCTTTAGTGACCTCTCTGGCCTTCTCAGTTCTGGTGGGAAAAGCTTCCACCCATCCAGAAAAGGTACAAACTAGGACTAGCAAGTAGCGATATCCATTTGCTCGTGGCATTTCTGCAAAGTCTATTTGGATATTTCCCATAGGGGTCACTCCTACTGACTGAACTCTTGGGGGAGGTACAGGGCCTTGTCGGGCATTGCTCTTGGCACAGGTCACACATCTTCGGGCTACTGGGGTGGTCAAAGGTCCCAGCAGGGAGATATAGAAGTATGGTTTCAAAGCATTGGCCATCTTTGTTTTTCCATAGTGTGTGGCTTGATGAAAGGCTTGGACAAAGGCAGGGCCTAGGGCTTCAGGGATCACGGTCATACCAGGGGTTGAGCTCCCTTCAGGCGGGGGCAACACTATCCATCCAGTTTCTGATAACTGCCCCCCCCCCCTCCTTTTGACAGAATAGTGCGGTATATAAGAGAATGTAAATAAATAAATAAATAAAAAATAATGGTCTTTCTCTACTTGGGTATATCTGGGTGTCCATACACTCAAAGGTACTGGAAATATGGCTGCTTGAATCGTTACATTTGGGGTAGTAATTTGTCCTGCAATGGCTGCTTCTCGGGCTGAGGCATCAGCAAATCTATTTCCGCGGGATACATCTCCATCTCCAGTTTGATGGCCTCAACAATGCATCACTGCTACATGTTTGGGGGCCCATACTGCTTCCAGCAAAGTCAATATTTCTGGACCATACTTGATAGACTTGCCTCCTGAGGTGATCAATCCACGTTCCTTGTACAGGGCCCCATGGGCATGCAGTGTTGTAAAAGCATATTTAGAGTCCGTGTATACATTCAGGCTGATTCCTGTTCCAAGTTTGAGTTCTCGTGTTAGAGCTATCAATTCAGCCTTCTGTGCTGAGGTTCCTGGGGCCAGGGCTGATGATTCTACTACCATGTCTAGGGTCACCACTGCATACCCCGCACATCGCTGTCCTTCCATTATGAGGCTACTTCCATCCACAAAGAAAGTTTTGTCTGGGTGGCTCAGGGGAATATCAGTTAAGTCTAGGCGACTTGAATATACAGTGTCCATTACTTCTAGGCAATCATGGTCAGGAGGGCCTGGACCGGCTGGCAGCAGGGTAGCTGGGTTCAGAGTTTGGCTGACGCTCAATTGCAATCGCGGATTTTCACATAGCATACTTTGATACTTCAACATTCGAGCATTGGTGAGCCAGTGGTTTCCTTTGTGTTCCATCAGGGTTAGATCAGAGTGTGGTACAGTGACTCGCAAATTTTGTCCTAAGGTGAGCTTGTCAGCTTCGCTTACTAAAAGGGCTGTGGCTGCTACAGCTCTCAAGCAAGGTGGCCATCCTTTGGCAACAGGATCCAGTTGTTTTGACAGGTAGGCCACGGGTCGCTGCCAAGACACAAGAGGCTGGGTTAAAACTCCCAATGCATTTCCACCTGACTCATGGACATACAGACGAAATGGCTTCTGTACATCCGGTAGTCCCAAGGCTGGGGATGACATTAATGCTGTTTTCAATGATTTGAATGCTTTATCTTGTTCTGGGCCCCATTCCAAGGGGGATCGTTCATCTCCCTGTGTGACTTGGTACAAGGGTTTTGCTATGAGTGTAAAATTTGGTATCCATATTCGGCAATAGCCTGCGGCTCCCAAGAAAGCTCGCACCTGTTTTCTGGTAGTGGGGGTTGGGATGCGGCATACTGCTTCCTTTTGCTCGAGTCCTAATTTCCGGGTTCCCTTTGACAAATAGAACCCTAGGTATTTCACTTCTGTCTGGCATAATTGTGCCTTGGCTCTTGAGACCTTGTATCCAGCTTCATTCAAAAGGTGCAAAAGATCACTAGTAGCTTGCACACAATCAGTTTCATTGTTGGTGGCTATGAGCAAATCATCCACATATTGGAGTAGAATTCTCTTTCCTGGAGTTACAGGGTAACTTGACAGATCTTGACTGAGGGCTGCACTGAAGATAGTGGGTGAATTCTTTAATCCTTGTGGCAAGCGAGTCCAAGTGAGTTGTCCTCGTCTTCCTGTGGTAGGGTTTTCCCATTCAAATGCAAACAAAAGCTGACTGGCCTCTGCCAGGCATATACAGAAAAAGGCATCTTTCAAGTCCAAAACAGTGAAATGAGTGGCTTCTGCTGGAATCAGTCCCAGGAGGGTGTAAGGATTTGGTACTACTGGATGTATAGTTTCAACTGCACTGTTTACTTGACGTAGATCCTGCACTGGGCGGTAGTCACCTGTCCCAGGCTTCTTGATTGGGAGAAGGGGGGTGTTCCAGGGTGATTGGCATTCTCTAAGAAGTCCATACTGCAGTAATTTCTTCAGGTGGCGATGAATACCTTCAATTGCTGGTCGTGGGAGGGGATACAGACGCACATGCACTGGTTCTGCTCCTGGCTTAAGGGTAACAAGTACAGGAGTTATATTTTTCGCTAGGCCAGGTGGATTATTCTCTGCCCATACTCCAGACGGGGCTGCAATGCGGAGAGGTGTACAGAGGCTTACTGCTCTGGATGCAGACGAATAGAACCGCGATTCTTCTTCTCGGGGGACAGCTAACACCATCAGGCCGGCAGGTTTTGAGTTTATAGTCATTTCCATTTTTCCCCCTTCAACAAAGGATATCTGTGCTTGAAGCTTTGCAAGCATGTCTCGGCCCAACAGGGGAACTGGGCATTCAGGCATGTACAAGAACTGGTGTGTTATCTTCTGTCCCCCTAGTTCACAGGCGCGGTTCTGCAGGAAGGGTCTCGTGGTTCTTGTTCCTGTAGCTCCCACGATTGTAACAGATTGAGAGGACACAGGGGCCACCGGCTTGGCTACTACTGAATGCTCGGCCCCTGTGTCTACCATATAGTCCATATGCTGGTCTCCAATTTTTACACTGACCATAGGCTCCTGGAGACCTAAGAAGAACTTGGAGCCCGGTCTGGCCTAGTCCTCATCATCCATGAAATCTGCTTCGGTGACTGCCACTCCCTGCATGGCAGTCTCATTTTGCTGGAACTGCTGAAACTGTGCGCGCTGCATCCCCCCTCGCTGCTGGAATCGCCCCCCGCTCTCCTGGCGCTCCCGCGTCCTCTCCAGGGTGTGGAGCTCATGTTCAGGCACGCATCCTTCCAATGTCCTTCCTCTTTACAATAAGCGCACTGATTTGCACCTAAGGGGGGCCGAGCGCTCCCTCGGCCCCTTCCCCATCCTCTGGCTCTTCTGTTAGGATATCCTCCTCCGCGTCCTTCAACTAGTGCTGCAGCGAGCAGATCCACTTTCTTCCTCATCCTTCTTTCACTTTCCCGTTTGCTTTCTTGATCACGATTCACATATACCTTTTGTGCGACTTCCATTAACTGTGTTGCGTTCATGCCCGCAAATCCTTCTAATTTTTGCAGTTTTCGTTTTATGTCTCCCTGGGACTGACTCACAAAAGCGGCATTTACCATGCGTAAATTCTCCTGAGATGCTGGGTCATAGGGGTTGTAAAGTCTATAAGCTTCAGTTAATCGTTCGTAGAAAGCAGCTGGACTCTCATCTGGGCGCTGAAGAACGTCCGCTACTTTCCCAATATTCATAGCTCTCTGGCCTCCTTTCTTTAGGCCCTACAGTAGAGCCTGGCGGAACCGGGTGAGGGCCTTTTCTCCTACATCACTATTTGGGTTCCACCCGGGATCTTCATTTGGGAAATCTGCGGCTGCCGCCTGTCTGGGATCTAGGTTTCTCCCCACTTCAGGGTTCTCTTCCAACCATCGAGTGGTCGCTCGCACTATCCGTGCCCGCTCTTCGGTAGTAAAGAGGGTAGCCAAAAGCTGGTGACAGTCAGACCAGGTGGGCTGATGGGTTTGCATAATACTAGACATTAACTCTGTTAAATCGAAGGGCACATACACTAAACTGGTCGGTCCGACCACAACCTGACCATTGTCTTGAATGGGTAATCCTGGGACCTGCCGCAGCAGCAGTTGGTGAGCTTCTCTCGTTCTACTTCTGAAATCATAGCGCATTTCAGTGGACTTTTGGGTGACGCCGCTACTGGTACCTGGACCAGTGGATGACCCTGGACTGGCATCTAACTCTCCACTAGCGGATTCTTCGGGGGATGATTGTTCCACCTCAGAGCGCTGCTCAGGACTAGGGCTCCGACTTCTTAGGGGACTGGTCCGCACTTCAGATTTTGGAGGTGGATGATCGGGTGGAGGCACCTCGGCTGGAGGTACGCTCGCTTCCTCTGGCTCTACTCGGGGTATTGGCGGGGGTTCTTGGAGTACTGGCGGAGCTGATGGGACAGGAGTATACAGAAAGGCAGGTGGATACCTTGGGATCTCTGGAGACTCTGGGCTACATAAATAGGGAGTTTTTCTTTCTTGGCAGGGACTCTCGTGGCAGTTGCTAACATAATTTTACTCTGTCCCTCACAGCAACGCTTCATCCAAGAGGGCTGTTTCTCACATATCCCTAACCATGAGTCTATATAGGAAAACTGTTCGGGACTATAGCTGCACACTACCTTGTGCACACAAGACACAATTTGGATATCAAAAGTACCTTCTGGTGGCCACCCGGCGTCCAGCGCCGGCCACACCCTACTACACAATATTTCTAAGCGGGTCGGTGACATTTTCACCCCATAATCACCACTAAATCCTTTCTTAAAATTCGTGATCATATAGTTCAGCAGAGTTTGTACGGACTCCGCCCCTCCCATTATAACATATAACGTACAAGACAGCAAACAGAAAGGGTAGGTAGGATGGCTACGGGTAAGGGGTCCGTGTAGCCCACAAAACAATGAGGGGACAAACAACAAACGCTTCCTCCTGTTCGCGACCTGAATGCGGTCGCCCGGTCAGGAACTGCGCTACTTAGGAGTCTGCTCTCGCTTGGCCTGTATTGCAAGACCTCTCAATCACACATCACACAACCAAACATGTTAGCATTTCCCAAATTCCAAATTCCCGGGCTAACTGACTAAACCAAAATTACCAAACCAAAAGGGTTGATGGCTTCGCCCCGCGCATACTCCTGCAGGGGGTACTAGGATCGCCCTGGAAGTTGATCAGACTTCCTTTACCTGTTACTGTACCAAATCAGTCTCGAGACTTTCCCAGAGCTAACTGACTAAGAACCAGAAAAATCAATACTCACCAGATCTGGTAGCTAATGCGCTGCGCAACCAGTTCCACCTTGGGTTGAATCCTGGACTCCCCTGGGTTCGAGGTGTTGGCCAGCCGGACCCAGCAGGCCGCCGAGGCAGGGCGGAACCCTCCGATGCAAGGGACCGGTCGGCGCCTGGGATCCTCTCCACATCGGTCGGCTGTGGGCCCAGCCGGACCAAACCTGGAGGCGGTAATACGTGGTAGTATTCACTTGCGTACTATTCATATTACGCCATTCCCGGCCAAACGCACCAAGAATATGTAATAGCGAAGTGTCCGCAACCAATAAAACCAGGAGTCTATTGACTAGAATTCAAACCAGTTTAATGTGCACAGACTCAGGCCAATGTCACATACAAAATGTCTGAGCTCTGAGCTCAGAAAAACGACAGTTTATATACTGTTCTTCTCCAATCTAATACAGGCAAAACTCCTCATTGGTCTTGGTGGCCCCCCTCTCTCTCTCTCCCAATAGCCATCTCTGATCTGGCTTGTACCTGTTTTTATTCTGTGCAGGCTTTTCTAACTAAGGCTCAAATCTGTAGACATAATACTTCTGCTACAGTACATTTCGCTACTTTTGCAAGGTCAGTACATCATAACAGTGGAAAAGTTTTACTTTTGTTTATCAGAAGCCTTCTTTATCAAAAGCAGAGCAAAGCAGTGTTTCTAACAGCTACTGGTATTTTCTGTCTGTCTGGTTCTGCTATAATATTCCAAAGTCAGTTATAATATTCTAAAGTAAGGGAGGGGGACTCAGGCCTCATATACGGACCTCGGCTACCTACTGGATGAACTAGGCCATCGCCTATCACACCTTAGCATGTTTTGTATTTTCCCCTTTATTATTTAAGGGTAACCTCTATCTAGGGAAATGTGTGCAGAGTTCCCAAGTTACCCAGTTCCAGGAGTGAGATTTGTTGCCAGTTCTGGTTTTAAAGTTGCATAGCAATGTAGTATGGTATTTGTAGTCGCTGATTTTTACTCATTGAAATCAGTGCTGCAGATCCTATAAAGCAGGCATGTCCAACTTCGAACAGGTCATGATCTATTTTTTCTGGCCAAAAGTGCCGGTGATCTACCACCATGAAAATTAAGCTTCAAATTAGTTTCAAATTAAATTTTAACCCAATAATGGAAAGTACATTTTTCTTAAAGTTTTATTGAGTAATAACTTTCTTTAACTGTCTTAATAACTTTCTTTAACTTTTATTGAGTAATTTGTGTTAAATTTAGGTCGAGCATTGATCCAGGCTGATCTTGTGCAATCTTTAATATTTCGTTCTTGCTCATTAGTGAGACGTCTGAGCCTGCATTTCATCCACCACCTTTTTGAAGTTGAGTGAATATTGCATGAGGGCCAGTCTCAGAGAATCCTGGAGATATTCATCTGTCATGTTGGAACATTGTGTACTCTTTGTCATTTTCAGATGGGAAAACGCAGATTCACACAAATAAGTTGAACCGAAACAGGAGTGTACACCTTCACTGCATCTTCTTAAGTTGGGAAATTTGTCTCTAGGCACTAGCTTCCAAAATGATTCTTGATCAGCATGGGTCTTGAGAAAAATGTCATTTTTAAGAGTTAATATTTCATTTTCAAGAGATGGCTTGTTCAATGAGTAATTTTTACTGATAGCAGCTGCAGTTTCTCTAATGTCCACATCTACTTTGAATGTGTATGACAAGTACTCCACAACTGTTCCAATTTTTTGGAAGTCACAGAATCTATTTTCAAATTCCTGGATAACAGAACAGATTTCTGTCACATACTTCTCGTTCTGAAAAACAAAATTTGGATAATGTCCCAGATGGTCCTGCGTATTATGAAAATGATCAAAAGTGTTGTTTGCAAGGTCAGTCATCATTAGCTCAAATTTGCTCTTGTAGGATGATACTGTACTCATCATCTCGCCAATGCATTTGTTTTTACCTTGTAGTTCAAGGTTCATATCACTTAGTTCGCCTGTAAAGTCAACGAGAAATGCCAGATCACATAACCACTCCTCATCTTCCAACTCTGCTTGGTCATCTCCCCTCTCCTTCAAAAAACTTCTTATTTCATTCAGCAAATCACAAAATCTTTGCAGAAATTTGTGCCTACTTAGCCACCTTACATCTGTGTGCAAAATGATTTCTGCTGCCCCTTCATCAAGAGTAAGATTGAAAAGTCGTCTTTGAAGTGATCTTCCACGAACTGAATTTACAATTTTGAAAGTGATGTCCATGACAGTCTTTGTATTGAGTCTCTTGCTTTCCAAAACTTGCTGGTGAATGATGCACTTAAAAAGGAAATCTGGGAAGTCGTCATGCTGTCTACAGAGAGCTATGAAACCGTTAACCTCACCTGTCATTGCTCTTGCTCCATCAGTAGTGTTGGAAACAAGTCTATGCAATGGAAGATTACACTTTGTCACAAAAGAATGGAAAGAACTGAATATTTCCTGACCGGTAGTTCTCCCTTTTAAAGAAATCATTGCAAGTAGTTCTTCTTTAACACTGAAGTCTTCAAAAAACATCTGGATAAAGACTTGTAACTGGGCTATGTCTCTTATGTCTGTAGATTCATCCAGTTGGAGTGAGAAAGCAACACAATTTGAAACATCCTCCAACAATTGTTCAGTTGTGTCTCCACACATCTTTTCTATTCGCCGCACGACGGTGTTTCTTGACAATTGTACATCTTGAATAGCAGCTATGATCTCTTTCTTATTTTTAAATCTGAAAGTGGTAGGTTTTGCTTTTCTTCGGAACACTCATCTTCGTTATACTGGGGTGGCTGGATGTAAGAAGGCCAAATCTGCTAAGTAAGTATAAACACTGGCTGAATCTGGTCCAAAACTGTCACTGTCCCAAAGTATTAAAGATCAACAGGAACTGAAGACCTCTGGATGATGTGCAGTACAAGGACTGGAGATGCCAAAACCACACATGCAGTTCTAAAAGTAAAAATAAGAATTCATCATACAGGCACCTAATCAAATACCACCAAACAATCATCAAAAAACCTCAAACACCTGTCCAGCAAACCAGATAAAATCAAATACCGTCAAACAAGTTCAAATATCACCACACGCGATTTAATAAATTCTGCCCACAGTGTAGAATCAACGCAAAGGCTATAAAGCGACAAACGACCAGCACACGACACAACTAATACAGTAAGTGTATTCAGGTAAAGCCCGGGTGAATGGATATCGCCCGGTATATAACACAATTCTAAGGGGTGTTGGGGCGGGGGCAGGAATGGGTGATTCTGAGAGGCAGGAAACCAGGTATGACTCCAGGCCTGTGGCGTCTCGTCGCGGGGCGGCCCCCTGGGGTACCCACAAACTATTGGCACAAAAACAACAAGCGCCCCCAATACACTCGTAGGCAAGATTCCCGCAGGCAGGGAAAAAAGACAGGCAAAGGATCAGCAGTAGCGGCAAGCCCTCGGCAGACAACCTGCCAGCACAAGCTCTCTCCTAGCGATGGGGCGAGCTGCTGGAGAGATGGAGCCAAGTGGGGCTGGCGATCTACCTCTGACCTCTCTGCGATGTACAGGTAGATCGTGATCTACTTGTTGGACATGCCTGCCATAAAGCATCAGAATGAGATTGTCAGAAATTCAGGTCTGGCAGAAAATCTCACTCTTGGAAGTGAGTAACTTGGCAATTCTGTATATGAAGACTGCCATCCTGCTTGTCCTTGAAGAAAATAAGCTGCATATCTTCTTTCCAGGGATAGCAAGACACCGGTCCTCACAAAACCCTCCTATCTCCCCAGTAATTTGTTTTCTATAGTAATAACTCTATGTAGAACTGATGAGGAGTCCGTGCTCTTTTATGTGAGATGTTACTTACATACTCAGTATAGCATACAAGAAAGCTCTTGAAGCTTTGTAGTCTTTTTTCATCATCTAGTCCTTTTCTTCCATTACCTTGGAAGAAAAGAGCTGGCAATCTACTTCCAGTTATTCATTGTCAAGAAAACCCAGAGGCTGATTTGACGGCACTTAAAAAAAATGTGAAGAATGATATCCTGATGTTCTCAGAGAACACGTTTGCTTTATTATTCTACATTTGCCAGAGCTCTATTTCTTCATCATATGATGGTCTGCTTCTTCATCTTGTTTCCTTTTCTAGCCTTCTCTGTTTTATCTTTTGTTCTGTATCTTCTCTTGCCATCTCTCCTTCCTTCCCTTTGCCTTCTATCTGTTTGCCATGCTGCCATCAGTCTTTCTTACATGTCACATCTCTCCATCTTCTTTTGCCTACATCATCACTTTTTCAGTTCTCTCCCTCTTTCTTCACATCATATATTTTATTCCTCCATTTCCCCCACCATGCTTCTTCATCTCCCCATCTTTCATTCCTATTGCCCCCCACCCCCACCCATTATCTCAGTTCACCTCTAATTCCCCAACTGGCCTCCAATTTCAAATCTGCAACCGCTCTCAGTGCTGCTTTCCAGACCTCCTTCACCCTCTGACTTCTTCCTTTCCTCTCTTTCCCACTTCATCCTTTGTTCTTTCTGTGCTTTTGTCCCCTGCACTTCTCTCTCTCTCTTTGCCTGTCTCGTTTACCCATGTTTATTTACGTGAATCCATTTTTGTATTTTGTCGTTTTCGCATTCTTCTGGACCTCACTCACCACATCTGCTCCCTCCACTCTTCTCATTTCTTACTCTTTCTTGACAGATTGCCCTCCCCTCCCTGCCAATGAATGGCTCCTTAAAGGGGCTCAGGTATTCCTCCACTTCCAGTAGTCAGTGGTGCAGTGGTGGTTGGAGGCAAGGGTCTCAGTTGCTCATTCATGGCACCACTTATGCAGTTGATAACTCGGTGATCTTGGCCCCACCACTTTCCCTTGCTGGTAATCTGACTCATCCCAGGCTTTGTAGCAACATTGACGGACACTACCTCCCACAGTTTGCCTTTGATTGCAGTACTACATCTAAAATGTTTTAAAAATTACAGTTTTTAAAACAGGGTTTTTTCTAAAATCACAGCTTTATAACATAAATGAGTGTAGTATTCATTTCCAGTAACCTTCTTAAATAAAATCTGTGGTAAGCTTCGTTAATATACTTTTGTTGATGCTTGCCAGTTCCAAAAGGCTTTCGTTCTGTCATTTTCAGCAAAACAACAGAGAATTAAGCATTAACTCTAATGCTTTCCTGCCGTAGCTTGTATTCACACGCTGTAAAGCAAAGTGATCCTAAGTGATAAATTCCTGCTTGTAAAAGTGCAATTGCTAATATTTCTCTTAATTCTGTGTCAGAGAATTCAACTTGCTTTCCTACTTCTAGCTAACATCTCTGCTAATTTTCTTTTCAGTAGCTTGGCTGCACAGCTTAATTGGATTTGCACACAATTTAGTCTTTTCAGATTAGTCTTTTGAGAAGTGCTGCTTGCCATTCCACTCATCCCATTTCCTGCTTTTATTAGAGTCTTCCAGAATTACTACTTTTGGCTCCTTGTACAATGTCTCTATCATTTCTAGTATTCGGTCCATAAATCTGTGTTTTTCTAAAGAAAAATCTAAATGGGGTCATGGCATCTGGTCGAAAGTCTCTTTGGTGTCTAAAATAATCATCACTGACTCATGGCCTAGTTACTGAGATTTTTTCCTGAAGCCTCAAATGTAAATAGTAATAGACTCGCTAGCATCTGTTCTCTTAGGGCTTTCCATGGCTGAGTTTTCTCCTGCTAAGGGGCTGATTCTATAATGCACTCTTGGAAAGTTACATGCTAGAAATGCATAGAATTCCTTATTCTAAAGGACTTATGTGCGTGAATGGGCACTTACAAGTGCGGTTTAGGCAGTTGCCATTCTATATGTCCCACTTTCAGTTTGCGTGGACACAGGGGCAGAGCTTGGATAGAGCATAGGTGGAGCCTAAATTTACATACAGAAGTTATAAAATATTAAGCGATTAATATTAAAATATTATAACTTAATGGGCATTACTGCACAATCTAGGCCAGTGGTTCCCAAACTGCGGACAGGGCCCCAAATGTGGTCACATCATCAGTGGATGGGATCACAGAAACAGCTATTCCCCTTCCATCTGGGCCTTCATTGTGACCTATGATCAGTAGTGACACTCAGCAGAGGCCATAAACATTCACTTGTCCTCCTCCCTCCTTCAGTGTTCACTTCCTATTAAAACTGGAAACCCGTGCAGAGTACTGGGGTCTGTGAGCACACACTGACCCTCAGGGCCCTGTGATGACTGCTGCTATTGTCTTCATGCTTTGATTAAGTAAGGGACAGTAGTAGATGAGAAAGGGAAGGGAGTGGAGGGTCTTGCTATCTTTTCTTCATCATCTGGGGTCACATGAAATTTTAAGTGTTAAAATGGGGTCACACTGGATAAAAGTTTGGGAAGCACTGATCTAGGTGACTAGGTTAAGGTGTGACTTTATGCTCCTATTCTATAAAGAATGTATGCACTTTACTTTATAGACTAGGTGCCAAATACATGTGTGACAGTGTGCGTGAAACTAGGCAACCCTTACTGACTTGCCCTCCACATCTCAATCTTGTGTGAATCTAGTTTGATCTTTGGATATCAGTTAAGACAAAATTTTAAAGCAGGCATCTATGATTATGGCATAATTTTTTTCATCTAAGTTGAGCAGTAATATCTGACACTAAATGCCTGAGATCTTGAGTTCTTTCCTTTGCTTCGGAAGTAATGTAGCAGAACTTTGTTTGATGAGGCAGGTAGTGTCCTCTTTTGTACTATTACATTAAACATTTTTTAAGGACCAAGCTATTGTGGCCTTTTTTTTAAGTGTCATCAAGTCAGTGTTGACTCCTGGCAACCCAACAGCCCCTGGGTTTTCTTGGCAAGATATGACCAGAAGTAGATTGCCAAGCCTTTTCTTCTGAGGCAATGGATGGTAAAGTGAATTGCCCAATGTCACAAGGAGTGCCAGTGGGAACTGAAGCCTGCTCTTTTGGGTACTAAACTGTTGATCTAACCACTAGGCTATTCTTCCACTCTTTGTGGCCTGTTACAGTAGCATATTGTAAACCTCTGTGTTAATCTCATTGAATCTGGGGGTCTATACATTTCTTTTTTTCTAATTCTAATGACTGACCTTAAAGCACCTTCAATTTATTCAGCACACTGTGGCCAGATTAAATTTTCATGCATCCAGATTTGATCACATCACCCTCTCCTCATCCGTTTATACTGGCTTCCTGTACCAACCCGTATTCATTACAAGATTCTCACCCAGGTCTATAAAACATTTAACACTGGTTACCCAGATTACTTAGCATCCTCCCTTATTCCGTTTGCTCCACAATGCTCTCTCAGTGCAATTCATATGAACCATCTTCTCCTACCCTCTCCCTCTCTGTCCCATCTTCAATCTACTCATCATTCAGCTTTTTGGTGAGTAATTCTATATGTCTACCTCCATGGTCTGAAGGCTCTACATAAGTAACACAATTGACACTGATATAGCTCCTCATATAGCAAGGTTAGGGAAGGTGTTGAATTACACTATGGGGAAGGAGACCTGGAAAGATGTTCATTTATATGTCCACAAAAGTAGTACATTCACTATATACACGAGGATAGCAGTGGAGCAGGATCCAGCAAAACATATGCTAAAAAAGTGATGAGAGAGCTAAGAGGAAAACCAAGAAAGAACAGAGTCCCTAAACCAAGTGAAAATAGAGTATTGAGGAGAAGGCAATGCCAAAAGCAGCAGATAGAACAAGAAGGATGAAAGTTGAATAAAGGTCCTTGGATTTGGCCAAGAAGAGGTCACTGGAGACTTTGGCAAGGGCTGGTTCAGTAGAATGTAGCAGACCAAAATCTTGCAGTGGATCCAGAATTGCACGAGAAGAGAGAAAAGTAAAACAAGGGCAATGAACTGCACGTTCAACTAGTTTAGATACAAAAGAGAGAAGGGAGATGGGCCAATAATTGGAAGGATGGGTAGGATCCAGTGAAGGTTTTTTAGGAGAGGTATAAGTACAGCATATTTAAAGGCTGTAGGAACAGATGCTGTGGAAAGTGATAGTTTGAGGATGTGACAAAGAGAGAGGATAACAGCAGTAAAAATAAAACTTAGTAGACAAGCAGGAATGGGATCAGGAGATCAAGTAGTGAGTTTAGAAGAGGAGAGAAGATCTTCAGTTTCTTCCTCAGTGATTTTAGAATAGAAAGAAAGGGTGACAGAGGTTGAAGGGATTTGTGAGTTAATGGGGGAGGGGGAGACTGAGGTGAAGGTGATGGTGTGGAGAAATCCAGATTAATCTTGTGAACCTTATCAAAGTAGTCAGCCGAAGTTTGGGCAGAGAGGAAAGGAGGAGTAAGAGGTGGAGATACTTTGAGGAGAGAATTAAGTGTTGTGAAGAGATGGCAAGTGTCAGAAGCAAGAGCATTTGTAAAATTGACATAGAGCCTGATTCTGTGACGTGAATAGTGGGGCTTTACATCCCAGTAGGATGTCGTCCGAACTGTATTCTGCCACACATTCTCCCCACACATACAGAGCTGCAGTGCGGAGAGAACCGGACAGGGGTGGGAGGGGGCAGAGAGTGGGCAGAGCAGAGGCAAGCCGAGGCGCCAGGACATACAGACCTGTATGTCCTGCGGGTGGGGGAAGGATGTGCTGCGTATTCTACCTCAGAGGTGGAATAAGCAGAGGTGAAGGGAGCGATCAGGTCCAGAAACCCCTCAAGGCAGGGATCAGCGGCAGGTAGGTCCCCACCACCCAATCTGGGCTCCGTATTCCCCCACCGAGGGTCAAGTGGCAGGGAAATGGGGGTTGGCACTGCAGCAGGCTGGCCATAAAGCAGGGAGTGTTTCGTAGGTACTTCGTCAGGAGTGAGGCACACCACACACTACAAAACAAAGTAAAACATTAAAAACATATATATATATTTTGTGTATCATTTGTACATTATGTTTTATGATCACTTTTACCCTCTATTTGTTTATTTATTGATGTTTTTAATATGTTTTTTACAAATTGGAAATTTTGATTGCTTAATATTTTATCATTGTTGTTTATTATGTTTTTAATGTTTTACTTTGTTTTGTAGTGTGTGGTGTGCCTCACCCCTGACGAAGTACCTACGAAACACGGCCTGTGTTGGGTCTGGCCCCCCCCCCCTTTTTTTTAATGTATAAGGACCAATAAAGTTTTGTTGCTGCTCACGTTTTTGTCTTGGTAACTACGGTTTTTTACGTGGCAGTTGCTGTCTCCTTCCTGGTGGACATAAAGCAGGGAGGGCATCTCCCGCAGGGTTGCAGGGGCACACCGGGCCGTCTCAGTGCCCGATCCTGCACCCACAGGAATGTCTAGCTCCCACAGTGCAGAATCAGGTATTAACAGGGCCATCTTGTTCGGGAGTGTCCAGATGGCCTGGATGTGCCCCTTATGGAATCGGGCTCATAGAATTCTTGATTGAGTGCTATGGCCAACTCTAAGGTGATGTATCAGAAAAATTGAAAGAAATCTTGATAAACCAGGAAGATGTATTAGAATTATTTGATAAACTAAAGAGCAGCAAATCACTTGGACTGGATGGTATACATCCCAGGTTGCTGAAAGAACTGAAATATGAAATTACAGGCCTACTATTAGTAATCTGTGAACTATCATTAAAATCATCTGTAGTACTTGAAAATAGGAGAATGGCCAATGTAGCGCCAATTTTTAAAAAGAATTCCAAGGGTGATCTGGGAAACTACAGACCCGGACTCTGACATCAGTACTGGGCAAAATGGTAGAAATTATTATAAAGAATAAAATTATTTGCTAAGAGGGGCGGATCCAAGATGGTATGAGGCAGGTGTGCTGCACTGCAATGGTCTTTTACATGTGCAAGAAGAGGAAGGCTAAAAGAGTTAAAATGCTCTCTCTAGCCCCTGTAGCCTCCTCTCTATTACCTGGTTCCCTTGTGGGGCCACTTAATTCTTTTGTTGTCCATGTACAGCAGCAGCCAGTATTAACAGGTGAGGTAAGCCCAATTATGCAAGTGTTGGAGTCGGGTGGTTCAGTGTCTGCTTCTGGTTTCGATTCTCTCTCCCCCGAATTATGACGCCCACCAAAGGCAGCGCATTTGTCGACAGTTTCTGGGGAGTCATGGCAGGAAGGCTCCCAGTGTGTTGGACTTTCTTTACAATGGGGAGTGCCCACTGCAGAGTAGCATGTGCGAAGTGTTTCAGCTTCAGTTTCCCTGGAACAACTTATTGTTGGCATCCAATCAGTGGCAACAGAAGAAGAACAGGCAGCAAGATTGGCTGCCCCATGGATCTTGAGTCCAGCACCAAGTGAGATAGAGGGTTTGGTCTTGGTTGGGAGAGGGTCCTTCTCCTTTCCTCTGGCTCATCCGGAGGTCTTCACCCTTGATTCTATTTGGTCTGCCATTATGAAGTTAGGAGAAGTGCTATTTCCACAGGCACAAGCTCTAATGATCCAAATGCAAGGTAACTATGTGGCTATTCAGGAGAAAGCAGAGAAGGTGGCTTCAATTCAAAACTCTTTGTCAGAGGTGCAAATGAAGATTAACATTTTAGAGACAGACTCTGACTCCTTTGCTAAGGACTTTATTGTGATAAAAGCCAAGATAGAGCAACTTGAAAAAAACGCTAGAGCTTCCAATTTAAGACCGATTAATTTTCCTTTGTCTTCTATGGTTTCTGCCAAAGATAAAGATAAGATAATGGAGAAAGGTGAATAGTGGTTAACCCAGGGATCTATGCTGGGCCCGCTGATTTTTAACAGATTCATAAATGACCTGGAAATGGGAATAATGAGTGAAGTGATCAAATTTGCAGAGGACTTAAAATTATTCAAATTGTATTTAGCTGTGCTTATATGCTGCTTTTCACTGGGTCAAAGCGTTTTACAGATTTATGCTAACAGACACTTTTTATTCCCTTTTCCCTGAAGGGCTCACAATCTAAGTGTACCTGAGGCCATGGAAGGTTAAGTGCCTTGCCCAAGGCCACAAGGAATGGCCATGGGACTAGAGACCCCCAGTCCATCCTGCCTGAGGTTACTTGTCCCTACGTGGGAATTGAAGAGGACTGATAAACTGGAAGACTAGACGTCCAAATGGTAGATGAAATTTAATGTGGACAACTGCAAAGTTATGCACTTAGGGAAGATCAACCCAAACTATGGTGTGATGGGGCCCGTGTGGTAGAGCCCTTTTAAACCCTGTTCTAGGCGGTTGCCTAGGGTTGTTGAAGTTTACTCTGCTCTTGATATAAAAACAGAGTCTTGTGGTCAAGTGGTAAGGAAAAATTAAGTATGGGTTTTATTCCCCTTCCCGAACAGACATTCTTCAAGGAACAAAAATACAAACACAGCATTGAAAAATGGTAACAGAAAACTTCTTTCCTTTGTTATCTTCACAAAGCTCTTCTTTTCAAAAGGTCAACACACAGAAGTGTGGTCACTTTTACAACATATAGTACAATCCATTGGCAGGGGGTCTGAAGGGTGGCTGTTATCCTCCCATAACATCCCTTCAGTTTCACTCCCAAAACCGTCTGAATCAGCCTCTTCAGATGTGCTAAAATCTGGCACAGCCTCCTGTGATAGTTCACTATCGCTTCCTGCAAAAGTTCCTTTAATCCCAGGATTATATCTGCCTGGCCTGAAGAATGCTTTCTGCTTGTTCCCCTCATGGAGTGAGAGCTCTGAATACCTTTCACTTATAACATTATATTCAGGGCCATGCCCTTTGCAACAGTCATAGCTTTTAAACCTTTCTTCAAAAGTATAAGGCTCCCACCTTTTTATCTTGGTGCTAGCATTAGCTCTTGGGTTGTAGTGGACTCTCTCCCCAGCTTTCCGGTCAAGCTGTGAGTTAACAAACTCTGTATCAGCTTCCCAGCTGTTTCTTAGTTTACAGCCACGTTTGAAGTTCCCTTCACCCGGTAAACTCCCTCTGGGCTGACCTGTGCTTACTGGCTGCACATACCGTCCTCCTGAGCTGCTGGCCCCTCCTGGCTTCTCTCCAGGTCTGCTTTCTGTAGCATAGCTTTTCCCAGCACTGCTCCTTCCAACCCTTCTCTCACAAGCACTGTTTCTGCTTTCACTTCCTGGTTCCTGGATTGCAGCTTCCTTTCCCAGCACTCCTCTGCTGTTCCTGCTCCTGTCTCCGTCTCTCTTCCTCTCTCTCTGACTAAAACTCTCCCTTATATGGTTCCTTGCCCTGCACGTTACGTGAGAGTTAGAACTAGGGTTGCCAACTGGCCGGTTTTCAGCCGGCCTGGCCGGTTTTTCCACGGCCAGGCCGGCTGCCGGCGCAGAGGCAAAACCGGCCCTTTAAAAGCCGGTTTTTTTGCTCTGGCCGCAAGATCGGGTGCGGCCTGAGCAAAAAAACCGGCTTTTCTCCGCTTCAGAGGGAGCCGGGGAAGCCCGCGCGAGGCCCCGGCTCCCTCTGAACAGCCACCAGCGTGAAGAGCCTTTACCTTCACGCTGGCGGCTGTTCCTGTGAAGCCGCGAATGCTGGGAAAGATTAAAGGTTGCCCTTTAACCTTTCCCAGCATTCGCGGCTTCACAGGAACAGACGCCAGCGTGAAGGTAAAGGCTCTTCACGCTGGTGGCTGTTCAGAGGGAGCCGGGGCCTCGCGCGGGCTTCCCCGGCTCCCTCTGAAGCCTCAGACAGCCGCGATGCTGGTCGGGGGGGGGGGGCAAGGACTGCATGGGGTGTGATGGGGGGACCTGGACTGGAAAAGGGCTATGGGGGGGGGGGACTTGGACGGGAAAAGGGCTAAGGGGGGGGGGACATGGAAAGGAAAAAGGCAAAGGGGGGGGGGAATTGGACTGGAAAAGGGCTAAGGGGGGGGGACTTGGACTGGAAAAAGGCTAAGGGGGGGGACTTGGACTGGAAAAGGGCTAAAGGGGGGGACTTGGACTGGAAAAGGGCTAAGGGGGGGCCTTGGACTGGAAAAGGGCTAAGGGGGGGACTTGGACTGGAAAAGGGCTCCCGGGGGGAACTTGGACTGGAAATGGGCTAAGGGGGGGGGTTGGACTGGAAAAGGGCTAAGGGGGGGGGCTTGGACTGGAAAAGGGCTAAAGGGGGGGACTTGGACTGGAAAAGGGCTAAGGGGGGGGGGGACTTGGACTGGAAAAGGGATAAAGTGGGGGACCTGGACTGAAAAAGGGCAAAGGGGGGGGCATGGACTGGAAATGGGTTTTGATGGGGGTGGAGGGGGCCTGGACCAGAAAAGGGCTATGGGGGGGGGGGAAACTTGGACTGGAAATAGGCTGTGATGGGGGGGGGGACCTGGACTGTAAAAGGGTTATGGGGGGGGGGACATGGACTGGAAATGGGTTGTGATGGGGGTGGAGGGGACCTGGACTGGAAAAGGGCTATGGGGGGGGGGGGAACTTGGACTGGAAATGGGCTATGGTGGAGGAAGGGGGATCTTGGACTGGAAATAGGCTGTGATTAGGGGGGCTAGGACTGCAAATGGGCTGTGATGGTGCGGGGGGACTCGGACTGCAAATGGGATGTGATGGTGGGGGGGCCTAGGACTGGAAATAGGCTGTGATGGGGGACTTGGACTGGAAATGGGCTGTGATTGGGGGGGGGGAGCTAGGACTGGAAATGGCCTGTGATGTGAGGGCTAGCAGTGGAAATGGGCTGATGAAGAGCTGGAATAGGACTGGAAATGGGCTGATGTGGGGCATGGGAGAATGGGACTAGAAGGGAGTGGATGCTGGGTGGGTCTAGAACTATAAGGGAACTGATTTGGGGGGAGGACTAGAATGGATGGGGAATGAGAATAGAGAGGGGAAAAAATATTTTGTGTGGAAGAAAAGTCTATGATGGGCCGGTATTGGGAGAGTAAGAGGGGCTTGAGAATGGAAGGGTGAAATTTAAACGGATGATAAAGGAATAAGGAAAGAATTGGGGGAAAGAGCAAAAGGGAAACAATCAGTATGTTAAAGCAGAAATAGAGAGAGAATGGAAAACATCTGAAAGAGAAGAAAGGACAAATGGATAGCTCACAGAAGACACGAAGAAACCAGAAGAAAGTGACTGGAGCAATTGCAACTGAAAAATAAAACGCCCAAACAGAAGGTAGAAAAATACTTTTTATTTTGAATTTATTAACTGGAATATGTCTGGTCTGGGAAGTGTGTATTGCTAACATCTTTGCGTTTTTGTTTAGTGCAAGAGGAAATTACTTTATAGTTTTATTTCTCCAGTGTTGTACATTTCATGTTTGGATTTTGGGGTTCCCAGTTTAATTATTATCTGACCAAGGAAGTTAGCCTACACGTATCCTCGGTAATTTTTGTGGGTGGGGCTGGGGGCGGGGCAGGGGTGGGACTAGGGGCGGAGAATGGGTGGAGCATGGCGAGCCACAGGTGTCGGGTTTTTCTCGGTGAAAAAGTTGGCAACCCTAGTTAGAACACAGGTGCTCCTGATGAGCTTTTGGCTTTGCTTGCACTAACAGCCTTTTCTGCTCAGCTGTTTCTCTGTGCTTTGTGTCTTTTCCTACAGCTGAATCTGAGGTAAGCTCTTCACTTTCCTGAATTTCCATAGGCTCTATATTACCTGCTGCATCACAATGGTTAAACGATGCAAGGTTCCACATTAGGAACTACCACCCAGGAAAAGGATTTAGGCGTTACCGTGGATAATATGTTGAAACCCTCTGCTCAGTGTGCAGCAATGGCCAAGAAAGCAGACAGAATACGAGGAATCATAAGGAAAGGAATAAAAAATCAGCAGGTAAAGAGGAGGACACCAAATTGAAATATCAGTAGAAGTTAACACAGAGGATGCGAAAGAGCAATGAAAAGAGGAAATAATTAAATAAGTACCCAGCCAGCAATAATAGAATATTCTAGAGCTAAAGCAGAGACAACCACACTATTAAATTTGACAGCAATAACTCATTTCCCAAAACACAACAGAGAAGACAGGAATTTAAATTTAACATTTTAGTTGGCTACTTCTCTGAAACCAGTAGTGCATGGCAGCCCAGACAAACGACAATGTCAGTCTAGATGAGAATTATGTGATTCATGTCATTAAGAAGTCTACTTACTAAACCCCACTAGGTGATTAATGTGGATTTTGCAAAGTTATTAACACGCCTATGTGGCCACATATGCACATTAACAGCCTCTTACAAAATACTGACCAGAATAACAGTACACACTGTGGCATGAAAATAGCTGGGGACATGGTCTATGTGGACCATGAGTGGAGTTCTCAAGTACTCTATGCATGTGGATTATCAAATAACTTTATCTGTTTGTGTGCTTGTGAACTTTACACACTTTCATTTACATGTGCTATAGACCTAAATTAAAGGCCTGATCTCTGCCACTTATGCTATTACTTTGTAAAGACAAGTAGGCTTAAAATAGGCACATTTTGGCTGCCCTAACATTAGCATTCCTGTTATAAAATAACCCTTTAACTGTTATCATGGAATTCAAAAACAGTTGATGTACCTGATAACAGCTTGCATTAACTGTCAGGTTAAACACCTGCAAGAATACTTGGGGATTGGTACCCATTTCTGCGAAGTGTAGCTACAAGATGCAAATGAGTTATTGGCTCTTTTACATCCTGAGCTAAACTTTGCATGAATTTTCTCACATGTTGCCACAGCCAGGAACTTCACACATTCCGGACTTTGGCAACTCATGAGTTAAAAACCCAGCTCCTTTACATGGTGGTGGCATGTGAAAATTAAAGGATTGGAGGCTGCCCAGGTCCCTCCCTGGGAGGATCTCAGATCCATGGTGGCCCTGTGGATTTCCCTTCCCTTCCTCTCTTTCCAACCCCACAGAGAGCTAGAATGAAGAGAAGCAATACTCTAAAGTCTAGCCACTTAGCTAGTAGAGAACCTACAAAGATCACTCAGCCCTAGAGGTCTAGGGAGCAATGGGGACAGGAGCGATCCGCACTCGATCCTGCTCTGGTGACTGTCTAGTTCAAAATGACATAGATTGACCCTTAGCAGTAATTTCATGGCTTTATTGCTAGATGTTACACGTCCAAATAAGGATGCCACTCTTATTTGGAAAAGTGACCCCTAGCAATAGTACCATGAAATACTGCTAGGTCCCAATCCATGCCATTTTGAACTAGAGAGATGCCAGGGCAGGAGCAAATGGAGGTTAATCCAGTTCTCATTGCCCTCACCGCCAACCGGACCTCTCCCAAATGAGAAAGTTCCAGTGCATTTTTCCTAGAAAAAAAGGTGCCGTACTCATATGCAGGCCTCTTTCATTAGTACATGAGGACCATGGGTCAATTTTAGCAGGCAATTACAAAGGTGTTGGTGCTCCATACCACAGCATACTCCCTCAAAAAAAGCCACAGACAGTACTATAGTACACTGGAGCTGCAACTGAAGCTACACAGCACCAAGATTCATACGCCAATCCCAGTAGTTCTTCTATACTGTACTGTATATCTCAAGTTTCCCCTTTATCATATAAGTGATCAGTTCTAAACTTTTGATCTCAACCATTTTACATGTCTAAAACTGTAGAAATATATTTCCAAAGTAGGCTATTGTCAGTCTTAATGCATGCAGGCAGTGGAGTATCCATGATTTATTAGCTGTGGTAATCTCACTCCCCTCCCATTTACCCATTAAGGGGGTCATTCCAGAACATGAATAAAGGCTTTGTACATGTGGCATGGACGTTTATGTGCTGAAAATGTTGCAAACCGTATTCCAAAACATTGCTGCCACGCACTTCCACCGAGCTAGCACGAGAATCTCAGAACGTGGGCGGGAGAGGGCGGAACGGGAGCGTGGTCAGCCACGGAGACCTAGAAAGCATATTCAGGAAAGGCCTGTGTATGTAATAAGGGTTTCCCAGAAATGTCCATATTATTCTTGCTGAAACGTGGTATAAGGCTAGGATTTAAAAAATATTCTGCTGTGCTCTGCAATGTGTCCCATAAAGAAGAATGGTTGTGACAAATGGTTGTGAATTCAAAAAAGCATGGGACCAACACAGAGGATCTCTAAAGGTAAAAAGGGGACTGTTGTAGTTGTTGATATGGAAGGACAGACTAGATAGGCCATGTGGTCTTTTTCTGTCATCATATTTCTATGTTTCTATGTAAATATGTTTTGAACTGGTGTGACTGCAGTTTGGGAAATTCAAGATGCAGTCATGAGGTACAGAGAGCAGAGGTGAGGGAATGTTGTAAGGTAAAGAAACATTTCTAAACACCCTTAGAAATATTAAAAAGAGCAATAGTGTTTATTCAGGCTATGCACCTATGTGCTGATGTTCAAAAGAATGGGACTGCTGATGCAGGGATATTATGGGCATGAACAGGGAAAGGATTCCTTTTGGGGTGAGAAACGGAGATCATATTTGTAGTCCTGGTACCCCATGTGATATGTCTTAGCTGTTATGTATAGGTCCAGGGCATCCTTTTGGCAGAATCATATTTGTGACAGAAAGAGAGAGAGTGTTTTTGTGTGTGTGTGTGTGTGTGTGTGTGTGTGTGTGTGTGTGTGTGTGTGTGTGTGTGTGTGTGTGTATGTGTTTGTTTGGTTTGAGGGGTGCACCGGGATGGTGTGCTCATCTCCAATTCAGGGGGGACATTAAAGCCTGGCCAGTACCTGGACAGTATGGATGACCTCAGTATCACAGGTGCTAGCGTGATTGGGCAGTCAAACTCAGAGAGGGCTCATTATAGCTAAATGTCAAAACACATCTCCGTCAATAATAAGGGACCCTCGGAATAAGGGCACTCAACAGTGCAAACAGCACTAATGCATGCCTATGATGCACATTTTGCTATTGAGCATATATTAGTGCTGTTTGCACTACTGAATGCCCTTATTCTGAGTGTCTCTATTATTGACAGGGATATGTTTTGACATTTAGCCATAGGGAACCTATGCTGATTCCTTCTGGATTATTTTCCATAGGGTACTCTAATTAGATTAGATATTGCTGGCAGTGTGATAGGGCAGCCATACAGGCACTGGGAGATGTGACTGATGTGGTACCAACATTCCCCAGATTATCCCATGTGGCCCACAACCCGGTCCAGACCAGGATCAATGAGAGCTGCGAGAATGGTGATATATCTGGAGTCTGGCTACTTGGTGTGATGGTACAGGGATCTCCCCTCCCATGCCCACACAGCCCTGACCACGGCAGCAGTGCCACAAAGCTGGTTGTGGGAAGGCAGACAGGGTTGCTCCACAAGTAGCGGATGTATACAGACTGACATATGCCAGAACCCAGATAGGTGGGCCTTAAATGCTATAGCCAGAAGGCCCTACTACAACTACAACTACTACTGATCATTTGTATAGCATTACAAGACATACACAGTGCTGCACAGACACATGTAAAAGATGGCACCTGCTCAGCAGAGCTGACAATCTAGTCTAGACACAGCAGCTGTGGACAGGATACATCAAGGGGGAATGGTCAGGAAACACAAGGGAGCTTAGGTGGATCTGATCTAACAGTGCACAGATGAGATGAGCACTTGGCCTGGATTTGAGAGTGGTCAAGGATGAAGCATGACGTACAGACTCAGGTAGTTTGTTCCAGGAAAATGGAGCGGAAAGGTGAAGGGAGCGATGTCCGGATTTGGCAGTAGAAGGGAAGGGCACAGATAGAAGCAATCTGACAGAAGAGCCGCGTTCACGGGGAGGGGTGTAGAGAGAAATAAAAGGGGAATGGTAGTGTAGAGCAGCAGAATGAGTGCACTTATAGGCCATAGGCATGAAAAAAGCATACATTTTGTTACTTAGCAATATTATGCATCCTTTGGGGACCTGCTTCCTTTGGAATTTTGTGGACTTGGTGAGGATCCATCCCTAGCAGTTTAAGGTGTGTTTGTAGAGATAACCAGGGCAAGAATCACTGGGGCTGGTTTCTAATGCCACATACCATTTGATGCAAGGTATGTCCTGACATATATGTTCACATTTACATTCTAGAATAACATATTGGGTTGCACTGGGCTTTCCTAGAACTTTTCAGGGCATGAGGGGGACTGATATATGGTCCAGGTGGCAGCAGCTGTTATTTATTTATATTCTCTTAATACCATGCTGTTCTGCATCAGTGTGGTTTACATTGAACAAACTGAAATTACATTGAACAGGGCATTATAACTTGGAGATAACTATTTTACAGGGAACATGGGCTATGGAGGGTTAAGTGGCTTGCCCAAGACCACTAGGAGCACCTGTGGGACTAGAAACCCCAGTCCTTCCAGCCCAAGGTTACTGTCCTCTAGTGGGATTTGAACCCCCAACCTTCTAGCCTGAAGTACCTTGCCCCAACCACTAGGCCACTCCTCCACTCCACTTATTTCTCATTAGTATTTATGTCTAGTGTGCATCTGCAAATAGCGGTCTGTGATGTACTGCTTAGGAGACGCATGTTTTTCCTGAGGGGTGTGTAATCCATGGGGACAGGCAGGATCCAAAATGTGTAATGTTTCAGAATACAGTGGGTGCAGGGACGTCCAAAATGTTTACCCACGTCCGAGGCATGAGGCCAGTTGAATAGTGCTTGCATGTGTCCGCCGAACACATCTATCTCTCCAATTCTGGACTCACGGGCACATCCAGACCCGCAGATATGGTATTAGGTACAAAGGGGGCCTGTTTTTGTTTTAGACGTGTCCACGGGCCAGTCATGCACGTTATGGAATTGGGCACTAAACATATAGATGCAGTGATCAAGACGTGAGTTTTAGACATGACTTTAGTTTCCTCCCGAATAACCTACCAAAATTGTTGTACTTCCCCACAATCCCACCACATAGGTAAGTAATTGTCCTGCTCCCCTCATCCCCTCCAGCACCTGGGACGTGCATTATTGAACTTGGAAAAATAAGTCGAATGCGTACAAGCCTTATGTCCTGTAATAGCTTGTGCATGAACTCTTGATTACAGGCAGAGATCAAGACATACTGTAGCAGCAAAGGGCTGCCAACCTACTTCATCAAGTGTCAGATGAAGACATTGATTCCATTTAGTTATTAACCCTATCTGATGTTCAATTCTTTTCCCTTCGAAATAAGTTTTGCTCTGTGGCTGGGGTGAGTCCGAGTTTTTTTCAGACTGTTCTTAGTGCTCAAAGCACCTCATGCCACAGCTTCCCTGTCCACCACTTGCCTCAGCTGTATTCAGTGCTACTTAATACATTCAGCCCTTAAGTCATCAAAGGAACTGAAGTATGTGTCCTGAGCCTTGCTCTAATCCAGCAGTATGCAACAGGCAAAAGGCTACCGCAGATAACCGCATTCATTTCCAGAAACAAAGTCGAGGAAAAACATCTCTGCTTCTAACCAGAGCCCCCTAGCCATTAACTTCCAGACCCTGACTGTGTGAGAAATAGTAAGATGAGCCTTCCATATCTTACTTAAAGTATGAAATCCAGGATGATAATGCAACCAGGCTGCTAAACTATGCTCTAGAGCTGGGGTCACCCACCTCCAGAGGGCCGCGGGCCGCACAGCCGACTACCGGGAGCCTCGCGGGCCGCACCCCCCTTCTCCCCGCCCCCCGCGATAAAAAACAACAAACGCAAAATTATGAAAACAATGGCTGATCACCTGATAGCCATGAAGTGCAACTTCTGTGCGTCGTCACACTGCAGTTCGATCAAGTCCATTTGAAGGTCAGAGGGCACGTCGGTGGGGTTCATCTCGAAGGGGGCACTGAAGAGGGCAAAGTCTTGCGAGTGCTTGGTGAAGTCTTATTGCTGATTGGTCCTCTAATTTGCGCGCTGCTCTTGGGAAACCGGTCACGTGCCGTTGAACCCGCCGAGCTTGCCGCGGGCCGCAGATACAATGGCGGGAATCCTTGGCGGGCCGCACGTAATGTTAACCGGGGTAGAGCCTCGCGGGCCGCACGAAGGGACCTCGTGGGCCGCATGCGGCCTGCGGGCCGCAGGTTGGTGACCCCTGCTCTAGAGTCTGACCACCTTCCAAATCACCCCATCCCCGCTCACTATCAAACCCAAACCACCCCCACATATAAGGGAGCCTCACAGCTAGGTAGTAACAATTTTAGTCCTCCACAGTGGAATAATCAGCATCAGCGGGGCGATTGGGGCTGGGTGCAGGGAGGTCCCTGCCACCTCCCAATCTAGGCCCCGGCTGGCCAGCCAAGTGTCGGTGGTGGGGAAGAGGGGGGTCTGAACCATGGGAGCCAGGGGCGCCTGCGGGAAGGACGTCCCCACAGGCATGCAGGGCATGCTGGGCCATCCTTGGGCCTGATTCTATGTGCCATGGGAACATTTTGTTCCCGCGGTAGAGAATTGGGTCCTAATGGGCCCGTCCTGCAACGGACATCCATTCCGGATGGCCCAGACCTGCCCCTTTCGGAATCAGGCTCCACGTGTATTGAAAAACATTTACAGTGCATCACATCGGATTTGCTGAAAAAAAAATATAGCATCTTTGGAAGAATCATCACCTTAACCAGATTAACATGCCCAAGTAGAGAAAGTGACAAGACAGGCCTCCTTTCTAAATCAGATTTAGCCTTTTTAATCACTGGGGAATAAATTATGGGATATAAGGTGCTCAAATTGGTAGGAATCTGTGTACCAAAAAAAAAACCTCCAGCTCTGCAATTTTAAAATGGACCAAACAATGAAGAATAGTGAATCTAGGCTCCACTTACTGCAGTTGAGATATAGGGGAATTCATTTTACAGCCGGATGCCCAGCCATATTTTTCCAACAATTCTTTGAGTTTTGGAGCTGACCTGGATGCATGCACATACCATCTGTGTATAATGCAATCTGGCAGATGCCTCAATGAAATTGTAAACTATGGCTTTTTCAGAGCTCCAAAGCAAGGCAGAAGAGCAGAGGTGAAGAGGACACCTCTGTATGATACCCCTCTGAACAGCAAACTGAGCTGACAAAACCCTATTCGCTATAAGAGTTCTTGCATTCTGGTAGAGTGCCTAAATTTACCATAGGAAATACCCCAATAAACCCTAATTTTTAAGGAGTGCAAAGCAACATTTTCAGGAGATCCTATCAAATGCTTTTTTGCATCTAAGGAAAGCACCATCCAGACACTACACCCCACCTGGGTGTCACTAAGTCCTGGTATTATCCCCAGGACTGGACATGCTTGGTGGAGGAAGGGAAGTCTGTGTCCTGTAAATGACATGCCTTCTGATCTAGTCATTATTTTACGAGAGATTCTTGTAAGCCCATTTCATGGAAGGGGTTGGGCTATTACTTTTGGGATCATATATATACCAGTGATTTGGAGGGGAAAACATCTTTTTACTGAACCCAGAAACAAAGCATTGTCTACTCTACTCAGGTGGCAGAAGTCTGGAAGAGAGAGCACCTCTGTTCTAACAAGGAGGACCATGCATCATGGTAAAGAATTAAAACACAAGAACAGCATTGATACAATAGTAGAGGTTTCAGTGCCAAGTGATTATTCTGTGCATCAAGTGGAGAAAGCAAAGCTCCTTAAGTACCAAGTGATGCAATCAGAGACTAAGAAAATGTGGCAGAAGGCTACAGAAACGTTTCCCATGTTGGGTGCCACAGGCCTGATTTACAGTAGAGGAATTTCCAAATGCGCCTTGACAATTTGCCTATACATGTTAAATCTTATGAACTCCAGAAGGAAGCTCTGATTGGCATGATGCAAGTATTACGCTGACATTAGCAATAAATTTGAGACTGAGACCATACTCCACGCACCCTGCTCTAGGAATGAGGTTCATTACAATCATGGTATGCACAAAACTAACCCATTTGGAGAAATTCCGCAGGGAAAAAGTATTTGTAAGCTGTCCTGGACTCTGACCGAGCTCTTGCACCCGGCTGAGTATCATCTCAGATACAGTGGGAAGTTGCCATGTGGAAGGGTTCCTTTTTCTACCAACCTGGTCTGTAACGCTGGACTAGCCCAAGCCAGTAGTAGGTCTTTGTGCTCACAGAGAACTAGAGACAAAAGAAAAACAGCAGAAGGGGTCTGTGAAGCATTCCCCAATATCCAAGGAAGGAGTGAGAGAATAAGAAACCAGCAGAAATTTCCCTATCATCCTTTGGGGATAGGATCCATTAAAAGCTGATCTTGGGATTCAGCCTCTCTTGCTCATGGTATGGATGGGGTGAGTGGAGTGAGAGGACATGGAGATTCTACTTATTCTAGGAAGAGGAAAGTAACATTGTTGTAGAAGAACCTACAACTAAACCAGCAAAAGGAGGAGGTATCCGCAAGTTGCAAAAAAAGGCTGAAGCGGAACACCAAAAACCACGGCCTGACACAGATAGGGTAGCGAAAAACTTTATTTGGTAGACCCAAATAAAGAACCTACAACTACCTTGTTGTTTGAATCATTGTACATATAACATATGGATGGATGTACTGTTCTATACTGCTGACCTCCATTGGATCATTATTAAATTTGAGTTCACATTAATCAACTGTGCGTCAAATGGAATTGCTTATTCCCAATTCCCTGGTGAAAAGGGAAGAAAAGTGATGACCACTTTATCTACTAGGTGGAACAGCTTTGGAGAGATCTTCCTGCCCAACCATTACCCTCAGGACCTATCATCTTAGTGTTAATGGAATCCCTGAGGCTACCAATAAACAGGGGTCTGTATGGAGATTCCTTACATATTTAAGAGACTTCTAGTATCATCAGCCGAAAGGTGCCCTATAACAAACCAAGGGGTAGCATGCATTTCTGGCACCACGCTAAAAGGCAGCGCAAGGCCCTGTGCTAAAAAAACATGCTACCTGCCAGGGTGTGTGTCTGGGTAGTGCCTGGGTGGGTCATGAGCATTTCTGACGCTAGCACAGGCCTTGAAAACCCACGCTGCTGGCACTTGGCAGGGATCAACTACTGCCGGCACAATGGGTGGCAGTAGCTGTCCCCATGAAAGTATATCCTTTCCATAGACAGCGGAATTAGGCGAACCACAGGGGCACAAGCCCTAAGGGAACTTACTCGGAGTACTCAGAGAGATTTCATGATTTTTGGGGACTTTTATCTTGTATTAGTGTCTTTCATGAAAAGAGGAAAATTGAAGAATTTGGAGTACCCTGCCCAGGATCTATGAATAAAGAAGAAAGGGTGACTACCTTAGGACCCTGAAGACAGATCTGTCAAAGAGACCAGAGGAAGGGACCTGTTTGGTAGTACAACAGTGAGAAGAAACGTGTTACAGAGGAGCCTGCCTATATGATAAGTTCTACCATTGAACTGTATCTATTTGATTTCTACCCATTTTTATTTTTCTATTACTTTTGTAAATATATCATTTTTGGGGATTCACCTAATTTAATTTAAGCATTCTTTCTGGCTAGGTGGAATGGTTATTCAAAGTGAATTACAAACCAAAAATGCAGAACGATACATAAATAATCCAGTACAATAATAAATAACAACATTCATTGAGCAAATAATTCAAACATATAACATAATCCTATAATTCCCTTTAAAAAATTCTCAATATGATTAGGTCACAGTCTGGAATTTCTGGAACAACCATGTTTTCAGACATCTTTTGAATGCCATATGTGCTTTCCTAAGCATGCACATTAGTGTTTGTAGGAATGGAAAAATTGACAATAATTGCTATTTTTGGGTTGTTCCAGAGTAAATAAACTAAGCATATGTGCTCAGAAAATGTTCATGAATGCTTCTATTTGTTCTTGCCAACCGTACAGGTGCTGGCAGACACACTGGTGTCAATCTGGAAGGGGGAGAAGTTCAAGGAGAGGTTGCCAGCAGCCGGCAGTCGCACGGGGCACTTCAGCGAATCTTGCTGCACACCTTTGAATGTATCCCCTGCCTGACACTTGCAAATCCCTTGGACCCTGATGTCATAGTAGAGCTGAATCACACAGCCCCAGAAAACAAGTTTGTCTCTGACTTTGAGAGAGTGAAGAAGAGGATGCTGACTGTGACTTAGGATTGGAAAGGGGAAAAAAATAACAGCTTCGAGACTGTCTTTGAGGGATTAGCAAAGAGCTCCTTGGGGCTTAGGATATGAAAGCACAAAACACAGACAGCTTCAAATCCGACTGAGGAAGGGAGTGATGGCTGATGGAGCTTGCTTGCTACTTGGAAGCACGAAAATGAAGACTGTGAAAGAAAACAGGTTGAAGGGAGTAGAGTGTCCTTGCCTCCCTTTGTGCTCCAGTGTCTGCTTTTAGAACTAGGTGGTTGAAAATTTTGATAAGCAAAGTGGTGGGGGAGATAAGAAGGTCAGATGTGAGGAAAATTCTGCCTTTATAGTTCCCAATTCAATTGTTTTTACTGTTCTAAGCAATAAGCATTACTTGAAAAAGGTATGCTGTGCACTTTTCTGTATGTGTTTCATCTGCACAACATAGCCAGTAGCAGTGGTGGAAGGAGAGGTTGCTGTATCTAAATCTGTCTATTCTGTTGTACAATCAGAAGATAAGATTCAGATGTGGGAAATGGTGGGCAGAGCACCTTATAGTATCTATCTAGCCCATCCCATATTCATAGATTACAGTCTTTGTTTTTGTTGTGCCATTGAGTCAGTGTTGACTCATAGCAACCCAGCTACCTCTGGGTTTTTTTGGCAATGTATCACTGGAAATAGACTGCCAGCCTTTTCTTCCGAGGCAATGGAGGGTAAAGTGACTTGCCCAAAGTCACAAGGAGTGCCAGTGGGAATACGAACCCTTGATCTTCTGGGTACTACGCAGTTGCTCTAACCACTAGGCTACTCCTCCTCTCCAGATTACAGTTAAATAATGCTAAAACATAATTCAAAAGTTAAATAAAAGTTAAAAGAAAGGCAGACCCTGCTCCCAAGAGCTGGGAATCCAGGATCATAGAAGCATTAGCAGGGCAAACACATCTCCCTCACTGCCCCCTGTCATTTCAAGAGTATCAGCAGTCAAGAGGAATAACTGGGCAGAATAGGGCCTAGCCCAGGCCAGGCAAGTGACCCTAGGTATACTTGGGGTGACAGTATCCCAGGGCAGCCCAGGCCTCTTAGATGGGGCAGGGTGTTAAAAGGCAGGCAGTCTCTGATTCTGAGAACTGGGAATCCATTCCCATAGGAGCATTAGTAAAGCAAACATATCTCTCTCCCCAGTCCATGATTGGTCACTGCAGGGCCTACCCCAGGGATATCATAATACTCGGGAAGAGTATTACGTCTGGAAAACTGAAGTGGCTGTAGAAGGAAAGAAGGGAAGGAAGGCAAGAGCAGTAATACCACAAGGGCGCAGCTCCTCTAGTCCACCCATGAAGCTAAAGAGAAATTTCTTTACAATGAGAGTAAAAAGAGCTGCAGCTTACGGCACAACTGTGAAACAGAAAGTGACTGATATCATCTCCACAGAGGAGCAAAGGGGTGTCGACACGGTGCAGGATGGGGGGGACGACACGAGAGTAGCAGCAGGTAAAAGCAACTCAACCTAGCAGCAGACATACCATATTCCTTGCTGCAACGTGTGTGCAGATACAGAATCTGAGGGATCCACGTGGATGGGATTTGGAAGAGGCATAAGATCCAGCGGTCTTGCCTGTGGAGGTGGAGACAGCGGATCTTATGCGGGGTGCGCCGGAGGTTTGTCTAGAGTGTCAGCCTCCGATTTCGAAGGCTATAACCCCTGGAGGAGAAGATCTGGTTGAGGCTGGGAATGTTGAGTTGGAGGTGGAGTCATCTGGAAGAGCTAAGTCTGTATCACCTCCCCAAAATGTCCTTGCTATTGCCCGTCCTTCTGTTGTGACTCTGGAGAGCATTTGGGAGGCGATTAACCAACTATCGTCAGCAGTGAATCAACAGCTGGCTCTTTCTTCGGTAAAGATTACAACTATTGAGAAGAAAGTTCTTTCCTTATCTAATGACATTGTGGAAACAAGAGGTAGAGCTGAGTTATCTGAGCAGAAACTATCACAAGTTTCTGATTTGACTTTCTCCTTGATGAAAGATAATATTGGATTAAAAATGAAGTTGGAGGCTTTAGAAAATGCTACCAGGGCAGCTAATGTTCGTCTACTTAATTTTCCTGTGGTTCCAATGGTGGCCCCCTTGAATTTATTTAAGCGGTATCTTCAAGAGTCTTTGTTAGTACCCCCAGAGTTAATTCCCCCAATTGTGAAAGCTTATTATATCCCTGCGGGGAAAAAAGAGGGGAAAACGGTTATAGGGCAGCTAGAGTTAGATTCTCTTGATGTCTCCGCATTACTTCACTCTCCTAAGGAGGATGAAATATCTGTTTCCACGCTGTTAGTTTCCTTTGCTATTTCATCTGATAGAGATTGGCTCCTCAAATTGTTTTATAAAAAAAAGGGTCAGTCTGTTTTTTGGTAAGAAAATATCAATCTTTCCCGATGTGTCTAGAGAAACACAGAAAAGGCGAAAATCGTTTTTGTTATTGCGGCCTGGGGTGACTCAGTTGGGGGCGTCTTTTATGTTAAGGTTTCCATGTAAATGTATTGTTGTTTATCATTCACAGAAATTTGTTTTTTTTCAACCTAGTGAATTGTCCTCCTTTATTACTTCTCGTGTTGTAACTTCCTCGCCTTCCTAGGTCTGTTCTCATGTAGTAAATGATTGTCGGCCTCCCTGTCGCCGCCTTATGCTTCCTTAATTTTTTCTTCTTAAGCCATTGTCGGTTCTCCTTCCTTCAATTATTGTCTTTGGTTGTTTCCCACTGCTGTTTTCTTCATGATGTGGGCTGTTTAGCGGTTTTTTGGATGAGTTTAATTTTGTTTTTTGTTTTTTTTCCTTTTGGACCGCTTATTTTCCTTATGTATTGTATTTGGAAAGCATTAAATTTAAAAAAATGCATCTTGTGGTTTTATTCCATACTGCAGTCCACCATTTTAGAACAGACTAATCACCACCTTTATGCAAGCACAGTAGAATATTTTCAAAGTACTTGCCTTATTCCATGTCTCCGGCAGGTATAAAGGGCGCGTCTGCGGGGACCTTCCAAAACATCCTTCGGCCTTTCCTGAATATGCTTTATACATCTCTGTCCAAGGGAAAAACCAAAGACACCACCGTAATTGCTCCTTTTTATTCTTTAAATTTTAAAAAACAAAACAGTCCAAACTTAGCTGTTTTTCCAAGAGCACCGCCAAAGCACATCCAATGAACGACGTGGCTCACGTTTCGGGTTTTCCCCAACGAGCAAGAAACCCTGCTTCAGGTCAAATGGAACGACAAATGGCGATTCTTCAAGAATTTCCCATCAGCCCCTGCGGGCTTAACAGAGACGCGAGGGAGACACTCTCCCTTCGCGCCTCTCAAAGCCGGCACGGAGGGGCTCAGCCGGGCAGAGGGGGCCCCGCGGGACAGTCCATGCTGCCACGGCGGCAGCAGCAGCGGCCAGCGTTTTATTTTTTTTTATTAAAGTTTACTTGAGCCGATGGGGGGGGCTGGGACTGGAAATGGGCTGGGGGGGGTTAAGACTGGAGTTGGGCTGACACGAAGAAACCAGAAGAAAGTGGCTGCAGCAATTGCAGCTGGAAAAAAAATGCACAAAAGGTAGAAAACTATCTCTTTATTTTGAATTTATTAATTGGAATATGTCAGCTCTGGTAAATGTGCATCATTAACGTCTGCAATTTGTTTAGTACAAGAGCAAATTTATGTATAGTTTTATTTCTACAGTGTTGTACATTCCAAGTTTGGCTTTTGGGATTCCCAGTTTAATTATGACGGCAGGGCCAACAGCGCGCAGCTGATCCGGCGTGCTCGTTTTTATCTTTTCTGGGGGCCCACAATTTTTGTTGGCGTAGGGCCTCACTCAAGGTAAATCCGGCCCTGGTTGGGGGTCACTCCCCAGGGGGGTAAACACTGTTAGAGACCAGACCTGCAGCACACACCACAGACATCGGAATGATTGTTATGGTGTAGCTCAATGAGCAAAATGTGTTTAACGTAGGACTTGCTATCTGCCAATCATCATAGGCATCGTTTGATAGCTGTGTACCGTATACCCAGGTGTAGGGTGGCATTGCTAAGGTATTCCAGTGCTAGTATTGGGAGATACAGGCAGGGCCCAATGTCCAGCCTCTCCAGGAGGCATTGGCCAATGGGGCCTGTGGGGGTGTGTGGGGGGGTGTCTGGCCCTGTTGGCTGCTGCTTTACGGCAGAGTTTCCCAACTCCAGTCCTGGTGTTCCAAACACTGGTCGGATTTTCATACTGTCCCTCATAAATATGCATGATCTACATCTGCATACCATGGGGGTGGTGCATAGATATGCAGCACAGGCATCTGTAGTAGAGGCAGCATGGAACCTGAATGGTGTGGGGCCCTCCAGGAATGTATTTGGGAGACTCTGCTCTAGGTAATGCGCCTGTTTATGGTGCCTGTGTTTGGTGTGGTAAAATATAGGCGTATTACCCATGCGTATGTTCTCAGCAATAAAGGTTTGCCCTTACTATCACGGTTTAGTTGTGTGAAAAATATGTGGACAGGATTGGCAGTAGCTCCAGCTGGCCTTTGAACCTGTGACCTTCTGTTCTTGCACACACTGTCTGTGTGCACTGCACCACCGTGTTGCCACAGATATGCTGCAGTCCCTGGGGAGTCCATGACTGTACATCCGACAGAGCCTGTCTGTTGCAGTGGATGGTGCCAGCCTGCACAGGTCTCGGCCACTGTCTGCTGTGACTTGCAGCCACTGCCCCCTCCGCCACCTGTACCCTTCCGCCAACATGCAGACATGTCCTTATCTGGGAAAAAGCATATGACCTGATTGAGTTGTGGCACTCCAGGACTGAATTTGGGGTACTCGGCTGTAGGTAATGCCCATTGTTATGGTTTGTGTGCGGTGTAGGGTAAAATATGGGTGTTTGAACCATGCTTATGTTCTCTGCAATACAGGAGTGTCTTTACTATCACTGTTTAGTGGTGGGTAAAACTATGGGGACTGAGTTGGTGGGAGCCCCAGCTGGGATTTGAACCTGTGACCCTCTGGTTCTACAGGTACTGGCTGTGTCTGTTGCACCACACTGTGGCCACAGAAACAGTGCAGTCCCTGGAGATAGGAAACCCGGCCTGACGAGTCAGAAACCCTGCTCTGCACAATGTTATTGTGGGCTCATTCACCTTACATGCGGACAAAAGGGCAAATAAACCTCAAATTCACCTTGACAAAATGGGGGAAACACACATAACCACACTGGGCAACATTGATATCAATGGGCAGCATTAATAACACTCCCAGGAAAACTCCAGAACACGAAATGAGTTTTGGAAGGGTCTACGGAGCGTAGACCCTTCCAAAAATCATTTCTTTTTTGGGGGGCTTTCCTGGGAGTGTTTTTTATTGTTGCCCATTGATATCAATGTTGCCCAGCTAGATTATAATTTATTAGAATTTTGTTGTGGTCATTTTCACTTTTTCTTTGCAATTGTGTTCTGTGCACATGTATCACACTGCTCACGTTTTGTAAGTTTCCCCGGTTTTGCTCTACATTGCTGACGGAAATGGTTTCTCTTCCCTTTAAATGCACTTGTATATTCGGCCCCGCTCCTGTGCGGGGAGCCTCTCCCCTCCCACTTTCCACCCATTGACCCCGTCTCTCCGCCCCTCGGGGGCCTTCCTCCGCCCTCCGTACGCCTTTCCCCGCCTCTATCACACATCAGCGCACCGCACACGTGCGCGGACCCGTTAGTGTGATGCGCACGCGTGCGGGGCACTTAAGAGCACTTAAGTGCATCATTAGCGTACGCTATTGTGTGCCGCGCATGTGTGCGCGGTTTAGTAAACATACCCCATTAACTTTACTTAATGCACATTAACATTTCGTAAACATGCCCCAAGTGACAGATCAAAGGGGCAATTTGAAAGGTTTTCTCTATCAATCTAAGCGCAGGGTGAATCACCCAGGAAATTAAGAGATTGTTTTAAAAGCACAAATATAAATAGGTCAACTAGAGCTCAGTGATTTTCAGTCTTAAAGGACTACCAAGAATGCTGCTACTGCTAGGAAGGATTCTCTAAATCAGGGGGGGGGAGGAAATTGTTTGGTTTAAGGCTGATAAAATCTGTGTATTTTAAAATTCAGTGTTTTATTAAGTCAGTTAGGGCATGGTATTACAAGCCAGCTTTCAGTTAAACTAAAGTCAGTTAGGGTTTCCCATAACAAGCCAGTTAAATCAAAGCCAGTTAGGGTATAGCTTAACAAAGAGAGTAGAATAGGATAACTATTCTTTGAGTATACAGAGATAAATTGCTTTCTAGAGACCCCTTACAAAGAGGCCTTCCAATTAGAAGGCAAGAGAACTGTGAAATTGGTTTAAGTGGGTGTTAATGCTAAGTAAGAGAACAAAGGGACAACTTGAAAGGCTCTCTCTATTAAACCAAGGGCAGTGTGAATCACCCAAGAAATTAAGAGACTGTCTTAGAAGCACAGATATAAATAGGTCAACCCTCCCACCCACTATATCACTCTTGCAATATCATTAGATCTTTCTAGTGCCTTTGATCTGATTCACCACTCACTACTCTTGTCACGTCTCTCTTCTGCTGGTCTTCAGTCCATAGTCCTCCACTCATTCTACTCTTTTCTTTCCTTTCGTACATACTACGTTACCTTCCAATCTACCTCCTCCTCTTCCGGCTTCTATCTACCCTGTGGGTTATCAACATATTTTTATGCAGATGACATTCTGCTGCTTTTCCACACCCATTCCATTTCTCCTGATCTTACTTCCGTTAATGCCTGCCTCACCTTGGTATCCTCCTGGTTGAAAACCAACAGTTTAAAGCTCAGTCCTATGAAGATGTCAGCATTATAGTTATCCCCTCCATTATTAATGTTTTTCTGGCCCCACGTCTAGATGAAATAAATGACTGCTTCATTGAACAGCTGGCTCAAGAATCTATATGAGGGGAAGCTATTTTAGACCTAGTACTCAGTGTAATGCAGGATCTAGTGTGAGAGGTAACATTTTGAGGCTACTTGGCAATAGAAATCATAACACCCCACAACACAAGACAAATAGCACCCAGGCAACCTGGCAAAGAAACATCTCCACATATGGTCCCACACTCTGGAACTCCCTCACAAACATGCTAGAGACACAAGAGACTATGGAGACTTAAAAAAAAAACAACTAAAGACCTTCTTATTCCAAGAATACTTCGGCTCTGACACCTAACCCACAATGCCTCTCACCCACCCTAGCATCTCACGACCAACCCACCAACGCAACTTACCCCCCCCCCATTTCATTCCCTCTCTTACTGTAAAAGTACTCTTTGTATATAGTTCAAACCCTGCTCCATATCAATCCTGACCACCAGTTCTTGTTTACCGTTCAACATATACCAAAGTTACAGACTACTGTACTTAGTTTACTGTTCAATGTATACCCAAGTTTGTGTTCTATGTAAACTACCTTGATAATCTGAAAGGCAGTATAAAAGAAATGTTAGATAATAATTAACATGATCACATTGGATTTAATAAATGGAGGGAGGATAGCAAGGAAATTCACAGCGCTAGCATTTAACTTTCAAAAAGGAGACTATGATAAAATGAGGAAAATAGTTGCAAAAAACCCCAAAAGGAGCAATGCAAAAGTTAAGAGTTTACATTAGACTTAGACGCTGTTTAAAAACATTATCTTGGAAGCCCAGACAAGATGTATTCCATGCTTCAAAAAAGGTAGAATGTAGGGCAAACAGCCAGCATGGCTTAAAGGTGAGGTCAGAGAAGTTGTAGCTAAGAGAGAATCTTTCAGAAAATGGAAAAAAGAGCCAAATGATGAAAACAGGAACAGCATAAGTACTGGCAAGATAAATGCAAGACAGGTAAAAAGAAAATTTGAAAAGAAGCTTGACATGGACGCAAAATCACATAATGAAAACTTTTTCAAGTACATTTGTAGCAAAACATCTATGAGAAAGTCAGTTGAACCATTAGATGATGGAGGGGTAAAAGGTGCACTAAGAGGATAATGGTAGAAACCATTATGAAGAACTAAATTACTGAACATGTAGATAGAAGAAACACAGAAACATGATAGCAGAAAAAGACCATATAGCCAATCTAGTCTGCCCTTCCATATCAACTACTGCAGTCCCTTTCTTTCCTTCAGGGATCTTCTGTGTTTGTCCCATGCTTTCTCCACTTCTTCCAGTGCGAGACTATTCCATGTATCTACCACTCTTTCCATAAAAATATATTTCCTCCTATTACTCCTGAATATATCCCTTTCACCCTTATCCTATGTCCCCTCATTGCAGAGCTTGCTTTCAATTGAAAGAGGCTCTCCTCCTGTGCATTTATGCCACAGAGGTATTAAAATGTCTCTATCATATCTCCTCTATCCTGCCTTTTCTCTAATGTATACATATTAAAATCTTAAAGTCTGTCCTCATATGCTTTATAATGAAGACCAATAACTATTTTAGTAGATACACTCTGTGCCGACTCCATCCTGTTTCTATCCTTTTGAAGGTGTGGTCTCCAGAATAGAGGTCCTCCAGAGACATAAAGAGGCACTATCAGCTCTTTTCTACTGGCCATTCCTCTTCCTATGCACCCAAGCATCCTTCTGGATTTTGCCTGGTTTTTCTACTTGTTTAGCTACCTTAAGATCATCAGAAACAATCACGTCCAGGTCCTGCTCTTCTTTTATGGGCAGAAGTACTTCATCCCCTACACTATACTGCTCCCTTGGATTTTTGCAGCCCAAATGCATGAGCCTACATTTTTAGCATTAAATCTCAGCTGCCAAATTCTTGACCATTCTATTGCATTCTATTGCATTCTGGGTGTCTATTGCAGATTTTGGTATCATTTGCACAGAGGCAAACCTTAGCAGACTGTCCTACTGCAATATCACTAACAAAGTTGTTAAAAAGAATCAGACCAAGGTCAGATCCCTGGGGCACACCACTGGTAATTTCCTTCTCCTCAGAGTGAACTCTGTTTACCTGTATACTTTGTCACCTCCAACTCAACCAATTTTTAACCGAGTCAATAACTTTAGGGTCCATCCCTAGGGTGCCCAATTTATTTATAAGTCTTCTGTGCAGAACAGTGTCACACCACATCTAGGACTCTCCCTCAGTCCAACTCTCTAGTCACCCAGTCAAAGAAATCAATCAGATTTGCCTGACAAGATTGCTTCTGATAAACTCATGCTGCCTTGGATCCTGCAGTCCAGAAACCTCATTGTCCTATGTTTTAGCAGCGTTTCCAATAATTTACTCACCACAATGGTCAGACTTACCAGACTGTAGTTCTCAACCTCATCCTTACTTTCAGTTTTGTGCCTTTCCCCAGTCCTCTGGGACCACTCTTGATTAAACAAGCATTGAAAAGGTCAGTCAGTGGAGACACTACAATGTCTCCAAGTTCCTTCAATATTCTTGGATATATCCCATTCCGGTCCTATCACTTTTGTCTATTTTTAGTTTAGCTAGTTCCTCACAAACACAGTCTTCTGAAAATCATTCGAGATCCCTTTCACTTCTTTTCCTATTTGTGGGTGTTTTCTGAGGTCCTGCTCCTGCCCTTTCATCTGTGAATACAGAACAAAAATATTTTTTAAGCAATTCTATAAGAACATAAGAAATGCCATCCTGGGTCAGACCAAGGTCCATCAAGCCCAGTATCCTGTTTCCAACAGTGGTCAATCCATGTCACTAATACCTGGCAGGTTCCCGAAAAGGTACATAGGTTCTACAGTGCTTGTCCCGGGGTAAGCAGTGGATTTTCCATGTCCTCTTTAATAATGGTTTATGGACCTTTCTTCCAGGAACTTGTCCAAACCTTTTTTAAACCCAGTTACACTAACAGCTTTCACTATATTCTCCGGTAATGAATTTCAAATTTTGATTACGGGTTGAGTGAAAAAATATTTTCTCTTATTAGACTTAAATGGGTTATATTGTACCTTCTTTGCATATCCCCTAGTCTTTCTACTTTTTGATGTAGTAAACAACTGGTTCACGTTTACCCATTCTACTCCATTCATCAATTTATTGACCTCTATCATATCTCCCCTCAGCCATCTTTTTTCCAAGTTGTAAGGCTTTCCTCATAGAGGTATTTTTCCATCCCCTTCACCATTTTCGTAGTTCTTCTCTGTACTTTTTTAAAATATGGCAACCAGAATTGCACACAATATTCAAGGTGCAGTTGCATCATGGAATAGTACAGAGGCATTACAATGTCCTTGGGTTTATTCTCCATTCCTTTCCTTATTATTCCTAGCATACTATTTGCTTTCTTAGCTGCCGCTGCACACTGGGTGGAGCGTTTCAAAGTATTATTCACGATGACCCTAAAATATTTTTCCTAGATATTGTTCCTAATGTGGAACCTTGCATTGTGGAAGCATAGTTTGGATGGTTCTTTCTTAGGTGCATTAAATTTCATCTGCTATTTGAACATCCGGTCTTCCAATTTATTAAGGTGCTCCTGCAATTTTTCACAATCCTCTTGTGTTTTCACAACTTTGAATAATTTTGTATCATCTGCAAATCTGATCACCTCACTCGTTATACCCATTTCCAGGTCATTTAGGAATATGTTAAAAAGCAGCTTTATCTTCATCAGCTTCTACATATTCCTCTCCTTTACCCTTGAGTCTGAAAGTATCACTTTTGCATTTCCTCCTCTCATTAGATATCTGAAAAATGTCTTGTTCCCCCATTTTATTGCATTGGCTATTTCTTCTTTTTGAATCTTTGCTTTCCTGACTACTTTGCTAGCGTCTCTAAGATTTTCCAAATATTGATGCTTGTCTTCCTCTCTCTGTGATCTCTTGTATTTTATGAAGGCCTCCCTCTTTTTCTTTACCTATTCAGCTACTTTTTTGAGAATCATAGTGGCCTCCTTTTCCTTTTACATTTATTTACCTTTCTAACCAAAATGTTTGTGCCCTTAAAATATACCCTTTCAGTTTTGCCCATTGATTTTCTACATCCCCCAGCTGTTCTCATCCTGCTAACAATTCCTTGAGGTATTGTCCCATATTGGCCCGCCCCTCCCTGCCTACAAACAGAGCTCCCACCCCAGCTCAGATCTACATTCGGGGAGCTCTGTGTCCCAGATGCAGGCCAGGTGTTTAGCGAGTCTGTTCGCCCAGATCAGATTCCAGACCCGCTAAACACGTTTCAGAAAAGACCCCTAAGTCAACAAGTTAATTGGGGAGTTTCCGTATATAGCAAAAATTCTCACCTGGGATGGGTGGGAGCATGGGCGGGAAGGGAGGGATCTAACACCTGAGGAGGTCAGTGATTTCAAAGAACTAGCCTATCTCTTTGAACTTGAAGGCTAGAGAGGAAAAAACTCTAGCTACAGAAAAACAGCTTTGCCCAAGAACACAAAAAATTTCCCTTTCGCAATACAGCTGAAAAAAATTAAGCTATTAAAAATGACAAAAAAGCCCCCTGTAAGACCTCTCAGGCAGAGAGTTTGTATTAAAGAGCCCCTCAGTATTACTTTGCTTGCAATGCAGACAGTCTAGTCATGGTTTAATGGCTGAAAGCTAAAAGGGATTTAGCCAAGGAAAGTCTTGTCTCACAAATCTCTTGTATTTTTTAAGGAGTTAATAAATAGGTAGATAAAGGTGGAGCCAGTTGATAAAGTGTATCTGGATTTTTAGAAAGCCTTTGATAAAGTCCCTTGTGAGAGACTCTTGGGGAAATTTAAAAGTTATGGGAGAGGAGGCAATGTACTATTGTGGATTAGGAATTGATTAAAGATAGAAAACAGAGAGTATGGCTAAATGGCCAATTTTCTCATTGGAGAAAGGTGAATAGTGGAGTACCTCAGGGATCTGTGCTGGGCTCACTGTTTTTTAACATATTTATAAATGACCTGGACATGGGAATAACAAGTGAGCTGATCAAATTTGCAGATGACACCAAATTATAAAAAGTTGTTAAAACACAAAAGATTGTGCAAAAATAGCAAGAGGACCTTTAAAATTTGGGAGACTCGGCATCCAAATGGCAGATTAAATTTAATATAGGCAAGTGCAAAGTTATGCACTTAGGGAAGAACAACTCAATCATTACACAATGCAAAGTTCCACATTCGCAATCACCACCCCGGACAAGGATTTGGGCATCATTGTGGATAATAAATTGAAATCCTCTGCCCAGTGTGCAGTCATGGTCAAGAAAGCAAATAGAATGCTGGCAATCATAAGGAAAGGAATGAAGAATAAAATGAAGGTTGTTATAATGTTTCTGTATCGCTCTATGGTGTGACCATACCTTGAATATTGTGTGCGAGTCTGGTTATCATATCTTAAAAAGGATATAGCACAATTAGAAAAGATACAGAGCAGAGTGACCAAAATGGTAAAGGGGATTGAAGGATATCCCTAGGAGGAAAGGCTTAAAAGGTTAGGGCTCTTCAACCTGGAAAAGAGTCAGCTGAGGGGAAATATGATAGATGGAGTGGAATGGGTGAATGTAAATTGGTTGTTTCCTCCTTCAAATAGTAGAAAGACTAGGGGATATGCAATGAAGCTACAGTGTTGCACATTTAAGATTAACCCTAGAATTACTGAGATTTTTTGCACACACTGAATACCGTAGGGGTCATAAATGAACCCACGACAAATTTTAATTGTTAACCATGAAAATTTTAAACTAAACAGACAAAATATTATTCTGAATTAATTATTTATTATATGAAGGTTAAATGTTTTGAAATGTAATGCTTTATCATAAAATTACATGAAGAAGAGTTGCCATGAAAGCAGTTTTTGCATGCACTTGATGAACACAGTAAAGTACTACAGTCATTTGCATGAGACACAGACAATTTCTGAATGCTCTTTGCAAACATTGCACTTGCAGGAGGTGCAAACTATGCTGCATTTCTTGTCTTTTTCTCTGGAACAGCAGTGACACCTTGCCCTTTCTTTGGGATCCCGACATTGCAAACAGCATCAGTGGCTTCTTCAATGCTGGAAGAAGTCTCACTGCAATTACTCTGAAGCAGCTGCTTTCCTAATTCCAAGAGGAATAGACAACATCTGAGCTTTAACTTGGACTGCCATTCTGGATTTAGTGATATCCAAACAATGAAGGCGTTCAAAGCACTGATGTCCAACATGTTGTAGAAGATTGTCACTGGCCAGCGTCTTGTCATTTGTTTTGTGGTATACGTGCGCAACATTTGATCTGCCGTATCTACTCCACCTTTACTAGAATTATAGTCCAAGATCATGCATGTTTTTTTTGTCTGGACGTGTGCTATCTACTTCTTCTTGAACATGCAAACTGCTCAGAAGAACAACCACTTTTCCTTTCTTCGGTCAGTAGGAAACCAGAGTGGCGTCATCACGAAAGGCAAACAGTGAAGTGAATACCTCTCGACCCTTTGCTGTTACAAATTCTGGAGGTAATTCTTTTCTGTTCTTTCAATTTGTCCCCAAAAGTGTCATTTGTTTTTCTAGCAATTTCCGTGACAGGGCTAAACTGCAGAAGAAATTGTCAACAGTAACATTTCTGCCAGATCGCGTCAATCCTTCAGTGAGTTGCAGCACAACCCTTCACCCTGATTCTGTTCCCTGTTTTGTCCGAGTTCCCTTCCTGTATATACTTGAAGATGCAGAATATATGACGTTGCACTGTCACACAACATCCATAGCTTTATGCCATATTTCCCAGGTTTGCTGGGAATATATTGTCTGAACGGAACACGGCCACGAAATGTAAGCAGTTGCTCATCCACGGTAGCATTTTCACCAGGAACAAAGGCGTCACTTAGAGTTGCTTCCCAGGTATCAAAAACGTGTCTGACTGGAGCAAGCTTATCCACACCTCGTTGTTCACATCTGTTGGTTGCATCATCAAATCTGAGAGCACAAGAAATTTGCTGAAAACGGTTACGGGCCATATTTTTGCCGAAAACAGAACGACCATCTTCAAGGTTCCACAACTGATCTATGGATTCATTTCGTGACTTGTACACACCTGAGAGGATCAGAAGTCCAAGAAAACATTGAAATTCTCCGTCTTTCAAATCTTTCCAGGTGTTGTCATAAATGTGTCTTCCTTGTTTGCTCGTCCACATCATGATTTCATTCAATAAGTTCTTCCTCATGAACAAGTGGAATGCTGCGAGAGGGCCATCAACATTTCGTACAGCATACCTTGTAGGACCTTGTTGTACATTCATGACGTTAGCTCTGGCATATCTTCCAGCAGCTTGCTTTATAGGTTTCCTGTTCCATGATGTGGCATCCTTAGATACATAGGCTTCAATGGCAACATTTGTGCTTATATAGTTGATGACCTCTTAGCTCCTCTACGACCACAACTAAGATTCCTCACAGATGATACTGACACCAAGGACTCCTGCCTTCTTCCCCATCCAGCACAGCCTCGACCTGTAACTTGACTCTTTGCTGCAGGCAATGTTACCGGCTCAACATCAGTCTCACATTCACTTGGCGACCAACTGCTGTCACCAGCTGAATCATGACTGTCATCATCAGATTTATCGCCCGAAATTGGCTGATATGCTTCTTCGCTTGCTGAATATGCTGCATCATCAGACGACTCAGAGCCGTCACTGTCAGCATCTCGTTGCAATATTTCTCTTACTTGGGCAGCTGAATACTTTTGTTTTGACATCATAAACAATAACCTAATATAAATAAACAAAGACAAAGTTGAATAAAACGCAAAGCAGTTTTACTATAGGTGTACAATAATCGTGATGAACAAGCTGAAAGCCTTTAGATTTCATCGAAAATAATGAGAGAACGTATGATATCAATTACAAAAAATGTGTAATTTTCATAAAATAAGATTGCAAAAAATAAATGATACATAATTAATGATAAATACCTTTGTCAGATCAAAAAATTCACAAAACTGCAAATTGTATCACGATCCAAACCGGACGTAAGCAACTGGGGTCAAAAATGACCCCACTGGTACTCTGTGCTGCAATTCATCACTAGCATCACCTAGTGGATGAAAATTATTCCTCTCATGGAGCAATATAAAGAGAATATTGACATGTGAAAAGTCATAAAAAGATTGCATTCTTGAACAACTAGTTTCTGAGATACGTGTTGTGAAACTTGCAATGGGGTCACTTTTGACCCCATCGGTACTCCCAGGGTTAATTAGAGAAAATATTTTTTTCACTCAACACGTAATCAAACTCTGGAATTCGTTACCAGAGGATGTAGTAAAAGCTGTTAGTGTAGAAGGATATAAAATAGGTTTGGACAAGTTCCTGGAGGAAAAGTCCATAAACCTTATTAAACAGAACCAGCGGAATCCACTGCTTATCCATAGGACAAGGAGAATGAAATCTATGTACCTTCTGGGAACCTGAGAACACAAGAGGAGCAACCTCTCGCAGTACCGTAGAGAAACACACAAGGGCGAGTGGTATAGGTGGTCACTAGTGCTTTATTTGAATAACACAATCGCCCCAACGCGTTTCGGCAACACCTTCATCAGGGGGCTGAGGACTGCAAAATACAATATTAAATAATTCAAACATGTATTTTAAGGCTAAAAGCATGAAGAATTATGTATATTACAAAAATATGACAAGATAATATAAAATACTAAATGGTAACGATAAACCATATGCTAAATGAACATGTGTTCTAACTCAAACACATTAAAATGAATAGACAAAAGACTGTCATCACAACTAATCAAACACATAGTTATGAACTAAAAAAATGGACTTAAAACAAAACATGACGTATATAAAAATAAAAATAAATAGTACTTACAGTATGTAGAAGTAAAACAAGCACTGTGAAGCGCATAGCACTATACCACTCGCCCTTGTATGTTTCACCTTCTGGGAACCTGACAGGTACTTTTGACCTGGATTGGCTAGTGTTGGAAACAGGATACTGTGCTTGATAGACCCTTGTTCTGACCCAGTATGGTATATCTTATGATTTGACTTTCTTAAAAAAATGAACTCACAATTGGACAATTACACAGGTACACTAAAAAAATTTTTTTTTAAACTGCCTCTAATGTTTCGATTGATTTTTACGTTTTTTGGTGCGCTGAATCCAAATCTGGTAACCAATTTGTTCCATCACGTACAGATTTTTTGCTACATTGGGTTAGCAGTTTGAGGTGAACGTTTCAGATTGAGTGTGATCGAGATAAAAGTTTCTTGGATGAATTCTTTATACTAATTGTTTAGTAGTTATTCAAATAAGAATAAAGAAAATTGTAACAAGGCAGCACATAAGAATAGAGTAATGTCAACAAAACACACTGTGATGGTAGCAAAATTGTCTGCACTTAAAACAGCCACATACATGTGCACAAACATTGAGCATATAAGAGCGAGGTTAGACACAAAGCAAAGCAAAGAAATGTGCAAAAAATGTTGTACAGGTATGTATGTAAGAATAGAAAACGCAAACCGCACCATTGCAATACATGAAGACAAACACCCGATGGTGTGAAAATAAAATTCTAATAAATGAGATCCGACACTGTGGTAATAACTAGCAAAATTTTATTTCAAAGTTTAGTAAAAACACAATATTTGTCAACACAGTTTAGATTTTAAAGTCATTCTTGGGTCAATCAATCTCCTGGTGGGCCCGTTTCTTCTTCCCCCGAATGCTTCTCTTGGTGCGCTGCTTGGTGTATTTTTCATCTGGGGTTTCCCGCAGCAGCAACCAGCAGAAATCAGCCATCATAGTGGTGTTCCATCTTCCTTGGTACCTTTTCTCTGCGTCCTTGATGTCCTGGTGAAACCTTTCACCTTGTTCTTCACTGTACGCCCCCAAGTTTTCGGGAAAGTAGTTCACATGGGAGTGCAAGAAATGGACTTTCAGGCTCATGTTACAGCCTTGTTCTTTGAAGGCATTGAGCATCCTGGCAACAATATCCTTATAGTTCTCATCCCGCCTGTTCCCCAAGAATTTCAGAACAACATCCTTGAAGGAATCCCAGGCTTCTTTTTCCTTCTCAGACATCGTTTCAGCGAATGCTCCATCTGAAATGAGTTTCCTTATATCAGGGCCAACAAACACTCCTTCCTTTAGCTTTGCTTCAGAAAGTCGGGGGAACTTTGAGCAAAGGTACCGAAAGCACTCACCATCTTTTGGAAGGGACTTGATGAATTGCTTAATGAGATCCAACTTAATGTGGAGAGGTGGTAATAGAATTTTATCACGAGGTACCAAGCTCTCATGAAGAACATTTTTCTCACCGGGTCTCAAATACTCCCGAATTGGCCAGTCTTTTTCCCCCAGTGTAGGTCGCGGGCCCGGCTATCCCACAAGCAAAGGAAGCAGGGATATTTGGTGAAACCGGATTGCTGCCCTAATAGCATGGATAGAATTTTAAAGTCTCCACAAATCATCCACTTATGCTCATCATAACGAATCTTCTGAAGAATCAGGGCCAAATTCTCGTATTTTTCTTGGAGAATAACAGAGTGAGCAATAGGAACTGAAGCGAATGTGTTGCCATTATGAAGAAGAACACCTTTTATGCTGTCTTTTGACGAATCAATGAACAGCCGCCATTCAGCAGGATCATACTTGAGTTTAAACTTTTCCATCACTCCGTATATATCGTTGCAAAATACCAAATCTTCCTCTTTGCTGAAATACTTGAAAAATTGTGTCTCGCGATTGCGGTACCAATAAAAAGTTGTTCCTGGTGACAATAGATTTTTCTGTTTAAGCCGAGAACCTAGCAGTTGGGCAGCATCTTTTGGGAGTCCTAAATCCCGGACTAAATCATTCAATTCAGCTTGAGAGAAAAGTTCAGGTTTCGGATCTGGTTCAGTTTCAATCTCGGAAGTACTGGACTCATCGGGAAAAGCCATCTGATGAGTCTCATCATGATCAGAACCGTCCACACAAATATGATCCAAAGATTTTGGTGGTTCAGGCACAGGTACTTCGTTGCTATGAGGCATAGGCCTAATTGCTGAGGGAAGGTTGGGGTAACTTATTACGTTCTTATTTTTTAAGTTGTATCCCTTCACAATGCAAGAGCAAAAATAGCAGTCACTGCTGTGGTCTCTTTGTTCACGCCACATCATAGGTATTCTGAAATGAAATGCTTGTTTTTTACCTTTCATCCATAAGCGTAGATCTTCCTCACATGTCTTGCACACTTTGTGAGGAGCCCACGGTTTGTCTTGATCGCCTAACTTCAAACCGAAATAGGCGAAATATACTTTTTTAATAAATGCAGAAATGTTCCTCTGCCGCTTTTTCACGGTATATTCCCCACAAATAAAACAAAAACTGTCCGGAGAGTTGACGCAACCTCTGGCTCTGTGAGCCATCACAAATACACAGCACTGCAAACTACAACTGTAGTGAACCACTTCGGAATAAAGCTGGATTACGACTGAGCAAACAAAAGGTAATAATGAACTTGCAAGAAACTGAAATTTGACAGGAACGTTCATGTCGCAACCGTGTTTGAGCGAGCGAACGAGGCGAGGCGAACAGGAAAGAACATGCGCCAGCGCGAGTACTGGATTTAGCCCCCTGCCTCCCAATTGTCCTGTTAATGTATAAAATGAATACAAAACACTCTAAAATATCATGAGGGAGTGTTTCTAGTTAGTTAACCATTACAACCTCTATTTTGGGCCAAGAAAATAAACTGCAGTCGGCTAAAAAGAAATTATGTGAACATTCCTTATATGGGTAAGAAATCTAATTTTGCAAGAAAACGTAACGTGATGGAACATTTTGGCTATTTTTCCTGGATTCAGCACCCCAAAATCTATAGGAATCAGTTGCAAAACTGGAGGCAGTTTTTTGGTAGTGTACCTGTGTTATTTATTACTTTAGCGTCTAAATTCAAATTTGTTAATAGTGGGTTAAGTAAAATCTTTAAATTCTCCAGATAAACATCCTTTTGGAGAAAAAAGTAACTGCAGCTGAATAGCCATTTAAAGAAATCTGAGCCAATGTTTCCGATTATTTTATCTACATAGTAGATTTTTGAATATCCACTCCTATTTGCAGTATAGGGAACTGCAAGAGTATAATTGCCTCTTCTATACTATTTTTTAAATTTTTATTTATAAATATGCAATTAAATAATCAAGCAACACACGTGTACAAAAAAGGCACACAGTAAAAAAACACTGTATAAAGCTGAAGAAAACAGACACTAGGAGAAAACCCAAACCAAATCACCAATATGACTTAAGTCCACAAGAAAGTGGAAAGACCCAACTCAAAATATCCCAAATCTATCCACCTTAGACTCAAGAATTATCATTCTTTGAGGGTTCGTCTATGTGCTGTAGTAACTGGAGACAAGTACAGTATCAACCCACCAGCCATCCTCTTACTGTCTACAAAAGAAGCCAATTGAGCTCATACGAATATAGGAATTGCCATATCGGTTCAGACAAAAGGTGTATCAGGCCCAGTATCCTGTTTCCAGGACACCAGTACTTGGCAGGATCCTAAAAAGTAGACAGATTCCATGCTGCTTACCCCCAGTGATAAGCAGTGGCTTTCTACAGGCCTGCCTTAATAATGGTTTTCTGACTTTTCCTCCAAGAATGTGTCCAAATCTTTTTTAAACTACTGTATCAACACAAATGACTTTCATCACATCATCCGGCAGTGAGAGCAAGAGTCTAACTGTGTGAGTGAGAAAATATTTTCTCTTATTTGTTTTAAATGTACTATTTTGTAACTTTATAGCACTCCCCTAGTCCTTGTATATTTTGAAAGAATAAACAATCCATTTGTGTTAGCCCATGTTCCTTTCCACTTAGGATATTATAGACCTCTGTTATATCTTCTCCACACTGAAGACCGCTAATCTCTTTAGTCTTTCCTCTTATGAGAGTCATTCCATCCTCTTTTGGCCACCCCCTGTATCTTTTTCTAATTCTGCTATATTTTTTTTTTGGGGGGGGGGAATGCAGCAACCACAATCGGAGGGATATAGGACATTATGATAATCTTTGTTTAATTCTCTATTCTTTTCTTAATAATTCCTAATATCCTGTTTGATTTTTTGGCCATTGCCATATACTGAGATTTCAACATATTTTGCATGATGACATCTAGATCCTTTAACTAGGTAGACTTCTAATGTGGAATCTATCATCATGTAGCTAAAATTTGGGTTATTCTCCCCTACATATATCACTTTCCACTTGTCCACATTAAATTCTATTTGCCATTTGGATTCCCAGTCTTACAAGGTCCTTCAGAAAGCATATCTAATTGAGCAGTATTTAACAGTACTGTATATTTACATGGATATTTGAAAAGAAAACAAGGTACCCACTTACAAAACCCCTGGTCTTAAAAGAATAAATTACATGGAGCGGCAGGTGCACCTACTCTTGCCATATTACTGGGCAGACTAGATGGAGCATACTGGTCTTTATCTGCCGTCATTTACTATGTTACTATGTTACTTCCTTTTCCTTGGCATCTCCTTAGAAACATCAGGGAGGATCCTATCTTTAATATTCAAAAATAATCATAAATAATAATAATATTAAAAAGTTGCTTCTGTTGATGCTTGAATATCATTTAGGGAAGTCAGTCTCTATCCAAGCTCAGGGCCATTGTGACCAACACTGCTGCTGAAACAGCCAGTTCTGAAAGAGATTGTTCAAGTAAAGCAGAGACATCTAGGGGAATGTTTTCTAAACTGCGCTAAGCATTAGCATGGGATTTGCTGCATGCTGAGGGGGTCATTTTAGAAGCCCTGTTCACTCTTTAAACATGTGGAAATGGGCACACAGACATCCAAAGCATAAGGATATCCCCGGAACCATTTTTAGAAACCATGTATATACTGTAGACATCCCGGGCATGAGGACAACTAAGTAGAACGTGAGCGTGCTGGAAGCATGGCCTGGGTGGAGCAACAAAGATGCATGCCATGGTGTGATTTCAGAATGGCACAAGCAAGTCTGGCCTTGGTTGTGGAGGCATTCATGCCTATACCTGCTCCTGACCATGAACAGGGTACAAAAAGAGCTTGTTTCATGGCAATAATACTTCCTGTGGGTAGAGTAGTATGCCGTGTCACCACCACAGTTAATTTCTTCCGGCCACCGAAACCGGCATGCAAATACACCCTCCAAACATATTAGCAGGCTGTACTACACGTCTAGGGTCTGAAATGGCCGGTTAGGACATGCATGTCATTGACCAGGGACATTGCCCTTCTGAAATGCGCTGGCCAGGATATCTAAGAACCCATTTCTATGGTCATCCAATTTGGGGGTGTCCATGTTTCTAAAATGACTACAGCCAGACACATATATGCCTTTGCTAACTGCACAGACCAACCTCCACACCTGACAGCTAGGCCATCCATCTTTCACAGTGGGAACGGAGCCATTTCCGAAGACACTTACACATGTCTACCTTCATTGCTGCCATTCCCTCGTTTTTTTGGACATTGTGCTCTGGACAACCCAGATGCTACCTAGACATCCTTTCTAACATTTATTTATTTATTTAGCAGTTTTTTAATACTGCTTTATCATTTCAATCAAAGTGGTTTACACTGTAACTTAAAATGCCACTTCACAGAAGCCATGCTAACAGTTAACGTGGGGCTCCATCCTAAAACTCCCATGGTAACTGGTTAGCATGTGATTGGGTGGGAAATGGGCAGGTTCAGAGTGGAATGTAGGCATTGACAGCGCACTGCAATTAGCATGAGTGTTTTAGGCGCAAGATAACCGTGAATATTACTAGCGCAGATGCACTTAATGCCGCCTCAATGGGTGGGGTTAAGTGTACCTGTATGCTAGTTAGCACAGTACTGTGCATTAGCATTGCACTCTCTGCAGGGGGACAGATCTACATGTCCCCAAAAATCAACATGGGCATCTGCACTAATTTGACAGCACAAACATGCGCTACTGGCATGCCCATTAGTAAGCACCCCCCCAATGTATCATCACTTGAGTATTTTCAGGATTGATCACCAGACTCATTTTTCTTAGACTATGGAAAATAATATGCTCTAGAAACTGGAGGAATGTATTTCTCAGATATCTTTTGAACATATCCTGTGAGAATACCAATGACAATTTAGGAAAATTAATAAAATGGAGATGACAACTTCTAGATACATTTTCAAGCATAAAAGCAAATTATTCTTAACCAAAGAAGCTTCCATAACAATATTCTCTCAATACTTCCTTCCACCTTCTCAATACGGCTACAAAGGTGGACAATATCCAAGGCATTCTTGTTGACTTTAGGACCAGTTTCTTGTAGATTTTGATTAAGCAAATTAATATGAGGAACCAAAGCTTTTCCAAAGTCACAAATTGCTTCTCAGATGTTGGGGTAATATATAGTAACATAGTAAATGATGGCAGATAAAGACCAGTATGGTCCATCTAGTCTGCCCAGTAAGATGGCAAAAGTAGGTGCACCTGCCACTCCGTGAAGGCCAACACTCCCCATGTCTTTGTTTAGGGGTGAACCCATCGCTCCGTGTATGACACCCCTGTTAGTTGAGAAATTAGATAGTTAACTTTATTTTGATTTTATCCTGTTGCTGTAAAAGGATCCACTGTGCCTGTCCCATGCCATTTTGAATTCTGTCACTGTATTTGCCCCCACCACTTCCATTGGGAGGGCATTCCAAGCATCCACCACCCTTTCAATGAAAAAGTATTTCCTGACATTGCCTTTCAATTTACCCCCTTGCAGCTTCATCTTATGCCCTCTAGTTCTACAGCTTCCCCGTCTTTGGAAGAGGTTTGTTTGTTCATTATTTCTCTTTAAGTATTTAAAGGTCTGAATCATATCTCCCCTATCCCTCCTCTCCTCCAAAGTGTACATATGTAGGTCTTCAAGTCTCTCCTCATAAGGCTTCTGACGCAGGCTCCAAATTATTTTGGTCGCCTTCCTCTGAACAGTTTCCAGTCTTTTTACATCCTTTGCAAGGTATGGCCTCCAAAACTGAACACAGTATTCCAAGTGAGGCCTCACCAGTGACTTTATACAGTGGCATTAGTACCTCTTCCTTTCTGCTGGTAATTCCTCTTTGTATGCAACCCAACATCCTCCTGGCTTTTGCCACTGCCTTGTCGCACTGTTTTGTCACCTTGAAATCCTCAGAAATAATCACACCAAGGTCCTTCTCCTGGTCCGTGCACACCAATCTCTCGCCCCCTATCGTGTACATTTTCCTTGGATTTCTGCTTCCCAAGTGCATGACACCGCACTTCTTCGCATTAAATCTTAACTGCCAAGCATTAGACCATTCTTCCAGCTTTTGTAGATCTTTCCTCATGTTATTCACTCCATCAGGGGAGTCTACTCTGTTGTAAATTTTCATGTCATCTGCAAAAAGACAGACGTTTCTATTCAGTCCTTCAGCAATATCACTCACAAATACATTGAACAGTGCCGGTCCAAGGACCGAAACCTGGGACACCTCGCTAATCACCCTCCTTTCATCCGAGTGAGCTCCATTTACCATCACCTTCTGTCGTCTGTCAGTCAACCAATTTCTGATCCAGTTCACCACCTTAGGACCCATCCCCAAATTACTGAGTTTATTGATAAGCCTTCTATGAGGAACAGTATCAAAGGCTTTGCTGAAATCCAGGTAGATTACATCCATCGCATGCTCCTGATCTAGTTCTCTGGTCACCCAGTCAATGAACTCAATCAGATTTGTTTGGCAAGATCATCCTTTGATAAAACCATGTTGCCTCGGATCATGCAACCTGTTGGTTTTGAGAAAGTCCACTATTCGCACTTTCAGGAGCGCCTCCATTACTTTTCCCACCACCAAGGTGAGGCTCACAGGCCTGTAGTTTGTCACTTCTTTCCTGTCACCACTTTTGTGAAGAGGTACCACATCAGCCATTCTCCAGTCCTGAGAAACTTCTCCTGTTTCCAAGGATCTGTTGAAAACATCCTTTAACGGCCCTGCAAGAACCTCTCTGAGCTCTTTCAGTATCCTGGGATGTATCTCATCCGGTCCCATGGCCTTGTCCACTTTTAGTTTTTCAAGTTATTCTAACACATTATCTTCTGTGAATGGTGTGGTATCTACTTCATTCCCATTTTTATATTTGGGAGTCACAGGTGGTCCTTCGCCAGGATTTTCTTTAGTAAAAACAGAACAGAATGTAATGTAAATGAAAAAACTTGAGGCAAACCTGTAGATCCAGCATTGCTCCACTCCTCACAGGATGCAATCTCCACCATTGCACACTGGCACTGGCCTTATATCTCTTCACTTTCCCCTGCAGTCTGAGTCTCCCCAGCACTTCTGTGTTCCTCTGCTGCTCCCTTCAGGAAACACAGTGCCTTGGGTCTCACTTGGGTCTCTCCCTCTCGTGTTGTTCAAACTCCGGCACCAACAGTCAGTGCCTGCAGAGCTGGGACAGCCAGATTAATTTTCAACAGTGACTGTGATGGAAAGCTCTCAGTTTGGATATAAAAGAGATCTCAAGCCCTGAAAATTCCACCAGTTCTCCTATCTCTGATAGCATCTCCAATGGGCATAATTTTGAAATCAATATCTGGGAATCCAGAACACTGAGAGCCCAATTCAGCAAGGCCGTACTCCCCCACAGACTCTCCACACAACCAGAGCAGCAGTAAGGGGAGAGCCAGGAGGGGGCAAACTGTGGGCAGAGCGGAGGCGGGCCGAAATGGCAGAATGTACAGGGCCAATTCAGGTCACGGCCTTGTACGTCCTGCGGAGGTGGACTAGATATGCCACTGGTGTATGGTGTATTTAGATTTCAGTAAAGCCTTTGACACTGTTCCTCACAGGTGACTTATAAACAAACTGAGCACCCTAGGGATGGATCCTAAAGTTACTGCTTGGGTTAGAAATTGGTTGGGTGGGAGGCGACAAAGAGTACAAGTAAATGGAGCTCACTCTGAGGAGAAGGATGTTACCAGTGGTGTGCCCCAGGGATCTGTCCTTGATCCGATTCTTTTTAACATCTTTGTTAGTGATATAGCAGAAGGGCTGTCGGGTAAGGTTTGCCTCTTTGCGGATGATACCAAAATCTGCAATAGAGTAGACACCCAGGAAGGTGTAAATAACATGAGAAGGGATCTAGCTAAGCTTGAAGAATGGTCTAGAATTTGGCAGCTGGGATATAATGTTAAAAAATGTAAGGTCATGTATTTGGGCTGCAGCAATCCAAGGGAGCAATATAGTATAGGAGGTGAAGTACTTTTGTCCACTAAATAAGAGCGGGACCTAGGCGTGGTTGTGTCTGATGATCTTAAAGTAGCTAAACAGGTAGAAAAGGCGACGGCAAAAGCTAGAAGGATGCTTGGGTGCATACGGAGAGGAATGGCTAGCAGAAAAAAGGAGGTGATAATGCCTCTCTATAAGTCCTGGGTGCGACCTCATTTGGAGTATAGTGTGCAATTCTGGAGACTGCACCTTCAAAAGGATGTGAACAGGATGGAGTTGGTGCAGAGGGTGGCTACTAAAATGATTAGTGGTCTTCATTATAAAGCATATGAGGACAGACTGAAGGATCTTAATATGTACACCTTAGAGGAAAGGCGGGATAGAGGTGATATGATTGAGATGTTTAAATACCTCCATGGCATAAATGTTCAGGAAGAGAGCCTCTTTCAATTGAAAGCAAGTTCTGCTACGAGGGGACATGGGATAAGGGTGAAGGGAGATAGATTCAGGAGTGATATGCAGAAATATTTCTTTACGGAAATAGCAGTGGATCCGTGGAATAGTCTCCCAGTGGAGGTGGTAGAGATGAGGAAGTAACTGAATTCAAAAAAGCATGGGGCAAACATAGAGGATCTCTAAAGGTAAAAAGGGGACTGTTGTAGTTGTTGATATGGAAGGACAGACTAGATAGGCCATGTGGTCTTTTTCTGTCATCATATTTCTATGTTTCTATGTAATTTCTCAATCAACATATCTTGTCTTCATTGGTTCCCAGCAGCCAAGGTTCAGCAAGCAGTAGCAATAGGCTGAATACACTGCCATCTTGAGGCCTGCTCTTGTTATCCCCAATATTGCCTATCTGCATTTGAGGCCTAATACTCCATGCATATACAAAACAGTGAGTGTGAGCAGCAGCTGCTGTTATGCATCAGTCTGGTATGATCATATATTGAGGTTGCCTGTGTAATCTTAACCTTCTGCACCCCCCACCCTCCAGGGTGCTTTAGCTAGTGGGAGAAGAGGATCACTGTGAAAAACAACGAGGAGGGAGGAAGATGGCCACTGTGTGAAGACATCTTCTCCTTAAGCTCCTGAGCTGGAGTTTCCTTTTTTGTAAATATTTTTATTTGAAAACAATAGTTTCCTTAGAAAATGGCTAAAAGAAAATGAAGGAAAACTACCTCCTTAGTGTATTCTCTCCAATGGACAGATATGTGCTGGTGCTTCAACATAGTCCAGGAGGAACTGCAAATTTGCCACCTCAGGATGAAGCTGCTGGCGAGTTAGAGGTTATGCTTGGCTCAGGCAGCAGAACATTTCATTAGTGATAGAGAAAGCATGTGCAGGAGTGTTGGAGCTGCATCAAGATGCCAAAAAGGTTGAGTAGCCACAGCTACCAGAGGAGCAGCTAGGTCTGTTTTTAGACTTCTGTGTCAGTTAATGTAGCAGCCCAACACTACCTCCCATTGCTTTTCCCCTGAGGAAGGGGGGGGGTCTTTAGATCTGTTTTCTGTTGCCTCCCTGCACAAATTTCTTTAGGGGATGTATAGCAGATACTGAGCCACACAGAAACGTTGCCTCTTCTGAAACAGGCTGCAAGGACCAGATATTCAAAAGGGTTTATAAATTTAGAGGTGGTTACTAAACATACTGTATAAACCCCCTGTCCTTAAATTCTTAGTAGCACTGTATTTATAGACCTTAGAGACCGCCCTAGCACTCAGAGCCGGCTGAACCATTAGGCAAGACTTGGTGGTCACCTAGGGTGGCAGCTGCTGAGGGGTGGCAAAGAGCAGCAGGAGTCAAGGCGAAACACTAGATCCTGACAGCCCCACAAACTCATTCTTTTACCTGAGGGAAAGCAGGCACACACACACACACACACACAAAGCAAAAGAAGTATGGGGGCCGCCATTCAATGGCCATCTCCTTTTATACTTATGCCCAGATATTCAATGCCACTGGTGCTGAATAGCCACGTTGCCCCTGTTAGCTGTTTGACTAACCAGGAAGCGGCAATATTAGGCCAGCCTTTTGTGTGCCTAACTTTAACTGGTTTAAGCTAGCTGGCCAGCAGCTGAATATCGCCTCTGACTGGTTAACCTGAGTGCCGTCACTGGAACACCCGATGCTATGCAGTTAGCACTGGGCACACAGCAGCGTTAGGAGGGGAGACTTAGTGTCAGAAAATGGTTTTGTGCCACTGAATATCCCATTCACTGCAATTAATTTGCTTAACTTGTTTGCTAACCATGTTAATCCCTTTCAATATGTCCCTCGTGATGCGCAATTCTGCCTTTTTGCAGGATTGTTATAGGACAGGTGGTATTGGGATGATCATAACTATTGGGTTTCATTATCCAAAACTGATTAGTAACTGAGCCTCTTGCTATGCACATGTAACCCCTCTTCTCAAGTTGCTTCATTGGCTCCCAATCCCTTTCCGCATCCAGTTCAAACTTCTCTTGCTGACCTTTAAGTGCATCACTCTGCAGCTCCTCACTATCTTTCCTCTCTTGTCTCTCCCTACACCCCTCCTCAGGAACTCCGCTCTTCTGGAAGATCCCTTCTATCTGTGCTCTTCTCTTCCACTGCCAACTCCAGACTTCAATCTTTCCACTTTGCTACTCCTTATGCCTGGAACAAACTACCTGAGTCTGTGCATCAGGCTTCATCTCTGGCCCTTTTCAAATCCAGGCTGAAAACTCAACTCTTCAAGGCTGCTTTTGGATCCTGATCCATGCAGTCTCCTGTTCTCCAGCTATGTGCTTCCTTCCCATTCCCCTAGACATATCCTAGTCCCCAGCAGTTGTGTTGACTGTCTTGACTAGACTGTAAGCTCTAATGAGCAGTTTGCATCTCGTACATGTCTCTGTACAGCGCTGTGTATGCATTGTAGGGCTATATAAATGATCATTAATAGTAGTAGTAGTAGTAGTAGTAGTAGTAGCATTAAATAATAAGGGGGCATCCCATAGCATCACTGGGTAAGTGCAGTTGTAGGCATGTGCTAAATAACAGACATACAGTGGAGTGGAGGAGTAGCCTAATGGTTTGCACTCCTTGTGGCCTTGGGCAAGTCACTTAATCCTCCATTGCCTCAGAAAAATCCAAGTTATCAAGGTCCCTGTTTAATGTACTTTACCAAGTTTAAGTTGCAATGTACACAGCTTTGACTGAAATGATAAAGCAGTATAAAAAAACCTGTTAAATTAATAAACATACAGGCTTCAGTTCTTCTTTTGAATTGGCTTCAACGTACCCAACATGTTTAACAGTTTTCTGTTAAGCTTCTCAGGCTGGCAATCCCCCTGGAGATGGCAGGGAGAAGTGTGTGACTTTCTTATCCCAACCATCTGTAGCATCTCCTTAATGAGTCTACTTTCAAAGTCTCTCCACTGAGCTGAAGGCCATAGTTCACAAAGAATTTCTCCTACAGATACCCTGGCAACAGTCTTTGCTTTCTGATGGCTGGTGAGGTATGTCTGTGTATCTTTATCTTTATTCCGAAATACCTGGTTGCAACCAGAATGTTCTCCTTAAGAGTCCATTTCCAGAGTCAAGAAATCTATGCATATCACGCCCATAGGGTCTTGGTTGTTGATATTTAGCAGCCCTGCTGCTCTTTGTGGTAAAGTCTTTACACTGGTACATAGTTTGTAGTATCTTAAAACATCTTGTGCTTGTTTAGGCCCGTAGAATCTATCCCTTACCAGCTATAGGACCCTCTCTGTTCCCATGTGTCCCATATTATTATGGCAAGACTGCACTACACTTCCATCAAATTCCTGTAGTAAGCACAGTTGTTATGATGACCTGAGTAGGTGTCTTTTTTTCCCTGTGCAGTATTGATTTTGTCTGAATAGACATCCCACTCTCTGATCATCAACCAGGTATCTGTATGGTTCAGTGGACAGTCTGTGCACCCAAACCTGTCTTCTTGGCCCTGAGTACATTACAAATCAGATGAATAGCCTGTTGAGCTTGGCAAATGTCCTGCAAAGTCAATCTTGGCATGTTATTAGAAACCAAAAATACAATATGCAGTATAGATGCACTGCACAGTTCCTAAAGCCTGAAAAATGCTAAGTTACAGCTTATATTTTCTTTTTGCTGGATGCTAAGATAGATTTTAACTGTTATACCTTACTTTGGGACTATTCTGACTGTGTAGCCCTTAAATCAGATAGCTGTGTGTGATACAGGAAGGAAAGAAACAGTTCAGTGTGACTATTTGGCTTCCATTGTTTGAATTTTCTGGTCCAAGCCAGCTCCCAGGGCAGGGGAAGGGCTAATTAGATCAGCTTACTGGTTGCCATAGTTCCAGTCTTTTCCAGACTGCACAGTTCCTAAAGCCTGCAAAACACTAAGTTACAGCTTATATTTTCTTTTTGCTTGATGCTAAGATAGATTTTAACTGTTATACCTTACTTTGGGAATATTCTTGTTATAGCAAACGCTGTGAAAAGCTCTTATTCAATCACTCACCCACAGAAGGAAAACTCACAGACAGGCTGGAATGCAAACAGGATCTTTAATGTGCACACAGGATCAGACAGAGAGCCGGTTCCCTCCAACAAAAGAGTCTGAGCCCCGAGGGACGTCCTTCAATGCCTTAAATACAGTATAATTTCAAACTCATTCTATAATCCCATTTGCCACAGGTATTTCCTGTCCACCAATCAGCAGCCCCTGGGGAAGGTACCTGGGTGACCTGTCCAAACCGGTGTGCTCTGGTCTGTTGGTTTCTGGGCTAGGGGATACTGTGCTCAGACCTGGAGTGGGGGAAGGGTGTCCACTGAAATAGCAGGCTGATTACTTTATGTAAGAGCCTCATGGCTGCCTCATTCCCCCCTTTTTAAGTGAGACCTCAACCGCTAGAGGCGGTTGAGGGCTGCATTACTGGAGGCAAGCCGCAGAGGGGTGTATTGGGTCAGGGCCATGACAGTGGTAATCGCCTTGCGTTCTACCAGGGTGTCAAGGGTGGTGGTAAAGAAGCGGTAAAGAATGGGGATACAACATGGCAGAATGGCACATAGCAGTAAATAAAAAGAACCCCTACCACTGGGATTTTTAGTCCCCCTGGCCAACTGAACCACTTCATAAACCACCCAGGACCCATGGACGGGTCAGTAATATGATTAACTAGATCACTTAGATCTTGGATAGAGTGTTCAATGGAAACACTTGCATCAGTGAGTTTAAAACAACACATACCCTATACCCTCTATAGCAACTCCTGCACAAAAAGTTTTGTTCCGTGTGCACAAGTTGCTGTTCTGACTGTAAAAGGTTGCAGGGCCTGCAGAGGCCTCTTTCCTTTGGGACAAAGGAGGGCCGTGTGCAAATAGTCTGCAGAGGCCTCTTTCCTTTGGGGCAAAGGCTCTTTCCCTGGGATCCACCCTTATCAGCATATTAATGGCTTTTATTCTTGCTAGTGTTGAGTCATTCTGGCTGCACCCTGCCATTCCCTTTGCTTCATTAATCACTGGCACTGTAGTCTTCAGGGCATATGAGTACTTTGTATCACCAGCTTTGTTTGGCCTGTTTAACTTGTCCAGGCTTGCCCAGCTTACTCAGGCCTGTTTAACCTGTTCAGGCCTGGCATGTCTTTTCTTGTGCTGGGTCCATTTTCTGTGCACTTTCAGGCCTGACCTGTTTCTTAGCTAGGTCCATTCTCTGTGCACTTCTGTTCAGAGTATGGTTCCCCCTGGCTTTACTCTTGTTGTGCTGGGCTCTGGGTACTCATTTTCTTAGCCCACATGCTTTTTCCGTGTCATCATAATGTATTACAGCCTCAGGCAAGGATGCAGCCATACTAGACATACCTATCAGCCAATTTCCCTTCATTCCCAATTTTTCTTTTTCTTTTCTTGTTTATGGGGCAAAGTTAATCCCACTAAGGGCAATGGACAAGCAACCATTTGAGACAGATATTGAGACAGATGGGGGTCATCAGAAAAGCAGCTTCTGGTACTGTTCCCTAGAGACAACATACATTGTAACATCATTTTCTTGCAGCTGGTCAATAATATTGAAAACACATAACATGAAAGTATGTCAAAAGCAGCAGTGCTTAATAATGTGATAAATAAAGTTCTGAGAATAGTACAGCAAAAACTTGAGCTGGTGTGGGTATTGCAGTTGCTGAAGCCGAAATGGCTTGTAGATTTCAGTTACTTTCTAAGAAAACAATATTAAAAGGATAACAATACAATCATTCACAGAAGCCCCCAAAAAACCCCCAGTCAGTCCAACAGTTCTTTTTCCTGCCTCTCAGCAGTTCCCCAGGACCTCGCAGTGTGCTTCACCTTTCTCTGAAGTTCAAGTTCTGTCTCTCTCAAAATTTGAACCTCTCATTCTCATAGGCAGACACCCTGGCCCGTTTTCAATGTGACACACTGATCCAGATAGGGACTCCTTCACACATCTCAGCGGTGGGCAGCTCTGAGTTCTCGGGATGGTCTGCTCCATCTGGACCCCGGCCACCTCCCTCCGCTGGGCTCCCTGGATTGCAATTTGGTGACATGGCTCCAGGCCCCATTCAGGAATAAAATGCTCATCTCTTTTTTTCTTTTTTTTTTTTTGTTTACATATTCATTAGCCAGATACATCACTTCAAATTACCTTCATCAGTTTAATGTCCATCAAAAGTCCTTCTTCTTAATATCCCACTTCATCCCTCACAACACTCCCCCATCACCTGCATCATTCCACCAATCACATACATAGGTACTAATGTATCCTTATTATTGCTGTGTATACTGGACCTCTACATAATGTACTGCTACCAGTATATTTGGTAACAAAGTGCAAGTGTATAAACTAAAAAGATTTGTTTCTCACAGTGCTATAATATACTGTACTCCTGAAACTGAAAACCCTCAAAACAAGGTACACTTTTTCTCTGGACACCAATGCGTCTATGATGTTACTGTTCTGTTCATCATTTGTCAGCACAGTGCTTAACAAGGCAAAGTAATTACCTTGAACCCTACAGTTCAAAACAAGCATGAAACTGATACTTTTCCATAAAAAGGTTGGTAGATACCTGGAATGCAATATCATTGTAGTATCAGAAAAATGAATACAGTTGATCAAGGCAGTTTAATGTACCAAGCAGGAAAGAATGCAATATTACTTGCTTAATTTTGTATGTGCAGTCAAAACCAAATATATGTACCAGAGATAAAATTCAGGCTTTAAAAAGACAAGTAAAAAAAATCTTCATTTCTTCATAATCTTATATGGATTTCTCTCCCCCCTTTTTTTTAAGTTCTAACAAATGTGTTGCAGCTAATTTTCACACATCAGCTTTGCCCTACAGATATTGCTAACAGTAATTTGACAGTCCTTCTTCAGCCTTACACAGTCAAGATGCCGCTCAGACATTTTGAGGATGCTCAAAGGAGGCACCCCCCATGGTTCCAGAAGCTTAAACTCTACAATCTAAATTGATGACCAGAGGATTGTTTGGAGACTAGGTGTGGCGTTTGCTAGGAGAAAGACTCCTAGGTGATTTTTTTTTCTTTTGTCCTCTCTAATGTGCCTCCATTTATCTGCTAGAAGAAGGAACTCCTCCCAGTATCTTTCTATAGCTATGCAAACTATCTCAGCAGTTTCAATCACCCCCCACTCACTGCTGAGAGGTGTGACCAAAACACCTGGTTTCCTGACCATGCATGAAACATAGCAATGAAACTGGATATGCATCAAACAAAGCAATTGTCTTCCTTCACTGCTATACCAGTACTACAGTCCACACACAGCAAACCCCACCCCCCTTTCCAAACTGTCCCCTTCCCTGCAATCAGTAGACCTGGTGTTTTTCACTGTTTGGGGACACAGGGGCGACTCGTCAATAACTTCACCTTTTACTGATAGAGTATCAAAATCAATCCTGAAATATAAAGACCTAATGTCTGGACAAAAACTTTCTTTCCCTAATGTCACAACTAAACACAGAGACACTAAAGGTTTTTACATAACAGCACATTTACCACATGGGCCAGCCATGAATCTATACAGGGAAGCTGGTCCGGATACTCCCCCACCACAATTTAGCCTCCAGACCCCATGCTCTAATCACAATTTGCAAAATCACAATTTACAGTGCAAATCTTGTAATCCCAATTCTAGGAATGCAATGCTCAGTGTAAATTTTTTAATCTCACTTCTGGGAATACAATATACAATATAATCCAGGTAACAGGCAGAGTTTGGTTGCACAAAACACACAGGACCACAAAGGGAAAAAGAAAGAGGGAAAACAGAAAACAGAGACGTCTCAGCAGCGAATACTCATACACTCTCTTTCCTCAGTAGCAGCTGTTACAAATACACATTACAGACACTCACACATACTCTCTAGCTGTACCATAGGATTTAACTTTTACCATGTGGATAATAGTAATATGAGAAATATAGCTAGCTATTTTTCTAATGTCCACTAGATGGAGCTATAGGAGCACATGGCAACACAAAAGAAACCCCCCAGCAACACAAAAAAAAAAAACCCCAACACTATAGGAGCACATGGCAACACAAAAGAGATCCCCAGCAACACAAAAAGCCCCCAACACTATAGGAGCACATGGCAACACAAAAGAAACCCCCAGCAACACAAAAAGAGACCCCCAGCAACACAAAAAACCCCCAACACTATAGGAGCACATGGCAACACAAAAGAAACCCCCAGCAACACAAAAAGAGACCCCCAGCAACACAAAAAGCCCCCAACACTATAGGAGCACATGGCAACACAAAAGAAACCCCCAGCAACACAAAAAGAGACCCCCAGCAACACAAAAAGCCCCCAACACTATAGGAGCACATGGGGCAAAGGCTCTAAATAAATCGCCCCGATCATCGGAGAATTGCGATTAGCGCAATTATTCTTGAAAGGCACACTTAAGGCGGTTAAGTACTAATATTTTAGGCAATTTTTAATAGCTTTGGCAGCACTGCACTTTAAATACCTTTAAGGGGCCCGAGGTGGCAAAGTTAAATTTATACTGCAGTCATTTACTGGCGCTCGCAAGCAAGCGCCCCCCCCCCCCCTTTTTTCTTATTCAGATTCAGATACAGCAGATTCAGATACAGATACAGACAGGACGAGCAATGGTTTCAGGGCCACTAAGGCCCCTATTAGGACTGCTCGTTGCGGTTGATCGGGCCGCTACAGGTTCCCAGAAATTACCAGGACTCACAGATAGAGTACAGAAAGTAGCAGTACTCACCAGAACTCTGATCAGACAGGTAGTTTGGATGCCAGTCTATCCAGCCGGTTTTCAATCGGGGATTCAGCCGCAGGGACCGACTGACCACACAAGTCAAAGAGTCCTTCGGAGCACAAAAAGGGCCCCATGGCGCCAAGGATCGTTAATCACCTGGAGGGGTCGGTCCCTGACCGGTGGAGGCCCCAATCCTGCAAAAAGCAGTAGTCTTCCCACTGTGGGTGCGATGAGAGAGAGGCTTTTCTTTTAAATTTTCCCGGCCAATGCACCAAAATGTTATAGCAAACGCTGTGAAAAGCTCTTATTCAATCACTCACCCACAGAAGGAAAACTCACAGACAGGCTGGAATGCAAACAGGATCTTTAATGTGCACACAGGATCAGACAGAGAGCCGGTTCCCTCCAACAAAAGAGTCTGAGCCCCGAGGGACGTCCTTCAATGCCTTAAATACAGTATAATTTCAAACTCATTCTATAATCCCATTTGCCACAGGTATTTCCTGTCCACCAATCAGCAGCCCCTGGGGAAGGTACCTGGGTGACCTGTCCAAACCGGTGTGCTCTGGTCTGTTGGTTTCTGGGCTAGGGGATACTGTGCTCAGACCTGGAGTGGGGGAAGGGTGTCCACTGAAATAGCAAGCTGATTACTTTATGTAAGAGCCTCATGGCTGCCTCATTCTGACTGTGTAACCCTTAAATCACATAGCTGTGTGTGATACAGGAAGGAAAGAAACAGTTCAGTTCGCTAATATAAAGTTTAACTGTGGTTATACATTAAGCTTGGGATAATATGACTGACTGACTGACTGACTGCTTTTCTGGGTAGCCTTGGAGCAGATATCTGTGGATGCCCCCAGTTCAGGAACAGCCTTCTGGCCAGAGACACTTAGGTTCCCGCCCACCCTACCCCTCACCCCACCCCCCAGGGGCTGCATTGCCTATATAGTAGTCACATACATTGCCATCTATCCTTTTAACTTGGGTTAAAACCCACATCTTCTTCTTCCTTTCTTCTTCTTCTTCATCTTCTCCTTCTAGCACTACTTATTCAGCATGTCTTTTATTCAGTGCAATAACTGCAGTACATTCATTCCAAGACGAATCATTTGGAACCTAAGAACTTGTCCTCTGTGCCTCAGGACAGCTGCCATGCATAAAGAACTGACTCTACTAAGGGAAGACCTAGCTGCCATGCATAAAGAGGTGACCCTACTGAGGGAGGAACTGATGCAATGAAGCACACCTCTTCTAGGATACAAACTGAACAATGTCCACCACCGCTCCCACAAAGAATCAAACACCCCAGGAACAAATGGATCACAGTGGGTTCTGGTAGATTGCAACATGTAACACACAGACATCCTATGCATCAAGCGATATCCCTGCATAATGCCTTCTCTGCCTTGGCCAATGAGAACGAGTAACTGAGGGAGGAACTGGCTGCAATGAAGCGTACCTCTTCCAGGATACAAACTGAACAAAGTCCACCACTGCTCCCACAAAGAATCAAGCACCCCAGGAACAAATGGATCACAATGGGTTCTGGTAGATTGCGACCTGTGAACCAGAGGCATCGTATGCAACAAGCGATATCCCTGCATAATGCCTTCTCTGCCTTGGCAAATGAGGATGCCCAATCCAAAGAAACTGAAGGGCCCTTAAATGAGACAGACGATGCCCAATCTCCTGCTAAAGGACCAAATATGAAGAAAACCTCACCAAACAGCAAACTACTACTACTTGGTGATTCCATCATCAGTGGCACCAAATTGGGAACACAGTTCAAAGGAGGGAACATAGTCAAGTGTCTCCCAGGCTCTTCAGCCAGCAGGAATACAAACCACGTTGTTGAAGTACTTAGAGCAGAAAGTGAACACTCCAAACTTGATGTTATTATCCACTTGGGCACAAATGACCTGGCTAGAAACAGTGCCTCTACAGCCCAAAAGGACTTCCAATCTTTGGGAGAGAAACTCAAGCCCATTGTTAACACTGTTGCATTCTCAGAGGTTCTACCTGTTCTTGGTAAGGGGGCAAAAAGGCTGCATCACATTAAAAGCTTTAATACATGGCTCCAGACCTGGTGCAAACAAGAAGGATTCAGATTTATTGGCGACTGGGGCAACAGATGGAACTACAAGAGGCTATTCTGTGCTGATGGACTACATCTCTCTATCGCAGGGAAAAGAATCCTAAGTGAAAAATTCAAGCAATATGTGGATATGCATTTAAACTAGAAAAAGGGGGTGACGAATGTGGAAGGTCAAGTTCTGGACATCACCCCTTGCAAAAGCAGATTAAAATCAGAAACAGACACACTTTTAAAACACACATCAAAAACAAGTAGGAAGAACAAAATCAATGCAAAATACACACAAGCCAGTTAAATGCTGGAAAGCAATGAGCACAAATGCTCGAAGCTTAGCCAACAAAGTTCCGGACCTGGAAGCTCTAATGGTGGAAATGGATTTGGACATTGTGGCCATTACAGAAACATGGTTTAATGAATCACATGATTGGGATATAGCCATAGCTGGCTATAATCTATTCAGAAGAGACAGAGAAAATGGAAGAGGTGGAGGAGTAGCCTTGTATGTCAAAAGCAATATTAAAGCTACTGAAATTCAGGGGGCATGGGGAAAAGAAGAAGCGCTCTGGATTGTGTTGAAAAGAGGAGATGGCACTGTCATCCATACTGCTGTAGTCTACAGACCTCCGACACAAATTGAAGAGATAAATAATGAACTGATTATAGATATTGCCAGGATAGCCACAAAGGGGGAAGTGATAATATTGGGTGACTTTAATCTACCGGATGTGGATTGGATTACTCCTTCTGAAAATCTGGAAAGAAGCAAAAAAATTGTGGATGCTCTCCAAGATGCGTTACTTAGACAAATGGTGATGGAACCAACCAGGGAAAGCTCAACACTGGATTTAGTGCTCACCAACGGTGATAGCATGTCGAATGTCTGCGTGAGTGCCCCTGTGAGCAACAGCCACCATCACACGGTGTGGTTTGAGCTAAAAGCCATGGTACAGGCCAATCATAGCAAGCTCAAAGTCCTAAACTTCAAAACCACCGACTTCAATAAAATGGCCGAGTACCTAAAGGAGGAGCTGACAGGGTGGAAGGAGATAAGGGAAGTGGAATTGCAATGGGCTAAACTAAAGGTGGCAATAAAAGGGGCAACAGATAAATATGTAAGAAAAGTAAACAAAAACAAGAGGAGAAGAAAACCTGTTGGGTTTTCCAAAGAAGTGGCTGCTCAAATAAAGGCAAAAAACACAGCTTTCACAAAATTCAAAAGCTCGCAAACAGAGCAGAAACGAATACAGGATCAAACTCAAAGAGACAAAAAGAAAAATAAGGATAGCAAAATCAAAGGCAGAGGAAAAGATGGCTAAAGATGTGAAGTGTGGTGACAAAACTTTTTTCAGGTATATTCGGGAAAGGAAGACGATCAGAGGTGGAATTGCAGGACTCAGAAGTGCTGCAAACGGACTCGTGGAAAGTGACATTGAAAAATCAAAATTGCTAAATGAATACTTCTGCTTTGTTTTTACTAAAGAAAGTCCTGGAGAAGGACCTCATGTGACATCCAAATATAAAAATGGGAATGAAGTAGATACCACACCATTCACAGAAGATGAAGTGTTAGAACAACTTGCAAAACTGAAAGTGGACAAGGCTATGGGACCGGATGGGATACATCCCAGGATACTGAAAGAGCTCAGAGAGGTTCTTGCAGGGCCGTTAAAGGACGTTTTCAACAGATCCTTGGAAACAGGAGAGGTTTCTCAGGACTGGAGAATGGCTGATGTCATACCTCTACACAAAAGTGGTGACAGGGGAGAAGTGTCAAACTACAGGCCTAAGAGCCTTACCTCGGTGGCAGGAAAAGTAATGGAGACGCTCCTGAAAGAGTGAATAGTGAACTTTCTCAAAACCAACAGGATGCAAGACCCGAGGCAACATGGTTTTACCGAAGGACGATCCTGCCAAACAAATCTGATTGAGTTCTTCAACTGGGTGACTAGGGAACTGGATCAGGGGCATGCGATGGATGTCATCAACCTGGATTTCAGCAAAGCCTTTGATACTGTTCCTCATAGGAGGCTTATCAATAAACTCAGTAGCTTGGGGACGGATCCCAAGATGGTAAATTGGATCAGAAATTGGTTGACTGACAGACGACAGAAGGTTATGGTAAATGGAGCTCAATCAGATGAAGGGAAGGTGATTAGCAGGGTGCCCCGGGGATCGGTCCTGGGCCCAGCACTGTTCAATGTATTTGTGAGCGATATTGCTGAAGGACTGAATGGAAAAGTCTATCGTTTTGCAGATGACACAAAAATTTGCAAAAGAGTGGACTCCCCTGAGGGAGTGGTTAACATGAGGAAAGATCTACAAAAGCTGGAAGAATGGTCTAATGCTTGGCAATTACGATTTAATGCAAAGAAGTGCAGAGTCATGCACTTGGGTAGCAGAAATCCAAGGGAAATGTATGCGCTAGGGGGCGAGAGACTGGTGTGCACAGATCAGGAGAAAGACCTTGGTGTGATTATTTGTGAAGATCTCAAGGTGGTAAAACAGTGCGACAAGGCAGTGGCAAAATCCAGGAGGATGTTGGGCTGCATATAAAGAGGAATTACAAGCAGAAAGGAAGAGGAACTTATGCCACTGTACAAGTCACTGGTGAGGCCTCACCTGGCATGCTGTGTTCAGTTTTGGAGAACATATCTTGCAAAGGATGTAGAGAGACTGGAAACTGTTCAGAGGAAGGTGACCAAAATGATTTGGAGCCTGCATCAGAAGCCTTATGAGAAGAGACTAGAAGACCTAAACATGTACATTTTGGAGGAGAGGAGGGACAGGGGAGATATGATTCAGACCTTTAAATACTTAAAGGGAAATAATGAACAAACAAACCTCTTCCAAAGACGGGGAAGCTGTAAAACTAGAGGGCATAACAGGAAACTGCAAGGTGGTAAATTGAAAGGCAATGTCAGGAAATACTTTTTTACTGAAAGGATGGTGGATGCTTGGAACACCCTCCCGATGGAGGTGGTGGGAGCAAACACGGTGACGGAATTCCAAATGGCATGGGACAGACACAGTGGATCCCTTTACAGCAACAGGATAAAATCAAAATAAATTGAACCATCTAAATTCTCAACAAATATGGGTGTCCTACATGGAGTGGTGGGTTCACCCCTAAACAAAGACGCGGGGAGGGGTGGCCTGCACAGAGCGGCAGGTGCAACTACTCTTGCCATCATACTGGGCAGACTAGATTGACCATACTGGTCTTTATCTGCCGTCATTTACTATGTTACTATGATGTCTTCCAGGGGAACTCTCAGGCTATCTGCTGTCTGATGTGCATTCTTAGTACCCAGTTCAATCATGTTCCCTGATTGACCACATACAGCTGCCACTCCACTCCAGTCTCTAATAGATTACACCATTCTCTACTGGCAATGTCACTCCGGTAGGGATATCAGCACAGTACGTCAACATCCCCATTTTTACTTCCAAGTGGATATTGCAAACTGAAGTTGTAAAGGGATAATGCAGCCAACCACCAATGTCCAGTTGCATCCAATTTTTCATTTGTGGGTACATACAGTAAGTAGGTTATTGTCTGTCTGTTTTAACCTTAAATTCAACCCCAAATAAATAACCTATAAATTTGTCCACAAGTGCTCATTTACAAACTAAGAGCTCCAGTTTGTGAACAGGATAATTTCTTTCAGCCTTACTCAAGCTGTGATTTGGCAGACCACAGGTCTTCGTCCTGGATATGGTTGGTATAGAACTGCTCCCAAGCCATCTAGTTCAAAGGGCTTGCCTGTGGAAGCAAATGCTAGCACAGGTGATTTACATAAACATTGCATGATCTTTCTGAATGTAACATCATATTCTTGAATCAATCCTATACCAGAGCACTCTGATTCCTTGTAATATTTCCCCTTATCAGCCCCTGTGCTTTTCCTTCTGATTCATGGGTGGGTATCTTTGCAGCAGTGCAGGGAAAGGACTTACAGTTCCGAATCCAAGAAAGGAACATAGCTCTTTGTGGTTGGCTGGATGTGCCCAAGTGATGAGGGCAGCTACTTGGAGAGGTCTGCACCCCTCCCTGTACAGCACGGGAGAACCTACAATCTTTCCTGGACAAACTTCTCTGAGGAAAAATGTTTACATTTCAAAGTTGTTGTTGTAATTGCAATCTGTTTGGAATATGTTCTGAATTCAAAAATTAACAAACTTCATCATTTGTCTAGCTTAACTACACAAATCAGCCAGGCAACCTGCTCAATTTTTTTTGTTAGTGCCATCAAGTCAGTGTTGACTCAGCAACCCCTGGGTTTTCTTGGCAATGTATCACTGGAAGCAGATTGCCAGCCTTTTCCTCTGAGGCAACGGAGAGTAAAGTGACTTGTCTAAAGTCACAAGGAGTGCCAGTGAGAATTGAACCCTTGATCTTCTAGGTACTAGGCATTTGCTCTAACCACTAGACTACTCCTCCACTGAACATGCTCAATACGTGCCGCTATATAACTAATGGAACGATGGATTAAAAACAGTGTAGCTAGTCTTTTCAGTTCTGCAGCACAAACAAAAGTATTTTTCAATATAAACATCAGGCTAGTTAAAGTGAAAAAAGAAGAAGTTGAAAGTAAGCAAATACTGTGTTGTTTGCGCTGAAGTGCTTATTTGAGTGGGAGGGGGAAGATTTAACAAGTAAACTTCTAAGTTGCTGGTGGAAATGAACAAAAAGACTCCCAGTCAACTCACTAAATACTTTCTCCTGTTAAGAGGCCGTTACTGTATCCTCGGGTGCAGCGGATTTCCAGAACCTCCTTCTATTTCAAATATTAAGAGATCATCCAATCTTTTAGCTTCACATATAGAGGGAGGAGTGGCCTAGTGGTTAGGACAAGGTACTTCAGGCCAGAGGGCCACAGGCTCAAGTCCCACCTGGAGACAGCAATCTCAGGCTGGAGGGACTGGGATTTCTAGTCCTATAGGCACTCCTTGTGGTCTTGGGCAAGCCACTTAACCCTCCATTGCCCATGTTCCCTGTAAGTATTAGCATATGTGTGTCATATCCCCTCATGTTAAATGTATCTCCCACTTTGACCCAGGGAAAAGCAGAATATAAATACAGCTAAATAAATAAATAGCTTGGGAGTGGGAATGTACAAAGGAGCAATCAGGCAATTCGCTTCACTGCTGTGACTCAGTGCTCCAAGCGTGGCAGTCCAAGAAGATCCAGCTTTTCAGTAATCTGCTGTTAAGGAATTTAACGCTTGATTAGAATGAGCAGGGTGTAAGGGATAATGGGAATATTAGTCAACACTGGGGAAAGAAGACAAGGCAATAAAGAAAAGGTTATATAGAGTCTGGGTGAGAGGAGATTTGAAAAATAGTGCCAAAAATCAGCAGCTTTAAGAAACATATGGAAACTCATTAACAGCTCTTCTCAATATGTAAAGTGTTAAACGTTTCATTACATGAAATTACTAAACTACATTAATAGCAAGGATTCTTATTATGAAAATTAAGATTTGGTTGCCTTCATATATATATATAAGCATATTTGGATGATATTTTAGGTAAAGAAGCAGAAGGCACGTGTTAGTTAAATATGTGAGCCAGCGCATATCTATGGAATCAATACCTTGAATTCAAACCAGTCGACCTGCTTGCAGCATTTGTGTTTGCCTGAGTTCCTGCAGGACACTCATCTCTGTGAATGGACAAGTACGGGGAGATAATTGACTTGTGGTGTTTTTCTCAAAAATACATTTGGGAGATATCTGGCTGTCTCCCCAGAAACTGACTTCTGAGGATAATGTTTTACACACTGCAAAATTTCATATGGTAGAAGTTCTTGGGGGTAATTTTATAATGCATCAGCTTGGTTGGGAGGGCAAGAAGGTACCTATGTCTAGCCTATTTTATAAAGACTCATAGGCGCCTAGGTGTCTTCATAAAATGCTAGGAGCAGAAATTTGGTCTAGATTAAAATGCAAGAGCTGGTGTAAATATATGACCATAAAATCTGCACGTAGTCTATAAAACACACGTGTATGCTGTAGCCCTGCCCATGCTCCACCCAAACGTTGCCCCAGAGCATTCATATCATATAAAAGCATGTGCCCTACACGTGTAACCCCCGAGTTGGTTTTACATGCAAGAAACATTTGCAGAATTATCCCCACATGACTAAGGGGCATTATTTTTAAGCTGCATTAGCTGTTAACATGGCTCGAGCGTGCATTAATGGCCCACAATATCATCACATGCACTAAACAGACAGTACGGGGGTAATTCTGCATTGTCTGCTTAGCATGTGCTGGGGAGGGAAATGGATGGGATGAGGCAGAGTGTGGGCATGTCTGCACACAGCAGTTACAGCTGTGATGGACAAACCACAAATTCACCATTAATATTGCAGTTCATGCAGATATACTTGACCTCACCTCAATGTTAAGAGCATCTACATTGCCGCCACTGCATGTATCTGCTGGGGTCAGCGGCATAAATTCTGCCCAAGCTGCCCCTGCAGAGCAGGGGGGCCCCAAGGAAGAAGGGGCTCCCATTTGCAGCTGCTCACGAATCTTCTGAAATGGATGTCCTCCTTCTCTGTGGACCTTTTAAAAATTGTTACTTGGGGCCTATAATATGAATTTCTGCTACTGGAAGAGTTCATGCTCTACAATATTGCAACAAGTAGCGCACGACTTTTGCATGTATTGCGCATTGATATCTACCCTAAACACACAATATCTGCAACTCCCAATGGGTCTCAGATGTGTCCCCTCGTCCAGGCCTGGAATAGAAGGGGTCTTGCAATTAAAACATAAGTATAGCATTTGCACAGTGGCCTCACCAGCCAATCGCTTTTCTGCCTTGATTCTTCAGCATTCAAAATCACAAGATGTCATGGGTAATATCACAAACTGAAGAACGTATGTGGTTACCATTGTGAGATACAGGAAACCAATAGTGAAAAGAATAGAAAATAATCTGTTAACTCTGCATAGGGATATCTTTTACACTGGATAACACTGCAGAATGCCTTATTCTGAAATATGTTAGGAAACAGCATAACAATGAAATATTAGAGCATCAAAAGGACCCAACTATAGAAAATCATTTGTTTTCCCAAACCAGGAGATACAGTAAGTGCTGATTATGTGAAATATATTGAAACAGTACATTTGTTTTCACATTTGCAAAGCTGTCAGCTTTAATTTTTGTGTTTATAGGGTGGCATGACTAGTTTGTTATTGAACATAGATAGGATTTTCTGCTGCCTAAGCTAAAACACTATGGGGCGTGTTTACTAAAGTGTGCTAATGTTTACTGTGCCCTAAAGTGTGTACTAAACAACGCAGGATTGCAGTAACCTATACCATGCACTAAAATAGCCAGTGCAAGGAGAGGCCAAGTCAGAAGTGGAGAGTGGGCATTGACTGCACATTGTGTTCAGATCGTCACTGTTGCAGTTAGGGGACACCATACAAAATCAGTGGACAACATTAAGTGCAAGCACATTAATTGCAATTGCAGTTTTAACATGGTGAGGTGCTTCTCACCATGGTAACTGTGTGGGGAAATACCGAGAATGCTCCAACAGATAGTGTGGATCTAACAGATCTCCCACACTAAAGGGCATGTTTACTAAACCACGGTAGTGGACTCCATGCGATATCGGAGCCGCGGCCCCGTTGTGCATGTTAAATGCCAAAACATGCCCCTAAGTTTTAGCACTTAACATGCACTAAGGTGCCGAACCTTAGTGCACTTCTGTAAACATGCCCCTATGTTAGCAATATCTCTGCCTATCTGAAGAATCATGTGTGGCTGATATTCCCTTAGTATAAAGCACTGCCACTGCTGTGAACTAAGGTGACATGAAAACTTCACAAGAAAAAACATATACTGAGGCGCTATCCCACTCCGGTACTTTTAAGTGATTTCTTCTGAAATGCCTATGTACCTCTTTCATGCAGGACCCAGGACACAGTGTGGTTAAAGGGTCTCTGTTCTCTTCCTTTACCTTTGGGCCTTGGGGCAACAGAGTTGCCAAGTTACCCAATTCCAAGAGTGAGAATTGAAGTCAGTCCTGGATTTCTGACAATCTTATTCTATTGCATTCTGGGACCTGCTGCACTGATTCCAATGGGTAAAATCAGGGACACAAATATCATGCTGCATTGGACAGCAAAGTTAAAACCAGAAATGGCAAAAAATATCACTCCTGGAACTGGGTAACTTGGCAGCTCTGCTGTTTTAAACATTGAAATCAATGCTGCAAGTCCCAGAATACAATAGAATGAGATTGGCAGAAATCCAGGACTGGCTTAACATCTCACTCCTGGAACTGAGTAATTTGGAATCTCTGTAATAATAGGAGGGAAGTTCAGTTCCAAAGGGACATTTATGGCTGAAAAAAAAGTTTGACTAGTCTTCATTTTAAACAAAGTTTAAGTGATTTTTTTGTGTTTTATTTTCAAGTGTTTGCACATATTTAATTTCTATGGGCCCAATTCTGGGACACGGGTTGCAGGGCTGCACAACCCACTGGGACATGCAGCCACGCTATCCGTCTGGGCCCGTTTCCCCCTCTGGCTCCCCCCCCCCTGTACGTCCTGAGCATCAGGATGGGGAGAGCCGGCGGGAAGTGGGATTGGGGCGGGGCGGGGGTGGGCCAGCCTGGCAGGACGTAAAGGGCTGATTCAGGTCATGGTCCTGTATGTCCTGCTGAGCCTGTGGGGATGTGCTGCTTATTCTACCTCAAAGGTGGAATAAGCAGTACAAAACCGGCAATTGGGCCTGGGGATTCCCCCCTGGGTCCGGGGCCGGGTGCAGGGGGGTCTTCGCTGCCCGATCCAGACCACGGCAGGCCAGTTGTGAGTTGGATGGCGGGGAAAAGGGGGGCTGAGGTCATGGGAGTCAGGGGTGCCTGCATGGAGGACATCGTCACAGGTGGCAGGGGCACACCAGGCCGTCCTCGGGCCTGATTCTGGTTATCGCGGGAATGTGTTGATCCTATGGTCCAGAACTGGGTCCAAACAGGCCCATCTTGCTTGTGGCCATCCAGATGGCCTGAAATATGCTCGCCAAAGAGCCTTTACGCATACGCCCCTACCCTCTGGAATGCCTTAGCCCCTTTACTATGGCGTATTCAATCTCCTCAGGTCTTCAAAAAAAACCTGAAGACATGCCTCTTTCAGGAATACTTCGGCATAGACCAAGAGATGGACCCACAGCAGGACACCCCGCACTTAGCACACAACATCCCTTCCACTCTGCCACCATAGGTACCCACCTACAAACAGTCCCCCTCCCTCTCTACTAGCCGCCCCACAAGTCCTCCTCCCCTATAGAAAATCCCACCCTTACCTTTCCTGCTATAGACAAATGCTCTCTATGTTAATGTTCAATATAATGTTCTCATTTCTGCTGTATGTTGTAACCTGTTTGCACCCCCTCTTTCACTCCCCACTGTTTGCACATTGTAGATTGTACACCATTTTGACTGGTAGAAAAACAGTTTAGCAAAACCATTTAAAGAATTAAATTACCAGGTAAGTGCTGACATTTACCCAGTTAGTGTGATTTTCAGTGGCCTTGTCTGGACTTTTTTTGTTTGTTTGTTTTTTTTAGTGTCGTCAAGTCAGTGTTGACTTCTGGCGACCCAGCTGTCTCTGGGTTTCCTTGGCAATGTATCACTGGAAATAGATGCCAGGTCTTTTCTGCCGAGGCAATGGAGGGTGAAGTGACTTGCCCAAGGTCACAAGGAGTGCCAGTGGGAATCAAACCCTTGATATTCTGCAATCCGGATAGGGCCAGCCTAAACTCATGCTAAGTGGCACTTACCTGGTTAGTGCTGCTGAGCCCAGGTATTCAGCGGCAGCTCCTATCCAGAAACTGCCACTGAATATTCCTCTGGTATTTAGGTGTCATGGCTGACCCCCATGGCATTTTAATATTGGCATTTTGAATAGGAGCCATAATCATTCTCCCTGCGCAGCATGCACCTTTGTTTTTTCTAGCTCTCGTTTGGTTGAAGACTCTGACTTTTCTTCACTATTGTGTTTTTTCTTTATCCTCTCAGCTGTCCAGCTCAATGCAAGCGAGCAGTCAAGTTTAGTTTTCTTACGAACTTCACTGTCTCCATTTCTACAGTTTCTTCTCTCTTGAATGTTGCTAACATTTCCTTTGCCATCTCTGAGCTCTCTGGCTCTTTCTCTCTGAACACTCAGACCTTTAGCCTGCCATGTCACGGAGTGCTTAGTGCAGCAGCTGTGAAGTCAGAAAGATGAGGTTTCACCTCCCACCGACCCTCCTGGTAGCCTTGGGTAGGTCACTTAACCTCCTTTACCTCAGGTACAAACTTGTAAGCCCTTCAGGGACAAGGAAATGCCTACTGTACCTTATTGCAACTCACTGCAAACTACTACTGGAAAGGGCTGAACTAAATACAAATAAATGAAGTCTCAGCCATACGCTCCACTCCTTATGAAGGTAATTTTCAAAATCATTTCTACTGGTAAAAGAGGAAGACTGCTTCAGAGGGGGCAAAAGCAGCTGGTCAGAGGAGCAGGAAGAGCAATGCAATGTTGGAGGCATGCTATGGTAAAATTTTACCTACCAGTTAATGTCCTTTCCTCGAGTCCTGCTAGACAAGTCCAGACAACTGGGTTGTGGTCTCCTACCAGAAGACTGGTACAGATAAAGAATCAATGAAAGCCCAAGTTTCAGTGACATCAATCCCATGCCTCTGTTCGCCTCAGCCACCAGAGGTCCCTTCAATATTTGTCCCAAAGCATATGGGAAAAACATGGCAAGCCTAACACAACCTCAACCATTTATTTATTACAGGCTCTTATATACCGCACTATTTGAGATCAGCGCGGTTTACAATATAACAATATACCAGAACAACAGGTTGTTTGGTTTTACATATAACAGGAACAAGAACTTGGATAAAACAAGGGGGAAAATGCTGAATTGAAACTATTTACATATGTAATTACATGTATATACAGCAGTAATATTCATAGATTGGGATGGGTCATGTGGAACAGGTGTTCAAAAGGAGATGGGAGGTCAGGTCGGTGTTTGGCTGGTCTGGTAATACTGGGGGAATAGGTGGGATTTGAGTGCTTTTCTGAATTGCATTAGATCGGAGATAGCCCTAATCTCCGGTGGTAAGGTGTTCCAGCACTTAGGGGCATAGAAGCTGAAAGCCCTGTTAGATGTTACTAGTGAGCATTTTGTTGCTTCCTTAGGGATTATTAGCGCATTTGTAGAAATAGTTCTCCTAGCTCTGTTAGGTGGAACGGTCTGAATGAGGTCTATTAGTGAGGAGGAGGTGATGCCTTTGATAGCTTTGAAGGTGAGTAATAAAGTCTTGAACAACAGTCTCCCATGTATGGGGAGCCAGTGAAGCTGCTTCAGGATAGGTGTTACATGGTCTCTTCTTGATGCTCCATAGAGGACTCTGGCAGCGGTGTTCATGGCAAGCTGTAAAGGGTTTAAAGTGGAGTGTGGGAGGCCTTGAAAAATGGCATTAGCATAATCGAGGTGCGGTAGGGTTAAAGCTTGGAAAATCGTCCGGAAGTCCTCGGGATCAAGTAAGGAGCGAAGGTGGTGGAGAGTCCGGATTTTGAGGTAGATTGCTCTGACAACATTGGTTATATGTAACTTCATATCCAAGTGTTGGTCCAAAGTGACCCCAAGATATCGGATTGAGGGCTTTGTTTGGAGCTCGGCTTCTTTAACCTTTATCTGGGGTGGCGGAGTGAAAGCTGGGTCCCTGGAGATGAAGAGAACCTCAGTTTTCTTGTGTTGAATGCGGAGGTTCTGGGATTGAAGTCATTCAGAGACTGCATCAAAGCATTTGGTTAGCGGAGAAAGATCCATATTGACTGTGGAAAAAGGCATGTAGAGAAGAATGTCATCTGCATATATCAAGTAGTCGACCTTGAAGGACTTGATGATGTTGCAGACGGGCTGTATGTATATATTAAATAATAGTGATGATAGGGATGAGCCTTGTGGCACACCTTGTCTTTGATGGAAGGGTGTGGATGTTGCTGTTCCAGAGGTTACATACTGCCATCTCTGATCCAGGTATGATCTGCACCAGGCAAGAGCAGTGTCGTTGATGCCCTTTTCTTTTAGCCGCCCTATTAAAAGATCATGATGCACAGAGTCAAAGGCAGCAGCGATGTCCAAGAAGATAAGAACAAAGCCTCGGCGGATGTTGTCAATGCCCGTGATAATGTTGTTGCAGAGGGTGGTGAGGAGGGTTTCTACACCGTGGCATTCTCTGAAACCATGCTGGCATTGGTCTAGAGGGGAGGCGGTGTCTATATGGTCCTGTATTTGCCTTTGCGCTTCCTTTTCAATTATTTTAGCTAGAAGGGGTATACTAGCTATGGGTCTATAAGATTCAACCTTTTTTGGGTCAAGCTTGGTGTTCTTCAAGAGAGGTCTAATAGACGTTCTCTTGAGGGCTGATGGGAAGGAACCAGATGTAAAGGATAAGTTCATCATTCTAGTGATGAGAGGGCTGAGATCGCAGCGTAGCTCCTTTATCCAATAGGCTGGGCAACAATGAATGATCAACCATGGGCAACAATGAGTGATCAAAAGTAGATTATTATGTACAGGAAAGCATAAACAAGGCTGTCAGGAGACAATGAACCTGCACAGACAAGTATAAAAATCATAGCAGATCCAAGGGCACTGAAGCAGAAGAACAGAGCAAATACAGTTTCAGGAGTGGGTCCTGGACTGGTCTAGTAGGACTCAAGGAAAAGTCATTAACTGGTAAGTAAAATATCATCTTCCATATCATCCTGCTCGACTAGTCCAGACAAGTGGGATGTACCAAAACTACAGCTCCACTGGGTGAAAGCAGCTCACAGAACCCTTGAGCCAAATACAATGTCCATTTATGAGTGAACATTCAAGTAGTTATGCTTGACAAAAGTGGAAAATTATGCCCACAGGGGTTACCAAGCTCCACGCTTCCCAAAAGGACGCTTGTGCTCGGGTAGAAAGGGCGTTCAAACTCTCCAGAACTGGACAGTTCCACAAGAGATATACTGAGGCAATGGCCTCCTTAATACAGCACCCCAATATCAACTTGACCATTGTGTCACCCTTGCATGAACCATCAAAGAGCACAAAAAGATGATTGGACTTCTGAAAAAAATTTGTAACCTCTATTACCGGAGAAGCACCTTCCAGACATCCACAAGACAAAAATCCTTATCCTTCCCCCTACACTGCTCAATCAAGAAGGAGGGCAGGCAGACCACCTAGTTCACGTGAAAGGGAGAAATCACCTTAGGCAAGAAGGAAGGCATAGGCCGAATGGAAATGGTCTCTTTTGAAAAGGACAGATAAGGATCTTGGCATGACAGCCTGCAGCTCGGAATTCCTCCTTGCGGAACAAGTTGCGACCAAGAAGAAAGTCTTTAGTGCCAAATCCTTTAAGGTAGCACTTCAAGGCTCAAAGGACACTGCCATCAGAGCCCTGAGCATCAGACACAAATCCCAGGAAAGGAAAAAGATTGAAATGGAGGATGCAGATGCCAAACTCCCTGGAGAAACTGTGAGACATTCGGGTGCAAGGCTAGAGACTTACCAGCCACTGGACCTCAGAAATAGGATAAAGCTGCCACCTGAACTTTCAGGGAGCTGAAAGACATCCCTTCTCCAGGTCATCCCGTAGAAAGGTCAACAGAGATGGCACCTTGGCCGCCTCAGTGGCCAACTGCTGAGCACTGCTCAAAGAGGCACCAGATCCACCCATATGCCAGCTTGGAAGACCTCCTCCAGGCTCTGATCAGAGTAAAGATCAACACAGGCGAGTAGCTCTTATGCGCTAACAGTCTCCTTTCAAGAGCCAAGCCATAAGCAAGAAAGTAACCAAGTCCTCTAGGACAATGAGTCCCTATCATAATAGACCCTGAGATGGAGGAAATGCCAAGAGGGGGCTCCCACAGGAGCCACATCAGGTCTCTAAACCACGGTCTCCTCAGCCAATCTGGCACCACCAATACAATCCTGCCTGGGTGGCATTCTATACGCCAAAGTATATGCCCCACCAGGGGCCATGGAGGAAACATATACAGCAGTTGCTGACTTGGCCAAGGTTGGATTAGGGCTTCGACACCCTCAGACTCTGTCTCCATGCAGTGACTGAAGAAACAGCAAACTTCAGCATTGGCGTAGGTCAACATTACATCCATTTCAGGGTGACCTCAGTGGTGCAGAATCAACTGAAATGCCTTCTGACTCAACTCCCACTCTCCAGGATCCAGACAGTGCTGGCTGAGAAAGTCTGCTTTCACACTGTCCTCATTGGCAATGTGCTGAGCCAACAAGGTTAGGAGGTTCTTCTCTGCCAGGCAAAGAGGAGAGCCATCTCCAGAGCAACTCCGGCACTCCTCGTGCTGACTTGCTGATTGACATATGCCATCGCCGTGGCATTGTCTGAAAAAACTCAAACCATCTGGCTCTCAACCAGGAGACGGAAATACAGAAAAGCCATCCTGATGGCCCTCACCTCGAGGTGGTTGATGTACTACACCACTTCCCTGTGGTTCCAGTGGCCCTGAGCCACATGGTCTTGACAATGAGCTTCCCAGCCTGAGAGACTGGCATCCATCATCAGGAGGATCAAGGAGAAATCATCCAGCAGTACGCCCTTCCTTGGATGATAGAGACACCACCACCACCACAGGCTGGACCTCCCTATCAATGGGAGCAGGAGCCTGTGCTCAAACTCCTGAGAACTGTGGGACCACCGAGCCAGCAAGGACTACTGAAGCAGTTGCATGTGATCATGCACCAATGGCATCATCTCTATGGTTGCCACCTTCAATCTGAGGAGCTGAAGATAATCCCAGACTCTGGGAGACTGCTGTGCACAAAACAGCTCCAGGCAATCCAGCAGTCTTTTGACTTTCTGTTCTGGCAGGAAGACTCTGCCCACTCGAGTGTCGAAACATGCTCCCAGAAACTCCAAGGACTGGGAAGACAACAGCTGTCTCTTTCCCTGATCGATCACGCCACCTGAAATACTTCTGAAAAGGAACAAGCTTGGCCCATCCAGTCATGTAGATATGGATGGACACAGATCCCTTGGTGCCTTAGCACTGCAGTCATTACCATCATAACCTTGGAGAACATCCTCAAGGCAGTAAATAGCCCAAAAGAGAGGGCAGCAAAATGAATTTGAGAGCCAAGCACAGCAAAATGCCCAGATAGGGATATGAAAATATGCCTCGGCCATATCTAGAGAAGTCAAGAATTCCCCTCGCTGCCCTGCTTGAATCACGGAGCGCAATGTTTCCATCTGGAAGCACAGAATATGCAAGTGCATGTTGACCCCCTAAAGTGACTGGATTAGAAATTGGTTGAGTGGGGGGCGACAAAGTGTACAGGTAAATGGTCCAATTCTTTTTAACATTGTTGTTAGTAATATTGCAGAAGGGCTGTCATGGAAGGTTTGCCTATTTGTGGATGATACCAAAATCTGCCATAGAGAAGACACCCAGGAAGGAGAAGATAACATGAAGAGGGATCTAGCTAAGATTGAAGAATGTTCAAGAATTTGGTAGCTGAAATTTAAAACTAAAATATACAGAGTCATGCATTTGGCTGCAAAAATCTAAGGGAGTGGTACAGAGTAGGTGGCAAAGTACTTCTGCCCATGAAAGAATAGCTGGACCTGGGCATAATTGTTTCTGATGATCTTAAATGGCTAAACAGGTAGAAAAGGGGACAACAAAAGCCAGAAGGATGCTTGGGTGCATAGGGAGAGGAATGGCCATCAGAGAAAAAAAGGTGATAGTGCCTCTTTATAAGTCTCTGGTGCAACCTCATTTGGGGTATTGTATGCAGTTCTGGAGACCACACCTTTGAAAGGATATAAACAGGATTAAGTTGGTGCGGAGGGTGGCTACTAAAATAGTTAGTGGTCTTTGTTATATATTTTTTATTTTATATGTTTATTTGATTATACAAACACATTCAAGAATAACATGAATGAAAAGCACTTGGCAGAAAAGAATCAACAGAAGTATTAATATAACAGAAGAAAAAGAAAATATATTAGCCATCCATTAGACCACAAACAAGAGGAAAAAAAGCAGGAGTCCCCAGGTAACAAAAAAAAAGGAGCAAAAACCTCCTTATACAAAATAGGAAAAAATAGACTTACGCTTCAGCCATATGGGAAACAGAAACAACCACAGAATCCTCCCTAGCTACTAGAAACTCCAGCAGCTAGTGGGGCTCAAAAAACAGGAACATCTTCTCTTTATAGGTAACATAATATCTAGCAGGAAATTTCAACAAAAAAGTCCCGCCAAATAAAAGGACCCTGGGCTTAAGTCTCAGGAATTCCTTCCTCCCCAGCTGGGTATCCCTAGCAAGATCTGGGTAAATATGAACATGAGAGCCCATAAACTGCTCACTGAAATTTCTAAAATAAGATCTAAGAATTAACGATTTATCAGATTCCAGAGCCAAAGTAATAAGGTGAGTAGAACGAGCCGTAATCAACTCCAAAGAACTCTCCAGAAACCCTATTAGGTCTCCGGTCTCTGAAGGATTCTCCAGGCTAAATCACAGGTTACCCTGCCCCACCGAAAGGTATTGAGTCCTTGTCAAAAGTGGTAGATCATCCCGGGAGATCTTCAAGACCTCCTGAAAGTACCTGTGAACCATCTCCTTAGGCGACTACCGGAGATCTAGGAAAGTTAAGAAGTCTCAAATTATTCTTCCGGAATTGATTCTCAAGATATTCCATCCTCCTAAAAGTCACAGTCCGATCCTCCAGCTGGGCACTTTGCAAACCCTGAAGTTGTTCAAGCTTTCCTTCCAAATGAACCATCTTCCCCTCCTGTTCCTTTTGCACTTTGGAAATCTTTTGAAAATAAGTTTTGAAAAGCATTAGACTCAGTACTTACAGTTGCAGCAACAGACACAAGGGAAGAGTTCATGGTCTAAATAGCCTCCCACAGTACCTCCAAAGTAACTTTACTGGGTCTCACCAGCCCTCCAACACCCGTAGTGGACAGCATGCTGGGAACAACTGATGGCAGGCTAACATCCAAGACAGATGAAACCGCAGCTTTTTTCCCTCACCAGATGATCCACATAACTGAACTGAAACAGCTGGTAAGCCCTCTTCACTTCCCTGCGATGGCGTGCTAGTCAGCAGACCAGAAGGAAGCACTATACCAGCCACCGGAACACTTTCAGGGCATGGAGGGGGGGGGCCTGCGTGCTCAAGTCCGCAGATTGCAAGTCCTGCCGGCCTGCCGAAGACGCTGCTACTGCACCCGGCGCAGCAAAGCCACAAGTAAGTAACATCTTCTGACCAGCGGAGATGGAAAGAGCCTCACCCGAGGGTAGGGAGGCTTGTTTGCGCTTCCTCCTTCCCATTTCCACTCTACAAGCCGCAATAAAACACTGGAATAGAGCACCACTACCACAGCCAGCTCAGCCGATGCAACTCACTGCCGCCATCTTGCCTCCTGCAACCTAGTGGTCTTCATTATAAAGCATTTGAGGACAGACTTTAAAATCTTAATATGTATACTTTAGAGCAGGGGTGGCCAACTGGCCAACTCCAGTCCTGGTGCACCACAATCCAGCCTGGTTTTCAGGATGTCCCTAATAAATATTTATGAGATATATTTGCATCCACTGCCTCCCATTGTATGCAAATATATCTCATGAATAGTCATTTTGGACATCCTGAAAACCAGGCTGGATCGCAGTGCACCAGGACTGGAGTCTGCCACCCGTGCTTTAGAGGAAAGGCGGGAAATATAATAGAGACATCTAAATGGCTCCATGGCATAAATGCACAAGAGGAGATCCTCTTTCACAGTAACACAGTAACATAGTATATGATGGCAGATAAAGAGCAGCATAGTCCATCTGGTCTGCCCGGCAAGGGTAGGTGCACCTGCCGCTCTGTGCAGGTCACCCCTCCCCATGCCTTTGTTTAGGGATGTACCCACTGCTCCATGCAGGTCACCCCTATTTGTTGAGATATAAGAAATAGTTAAGTTTATTTTGATTTTATTCTGTTGCTATAAAGGGATTCACTGTGTCTGTCCCATGCCATTTTGAATTCTGCCACTGTATTTGCCCCACCACTTCCATCAGGAGGGCATTCCAAGCATCCACCACCCTTTCAGTGAAAAAGTATTTCCTGATGTTGTCTTTCAGTTTACCCCCTTGCAGTTTCATGTTATGCCCCCTAGTTTTACAGCTTCCCTTTCTTTGAAAAAAGTTTATTTGTTCACTAATACTCAAAGTATTTAAAGGCCTGTATCATATCTCCCCAGTCCCTCCTCTCCTCTAGCGAATATATATTTAGGTCTTCAAATCTCTTCTCATACATCTTCTAGCGCAGGCTCCAAATCATTTTGGTTGCCTTCCTCTGAACTGTTTCCAGTCGTTTTATATCCTTTGCGAGATATGGTCTCCAAAACTGAACACAATATTCCAAGTGGGCCTCACTAGCAAGCTGTACAGTGGCATTAGTACCTCCTCCTTTCTGCAGGTAATTACTCTCTGTATGCAACCCAGCATCCTCCTGGCTTTGGCCTCCGCCTTGTCACACTGTTTCACCACCTTGAGATCTTCAGAAACAATCACTCCAAGGTCCTTCTCCTAGTCCGTGCACACTAATTTCTCATCCCCTACTGCATACGATTCACTTGGATTTCTGTATCCCAAGCGTATGATACTGCACGTCTTCACATTGAATCTTAACTGCAGAATCTTAACTTCCAGCTTTTGTAGATCTTTCCTCATATTATCCACTCCCTCAGGGGAGTCCACTCTTGCAAATTTTCATGTCATCTACAAAAAGACATACTTTTCCATTCAGTCCTTCAGCAATATCACTCACAAATACATTGAATGGTATCGGTCCCAGGACCAATCCCTGGAGCATGCCACTAATCACTTTCTTTTCATGTGAGTGAATTCCGTTTACCATCACCTTCTGTAGTCTGTCAGTCAACCAATTTCTGATCCAGTTCACCACCTTGGAACCCATCCCCAGGCTGTTCAATTTATTGATAAGCCTTCTATGAGGAACAGTATCAAAGGCTTTGCTGAAATCTAGGTAGATCACATCCATCGCATGTTCTTGATCTAGTTCTCTGGTCACCCAGTCAAAGAACTCAATCAGATTTGTTTAGCATGATCATCTTTTGGTAAAACCATGTTGCCTTGGATCATGAAACCTACTGGTTATGAGAAAGTCTACTATTCTCTCTTCAGGAGCGCCTCCATTACTTTTCCTGCCACCAAGATAAGGCTTACCATCCTTTAGTTTGTCACTTCTTCCCTATTGTACTACATCAGCTCTTCTCCAGTCCTGTGGAACTTCTCCCGTCTCCAAGGATCTATTAAAAACATCCTTTAAAGGCACTGCAAGAACCTCTCTGAGCTCTTTCAGAATCCTGGGATGTATCCCATCCGGTCCATTGGCCTTATCCACTTTCAGTTTTGCAAGCTGTTCAAACACATCATCTTCTGTGAATTGTGTAGTATCTATTCCATTCCCATTTGTATATTTGTCAATCACAGGTGGTCCTTCTCCAGGATTTTCTTTAGTAAAAACACAACAGAAGTATTTGTTTAGCATTTTTGCTTTTTCAATGTCACTTTCCACAAATCTGTTCTCAGCGCTTTTGGTTCTTGAGATTCCACCTCTGATCTTCCTCTTCTCTTGAATATACCTGAAAAACGTTTTGTCTCTACACGTCATATCTTTAGCCATCTTTTCTTCTGCCTTTGGTTTTGCTATCCTTATTTCTCTTTTGTCCCTTTTAGCTTTATCCCTCATCAGAGACTTTTGGCAAAACTAAAGAGTCATGGGATAGGAGGCAGTGTACTATTCTGAATCAGGAACTGGTTAAAAGGTAGAAAGCAGAGGGTAGGGCTAAATGGCCAATTTTCCCAATGGAGAAAGGTGAATAGTGGTGTACCCCAGGGATCTGTGCTGGGTCCGCTGCTTTTTGACATATTCATAAATGATCTGGAAAAGGGAATAACAAGTGAGGCTATCAAATTTGCAGAAGACACAAAACTATTTAAAGTTGTTAAAACCCAAGAGGATTGTGGAAAATTGCAAGAGGATCTTGATAAATTGGAAGACTGGGCATCAAAATGGCAGATGAAATTTAATGTGGACAAGTGCAAAGTCATGCACCTAGGGAAGAACAATCCAAACTATGGTTACACAATGCAAGGTTCCACATTAGGAACCACCACCCAGGAAAAAGATTTAGGCGTCATCGTGGATAACATGTTGAAACCCTCTGCCCAGTGTGCAGCGGCAGCAAAGAGAGAAAATAAAATGCAAGGTATCTTAAGGAAAGGAATGGAAAATAAAACAAAGGATATTATAATGCCTCTGTATCGTTCCATGGTGCGACCGCACCTTGAATATTATGTGCAATTCTGGTCGCCGTATCTTAAAAAGGATATAGCGTTATTAGAAAAGGTTCAGAGAAGAGCCACCAAAATGGTAAAGGGGATGGAAGAATACCCCTATGAAGAAAGGCTAAAAAGGTTAGGGCTCTTTAACCTGGAAAAGAGATGGCTGAGGGGAGATACGATAGAAGTCTATAAATTAATGAACGGAGTGGAACGGGTAAACGTAGATAGATTGTTTATGTCATCAGAATATAGAAAGACTAGGGGACATGCAATGAAGCTACAGGGTAAGCTATTCAAGACAAATAAGAGAAAATATTTTTTCACTCAATGTGTAATCAAACTCTGGAATTTGTTACCAGAGAATATAGTAAAAGCTGTTAGTGTAACTGGGTTTAAAAAAGGTTTAGACAAGTTTCTGGAGGAAAGGTCCATAAACCATTATTAAAAAGGGACCCAGGATATCACTGCTTGACCCAATACAAGCATTGTGGAACCCGTGTCTTTTGGGGAAACTACTAGGTACGTATGACCTAGATTGGCCACTGTTGGAAAGAGGATACTGGGCTTGATGGACCTTGGTCTGACCCAGTATGGCATATCTTATGTTCTTATGTTCTCTTCTGTGTTCCTCTGTGAACTTCTGAATCTTGTGAAAGCTGTGTTTTTTGTCTTTATTTGTGCAGCTATTACTTTGGAGAACCAGATAGGTTTCCTTTTCCTCTTGCTTTTATTTCCTTACATACGAGGTGTGACAAAAAAGAAACAAGACTGTCACTCGGTAAAGTCCTCCTCCTTGAGGTCCCTCAGCTTCCTCATCACAGTGGCCTTGATCTCTTCTACAAAGGCAAAATGAGTTCCTTTGAGCACAGTCTACAGCCTGGGGAAGAGCCAGAAGTCGCACGGTGGGAGATCTGGGGAATAAGGAGGGTGGTCGAGAGCTGTGATCTGTTTGTTGGCCAAGAACTGCCTCACACTGACCGTGGTGTGTGTGGGCACGTTGTAGTGTGGAGCAGCCATGATTTGTCTCTCCACAGATCCCGCCCGCTGTGCCAAACCCGTTCATAGAGGCGATTGAGGACCTGCTGGTAGAAGTACTGGTTGACTGTCTGACTCTCAGGCACAAATTCATGATGAACCATTCCCTTCTGGTCGAAGAATGTGATCAGCATGACCTTGATCCTTAATTTGGACATGCGTGCCTTCTTGGGTCTGGGTGACAGTTGAGTCTTCCACTGCAGGCTCTGTTGCTTGCTTTCAGGGTCATACTGGAAGACCCAGGTCTCATCTCCTGTGATGATTCGGCCAACGAACTTTGGATCTTCTCCAATCTTCTCTAGCAAGTCTCGACAAACATTGACCCCGGTGCTCCTTCTGGTCATCCAATAAAAGCTTGGGCACCATCTTGTTGCACACCTTCCCCATCCCCAGCTCCTGCACCAAGATGCCCCGCACTGACTCCCTGTTCAGGCTGAGCTCCTCAGTTATCATCCGCACCGTCAATCTGTGATCACTCCACACCAGCTGGTTCACTCTGTTAATGTCCTCAGCTGTCTTTGCCGTGGAAGGCCATCCTGATTTGGGGGTCATCCTCCACCTCCTCACGGCCAGTCTTGAAGCGTCTGTGCCACTCGAAGACTCGCAGCCTCGACATTGCATCTTCTCCATAAGCCTTTTGGAGAAGTTGGAGACACACAGTTGGGCCCTTCTCCAACTTAACCAGAAATTTCAAGTTGATTCTTTGCTCCTTATTTCTGCTACCTCCAGTTGCGTGACAAAGCAATGGAGCAGTGTGCTACAAAAAAACCTGAAAAGAAAAACAGAGTGAGAAAGATGAAAAATATTATAGCAGAACAGTGGTGTGATGTTGCACAACACAGTGACATAAGTGGTTAGCCAATTGGCATTGAGTCATGGGCGTGGCTGCCACAGTCTTGTTTCTTTTTTGTCACAGCTCGTATGTATTGTTGTTCCTTTTATTCCCTCCTTTGCTTTAGCCTACTGCAATTCCACTTCCCTTACCTTCTCCTACCCTTCCTCAAGGCACTTGACCATTTTACTGAAGTCAGCGTTTTTGAAGTCTAGGACTTTGAGCTTGCTGTGATTAGACTCTGCCTTGGTTTTTATCTCAAACCACACCATGTGATGATCGCTGCTGCTCACATGGGCACCCACTCGTCCTTTTTGGGCACCATGAAATAATGGAGTATCTACCCTTGCCTAGCTCATCTGGCAGGATGGGCACCACTGTTTTAGGTGCATCAACTTGACTAAAGTGGCCCACACAGTAGCACTTTTGCTCACAGACCCACCCAGGGAGATGACAAAGGCATCCAGAATTGGCTCTTCGCACTTCAAGATATAGACATACTGAATGGTGTCTAGCACCTGGTGTAGCCTGCCTCCAACTGGAAGAACCTGGGAATGGGCCCCCAAACCTTCATTACACAGCCTGGGAGGGTCCTCTTTTTGAAGGGGCAGAGTCCCTGGGTCCACGCACTCCACAAAAGGACTGAGAACAAACTCGAAACCCAGAAGCAAAGGGAAAGAAAATTTTTCCAGGTAGTTAATGCTAAGATTCCCGAGAACCCCTGGGAATCCAGCCAGCATGCCCTCGGTGAATTGGCGGAGGCTTATGAGAAAGGGGTACCAGCCCACTTCACAGGCTCCTTGGATCTGTCCTCCGGAAGGTGGTAAGATTTTGTCTTGCCCTGGACCTTTACTAGTTGCTCCAAACAGAAGCTTCCCTTTAAAAAACAGTTGGGTCAATTGGGCCTTGGAAGATGTGTCCCCTGCCCAGTGCCTAAGCCAAATCCAACACCATGACACCATCATCAGGGTACCCTCCCTGGCCACCAAACATACCAGGTCATATATTGCATCAGAAAGGAAGGCCATAGTTGACTCCAAAAGATGAGTAGCATAATCCAATGGAAGAGACTGAATCCACTGGAGCAGGGCTCAAGCCATCAGGCTGGTACATACTGCCAGCTGCAAGATAGTGGCTGCCACTGTGAACTGGCTCCGGAACAATGAATCCACCTTGCAGTCCAGAAAATCCTTTAAGGCTGATCCTCCTTCCACAGGAATAGTGGTCTGTCTGGTAACCACCATTACCTGCACATTCACCTTGGGAATGCCAAACCACTGAATGCACTCCTTCTCCAGGAGAGCGTAGATCTTTCTACATACCCTTAGCCCCTTAGATGGGGCAGCAGAAGAGTTCCACTCTGACTAGATCAAATCCTTGATCACATCTGGGAATGGGAAGTCGGGAGAAATTTCCACACCCCTTGAAGGAGTGGGTGTACCTTCTGCTCCTTCTCCTTGCCAGAAACATCTGCCAAATTCAAGACACATGAGACCCTAGTAATCAACACTGCCAGCTCCTCCTTCTGGGATAGGTGGATAACTTCGACCTCTGCACAGTCTTCTGAAGGCAAGAGTACATCTTCATCCACATCAGAGCCCAGTATTGAACCATCTGAATCTCCCCATCTCCAGGGGAGCACCCCTCCTCAGAGATGCTTAGCCAAAGATAATTGAACAGGGCTTCAACTCTGTCTGCCCCGAATGAGACTGTGCCCAGGGGCACCAGAGGCTGCAGGGTATGAATTTCCATGCCAGAAGGCTCAGACCTCCTGCAAAAGGGAAGGAATTCTGGGGAGGACAATTCAGGGTCTGGAAGCTCTCCTCTCAGACATGACTCCCCAATGCCAGGGGACACAGCCATCACAGACACCCTATAGTAGGATGAGAGGCTCACAGTATGGCCTCTGGATCCTCCAACTGGATGAATATCCTTACCCATAGCGTCATCTGTCACCTCCTGCCCTGAAGCAGGCAAGGTCCAACTAACTGTATCCCCCATCTGGGAGGGAGAAAGAAGGCCCTCCAGGGAAGACTCAGAAGATGGCATGCCAGAAGAGCAGAGTCCAGAATCCGGGGAGGAGACACCTCACTTGCCAGGATCAAACAACATTTCCTGGAAGAAGATATAGAGAGTTAGGCAAGTATCACAACAGCGCACGCTAAGGCTACGGTGGCCAAGAGGCACATGTTAACTGCACTTTTATGGAATGCGCATTACAGGCACTATGGAAGGAGCACATGTTGGAGCCACTTGGGTGGAATGCACATTAGGACCATGTGACCAGCAGGCGCACAACAGGAAAAAATACTACTAACACGAGCAGAAAACGGTGGGAATCCCCTACACTGCACCATCACCAGCGGACCATCCCGAATTACATCCCAGGAAGATGGAATTTGGAGCCTCCACCCTGAGAGCCCCGAGCAGAGGATCCGTACCGGGCTCAGCTCTACTCCCCAGAAACTGTGGGCCCGATATTCAAAGGCATTTGTACAGTTTACAGACCTGTAAACCATGTAAATGCCGCTTAGAGGGATATTAAGGAGCACTAACATGCTGAATATCTCCAGTTAACGCTGCTACATGCCCTGATGCTAAGCGGTTAGCATCGTGGTGTGACAGGGGCGGAGCGGAGGCAGTGCCAGTTGCTAATAGGGCAATGACAATATTGAACTGCTGCTCAGTTAGGAACCTGCGGGTAAAGATAGGCATGGCAAAAGCTGACCTTTCTTTTCCCGTAGAAGCGAACCAGGCAGCAGCTCAATATCACCGCTGCCCGGTTAGCATCTGCACTATTGGAGACTGTGTGGCGACTCTGAATATTCAATGCTGGGGCCAGATATGACCCTGGCATTGAATATCCAGGTTTAATGTTCAGCACTGGCGGCTAACTGCTGTAATCGCGCTAGCCACTGGCGCTGAATATTGGGCCTTGTGTTACTGACTGGCTGTGCAGCACTGCATTTAAGGTGGCTGGCAGGAATATCCCTCTGAGAGACTTTTATAATCTTTGTGAGAGAGCAGGGAGGACAGAGGAGGAGGGAGGGGACATTGAGATTGTATGAGGCTGCTGAATTCTGCATCCTTCCAAGTCCTTCTAATTTTCTGGCTGCTGAACAGTCTCTTATCCAGTGTACAAGCATGAAGCTGAACAAATTTTCCCTTCTCCTATGGCTACCGAAAAGACTGCATTCTAGTGGAGTGTCCCTATCACGCTCAAGTGAGAGAGTCACCTTTGTTTCTCAAAGTGGTCATTCACAAGCATTTAATCAATCTTTTCCTCTCAATTCACCGATTTTCTTCAGAGAAGAGAAAAATCCATCAACCATTTGCTGAAGACAAAGAAATAATGAAGGGACCTCTGGTGGCTGAAGCAAATAGAGGCATAGGAGTGATTCATTGAAACCTGGGCTTTTCATTGGTTCTTTGTCTCCACCAATCTGCTGGTAGGGGAACACAACCCACTATTCTGGACTGGTCTAGCAGGACGATATGAAAATTGCTATTTTACTGTTATTGCTGCTGCTGCAGATGCCAGAGAGGAGCAGCAGCAGTGGGGTAGGAGCTGAGGGGATCTGGATTGAGAGCTAACCTAGGGTGCCTCACATGCTTGCTCCAGACCTTCATGTAAGAGAATTTATAAATCTTTTTATGTGCATATATATGTGAAAAAAATTACCTCCTTTGTGGTAAGCATGCAAATTGCATACCAGGGCTCCTAAGGCAGGAAGACACCTTTATGGCCTATTGTATAAAGACACATAGGTGCCTATGTGTCTGTATAAAATACCAGCACTAATACTGCCAAAATCGTCCCTCTTTGAAGGCATAAGTGTATGTATTTGATAAAATATGTGTGTAAACTTTGACTCTGCCCAAACTTCACCTCTGAACAAGCCTCACTATACAAGTACACACTGGTTTACACCATCCACACTTTTAAGCATGACCTTATTTTATAAAAGCTTATTTATATGTGGAAAAGAGCATTTTACACAGAAATACAATTTATAAAATTACCTTCAAAGAGTCTGGGCTAAGCAGAGATATTCCTGGAAGTAGAGTTGAGGAAGGGTTTCTCTGTGCTCATTTCATGCCATCTTCTCACGTGGGGGAAAGGGGGGAGGGGCAGCATGGCAATGCCTCTGCTGTATCGGCTATTAAAATGCCCATGCTAGCGTACTCACAATCTGCTGCTCCAGCCCCCCTACAACACAACTTCCCATTAGAGGCAGTAGGAGCGACAGGCTGTAGCGCGCTAGCGTGGACACTTTAAAACCCGATGCAGCGGAGGAATTACCGTACTGTCCCCAACCCCCAGGTGAGAAGATGGATGCTGGCAGGGGGGATGACATGGCAGGCTGGGTGGCACCACAATCTTTGGGGAGGGGGGATGGCATGGAGGGTCTGTCTACAGCAGCAGAAACCCTCAAGCCAGCATTGCCTGTCAGGTTCCTAAAGAGGTCCATGTTGCTTGTCCCGGGGTAAGTAGTGGATTTCCTAGGTCCTCTTCAATAATGGTTAATGGATTTTTTCTTCAGGAACTTGTCCAAACCTTTTTTAAACCCAGCTACACTAACAGCTTTTACTACATCCTCTAGCAACGAATTCCAGAGTTTGATTATGCATTGAGTGAAAAATATTTTCTCTTATTAGTCTTAAATTGGTTATATTGTAGTTTGTGTGTCACCTAGTCTTTCTACTTTTTGATGGAGTAAAGAACTGATTAATTAATTAATTTTTTTTTTGCTGGCTCCTGGCAACCTAACAGCCCTGGGCTTTCTAGGCAAGGTATGACCTGAAGTAGATTACCAGACCTTTCTTCCAAGAAAAACAGAGGATAGAGTGACCTGCCAAGGAGTGCCAGTGGGAATCAAACCCCGATGTCTTAGCTGGCTGCTCTAACTGCTAACTACTCCTCATTAATTTATAGGCCTCTATCATATCTCTCAACAGCCATCTGTGTTCCACTAAAGACTAGGTCCAAAATAGCACCTCCTCTTGTTGGTTCATAAACCAGCTGTTCCAAGAAGCAGTTATATATTTCATCCAGAGACTTGATCTTCCTAGCATGTCCTGTTGTGACATTGACCCAGGAGATATCAGGGTAAATGAAATCTCTCATTATTACTGTGCTGTAACTTTTGTTGGCTTCACTGATTTCTTTTAGTATTTCTTCATCCATCTATTCATTCTGGCCAGGAGGAAAGTAGTACACCCCCACTGCCATTGCCTTCCCCTTTTTACATGGAACTTCAATCCATAGAGATTCTGTTTCCTGCAAAATTTTGTTTCCTGCAAAACTTTTATCCTGTCTGATTCAATGCCCTCTCTCAGGGGTGGCCCAAGGGAGGTGCGGGGCCATGTGCGGAGGCTCATTGCGGGGCCTCATTTGCATAAGAAGTCTCATTTGCATAAACATTAGCATAATGTTAACATACCTCTTAATGAGTGTCTGGATAAAAAAAGACTACCAGATTTCTACATTACTATACTCCAGTGCCAACCTCCAGGCACATTAAGAAGTACTATAACACTGACCATTTAGAACCCATAGCAAACCTGCTGTATCATAACAGCTCTACCAGGACTCACAAAGCACCAAATCCTACCTATTAAAAAGGCAACACTGCAAATATTAAATCAATACATCTCCTACTAGGGAAAGAGAACAAGTGGCACTGTCAAACAGAAACTACAAGAATAGAATACCTTAGCTCAGTTACACAGACCATCACCAAACAAAGAACAAGGAATCACAATTTAGAAATCGGAAGACAATAATTAAATTGGGAACCCCTAAAGCCAAACTTGGAATTACAACAACACCATAAATTAATTTCCTTTTGTACTAAACAAAAATGCAAAGATGTTAGTGATACATATTTCCCAGAGCTGACACATTCCAGTTAATAAATTCAAAATAGGTGAAGGGGGCGTGACAAGATGGCGGCGGGACGCTCTGTATGCTGAAGCAGCTCTCCCTCTCTTGGTTTCTGGTCCCGAATTGTTTCCCCGCCTGACGATATGGGGCGGAGAAAACGCAAGCAGGTTGCTGATCCTCCCGGGACGGGCATACTGCCTGCATCGGGTCAACGTACCTTGGGGGAGTGTGGCTTTCGGACCGGAGCAGAAGCTGTGTCCTCGACGGTGCCGGTTGTAGAGACCTTGGTGCTGAGCGTGTCGGGGGTTTGGCTTTCGCCGGAGATGTGTTCTCCCCCCCCTATGCCGCGACCCGGAAGTATTGGAGGTGCAGATTCTGGATCCATCATGAGGGTGCCGGTGAGCACGCCAAAGAAGGATTCCCCGGGAGGAGTTTCTGCACTTGGTGTTTCCCCTGTGTTTTTGGAACAGCAGCGGCAGAGTGGAGATGCCGCACAGGGAGGTGATCTTCCGTTGAAGTTTGAGCTGGTGAGACCGGCGGTAATAACTTTGGAAACGCTATGGGAAGGCCTGGCTTCACTTTCATCCTCTCTTCAGTTGTCGTTTGGTGCGGTAACCAAAGATTTACTTGAGGTTAAGACTGTTTGTGGGACTCTGTCTACTGACCAGTTAAGCCAGGTGGAGAGACTGTCTAAGCTGGAACGGGATGTGGGGCACTTGCAGGAAGTTTGGGATTCCCAGGTAGTCGATAGGAATGTGTCGGCTAGGAAAATGGAATATCTTGAGAACCAGGTTAGAAGGTGTAACCTGCGTTTTTTAAATTTTCCCCGTTCACCTTTATTTTCCCCCATGGAAATGGTGAGGAAATATTTTGGAGAGGTTCTCAAACTTCCTTTGGGCCAGTATCCACCTGTGGTCCGTGCCTATTACCTGCCTGTTGGTGCAGCGAAGGGAGTTTCCAATATCCCCCTTGACCATCCTGAGAAGGGTGAGCTGACGGGGTTCTTGGAATCCTCCTTAGAGGTCATCACTGACAAGTCAACCCTACTGGTTACTCTGGCATTAGAATCAGATAAATTTCTTATTCTTCGTTTGTATTTTAAGAATTTTAATGAGGAATTCCTAGGTTCTAGAGTTCGAATATTTCCTGATTTATCAAGAGTTACACAAATGAAAAGGAAGAGTCTTTTGACTTTTCGCCCCAGAGTTTTGGCTTTAGGGGCAACTTTTCTGTTGAAATTTCCTGTTAAATGTTATGTGACTTATAAACAAAAGACGTATGTTTTCTTTGAACCTAGGCAACTTAATGAATTCTTAATAGCTAGGGAGGAAGTAGTGGTGGAGGTTTTTCAAAATTCCCATTCGGCTGACACTTAAGTCTTATGTCCGTTTTGCCTATAGATGTTATTGCTTTGGTGCATTAGCACCTATTTGTTTATTTTCCTAATACGCCCCCTTTATTGCCTTTATTTTGGGGACTGAATATTTTGGATGACATGTAAAATGTTTTCTTGTTTTGTTTAAAGTCTTAGGATTTGATTAATGTACATGATTGATCCATTGTTCTTTTTATTCTTGTTAATGACTTGGATGTAATTGTATGATAACTATAAATAAAAAAAAAAATAAAAAAAAAAATAAATTCAAAATAAAAAAGTATTTTTCTACCTTTTGTTGTCCGGGCATTTTATTTTTCAATTGCAATTGCTCCAGTCACTTTCTTCTGGTCTCTTCTGTCTTCTGCTAATTCTCCATTGTCTGCTGCCCTTTTGTCCTTTCTTCTCTCTTTTAGATTTTTTCCATTCTATCTTCTACATCTGCTTTAACATACTGATCTTGCCCCTTTTGCTCTTTCCCCAATTTCTTTTTTATTCCTTTATCATCCACTCAAATTTCACCCTTCCATTCTCAGTCCCCACTTACTCTGCCAGTACCCAGCAATTTGTAGATTTTTCTTCCCTCCCACACAAAATATCTTTTCCCCCTCCATCCTCATTCTCCCAGCCCCTTCCCCTTCTAGTCCTCCCCCAAAATCAGCTCCCTTCTAGTTCCAGCCCCACTCAGCATCCGCTCCCTTCTAATTGCATTCCCTCCCCACATCAGCCCATTTCCAGTCCTAGCCCCCCCAATCAGCTCAGTTCCAGTCCTATTCTACCCCCCATCAGCCCATTTCCTGTCCAAGCTCCCCCATCAACTTATTTGCAATCCTAGGCCCCCCACCAGTCATTTCCAATGCTAGCCCCCCATAAACCAATTCCAGTCCTATTCCAGTGAGCTGATGGGGGGGGCTTGGACTGGAAATTGGGTCGAGTGTGGAGGAGCTTCAGCCCATTTCCAGTCCAAGCTCCCCGACACTCAGTCCATTTCCAGTCCGATCCTCCCCATCAGCTCATTTCCAGTCCAAGCCCCCCCCCCATCAACTCATTTCCAGTCCAAGCTGCCCCTATCAGCCATTTCTAAAAGTAGCCCCCCCCCCCCATCGGACATTTCCAATCCTATTCCAGAACTACATCAGTCCATTTCCAATCCTACCCCCAAAAGCCCATTTGCTGTCCTAGTCCTCTCTATCAGCTCATTTGCAATCCTAGCCACCCCCCCCCCACTCAGCTCATTTCCAATCCTAGCCTCCCCCACTCAGCCCATTTCCAATCCTAGCCTCCCCCCCCCATTCAGCCCATTTCCAATTATAGCCCCAGTCCATTTCCAATCCTACCCTCCCCCTCATTCAGCCCATTTCCAATTATAGCCCCCGTCCAATTCCAATCCTAGCCTCCCCCTCATTCAGCCCATTTCCAATTATAGCCCCCAGTCCAATTCCAATCCTAGCCTCCCCCCCATTCATCCCATTTCCAATTATAGCCCGCCAGCCCAATTCCAATCCCAGCCTCCCCCCATTCAGCTCATTTCCAATTATAGCCCCCCCCAGCCCAATTCCAGTTTTATACCCCTCCACAGCCCATTTCAAGCCCAAACCCCCCTCCCCGAAGAGCCCCATGGCAGGCTTCAGCGGCTCCCGGCAGGCTCAGCACAGCTCGTTACAGCCACCGAAGTGAAGAGCGTTGTTCCCTTCACTTCGGCAGCTGTATTGTAATTCCGCCTCAAAGATAAAGGTCTGCAAGGCTCAGCACTAGCCTGGTGTGAATCCTATTTATGTAACAGATGGCAACAAGTCAGAACAGGTTCCAAGACCTCTGAACCATTCTCTCTTAAGCAAGATGTACCTCAGGGATCTTCCCTCTCCACATTAATGTTCAACATCTACATGCAGCCCATCTGTGATTTAATCCGATCCTTCAACATCCATTGTCTCGCATATGCAGACGACATCCTAATGTATGCACAGTTTAAAATAGATCAACCGGATTTCTCTCCAATTACAAGATGCTTTGAAGCGGTAGCAGATTGGCTTCTTTCTCAAAATCTACGTATCAACCATAGTAAAACAGATGTACTATTCATCTCGCAAAATCAGAAGTTCATGCCACCTTCCTCACTTCTAGTCAATAACATTGAACTGAAATCCAAGCCTACAATTCGATACCTGGGCATCACTCTTGACCAGCACCTCGACATGTCAGCACATGTCTTAAACACATCTAAAGCAATCTATTACAAGATCCGGTCACTACGCCATCTCCGTCCACTTCTTGACTTCCCCGACTACCGTTCAATATTCCAAGCCTTAGTCATCCCACACCTCGACTTTGCCAATATTATCCTACTTGGGCTCCCACAATCGACTCTTAACCCGCTACACCTTGTTATGAACTCAGCTGCAAGGATACTATCAGGGTCCTCAAGATCTGACCACATAACACCAGTCCTAAAGAACCTACACTGGCTCCTGCTGCAGGCTAGAATCCATTTCAGGGCCCTTGTCATGACATTCAAGGCCCTAAAAAACCATCCCCCCACGCCCATCAGTGATCTTCTCCACAGCACTCCAGACAACAGAACTAGGAGATCTACTTCGTTGAATAAACTCGACATCCCAAAACTGCTGATAAATGTAAGAAAACAACAGCAAGTAGAGCCTTCTCCGTTTTCGCACCTATGGCATGGAATGCCCTCCCTGCTGAAATCCGGGCCATCTCAAACTTGGCGCTATTCCGAAAAGCCCTCAAACACCACCTATTCTTACAATATTACCCTAACACCACTCAAGAAGCTCACACTGCCACCCCCTTACAGTCCTTACTAGCCCATCCCTTAGATCACCCTCATCTAGATAACGGCTAACCATTCTTCCTTACCCGACTCCTTGACCCACCAGCCAAGCATCCAGGCAAAGTTTTATCTATTCATCCGTAAGAGTACCCCTAATTATATAATGTGTATATCATTTGTACATAGTTCTTTCCCTTGTTGTTTTTCTCCATGTTTTACATTCCCTGTTCTATGTAAAAAACTCGATGTAACTTGTTACATTCTTGGTTGTTCTGTTCAAATGTAAACCACACTAATTATAATAGCGCGGTATATAAGAAAGAAAAATAAATAAATAAATAAGATCGCAGGTGCGCCGGAGGTCAAAGGACACTTCCTGTGTCCCAGCTCTCAGCGCACCTGTGATCTTCATTACAATACAGTTGCCGAAGTGAAGGGAACAACGTTCTTCATTTCGGCAGCTGTAACAAACTCACTGCTATTCGCGTATGAAACATCACAAAGGAGTGCATAACAACTGCAAACAACCAAATTCACCACAGCAAATCAAAAGATGTTATGTACAAAGGTATGGGGAGGGGTGACCTGCATGAAGCGGCAGGTGCACCTACTCTTTGCTGGGCAGACTAGGTGTTGCTACCAGAACAGATTGGGTTCTTTATTCTATGTATCAGTTACCCCAACTGATACTATTTCTTATGTATATCTCAGTTACCATAACTGAGCTTCTATGTATCAGTTACCCCAACTGATATTATTTTCTCTCAGTTACCACAACTGATGCTTATGCTATGAATTTGGTTTCATCTCCCTGGATCCTGCTTCTCAGTACAAGCGCTTGGGAACAGCAAATAACACACTATAGGTATGATATAAGCTGCTCGGTTTTACTCAGGATCTACATTAGCCTATATAGCCTAAAGATGTACCAAATATGTCATAACCAAATACGTCATAGAAAGTAGCAGACAGATGCAAGGCTGAATTATATTTGAGCAAGGGGTCATCTTTGCACAGCTGTTTGCAGAGTTAAAAGTTTATCGTTACAGAGCCTCCAAAAAGGGGATCTGAAAGAAAAGGAATTAGCATATCTTATCTTGGTTGCAACTTGTGTCTCCCTACAATGTGACCACACAACATTTTATTGCTATATAGCCCTTGCTGCTTCTCCAGTTTCCCTCAGATTATGCAAAGGTTTTCTTGCTCATTCTTTTGTGGGAAGTGGTTGATGTTCTTTGTTAGCCTTGAGAAATTCAGAGTTTGATTTCTCGGGGGTTTTCAGTTCAGATTTTCTCTGCATATTTCTATTCCTAGTTTGTAGTCACTTATTCTGTATTTGTGAGGGTTTCTTAGTGTTTTGCATGTGTGACTGAGGTGAGGTGAGCTGCTAGTGTGTAGTTTTTGTGTAAAGATCTGCAGAGTTGTCAAGTTACCCAGTTCCAGGAGTGAGATTTTAAGCCAGTCCTGTATTTCTGACAAGCTCATTCTGATGCATTGTGAGACCTGTAGTATTGATTTCAATGGATAAAATCAAGGACTACAAATACCATACTGCATTGCAATACAAATTTAAAATCAGAACTGGCACAAAAATCTCACTTCTTGAATTGGGTAACTTGGCAACTCTGGATCTGTAGCAGTCCAGTTTGTTTTGTTTTGCTGTTGGCACCCCCCCCCCCCCCCCCAACATTTTTCTAGTGTTTTCTGTTATGTTTGGAGCGCTGCCTTTTTAGTTAGAGTTTTGCTACTGAGTTCTGGAAGATTTGCTATATATATATGTATGTTCTGAGTTCTGGAAGATTTGCTATATATAAAGTATGTTTTTTGCAAGGTGTTGTGTTAATTCACAGGGTGTCTGGTAGTTGAGAAAGTTTGTGTCACTGCTCCTGAAGTAACACCAGAACTTGAATATTCTTTTGGGTGCAGTGGGTAGTAAGAGGATCTACTGAATGATTCTATCAAACAATTGTTACTGGAAATCATAGTTGACTAGGGACTTTCATTATTGCATAGAGAGCTTTTAGAGTTGTTTCTTGTAGTGCCTATAACTACCTTAAAACTCCCAGATGCTTTTAGTGTCGGACCAAAATAAGAATAATCTAGGGTATGCTCAACTTCTTAGTTATTTAGGAAAAAATCTGAATTTGTGTGGGATGATTTTTTTAATTTCATACATGTTTTGATGCAGATGCACAAAGATCTATACAGACAGATAAAGTGTGAAATTTCAACACACATTTCTCTTTGCAATTCCTTATATTGACAATTTCTTGTAAATATATTTGCCTTGTATGTTTACAGGGGTGCACATGCTTAAGATATCACTGGGGTTATTTTAGAAGCCCTATTCATGCTTTAGAAGTCTGAAAACGGGCATAGAAATGTCTAAAGCACAGAAATGACCTGGACACCCAGGGTCGTGCCTAAGTTTATAACTGCTCCAGGGATGAAAAGGAATCAGGAAAGTGCTTGTTTTGGCCATAAAACATCCAGAGAGTGTAGAGAAGATAGCATTCCCTCATCCCCAGTATTCTGCATAATCCCAATGATAGAAGCAGTGGGATTTGAACCCTGGCTTCCCTGGTCCTAGCCCACTACTACTAACTATTAGGCTATGCCTAAATGGCCAGAATCAGGATCACTATTCTGAGGATGTCTATATAAACAGCCCTCCATATGGGCCACGTCCATGTTTGTGAAATTGTGCCTGAATTTGGATGTGTCTGCTTTTTTTTTTTTTTTTTCAAACGTTCTGGCTTGGATGCCCCAGACAGCACTTGGACGTCATTTGTAAATGCCACTTTGCATGTCTGTTTTCCTGTCCCCCCACTAAGCATGAATTTTTCTGTTTGGTATGCAAATGTATTTGTCCTTGATGATTTTAATGTTTATACTGTGTAGACAGTCCTACTAGACCACATAATAAATCATTTGTGGCATTTATGCAGAATCTGAGTTTAATGAATAGGTCCAGTGCCCCACAAATGCAGCTGGCCATACACTAGACTTATTGTTTATTTTGCAACAGTCACCAGCCCTTCCTAAGAATTTAGACTGTCTTCCTTTGACATAGACTGATCATCATTTAGTATCTTATTTTTGCTGTTCAATGTTAGCTTGGTTCTTTTTGTTCAGTAGATCACCTCTCTAGAGGACTGAGTAGGGTCAGTCTCAAAACCTTGGCTCCTGGCCAAGTAATTTTGACTCATTGTTTCTTGATAAGCAAGTATAATCTTGGAATTTGACCCTCACTAGAATTTTGGATACAGTAGCACCTCTCAGGGTTCGTCGCTCGGTTAAGCACTGGCACCCATTATATCATGCATTTCCTTAAGGGACAAGCACAAAGGGATAAAAGGATCTGGCATCAGCACAGATTTCCAGGGGCTCAGGCCATGTGCACTGAATGGCTTAAAGCCTACAGGATTGGTATAAGACAACTAAAAGGTCTTATTCCATCGAGATGATAAACAATGATATAAAGACGTCTAGGAAGCTCTATACCATTATTGCCTTGTTTTTTCCTCTTTTGTCAGGGCAGCTTCGCATATAATCACGAAACCTACTCCTCATCAGTTTGCTCTATATTAAACCACAAAAATTAGGGATGCTCAATATAGCCTACTTAGTTTCGGGCTTTTGCATGGTCCCTCAAAACCTCCAAGGGGTAGACAGTTTGTAATTATCCTGCAAGATGATACCCTTATTTCCTTGAGACCCTCCTGCCATGAATACAAATTATTGGTCATCATTTACTGTGTTGTCAAGGATAGTGGTGGAAAAGCTGCTCCCTACTGCATGTCCAACAACTTGCCCCCTTGACTCCTTACCTTCCAAGGCAATTAAGGAACCTGTGTTGAGTCTCTTACCTTATGCCTGTACCTCAGGGGCTCTTGCTAAGGAGTTAAACAAGCTATTGTTTGCCCGGTTTTAAAGAAGCCCACTTTAGATGCTACTCTTTCAGGGAATCATTGTCCAGTTTTGAATCTCCCCTTTCTCTTTAGGTTGATAGAGATAGTAGTGTTTGGTCAGCTAACTATGTTTATTGATATGTTGAATGTCCTCCATCAATACCAGTCAGGATTCAGATTAGGCCATAGCATGGAGAGTGCTTTGTCTTCAGCATTTGACTTGGTAGAGCACAATCTACTGATCGTGAGACATTCATAGAGCTGGGAATACATGGTCAGGTACTGTCTTGGTTCATTTCTTATTTACAAGAGCATACCTTTAAAGTTTCTACGGATCCACACTCCTTTTCTGAGAGCCTGTCAATGACCTTTGGGGTTCCACAGGGCTCCATACTCTCACCTTTACTTTTTAGCATCTTCCTGGTACCGCTTGCAGCTTTAGTTCAGGACCATGGAATTAGTGACCACTTTTATGCCGATGATATTCTCCTGGTAGTTTATCTTGATACTACCTTGCTCAGCCTTACCCCTTTGAATTCTTGCTATAGCCCTTTGGCTTACTTTTGAAATGTATTGGAGTAGGTAGCAATTTGGATCTTTGTACTTTTTGAAGGAGTAAACAACCAATTCACATTTACTCATTCTACTCTTTCCATTGTTTTATAGACCTCTATCACCCCTCATCTGTCTCTATTCCAAGCTGGAGAACCCTAACCTTTTAAGTCTTTCCTCATAGAGGTATCCGTCCATCTCTTTTATCATTTTTGTCACCCCTCTCTCTACTTTTTCCAATTCTGCTATATCTTTTTTTAGATGCAGCGATCAGAACTACACACAATACTCAAGGTGTGATCATTGTTTTATTCTCCATTGCTTTCCTTATAATTCCTAACATTCTATTAATTTTCTTGGCTGCTGCTGCTGCACACTGCGCAGAGAATTTCAACATATTTTCTACAATAATCTTTTTCCTGGTGATTTATAACATGGAACCTTGTATCATGGAGCTATAGTTTGGGTTGTTCTTCCCTAAGTGCATACTTTTGCACTTGTCCACATTAAATTCCATCTGCAATTTCAATTCCCAATCTCCCAATTTCTCAGGGTCTCACAATCCTCTTGTGATTTAACAACTTTAAATAATTTTGTGTTGTTGGCAAATTTCATCACCTCATTTGTTCACATTTCTAGGTCATTTATAAATATGTTAAAAAGCAGCGGGCCCAGCACAGCTCCCTGGGGTCCTCCACTCTTTACTTTTCTCCATTCAGAAAATTGACCATTTAATCCTACTTTCTGCTTTTTATCTTTTAACCAGTTCCCAATCCACAATAGTATACTGCCTCCTATCCTATGACTTTTTAATTTCGCCAAGAGTCTCTCATGAGAGACCTTGTCAAAAGCTTTCTGAAAATCCAGATACAAAATATTCACCTGCTCACCTTTATCTATTTGTTTTTTCATACTTTCAAAAAAATGTAGCAGATTAGTGAGGCAAGACTTCCTTTGGCTAAATCCATATTGGCTTTGGCCCATTAAACTACAACTATCTATATGTTCAGTAATTTTCTTCTTTATAATATTTTCTACCTTTTTGCCCAGCACTGACATCAGGTTCTGGTCCGTAATTTTATGGATTACCCTTGGAATCCTTTATTAAAAAATTGCATTACATTGGCCACTCTCCAATCTTCAGGCACTATAGATGATCCTAATAATAATTTATTCAGCACTCTAGTGACTGCATAAACATATACAGATACAATATTCATCATCCATGATTCAGGACAAGTGATTTCCCTGGCTCATAATAAAGTAAAAGGCCATCAGCAGACGGGATCACATTTATTATCCCTGTGTTTACTTTGAGCCAAGCTAGCCACCCAAGTCTGCCTGCTGAAAATGCAGTCCTAGCTTTCTACAAATAACTTAGTCATATAAACACAGTCCTCCTATTTCTGTGCTCATCCTTGGATGGATAAGTCATCCAGAACATGAGTGAATAATGCCACTTTCCATTACATTTTTATGCTGTCCCCAGAATACCTCTAATCCCACCCCACTTTGAAAGGATAACGTCTGGCCATGTAGTGCGTTCTACATCCAAACGTTCTGCATTCTGCCTGGTGGGAAATTTAACAGAAGTACTTACGCGGCCAACAGCCAATGCTGACTGCTTAAATGCTTCTGAATATCACTTTGTGATTTCTTACAGATGGTTAAAAGTGATGCTAAAACCAAAGCTGTTCCTAGTCTGGGCCCTGGAGAGCTCTGCAGACTCAAAAGTACAGAAGTCTTTTGTTTTAACTCAGTGTTGACCATGTGTTATGAACCCAATAGACAGCTTACCCACGATCTCCGTATAACACTCATGGATCACAACTTTGATCTCAGGTGAGTATCACTTTGGGAATATTAACATTTTGAATTAAGATGGACAACTTTCCAAAGATCTCACATCTGAGTGATCTTTTGCAGGCAGGCTGGACTTACCTAGCCAACTTGCAAATAAGACACCACAGTCTTGAGTCTCAAAGCAATGAGAGAGTTCTGATTTTTTCAACCATCTCTTCTCCTGTGACAAGCTTTTGAAGTGATTCATGGTCTCGTGTTTCCAAAAAGCCTTCTGGAAGCATTCCTTCTCTCTCCACCTAGCAGCACCCCAATATTGCTCTAAAGACGGACATACTGCATGGCCGATGCATATGAAAAATGTACACTCAAACAATAATGCATGGAACTAGGGAAATACTGATTTGGAGTCTTATTTAAATATAAATTTAGTAAGGGTACACAGAGGCGTTACATTTCACCTCTGCCCACCTTTAAATCCAAGCTAAAAGCTCATTTCTCCTTCTTAGCCTTCACTCCTTCAAAACTCCTACATATTTGAAATTTGGAAATTAATTGGTAATTATACCATTTTGTAAGGTGCCTTGGATTAGGATGGCAAATAAATCGAATCCATAATTAAACTTCATATTGAATGCAAAACACGGACATCAAATTCTTATCTTCATGCACTTATATTTCAAGGGTATGGCAATGGATGCCAATAGCCTTGAAAGCATTATGATGACAGTAGAAGTATGATGTAATTTATACTGTGCCATTGGTTTGTGCATCATTGTAAATGATAAATCACATGGTCACAAGGTCTATGCCTGAAGGCGCTTATCCTATTTGTTCTAAAATCGAAGCCGTCTGGGATTTATTGAAGGTCACATGGTGACTGTTGGCAGTGGGAATTTGTATTTTCAACTTGGGTTTCAGGTTTCACATAATTAGGCTTGAATCATCAAGAGATGTTTACCAGGGCTGTTGAACAAGAGCAATAAAGCAGATCCTGTGTACTTTAAAAGCTCTTAAGAAAAAGAGATTTGAGGTTTTGAGAAAAATGTATCAGTGCCTCTCCATATATGACTCCTTCTAAGAACATGCAAACAAAAAAGATAAACATGAAAAGCCGGTGCCTGTCGTGTGACAAAGTTGCCCCTTTGCTTTTTTCAGGAACCATCTCTGGCAGTCTTATATACTTTTACACAGTCTCATATTGAAATCAAACATGTAGTGTAGCATTTTTCACACTCTATAAGCTGAGCAATAAATCATTTAAATACAAAGGGATACGTCTACTAAAGTGTGCTAATGGTTAACACTAGAAGCCCCAAAGTGCGTCAATTGAAGCAAATGCATCTTCGAAGGTTTTTACCAGCGCCACTGCTAGAATCATGTCAATTATGTAATGATGTCACATACTGCACGTAGTAAACAAATAAGTAACTTCAAATTAATTCACATCTGCGTTTCATGCTCAACACAGTCATCATGATAATGCGTCAATTTACGCACTTTGGGATTTCTAGGTAAAATGCCTTTTTGGGGCTTCTGGTTTAGCATGCGGTAAAGGATTAATATGGGACTGCACTCTAAATATATCAGCACAGTACAAATGTTGCACTAACCACTTAGCACATGACTGAATGGGGCCTGGCAGGATGGGGAGGGGGAAGTAGGCATTGCCTGCACATTAAGGGGTATGTCTACTAAACCACGGTAAAGGAGCAAGTGTGCTAGTAACACGCTAATGGAACAATTGTACCCGTAGCACATGTTTTAGTGTGCACTAATGGGACCGGAGCGTAAAGCACCCTATGGGCGGAGAGTAGGGGTCAATGGGCAGGGAGTGAGCAGGAACAAGGCCTGGCTCCCTTAATGCTGTCACCTTAACACCAGGAACATTACCGCAAGTGAAAACCTGTCGGAAAGGGTGCACTTTGAGGAGAGAGACCCTATCTAAATGTCTGCAATGTGCTGCACAGACAGGTGAGCCCAAGAAAGCGATAGTAGTGCACTATTTGCAGCAGCAGCATAGTGCCCAGGCATGAAAGGGTACTTTGTTGATGGTGCAAATGGGGCATAGGAGGGTGCATGTGGATCATGCAGTGGGGGCTATGGGGGGCATAGGGTGGACCAGGTGGCTGCCTAGGTGGCACATACACACAGAACACCGGTAAATATCCAAGACCGTGTCTGACCAAGGTCCATCATGCCCAGTATCCTATGACCAACAGTGTCCAAACTAGGGAACAGGTATCTAGTAGGTACCCCAAAAGACACACATGATCCACAATGCTTGCAATGGGGCACACAGTGCAAATCTGGGGTCCCCACTAACAATGTCTTAGGGAATCTTGCCAGGAACCTGGCCAAACATACATTAAACCCAGTATACTAGCAGCCTTTGTTACATCCTCTGGTAAGGGAGTGCAGGGTGTGACGATGGGTGGAAGGACAACATATGTTCACATAGTGATCCAGAATGGCCTACACTGCAGCTGCATTGCATGTCCCCTAGTCTTACAGCAATCAGATGGCAGACAATTGAAAAATGAATACCTCTCCCACTGCAGACAATATTCCCAAGACCTCAAACCCAACACCATAGAGCTGTCCCTTCCCCAGATCAAAGAGACATAACATTGCCATGTGTTGATGGGGACCCTGGAGAGGCAGATGGGGGGGAGGGATGTGTGTCTGTCCAGGTATGCCTCTGCCCCTCATGAAGCCCATGCCCTAGGTACCCGCCTATCCACAAGTTGGCAGGCCTGGGACCAAACACCAACAACACTGATGACACATGGGCATGTCAACATGGCATGGAGGGTAAGGCAGGAAGGAGCATAATCTGCGTGCAGCAGACAAAAGCTATGACCGGATGAAGTGCTCCATGCACAATATAATATCTGCCAAGGTCTGTCTGATGGGAAGCATGTAATCACCATGGACAGTAGTAGCACTGTGGCAGTACTGTGGTGCACCACACACTGTTGGTGTATAAAGAAGCAGAGCGTCACAGATTTGGGTCCTAGCTATGGATTTTGTTTTTCATGTCCCTGTGGCAAAATGATATCCCACAGTGCAGGTACAACACCAACCTGTTCAGCAGACAAAAGCCATGGCCAGATCCAGTGCACCATGCGCATCACATCTGCCAAGGTCTGTCTGATGGGAAGCATGCAATCACCATGGCAGTGGTAGCAATATGGTAGCTCTGTGGTACACCACACACAGTTGGTGTGTAGAGAAACAGAGGGTCACAGGTTCAGGTCCTGGCTGTAGATTATGTTCCCATGGCTAATTTTTCTCCCACAGTGCACGTACAACACCAACATGTACAACCACCAAAGAATTGTCCAACAAGGGTACAAATACCCACACAAACAGGCTCCACTATCCATATCTGCATTCAGAGTCAGGCTGACACCATGGGCACAGTGAGCAGCTGTCAACATCAGAGCTCACAACCTCCTCCAAAACAATGAGCACACCTTAACATTGTCTGAGCTGAGATTGGAACCAGAATGGCAGGCAGGAATAGTAGCATTGTCAGTCACATAGTTAATGACAGTAGATCAAGTATACGAGCTCCATTCTTGCATGGTGTGTCAATACGACTGTGAATGTGTGTGTGTGTGTGTGTGTGTGTGTGTGTCAGCATGTCACAGGGGTAGCAGTCAGCTACATCCACATAGGAATACACCAACACATGCCCAGATGCATCATGTATGGAACACCCAAGTATACTGGTATGACCCTCATATCCGGAAGCCCTGTGGCCCAAACACTAAGGTCACTTTGTGCATGACTGTAGGGTGACAGGTTCCAAGGGCAGTCCATGAATCACCATAGCTAGACTCAATTCCTTATACATCAACATACCATCCTAGGACATGATCTGTGGGTCTTATTCCCCCCTCCCCCTCTCAATGGCATGCATAGCTCACTGCAGTCACAGGGTACACCTCAGTCATTGTGAACTCTGACATGTACACTCCTGTCCCTCATCAGCCAACCCACCCTGTATCCCAGTCAGCCAGTGCCCACTGTCACAATCATAAGGAAGGAAGCACACTCTGTCTGTAATCCTACCAACATGCCACCTGTGCCCCTTAGTCCTGTCACAGACCCTGCATGGGAGCCATCACCCACACTGTTATCTATGCTAATCCTCATGTACACAAACTATGGCCTGACAATGAAACTGTAGGTGCAGCTGTGCAGTAAATCACAGAGCCCTCAGACAGCTAGGTGCCCATGTGCATACATGACATCAGGCACACATGATGTCAGGTCCACATGAACCCTGACAATGAACATCCAAATACGACGACAAAGAAATGTACAGCAGCTCTGTTATGCCAAGCACAAGGCCAGTGTGCGACTGGGTCAGGGAATGCAGGAGCAAGGCCAGCATGTTGATAGAAACGACTGTCATGGCTGTACCAGAGTCACTGTGACCAGGGGCAGTAGGTGTAACCCACCACATCACAGCAGACAGGGATCCCCACATGCAGACTTAAAAAGGAGTAAACGGCCAATGTAAGGCATGATGGCAAATCCCACAGGTTGAGCATTTATGGTCATATGGGTGTGACAAGTGCATGTACTGTGAATTGAATTGCAGTAATGCATGCATAGTGTGCAGCCATATGCAATCCAGGGGTATTTAACAAGCATATGTTGAACCATATACCTAAAAGGGTCTAGACAGTATGCAGTGGGGGTGGGAGTGACCCGTGGAGTGTGAGGTGCAGCTATCCAGTGTGCGTGCATGTAATGGTCTAGCAGTACAAATAGATCCACAATGTGCTGCTGGGCTCCCTCTGCTCAAATGTACATAACATGCATAGGCCCAGTGCACATGGCTACCCATGCTGGTGCCCACTGCACCTGCAGTGGGAGTGACTGCATTTGCCTCTCATGTCATGTGGCAGGGAGTGAATTTGAAGCGTTGTGTTCCTGTCTAATAATACTGAGACCACGTTAGCTTCCATTGTAGAATTGTGGCATATATTGATTTTTCCTGTTCTCTGGTCCACAAGTGAATGTGCCAGACTTTCAAACCATATTACAGAGTTTTTGTTTTTACTATTTATAGTTACTCTGTGCAAGTTGTGACCAAATTACAATTTGTAATGTGGCAGGGAGTAAACAGGATGGATGGACAAAGACACAGTTGCTGGTGTCCTGCTTACCACCACAGGCAGAGTAGGGGCACACAGCATCTGGGAACATGGCAGATGTAGCAGGAATGAGGCGCATCAGCCAGTCCACTATGCACTGCAGTCCCACGGCACAGTCCCACAGTAGAATGTGATGCAGCTGAAGGGGAGAGGTTGCTGGGAAATACATGAAACAGCATCATTACCACAGGATGCACATGTGTGAGAGGGAATGTATATGGAAAAGATGGCTGAACATGTGATAGCCAGCCGCCTGACTAGGATGAAAACAGCAGAGAATAGTAATAGGCCACCATCACCCTGACTATGGTGTGACTCTGGCTTGGCTAAGTAGTCACATTGTGTTACACATAGATCAAAGCTGCAGTTGTCTGCCTGTTACTTCAGGTATTGTACCTGTTGTTTCAAGTTGGTGAGTGTTTTCAGAGACACATGACTGTACTGCGCACATATATTCAGTGTGCAACAACAGCCTTGGGACAGCTGGGGTGTGCACATCTGATGTCCTTGGGTCTGTTGATACATGCAAAGTGTCAGTTTCAGCTATGCCTGATTAGCCCATGAGAATGATGATGGCCATAGCTGCAGCGATGGGTGTGAACTGAATGTGCAGTAGAGCCATGCACCGCATTCCTCTTGCAGTGATGGGAGGGGCCTCTGCTGCTGCTGTGGGTATCTGGACCACCTCTGTCAGCCATCATGGGTCCTCCGCACCTTTCTCCCACCATCCTCTATGTCAAGTCACACTGTATTTGAACTTGTTGCTGCAATACAGCTGTCTGTAATGGGATATCTAACATTAGCCAAAGGCCAAGGGAAAAAAGGATTCATCTACAAGAAAGGCCAGGACATACCAACATGGTCCTATTGCACACACAAGCACACAATACAGATTACACATGCAGCCCAATAGCTGTGATGTATATCTGTGTCTGAACAAGAGATGTTCAGGTAGTGCACTACTGACCTTGTGGACCAAGTGCCGTGTGACCCACTTCCCATTCATGGTGACCTCCACAACTGCTAAGTAATGGTGTCTGATGTTGTATGTGTCATGAAGGCCAGGAGGGCCTGTAAAATTGTGCTGTCATGTGAAGGTACAGAGCCTCTGCTGGTGTTGGAGGGCATGCATACAGCAGGTCTGAATGTGCAATGCATCATGGGGGATGTTGTGATGAACCAATAGCAGAACATAGAGCAGCACCAATGGCAGAATGGAAGGGGGGACCATGGGGTGTGTCCCAAAAAATGGTCCATCAGCTAAGATAATGGGAGATGTGAGCATGGTAACCCTTGGAGGTCCAAGGCAGTCTTGCTGCCCAAAGGCAATCTGAGGGGCAAACACCGAAGACTGATGTGGTAAGGCACAGAAGTACTACCTGGCACAAATGGATATGTTGAGTTATAAACATACATACAGAGAATAATAAACATTTATGTACACACAGGCCTTTCATAGAAGGCCAAGGAGTGTAATGTGATGTGGTCATGGTCATGCAGGATAATCCTGTGAATTGAAACCATGATCCTCTGTGTACTAGGTAGTTGTCCTAACCATTGGGCCAACCCTCCACACCACATGTATCTGTACAAATATGTATCTATATATGTATGCACAGGTATACACACACACACACACATATATATAGATAGATACATACATACATATAGACATGTGTGGACATAGATATGCATATATATGTATAGCTACACAGCTATCTATGGTGTGGAGTGAGTAGTCCAGTGGTTAGGGAAGCTACTTAGCCTACAACACATCAAGGGTTCAATCCCCACTAGCACTCCCTGTGATGTAAGGCACATCACATTATTCTCCATTTCCCCCTAAGAAAAGGCCTGCAGATCTGTAATTACTGTTAATGTGTTCAGGGAAATGCACAGATATCTCACTCGCCAAGAGACAGCACTGAAAAAGACCGTACAACATGGGAAACCTGTACACGAAAATCACACAGGTCTCAATGTCATGGCCCTGCAAGTATGGGGGTCACATAAGGTGCCATGAAGAGAGGTAAGGCACCCACACAGAACAGTAAGGCATGTTGTGGAGACACCTCAAGACCATGACGTCATGACATCATCCAAGAATACCCTGAGACAAAATGGCTGCCTGTTCGCACAAGTCAAGCTTCTCATAAGCTGACTTGGAGCTCTTGGGAAAGCTCATCTGCTGCCTTCAAAGGCACCTTTTTCCTGCCTCCAGCATCAGGCAGGACCTGTTCAGGGTCAAGCATGCCTAGCACCACCTCCAGAGGTGCTTCAATGCGCAGTTCGAATACCCACGAGAGGTAAGTACATGGGGACAGGTACCACACCCAATGGAGCTCAACATAGCAGGTTGTAGACAACACACATCATCTACTGGGCATATCCTATACACAAAGGGTCCAGTCTCAGGTCTGTGAGGTGAACATCTGTATATGATAGTGTGGTGTGACCTTAGGTGAGGGTTAATTGTGACTTGTACATGGGCTTGCAATAGTACAGGGATAGTAGCATGTGTAGTACCCAACATTGCCATGACCTAGGAGGTGCGAGGTTCCCATAGCTTTGTCACTACTGTAACTGCAAGTATGTGCACCTTAGAACAAAAAAGTCATACAAGGTGTGTGCATGTGTATATACCATCCAGGGTCATGAGGTTGTTGTGGCAACCCCTGATGCGCTGCCAGATGCAAGTCTATGGGGTATGTCCCCATCAGCCCACCACATCCAGCCCCTGGGATTTTCAGCCCAACCCTGGGGCAAGTAACTTTCTTTGGGGTACATAATTCTGCAGCCCATGGCAGTGTGTTGTATGTGGAGGACAGCTGTGGCCTGGCCCAGGCCATCAGAGGTTATGTACAATTTCACATTGAAGGGTATGAAATGTATCTGTAGGATCACTGTACCAATGGAAGGTGAACCTCTGTCCCACTCACAACCCTCAGGCAGGGTGAGACAGGTTAGTGACATATACAGTGCATTGCATATGTATGCATCCCTGCTGTCTCTGCCCTGTTTTGTCACCTTACAACCTTTGAACTCAAATGGGGTTTTGGGAGTTAGCACCATGTGATATACACAACATGCCTACCACTCTGAAGGTGCAAAACATCCTTTATTGTGACAGAAACAATATTTATGACTCCAAAAAAACACGGATATGTATGCACCCCCCAAAGTCTGGGGATCGTAGAACCACCTGTTGCTGCAATTTCAGCTGTATGTCTCCTGGGTGTATGTTCCCATTAGCCTAGCATATATAGCCACTGGGAGCCATTCCCGAAGCCTAAACCGATCAAATATCCTCAGGTGTGATGTGATGCCTTGGTGTATAGCAATCATCAGCTATGCCACACATTATCAATTGGATTGAGGTCTGCACTGTGACTAGGCCATTCCAAGACATTTACATGTTTCCCCTTAAACAATCCCAGTGTAGCTCTAGCAGTATGTTTAGGGTCAATGTCATGCTGGAAGGTTGACTGTCATCCCACTCTCAAACCCAGGCACATTATAGCAGGGTGTCCTAAGAAGTTCCCTGTATGTAGTAGCATCCATTGTTCCCTCTGTCCTGACCAGTTTTCATGTACCTGCCAATGAAAATCATCCCCACAGCATGTTGCTGCCACCACCATGTGTCGCTGTAGGAATGGTGTACCCGGGATGGTGGGTTTGCCCAACACATGGTGTTTCCTATGATGGTCAAAAAATGCATATCTCATCTCATCTGACAAGAGAACCTTCTTCCATGTGTTTGGGCGAGTGTGCCACATGCTGTCGTGAAAAATCCAAACGTGTTTTCCTATGTTTCTCTTTAAACAGTGCCTTTTTATGGCCACACCACCATAAAGCCTCACTCTGCGGATTGTATGGCTCAGTGGGGTCCTGTGGACAGATATTCCCATCCCCACTGTGGATCTGTGCAGCTCCTGCAGTGTTATCATTGGGGTCTTTTTACCACCTCTGATTAATGCCTTACTTGCCTGGTCTGTGTGTTTTGGTGGGTGGACCCCTCTTATCAGGTCTGTACTGGTGCCATAGTCATACTATTTTGCCACAATGGATGTAATGGTGCGCTGTGACATATGTTGGTTCTGGGATATTGTGCAATGGTGCAAACCTGACCAATATGTCTCCACAACCTTGTCTCTGACCTGTTTGGAGTGCTCAGCAGTTCTCATGTTGCCTGTCCTGTGGTGTGCCAGCATCAGGGGCCTATCAGAACAGGTACATGTATACAGGCATCATGTGACAGTTCCTGTGACACTGCTTGCACACAGCTGGATCCTAATCACCGACTTATGTGACCTCTGAGGCCAACCGGGTTGACCAGATCTTACTTTGGGTTCACATTGTAAAAGGGATGAATACATATCCACAAATAACCGTTCACCCGCTACCTCATCATCTAGAACTAGGCATGGTATTCTATTGTCATGTCATCTCACCATTCCCAATGATATTGTCAGGTCCATTTGCGAACATTCTAATGAACCTCCTTTTCTATGCAAGGTTGTAATGTGACAAAACAGGACAGAAACCAAGGAGATGAATATGTTGGCAAGGCATTGTAGGGCCACCTATGTAATGGCAGCCTGTGTTCCCCAAACCCTGACCCACCTGCCCATCCATGTTGATGAGAAATATCCCCACAACATGCAGTTCACACCATCATGTTGGGACAATGATGATGGGACGTGTGATGGGTAATGGGATGTGTGGGCTCAGTGTTGCACAGGGGGATATGCATGATCATGCTGGAAGTCAACTGTACTCCTGACAGTGCACATATTAATAGAGACCCTCCATCCATGTGTGTGCGGGTCCACGACACATTGTGGCATAAACCTCAAATGTGTGTCCCTCACAGTTCTACAGTTCCCCCTGTGCAATGGTAGGAATGCATATGTGATCCTCCATAAAGCCCCAGTCTGTGGTATCAATGGGGCAAATTGCCCTCACAAACCGATGTCCCCATCTCTACTGCGGATCCATTCATCCTGTTTGTAAATGTTGGTCTGTTTGTTGTAATCATCATCAATGACCTCCCTGGCAGATCTGTGGGTCCTGCTGTGTGGCCCTTGTGGTCCATCTTTGTGCGATGGCACATTATTTGCAGTGTGGTAGCCTGGTATGAATGTCAAAGCATGGGATCATAGGAGATGGTAACATGGTTTCCCAAATTGATCCTGGCATCATATTTCTGCACAACCTTGTCTGTGACATGTGTGGAGTGTGCAGTGATCAGCATGTTGCCTGCATAGTATTGCAGCAGAGTCAGGGGCCTGTTATTACATGGAACCACATATAGGTTACATGTGACCAAGCAGGTGATACACACTACACCTAGGGGGAGCGTAATCATAGCAATATGTTTCTTTTGTGCACAACTGTATGGCTCAGACTGTACTTAGGGAAGACAAAGTAAGAGGACTGATGACCTTTGGTTGTGCAACTGTTCCCCACTGCAATCTGCCAATGTGCCATACAAGGTGTCCATAGCATGGTAGTATAGCAATAAAGCAGATTATGGCAGATATGGACCAGTCTGGTCCATCTAGTATGCCCATCAAGGTGGCAAATGTAGGTGCACCTGCTGATCTGTGCAGGTCAGCCCTCCCCATATCTTGGCTCAGGGGTATATCCACTTCCCCGTGTAGGTCACCCCAACTTACCAAGATAGAAGAGATGATGTCATGTTTGATTACATGCTTTTGCCAGAAAGGGATCCACTGGGTTGGTCACATGCCATTTTCGATTCTGTCACTGTATGTGCACCCACCATCTCCATTGGGAGGCCATTCCAGTCATCCACCACCCTTTCATTGAAAAAGTATTTCCATACATTGCTTGGGGTTTACACCCATGCAGCTACATGTCACATGCTATAGCTTTATAGTGCCCATGCCCTGGGAGGAGGTTTGATTCCACATCAATACTCTTCAGGTTTTGGAATGTCTGAATAATATCTCCCCTGTCCCTCCTCACCTCTGGAGTATACATATATGAGACCACAGGACCCTTCTCATAGATCTTCTGATGCAGGCTCCAAATCATTTGGCCTACCATCCTATGAACTGTTTCCAGCGATTGCATGACCTTTGTGAGAGATGGGCTGCAAAGATGAACACAGTGTTCCAAGTGATGCCTTGCCAGCGAATTGTACAGTTCCAATATGACCTCTTCCTTTCTACTGGTAACAACTCCCTGTATTCAACCTAGCATGATTCTGGCTCTTGCCATAGCCATGTCACACTATTTTGCCACCTTCAATTCTTTAAAAACTATCTCTAAAAGGTACATCCCCTGGTCCATGCACACCAGTCTCTCACCCCCATCGCATACATTTCACTTGTAGTTCTGACTCACAGTGCCTGACAGTGCACCTCTCCACATTAAAGTGGAATTGACAATTATTACACCATTCTGACAGCTTTCGCTTACCTCTCTTTTTACCCACTCCCTCAGGGCAGTCCACGCTGTCTGACATCTATGTGTCCTCTGCAAGAGGACAGATGTGTCCATGCAGTCCTTGAGCATTATCACTCACACATACATAGAATGATACAGGTCTCAGGACCTTACTCTGGGGCACACCAGTAATCACCACCCTTTCATCCAAGTGAGTTCTGTCTACCATTGCCCTCTGTCATCTGTCATCTGTCAGTCAACCCATTTGTGATCCCATTCACCATCCTGGGACCCATCCGCAGCATGTTTACTTACTGATAAGCCCCCTAAGAGGAACTATAGCATAGGCTTTGCTGAGATCTGGCCAATACTACTGGGGCCACTCAGGTGTATCAGAATTATCCTGCAATCACACTGCAGGTTAGATGTAGACAAACACCAAAGGTCAAATCCTGGGAGGAGGAATAGCCTGACAAGGCATTGTACTGGCGTCTCTGTAAAAGCTCAACCAAACAGGACTATGAACAGATAACTGACTGCAAGTGCAGTTAGTGACCCACAACACAGTGCGACACTGCTGATCAGGTGTAGCCACAGGCTATAAGTCACCACCTATGATCATCACCCCTGTCCCCAAATGCACCATCTGTCAGGTGTAGCTATCAGCCATGTCATGTCTGGAATGCCAACCTGTATCCACATGCATATGCTGACAGTGCAAACATGTACCCACATTTAGTAGTCTGTTCTGCCAGACTGACACACAGCACTGCGAAATACCAAACACCATCCATCTACCTAATCCCATAAAATGGAGAACAGTGCTACCTCTCTTCAGGACACTTACACAGGGTTGAAACAGGTAGTAGCCATGGATATCTGTCACAGAACACGTAAGGTCAGTCTGTAAACAGCATACACATGTGCACATGATGCTTTGGAAAGTTGCTGTGGGACATGGCCGAGGTGTGAAAGCAATAGTGTGGGCCAAGTATAGCACATAACTGCTCAGACTGGCCACATGACCCACATCATGTGCCATGTAATACCCTCACAGTGATCTGTGACAAGACAGCATGCAGTACAAAAGTACGACCGAAGGCAGGTGCAAAAATGTGGTAACATGGGCATCTCCATGACATGCCTGTGTGATGACATGGAGGTTCTGCCCAGTAGTGACGGTTGTGTGGCTGTGAAGGGGTGATAATGTGCAACCTTAAAGGACCCACTAGCTGCAGCCTGCAACCAGAATATCATGCCAAACACGTACCCATGAGCGGTGTGCTGTAGTGTTGCTACTGGTATGTTTGGAGCACCACAGATGGCATCTATCCCTGTTCCCCCAGGTGGAGGATCTGCGAAAAAAGGGTCAGGAGATGCACCGGAGGCAGCCAGAATTCCTCCAGCGGCTGCAGGAGGAAATGATACCATCTGCAGATGGTGAGTAATGCAGCATGTATGTGACACAACAGCATATGTGATGTACGGGCCATGGCCAAATGATCCTGTTGGACAGCACCAGCAGGCATATGTTCATGCACTGTACACTAAACAGGATATTCCCTGCACATGTATCCATGTATGTGCTAGCACGCCTGGCGTGGGGGAATGGGGCACTGTCCAAATCATATCGGGGTACACATGAACATGCAGATCCTGACATGCTGCTTCAGATCCATCGTATGGACCTGTTGGCCACCCCCCAGTCCACACCTATAGTTATGTGCTCATGCAACATGTGCATAGTTGCTGTTGTCATGCAACAAATGCACATTTCAGAGATGGCGATGGCACAGCATACATGTACTGAATGGCATCACACCCTTCCCAGGGTTAACATCACACACACACATCTGAATGACACTGGATCATGCATATACAGTAGAGGCCACATTTTGCCAGCAGGTGCCTGGTAGCAAAGGCCTGTACCTATGGTGCTGTCTCCTGGTCATTGGAAACACCAGCCACCCAACAGTCCCTCTCACATTCCTAGCTGAAATTCAGGAAAGCAGACAGGACCATGAGGATCTAAGGCCCACATCTGCCTCATCTGCACCCACCCATTGACCCATCAGGCATGTGCGTGTTGGTAAACCTCTGCTGAATGCACAAGCCTAGTTGCTGTATCCCAGGGATGCCCTGTGTCCAGGCCAGCCCCCATTGCATGAATTTCCCATGTGCACATACCCCTTTATAGGGCTCAGGACTGTACCGTGCTGTTGTCACCCTGTCCTATCTAGCCATACACTCTGCCCCATCCCATGGTCCTTGCCTGGTTTCCCCATTGTTGCTGGGATGAATTACTGCTGCCTGAAACAGAAAACAGCTGTGGCCACATAATGGATCCCCGCACACATACCCCCGCCACCCCAGTACCCCATCCCTCCCCATCTGGCCAATATGCCAACCTGCCACATCACTGCCCAACCCTCTCCAGTGGAACATACATCCAACTGTCACCCATGACCTGCCTGTCATGTCCCACTGACACACCGAGCTGCCACAAATATCACCACAAAAACACCACTAGGGCACCTATATGTACCCTTGCCACCCAGACAGGTCAATATATGTTTTCACCCCCTCACTGATGTACACTACCTGTGGTCCAGCAGTCACCCCAATGGTCTGCACAGCCCTCTGATGTGCCAGTCATCTCTGCTGTCCTCAGCATGCTGGTAGCACCCCTGGCCAGCTCACCTCACAGTCCCCACAGACCTCAACAGATGGCTGCCAGACCTTACCTGATGATGTATGTATAAATGCACACTGAGGGTCACCCCCCCAGGGCATACCATACACATGCTGATGGGGTGCTAACACTATCTGGGCTCCCCTTCCCACTGTTCTGTGCCGGCACCACAGGGAACATCTTGTGGCCCTGCTTTGGAGGGCTGACATCTAGGGTGGGTAGGCCAGGTTGCCACCTAGCCACTAACAGACCAGCAGGCCTCCAGCCCTCCATGCAGCTGCCAACACTGGCTGGTCAACTCTCAACCCATTGTCTGTCATATCCACACCCCTTGGATGCATCTTGTGTGTGCAGTTAATATCCTGTTTGATCTGAGGGACTGCATGCCCCGATGTGCATGGCTTACCTGCTGCATGGTTGGTGGGCCCACAGGTATGTACAAGGCTTGCAGGCATTTTGGCAGGTGACAGCTGCCCTGTGGACAATGAACATGTGGCTGATGTTCCATTCCAGAGATGGAGCAGGAGACCCATCAGATGCAGACCAGCAGCCAATGGTGGCCGGGGAGGAGGAGGAGGAAGTGGCACCCACAGAACAGAGTGGGGCAGACACCATCTGGGATATGGGGGAGGGGGAGGTGGAGGTGGAAGGCAAGGAGAAGGAGGTGGAGGGCGAGAAGGCAGAGGAGGAGGAAGAGTAGGGCGAGGAGGAGGAGGGGTGAGGAGGTTGTGTGGCAGGATGAACCCCTGGAGGCGTGGGATGTGGAGGGGGATAAGGACTGGGTGAAGTGGGGAGAGGAGGAGGGGCGACCAAGGGTCTGCATTCCCACACCATCAGCAGGCCATCCTGCCACACACACCCAGACGTGTGCACACACCTGGGACCCAGGATTGCAGAGGACCCTGGGGGTCCCTGCCAGCTGCCCCATGGTCCTGCAGCAATGGCAGGGTAAGCTGCAGGGGTGGCAACCAGTGTCCCAGCCACAGAGTGGGCGGAAGCCTCCATATCTTTATCTTTATCTTTATTTCAACATTTGATAGACCGCTTTGGCCGAGACAATAAAGCGGTGTACAATAAAAATCAAGGTCAACACTGCAAACTATAGAAAAAAGAACACCATAAAATAACAGGAAAGCAAAGAAAGGACAGGGCAAGCAATTAATGGCCACACATTTAGACCAAGGACTTCCAAAAGACCAAAGCAGGGAAAACAATCAAGGGGAGACAGGAAATACAATGGACATTGAACAAACAAACCATCAACAACTTCAGGGAGGAGTACCAGGAGGGAGATCAAAGGCTTGTTGGAACAGATGAGTTTTGAGTAGTGTTTTGAACTGGGGATAAGAGGGTTCTAGCCGGAGAGAAGGTGGTAATGCATTCCATAGTAACGGGCCAAGGAAAAAGAAAGCCGAATGCCGAGTTTGTTCCAGACGTGCTTGAGACGGAGAGGGTAAGGACAAACGATTAGCTTGGAGGGACCGAAGTTGATGATAAGGGGTATGGAGGGAAATAAGGTCAGCAAGATACAGAGGATTGTCAATATAAATAGTACGGTGTGTTAAGATGAGAAACTTATAGTGGAAACGAAAACGGAGGGGCAGCCAATGCAAACGAAGGAGAACGGGAGTAATATGATCAAAACGATGAGCAGAAGTGATAAGGAAAGCTGCAGTGTTTTGAATAGACTGCAAGCGCTGAAGCTGATAGCTCGGGAGATTAGCTAAGAGGATGTTGCAATAATCAAGTCTACTGATAATCAAAGCTAGGACAAGGGTGACCAGAGAACCAAAGGGAAGAAGGGAACGGACAGCCCTAATCTGACGTAAAACTGCGAACGAACGACGGGTAAGGGAAGAGATATGGCTATGGAAAGAAAGCGATGAGTCGAGAATTACTCCCAAATAATGGAAAGAAGAGACAAGTGGAATGGGGGTCGAACCAATCATGGGGGCAATGGTAGGACAAGAACCACTCAAGGACACCCACATAGCCGTGGACTTTGAAGGGTTTAAGTGAAGGAATTTCTGAGAGAGCCAAGAAGCGATATGGGAGAGACAGTTGTTAAATTGGGAGATATCCAGAGTGAGCGGAGAGGTATGACAAAGGAGGATGATGTCATCTGCATAGATATAAGAGGATACAGGATACTGTTGAATCAGAAGGGGCAAGGGAGCGAGAAAAATATTAAATAACAGAGGGGAAAGGACAGAGCCCTGAGGGACACCACAGGTGAGAGGGAGAGAGGAGGAGGAATGACCATTAGATTGAACGGTGAAAGAGCGAGCCATGAGAAAGGAGCGAAACCATTGTAAGACCGTGCCCCGCAGCCCTATATCAGATAGACGAGAAAGGAGAGTCCGGTGATCAATCATGTTGAATGCTGCAGAGAGGTCAAGGGAAACAATAAGAGTGATATCACCGCAGTCATGGGCGACATGCAATTCGTTTAGGAGCACCAAAAGAACAGTCTCGGTGCTATGCTCTTGTCGAAAGCCTGCTTGACGAGGGTGGAGAGTATTAGTGGCCTCAACGTAAGAGTTTAATTGTTCAAAAGCAAACCGTTCCAGAAGTTTAGCTAGGAAGGGGAGGTTCGAGACAGGGCGCCAATGGGACAAAATAGAGGGGTCAAGGGAAGACTGCTTCAGAAGGGGGCGCACAACAGCAGATTTCTACAGAGAGGGGAAAAGACCAGAGGAAAAGCTAGAATTAATAATGATAGTGAGGATTGGTATAAGTTGTAAAGAAGGCTCAGATAGCCAATGGGACGGAATCGGGTCTAACAAGCAGGTAGTCTTCCTTGATTTAGACAACATCTGTAGTAACTCTGCAGAAGTGACTGGATGGAAAGAGGACCAAGTGTGAGCAAGAGCTTGGTTAGGCGGAGAAGAAGAGGTAGGAAGGAGAACCAGGATAGTACAGAGCCCTTAAAACCAAGTGAGGACAGGGTATCGAGGAGAAGGTTGTGGTCAATAGTGCCAGAAGCAGCAGAGAGGTCAAAAAGGATGAGTTCAGAGTAAAGGCCTTTGGATTTTGCCAGGAACAAGCCACTGGAGTCTTTGGCAAGAGCCGTTTCAGTGGAGTGTAAAGGACGAAAGCCAGATTGTAAAGGATCCAGGAGGGCATGAGAGGAGAGGAAGGCAAGGCAGCAACGGTGAACCACGCATTCAATAGTTTAGAAATGAAAGGGAGGAGGGAGATGGGTTGATAATTAGAAAGACAGGTAGGATCAAGTGAGGGTTTCTTGAGGAGAGGTGTAACTACAGCATGCTTGAAGGCTGCAGAGACAGTTGCAGTGGAGCGTGATAGGTTGAGAATATGAGAGATGGAAGGGAGAACAATGGAGGAGATTGGGCTTGGGAGATGGGTGAGGTTAGAATCAGAGCAGCAGGTGGTGACTCTGGATGAAAAAAGAAGGTATGCAGTTTCCTCTTTGGAGATCACAGAAAAGGAAGAGAGGGTAGCAGAGGTAGAGGGGGAAAGTGGGGAAAGTAGGGAGTGAAGAGTAGGAGGAAGGTGGGGAGGTAGCTGACTTTGTGGGGAATTGGAGGTTGTTCCTGTGGATTTTGTCATGGAAATAGTCAGCTAGGGTTTGGGCAGAAAGGGAGGAAGGGGTCGGAAGTGGAAGCAGTTTGAGTAGAGAGCTGAGAGTAGTAAAGAGATGGCGAGGGTCAGAGACAAGAGAGTTAGTCAGATGGACATAATAGTCTTGTTTGGCAAGAGCTATGGCTGACTGGAAAGAGACAAGCATGAATTTGAAGTGAAGAAGTTCTGCAAGGGAGCGGGATTTGAGCCAAGCATGCTCAGTTGAACAGGCACAGGAATGTAGATAGTGGGTAGCAGATGAAAACCAGGGCTGGGGTGCAGTATGCCTCACAGGAAATGGCATGGGTGAAGCAAGAAGAGAGTGCAGCGTTACAGGAAGCTACTGCCTTGTCAACAGACTTAGATGACATAGTGTTGGAACGAGGTGAATAAACAGTGGAGGAGAGAACCAAAGAATCAGTAGCATGAAGATTTCTAAATAAATTGGAGGAGACAGGATGAGGCTGAGGTGGTAAGTGATGAAGAGTCAAGCTTAGCAGGTGATGGTCAGATAAGGGAAGAACTGAGGTACAGAGATTCGAGGTTAAACAACTAGAGAAAAAATACAAGGTTGAGACATTGGCCATGCTGGTGAGTGTGGGCAGTACAGCACAGCTGTAGGTCGAACGAGCAGGTAAGGGAATGGAGCATTAAAGCATAAGGATCAGAGGGGTTATCAACATGAATGTTAACATCCCTGTGAATAAGAGTGAGGGAAGAGGAATCCAGAAAGAGGGAAAGCCATGAGTCAAAGTCAGTGAGAAAGATAGAAATAGACTTTTCAGGAGGTCAATAAATGACAGCTACCCGGAGAGGTAGGTGAGTGAAAAGGCAGATGGAGTGGACCTCAAAAGAGGGAAAGGATTGAGACTGAGGCAGCAGGAGGGATTGGAATTGGCAGGAGGGAGAAAATAGAAGCCCAACACCACCACCATGGCCAATGGGACGAGGCGTGTGGGAGAACTGATAGCCACCATGACAGAGAGAGCAGTGACAGATGCCGTGTCTTCTGGGAGGTGCCAGGTCTCAGTTAGAGCAGGAAGTTGGAGAGCATTAGAGATAAAGAGATCATGAGTAAGTGCACATTTATTAGAGATGGAGTGTGCGTTCCACAAAGCACATGAGAAAGGGAGAGAAGAGGGGGAAAGGAGAGGAATATGAATAAGATTAGAGGTGTTGCATGAAGATCTCTTCTCAGAGTGTGACAGAAATCTAGGGGGGCCAGGATTGGGGTTGATATGTCCGGATGAGAGAAGGAGAAGGAATAGTACAGGGCAGAGAGGAGACAGTATGGTGGAAACGAGGGTGAGGTAGCCTTAGAGAGAGAGAGAAAGAGAGAGAGAGGTGATGCCTTAGAAAGAGAGAGAGGGAGAAAGTGGTAAAGCTCAAGAGCTGATGATAGGGTAGAAGGCAGAATGGAGAGGGAATAAGGATGGTAAAGGGGAGATAAGGAGGGGAGGAATGAAGGTGCTGGTAAGATGGGAGGCAATTAGGGAGTATGAAGAAAAGGCAGATAATGTGATGAGGAGCCATAGAAGAGGGATAGAGAGGAGGCCAGAAGAAATAGAAGTTGGAAGAGAGCCCAAAGGGAGTAGGTGCACCTGTGATTACGTGAGGTAATGAGCAGATGACAGCTATAAGAGACTGAGAGACACGGGGTGGGTGGGTTGAGGGGAAGGGAATGGGGTATACGTTATACCGCTGAGAAGAACTGAACGAAAAATGCAAAAAAGGGGGCAATGAGTTAAGGGAGCACACTAACAATGACAAACAAATAAATATGTAGAGAGAGACAGACGGGACTCGCAAAAAGCCAGCATATTCACTCACAAGAAGCAAGTAAAATTCACCTTTCCAGTAGAGCTTGTAAGAGGGGCACTTCTCTTCCCAAAGGACAGAGAGGCAAACAGAGCTAAGCACACATGGAAGTCAGGAAAAGGGGCTAAACAATACCTCAGCAGGGGGGAGGGGTTAATTAGGTAGAATTAGAGCAGAGACAGGAAAAAGGTTTTAAACTCTGCAACAACAGAGACCAAGTTAGATAGGTACTGATTTAAAGTAAATTTAATTAAATCAATTTAAATGTGTAGTTTTGTTTTACTGTAGCATTACATACATGCTACTGGCGTAGCTGCGGGGTATCACCCCTCTGGCCAACATTACTGCCTGTATGGCATGACCACACTATCCTTCCCCCCTAGCACCCCTTGCTGTTTCTGCTGCTGCTGCTGCTGCTGCTGGTGGCTGTTGCCTTGCAGACATGGCTGCCAGGACATCTGTGTGGCGGTGGATGGCTGCCACCATGGCCTGCAGCACCTCTGCCAATGCTCCCATTCCCTGGGCCAGCGTGATATGCACCTCACTGTTCCTAGCCATATGCTGGAAGAGGCCCTGCAGCTCCTGGTGGATACCTGTGGATTGATAGAAAGACTAGGGGACATGCAATGAAGCTACAGGGTAAACTATTTAATACAAATAAGAGAAAATATTTTTTCACTCAACGTGTAATCAAACTCTGGAATTTGTTACCAGAGGATGCAGTAAAGGCTGTTAGTGTAGCTGGGTTTAAAAAAGGTTTGGACAAGTTCCTGGAGGAAAGGTCCATAAACCATTATTAAGAAGGGACCCAGGATATCAATGCTTGACCCAATACAAGTATTGTGGAACCTGTGTCTTTAGGGAAACTGCTAGGTACGTATGACCTAGATTGGCCACTGTTGGAAACAGGATACTGGGCTTGATGGACCTTGGTCTGACCCAGTATGGCATATCTTATGTTATGTTCTTATGATGGCAGTGAATAGTGAGGCAATCTTCACACAGTTGCCCTGCTAACACATGCAAATGGGGGTTCAGGGATGACAGAGACCTGGCATTTTGGCAACATACGTTGTTTGTAGCAATCACAGGTCACGGTCTGCTCATGGTGGGACAGTAGCGTGTACATTCGATACCTCCCATGTCAGTACCTGCACCCTGTCACACCATGTGCCACAACATGCCACATAATGGTTTGTCACCAACCTGCAAGGTCTGCATGTGTTGTTGTGGTGTACTCATGCAGCTTATCCATCATGTACCTCAGCAGCTCTGTGGATGGCCTGGCGAATGTGCTCCCCTCAGACATCCCTGCTGCAGGGCCTGGTCCACTGTCCTGCTCCAGTCGCACTGGTGTGGTGTTGGTTCTTACCACATCTCCCTCACTGCTGCTGGCCATCCGGTGGAGGTTGATGTCATCTTCCTGCTCCTCACCTCCATCCTCTGGCTCTGACACCCACTGAGCAACACCGCCATGCACCTTGGCCCCATCTGGGCTCATGAATCCTGTGTGGGCAACCAGTGGTGCCTCACCCACAATGCCTTGGCCCCCTGCAACAATGTCACCATGTCACCCCTCCACCATAGTATCATCATCAGCATCTGCCACCTCCTCCAGTGTCATCTGTGTGTCACCTGGGGAAAGACAACAAACAGACATTACAGGTCACATCCTGGTCAATGCCCATCTCCAGGCAGGTGGACAATGTACTGTGCCGTGCTAATGTGTATACCTCCACTATATATGGGCTGTTATGTTGCAGCACATACACAATGGAATGAAGATGCTGGATCATTTAGATGTTTGGTCTTGTGCCCAACAATATTGGTCAAATTGTGGGGGGGTGACAACTATGATGCACCTTTTTGATATGCAGGACACACATTAATAATGAAAGTGTGTGTGTGTGCATGCAACTGTTTCAATCCCTGTTATGTGTGAACCCATACATAGGAACTGGCCCCACATACTAGCCACAAATACCACCTAATGAGCTGATAAGGATCCACCTGTGTGCAATGTATATCACCTGATCTGTGAATATGCTAGCCTTATGAATGTGTATGTTCCATAAGGCCTGTGACAAGGCAACAGCACCAAGAAGGCAACATGAACACCAAGGGCCACTCAGGACAGGTCAGATACAAGATTGAAGGGATATATAGATCACAATGGTCCTGCAACAGATCTCCCCATTGGGGATTATACCACAAAGCACCCTCACAGACATTGTGGCTACATGGGGAGAATGTGGCACCCCTACAACCCTGACAGGAGAGGCTGCCCACCCAAACCCAAAGATCAGCCAAGGATGACAATGACCAGATATGCTAGAAAGACACTATGGATAGCACTGAGGGAGCTGCACAGGTCCACAGTGGACATGGGGGTATATGTCCATGGGACTACCATAGGGCAGACACTCCACAGAGTGGAACCACATGGAACAGTGGCCCAGAGAGAGCAATTGCTTACAAAGGGACAAAGGACAACATGTTTCATATGTGCAAAAGGGCATGTGCAGATCACCCCCAACACATGGCTGTTGGTCATGATGGCAGATGGTTATGAGATGGAACCCTGAACCCTTGGCCCATCATGGGCAGCACCATGTATTGGGCAATGTAAGCATTTACTGTCACCCCTGGGCAACCATTCCCACAGTGAAGCATGGCAATGGCAGACGCATGCTGTGCTGATAGTATCATTGTCAGGGACAGGAAAGGTAGGCCGGTGTTCTGGATTGATGGTTGCCATCAAAGATACTACATTCATCATGGATGTCCTGTGACATTCAGCCTGAAATTGGGGAGCAGGACAATGACCCAACATATACTGCCAACTCCTCCCTAAACTGACACAAATGAATGGCATGGAGTGGTGTTGGCAAAGAGCACAACGTGGTCCAACTGGTATCCATGGCATCACTGCAGGTGTGCTGTGTAGCAACACATACCAGAAATGGATTAATGTGGGGCAGGGTGGCCTGGGGAATGGGGTCGCATCCCAATGCCCAGATGTGCATGCCTATTAGTGCCAGTCCCCAGGATAGTTGCAGCTGTAAGTGCAGCAAACAGTAACTCCACATTGTATAGACATTGGTGGGTGCACGCATCACTACAGTCCCACCATCATGAATTCACATGCCTAATTACTTTTCCGTGTCCCAGTGATGGATGTCTCACTCCGCAACACATCTTGGGATGTTGTGTACAGGACATGGTTTCAACCCCCTTCCCCCCGCCCATGCTGATTCTGGTTGTACTGTGACATGTCATGACTGACACACAGGGGATAGATACCTTAGCAATGCACTGTACATACATGTTGCCTATGTGCATGACACTGATGCATCAACTGCTGGGCACTCCACATTGGTGCATGCAAGGACACAAGGACACAGGTGTGTGGTGATACACTCCACCAGCTTCACAATGTGACATGGGTGGCATATCACCATTCTACATGCTGATCATGCCACCATGCCTGACTGGGTCCTCCCACACAACCACCCACATGTTCCCTGCTGCTACAGCATACATGCACGGTAGCACACCGCAAACATGTAGGATACATCTGTTGCCATTCACACTATGTGCTATAGCACATGTTCATCAGAACAGCACACAGTTCAGGACACAGTACACAGCTTCATGTACATGGTTCTGCCAAAGCAGGCCACCTGGCACTGACTGAGTAGCCCAATGTTTTGTTACATGATATTTCACCACACAATGTATCCTTGATATTCCTGTCAGACCATCCCACCCAGTACAGATTTGGTGGCCATTCCCACTACCCTCCTGTGCACCATGCATGCAACGGTCACACAGGCCATTGGGTCACACACATATGTATCTACATACATTCATGGTATATGTGTGGCCATATGGCCATCCATATCTACTGCGACACCCACCGGCTGGGCCAAGAGGCTGACAGTTGATAGGCGGCCTTACTGTCCTCTAGAATAAAAGTTCTTTACTCTGTAGGAATGAATTGTAGTTGAGGCAGGTGGTAAGGCTTTTGCAAGATTTTTATTATTTATACAATGGGGATTTTCAAAGGCACGCGGAGGTTCAAAACACAACAAATGCACTAGGATAACTTCTCCAAATGAAAGGATGAACACAGGAAAAACCAGGAGAAATGAAAAACAAAACTTTTCTTCTCTGCTGTTCTCTGCACTGCTCCGTGTGGTTACACACTATACTACAGCAGAACTAAACACAGCTGGTTTCACTTTCACCAAACAACGTCTTCCCAAACTCCGTTATTCTCAACAATGAATGCAGCACAGCTTTGCTCTCTTCTGAGTCACAGGTAAAAGCTACCTTATTAAAAGGCTTTTAAAACTCTCTCCTGTTTCACTTTCTTACTGTGGTATTCTTGTGAGTTAAACAACAGTCCATTGGTATAGGGAAATCATCACATTCAGGCACAGTGGTTTCTATCTGCATTTCCTCAATGCCATTAGAATTACCAAAGTCTTTCTCATATGTGAGGACTTCTTTTAGCTTCTCTCTCTTAAGAAACTGGTGGAAGTGATCCCACAGCAAGTCAGCCTTTTCAGGTGTTTTGGTGCTAGGGGTTTGAATCCTCTCACTAGAGAATAGTTTCTGCAGTGCCCCTAATTTAGAAGCTTCACAAACGTCAGAGTTATCTGGTCTGGAGTTTGCAGCAGGTACTAGGCTTTCAATCCAACGTTTCACAGTAGAGGGGGAGGGTTCCAGCTCCTGCTCATTAAAACTAGCCTTTATCTCTTTTGCCAATTTATCAGATATAAAATGGTCAGTTTTACCTTGAGGCTGTTTCTCTGTGTCAGCACTGGTGCTCTTTCCACCTCTCCAATACTCCCAGCTGTAGCAATTGTTTGACTGGCCTGCCCGGCTTCTCCAATTGTCTGTGCTTTTACCTTTGAATGCTGGCTTTGTCTGAGTGCGTGCCTTTCCCTTGGCACCTTCTCTCACACAGGCTGTTCTGCCTGGACTCTCTGGTCTCAGACTCTGGTCTTGGCTTTCTCTTGCCTTCCACCTGGCTCTCTGGATATTTTCCTGACCAGCTTCCTTGTGGGTTCTCCAATCGGTTCTACAATCGGTTCTGTCCCCAGGTCTGTAATCGGGTCTCTCCTCGGGTCTCCAATCGGGTCTTCCTTCGGGTCCCCAATCGGGTCTCTCTTCCTTCCTTCTGCACATGGTTTTTAACCCTGGCTTCCTGCTTCTTTGTGACCAATCAGGAAGGGGGTTAGTCTCCACCCTTGCACTAGGGCGTGGTTTGCTTCCTACAGGGAACTGCCTTTTTCTCTGACATGGGCTGAGTTTTCCTTGTAGCTGTGCATTGTCATCCGTTTCCATAGGGATTTCTGGATTCTCTTCTGTGTCCATGCTTTCCACCAGGCTTTCACCATCACACTACAGGATGTGTCAATTGCTTGCACAGGACAGCATGTGTGAAGGATGAACAGAGTTGCATTGGCCAGAACAGTCGCATGTTTATGTTTATTTTTATGTTTATTGAGGCTCTTGCTATACCGCACCTTCATTACACCAGGGCATTTTACAAATGAAAATATACAAAGGGGGAATGGCCAAGGACCAAGAAGGGAAGTGTACTCCAATATCTGATAGGAGAGTATCAGAACAGGCTAGAGGCAAAAGGTAAAGAGGAGAGAGAGACAGGAGAACATAACTATTAGGTATATGGGGGGGCATCAGAGGCTGGGAGGTGAATCAAATGCCAATTGGAAGAGGTGGGTTTTCAGGAGATTTTTGAAACTGGTATAGGAGGGTTCCTGATGCAACTCAGGAGGGAGGAAATTCCAAAGGGAGGGGGCAAGGGAAAAAAAGCTGACTTGCGAGTAGACTGAAGGTGAGCATGAGAGATCGAAGATAGTATGAACGGACTAATATGAACCAAGCAGAGACTACAAGTGGGAACATGCAACTGGAGAAGATCTGCCAGGTACTGGGGAGAGTCTGTGTATATGACATGATGGGACAGAGTGAGAATTTTATAGCGGATTCAGTATGCAAGAGGAAGCCAGTGGAGTTGGATGAGACTTGGCGTAATAGGTTCTCTGCGGGATGTATATATGATGATCCTAGCAGCCATATTCTGTATCAGTTTGAGCCAATGCAATTGTGTCTGAGTTACACCAGCCAAAGCGAGATTACAGAGGTCCAGTCATGACATTACTAAGGATAACAAGAGGGTGGTCAGTGCCTGGGAAGTCAAAAATGGGCAGATAGCTCTAATTTGGCATAAGGAGTGACGAGAAAGGACAGAGATGTAGTCATGGAAAGTGAGTGAGGGATCCAGGGTCGCACCATGTTAGCAGATTATAGATACCAGGGGGATAGTAGTGTTGGCAAGGACAGGAGCAGACGTGTGGCTGGTATGTGGCTTGCAGCCATTGTGCACATGGGTTGAGCCCAGGGGAGAGTAGAGCTATGCATTGTATGGAGGGTGGGGTGGTCAGTGCCCTTGGGTCACAATGATGCCTGACGTGTTGTTTCAGAATTATGTGTCTACATGTGACCTTGGGGGCTACATGCAGGCCCACGTGCCTACAATGGTGGGTAGCAAGAGGTGGCTGTGAGGGGAACCTGCAGGGGTGTGGAACCTGGAATGGTTGTAATGTGTGGCTAGTTGGGATCACCCCCACTACCCATGACCATTGTGTCCAGCACCTGTTTGCAGTGATTGTACACCAGTGTGATGCACCTTGGCCTGGCTAATATAGCCAGATATTGCATGGGCATGGACAGAAACATACTCAGAAATATAACCATGGGAGCTCCACACCTGGACATGATTCGATAACTACCGGCACACGGGTGGGCTGTGTCCAGCTCTGGGGGCAGTCTGTGGATGTAGATGGCCACCAGTCTCTCTGCCAGCTGTTGTTCCAGGGCAGAAAGATTGGCTCCACTGGGTCAGCCACCACCAATGCCCATTGCATGCTGACCCTCGTCTGTGATGTGTGCTCTGACAGAGCATTTTATATCATTGAACCTCTTACGTAGGCTCTCACAGTCCCAGTTTGGTCCACCGACCTCAGAAACAGCTTGCTGGATACATTCCCCTTAGCACATTTCTGGTGCTGACAGGGGTCTGCGTGCTCAGGTGCTCATAGAACACCTCATAGTGCTCAAGCACATTTGCAAGGAGTACATCATTCTCCTCTTGTGAGAAGCACATGGTCCTCTTACATGCTTCCTCAGGCACATGCTTCTTCTTGCATTTGCCAGCACTGGGCTTAGCAAGCTGTTGCTGTTACTGCTGTATCACCCCAGATGGGCCAGCTTGTTCCTCTTCCAGGGCCTCGGCTATCAGCATCTTCGAATCAGGCTGCTCCTGTGGCACCTGCTCCAGCCCTTCTCCCTGTGTTTCTCATCTGACAGAGGCCTGCTGTTCTTTGCCTTTGTCCCTGTGTGCATTTTCTTTTTGCATTTTATCAATGCTTGACAGCAAAGGCACAGCTCTTGCTGTGTTCTCCCAATACGAGTATCTCACTGTGTTTTGCAAGCACCACCGCATGGCACAAGTACAAGGCGCCTAAACCCGTTTACACATGTGCAGGGTGCCTAATGTTGACGTTCTGCACCTTATGCATGAAACAGGGTGCCTCGTGTTGATGTTCCATGCCTTCCGCATGCGCAGGGTGCCTTATGTTTACATTCCATGCCTTCTCCATGTGCAGGGCACCTCATGTTTATGTTTTGCACCTTCCGCATGCAGAGGGCACCACACATTGACATTTCATGCCTTCTGCATGTGCAGGACACCTCATGTTTATGTTACGCACCTTCTGCATGCGCAGGCGCAGAGGGTGCCTTCACAACATCCAATTAGCGCCACCGCTCGTGTGTGGTGACTGAGGCCCAGGTGTGTGGTGTTTGTTCTCATCAGTTGCCCATCCCCTCCCTTTTCCCCCACAGTCTCTATTTGAGGCAGAGTGAATTTGCTGATCCTGTCGTCCAAAATGGCTCACTTATGCTTTGCTGCGAGTGTTGTCCAATGATTGCATGATGAGGGAGAACAGCGGTTGCTTGATGAGGAAGATTGTGTCCAAGGGAGAATGGCAATGGGCAGGGGTCCAGACCCACAGCAACACAGACCTGCAGCTGTGGAGGGTCCACAGGCCAGGTATGGGGCACCACGGTGCCACAGACATGCAGAGGTCTGCCCCAAACAGCCTCACCTCTACAGGCCCAGGGCCATGCTCCAGGGCATGTGTGAAGACCAGGTCATCTCCCTCTATCACCTGAGCTATTAGAGAGCTCTATGAGGATCTAAGATCTGACCTCGAGCCTCTTACTGGCCAATCTCATGCCATACCAGGGTTGGTCAAGCTCCTGAGTATCCTACATTTCTTTGCCTCTGGCTGCTTCCAGACATCAGTGGCTACAGTTGGTGGAATGAGCCGGCCCACATTCTCACACTGTCTCCATCAGGTACTGCAAGCCATGATCAGCCGGGTAAGAAATTACATTGTATTTCCTGATAGTAGGCAACAATGGGGGGCCCTAAACCAGGCATTTAAGGGATTGCAGGGATGCCACATGTGATTGGAGCTATTGATTGCACACATTTTGCCCTGGTCCCACCCAGAGAGAGGGAGGCAATGTTCTGCAACCGCAAGCATTACCATTCCCTGAATGTGCAGGTTGTTTGTGATGCAAATATGCATATTCTGAATGTGGTTTCTAGGTTTCCAGAGTCCACCCATGACTCCTATATCCTGAATCATTCAGCACTATTCCAACAGTTTGAGAATGGACAGTATGAGAACTGTGTCCTTCTGGGTGAGTAGTTTTCTATCTACTGTGCGCATACTGTTTATGTGATACGGGGTGCATGACTACTATCACAGATAGGGCAGGTTCACTTGTGGTTTTGGGTGGAGCCTTTATGTCAGGATATCTCATGCTAAGAACAACACATGGGCTACTGCAGGAATACTGTTTTTATCTCTGACTTGCTACACACTGGTGTTTCTGCTATGGCACATCAAAGCACAGCCAGGGCATTCATGCCTTTCTGCAGCTGCATTACAACTGCACATAGTACTCCCTTGTTTCATATGTCGGTTATTTGGGTTGTGGGATTCTGCACAGTCTGGTACTTGTAGCTGCAGTCTCAGCATGTCACTGTCTCCAGAATGATGTGCACGTCACTGTTTGTGTTCTCACAATGATATGTGCATGCGATTTCTTTTGACTATGTGGTTGGTGGGACCATGAAGCCATGAGGTTTAGATCAGTATTCCAAGCTCTTGTTCTATTTGAATTTTATTTGAGCCTCTACAGGTATCTGAACATGTGATGCGGTCATCATATGCTATTCTGCAGCATGTGCTGGGCAGAAGATCTGCTGGTTACACCTCTCATGACCTTGATATCCATATTTCCATCTGCCAGCCTTTGTGGTGTATCCCTATTTCTATCTCTTGCCAATCACTGCCTGTAGAGGTACTTGCAGAGCTGGAACGCTGATTAACAGGTGTTTGTTGCCCTTGATGAGCAATTGACCTGTGCTTGATGTCACATGCAGCACCTTGCATAATGTTCCCCTGTGGTCAGGGAGGCTGTGTAGGGCACTTCTGGAAGCAGTGACAGAGCAACAGCAGATGTCACCAAAACACACCTTCTGGAGGGAACTGAGGGGCCTGTCCAGTATGCAGGTGTGCTGTTTCCACAAGGTCCTGTGCTTTGGAGGGGTCTGCACTACCATCATCACACAACTGCAGTTTATCTCCCATCAGTGGCAGCCTCAGAGGGATACACTCAGCCCCCATCTCATCTATGTACAGCTGCTTAGATGATTTGCACCAATTTTCCCTCCATCAGGTAGATGTATTCATGTGTAGGGCACTGGCATCATGGGGTTATGGCCATTTTAAGCCTCCCAATGCCCAATGCACCTGTGCCCCACATTGGAACTGTGATACTGCTTTCCTGAACAATAGCACTCCTCACCTCAGCAACTGTACACAAGTGAGGTGTGGCCTGGCAGGCTTCCTTTACAACCAATCTGACATGCACAGCTCTCCTCAAGGGTAGAGGGGGGAGGCCAGGACTGGAAATGATCTGTTGGTGGGGGCCTCCAGGATAGGGGTTGTAGGTTGTGGATGCTAGGTAGACCCGGGAGGTGTTGGGAGCTGATGTTGGGGGAGGGCTAAATTGTGATGGGGCGGGAGGGGGGTTGAACATGCAGAGGGCAAATATTATTTGGTTGGGGTCAGGTAGGGCTCTATAATTGTCTGTGTATTTGGAGTGAAGGTGCAGACTGTGGGTGGTAGGGTGACATCTGAATGACCCAAACACAGGGATTAGAGGAAGCTATGCAGTAAAGACCAAAGGGGATGGCTGAGTATATTGTAGCAGATATAGAGGCAAAATTGCAGATAACTAGATGTGAGAGGACAGGACAAACAGACCGCAGACTTTGGTGAGCTAACAGAGGACATGCTGACACCAGATGAAGGTGACTGGACCAATTCACATGACTGCTCACATTTCCCAAATGCAAAGGTTAAAGCATACCTGTTGTCTACATGGTGTTTGGCTCCACTTTGTCTGGTTTGGTATATGTGCACCATTCACCTCTTGGCATTTGGCCTACTCCCTGAGTCACTTACCTAACATTGTTCTCATTCCAGTGTTGTTGTACATTTCTGATTTTGTTTTTTTGGGTAACCAGTTTCATTGTTGTCTTTCAGTTTGCACATTCTGATCCCTGCTTTTTGGTTTTCAGATGGACTATGATTATTAGCATATTTAACACAGCTGAGGTGGGCTGGTCATGTTGTTAATGTGACAGTGGCACTTGTTCTCTTTCACCAGTAGGTGATGTGTTTTTGTTTTTTGAGATGTGTAGCTTCAATATTTGCAGTGATGTGTTGTGCTAGGTAGAGTTCGGTCCTCCATAACTGGTGGTACTACATTTGTATATCGCAGGGTTTTGGTGTGTGTGTGTGTGAGAGAGAGAGAAGGGGAAGGGGAAGGGCAGGCTGGAATGGAGAGGTACAGGCATGTACATCCAGACATTGTGAGTGCACATATGTTACTTGGTGAACTGTCACATTTTCTTTCTGCAGGTGATGCTGGATATGGGTGTCGGGCTGTTTGCTGACCTCTGTGCATTTTCCATCATCACCTGTAGAGATAAGGTACAATGAGGCCCATGCCTCCACCCACTCTGTCATCGAGTGCACCTATGGCATGTTAAAGAGTCGCTTCAGGTATCTAGATAAGACTGGTGGGGCCTTGCAATATCGACTCATGACTGTGACACAGATAATTCTGACCTGCTGCATGCTGCACAACATTGCTCTCAGGCACAATATCCCAATCGACATTAATCCAGATCTGGAAAATGATCCTGTGTGCCCTCCTGTGGGCACAGCAATCCGGCAACGTCTAATCGAGCAGTCCTTCTCATGTAAGTATTGTGTATGTGAGGAAATGCATATGCGTACAAATGTGCATAATATCCTGCGTGCTTCAGGTCTACAACCTAATATATGTATGTCTGCTGTGTTTGTGACTGTACAGAATCTGTTTGGCAGGCTATCACTCCTGCTGGTGTGGTGAGGTACCTAATTGGGCCAAGAGGAATCCTGGAAATGTTCATCTGTCATGTTGGAACGTTGTGTACTCTGTCATTTTCAGATGGGAAAACGCAGATTCACACAAATAAGTTGAACTGAAAAGCAAAGTTACTTACCTGTAACAGGGGTTCTCTGTGGACTACAGGATAAGTCAGCCACACCTGGTGACATCGTCCGGGCTGTGCCGTAGATGCGGAAGTGCTCTCCAGAGCTAAGAAAGGTGAACCTTTCTGAGCACGCCCAGGTAGCCCACCTCACCGGCCCACCCCCTAGCCAGGCCAGTGTTTTCCTAGCTAGTCTTATTGGCTAGGGGGCGGTCGCTTAGGTTGACCTCCTCCAGGGGAGGTGGGTGGGATTGTGTGGCTGACTTATCCTGTAGTCCACGGAGAACCCTTGTTACAGGTAAGTAACTTCGCTTTCTCCATGGACTAGCAGGATTGCGTCAGCCACACCTGGTGTCTCCCCAAATGCAGGTGTGTGCTGAGGTGGAGGAGGGAAGCGTGAAGGCTATGGAGACCAAGTCAGGTGAGTTTTAGTCAGGGCAGTTTTAATGAATAGATTAGTGATCGTAATATATCGTGCAACTGTGCAACGAGTAGCAATAACAGTGCAAGAGGCAACATGATAAGCAGCAATAATATTAGCATAGTATCAACAATGGTGCAACGGGCAACATGATAAAACAATGGTGCAAGAAGCAACATGATAGCAACAATAATACTAGCATAGTAAGCAATGATAGACATAAGGACACAGCGCAGCATTCAGGTGCAACAGGCAGCCATGATGTGCAAGTGTTCAAAGTTTTGCAAAATTCCTTGAGTCAGGTCAGCCATTTAGGCTCAATAACCTCTAGCAGTCCCGAACTATCCAGCCCCTGATGAGGGACCACTGGTAACGGCCGTAGTTCCTTCAACACCTGGAGAGGATGGCCGTGCCAAGGGCGCAGTCCTCCTGAGACCTGAGGTCGAGGCAGTAGTGCCTTTGGAAGGTGTGCGGAGAAGACCATGTGGCCACTTTGCAGACATCGATCAGCGGGACGGAGCGTAGGTTGGCTATCGAGGTGGCCAGTGCTCTGAGCTGATGGGGGCCAACTCTTGGCCGTGACTGTGCGCTGGTTGCGTCGAGGCAATAGGAGACGCAGGCAGCCACCCAGTGGGAGAGTGTCCTTTTGGTGACGGGCCTTCTGGGCCTGTTAGAGTTGAAAGACACGAACAGTTGTTCTCCCTGCCGGATGTGCTGTGTTCTGTGCAGGTAAATCCTGAGAGCTCGGAGGCAGTCCAGGGTGTGCAAGCGCCGTTCTTCGGCTGAAGCGTGAGGCTCTGGAAAAAAAGAGGGGAGCTCAATGGACTGATTGATGTGGAAGGCAGATGGCAACTTAGACACGAACCTGGGGTTTGTCCTCAGGGATGCGCAGTCTTGGTGCAAGCTGCATATAAGGAAGGTGCGACACCAGCACTTGTAGCTCGCTGATCCTCCAGGCGGACGTGATGGTTATCAACAACAGTGTCTTCCAGGAGACAAACTTCATGTCTGTGGACTGGAGTGGTTCGAAAGGTTCCTGCGTTAAGCATTGGAGGACAGTGTTGAGGTCCCAAGGTGGAACCAGGAGCCTGACTGGGGGTTTGAGGTTTGCCAGTCCCTTCATGAAGCGGGCTGTCAGGGGCAGTGCTGCAATAGAATTGGCTCCGGCTGGCAGTGCATGAAAAGCTGCTATCGCGGAGAGGTGGACCCAGATGGATTGTGTCTTCAGGCCGAGGTTGGATAGAGAGCTGAGGTACTGCAGGACAAGTGCGAGCAGGCATATGGTTGGATCTAGGCCACGTGCCACACACCAGATGCTGAACCTCTTCCATTTGAGGCCATAGGACTTTCTGGTAGAGGGTCTTCTGGCCACTAGGACCACATCCTGTACCTCGGCGGGTAGGTGGAGGTCCACGAGGTTTAACCGCTCAACCTCCAGGCAGTGAGAGCGAGGGCTTTGAAGTTGGGATGCCACATGGAGCCCTCGTTCTGTGTCAGGAGGTCCGGTATTAGAGGCAGGCGAATGGGGGCTCCGTGTGACAGGCGTATCAAGAGGGCAAACCACATCTGTCATGGCTAGTGAGGGACCACTAGGATGGCCTGAGCTTTGTCCTGCATGATCCGTTGAAGTGTTGCTGTGATGAGGGGGGGTCGGAGGGAAGGCGTACACCAGAGACCATCCCCCCCAGCACACGTCGAATGCATTCGCTGCCAACCTCTTGGCCGATGGGTGCCTCGAGCAGAACAGGTGGCACTTTGCATTCTGCTCGGTGACAAATAGGTCGATGCTGGGCGTTCCCCAGTGGCGGAAGAGGTGGTCAGAGACCTCCGGGAGGAGAGTCCATTCGTGTGGTTTGTCAGACGGCTGCCTGGGTGAGAATCTTCACACTCTTGGCAAGTGCATATTTCTATATGATTTGCAAGGTATTGTGGGCAATGTAGTTCATTCACACCAGACACAGCTGCTGACAATAATTTAGTTGTGCTCTTGGGTAAAGCCAATAAGATATTATTTATGGGGTCATTTCTCCCAACACAGATATGCTTGGTAGCACATAAATTAGGTTACTTGCTTTCAGTGTTAACTTGGAAAAACAAAGTCAAAATCAGGAAAACAACAAATGAAAAGCCACAAAGCAAGAAACAAACTGTTCTTTTCAGGTTAACTTCTGATTACTTCCCACATAGATACAGAAGTGATTCTCTCCTAGCTCACAAGCAATTAGGTAAGGCTTAATTGCTAGCAGTTATCCAGCTGAAACCCCTTAGCTGGCTTGCTTTGTACTGTGTGGGTCAATTCCTGCTTCAGGAGCTTTTCTGAGTAAATTAAAGAACAAATTTGTATTTCTTTGTGATGGTTGCTGTACTTTATAACAGAAAGTTACCAACGGAGTTTAGATAGAGAGCAGTCCATATAAACAGGATCCTCATCTGCTATTATTCCCCCTTGTTCAACAAGCATGGGTTCAATATCATGGATTGGCACAGATGAATCTCTCAATGGAGCATTTTCAGGAGAATACTTGTTTCCCTGCTGTCTTTCAAGGTTATAGCTAGGGCATAGATCAGTGTTCATACCTGAGCTTCCATTGCTGCTAGAGTTCCTCTCTATATAGCCTGGCCAGTATGTAGTCCAGTTCTTATGTCCAGCCTTCCAATCCAGATCCCTGGACACTGGATCTCTCTTCACATACCTTCTGGCACAGGTCTTAGGGTCCCTTCCACGTGCAGCCGTCTCCCTCACAGGTAGCGTCTGGAGATTCCTAGCTCTGCAGCACCATTCCTCTGGCTTTCCCCAGTCCAATGGTGTATGCTGGCCCTTGGAATACCTCCCAGTATACGTACTGCTTTGGACTCTTCTAGACCTCTCAAAGGCTTTTCTCCTCTTTCTTCCAGAGGGTTTCCTTGCCTCTCTGTCCGTCCGGTTTGGCTTCTGCTTCTGATGATCCTTCAGATGAAACTGATGATCCTTCTCTGGATATCCAAGGTGATCATGAAGATGGTCATCTGTAGAATAAACTCTACTCTTATTCTGCTTAGATGAGTGCTCCTCCCTAATACAGCGCAGCTGTGCTGAATCAGGCCCTGCCCTTTGAGATGAGTGCTTAGGGATTACCTCATAGCCCTCCTGATTGAACACACGTTTCCCCACTTCAGCTCCTCTAATGGCTGTTGGAAACCTGGTGCATTCTGGTACTGGTAGTCTTTTATGGGAAAATTCTGTTTTCTTATTTCTACCAGAACTGACAGGTTGCTTGTTCAGAGTCACTTCACCTTTCCTATAGCTCCTTCCTGAGCTATGATAAGCTTCCTTATCACATACCCCCCTGCTTAAGTTATTACGGACTGGTGTAACTGGTGAAACTTCTTCTCTACAGTCCGTAATCCGGGAAAGGGCATCCGCATTCTTGTGTAACTTCCCAGCACGATGTTCAACTTGAAAATCAAATGCCTGTAAGGCCATGTACCAGCGTGTCAACCTGGCATTGTGGTTCTTCATTTGCTGCAACCACTTAAGTGGGGCATGGTCCGTGACCAACTCGAACTTTCTCCCTGTAAGGTAAAACCTTAACGCCTCCACTGACCACTTGATAGCTAAACATTCTTTTTCTATTGTGGAATACTTTTGTTCAGCCGGTGACAACTTCCTGCTCAGGTACATCACAGGATGCTCCTCCCCATCATGACACTGGGATAGAACCGCTCCTAGCCCTACATCCGATGCATCGGTTTGAACCAGAAAGGGTTTCTTGAAGTCCACCCCTTTCAGTACCGGTCCTGTACACAATTTTCCTTCTAAGACTGAAAACGCTTTTTCAGCTTCAGGTGTCCACTTTAGCTGGTTTGGACAATTCTTCCGCAGCATATCCGTGAAAATTGCACTTTTCTCTGCGAATTGCGGTATAAACCTGCGGTAGTATCCAATAAGTCCTAAGAAACTTCTTAGTTGTTTCTTTGTTGTTGGAGGAGGAAAATTCCTGATGCTATCTACTTTACTCATTAGAGGTTTAATTTTTCCTCTTCCCACTAGGTGGCCCAGGTATTTTACCTCCCTATTTGCAAAGGCACACTTCTTCGGGTTTAAAGTGATTCCCGCTTGCTTCATGGAGCACAAGACTGCCCTGATCCTCTTCAGATGCTCCGCCCAGGTGTTACTATGGATTATGACATCATCCATATATGCAAAAGCATAATTTTGGTGGGGTCGAAGTACCTGATCCACTAACCTTTGGCAGGTAGCCGCTGCTCCATGCAGTCCGAAAGGCATCCTCTTGAACTGGAAAAGGCCAACGGGGGTGCTGAACGCAGTCTTCGGCTTCGACTCCCTGGTGAGAGGGATTTGCCAATATCCTTTTGTCATATCAAGGGTGGTTAAGTATTGAGCCTGTCCCAGCTGGTCCAACAGCTCTTCAATTCTTGGCATTGGATATGCATCAAAAACTGATATGGCGTTTACCTGCCGGAAGTCAATACAAAATCTTAAAGATCCATCAGGCTTCGGCACCAGGACTATGGGGCTATTCCAGGGACTCTTTGACTCCTCTATTACTCCCATGTCCAACATCTCCTGGACTTGTGCCACTACTTCCTGTCTTTTGGCTTCAGGCAAGCAGTATGGCCTTTGACGAACTAATTTCCCAGGTGGAGTTATTATTTCATGGGCAACCAAATGTGTCTCCCCAGGTATGGGTGTCAACACATCTGGGAATTCTTTAAGCAACTTCCTAATTTCTTCCTGTTGTACCACTATCAGGTCCTCACTTATTTGGGGCTCTGATGTTTCTTTACAATCAGATACCTGGGGTCCCAAATCTTCCTCTTCATTCGCCTCCCTCTCTCGGGCACAGGTGGCAGCTAGGCTTTTAACCCCTTTGACATCAGTAGAACCAAAGCCTTTGGTTCCACGTTCAGAATTCTCCAGGGATGTGACCTCCTCCACAGGTGGAAAACCCAGCCTCTCACAGATCAATTGGGCAATTCTGTCTCCTGTCTTCACGTGATAATCATTCTGTCCAAAATTAAATAACAGAACTTTAATATTGCCCCTGTAATCGGGATCAATTACTCCCGCACCCACATCGATGAAATATTTAAGGGCTAATCCGGACCTTGGGGCTACTCTCCCATAGCATCCAATAGGTATTTCCACTTGGAGACCGGTGTCAACCAGGGCTCTCCCTTGGCTAGGTACAATCACATTTTCTATGCTGCACAGGTCAAACCCAGCAGCTTGAGGGGTTGCCCACTTAGGAGCTTCGGCCTTCTCTGTGACCCTATGGTACTTTAGGACGAATGTCTGCTTTGGGGTAGCTTGGTCTTCTGGACGCTTAACCAGCTTTTTAGCTGGGGTCTGAGGACTTCCAAATAAAGGCCCGGGAGCTATTACCATTAAACCTTCTCCCTCCTTCTTTCCTAGTCCTTCCACTAGACCTTGCTTAAATCTTGGCCAGTCTCTTCCTAGAACCAAATCAAAGGGTAGCCTAGGCACCACTGCTAACAGGACTTCCTCTTGTTCCCCCAGGCACTTAACCTTTAGCCTAGAGGTGGGATATGATGTTGCAGCACCATGAATGCATCTGATGTGAACTTGGCTTTCAGGGGTTCTAGGCACAAATCCTTCTTGGGCCTCTATCCTCTTCCAAAGCCTTTTTGACATCATACTCTGGTCTTCCCCAGAGTCTAACAAAGCATTTGTGGTAATTCCTTGCACATCAAGCATCAAAAGAAATCCTTCTTTGCGCTGTTTTAAATCCACCCCCATTAAGCTAGTGTGTGTCTGGCATCTCTTTTCTAAATGTCCCCATTTTCCACATTTGAAACATTTCTTTCTATTCCACTGTGTCATCTGGTTTGATACAGTACATTCATTTTCAGAAACATTTTTAATTATTTTCTTTTCTGATACAGCACATCTAGCCTCAGCACCAATCTTCAGAGGGCCACCCATTCTATGGCAAGCCTGCGTGGCTTCCAAGAATCTCTCTGCTAGCATGGTTGCCTCTCCAAGATTTTGGCAATTTTGCTGTATAAGGAAAGTGTGCAAATCTTTAGACACCCCAGACATAAATTGTTCAAGCATTATAATATCTAATAACATTTCTACCGTCTTTTGCTCAGGCTCCAACCATTTTACAGCTAAACCTCTGATTCTCTGACTCAGAGCCCTGGGTGTTTCACCCACTCTCAATGTAGTAGCTCTAAACATTCGCCTATACTCTGAAATAGACAACCCTAGGCCATCTCTAATAGCAGCCTTTACATCCTTATAATTCAAAGCCTGGGCTGCTGGCATTGCTCTGTAAGCTGCAAGTGCCTCTCCAGTTAATGAGGCTGCCAGCCTTACTGCCCACTGGGTCTCTGGCCATGCTAATGCTTGTGCCACTCTTTCAAAAGACTCTAGAAAATCATCAACATTATCATCTGGAGTTAGCTTCCCAAAACTAAATGCCCCAATCCCTTGATTGAGTCCCACACTATCCACATGTGGTGTACCAGTATTTACTGCTGGTCTTGCATCTGTTCCACTTTGGTTCTGCAGCTGAACTAGGGCTTGCACCAGATCAAGCACTGGTTTCTGCTGGTCCATTAAGGCTTTCATAGCAGTGTCCTGAGCCTGCTGTGCTAGCTCCTGCTGCCTGCTAAATTGGGCTGCCATCCACTCAGCTAGTTCCCTTGAATCCATCTTGATTCCTGCAAGAAATAAAGAAAAAAAACCCAAAGTGCACCACCTTCCAAACAGGTGTGTTTTTTTCTACTTTTTTTTTCCAATTACCCCTGTGCTTACTCCCATCCACCACTAGACATGCCCAGGTACTTATTACCTTGTGTCAGTGATGAATCCAGCTCTGCACAGGGTCTTTTCCTCCTGGGACAGCTTCCTGGAACAACCAGTTCTCCTCCAAAGTGCAGTTGAGGGAAAATCTTTTTTTTTTTCCAGCTTTAAACTTGAACTTTAGTTGTAATCCTCAGCAAGTAAATCCCCTCTGTGCAAAAGCAATCCGAAAAACTACGCCATTTGTCAGACGGCTGCCTGGGTGAGAATCTTCACACTCTTGGCAAGTGCATATTTCTATATGATTTGCAAGGTATTGTGGGCAATGTAGTTCATTCACACCAGACACAGCTGCTGACAATAATTTAGTTGTGCTCTTGGGTAAAGCCAATAAGATATTTATTTATGGGGTCATTTCTCCCAACACAGATATGCTTGGTAGCACATAAATTAGGTTACTTGCTTTCAGTGTTAACTTGGAAAAACAAAGTCAAAATCAGGAAAACAACAAATGAAAAGCCACAAAGCAAGAAACAAACTGTTCTTTTCAGGTTAACTTCTGATTACTTCCCACATAGATACAGAAGTGATTCTCTCCTAGCTCACAAGCAATTAGGTAAGGCTTAATTGCTAGCAGTTATCCAGCTGAAACCCCTTAGCTGGCTTGCTTTGTACTGTGTGGGTCAAATCCTGCTTCAGGAGCTTTTCTGAGTAAATTAAAGAACAAATTTGTATTTCTTTGTGATGGTTGCTGTACTTTATAACAGAAAGTTACCAATGGAGTTTAGATAGAGAGAAGTCCATATAAACAGGATCCTCATCTGCTATTATTCCCCCTTGTTCAACAAGCATGGGTTCAATATCATGGATTGGAACAGATGAATCTCTCAATGGAGCATTTTCAGGAGAATACTTGTTTCCCTGCTGTCTTTCAAGGTTATAGCTAGGGCATAGATCAGTGTTCATACCTGAGCTTCCATTGCTGCTAGAGTTCCTCTCTATATAGCCTGGCCAGTATGTAGTCCAGTTCTTATGTCCAGCCTTCCAATCCAGATCCCTGGACACTGTATCTCTCTTCACATACCTTCTGGCATGGGTCTTAGGGTTCCTTCCACGTGCAGCCGTCTCCCTCACAGGTAGCGTCTGGAGATTCCTAGCTCTGCAGCACCATTCCTCTGGCTTTCCCCAGTCCAATGGTGTATGCTGGCCCTTGGAATACCTCCCAGTATACGTACTGCTTTGGACTCTTCTAGACCTCTCAAAGGCTTTTCTCCTCTTTCTTCCAGAGGGTTTCCTTGCCTCTCTGTCCGTCCGGTTTGGCTTCTGCTTCTGATGATCCTTCAGATGAAACTGATGATCCTTCTCTGGATATCCAAGGTGATCATGAAGATGGTCATCTGTAGAATAAACTCTACTCTTATTCTGCTTAGATGAGTGCTCCTCCCTAATGCAGCGCAGCTGTGCTGAATCAGGCCCTGCCCTTTGAGATGAGTGCTTAGGGATTACCTCATAGCCCTCCTGATTGAACACACGTTTCCCCACTTCAGCTCCTCTAATGGCTGTTGGAAACCTGGTGCATTCTGGTACTGGTAGTCTTTTATGGGAAAATTCTGTTTTCTTATTTCTACCAGAACTGACAGGTTGCTTGTTCAGTCACTTCACCTTTCCTATAGCTCCTTCCTGAGCTATGATAAGCTTCCTTATCACAGGTTGTAATTGTCTGCTCAGTTTGTCCGCTAGGGTGTTTAGACTTCCCAGGAGATAGGAGGCCCGTAGCCTGCAACGGTTTGCTAAGGCAAGAGAGCATATCCTCAGCGCCTCCTTGCAGAGATTGTGAGACCCTGTCCCTCCCTGTTTGTTGACGTAGAACATGGCCACCTGGTTGTCTGTCTGGATGAGGACAGACTTGCCACGCAGGTGTTGTAGGAAGGCTCTGAGAGCGTACCTGATGGTTCGCAGCTCGAGGAGGTTGATGTGAAAAAGTCTCTCCAGAGAAGACCATGCTCACTGGGTGGTGAGCTGCAGGAGGTGTGTGCCCCAACCTGTGTTGGACGCGTCTGTGGTGAGAAGAATCTGGTGTTCGTGGGAGTGGATGTCCTTGCCCACAGAGAGGTTTGCTGATATTGTCCACCAGCGTAGCTGTGACTTGATTCGCGGAGTCATCGGGATGCGGGTGGAAAGGGCCTGAGAGTGCTGGTTCCAGTGGGTACGTAGGTGCCACTGGAGTGCCCGCATTTTTAGCCTTGCCACGGGGAGGACCGATGTCATGGCAGCCATGTGGCCCAGCAGGCATAGTATGGACCTGGCCGAGGAATGCACTGCTGTGGTGGATCTGGATGCCAGGGAGGTGATTTCCAGAAGTCTGTGGTCTGGAAGTTGATGACAAAGCCCAGGGAGGAAACCAGGGTTGTGGTTTTTTGGATGGATTTCAGCAATTCCGGAGCCGAGGGGGCTGTGAGGAGCCAGTCGTCCAGGTAGGGGAATATGGAGATGTTTTGCTTGCGGAGGTGCGCTGCTGCAAAGGCTACGCACTTTGTGAAGACCCGTGGAGCAGGCCATAGGCCGAAGGGGAGGACTCGGTATTGGTAGTGCTGACCCAGCACTTGGAAGCGGAGGTACCGCCTGTGCTTTTTGTGAATGCGGATGTGTGTGTAGGCTTCCTGCAGATCGAGGGACGCCATCCAGTCATTGGTCTGAATCAGGGGAAGGATGGAGCTGAGTGAGTACATCCTGAACTTTTCCCTGATAAGGAATTTTTTCAGTTTGCGCAGGTCCAAGATGGGGCGGACCCCACCCATCTCCTTGGGGATGAGGAAGTATCTTGAGTAGAATCCAGAATTCCTCTCTGCAGGAGGCACCTCCTCTATCGCATGTGTGGCTAGCAGGTGTACCAGCTCTGTGGCCATGGTTAGCTGCAGGTGGGGAGGTGTGCCACTGATTGGTTGGCTGTGCTGGTAGGGTGATGTTGCAAAGCGCATGCGGTATCCTTCTCTGATAACCTGCAGCAGCCAGGAGTCTGAAGAGATCCTTTCCCATTCCTGGAGGAAAAGGGTCAGGCGGGCCACGATGTGGGTGGGTGCCTATGAGTTGTTGTCAAAAGGAGGGTCTGCTCTTGTTAGCAGGTGTGTTGGTGCTCTTCTTTTGCTTGCGGTCCCTCTGGGAGTTGCGTTGCTGAGAGAGTCCATGGTAGGAGTTGTTTTTGTACCTGGGGGTCTGCCAGTTTCGGTTGGAAGAAGGGTATCTCTTGTTGGAAGAGTAGTAAGGCTTCCTATGAAAATTTGTTTTCTGGGCACTGCTCTGATGTTCGAACCCATCCTCGGCCAAGGTTTGGAGTGTAGTGCAGTGTTCTTTCATATCATTTACGGTGTCAGTGACTTTCTCTCCAAAGAGGGAATCGCCAGTGCAGGGTGTGTCAGCAATTTTGTCATGCATGTCATTGCGCAGGCCGGAAGCTCTTAACCATGCCCACCTTCTGGCAGATATGGCCGTGCCTGCGGTTCTCACCGACATGTCGAAAGAGTCAAACGTGGTGCTGGCCAAATGTTTGTTGCTCTCTGACATGTCCGCGAGGGCGCTGGAAATCAACGCCTGAGATTCCTTAGGAAGGGATAAGGTGGCAGCTTTGATGTTTGCCATACAGGTGTTACAGAATAGGACATGTTGAAACTGGTCAGCGCAATCCTCACGGTGAGCATGGCTCCTTGGAAGATCTTTTTGCTAATATCATCGAGAAGCTTGTAGTCTCGACCCGGTGGTTGTTGGCGTGAGTGCACGAGGATTTTATCCGCTTAAGGGCTGAGGACACCACGATGGATTGGTATGCCAGTTGTGGTTTTGAGAGCCCTGGTATAGGCTGTACCTGGTACTTAGATTCAAGTCTCCTGGAGAACGCGCGGCCGGAAGCTGGGGTTTTCCAGAGTCTCACGTGGTTGTCTCGTAATGTCTGGTGTATAGGCAGTGCGAATGGCAGCTTTGGTGTAGTGAGATACTTCAGGACCTCCGGAATGAGCTCCCCTTTGTCCTCGGATGCCTTCAGGGCCAAGGTAGTGGCTACTTTCCTCAGGAACTTGGGATACGTGAGGTCCTCCAGAGGAGGCAGTGGGCCTTCAAGCTCCGGGGAGTGTCTAGTGTCTGAGGTGGTGCGTTCGGTCACCGCTGAGCCCACAATAGCTGCTTCAATGTCATTTTCCTCCATGGTGTTGTCCGGGGACGGCTGGTCTGGGGATGGCAGAGCCTGCATGGAGGATTGTGCGCGATCAGGGGACTGCGGGTCAGCTGGAGATGGGCGGGTGTGGTCCGGTGGGTCCTGTGTTGTGGAATCAGTCAGGGCCGTGGGAGGTAGAGCAGCCGTGGGGGCTGCGGAGATGCTTTGTTGCACCAGTTGTGAGAGTAGCTTCAGAATTGCAGAGGAGTTGGATAAATCAGCACAACTGCAGGATCTTGAGGAGTTTGCCCTGGAACAGTTTCCATCATCGCTAGGTGAGCTAGAGAAGCTATGGTGGCTGTTTCTGCATTCTCTGTGATGGTGGGAGCTGCTGCGGCGTTTATGTCTCTTGGATTCATGTCCTCTGCTCCTTGATGGGGGGCTGGAAGAGCTGCTGGGGCTTCTGTGTCTCCTGTGCCTGTCCCGTTTGCGTCTCCTGCGATCGGCACCATGCCTTCTTGATGGGACATGGGAAGAGCTGCGGAGGTCCCTGTGGGTATGGCGCCGATGCTGTCCTCCGTGTTCGGCACCGATCGGGCTCATCGAGGTTGAGAAGCGAGGAGGCGGAGTCTTGGTGACGCCGAGGCTGTTTCCTGGGTTGCTGGGGCTGTGCCAGAAGAGGAGCAAGCCTGGCCGGAAGTGGGAGGAGCTGGAGGACTGCAGAGCGGCGCCATTTTCAGGAATCACATGGCGGCGAGGAGAAGAAGCCGCAGGCCCAGCGCTTGTGAGTTCGGAAGAGCCTCATGGCAGTTTGGGAACGCCAGGGGCGGGACCGCAGGATGAGATTTCAGCCACATGGCTAGGGATGGAGGCCCCGACGGGTGCATCCTGAGCCGGAGCAGCGGCGACAGCAGAGGCAGGAAGAGCAGTAGCATGGTTTGCCTTGGAACTTGCCATGGAAGTGAGGTACTCTGTCAGAGCATGTCCTCTAGCCTTTTGGGTCCTGGGGGACATTCTGTCGTAGCGGGAGCAGTTCTCGGTGCTGTGCTCAAGCCCCAGGCAGCACAGGCAAGCATCGTAGGTGTCCATGATGCTCATTTTCCTTTTGCAGCATGAGCACTTTTTAAAGCCTGATTTTGGCATTTTAATGTAGTTGTAGAGATGTAATTGTAGTCTAGGAGAGCAGATTCCATCTTGCTGGCAAGGCGGAAGGAAGAAGACTAGCCTGGCTAGAGGCGGGCCAGTGAGGTGGGCTACCTGGGCATGCTCAGCATCTACGGCGCTGCCCAGAGGACGTCACCAGGTGTGGCTGACGCAATCCTGCTAGTCCATGGAGAACAGGAGCATACAGCTTCACTGCATCTTCTTAAGTTGGGAAATTTGTCTCTAGGCACTAGCTTCCAAAACTATTGCTCAGCACGGGTCTTGAGAAAAATGTCATTTTTAAAGGTTAATATTTTGTTTTCAAGAGATGGCTTGTTCAATGAATAATTTTTACTGATAGCAGCTGCAGTTTCTTTAATGTCCACATCTACTTTGAATGGGTATGACAAGTACTCCACAACTGTTGCAATTTTTTGGAAGTCACAGAATCTATTTTCGAATCCTGGATAACAGAACAGATTTCTGTCACATACTTCTCGTTCTGAAAAACAAAATTTGGATATTGTCCCAGATGGTCCTGCGTATTAGGAAAATGATCAAAAGTGTTGTTTGCAAGGTCAGTCATCATTAGCTCAAATTTGCTCTTGTAGGATGAAACTGTACTCATCATCTCACCAATGCATTTGTTTTTACCTTGTAGTTCAAGGTTCATATCACTTAGTTCGCCTGTAAAGTCAACGAGAAATGCCAGATCAAATAACCACTCCTCATCTTCCAACTCTGCTTGGTCATCTCCCCTCTCCTTCAAAAAACTTCTTATTTCATTCAGCAAATCACAAAATCTTTGCAGAAATTTGTGCCTACTTAGCCACCTTACATCTGTGTGCAAAATGATTTCCGCTGCCCTTTCATCAAGAGTAAGATTGAAAAGCCGTCTTTGAAGTGATCTTCTACGAACTGAATTTACAATTTTGAAAGTGATGTCCATGACGGTCTTGGTATTGAGTCTCTTGCTTACCAAAACTTGCTGGTGAATGATGCACTGGTAAGAAAGGAAATCTGGGAAGTCGTCATGCTGTCTACAGAGGGCTATGAAACCATTAACCTCACCTGTCAGTGCTCTTGCTCCATCAGTAGTGATGGAAACAAGTCTATGCAATGGAAGATTACACTTTGTCAAAAAAGAATGGAAAGAACTGAATATTTCCTGACTGGTAGTTCTCCCTTTTAAAGAAATCATTGCCAGTAGTTCTTCTTTAACACTGAAGTCTTCAAAAACTATCTAGATAAATACAAGTAACTGGGCTATGTCTCTTATGTCTGTAGATTCATCCAGTTGGAGTGAGAAAGCAACACAATTTGAAACATCCTCCAACAATTGTTCAGTTGTGTCTCCACACATCTTTTCTATTCGCCGCACGATGGTGTTTCTTGACAATTGTACATCTTGAATAGCAGCTATGATCTCTTTCTTATTTTTAAATCTTTCAAAAAGATTGTCAGCTGCTTCAAGAAAACAATCTTTTACAAATTCACCTTCAGTGAAAGGTTTGCATTTCTTTGCGATCAGGTTGCTGACCTTGAAGGATGCTATGGTTGCATTGACCGAATGTGACCTTGGCTTCGCCATCAACTGTTGCTAAGTAGTGTGGTAATGAGGACACTGACAGGCATAGAAAAAGGGTTGGTTTTAAAACTTTTCCTTCTGAGTTAAAGCATGGCTCAGGCAGGCAATCAGTTAAATCAACACCTAGAGAGAAAAGCCACATGATTGAGAGTCCTGAGTACAGACCACACCCTGCCTCCATGGCAACACAAAATGCAAATGAGAAACATGTGGGGGGAAGAGCTAGGAAAACGCCTCTCACATTCAAAGATTTAAGCTCTCAGAAGCAAAGAGGATTAGCACGAGCAGCATGGGAAGCAGAGGTTGAAGCATTAGGAGAAGCAGAGTCCAGACAGGAGTCTGGGACTGAGCAAACACTGGAATCACGGCAGAGAGTTCAGAAGCCAAAGCCAGGGGAATGGCAGAGCAAGTCTGAACCTCAGCACAGAAAGGTTTCTAACGGCAGCTCTTCTACCAGGTACAGCTGTACAGAGTTTGCAAGCCCTTGTGAAGGTAGGAGCCAGAACTCTGGGAGAATTGTAGAATACAGCTCAGATAGCAGTGAGGCTGCAGAGGATTCTGAAGGGGAGATTTATTCTTCTGTAAAGCCTGAAAGGAAGTCTGTGCATAGAAGCCAGCAGAGACGACAGAGTCATGTGAGAGTTTTGCCTAGAGATATAAAGCCCTGCAATGCATATAGAAACCCCGAGGGGAGAAAAAGAAATCCCTGGGATAAAGTGTTTAAATTAATGCAACAACTGAAGACAGGTTATGCTGATAAAAACCCAGAGCTGTTTCAGGATGAAATAGAGGACATGGAAACAGAATTAGCTGAATTAGACCACGACTCAGATTCTATAATGGATTGCTCAACAGCTTATGTCTAAAAAGAAGAAAAGCTGAATTGCTGGTTTAAAAGTAAGAATTCAGAACTGTGTTTAAATGCTCTGAGTGTTTGTGAATCCTGGAAGAAAAGGAAAGGATTACAAAGTTGTTTTACTCAGCACTGTTTAAAGCATTAATTTCCTGTTGGCTGAAGGAAGCTATTTGAGTTCATCATTATTTCCTGTTACACCTTGTTCATGTTCCAAAGAGAAGTTTACTTTGCTAAGTTTGATGAAACAAGATAAAATTAAATAAATTTCCTGTGAACTGCCTAAAACTACTTGGACTACTTATTAATCACAACTACAAAAGGTCCCAGCAGCATTTGCTATGGAAATAAGTTAGTTGAACAAAGAACAGTTGGCACGCTGCTTCTTATAGGCAACTGCCTAGACGCTGCGGCGCCACAGTAGCCAATTTCGATTTAAGTTCTTTGAGCTTCAGTTTACGAATTTCACTTTTGGGTGGAAAATCAGCATCAAACTTATCGCTATGCAGAGCCTTATAATGACGTTCCAGGTTACCCTTTTTGGGCAAGGATACTGGGGCGTTACAAATTAGACAACAATACTTGTCTTTCACCATGATGAAGAAGTAGTCCATTTCCCATTCATCATGAAAGTGGTAGGTTTTGCTCTTCTTTGGAACGCTCATCTTCATTATACTGGGGTGGCTGGATGTAAGAAGGCCAAATCTGCTAAGTTAGTATAAACATTGGCTGTTAGGCAAAATAAAAGTACAGAGGCAAGCAAAAGTCGCAGGGGTTTGAACCAATTCGAAGGCAAGGCATAGGCAAGTTAGAACAAAATTGAAAAAGCCCACCAAAATCAACAAATCCTTGACACTTTGTTGTGTCTGCCCGAAAATGTTTAATGAAAGCGAACTATACAGCGACCAATGACCAGCACATGACACAACTAATACGGTAAATGTATTCAGGTAAAGCCCGGGCGAATGGATATCGCCCGGTATATAACACACTTCTAAGGGGCGTTGGGGCGGGGGCAGGAATGGGTGATTCTGAGAGGCAGGAGACCAGGTATGACGCCGGGCCTGTGGCGTCTCATCATGGGGTGTGGGCAACGGCCCCCTGGGGTACCCACAAACTATTGGCACAAAAACAACAAGCGCCCCTAATATACCCGCAGGCAAGATTCCCGCAGGCAGGGAAAAAAGACAGGCATAGGATCAGCAGCGGCGGCAAGCCCTCGGCAGACGACCTGCTGGTACGAGCTCTCTCCTAGCGACAGGGCGAGCTGCTGGAGAGATGGAGCCAAGTGGGGCTAGCGATCTACCTCTGACCCCTCCGCGATCTACCTGTTGAACATGCCTGTCCTATACCTTCAATGGCAGCTGTGTTATGGCAATGTAATGGTTTAATGTTAAATGTTTCCTACTTGACATGTTAAACTTGCAGGCACTGGGATGGCACCTCATGGTGTGTGATGAAATGCATACCTACCTTTCTATTATTTTTTTCACAGAGCATGGGCCACCCACAGCAGAAGGGGCCAACTGTGCATCTGTGGTCACCATCACCCATATGTTGGATGAGACAGCAACAAAGGTAATGATGCCTGAGAAGGGGTGGCATACAGTCATGGAGCTTATGTTGAGGAGCACATGCCAATGCTGGTCGTTGATATCCAAGTGGTGGATCGGTGCATCCAAAGGGTTCACACTGACCTGGTGATACAGTCCACTGCTTGGGTGGAGTGGCTCCTTGGCACAGTCCCTTACTATGGATTCTCCCATCATCATCGGCAAACCTCACACCTCAGTGTTGACACCCATGGCTGCAGAAAATGATTTGGAGAAAGCTGTGATGCTCCACACACCATTACAGCTGGGGAGATAGACAGCAGCTAACAGTCCAGCAGCACCAACATTGTCAACTGGGGCCTGCCACTCATGATTGTCATTTATGTTTGTTTTACCATATCACCGCCATGGCTCTATGGATGACATCAAATGTTTGGGCCCAAAAGAGGATCAAGCTGGGTGTGTATCAGCAGAGGGACATTGTATATCTGGTATGTTCTTTCCTTGTCACCCTTGCGCTGGACATTTTGGCCATGACAAGCTGTTGCACATCCTCACAAGGTGGACCACAACAACATGTTTGATCTCTGTTTGGCTATATCCAGGAGTGATACCCTGTATACAGGGTGTCACTGTGTCATTTGGTGATTTACAGTGTGCATATGCATGTGCATGATTATGTTGTGACACAGTGACATCTGATGATGTGCATTTTGAGAAGTTTACTGTACCATAGTTTTCATGTTTTCCCACTTCACAAACCATGTTGACCTGTTATTTCCTAATAAAGACTTGTAATTATTGATTTGCTTACAGCTTACACAGTTGCATGTGTGCTTCATCCTATGTCTCTCATGACAATGTGCAACACACATGGCAAGAGCCATTTTCTGATGTGCCTATCTGTATTTCCCACAGCTTGGATTGTGTATTAAATGTACATTCTCATACCTATACACCTCATGGATGTAGGGCCTACTGTGACACCCCAAAGCTGTTGTATTTAGCTGGGTCTGCACCTATGAGAGGCATGTTTTTTTACTGTGCCAACACATGTGCTTCTCATAACTACCTCCATCCCAACATTGTAGATTGTGGCCTGGATTTCGGAAGGCATTTACATGGGTAACTGCCCTAGTTACCTGTGTAAATGGCTTCTTGGTGATTTTGTCATGGTGCCTACTCAGGTGTTGGCCCTCTGCAATGCTATGTACCTCTCTAATATGCCCGTATGCTATATGATTGCCATCAGGGTGTGTTAGGGGTGTTCTGTGGTAGGGCATGGGCAGATAAACATGGTTGGCTGGTGGCTACATTTTTCTATGCAACACACATAGCCATCTGTGCATGACAGCTTGGCAATGATTTCCCCGAGCTATCTTTCAGGCATAAGGTCTGGGCAGTTAGCCAGTTAATCTTGCCCTACCTGGCTAGCTCTTGCTCCCTCTCGTTTGTGTGTGCAGACCCTGATTTTCAAGGGGCAAGCCACATATGACCACAGCATTCACATCAGGGTTAGACAGTAGGTGGTCATGCAATGCACCGACATATCACTTTGCACCACCTGGATGAAAATCTGGAAACCAAATATTTCAGCACATAGCATCCATACATGTGCACACATTCACTGGAACTATGTTGGAACATCAGCCATGTGTGATATGGGAATTCAAGGGATGATGCAGGACACATTATTGCATGCCCTTCAACTCACTTGCCGCACTGACATCCCAAGATCACTGATGTCATCAATGGCCAATGTGGAGTTATTTATAACAGACATATCTGTGAGCAGTAAGGTTTGCCAAATATGTTATGCATGGTTCAGACCTCTGTGAGACAGCACATGTATATAAAGGTGCACACCACTGATGTTCAGACATGTGAGCAATGTGTTTGTTCACAGAGTCCAAGCCATTGAGGAGGTACACCATTTGTCTTTCAGCTGGTCATTTCTCAGAGGTAGCTATGAGGCGCATATATCTGCACACATCATAAACCAGCAGAGTCTTTAATATTGATATTTGACCTGTGGTTCACTCAGACATCCCTTGCTAAAATGTAAATGTTGCCAGCTAAGTAACATGGTGCCCGAGGCATAGATGGCATGTGTACATTATGCTCAAATTTAGCTGGGCCACCTATTTCTTGCATATGATCCGTAGCCCCTGTGACACATGTGGGATTGTCAGCAGCACCCCTGGTGCACATGGGCACCACATATATTCATACAATAGCTTTACCCATACAATAGACTGTTGAGTAATATGCCAGATGTCATGGAGGGGCAATGGAGGCATATTCTACATGTTTGCTTACCAACATCACTGCATATATTTGTTGTTTATGCTGCCCTCACATTGTGTTTGAATCACACATAGTGACTTGGTGCATGCTATTCATCCAGACCCTGTACAGCTGCTCTTCATCAGAACATACTGCAAAAGATGCAATAGTGATACAACAGGTGTACATTGTGTGCACATGTACAGAATGAGGCCTTACAGACTCAAAATGCATTCCATGGCACAATTTTCATGAGGTCCACAGCACGCAGATTCACAGCTGATGCAGCAGGGCCCCATAATGTCAAAGGATATTGCATGGGGTTGTGTGTCTCCCAGTCTGTGCAGCTCCATTATGGGGCTCAGATCCCAACCCAGCAAATAACATTGTAATTGGCATGCTGCCAGAGCCACATTATGACCCATAGCCAAGGTTCAGCTGTATGTCAGTTCCTGCATCCCTTCCTGTCTTGTTTTGAAGTTGTCCACAAATAGTACGCCACAGCCAGGTTGACCTGGGGCAAGTTGTTGGTAGCATAACATCCCCATCTGAGAGGCCTATCAAGGACATAGATGGCCTATGACATATTCAGCACTGGACATCCAGGTTGATGAGCAACAACTGCCCCCACTTGCGCATCCTTGTACACACACCATCCCAACCACATCTGAGGCTCTCCATACACCTCCACTGTTGTTGCAGGTTATGCATGTTCTGGATTGTCATGCTTTCACTATCAGGCAGGAATGTGATATAGGGCATGGCATAGATAATGAGTGTTGGTGGCTCATAATAAACCACATACTGTCTACAGACACGCTCATGAGAATCAGGCCTGCAGACCATAGGACTGCAATAAGAGGTATACTGCACAATGCACATGATCCATCTCTTACACGAGATCTGTCCTGGGGATGAGCTGTGGCAGAGCAATGGATGTAAACGGGACCTTCTGGAAACATATCTCTCTAACCTGGTACGTCTCCACACCCCCCAATGTATGCTCCGGCATATTCATGTTAACCCTACAGTATGTCTCTTTCCCCCCCCCCCTCCTTTGCACATCTGGAATCCACCCAAAACTCTGCCTTCTTCTTCCTCAGCCCCAAACTCTGGAATTCCCTCCCCTAGACCTTCGGCTAGGACTCTCTAATAGGTTTAAATCTCTATTAAAGACCCACCTCTTTTGCACTGCTTTTGACCTCCCTGTCCCCTCTTCCCACAGCTGAGGATCTCTTCCCCAGTTTTTCTCTCTTGTGTCATGTCTCCTCTCTGCTAATCTCTCCTGTCTCTTTCCTGTCATGATTATGGCGTTCTATTCCTTTTTCAGGCAGTCTGTTTTGAATTATTGTAAACCACTCTGGTGTATGGTATATCAGGAATCTAAATAAAGATAAACATCAACATCAACATACCTTGTGTCCTTCCCATACCTTCACTACACACCAGCCCATCAACTGCTGACATGGAGAGGTGCCTACATGTACACACATTGCAGGCAGGCATGTGCTGTTAATCACAGTTAATCATTGTAGGGGCTTGCATCAGGGTTCCTGCACTGTCCTTGTACACAGCGCCACCCAGTGGACATTACAGTTGCTGATAAGCATCTGTATGTACCTGCGAACAAAGGTCATTTCCCATGATCTCTTTCATAACATGCTGAGGGCAGAGACATGCATTTGCAGCCATTTCAGTTTTGGGTGAGATTTGGGAGATTGCACGGGGTTGTTGGTGTGAGGGCAGCAGATGTCTGACACATGCATTTAACATGTGTCATGTGTGATACCCAAACCATGACTGCAGATACTTTAAACCACATCCGATATGTGCACAACACACAGGTCAATTACAGTCCAGTGAGATTGAGCTGCAAACTTGCTGATATATTGCAAGAGGATACAAACATACATTCCCTTTAATGGTAAGTATTTCCATTGTAGTTGCTTTGCAAGGTTAGCATAGTAGTTAGAGTACTGTGTTTGAATACACTAGAGGGCCGGTTCAATTTCCACAGGTTGTTTTCTGTTCCTTTTGTTCTGGGTTAGTGCAAATACCATCCAAAAGGGGTGCAAGTTCAGCACAACCCCAGACACCCTTGCACCCTTGCATCTATTCAGTGTGAACTACATTATAAATGCTCTTTTCGATCCAGGCTATCACACGGGCAGTGTGTGTGTCCTCAACTATGGCCCACATCCCACTTACTAACTACAATATCAGATGGCAAAGGTCTATCAACTACCACCTGTCCGTCCATCCGTCTTAGGGCACCTTAACTTTATGCACCTTAGACCCTCAGGGCGCCTTAGAACCCTCAGCGCCTTAACCCCTCAGGGCACCTTAGAACCCTCAGCGCCTTAACCTCTCAGGGCACCTTAGAACCCTCAGGGTGCCTTGACCCCTCAGACCGCTTTAATTTCATGTGCCTTAACCTCTCAGGGCACCTTAATCTCAAACACCTTAGGTTGAAGCACCTTAAACCCCTTGGGCACCTTAACACTTAAATGGTCAGGGCACCCTGTTCCATGCGTTACATGGCCCATAGCTCCTTTTACGCCGGACTGCCCCCACCCCCGCCCATAGCCTTACACGGCTTTAGGAACCTTAGCGCTGCCCTTACTGCCGGTGACTTTACCGCCATTTCATAAACATCCCCCTAAGATTGGCGTAGGCATCATCGGCGCAGGTGTACTTATCACCACCTCAATGGGTGGTGGTAAATGCACCCATGTTAATTGTAGTTGCAGGTTTAGCATGGGGAGGTGCTTCCCACCACTCTAACTGCCAGGGGACTTGCCGGTAACACCCCAAACAGTTAGCATGGGTAGGCCACACCTCCTGCGATAATTTACAGCACTAAACCCCTGCTAAGCTGCCATCTCTTAGCGCGGTTTAGTAAACATCTTCCAAAATGCTTTAAAAAGGTCTTAATTCAACCTAAACTGTAGCTGCCTTTCTTTAACCTTCCAACTTGGGTACCACTTTCACAAATTCGTATCTATAGTACGCAGCCCCGGTCAATATTTAAAAGCATGTTGATTTTTGGTGTCATAATGAATGTCTAAATGCTTTAAAAAAAATCCAGAAGTATTATACATCTAGCAGGGAGGGCCTGGTACACCTGCCCTTCTCTGCTATACATACAGTGGGAAGGGTGGGTTTGGATATCCTGGGGCAGGCCTCAAATCTATATAAAATATACATATAGGTACCACTTTTTGATCCATATACTTTTGAAGGTGCATTTTAGATAGGATATGGAGATCAGAACTGAGATGTCAAGGTCAGGACATACTCAATGCTAACTGCATTTTAAGAACAACTCTGCTAAACATGGAGCCTTTTCTAAAATACACCTCCATGTGCAGCGGAACAAGCCATTTCACAAATATACACACGGGAAAAATCAACAGAGGAATCCCAGCAGCCCACACATGCATTTCACAATGAGCGCGTGTAAATGGCAGCAGTTATAGATTGTGAACCATTTTGATATTTTTGGGAAATTTTTCATAAACATAAACATATCTGGACCATTTTGCAAATGTGGACACTCGCTCTTGCCTCCATTTGAATTCAGAGGGGGAAATACACGTTGGGAGAACCCTCCAGTAGAAGTGAAAAGGAGCACTATTTAAAACCATATCCATACCAGGGAGCAGGTATAAATCTGGAAGTGGGAAGTTTAGATACCAAGGGTGAACCATCCCAAAGAATGAGATTTAGCGCCCCAGAAACTGAGATTGAAGTCCAAGATTTTGTCATATAGTATATCCAGGGTATAAATCTAGAAAGATTTCAATGTAGTATTGCTTTGTATTTGGAAAAAAGTAGCATAAAGCAATTTTAAATGTTCTTTGGAGCCTCTGAAAGGATGCCGACATAGCGGAGGCAACATGGCTAAATTCTTGGGGCTGAAAATGGCTTTTCACTCAGTGGCTATGTGCACAGGCTTCACAGTACCTGTACTTCTGGGTACAGGGGAAAGGGATGATGCACGAGGAGGTGGTACACAGGAAGGGGAGCTCAGATTTCTCCCTACTGGATGGGCCACTTGGTGGTCTCTTCTTTTTTGCTTGTCTCTCATGAAAGCAGTGGTCAGGATCAGTGCTCTGGCACTGAGGCTCCAATGCTTGAACGTAGGGGATCTACGAGTGTGAGAGTTAGAGAGCTTTCAAATGAGTGCGACACACTCCTGATGAGTGAGACCTGGCATCTCTGTGTACCAATAATGAAATGGGGAATGTATGTGTGGATTTTTATCAGGCCCGGGGTATGCTCAGCCATGAATAAATTTCTCCCTTTCTAAAATGGCAATTTACACGAGGACAAGATTTACACGTGTACAAGCTGCTTCTACACATTTGAATAGCGAATGGGGCTTCTAAAATAATCCCCTATACATTTCGCTCATATATGACAAAAACCAGGTCTAACTTGCGCTGTCTGAGCCGAACATATAAGCAATACATATAGCATTGATATTCTGACCATATTAAACATAGTTTATACTTATACAAATATTTATACTGCTATATTCAATGGCACTAGCTACAGTGGTGTGCAAAAGTCTGGAATCACTTGTGAGTTTTGCGTTTTTCGTACTTTCTAACTTTTTTTTTAATTCTGCGTTATCCCAGCATATTCATCTTTCTACCACATTAAAAGGGATACATTTGGCTATTAGAGTTGACTTTTTTGCATTTCTTGCTTCCAATTTAAATACTTTACAGACACTGGGAGATAGCTACTGCAATTTTTGTGGATCCTGCGTCAAAACTGGATCGAGATTATCCAATATGCACACGTTATTTCTGACCAATCAGGAGGCTGGTTTCACTAACCAATCACAATGCAGATATCTAGCCAACAGTGCAGCTATAAAAACCCGTGGAATTTTTGAATTTCATACGCTTTCTGGATCGATCATGAAGATGACTCGGACCCTGACGTTGGAGGAGCGTGTTTGTGTGTCCTTTATGAGCGAGGAAGGATTTTCAAGCCTTCAAATAGCCAGGAAAGCTGGCTGCAGTCAGAGCGCTGTTGTTAAGATTGTACAGAAGAAGAAAGAAATGGGTTCAGTGGTGGACAAGCCTTGTATCAACATCATGCCAGGACCGCGCACTACGATGCATTTCACTGACTAATTGCAAGTTTACCTCTCCTCAGCTACTTTGAGAGTGGTCAGACAAGAGTGAGGTCAGTGTCAGCTCATCAACAGTTCGTCGCCGGTGCCTGCAGTTTGGTCTCCAGGGCTGCAAAGCACGGAATAAGCCACTGATGACTGACATACAAAGGCGCAATCGGATCGTGTGGTGAGAAAGCACTCAACCTGGTCAACTGAAATGTGGGAAAGGTGCTATTCAGCGATGAAAGCACCTTCTGCCTGTTTGGTAACCAGGCCCACAACTATGTGAGGAGATTTCCTGGAGAGGAATTCAAGCCTGAGTGTCTCAACCTCACTGTGAAGCATCTTTTGAAGGTCATGGTCTGGGGCTGCATGGCTGCCAGTGGCATTGGACGTCTTCACATCGATGATGGAATGGTCAACGGGGCCAAGTACATCACCATACTGCAAATGTGCATGGTGCCATCAGCACCCCAGCTATTTCCTGGCCAGTTCCTGTTCCAAGATGGCAATGCACCGTGCCATCGCTCCAGACAGGTGATCAGCTGGAAGCAGCGGAACAATATCAAGTCAATGGACTGGCCTGCCCAGTCTCCAGATCTGAATCCAATCGAGAACCTGTGGCACAAGGTGGCCTTGGAAATATCCAAGAGGCATCCGACATCAAAGCATGAGCTGATTGAGTCACTCACTGCAGCTTGGAACCACGTTGTCACCAACGATCACCTTGTCAGACTGGTTCATTCAATGCCGATAAGGTGCAGTCAGGTGATCAAGAACAAAGGGTGGCCCATCAAATACTGAGCCATCACTGGTACATAAAAACGGCCTTTTTCAAGGCCACTTACATTAATTTGAAGGAAGCCTGGCGTGCGTCCATAATATTTTAAAGCATACTTACAATAATATGTCGTTGGCCAACAATGTACATTACGCGATTTTCATAGAAAATCTATCAACAGGACAACTATGGGGAAGAAACTCAGAAAATAAGGGCCAAACCAATACTAAAAGTTGGCCCTAATAGCCAAATCTATCACTTATCATGAGATACACAGAAAAAGCCACTGGGTGGACAAAGAAATTAAGATATAAGGTCACGAAGTTGAAAAAATGTCAAATTTACAAGTGATTCCAGACTTTTGCACACCACTGTATACATATAGTCCCACTGGAAATAGGAACAATGTGAAATGTCTAGATTTTTCAAATTATTCTGCAGACTGCTGAAATTTGACCTCATCTATGTTTATATCCTAAGAAAAACTAACAGTTGCACTTAACAAGTATCTTCAAGTACTGTCTGTCCAGCTATTCAGTCTCTTAACATCACACTCTTCAGTTTAATTCTTTCACCAAAGCACACAGCTTGCACTATGTCCTTGAAGCTCTCTCTCTCTCTCCCTCTCCCCAGAATCCCCCAGAGAGACTTCTCGTCTCCTCTGTCTCCTTCCAGGGACACTTTCTACTTCTAAAAGCTTGTTTTTAAACTTGTAGCCACGTTCAGCAGGCAATTAATTAGTTTCCAGGTGCAGCAGGCAAGGTTGTCAGATAGTCTGGAATAGGCTGACTCTGCCACATAGTCTAAAAACATGCAGTAATAAAGAGAGTTCTAGAAGCATATGCTGCGGAAACAGATGGCTCAAGTTTTGCCTAGTGCGCCAGCCAAAACACTTGAGTTTGACTCTGTGATCCCGAAAATTCTAGTTGTCATGTCAGTCCACTTGGATAGTGCAAATAAAGGTTAACAAGCAAATTGTAAGTAACACTTTTATACTGGACTAACTTAATATATTATTGAGAAGACTCTGTGATCCAGAAACTTCTATATATGAACAAGTCCTTTAACATGCTTTTTTTTTTTGGCAACAAGAAAGTCATGATTTTAGATTGAGTCCTTTCATGCCATTCTCTATTTGGTTTGTACCTGTATAAAAAGACTACTACAGCTTGTCATCCTGAAACATTACTTCGCTTAGAGAGTCTTGATAAAGGGACAGGGCCTGATGTTTAGAGGGACTTTCTCCCATTTTGTACTCAAGGACAAAAATAACTTCCATAAATCAGGTCTCTTATGTGACTGCATTTCTTGCTTCTGCTTATGGGGGAATTTGGTCTTGACAGCAGGACAGATTTCTGTTTGTGCTAATTAGAAATTCTTCTTGCTTTGAAGCTGGTGATGATGATGGTCTAGGAAGTTGAACAATCAGCGGCTGCCACATGAATAGTATTACTACTACTACAACTGAGCATTTGTATAGCATTACAAGAGGTACGCAGCGCTGCACAGATACATGTAAAAGATGGTCCCTGCTCATCAGAGCTTACAATCTATTCAAGGCAGACAACACAGCAGCTGTAGACATGGGATACATCTAGGGGAAATGATAAGGGAACATGTAGGAGATCAGACAAGTCAAGATCCAAAAGTGGTAGTGAAGAGGTATGTTTTCAGCCTGGATTTTAAAAAGGCCAGAGAAAGGTAGCTTGTTCCAGGCATAAGGAGCAGCAAGGTGAAAGGAGTGAAGTCCGGAGTTAGCAATAGAAGAGAAGGGCACAGGTAGAAGAGATTTGCTAGATCAGCGGAGTTTGCGAGGGGGGGGGGTGTAGTGAGAGATAAGAGAGGAAATGTAGTGAGGAGCTACAGAATGAATGCCCTTATAGGTCAGCAGGACAAGTTTGAACTGGATGCGGAAATGTTGAGAAGGATGAGGATCGAGTAAAGACCCTTGGATTTTGTCAAGAACAGGCCACTGGAGTCTTTGGCAAGAGCCGTTTTGGTAGAATGTAAAGGACAAAAGCCAGATTGTAGAGGATCCAGAAGGGCTTGAGAGGAGAGAAAGTCGAGGCAATGATGCTGAACCACACGTTCAAGTAGTTTAGAAACTAATGAGAGGAGGGAGAAGGGACAATAGTGAGGAGAGGAAGCATCTAACATGAATTTGAAGTGCAGAAAGTCCTCAAGGGTACAGAATTTGAGCCATGCATGCTCAGCTGAATGGGCACAGGAACGTAGGTAGTGGGTAGTGGAAGACAGTCAGGGTTGGGGTATAGTACACCTCATAGGATGTGGCATGGGTGGAGCAAGAGCATCCAGAGCAGAGGAGAGTGTAGCATTATAGGAAGCTATTGCCTCATCAACAGATTCATATGATATACTGGAGGAAAGAAGTGATGAGACAGTGGAGGAGAGAGAGTCAATGGGTCAATAGCATGACGATTTCTAAAGAGGTTGGAGGAGACAGGGCGAGGTTGAGGCAGTGAATGGTGAAGAGTGAAGCATAGCAGGTGATGGTCCAATAAGGGGAGAAGTGAGGTACATAAGTTTGAGGGTAGGCAATTAGAGAAGAATACAAGGTCAAGGCGGTGGCCTTGCTGGTGAGTAGGGGCAGTAGAACAAAGCTGAAGGTTGAATGTTGAGGTAAGGGAACTTTAAAGCATAAGGGTCAGAGGGGTTATCAACATGAATGTTAAAATCCCTGAGAATAAGGGATGGGGAAGATGAATCCAGAAAGAAGGAAAGCCATGAGTCAGAGTCAGAGAGAAAGGTAGAAGTGGACTTGTCAAGGGACTGATAAATAACAGCTAGTTGGAGAGATAGTAGGTAAAAATCCAGATGGAATGGACTACAAAAGAGGGAAAGGAGTGAGACTGAGGCAGAAGAAGGGGTTGAAACTGACAGGAAGGAGAGAGTAGAAGCCTAACACCTCCACCACGGCCAGTGGAACGATGCATGTTGGAGAATTGATAGCCACCATGACAGAGAGCAGAGACTGAAGCTGAGTCCTCAGGGAGGAGCCAGGTCTCAGTTAGAGCAAGGAGATGGAGAACATTAGAGATAAAGAGATCATGAGCAAAAGCAAGTTTATTAGAGATGAAGTGTGCGTTCCACAAGGCACATGAGAAAGGAGGGGGACAGGAGAAAGATATGAAAATGATTTGAGCTGCTGCAAAAGGATCTATTCTGGGAGTGCGACAGAAGTCTAGGTGGACGAAGGTTGGAGTTGATATCTCCGGATGAGAGAAGGAGAAGGAGTAGAAGAGTGTGGGGCAGAGAGGAGACAGCACAGCGATAACGTGGGTGAGGTTGTTTCAGAGAAAGAGGAGATGGCTGAATGAGAGGGAGAAAGTGGTGAAGCTCAAAAGCTGATGATAGGGTAGATGACAAGATTATGGGGGAAATGAGAATGGTAAAGGGGAGATAAGGGGAGGGGCTTGAAGGTGTTGGTAGGAGGGGAGACAATTAGAGAGTATGAGCAATAGGAAGAGAAAGTGATGAGGAGACATAGAAGAGAGATGGCGAGGAGCACAGAAGTCAGAGGAAGTAAAAGGATAGGTGGTAGAGATTGCAGGAGATAAGGTGCACCTATGAGGGATCATGGTAATGAGCACAAGACAGCTATAAGATACTATAAGCTACAGGGTGGGGAGATAATAGAGAAGAGGAGAGAGAGACACACACACAGCTGAAGACAGAGAAGCAGAGCTGAACAAGAGGGGGCGGGACAAGTGCTGAGTGCAAGCAAATGAAAGCAGCCGGAGTCCACAGAAGGTGCCCTAGTAAAAAACTCAGGCAAGGTAAAAAACTGAGGACTGAAAATACCAACTAAAGAGGAATAGGGAGAAGGAGAGAAAAAAAACACTAAAATGTGTAGTCTGATAGAACTAGTCAAGAAACGGGCAGTAAACTGGTGAGAAGGAAGCCACAGCACTACAGAGGGCAAGAACTGGATAGGACACACAATGAGAAAACAGAGATATATATAAAACAATAAGTAAATAAACAATAAGCTAGATACTGAACAGGCACAGGAAAATACCTAAGCAGAGCATACAAAGTTAGCTGAAGCTTGCAATGAGAGTGTTCACAGAACCAGGAGCCACCAGCGGGAGAGTCCACTTCAACCAGATCGTATCTTAGATCACATCAGAGAATGGGAAGACAGTAGTGGATTTTCACACCCCTTGAAGGAGCGGGTGTACCTTATGCTCCTGCTCCATGCTGGAATCAGTCATCACATTCAAGGTGGATGAGACCCTGACAATTTATGCTGCCGGCTCCTCCTTCCAGGATAGGTGGATCACTCGGGCCTCTGCACAATCTTCTGAATGTGAGAGTACATCTTCATTCATATCAGAGCCTAGTACTGAACCATCTGAATCTGAGTTATAGTCAAAATCTCAGATAAATCCCAGCTGCTCCCCAACTCCAGGGAGGGATGCCTCTCACTGGGGATGCTTAGCCAAAGATAATCAAACAGGTGTTCCACTCTCAGCCTACCCCACATGCAACTGCATCTAGGAGCACTCAGAGACCACAGTGTCTGAATTTCAGTGCCATAAGGACCTGACCTGCAGCAAAAGGGAAAGAATTCCGAGGACAATCCGGAGTCCAGAAGCTCTCCTCTCGGATATGGCTCCCTAACTCCAGGGGAAATAGCCTCCACAGACCCCCTAGAGGACAATGAGCATCTCACAGCATGGTCTCCAGATCCTTCAGACGGTTGAATATCCTTACTCATAGCGCCACGCCTCACCTCCTGCCCTGAGGCAGGCAGGGTCAGAATAACTGTATCCTCCGACTGGGAAGGGAAAAGTAGACCCTCCAGGAATGACTCAGAAACTGCCACACAAGAAGAGCAGATTCCAGAATCCAGGGATGAGGACCTTGCTTGCTACACATCAAGCACCATTTTCTGGAAGAAGCTATAGAGTTAGGCCAGTATCATAACAGGACATGCTAAGACGGTGGTTGCCCAAAAGCACGCGTTAACTGTGTTTTTATGCAACATGCATTACAGACTCTAGGGAAGGAGCATGCATTGGAGCTGCTTGGGTGGACCATGCGACAGCCAGGTGCACAATAGAAAAAATGCTACTAACATGTGTAGAAAAATGGTGGGAAACCCCCACAATACACCAACAGTCACCAGCAGCCCACCCCAAATTGCATCAGAGGAAGATGCAATCGGGAGCCCCCAACAAGGTCGATGATGAGGTCAAGCCTTGGTACTCATCCCCTGTGAGCACCAGGCAGAGTATCCATGCTGGGCTCAGCTCTACTCCCCAGAAACTGTGTTACTGACTGGCTGTGCATTACTGCATTTAAGATGGCTGTCAGACAAATCCCTTTGAGAGACTTCAGCAATCTTCGGGAGAGAACAGGAGGGGCAGAGGAGGAGGGAGGAAGTGTTAAGGTTGTGTGAGGCTGATGAATTCTTCCATCCTTCCAGATCCTTCCAATTTTCTGACTGCTCAACAGGCTCTTATTCAGGGTAAGAGCGTAGAGCTGAACCAATTTCCCCCCCCCCCCCTCCTATGGCTACCAAAGACTGCAATCTAATGGAGCTTCCCATGTCGCACTCAAGTAAAAGTCGCCTTTGATTCTCAAGGTGATCATTCACGAGCATTTACTCAATCTTTTCCTCCCAATCCTCAAATTTTCTTCAGAAAGGAGAAAATCCATCCACCAGCTGCTGGAGACAAAGAAATACTGAAAGGATCTCTGGTGGCTGAGGCGAATAGAAGCATGGGCGTGATGTCATTGAAACTTTGTCTCTACTAATCTGCTGGTAGGGGAACACAACCCACTTGTCTGGACTGGTCTAGCAGGACAATATGGAATGATCTCTTATAAAATACTACTCTACTCAATTTATAGACCTCTATCAAACAGTATCTCCCCTCAGTCATCTCTTTTCCAAGCTGAAGAGCCCCAACTTTCATTGTCCGTGCAGAATTTGGCAGATTTTTTTCAGAATAAAGCAGCAAAAATTCAAGGTAGTCTTCCTATGGAGGAGTCAGATCTGGAGAAATTATTAGCACTTTCACCCAAAGGTAATGTGGAGGCAGCATATGTCTGGGATCGTTCTTGAGTGTCATTTAGAGAACCATCATTTGAAGAATTTGAGAGATGGTTTTGTAAATATACTAAGAAGTTCTCACCAGCAGATGTGTGTTCGGTTTTTATAGTCTGCTCTGAGCCATTTTCATTTAAATGTTGGCTTTACAAGATGGTGGTCACCATCCTTTTGGAAGGTGGCTATCTATTGGAGATTGGTAATATCATACTAACACCAGTCCCTAAGGATTCAAAAGCTAGTTTAGCAGAAGCCTCTAATTTTCACACGATTGTGAGCATACCATTCTATACAAAGATATTGGCAGCACTGGTAGCGGGTCAGCTGATGCAATTTTTGGAAGATCATGGTTGCTTGAATAATTCACAGTTTGGGTTTTGCAAATTTCATAATACCGAATGGTTACTGGGTATTCTTATCTTGGATATAAATGATATCTTGGCTAGGGGTTATATAGCAGTGTTGTTGCAGTTTGATCTGAATACAACATTTGATGTTGCTGACAATGAGATGCTATTGGTTGTTTTGGATTACTTGGGCATCTCAGGGAAGGTACTTAAGTTTTTCGGGCTTTCTGTGTAATCAGACTTATTCCATTCAGATTAATAACATAAGTACATAAGAGATGCCATACTGGGTCAGACCAAGGTCCATCAAGCCCAGTATCCTGTTTCCAACAGTGGCCAATCTAGGTCATACGTATTGTGGTAAGGAGAGTGCAGTCCAGCATGAAGAAATAAAGGGAAAAGGAACTTTTTCTTCTTTGCGGGGGATGGGTGCACCAGAACATATACACCCTAGTAAAAGCAGTGAGAGAAACCACGAGGGTAGAGCTAGGCTAAGGCCACACCCAGACTCCATGGCAACCCTAAGTAAGAGTAGGAGGTACATGGGGGTGGAGTCAGAAGGGGAGGTGCCCTGCTCCACGTTTAAGTTTGAGCAAACAGAGAGATAGACGGAAGGAGAAACAGGAACAGGAACAAGGACAAATGCAAGGAGAGCAAGAGCAGCCAGGACTGCAGCCAAGAGAGCTACAGAGAAGGTTCCAGGGAGAGGACCAAGTACACTGGCAAGAGAGAGAGAGAGAGAAGGCTGGCATTGGAAAAGCTAAGGCAAGAGAGCCTAGACTACTCAGGTGAAGGGTGTGTCTCCAGGCAGAAGAAGCCCCAGGAAGTGGAGAGGAAATCTTACCCTGATTCCCTGACTGGCTCTGAGGCAGAGATAGCTACAGCCAACAGAAGCCCCAGATATGGAAGTCCTGCAGTAAAACTCCAAGGTAGGAGAAAGAAAGCAGTGAAGCCTAAGGCTTATATCTCTTGCTCTGATTCTGAAGAGGGATTTGTACCTGGGAAAACCCAGATTAGAAAGAAGGGGTTTTCAAGAAAAGTTGAACAGGAGAAGCCTGTTGAAGTTCTGCCAAGAGAAGGAGGGGCAGTGCAGTGGAATAGGCTATTTGAGCTTTTAAATGACTTAAAGGAAAAAGTGCCTGAACGTTTCCAAGCTTTACCAATATGCAGTTCAGAAGAAAGTATGGAGGTGGATGGTAGAGGAACTGACATGGGTTCTTCTTGTTCTGAGATGGACTGTGCTGTTTGCATTGATGCTAATTAATGGAAGCCAAATAGCAGAAAGAAATTAAGAAAGCTGTTACAACTTTGTTATAGCTGAAAGCCTGAAGTAAGGAGAGAATGAGTCTCATATTGAAGCACTAAGGTTCTTTCCTAAAGAAGTGGCTAGTGCAACCAAGGCGGGGCTAGACAGCAGAGAACTGTTTAACTCAAAACAGCAAAGAAGGAGCTAGCAGCCCTACTGGCTTTGATTGTAAGTTGTAAATACATGTGCCTTTATTATTGCTGAAGTAAGAAGCATCTTAAAGGAAAAGAAAAGGAAAGCCATTGTAAATAATTCCACGGAAACACTGTTATGACATTTGCTTTAATTGGAGAAGATTATCCTTTGTTTCTTTGTCCTGAGTGTAAAGTTGCTTTGAAGATTGTTACCATCTTACCTAAAGGAAAGCTAATAAAAATTCCTGTGCGCTTTGAAACATCCACTTGGTTCATTTCTGACTACACAACTACAACCCTTTGGAAAAGGAATACAAGATGATCTCCCGTCCCTACTAAACAACCGCCTGGTAGGGGTGTGAGCGCCACAGGTGGCGTAGTTCTTTGGATCCAGCATTCCAGCGGTCAAGTGTGGTGCGTCTCGAAGCCTATACCTCTGGACAGGGAAGATCCAGCGAAGGACGGTGTGACCGGACCGAGAGCAACGGAGGGAAAATCCGGAGTGGCGTTGGATCCGGAGCGCTGTTAACTGGTGGCAAAGCGAAGACCTGCATCAGAATCAGGTAACCCGTAGGCTAGAGGGGGTTAAGGCCGGATTCTGATATAAGGGGGCTACCATGTACTCACCAGGAGAAAGTGGGAGCATAAGGAAGAAAAAAAAAAAAAGTGCTGCACTTTGTGTGTTCTTGTCTTTGTTTGTATTTGCAGAAACAGCAGTCCAAGCGATGGAGACAGCGGATATATTGGCTTGGGTGGCAGACCAGTTCGCCAGACAGAGGGAGATGGTGGCAGTGAGCCAGGAACAAGCAACGTCCATGCTTCGTGCCCAACAGCAACCCCTACTGGACATGATGGCAAAGTGGATCAGGACCCAGGAGGAAGCAACCAAGGTGGCACAGTCTGTACCAGGTGCACAGGGTGTATTTCCGGGATGGGAAGGCCCTGGTGCTGGGACTTTCTCCTGTGGCCACCTTACCAAGGAGGACAATATCGATGATTTCATCGAAGCTTTTGAAAAGATAGCGGTATTGGCTCAATGTCCAAAAGGACAATGGGCAATGAGGTTTGCTATTACCCTTAGTGGGGAGGCTCTAGCAGCCTACAGAGAAATGCCTGTGTCATTGGTTTCAGATTATGAGCAAGTAAAAAAAGCTATAAGAGATCGGATGAGGTTAAGTCCCTCGGTCTATCGTAGGCTTCTACGATCATGTATGATAAAGGAGGGTGAAACACCTCAAGCTTTATATCATCGGATAAAAAGCTTAGTATGTAAATGGCTTATACCGGAAAGTGGTAATATAGAGTCTATTATAGATGCTGTAATACTTGAACAATTTACAGAGGCTTTACCTACAGATTTGCAAGCTTTTCTGGTAATGCAAAACTGTAAAAACACCCAGGAAGCCATGGCGTTGGCTGAGCGCTTTATAGAGGCCAGGAAATTAAGCCTCAAGAAAGAGGACGTTTTTCAGAAGGCAGGTACAGAAATGCAAGAAAAGAATGCAGCATTTGCTAACCGTAGAACAGAAAGGAATAAACCCGTGGAGGGAAGGTATACCTTACAGAGGAAATGTTTGTCTTGTGGTGAGGCAGGTCACCTTAAGAAAAACTGTAAAGTAAGGAAAGCTTTTGTGATTACCCGTCCCAAGGAGATAGGTGAGGGATTCCTCCTATCGGTAGAAGTGGAAGGGATACCCACAGAAGCACTACTAGACTCAGGGGCAAGCCAGTCCATGATTTCCAGCAGGCTTTGGAAAAAGATAGAGGCCCAGAGACAGTCCTTACAGGAGTCCTCAAGCGGCCAGGTTAAGATCAGATGTGTCCATGGGGCTGCCTCCACCTATCCTCTCCAGTATGTTAGGATAAAGGGGTTAGGTACTGGGAGGGAGGTAGCAGTAGCGGTTATACCTAGGCTCCCACACGATATGGTACTGGGCCGTGATTGGTCCCAGTTCAGGAAGGGGATAGCAAAGGAGCTGCAGGAAAAAGCAGGCCTGGTCACCACACCTGCAGATACCAAGCCTTTAGGGAAAGAAGGGACAGGAAAGGTTGTCCGTCCCAGGGCTGATACGGGTAGAATAGTGCCCGCTCCCCTGTTTGGAAAGAAAATAAACCTGGGGAAGCCCGCAGGTATTCAGAGGAAGATAGGGGCCCCAAAGCAGAAATTTGTGATACGGTTCTGTAGGACCACCCCTGAGGCTAGGGTTCCCAAGAGGGCGACTGAACTGGCTGCCGGTCTGGATCTCTGCAGCGCAGTAGAGGTGGTCGTTCCTAAACAAGGGAAAGCTATAGTGGACACCGGTCTCCGGGTAGAAATACCGCCCGGGTGTTATGGTCGGATCGCGCCCAGATCCGGGCTCGCCCTTAAGAATTTTATAGATGTCGGCGCCGGGGTCGTGGATCCGGATTATAGGGGAGAATTAAAAGTCCTTTTGTTTAATTTCTCACAGGAGAACTTTAAAGTGAATGTAGGAGATAGAGTGGCCCAATTAATTTGTGAGAGGGTAAGGTTTCCACCCATAGAGGAGGTGGATGAGCTCTCCTCTACCACCAGGGACTCAAGAGGATTTGGTTCCAAGGGCATAGCGGAAATGAAGGGGTTAACTGCATCTTGTGTAGGAAAGGAGGAGGATGAACTAGGACCCCCAACTCACGGAGTGTAGCACAGATCCTGTTCATAGAATTGGGGAACAGCTCTCTTGGGCTCAGCAGTGCGAGTTGTCTAGGGTGTTGAAACAGTTCTCGGATGTCCTTACTCCGCTGCCAGGGGAAACAAAGCTGGTAGCACATGAAATTGTGACCCCGCCTGGCGAAATAGTTCGCCAGCGACCCTACAGACTCCCTGAGGCAAAGCAAAGGGAGGTGGTGACCCAAATACAGGAAATGTTAAAGTTGGGGGTGATCGAGGTATCCAAAAGCCCTTGGAACAATCCAATAGTCTTGGTCCCTAAGCCCGACGGATCTATGCATTTTTGCATAGATTTCCGGAAGGTAAATGACATCTCACGGTTTAATACATATCCAATGCCACGAATTGAGGAGATCTTAGATCGCTTGAGTCGGGCTACATATTTGACCACTTTAGATTTAACAAAGGGGTATTGGCAGATTCCCCTCACCAGGGAATCGCGGCCAAAGACTGCATTCAATTCCCCAATAGGACTCTTTCAATTCAGGCGGATGCCTTTTGGCCTCCATGGAGCCGCGGCAACCTGCCAACGATTGGTCGATATGGTCCTGCGTCCACACCAGCGATACGCAGTGGCCTACATGGACGATATTGTTATCCATAGCTCAGGGTGGGAGGAACATTTAGTCCGTGTAAAGGCAGTGTTGGGCGCATTGAGGCAAGCGGGACTTACACTAAATCCCGCCAAATGTATGTTTGGTGCGTCCGAGGTGAAGTATCTGGGTTACCTGGTCGGCCAAAGAATACTTAAGCCCATACTGGACAAGGTCGAAAGTGTAAAAAAATTCCCAAGACCTTTGACAAAAAAACATTTGAGGAGCTTTTTAGGATTAGTGAGGTATTATAGGCGATTTATCCCGCATTTTGCAACCATAGCCGTGCGGTTGACGGAGATGCTTAAAAAGAATGACCCTAATCAGTTACACTGGACGCAGGAGGCGGAGCAGGCCTTTTGTGTGTTAAAAGAGAGACTGTGTAAGGCACCAGTGTTACGGGGGGTAGATTTTAGTCTACCCTTTATCATTCAGACTGATGCCTCAGAAACGGGCCTAGGGGCTGTGATGTCACAGAAGCAGGAGGGGTCTGAGCATCCTGTGATGTTTTTAAGTCGCAAGTTAACTCCTCCAGAAAAAAATTACTCAACAGTTGAGCGGGAGTGCCTGGCGATAAGGTGGGCAATAAGTTCGCTGAGATTTTATTTAACTGGGCGGAGATTTTTACTTGTGACAGATCACGCCCCACTCAAGTGGCTGCATAAGATGAAGGACAGTAATGCTCATTTAACAAGGTGGTATATGGCCCTGCAGGAGTTTGATTTTAAATAATTCCACGGAAACACTGTTTTGACATTTGCTTTAATTGGAGAAGATTATCCTTTGTTTCTTTGTCCTGAGTGTAAAGTTGCTTTGAAGATTGTTACCATCTTACTTAAAGGAAAGCTAATAAAAATTCCTGTGCGCTTTGAAACATCCACTTGGTTCATTTCTGACTACAGAACTACAACCCTTTGGAAAAGGAATACAAGATGGTCTCCCATCCCTACTAGGCAACCGCCTGGTAGGGGTGTGAGCGCCACAGTATCTAGAGGTTTCCCCAAAAGACACAGGTTCCAAAAGGCTGAATGGTCAAGACCATGGAAATCAGAGTGTGGAGTGTTGTCCCCTGTGCTGTTTAATGTACTGTTATTAACCTTGGGTTCGCTGTAGGACGAGGAAAACTTTAAATACTATGGGCCTGATGCAGCCCCATAAGCCATCCTGGCCCGATTCCCCCTCCAGCTCTCCCCACACGTCCTGAGAAGCAGGACGGGGAGAGCCAGCGGGGGACAGCGCCAGGATGGAGTGGGGGCGGGCCAGTCCAGCAAGATGTACAGGCCCGATTCAGGTCACGGTCCTGTACTCCTGCCAGGTCAAAGGGAACATGCTGCTTATTCCTTGAAGGTGGAATAAGCAGCACTAATCTAGCAATTGGGCCTGCGTGTAGGGGGTCCCCGCCAACCAATCCAGGCCCCGGCTGGCCAGCCGTGGGTTGGATGGCAGGGAAGAGGGGGTGCCAAGCTGCAGCAGTCAGAGGAGCCTGCAGGGTCGATTTCCCCGCAGGCAGACAGGGGTACACTGGACTGTCCTCGGACCTGATTCTGTGTACCGCAATGGATAGGGAACTGTAGAAGTGATGTAGTTATAACTAGGGCTTTGATTCTAGGTATTTTATTGCTTGGAATTTTAGGGGCTTCTTTTTCCGGTATTTAGATGCTTTCTTAGAGTCAGAAAAATAGAGGTCTATTGGCGTATTCATGTTGCAAAGAATAACATTTTGTGAATCTTTATGTGGATTCCATTCACCAACCCCAAACACAATTTACCAGAATCCACTCCCGTCTACTAGCCTCTGCATCAGCAAAAGTATCAATCCCCATCTCCCAGCCCCTTCCCAGCAACATCATCCCCTTCTCCCAGACCTTACATCAGCAACAGCATGAGCTCCTCTTCTTCCAGCCCCAGCAGTAGCCCCCCCCCTTCTCCTACCCCTGCATGAACCCCATTCCCAATCTCTTGCTACAGTGGCAGGAGCTTGTGCATTTGCTTCCACCACTCTCTGCTTCTTCTGCTCTGCAGCCAGCATTGCAGGAGGATTTGAAAAGCAAGAAAAGGAAGTGCCACTTCTCGAGAATCAAACCCTTCCTAGTGCTGGCAACGGAACAGAAGCAAAGAATGATGGGAGCAAGGACACAAGCGCCACTGCTGCAAAATGAAACTGCCACAGCGACCAGCTCTGATGATGTCACCCAGCTGCAATGGCAAGTTCTGGGTAATGTCATCGGAGCACCAAAAACCAAATCCACCTTTAGGGATGTTTTATCAGGGTTTTTCAACTATAACTGAAAATTGGTAGTCCTAGTTATAAGAACATAAGAAATGCCATACTGGGTCAGACCAAGGTCCATGAAGCCCAGTATCCTATGGCAGGCTCTCAAAAAGACACACAGGTTCTACAATGCTTGTCCCAGTGCAAGCAGTGGATTTACAGGGTCTCTTTAAAAATGTTTATGAACCTTTCCTCCAGGAAATTGTCCAAACCTTTTTTAAACCCAGCTACACTAACAGCCTTCACTACTTCCTCCAGTAATGAATTCCAGAGTTTGATTACACACTGAGTGTAATCAATGTCTTAAATGGGTTACATTGTAGCTTCGTTGAGCGTCCCCTAGTCGTGTAACTGCAATTCAGGTTGTTCTTTCCTAGATGCATAACTTTGCACTTGTCCACATTACATTTTTTCAGCCATTTGGATGTCCAGTCTTCCACTTCCTCAAGGTCCTCTTGCAATTTGTTGATATGGAAGGACAGACTAGATAGCCCATGTGGTTTTTTTCTGTCATCATGTTTCTATGTTTCTAATTTTTCACAATCCTCTTGTGTTTTAACAACTTTGAATAATTTTGTGTTATCTGAAAATTTGATCACCTCACTCGTTATTCCTATTTCCAGGTCATTTATGAATGTGTTAAAAAGCAGCGGACCCAGCACAGATCTCTGGGGTACTCCACTATTCACCTTTCTCCAATGAGAAAATTGATCATTTAGCCCTACTCTCTGCTTGCTATCTGTTAACCAATTCCTGATCCACAATATTACACTGCCTCCTATTCCATGACTTTTTAATTTCCGCAAGAGTTTCTCATGAGGGACCTTGTCAAAGGCTTTCTGAAAATCCAGGTACACAATATCAACTGGCTCACTTTGGTCTACCTTTTTATTCACACCAAAAATATAACAGATTAGTAAGACAAGACTTTCCTTGGCTGGAATCCATGTTGGCTTCCTCTCATTAAACCATGACTATCTACATATTCATTAATTTTATTCTTTATTGTCCTGACATCAGGTTCACTGATCTGAGGTTTCTCAGGTCACCTCTGGAATTCCTTTTGAAAATTTGTGTTACATTGGCCATTCTCCAAGCTTCAGGTACTACAGATAATTTCAATGATAGTTCACAATTACTAATAGTACAGTAGGTCTGCAATCTTATACTTCAGTTCTTTCAACACCCTCGGATGTATACCATCCAGTCCAAGTGATTTACTACTCTTCAGTTTATCAAATACTTGTAATACATGTTCCCTGTTTAGAAACATTTCTTTCAAGTCTTCCGATATACCACCTTTAAATACCATTTCAGGCATGGGACACTTCCTTACATCTTCTTCAGTAAAGAATGAAGTAAAAAATTCATTCAGTTTTTCTACTATGATCTTGTCCTCCCTTAGTGCCCCTTTTACTCCTCTATCATCCAGTGGTCCAACTGACTCTCTTGCGGGTTGATTTTGCTAAGAATGTACTTGAAAAAGGTTTTATTATGCCTTTCTACTTCCATGACAAGCTTTTTTTCAAATTCTCTCTTTGCCTGCCTTATGGCCTTGCATCTAACTTGCCAGTACTTGTTCTGTTTCACATTTTTGTCAATTGGCTCTTTTTTCCATTTCCTGAAAGATGCTTTTTTGGTTACAACAGCCTCTCTGACCTCACCTTTAAACCATCCTGGCAGTTTTTTGGCTTTCCTTCCACTTTTCTTAAAGCATGGAATACAGTTGGTCTGGGCTTCCAAGATAGTGTTTTTAAACAATGACCATGCTTAATGTAAGTCTTTAACCTTTGCAGCTGCTCCTTTTAGATTTTTCTTAGCTATTTTCCTCATTTTATCATAGTCTCCCTTTTGAAACTTTAAAGGTAGTACTGTGGATTTCTTTTCTGTCCTGCCTTCATTTATTAAATCAAATGTGATCATGTTATGATCACTATTGCCCAATGGTGCCAACAGCCTTATCTCTTGCACCACAACCTGTGTTCCACTAAGGACTAGGTCCAAAATAGCTTCCCCTCATGAACTAGCTTTTCCAAGAAAAGTTATTTATTTCATCTAGAAACATTATCTCTAGCATGTCCTGCTGTGACACTGACCCACTCAATACTGGTGTAATTGAAATCACCCATTATTACTGTTTTGTAACTTTTGTTATCTTCCATGATTTATCCATCCGTTCCTTCAGGGCAGATGGTTGGTAGTATCCCTATTACCATCACCTTCCCCTTTTTACATGGGATTTCTATTCATAGATATTCTACAGTGTATTTTGTTTCATGCAAAACTTTAATCATGTGTGACTCAATGCCCTCTGTAATATAGAGTCTCCACAAATGTGATGTACCCTATCATTGCAATAGTTTGTACCCAGGTATCACACTATCACAGTGTCCCATTGGTTGTCCTCCTTCCACCATGTCTCTGAGATGCTGATCACATCTAGCATTTAGTGCTATATATTCTAAATCTCCCATCTTATTTTTTAGACTTCTAGCATTTGCATACAAGCATTTTGTATTTTATTCATATTAATATTGTTATCAGTTGATGGGGTAATTTGGAAACTTTCAGCTCTGTACTTAAGGGCATCTGGGCATTCCTTAACTTCCATGTTTTGCTAGTATCCTTCAAGTATACATCCTTCCAAACCATGTGCTCTTGGGCGATTGTCGGCTTTCCCCTATTATCTAGTTTTAAAGCTGCTCTATCTCCTTTTTAAAGGTTAATGCCAGTAGTCTGGTTCCATCCTAGTTAAAGTGGAGCCTTCGGAAAAAAACCTCCCTTTCCCTGAATATTGCCCAGTTCCTAATGAATCTAAACCCTCTTCTTTGCACCATCATTCTCATCCACACATTGAGATTCAGGAGCTCTACCTGCCTTTTCTGTCTTGCACGTGGAATAGGAAGCATTTGGCCTCAAGAACCTCACTCCCACGCTTTCCTATGCCATTGGTACCAACATGTACCAAGACAGCAGATTCCTCCCCAGCACTATCTAAAACCTTGTTTAGGTGGCTCATGAGGTCTGCTACCTTCACACCAGGCAGGCATGTTACCAGGCAGTCCTCATGGCCACCAGCCACCTAACTATCTACATGCCTAATGATCGAATCGCCAACTATAACAGCCAACCCAACCCTTCTTTCATGGGCACATGGCCCTGGAGAAACCTCCTCAGTGTGAGAGGGTTTTACATCTCCTAAAGGACAGGTACTAGCTACAGGATCACTTCCTGCCACACCAAGGTCATGCTCTCCTTTTACACGTCCTCTCTCCTCCATGGCAACTGAGAGGCTGCCAGATTGGAGGTGGGACTTCGGTATTACATCTCTGTAGGACTCGTCTATATATCTCTTTGTCTTCCTTATGTCTTCCAAGTTGCCACTCAAGCCTCCAGAGATTGTTCACTGAGGGCAAAGAGCTCCTTGAACCTAGTGCACACGTAAGACTCCTCACCAACTGGGAGAAAATTCTACATGACACTCAATGCATAAAACTGGATAGCCCCTATCTTGCTGCTGAACTGCTGTGTGAATCTTAGTTTTAAGGTTTTGTTTAGCTCTTTAACTTGTCTACTTAAAGTTGCTAGGGGCACTTGTACTGATACAACTATACCTAATCAGCCCGATTCTGTCCCAGATGTAGAACCTCTGTACGTCCGGTATAGAGGGCATCGCGATTGTAAGCCTGCAATTCAACCCAGCCTGCATGTACAGGCACTGCCCGACTAACACAGTCAGTGCTATTAAATAGGCAGCGGCACCATGATGTCTGGTTGCCATGGCACCATGGCTCCATTTAAAAGCCACGATCCCGGCCGCTAGAACAAACAGTTTATTCCCCACAGCCCGACCTCCGATATGGCCTCCCAGCACCAGGGTCGGGCTGCGGGGAATGCTCTCTTTCCTCTCTGCCATCCTTTCCCGACCCCGGGCCCGCCAATCCCCGATATCCAGGCAAGCTATTCCACCTCCGAGGTGGAATAACTTCCCTGTTCAAGTCGTCGGCCCTGGATGTACAGGGCCGACATTAGAATAAGCCCTGTACGTCTGGGGCCGCAACCACCCACTGCCCACCCTAATACCGCTCCCAATCCTCCCCTTTCCCACTCCCATCTAGCTTCCCCATACAACCAGCGGGGAAGCCAGATGCTGGCGGGAGGGGGCACAAATAGCAGGGATGGACGTCCTGTTGGGACGTCCATCCCCGCTATTCATGGCTCGAAATGAGCCTAAATATGTTTAAGGGACTTAGTTCACCTTAAGATTATGCAATCTATTCCTGGTGAAAATAACCAGCTGAACCTGAAAGTGAATTTGACCACCTCTTCCCCTTTAATAGGTTTAAGAACCTATAAAGCTAAGATTATTCCTGGGATTGGTGGGAAGGGAAGGATAGAACACAATATAAAGAAAACCTTTGGAACCTAAAGAGGGATGTGAAATTTTAGTGCAGAATTATTATGCTTGATATATCACCCTCCTAGAGTAAAGACTGATGGCCTGTTGATGCCAGTAGATTTATAGAGGTTAGTGATATGTGTACTAGGCCTGAAACATTTATATAAGGCTCCAACACATAAAGGCAGTCATATGTTAAGCTTATCAATTTTCCCTGCACAAGAATGTAAAATTAGATGCTTGTGAACTAGAAGATCTTCCATGGTTTCCAGGTGTTAGTAAGGAAAAGAGAATCTTGAACTATTCATATCAGATATCACGAGGACAGATTGATCAGAAAAATTTGCATGCCAATGTGCAGCAATGAAGAATAGTATCAATCAGACAAATGTGTCTGTACTTTCAGATGCTTAGGATGAGTCCTTGAGTAAGATCTTGGACCTAGCTGCCTTGGAAAAGAAAATTGAAATAGTGTAACATTGCCATTCTGCTCCTTGGTATACTGTACCAGTGAGTTAAAAGAGACAAAGAGGAGGAGGTCATATGATGATCAGATACTGAGCAGACACCCAGCAAAACAGCTCCGAAATTCGCTCCAGACATAAAGACAACAAAATCCACTCGGCTCCTTGATGAACAAATTCAAGTCTCAGTGGCCCTGGAACACTTGGAGGTCTTGAATAGTGCTCAATGTTGATGACTCAGGAGGTTATGATGAACAAAGCATGGAAATCCACTCATAAAAAGAGCCAGAAACAAGAAGACAAGATGGCGGCTGATCTACCACAACCCATATTCACTTTCCAAGAATCAGCAGTGTAGAAATTGAGCAAGTATTTGACAGCATTAATAAAAGTTAAGCCATCAAAAATACAGTCATCAACTGAGGAAAGAAAAGAAGATCTGTAAAGGCATGCAAGTAGACTACAGCATGTAGAAGAGCACATGTTACAGCAGGAGGACTGAAACAGAAGGCATTGAGGCACGTATGAGGGCCTTGGAGACCAAGAATAAGCAACTCCGTGGTAGAGTGGAAGATTTGGAAAATCATAGGAAGAGGAACAATCTCCAATTTATTGGACTGCCTGAGTCCTTTAGAGATCAAGAGCTGCGTAAGATGTTGGAAATGTGGCTACCCAAAGTATTGGAGCTCCTGACAGGAGAGATAGCACAACAAATAGAGAGAGTCCATTGTTCAGTGGCAAGGCAGGAAGGCTACCCATTGAGACCTTTGATAGCCCATATACAAAATTATGCAAAAAGAGGATCCTGATCCACTACAGCAGAATTAATGTTTAAAGGAGCAAAAATCCTTATATTTCAAGCTCTGTCTTCTCAAATAATGACCCAACACCATGCCCTGGCTCCATACTGCACTGAAGTGTTGCAAAGGGCAGGGGTGAAATTTGCCCTACAGTTTCTGGCTCAAGTACAGATTATATATAAAAATAAGACTCACATCTTTGACAATCTGAATGAATTAAAAGGGCCCCATCACCAGCTAAGAAGGGGTAAGGCAAGAAGTATGAAGCCTGGAAAGGTCAGTGGAGCTGCTAGCCATGAAGATTTGAGTGAATAGGCCTACAAACAGTTCCACCCCCCCCCCTTCCTTTGACCTCCTTCAGTGAACCCTATGATTTTATAGTTACAGATTTGCACCTGAACCTACAAAGCTAAACATTAAATGAAAGAGGTGAATGGATGCTGCTCAAGGCATTAGACATCAAGCCGAATATAGCTCAAAAGAGGGAACATCAACTGCAGAGGATACTTGCTCGTCTGCACTTGAATTTCTTTATAACATCAGTGAAGAGTGTAGAATGTGAGCCCTGGGCTGTGATTGCACATGTGAGAACTATATGGAGGTGTCTGGCGTGGGAAGATGTTCAGGACTGATGCTAAAAACTGGCTCACTGCATAATTGTTTGGAAATGCACTAATGCTTTTCATTTTGCTTTTACCGTGTTTAGTTTTGTAGATACCTACAATCTGATATTCAAAAGCACTTACAGTGTATCTATATAGTGGCAGCCACTATAAGAGCAATTTTATAACAAGACAGCTAGGTTAAGTGGGTTGACAGGTATCTATTTTAGAAAGACAAGTAGGCACCTATTTGTCTTTATAAAATATTACAGCCAATGCTGCGCAAATCGCGGCTATTTTTCAGGCACAGGCATTATGACTGATCAAGAGCAGATGTTAATGCCCTCCCATACATTATGGAAGCACACCCAGAAATTAAGGAATTTCACAATCTATGCGTGTACTTTGCAACTCCACCCCTAATTTGGCAATGCCTACAGTAAAGGTGCAGGCACACATGCTATTGTGTGTATTTTCACATCTGATGCAATTTTTATAGCAGCCATTTTATGCACATATATTGCCACAGACACAATAAAATGACTTTATAAAATTACGCCCTAGACTGATAATTGCCATATCCATGACTTTTTAGCGCCACTTAAAATTCTTTCAGACTGCTCCAGCGCCACCGAAAATGCCAAGGCAGAGTGAGAGCAGAGTGTGGGCATGTCACCTAACTTTACGGATAGCAAGAATATTCAGCCATTATCCGTTGAGCTATGTCATTTAGGATAGCAACCAGGCTGCATATTGCCTCTATCTGTAGAGCAATACTAGCCACCTCTCTCTAGGTACATTCAGCACCATCCACTACCTACATAGAGGCACTGAATATACATGGATAATTTAAACCCTGCAGCCAACATTTTTAAAAAACGCTGACTGCAGTGTTTGAAAATTAAACTGTTAATTTTGGGGATAACCAATAAAGGTGTTACCTTTGCACGTTTGCCTTTTGAGGGCTTTTGAATGCTTTGACTACAGTGCCTTGAGCTCTTGTCTCCCCTATTGGCAGATTTTCTGTTGGTTTTAACTCCTACTTTCAAAGTGCCAGTATCCCTTTTTTTTGGTAGTGCCTCCGGGGATATCCTTGCCCCCTTTACTGAGAAGCCTCCTGCAATACTAAAAGCTAAAATGGTTCTCTCCAATATATCGGGATATGAAATTTGTCAGATAATGTTTGGTGGTCAAAACCTTTAGTTCTACTGTACTTACACTATGGTTAGTGATCATTGAATTCTGATCTGGGTCATACAGGGGCTTGGGATAACATTACTGTAGCAAACTTCATGATGTTGTGACAGCTAAATGTGAGGATGCATAGTAATCCTATATACTGTATGGTGATAACTGAACTTTCATTGAAGATGGAAAACAAAACTGAAAATTCTGAAGCTTTTTTCACTATATCTTAAATATATATATATATATATATATACATATATATTTATTTATTTATTTATTTAAGATAGTATGTTGAGATTGGAGTAGAAATGTCGAGATCACAACAAACATAATTCCAGCAGTATTTTACATATTGACATGGAGGCACATTCCAATGTGGCCGTCCAGCCCCCTGTGCGGTCGATCAGAATCAGGATGCCAAGAGACAGACCCGATTCTGATCCCGCGGGGGCTAGACGGGCCCCGCAGGACCAGAATTGAGTCTAGGGCCAGTACGTGAGGCTCCTAAATAGAGCTGCGGTGCCATGGTATCCCGTTGCCATTCAGGAGCAGCGATTCCGAACACAATCTTCTTCCTCACAGCCCGATCCTGGCCATAGAAGGCCAGATCGGGGGTCGGGCAGCGGGGAACCCCTGCACCCCCTCACTTTTCCGCCGCTGCCCAGACCTACCATCCCCCAATGTCCAGGGGGACCTCTTCCACCTCCAAGGTGGAATAATTCCCCTGTCCAGTTTTCCAACCCCGGACGTACAGGGCTGACCTCAGAATCAGCCCTGTACATCTGGGGTCGCGGACCGCTCATGCCCTGCCCTTGCTGTGCCTCCGGGATGCTCCCTCTCACCCCCCTCTAAGTCTCCTTGTACAAACACATTGTTCATATGGGGAGGGCTTTGATGGGGCCATCAGGGGGGCGAATAGCAGGGATGGACATCCCAACAGGACGTCCATCCCCGCTATTCGTGGGACGGAATAGATTCCATAGTAAATAATGGTAGATAAAGACTAGTATGGCCCATCTGGTCTGCCCAACAAGGTGTTTAGGGTTATAACTGCTACTCCATGCAGGTTGCCTCCACTCTATACTTTTGACTTTGAGCAGTGGTAGGGAAGTTAGGCAGGAGAGGTACAGCAGTATTGAGCTTCTAGTGTGGTAGCCCTCAGAAATTAGCCAGGCCTCTGGTAGGCCTCATGCATAGAAATGTATCTATAACAGTATTGATTTACCCACCCCCACTTGAGACTAGTGCTGGAGAGAAAAGATTTGCTTTTAAAAGCGGCTTTTGAACAATTCTGCTCTCCCCCCCTCCCTTATCCTGTTTGCTCAAGAGTGCCAAACCTTCCTTGAACTCTAATCACTCAGGCTTTCTTGGAGCCAGGAATGTCCTGGTACCTACAATAAATTAATTAAACCGTGCATTTATGGTGGGCCCTGTCTCCGGACCTGGAGGACCGGCCCCCAACTCACAGAGCAGGAAAGATTACATTTGGTAGGTCCAGCTGGTCTGTGCTTTTATGTCAGGTGGCAGTGCCTTACAGATAATACCCTCTAGGTTTTTGAATGTCTCTGTATTCTTTGAAGTTTGTAGATAAGAGAATTTACTCTGCAGATGCAGGAATGTCTTAACGAGGGAGAAGGGGGGCTGGAGTGGAGAAAGAGTAGCCAATAGAAGGGTCACTGATTTAGTAGCCAATAGAGAATTTACTTTGATTTAATGATGAAAATGGATATGTGAGAATGTATATAAGCAAGCTGCGAGCGCACCTCGTGGCTCAGCCTTTTTGTCTTTTTTGGATCTGTTTCAGCTGAGCCTGTGTTACACATTAAAACTTGATTTGAATTCTGCAAACTGACTCCTAGTATAATTCTTTGAATACAATCAGCCACAACACTAGCATAGGATTTCCCTGCCCGGCATGCTCCTTCCTTTCCCCATGGGAGAGATACCTTCAGGCAGGTCCCTGCAAACAAGCAGTTCCCTTCTACTACGGAGAACAAGCTACAGCATCTAAGGCAGGAAAGGGCTCTGGACCAGTCAGCTGGGAGAAATAACTCAGCAGTGTCCTGGGAACCCTCCCTGAGCTCACAAAGTACAAACTACAGCCTAGAAGAGGAGGAAAAGCATTGTTGCCAGAGAGCCTTCCCTTTCCTAGCCAGCATGCAGTAGAAGAACCTGTTGAAAGTATGGAGATAGAAATCTCAGATCAAACACCTTTTCTTGATTATGCAGAAGAGGCCATGAAGGTGGAATAGGCAAGGTATGCAGTGACTTCATATGGCTATTTGAAGACAGGCTTGGAGCTTGTGGAGGCTGGTGAGAGACGCTAGCAATGGTGCAATTATAAGGTTGCTGGGGGATGAGCAGGCCTTCCACCCCTTCCTTTTTTGGGAATTCCTAGGTAGAGCATGTGAGCAGCTGTACTTAGTCAAGGTCTGCAAATGAAAGGATATGTTGTGCTGCAAAAGAGCCTCCTTTTCATTCAGTACACCCTGCAGCTGAGGTTTTCCTTTGTTTTGTTTTGGTTTTTCTCTCTCTGTTCCTGCAACGAAGGAACTGCAGGCCAAGACAATATTAACACAAAAATGTGAGACACAACAATCCCAAAGTTACCCTTATCCCACAATACTTATCATCACCAGTCCTTATTTTTTCTTTTTTCTTTAAATTTTTGTCGAACCTTAACTCTGAAAGCTGCTATTGATCAGTTGCTATCATTCATTTCAGACCTTTTATTATGATTATCAAATCACAGAGGCAGACTAATCGTAAAACATATTTGGCAATATACATCATAAAGTGTCCTTGCCGATTAAGTTACATTGGACGCACAACTTGAATAATGACTCAATGTCTAAGGGAACATTGATCCAGTTTAAATAGAAAAGTAGTAGGAGCACCATTTGGTGGATCATTGTGAGCAGACAGCTCATATTCTTTCTGATCTTCGGTGGCACATTATTGAAGAATGAAGAGGTGATCGCCAACAGCTTCTTAACTACTTAGAACAGTTCTGGAGTTATTCATTAAATACGGTATCACCAGGAGGTTTGAATAGTCGCTGGACTGGTATACATTGATTTGACTGGAGGAATTAGAGGGAGAGTTATGCTGACATATGATCCTCAGAAAAAGTGCCGCAGCCATTTAAAAGGGGGAGCAGGAATATCCCAATAACAGTACAAAAAACGGAACTGCATAATGCACAAAGTATACTATGGATTGTCTGTGCAAGAACAGCATTGTAAGAGGAGTGAAAGAACCGGGGGGAGTGAAGGAATGCTATTCTCAAGGAAAGAGCAATATATGCAGCTAAGCTAAGAGAATATTTTGATGTGAAAAATTTGAATATAATACTAATGCCCTGATGCAGACGTTTTTTGCTTCGAAACACATTAGTGTGGTCCATACAATGAATGGTGTTGGCAAGAAGATAGTGTTAGATAAATGATCATAAAACCAGTGGATATTTTTAAATAATTAAATAAAGGGGAAGGTATTTGAATGAAAGCTCCTCAGTTTTTTACAGCTTTCATAATAAAAGGACTGTAATGAATGATAGCAACTGATAAATAGAAACATAGAAACATGATGACAGAAAAAGATCACATGGCCTATCTAGTCTGTCCTTCCATATCAACAACTACAACAGTCCACTTTTTACCTTTAGAGATCCTCTGTGTTTGTCCCATGCTTTTTGAATTCAGTTACTGTCCTCATCTCTACCACCTCCACTGGGAGACTATTCCATGGATCCACTACTCTTTCCATAAAGAAATATTTCCGCATATCATTCTTGAATCTATCTCTCTTCACCCTCATCCCATGTCCCCTCATAGCAGAACTTGCTTTCAATTGAAAGAGGCTCTCTCCCATGAACATTTATGCCACGGAGGTATTTAAACATCTCAATCATATCACCTCTATCCCGCCTTTCCTCTAAGGTGTACATATTAAGATCCTTAAGTCTGTCCTTATATGCTTTATAATGAAGCCCACTAATCATTTTAGTAGCCACCCTCTGCACCGACTCCATCCTGTTCACATCCTTTTGAAGGTGCGGTCTCCAGAATTGCACACTATACTCCAAATGAGGTCGCACCAAAGACTTATACAGAGGCATTATCACCTCCTTTTTTCTGCTAGCCATTCCTCTCCGTATGCACCCAAGCATCCTTCTAGCTTTTGCCGTCGCCTTTTCTACCTGTTTAGCTACTTTAAGATCATCAGACACAACCACGCCCAGGTCCCGCTCTTCTTTAGTGGACAAAAGTACTTCACCTCCTATACTGTATTGCTCCCTTGGATTGCTGCAGCCCAAATGCATGACCTTACATTTTTTAACATTAAATCCCAGCTGCCAAATTCTAGACCATTCTTCAAGCTTAGCTAGATCCCTCCTCATGTTATCTACACCTTCCTGGGTGTCTACTCTATTGCAGATTTTGGTATCATCTGTATCAATGTGCTTCTTGGAGCAGCTGGTTCATGAACCGACCAGAGGGGAAGCAATATTAGACCTAGTCCTTAGTGGAACACCAGATGTAGTGCAAGAGATAAGGGTGTTGGGGCCACTTGGCAATAGTGATCATAGCATGATCACCTTTGATTTAATTAGTGGAGGAGGGATAGTAAGGAAATCCACAGTACTACCCTTTAACTTTCGAAAGGGAGACTATGATAAAATGAGGAAAACAGTTAAGAAAAAACTAAAAGGAGCAGTTGCAAAGGTTAAAGACGTACATCAAGCTTGGGTGTTGTTGAAAAATACTATCTTGGAAGCCCAGACCAGCTGTATTCCACGCTTTAAGAAAAGTGGAAGGAAGTCCAAAAAACTGCCAGCATGGTTTAAAGGTGAGGTCAGAGAGGCTGTTGTTGCCAAAAAAACATCTTTTAGGAAATGGAAAAAAGAGCCAAACGATGAAACCTGGAAACAGCACAAGCACTGGCAAGTCAAATGCAAGGCATTGATAAGGCAGGCAAAGAGAGAATTTGAGAAGAAGCTTGCTGCGGAAGCAAAAACGCGAAATAAAGACCTTTTCAAGTACATTCGTAGCAAAAAACCTGTGAGAGAGTCAGTGGGTCCATTAGATGATAAAGGGGTTAAAGGAGCACTAAGAGGCGACAAGGCGATAACGGAGAGACTGAATGAATTCCTTGCTTCGGTCTTTACTGAGGAAGATGTAGGGATGTTACCCATGACTGAAGTGGTATTTAAAGGTGTGGAAGAATTGAAGGAAATATCGATACATCGGGAAGATGTCTTACAACTATTAGATAAACTGAAGAGTAGCAAATCACCTGGGCCGGATGGTATACATCCAAGGGTGTTGAAAGAACTGAAATTTGAGATTGCAGACCTGCTATCAGTAATCTGTGAACTATCATTAAAATCATCTCTAATACCTGAGGATTGGAGGATCGCCAATGTAACACCAATTTTTAAAAAGGGTTCGAGGGGTGATCCGGGAAACTACAGACCAGTGAGCCTGACATCAGTACCGGGAAAAATGGTAGAAACCATCATAAAGAATAAAATTACTCAGCATGTAGATAGTCACGACCTAATGGGAGACAGCCAACATGGCTTTAGACAAGGAAGATCTTGTCTTACTAATCTGTTATGTTTTTTTGAAGGAGTGAATAAACAGGTGGACAAAGGTGAGTCGGTTGAGATTGTGTATCTGGACTTTCAGAAAGCCTTTGACAAGGTCCCTCATGAGAGACTTTTGGCAAAACTAAAGAGTCATGGGATAGGAGGCAGTGTACTACTGTGGATCAGGAACTGGTTAAAAGAAAGAAAGCAGAGGGTAGGGCTAAATGGCCAATTTTCCCAATGGAGAAAGGTGAATAGTGGTGTACCCCAGGGATGTGTGCTGGGTCCGCTGCTTTTTGACATATTCATAAATGACCTGGAAAGTGGAATAACAAGTGAGGGTATCAAATTTGCAGATGACACAAAACTATTTAAAGTTGTTAAAACCCAGGAGGATTGTGGAAAATTGCAAGAGGATCTTGATAAATTGGAAGACTGGGCATCAAAATGGCAGATGAAATTTAATGTGGAGAAGTGCAAGGTTATGCACCTAGGGAAGAACAACCCAAACTATGGTTACACGATGCAAGGTTCCACATTAGGAACCACCACCCAGGAAAAAGATTAAGGCGTCATTGTGGATACCTTGTTAAAACCCTCGGCCCAGTGTGCAGCGGCGGCCAAGAGAGCAAATAGAATGCTAGGTATGATAAGGAAAGGAATGGAAAATAAAACAAAAGATATTATAATGTCTCTATATCGTTCCATGGTGAGACCGCACCTTGAATATTGCGTGCAATTCTGGTCACCGTATCTTAAAAAGGATATAGCGATTTTAGAAAAGGTTCAGAGAAGAGCCACCAAAATGGTAAAGGGGATGGAAGGCTACTCCTATGAAGAAAGGCTAAAAAGGTTGGGGCTCTTTAACCTGGAAAAGAGACGGCTGAGGGGAGATATGATAGAAGTCTATAAATTAATGAACGGAGTGGAACGGGTAAACGTAGATCGATTGTTTACCTTATCAGAATATAGAAAGACTAGGGGACATGCAATGAAGCTACAGGGTAAACTATTTAAGACTAATAAAAGAAAATATTTTTTCACTCAACGTGTAATCAAACTCTGGAATTTGTTACCGAAAGATGTAGTAAAGGCTGTTAGTGTAGCTGGGTTTAAAAAAGGTTTGGACAAGTTCCTGGAGGAAAGGTCCATAAACCATTATTAAGAAGGGACCCAGGATATCAATGCTTGAACCAGTACAAGCATTGTGGAACCTGTGTCCCTTGGGGAAACTGCTAGGTACGTATGACCTAGATTGGCCACTGTTGGAAACAGAATACTGGGCTTGATGGACCTTGGTCTGACCCAGTATGGCATATCTTATGTTCTTATGTTCTTATTATCACCTCCTTTTTTCTGCTAGCCATTCCTCTCCGTATGCACCCAAGCATCCTTCTAGCTTTTGCCGTCGCCTTTTCTACCTGTTTAGCTACTTTAAGATCATCAGACACAACCACGCCCAGGTCCCGCTCTTCTTTAGTGGACAAAAGTACTTCACCTCCTATACTGTATTGCTCCCTTGGATTGCTGCAGCCCAAATGCATGACCTTACATTTTTTAACATTAAATCCCAGCTGCCAAATTCTAGACCATTCTTCAAGCTTAGCTAGATCCCTCCTCATGTTATCTACACCTTCCTGGGTGTCTACTCTATTGCAGATTTTGGTATCATCTGCAAAGAGGCAAACCTTACCCGACAGCCCTTCCGCTATATCACTAACAAAGATGTTAAATAGCGGCTTTCAGGGTTAATGTCTGACAAAAATGTAAATTAAAAATAAGTACTGGTGATGATAATTATTGTGGGATAAGGGTAACTTTGGGATTGTTGTGTCTCACATTTTGTGGAATTGAAAATCCTGATTGGAGATCCATTTGTTTGAAGTAGTAAATGAAGACAATATTAAGGCAGAATTGCCAGGGACCTTCTTGAAGTTTTGCTAAACCAAAAGACTTCCTTTATTTCTTTTGTTTGCCCAGAGGTGGCAGAAGGGCTTTTTCTGGTGGGAGGGGCCCAAGCACCGCACTAACTCTGTCCCAAGCTGCATCCCACAGGCAGAGACCCTTCTGTTCTGCCTGTAGGGATCCAATCTCCCATGGGCAGACAGGAAGGGTCTTTACCGTGATCGTAGCTTCTCTTCCTCTTCTACCCACGGAGGGCTTGTGTGCCCCACCTCTTTCCGATGCCTATGGTTTGCCCAATAAAATTGTCCATGCTTAATTATCTTTTAACTGTGCCCAGGATCTGCTATTTTGTGCTTTGAGATCTGGCAGTGCCTATGAATGTATAGTCGCATTGAGGACAGCTACCTACCTATGGATCTAGGAGTGCGGCTCCTCCTAGTGGTGACAGGGTGCAAGAGTCCAAATCTACACATGGGAAATGTGCAAAAATGGGAGAAACTTGACAACTTCTATGTGTAGGTGGCAGCACTTATGCATGCAGGGCCAGTGCAAGGATTGGAGGCGCCCTAGGTCCCCATGACCCACTACCCCCATTTATTTATAATTTTATTTGTTCATTGTTGCTTTATTAATTTTATTTTTCATTCTCTTTTATTATTCATTTTTATTGTATTGATATTTTTTATTACCACTATTTTTAGTGTATTTGTTGTTATTATTATTGTTATTTATTATTCAATAATTTTTAAGCAGCATATCCCCTGAAGAAGGCATTTGCCGAAACACGTTGGGGCATAATCAATAAAGGCACCAGTGACCTCCATACGCCGCTCGCTTCTTGTGTTTGCGCCACTACCCCCATCGCCACCACTGCCGCACTTCTCTGGGGCAGCAATAAATCCCAAACCATGATTTAGTGCTTACTAATACACTCCGATGCTTCATCAGAAGGGAATGGAAATGGCACAAGGGGAGACGAGGAAACTGAAACACAGCTCCAAAATGTATTGTTAAGTGCTGCATTGCAGTTTGGGGGCTATTATCACCACTACAGGCCCCGTAGAAGGGTAGCAGTAACAGCAATGGGCACCCCCCCCCCCCCAAGAGGGCCACAGCCCTAGACAACTGCCTGTTTTGCCTGGTAGTAGCGCCGGCTCTGTACACGTCTTATGTTGACCATTTTGCTGCCAGTTAACTACAGGTGCTGCTATCTTAATTTAATTTCAGTTTGGAGGAAGAAATAAACAAGAGTGGATTAAGGAGGATAACCCTTTTAATGCCTCCTGTAAAGGGCTAGCTGAAACAAGCACTTAAAAAAAAAAAAAAAAAGATGCCAGGGAGCAAGTGTAAATCCTAACATGGACATACCCATATTTCCTCTATGAAATGGGGAATACACAAGTAGATTTTTGATCCACCCAGGCCACTCCCTAACCATGCCCCTTTTCAATTTCTATGTAGTAAGGGCATCCATGTGTAACTTCAGCCCTTTCTAACAATGCCACTAACACTGATTTTACATGTGGAAGTTGTGAATAAAGCTTCTAAAATAACCCCAATAGTCTACTTATTGTTGGGTACAGAGGCAGGTAGCCTTCAGTGTTCTTTTCCTTTTTACTTTGTACTTGTGTTCCCATGTTTTCAACAATTAAAAAAACTGAAAGAAGTGCACTAATGAAGCATGTATTGTGCCCCCTCCTTTGAATAGGTCACAGATATACAGTGTGACACACAACAAGATTTGCAACTTGGTTATATAAGCATGAATGGAAACAGTTCTTTCACTTACAGCTAGGCTAATTATTCATGCAATACAGCATTCCCTTCCCAGATCTTATTTCCATCAGCAAAATTAATCACTGCAGAACAGATGTATTAGGGACAATCCAAGGTTAAAGCAAATGCTACAACGTAATGAACTATAACACAATATGATAACCTGGAGGACTTTGTGATTTATTAATCTATGAGAACCTGCTTTGGATTTCCACAGCTATTTTATGCAAACTGATTTCTTTTTAACTAGTCTCTGATAACTGTGATCTTTCCTTTGCATTCACGTTATCTGCCTTCGGAGACACGGCAGTTGTGATCTATACAATGAAATTATTGTCATGGCAAATATAAACTCTTTACATGTCCAGTCACCCTACCTGACAGCCTTGGCATGGGGTCATATTTGAGATGCTAATGAACTTGGATATAGGTTTGTTCAAAACTCCCTAACCGAAATGTATTCCACTGTGCCCTGCTAACACACTCCAGTAACACAATGCTAACTTTCCATATCCTATCATATTTTTGCCTCAAAATTGTGTCACAGACGGGACAATCTATAAAGACAGTATCATACAGAATTAACTGGTCTTCATTTTCTAAACCTCACATGTGTCAATAGTAAAATGAAGTAAATGGTCATTTTTATCATCATTTACTTGAAACAGCTTGAATACAGCCCCTTCCTGTATTTCTTAAAACAACAAAATTCTCCATGCAGATATTTAGTTGTTAAGGGCCCGATTTTTGAAGGCCTGAACATGTAAGGCCATGTAAGGGCCTTATCTGGGCTTTTTGAAGGGCACCTACACGAATAGGTGCCCTTCAAAAATCCCAGATAAGTCCCTAACGCGCACAGATGCTATCCACATAGCATCGTGGCATGTTAGGGGCATTCTGGGACAGAGCGGGGGCAGAGGAAGGGGTTACATGGGTAGCAGAAATGTTCAGTTTTTCCTCACCTATCTTTAGGGCGCAGAAGCTATGGGCCCAATTCTGTACCACGAATAGTGGGGACGTCCATCCCCGCTATTCATGCCCTCCCCACCGGCGTCTAACCTCCCCATCAGTTGTATGGGGAGATTAGATGGGGGCAGGGAAGGAGCAGATCAGGGGTGTAGTTAGGGCAGGTGGTGGGCGGTCACCAGCCCTGGACATATAGGGACGATTCTAATGTCGGCCCTGTACGTCCAGGGCCGGCGACTTGTGTTGGGAAGTTATTCCACCTCCGAGGTGGAATAACTTCCCTGGATGTCTTTTTTCTGCAGACCAGGGGCGCAGATGGGGCAGGGGGGGCCCGAGGACATTCCCCGCAGCCTGACCCTGGCCTTAGGAGGCCGGATCAGGGGTCGGGCTGCGGGGAAAGCCTTTGTTCAGCTGGCAGCCAGGATTACGGCTTTACAATGGAGCCGCAGTGCCATGGCAACCAGATACCATGGCGCTGCAGCTCCATTGTAAAGCCCTGACTGAGTTAGTCGGGCTTTCCCTTTACATGCAGGCTGGGCTGAATCGCAGTCCCGGCCTGCACGTACAGGGCTGTTCGTGATTGTTTGTCACACGGGGCTAGACGTGCCCCGTGTGATCTGAATCGTGCCTAACTAAAATTCAGGCCCTAAGTGATTTGACGTTCATGGGACCCCCGGCCTGAAAATTTTTTTTATTTTCTAATTCTATGTGAAGTCAATTCCAGCACTTCTTTTGCCCCTAAAGGAAGTATCATCAGGTCCCATCCTGGTTGCCTCACTTAGCTTCCACTGAGGTTACCATCATTTGCTGCTACCATCTACTCTACCACTGCTGCTGCATGTATTTTTTTTTTCTTTTCTCTGCTACTTGCAATGCGCTGACACCTTCCAGGACAAGCGGCAAGGGAGAAGGCACAGGGCTGTTGAGCATGTGCACATCTCTAAGGCTCTGCTACTCCCGCCCCTTCAATGAACACTTCCTGTTTCTTAAGGGACAAGTGGCACACACAAGCTCGATGGCTCCGTGCTTCACGTCCAGAGAAACAGAAGTTGCATGACAGGCAGCAGAGAGAAGAGAAGAACACTTGATCAGTGTGGGGCAGGTAAGAGGACGTCGTGGATTGGTTGAGAACAGAAACTTGCTCAGAGGAGAAAGGAGGAGATGTTGGACACAGTGAGAAGGGAGATGCTGGATTAGAAGGAAGTGGCAGTGGTGAATAGTGGAGAGGATAGAGAGCCAACAAACAGCTAAAAACATGGAGGGGTATCGGGAGGGAGGGAGTTGAGTGACAGTGGAAATGCTAGACATGGGGGAGGGGCAATAGGAAGGCAGAAGATGCTGGACTAGGGGGAAGGGCATAACAAGACAGAAGGCGATAATGAATATAAGAAGGAGATAGGGACAGTCAAAGGGAATGCTGGACAGCAGGGTAATAGGGAGATAAATTAGATACCGGGATTGGGGGAGGAATATGAAGAGAGTGGGTGATGCTGGACATTGGGGGGTATAAGGACACAAAGAGGGTATGCTGGACCCTGGAAGGGTAGAGTGATAGGAAATGCTGACATGGGGGTGGGGGGCAGGGTGATAGAGATGCTGGACATAGGAGGGTGGATACAGACAAAGAGGGATGATGCTAAACATGAGGGGGAATAAGGAAATGGGGGATTCTGGACTCAGCAGGGGGGATGGAGACACAGAAGGAACATACTGGACACAGAGGAGACAAAGGAGAGATGCTGGAGGAAGGTGGGAATTGAGGTAAAATATGCTGGACAAATGATTGGAGAGAGAAAATGCTGGACAAAGGATGGGAAGAGCGAAAAAATGCTGGATGAAGGATGGGGCATAGAGAGAGAAGAGAGAAGATGCTGGACAAAAGGTGGGAGAAGGGGATGCTGAATGAAGGGTGGGAGAGGAAGGAGATGCTGGATGAAGTGTGGGAGAGAAAGAGAGATGCTGCTTGAAGGGTGGGAGAGAGGAGAGAGTTTGCAGGGAAGAAGAACAAAAAGGAGAATGGAAGATCTGAAGTAAGGGAAAGATGGAACACTGTAGATAGATGCATTAAAAAGAGGGAGATTTGAGGAGTGAAATCTAAGTGGATAAAGGCAGAAAAATAAATGGATGAAAGATGAAAGAGAAAGAGAAAGATCAATGCCAAAGACAGATGTAAGAAATGAAGAAGACAGAAGATGAGAGAAGTAATAGCAGATGTGCTGGAGATTCCGGAAAGAGAGTTAAGAGAAGACAGAGGAAAGGAGAAAGAAGACACTGGTACCAATATGATTAGAAATATAAAATGGCCAGACAACAAAGGTAGAAAACTGTAAAGGGTTTGCTTCTTGTTGGTCACTCCAGGCCAGGGAAGTCCCGAACCCTCATCTGCGGTGTGCTGTTCCGGCTGGCTGGAATCCAGGGGAATAAAACTCACAGACCACACAGAAGGAAAAGTATGCAAGTTTATTCCAAAGGGTGGAGGGATTGTCCGTATTTTATACATTATCAGAAACATATTCATACGTCATCCACCCATCTTCTGGGGGCCCACTATAGCTTATCAGTAACTAATGCAAATACGAGTCATCCCTGAGTAGAACAATCAGTTTAGCTTAGCACAGCACATTCCTTTTCCATACCCACCAGAATGTACAAAGGGCACATATATAGGATTCTGATTTCTCTTGTGCAGGCCTCCTGTATATGCACTTAAACTAAGCATTATTATTTCCTAACAATCCCCCCTTTGGGCCTGCATAGGCCCACCATAAGAACAGCCTAACAATTTACTACAAAATAACTAAACAGACATTATTAATGGAACATCTGTATGCGGCAGCTCAGGTACATCAGCCACCATAAAAGCAGGAGTATAGGAATACATAAAAGTGGTAGAGCTTTGTAGGGCCTTTCAACAACAGCCAAGAACAAATGAAAATATACAACAAAAAAGAAAAAGAATTATAAAACAGTTCAATAGGGCAATAAGCAGTCCTTTGAGACCACCCCAAAGAAAGATACATAGAGAGGCTAAAAGCAAAAACAATAAAACAATCCATAGCATTAGAACTAGAGACAGTTTACAATGAGCAAGGGACCTAGTCATATCCCAAAGAGAGGCAAGTAACACCAATGTTATACAAAAAAGTAAAAAAAAGAAACATGGGGCTGGGTGCAGTTTAAATTATCCAGTACAGTAAACTTCTGCATTTCACACAGATTTGAAGATACAGTAATGAGACATGTTGAGAGAAAAGCTCCAGTATGTAGCGAGCTGAGCACACAAAAGGTAAGGCAGTCTGGGCAAGTAGTATTGCCGTATTAACAGTTCCCGAAATGGGCTGAAGGAGGCACTATATGAGTGATAGGAGGAGTCAACACAGTCTTGTGCGTGATAGTCAGGAGGCTGGAACCGAAGATGTCAGTGGAGACGATACATGCTTGATTCTTGACGCATGGATCCACGAAGGAGAGGAGTCACACAGGATGGCTGTCTATGTTATGGCGATCACTGTAGTTTGGAGGTCCGTAGAGCGGGTCTAGGGTACTATGCTTGTGAGGTGCTCTGACCTGTCACCAACCTTGAAGGGATATGTTGGTTCGGTACCTCTAGGCCGAAAGCTGCTTTTCTTCAGGAGTCTTCTCCTCTCCTCTCCCGTTGCTAGGGCCTTGGCTGCCCCGGCGTCAGCTACTTCTCATCCTGGTCCTGAAGCCTGATCTGTATATGGAGAATGTTTCCAGCGAGGGCAATAGCTTCAGGATCTTTTAGCCGCCACCTTCACTGTAATCGATGTTATCAGAAGAACTTGGAACGGTCCCATACTGGAAAAGGGGCTTGTACCATGTGCTGGTGGTATTTCTTTACCAAAATTCAGTCTCTGGATTGAAAGAAAAGAGCTGAGTCATCCAGCAGAAAGGACTGGACCTGCTGAGCATACCTGTGGAGGGAAGAGAGTTGCCTCTGCTGCTAGGAAATACAAGAGATCAAATGTGAGGCTCAGGAGTTTAAAAAATAAGCAGTCTTCCATATAACAGTTCAGAGGGAGAAATAGTTCAGTCTACTCCCTTAGGGCAATTTTTTTTTTTGAACAGAGTCAAAGGCAAGACAGTTTAGGTTTCGGAGGTTCCCCCTTTCGTGGATTGCTGCTTGCATACAACAGCCAATCCTAAGCAACTCAATTTAGCTAATACATTTTGACAAGATGCCCACACTTCCTCAAAAAGGCATAAAAGCATCTGAAAAGCACCACATGGCCAGTGTGGGTCTCCCCAAAGCTCATTAGGATGAAAAGTGCACTCAGCCTATCTCCAAGTGTCTATTTCCAATTATTGGATATATCTCTGGGCTAGATGACTTCCAAAATTGGAGTTAATGGGGATGGCATAATCAAATATTGTAGTTTTCTTTCTAGGTGGATACATCGGATACATCATTTCACATTTCAATTTACCCTCACCATTTTATAATGTAATCTAAGTTCTCCTTTCCAACATGAATATTCCATCACACTCCTCTCAACACCACTTTTTTTTTCACTTACATCATTCCATCAAACTACATGCATAGGTCCTTCTGTCCTTTTTATACCATGCTAGTGTATCCTTATTTGGCAAGGCTGCTAAGAACATCAAACAATTGTTAGAAACTTAGTATTTTTGTAAACAAAAGGTATATATAAAATATAAATGTAGATCCTTTTCAATAAGCATAACAATATGAGTAAACAATGCTCATTCTAATTAGCAACTGCCTAAACAAAATATAGGTAAAGTTCTTACAATATAGACTAGTGCTTCATGGCATTTTATAACATCAATCCCAATAGGAAAGAGTATGGCGTCTAACAGAACAGCCACATAATCTCTCAGGTGTGACTAAAGTCTATCTTATACCCGGTTCCCAGTGAGAGTGCTGCGGAAACTTTAAAATATTTGAGGACTGATCTTATAATTGCAGTGCCCACAAGGATCTGTGGAAGTTACTCACTAATCATGGTGTTTAAGAGATCCTTTTGAGATGAGAGGCCTAAGAAGGTTCAAGGCATTTGTGGTTGGGCCTCATGGCGATACGTCTTCAGGTTCTTCTTGGCCTGCAAGGCATTTGTGGCTGGGCCTCATGACGATCCTCGGGTTCTTCTCGGCCTATTCCCCCCTGCCTAGTCATGTCTCTTCAGAGGCATAAATATGCAAAGTTCATGTTCTTCAGGCCTTGTGGGTCCTCGAGGAGTCTTAGAGCAGTTAGAATTCCGGTGGCCCAGATCATCACACTCGGAGCAGCACGTTTATTGCCTTTCCCAAGGCTGTAGCCTCACCTTCTGTCTCTCTCTCTCTCTTTTATTATTATTATTAAATTTTTTTTAAACCTCTCCTAGATCGTTGCTAACAAGTAAAATTTAGTTTATCCAATCATCTCAAGTTAATATTATTATTTTATTTGTCTACTAACTTTACAAATATTCTCATTTTTCCTGGTAACTAAGCTCCATCTTTCCACTAAATGTGATCTATGTGCTTGGGAACAAAGCAATTGCAGATCAGCCTCTTTCCAAAATTCTATAATTTCTATGTGTACTGAACCTCTACATAATGTACTGCTACAACAAGTATTTTGGTAACATAAAGTGCAAGTGTGTAAACTAAAGAAAACTTGTATGTCATAGTGCTACAATATACTGTATTCCTAAAACTGAAATGTTAAAAACTTTTTCTCTCTGGACCCCAACACATAAAATTCAAATACAGGAAAACAGATGAATTTATCCTAAAATCCAATATTGTAATAAGTCAAATCAGAAAGATCAATATAGCCAGCACCCATGGTGCTACTGTCCTGTTCGTCAGTCATCAGCACCGAGCTTAACAATGCAAAGTAATTAACTTAAAATCTTACAGTTCAGGAAACAGACATTCAAATAACATGAAACTGCAAAGAGCTGAATTCAAAATCATGCTTTGTCACATTTAAATTAAAACCTTATACATAATACTTGAGACTGGTATCAAACTGATCTGAAACAATGAAATTATGTTAAAGCAATCTACTTAGAGTAACAGTTCAACCTTGATGTTATCTCAAACACAAATAGCAAAGTAAACAGCAGGTCTGTCTTGAGTCCAAATTCCTTCAGGCAAATGCAGATAGCTGAACAAGAGAGAGAAGAGTCCTAAATACTAAGAGTTTAAAAAGAAAAAGTTGCTTGAGAATTGTCACTAATTGTGATTGCTATTAAATTCCTATAGGTACAACTCTATGTGTTGTTATAATATATGAACAATAATTATGACCTCTGAGGTGCTTGCCACAAAATATAAAAATCATTGTTTTTTTAAACTCTTTAAGTTTACTCAATAGCATACACAAACAAAGACCAGACACATAACATAACCTTCTTATTCACTCAGGATTCAAATCATTTTTTTTTCAAGTGGCAGTCTTTTAATTACTGGCTCAGGATGCCCCATTGTCCTGACAGGGTTCCCAACCCCTACTTTGAAGGTTAAAGGAAAACAGAACAGCTTCCACCCAACCTTTCTGATAGAATTACAGCCCTTTTACACCCAGCCAAACGGATATCAGCTCTCTTAATTTAGGCAAAGGTAACTCCACAATACCCTTTATTCTCTCCGGATTTATTTTTTAGTTTCACTTTCCTTCACTTATAATGTGGCAGTCACCTCAAGATGAAAGGAATTCAGCCCCTGGCTAGTAAATATGGCCATGCTACAAAATGCATTGACAAACGGCCAGAGAAGGCCTGTGCTATAATCCAAAATCATTTGTGCCTTCTGTAGCCCACGGGAGGGGCTGCCCCCCTTTCCTTCTCTCTTCTTTGTTCTCTTTGTTAAGTTTCTGGTTTCGTTTTTAAGTTTCTGGTTTCGATTCTGATGCTGTAGGGGGAAGGGATAGCCCCAAACCAAATTTTTTGTTTTCTCCAAGACACCCTGAATCTTTTCTTTCCCAAGAAATGCAGCAGATTGTTAATGGCTTCTATCACAACTGGTTTCTCCTGCCCTAAACTTTGAAGATCATCTACATAGTGCCTAGGGAGCAGGCTCAAACATATACCTCAAATCTACAATACTGAGTCTAGACACGCTTAGTCAAATTCCTTAAATGCTGCCTCAGCCACTAAAACATATGACAAACGTTTTTAAGTTAAACAGAAGACAAGTCAAAGCGTACAAGTGCTTTCTTAAGAAATTTCACCCTGCATAATGAACTAGACCCTCTCCCTTGATTTCTCCACTTCAGACTTACCAGTCACATAAAGAGTTAACACCTAACAAATCCAAGCAACCAAAACAGCAGGAGGAGAGATACATTCCTTTGTGCAAAGGAAACAACAGTATTTCATCATTAGCATCTTACAGTTCTTATCATTCTCCCCCTTTCCCTTACCGCGGTCTGTGCACAGAATTACTCAATTGCTGCAGCGCTTACTGGTTCACAACACCTCTGTTCACTTTTTTTTTTTTTTCCAACTCCGGGACCATTACCAGCTAGTAAAGAGACCTCTCCGCAGAGAAGGAGGTGAGACTGTTGAAATCCAACAGGACGCGTCTTCCCACCGCCACTCAGCAGAAGTCACTCTACTGTGGGAAAATCCCGGCAAGCCCTGCTATTAACTATACCTTTGCTTGTGGCCAACCTGGCCAATAAAACAGAGAGGGATATTGTGAAGCAGTGTAAGAGCTCTTCAGTATAATTGCCATACTTGTTATCTGTAAGGTCTGCTTTTAAGGTTCTTACTTCAGTGAACAATACATTCCGGCAGACCCGAGGAAATGTTTGTTTTAAATTGTATGAAAGGTCCCCTTAGCTATAGAAGGCAGGAAAGAATTGGAAGAACAGAGAGACAGAGACAAGTAAAGAAACACTGCCTAGCACTTGCATTCAAGAGACTGAGTCAGCAGCTTTACTCTCTCCAGAGACTGGGAGCCTCTTAATAGATAAACTAAGACACAGGATTCCCACCTTCACAGTAAACAAGCTAACAGACCTCTTCAGCAGATTTGGCTAAGTCCTGTAACCTACACTGACAGTTTATGTAAGATGCCTTTTTTTTTATTTTAAGTGCAGTTTTAAACCTTATCACAAAAATTAGCAGTGCATGCACTCTCGCGGATTCTGGAGCGGTCCCCTCACCTTGGGACCCCCCCATCCTCTAATGAATTCACAACAAACGCACGTCTGGCCACTTGCTTTCTGCACAGTATCTATCACGAGCGCTATATCGCTTCAAAATACGGCAGGAGCATCTAGCCAGACTCAAAACAGACATACAAAGCACACAGCCCTCACAGCAGCCGCAGATGAGAAAGAAAAGAAATTTAGCTTTCCCACCGATTCCCACCCAGGGAACAGGAAAGTCTTAATTACCATTTAACCATGCTTAATCACCATTTAACCATGCTACCAAAGCAATAGGGACACTCTCAACCAAAAGGAGAATGCCAATTCTAATTTAAACCGTGCTACCAAAGCACAGGGATCCCTGGCCAAGGGGAGTATCCCACTTCTGACACCAAATGTAAAGGGTTTGCTTCTTGTTGGTCACTCCAGGCCAGGGAAGTCCCGAACCCTCATCTGCGGTGTGCTGTTCCGGCTGGCTGGAATCCAGGGGAATAAAACACACAGACCACACAGAAGGAAAAGTATGCAAGTTTATTCCAAAGGGTGGAGGGATTGTCCGTATTTTATACATTATCAGAAACATATTCATACGTCATCCACCCATCTTCTGGGGGCCCACTATAGCTTATCAGTAACTAATGCAAATACGAGTCATCCCTGAGTAGAACAATCAGTTTAGCTTAGCACAGCACATTCCTTTTCCATACCCACCAGAATGTACAAAGGGCACATATATAGGATTCTGATTTCTCTTGTGCAGGCCTCCTGTATATGCACTTAAACTAAGCATTATTATTTCCTAAGAAAAACATTTTATTTTTCATGGAGTGATTGGAATTTGTCAGTTTTGGGAAGTCACATCTGCTGTCTTTATATTTTACAGAGTGAGGGGAGAAATGCTTTATTCTCTATTTCTTTGGTGTTGTGCTATATATAGAGTGCAATTTCTTGGGGTTTCAATTTAATTTTTGGCTACTGTCACCACCAGGTGGGCAGGCTGCCACCTAGGGTTGCAGATCTGTGTCTGATGGTGATTAAGTAGTTGTGAACACGAATGGTTTAAGGTAAAAGGATTTATTTCCCCTCCCGGGGTCGGATTTTTCAGGTTATATAACACAATACTCAAAGCAAATAAGCCATACTTTTCTGGCAAAACACAAAGGAAATTATAACAGCTTTTTCTTGCTTCTTAAAGTAAAGAGTAAACATTAAATAGGCAAAACTCAGCACATAGCTTTCATATGTGCAAAACAGCACTCTTCACTGATAGTGTTTTCCCTCCACACTATACAGCCTTTTGACTAGCGAAAAGACGTCACTTTATCAGAGAAAATCAATGTGCAGTCCATTGGGTCACTATCAAATGAACATTCACTGACTGTATCAATGACCATAGGCTCCTGCATACATTCAGAATTGTCTGAGTTCTCCTTGCCACAATACTTCTGCAAGTTCCCCTGTAACGTGCCATCACAGAGTCTCTCTGCACAACTTCCTCTAGGGCTGGAATAACAGCTACCATATTCCTCGGTGTTTGGGAGAGAGGGAAGCCACCATTCAGGGTTCTTAGAGTTTAATTCCTTCTGGCAGGTTCTACCCTTGGAACGCTTATAAGCTCTGGCTTCAGGCTTTGCAAAAGAATATTCTTCTCCCCTGTTAACACCAGGTTTAAGCCTGCGGGGTTTTCTCTGAGGCTTAGGAACTGCTAATATATCTTCCTCAGACATGCACACATCTTCAGGGAAATACCTTTCTCTCTCTGGGGGTGTTAACTGCTCTCTCTTCAGCTCGGTGCTCAAATCCCTTGGCTGGGTGTTACTGCCCTGCCCCCACCTAGGATTTATCACACAAGGCTTCTCAGCGTTAACCCTGTAGGTATTCCTTTTATCAGTAAACTTTAACTTCCTATCAGAGACATTCTCCAGGCTACAGCTCTCAAATACATACTGTTTGTTTTTAGGCTTCCAATCACTCCAGTTGGAACGTTGCCTCTGAGCTCCAAACAGCTTGCAATCAGCAGAATACTTGCAACTGTTCTCTGACCTCACTGGCTGCTTTCTCCTGCAGTGCTCTGGGTAGTTTCTGTGGTGAACCCTTCCTGGTTCTGGCTCTGACTCACGTCCTGGGTCAGAGTCTGAAACTCCTCCTTCTTCTCGTTCCACTCCGTCTAACTCTGTATTTCCTGCATAGCTCTTATAGTGGCTATAAGCTCTTCCCCTTTCCAGGTGCAAGCTATTAGGAATTGGGGAATGTTTCTCAGCTGGGCTTATTTGCAAACCCCGTGGCTGGGTTTGTTTATGTCGCCCCTGACAACTGCTGCTCACATGGCCTGCCTGCCTGTCAGCTTCAAGACTAGAACTCAGTGAATCCTGTGTTTTTAAGGTAGGAAATGGAACTTCTTCATCACATATCCCCCCCCCCTTAAAACCTTACGGGCTGCTGACGCCCTTGTCTGACAGCACGTAAGCCTAGGTTGACTATCCCAACGCTTCTCTATTTTGACCAGCTGTACTGATGCTGATCGGTCTTGCCATGGTTTTAGTAAGTTAAGATAGTAGACCTGTTGACGCCCCCTTTCATTCTCGACTCTATACGAGACTGGGCCCACTTTGGCTACCACTGTACAGGGTCCCTTCCACCTAGACTCAAATTTTGGGCCTGCGGCTGGCACTAGGACCAACACCTTGTCCCCTATGTCCAATTGCCTTCCTTTGGTCCCCCGGTCATAGTACCGCTTTTGCCGGCGTTGGCTCGCCTGCAAATTCTCTACGGACACCTGGGAGGTTCTCTCCAGGCGGTTCCTAAGGTCCTTGAGAAACTGGGATACCCCTACCTCTTCTGCCTTTGGCTCAACCCATTGCTCCCGTAGGATATCTAAAATCCCCCTTGGAGCCCGACCAGATAGCAGCTCGTAGGGCGATGCCCCTAAAGATGCCTGTCCACGCTCCCGGCATGCGTAGAGCACAAATGGGAGTAAATTATCCCATTCCCCCATCTTTCCCTCCAAGCCACGTCGTAACATCTGTTTGATCGACTGGTTCATCCTTTCAACCAGTCCGTTAGACTGGGGATGATACGCGGAGGTCCGGATATGCCGTGCCCCGAATGCGTCCCACACCAAGGCTAAATATTTAGATGTAAAATTACTCCCTTGGTCTGTTAGGATCTCTTGGGGAAATCCGATTTCGCAAAATAATTTGATGAGTTCCAGGGATATCGTCCTAGCCGAGATATTCCGTAGTGGAATGGCCCACGGAAATCTAGTGGCCATATCTACAATTACCAACAGGTATTGGAAGCCCCTTGGCGTCCTAATTAAGGGTCCAACTATGTCCATAGCCAGGCGTCGCACTGGTGTTGAAATAGTGGGTGTGGTTATCATGGGCACAGGTTTTGGCTTTGTGGCAGTGACCTTTTGGCAAGTGGGACAGGACTGGCAATAGCGGGCTGTCTCCTTAAAGACCCCTGGCCAGTAGAACCGGGCCAAGATCTGGTCCAACGTGCCTTGTATGCCTTTGTGACTGCCCACTGGATGATCGTGTGCCAAGCGCATAATTATCGTTTTAAAAGTGGTTGGCACAACTACTTGTTTCCTGACATTCCCAGTATATGGGTCTGCACTTTCCCTGTATAATAATTCGCCCTCTAGCAAGAATCGGGGTAAGGTGGTCCTATCCCCCTGAGCATATTCAAAAGCTCTTTTTAGAGCAGGATCTGCCCTCTGCTCCTTTGGGAAGGACGGGAATTTCTGGACCAGTTCAGCAGGGACCCAGGGTAAATCCTCCCCGGCTGCCAGCTCCGCCCTCCCTTGGGACCTATTCCTTTGTTCCCGACGTCTCTCTGCCTTCCCCTTTCTCTCCTTAGAGGGAAGGTTAATTAAATCATCATGAGAGGGGAGTACCTTAGCTAGCTCATCCCCTAGGCTTTCCTCCTCCTCTGGGGTTTCTTCCTCATCTGTGGGATCTGTCCCTATTCCTGAGGCCCTGGCCTGGGATCTGGTAGAAACCAAGTTAGTTTTGCTACCCAAACCCTTTTTTAATCCTTGGGGGAACGGTGGCCAATCACGTCCTAAAACAAGTTTGCAAGGGAGATTTGGGACTACAGCTACCCATACTTTTTCCTCAGTGCCCATTCCTTCTACTGACACTCTATAACGTGGGTAAGATATAGACGTGCCATGCACGCACCTCACTTTTATTTTATCCCTTACTTGACTTAGGGTGAATGGGTTATGGGCTGTGATGGTCTGCCACATTTTCTGTGAGACCATACTTTGGTTGGCTCCGGAATCTAGGAGCGCCAAAGCCTCTACCCCTTCTATCTGGACTTTAAGCAAAATTCCTTTCCCTAGGGGGTTCTCTCCTCCCAACACTAGGGCAGTACGCTCATTACAGTTTCTGTATAAATGTCCAGGCTGGCCACAGTTAAAACATTTCCTAGAAATATTTTCTGCTACGTTTTTACCAAACATCTTTTCATTACATACATTCTCACCACATGCATTTTTCTTAAAAGGCTTTCTTACTCCATACATTCTATCAAGACCGGCCACTTTTAAAACATTGCCTCCGGAGGTGCTGGCTAATTCAGCCTCCAAATAATTCTCCGTGAGGTTGGCAGCATCTTGGGTAGAATGACATTTCTGTAACATTATAAAAGCTTTTATCTCAGGCGGTATAGCTTCCAAGTATTGCTCCAAGATGACGGTGTCTAACAATGACTCTACCGTCGCCCTCTCTGGAGCAAGCCATTTGGTCGCTAGACCTCTTAACCTCTGTAGTAATGCTTTAGGCGTTTCCTTATTCATAAGCCTAGCTTCTCTAAAGAGCCTTTTGTAGTGCAGGGGTGTTAAACCCAGCCTATCCCTTATGGCTGATTTTACTTCCGGGTAACTAGACGACAGACCGACAGGCATAGTTTTGTAGGCCGCTAGTGCTTCACCTGATAAGGTCATAGCGAACCTTACAGCCCACTGGTCAATCAGCCATTTAGCCGCCTCTGCGATACGCTCAAAGGCGTCTGAAAAATCATCAAAGTTGTCGTATGATTTTAGCTGTCCCAATGTCAAAGCATTGCAATCATTAAGTCCTACCGCCTTAGACACTGAGGGATTAACCTCTGCTGCGGTACCAGTCCTCTTGATGAGAGTCTCTAGCAATTTCAACAGTGGTTGCTGCTGCTCGGTCATCGCGGCTATCATCCTCTCTTGACTCCATTTGGCCAACTCTCCCTGGGCCTTCCATTGAGCCTCCATCGCTTGTGGATCCATTCCGTCACTCCGTCACGCACCTGCAAAGGAAAAAGAAAGACAGGGCCCACCAAGTGCGGCACAGAATATGTGGGGGTTTTTTTTTCCTCTATTTGCTTCCTTTAGCACTCCCAGCTTCCCCCTTTCTCACTGATCCTGATCACCCCCATGCCTTCCTACCATTACCTTAGCACGGTGCAGGATCGTACGTTGAGAAAGCTGTGTCTTGACTGCCTTCCAGGTCAGGAACTTGAAAAAGAAAAATCCGCTCCGGTTTTTTTTTTTCTCCGTCAAAGACAGCAAAACTTTTCTTTTCTTTTCAGCAAGTAATCCTTTATGCACGTTCTTGTACTGTGTTGTTTCTTTGTTTGAAAAAATCCGAGAGACTACGCCAGTTCTTGTCACCACCAGGTGGGCAGGCTGCCGCCTAGGGTTGCAGATCTGTGTCTGATGGTGATTAAGTAGTTGTGAACACGAATGGTTTAAGGTAAAAGGATTTATTTCCCCTCCCGGGGTCGGATTTTTCAGGTAATATAACACAATACTCAAAGCAAATAAGCCATACTTTTCTGGCAAAACACAAAGGAAATTATAACAGCTTTTTCTTGCTTCTTAAAGTAAAGAGTAAACGTTAAACAGGCAAAACTCAGCACATAGCTTTCATATGTGCAAAACAGCACTCTTCACTGATAGTGTTTTCCCTCCACACTATACAGCCTTTTGACTAGCGAAAAGATGTCACTTTATCAGAGAAAATCAATGTGCAGTCCATTGGGTCACTATCAAATGAACATTCACTGACTGTATCAATGACCATAGGCTCCTGCATACATTAAGAATTGTCTGGGTTCTCCTTGCCACAATACTTCTGCAAGTTCCCCTGTAACGTGCCGTCACAGAGTCTCTCTGCACAACTTCCTCTAGGGCTGGAATAACAGCTACCGTATTCCTTGGTGTTTGGGAGAGAGGGAAGCCACCATTCAGGGTTCTTAGAGTTTAATTCCTTCTGGCAGGTTCTACCCTTGGAACGCTTATAAGCTCTGGCTTCAGGCTTTGCAAAAGAATATTCTTCTCCCCTGTTAACACCAGGTTTAAGCCTGCGGGGTTTTCTCTGAGGCTTAGGAACTGCTAATATATCTTCCTCAGACATGCACACATCTTCAGGGAAATACCTTTCTCTCTCTGGGGGTGTTAACTGATCTCTCTTCAGCTCGGTGCTCAAATCCCTTAGCTGGGTGTTTCTGCCCTGCCCCCACCTAGGATTTATCACACGAGGCTTCTCAGCGTTAACCCTGTAGGTATTCCTTTTATCAGTAAATTTTAACTTCCTATCAGAGACATTCTCCAGGCTACAGCTCTCAAATACATACTGTTTGTTTTTAGGCTTCCAATCACTCCAGTTGGAACGTTGCCTCTGAGCTCCAAACAGCTTGCAATCAGCAGAACACTTGCAACTGTTCTCTGACCTCACTGGCTGCTTTCTCCTGCAGTGCTCTGGGTAGTTTCTGTGGTGAACCCTTCCTGGTTCTGGCTCTGACTCACGTCCTGGGTCAGAGTCTGAAACTCCTCCTTCTTCTCGTTCCACTCCGTCTAACTCTGTATTTCCTGCATAGCTCTTATAGTGGCTATAAGCTCTTCCCCTTTCCAGGTGCAAGCTATTAGGAATTGGGGAATGTTTCTCAGCTGGGCTTATTTGCAAACCCCGTGGCTGGGTTTGTTTATGTCGCCCCTGACAACTGCTGCTCACATGGCCTGCCTGCCTGTCAGCTTCAAGACTAGAACTCAGTGAATCCTGTGTTTTTAAGGTAGGAAATGGAACTTCTTCATCACACTACGTATTTCTATTTTAAGTTTGTGGTTGCTTATTCTGTATTTGGTGAAGGTCTATCTGTGTGCGTGATCAAGGCCAGGTGTTCTGTTACATGACATTTCTATCTAGGCATCTCTAGTAATCTGGCTTGTTCAATTTCCCGATAGATGTATTGATGTAATAGGGTCCACTACATTATATATGATGCTGCCTGTTCCTAAATAGGGTCTTCTTATGTGACTTGTATAAGTTAGTGCTGTTAATATATGGTAAATTTGCTGTATAGATCCTGAGTGACCTTTGTAGGGTTTTTTATTACTTCACAATATGCCCTGGTTGTGAAGAAGGTTTATGTTCCTCTTACTTCTGCTGATTAAATAAAAAGAAAAACAAAGGAAAATAAGGTGATACCTTTTTATTGGACTAACTTAATACATTTGTAGACTAGCTTTCAAAGGTTAAAACCTTCTTCCTCAGGTCAGGGCAGTTTGAGCAGCAGTTGCTGATACCACCTTTTAATGATTAAATATCCTCTGATGTTTCTTCTGAATCTACGTCTTGAAGGTTCATACTGTGATGTGTGTGTGTGTGTGTTTTGGATGTTGATGTCACTTCTGGACTTGGCCCTACCCACAGCCTCACCTACAGCCCCACCTCCACAGTTCCACTTCCTTTTTATCTACAAATTAAGCCCTGATTCAAACTATGTGAAAATAAAGTTGAACACCAAAGAAGCAGTCTTAGCGTAGACCAAGGGTGTCAAACTGCAGTCCTGGAGGACCGCAAACCAGCCACAGTTTCAAGATATCCCTAATAAATATGCATGAAATATACTTCCATACAACAGAAGCAGTACATACAAATATATCTCATGCGTATTCATTAGAGAGATCCTGATAACCGGCAGGTTTGTGGTCATCTAGGTTTGTCGTTTGACACTCCTGCCATAGACAAGCCATTAATGCAGGACTTCCCAAACCTGTCCTAGGGACCCCACAGCCAGTCAGGTTTTCATGATACCCATGATGAATATGATTGTGATTAATTTGCATACACTGGAAACATGGAGGGAAATTTTAGAAAGATGTCTAAGTGCAATCTTGGACATCTAAGCCAGAACATCTGAAAGAAAAACAGGCACATCCGCCTTTGTGAAATCATATCTGCACCTGGACGTGCCTGATATTGGACGTCTGAGGGGGTGTCTAAATAGATGTCCCCAGAATAGTACTTCAGAACCTTTGCATCTAAGAATGATCTAATACTTAGAGTAGTGGGCTAGGAACAGGGACGTCACTGCTGCAATCACTGAAATTGTGCTGGGCTCTAGGGATGATGGAGGGCTTTCTCCTCTACACCCTCTGGATGTTTCTCAGACAAAACAAGCACTTTTCTGATGCCTGTTCATGCCTGGAACAGGTCTAAATTTAGACACGATGCTGGATGCCCGGGATGTTTATGAGATCCAACGGGGATGTTCAGGTTCCTGGGAGTGCCTCAGCCACTCCTCCACTATTGCCTCATTCAGACTTGGACGTCCTCAAACTGGGGACATCCACAGCCCTGGCTTCTAAGATGTCTCGAAGACGTCTCTGTGCTTTGGACATCTCTACTCCCATTTTCAGACGTCCAAAGCATGAATAGGGCTTCCAAAATGACCCTCTTAGTGCATGCAGATTGATCTCAAAAATATTCATTGTGGGTATCCTGAAAACCTTATTGGCGGTGGTGTCCCCAGGACAGGTTTGGGAAGCCCCGCATTAATGCTTTCTGCTCCATCCCCAAACCAGCCCACAAGCAGGTAGCTAGCCATATATTTTCACAGTTTTGTTTTTCACAAAGTCCTCTACCCCAAACATATTTTTCCCATTTGAACCAGGAGTAACTTTCAGTGAAGGGGAAAGGGGCAGCTGGAAGCTATTATGTTAATGCAGTTTGCTTTTCCTCTCATAGAAAGTCATGGGAGCTAGGTCATGATTTATTTATTTATTTAGTTAGTTAGTTTATTTATTTATTTAACAAATATTTCTATACCGCTCTTTCCCAAGTATCAAGTGCGGTTTACAAGGAACAGTAAGTTATATGGTATGTGAAAGCGCATACCTAGTCGTTTTACATAGAACAGGTGGAACTATTTACAAGTAACAATATAATATTTGAACAGTAAAAAGTTAGAACGTATTTACATTATGGGTACTTACAAATTATATCATGGAACAAAATTGTGATGCATAAAAATATTTTGTGTGTTATGTAGTATTGTAGTATGATTGTTAGCCTGTGTCTCTTTGTGTATTCTGATTAGGTAGTGTATTGTAGTGTAGAGAGAATAAATGGGTTTTTAGTTTTTTTCTAAATTCCTTTATGTCTGATAGTTGGCGAATGTTGTCAGGCAGATTATTCCATAGGATAGGTGCCGAATGGGAGAAGGCCCTCTTGTTGGTTTGTTTTCTAGCTTTTGTGTAATCTTTTGGAACTGCTATGGTGTTTGTGTTTCTGCTCCTTTGTGATCGTTTATCTAATTCTACGTTAATGAGTGTATTGAGTACAGATGGTGCTAAGTTATTTATTAGTTTAAATGTGGTTAAAATAATTTTGTATTTTATTCTGCAGTAAATGGGTAGCCAATGGAGTTCAGCCAGGATCGGTGTGATATGTTCTGTTGAGTTTATATTCATTATTATCCTTGCTGCTATGTTCTGAGTTAGTTGTATCTTTTTCATATTTTGCTTTGTGATGCCATTAAGGATTATATTTGCAAAATCAAAGTGTGGAGTTATGATGGCTTGAATTATAGTTATGAAGTCTTGTAAGTGAATCAATGGTCTTAATTGTCTCAATGTCTTGAGTTTGTAATGTATGTTTTTTGTCAGATATTTTATGTGTGAATCCATGTTAAGTTTATTGTCAAGTATCACACCTAGGTATTTTATTTCTTTTTTTATGTTGATCTCATGGTTGTCTAGGGTAATGGTGCTTGGAGGTGTGTATGTTTGATTTTTAGTGATATATAGTACATCAGTTTTTGAGAAATTGATGTGTAGGTTCTGATCCTTAAGCCATATTGTTAGTTCTTTAAAACATTTTGTTATTTGTTGTAGTGGAGAGTGCGGGATTTTAAATGGGAGGTAGAACATTATATCATCGGCGTAAATATGGTAATAGACGCCATGACGTTTAAAGATGCTACAGACTGGTTGTATGTAAATGTTAAATAGTAGTGCTGATAGCGCGGATCCCTGTGGAAGGCCTTGTGTTTGATTGAAAGTGGTAGATGTTTGGTTGAGTATTCTCACTGTTTGGGTTCGGTTTGATAGGTAGGATTTGATTGTGTTGTTTTCCTTTCACTCTATCATTTTTTATTCAAATGGAATATTAAAAAAGTGGCTAAAGTACAGCTGTCACCTCACCCCAGCTCGGCCAATAGGCTCATCCAGTGAAGGTTTTCCTTCATAGCATGCATGGATTTGTAGCTCTGGCTTTCTTAGGCAAGTCAATGGGAAAAGCAGAACTGCAAATCCTTTATTGAAATTAGTTAAAATTTGGAATGGATCAGCTTGTCTGATCGATCTGGGATGAGGTGGCAACTCTAATCTGGATAGAGATCTCAGAAGGTCCCATTTTGGATCCATTTCTCAACACAAAGTGAGTACCACTTTCCTCACTGTACTTTATGGATTCCACCTTTATTAAAACACTCACGATTTAACATTTACAGTTTTAAATAGTAGAAATTATACAATGATTGCTTTATGTAAGCTTTATTGCAATACATAACCCAAGCATCCATGCAGTATGTTGCATGGTTGCAAAAACAAAGACATGTTCAACATCCTATAATATTGTTCTTAAGTCTGAGGCTTTGTCAGATTTCCTCCTGCCAGGACAGCATCACATCAGTATGTTTCCTCCTTCTTACATTACAGAACAACATCAAGACGTTTTGCCAACAACCCTTATGGCTGCACATACAATCTTCTGAAAAATAAAGAGTACCACCTTCACAAATATCTTGGATCACAGCTGTGGAAACAACGCAAGACATTTTTGGCAGCTAGGACAGCTTTGTCCATGGCAGAAGACATTAGCATTGTAATGCAATGTGTGCCTTTGAGTCAGTCCTGACCCCTGGCGACCCAGAAGCTCCTGTGTTTTCTTGGCAGTGTCACTGGAAGTAGATTGCCAGGCCTTTCTTCCGAGGCAATGGAGGGTTAAGTGACTTGCCCGAGGCAATGGAGGGTTAAGTGACTTGCCCAAGGCCACAAGGAGTGCTAGTGGGATTTGAACCCTGGTTGCTTGGTTACCAAGCCAGTGGTCTAACCACTAGGCTACTCCTCCACTCATTAGCATTGTAATACCAAGTAAATTAAGTCAGTTTCTGTCTAAGTTAAATTTTTCAAAATGCTCCTTACTTATAGTGAAACTCGGTGTGATTAGGAAAGGTTCTCACCCAGTTGGGAACAGACATGGAGAAAGCAGTCAGTCAGAGACATTGAGGCACTGTGATGCTACTTAGTGGAAGTGGGAAACAAGAGGAGACCGCTGGGATTTGGTGAGTTTCAAGGAGGAATGACAATAGGGGCCTGAGTGGAAAGCTAGTCTTCAGATGCTTTAACCTGAAGCTAATCAAGATAAAGGTACAGAGAGCAGAGAAGTATGAGGCTAATTGGGAAAGCCAGGTGAGATTACAAAAGGTGTTTCTTAAAAAACAGGATCACTCTTAATGAGACAAAACTGCCAGGGAAAATAAAGAACAGTCAGAAAAGCAACAGCCAGTGAGAGTGAGAGCTTAAACCACCATAGTCCCAAGAGAAGTCCAAACAATGCACATGCTCACTTCATATGAGCTATTCACGCATTTCAAATAGAGAAGTCGAGTTCAGGATGTACTCATTTCTGCAGGTATTTTGGATGTGGCTCTACTAAACATGGAGCTGTTTATACAATACATAGAAGGACATGCAGAAACCACGTTGATTGACATTCATATGCAGCGAGAGGCACTTACATGTGCACGTGAGCCATTTTGCAAACCTAGATGTGTAGCTGCTGCTAGCAACCTACAGAGGACACTCACTTCAATATGGAATGAAAATAAACTAAGGGGCATGTTTACTAAACTGCGTTAGTGTGATTCGCGTTAGGATCCACGGTACAGGCAGAAATCCCAAATAAGGACATGGGCGGTACATCGTTATCGATAACGCGCGTTACCAGGTGCCATAGCCTAACGAGCGTAAAAAACATCGTGTAGAGCGCCACGCAACGCGCACCCATAAGGTGTCTGATAAGGTGCCTAGTAAGGCATCTAGAACTGTAGCACAATGGTTAATACACTGACTAATGGTGCAGGGGATGTGAGTTCAATCCCCCTGTGGGTCTAATGAGTAAAGCTGGCTGAGACATCACCTTTTACTCAAAATCAGTGCTGTCTGAAGCATTTTGTTTGTTAATTTTAATTAGTGCTGCCAGCAAACACACCCTCACAGGGCCGTAACCTAAGGTGCCACATAGGGCACCCTATAAGGCACCCCAGAGGGCACATTATAAAGTGCACATTCCGCCAAGGCACCCTAGAATGTCCCCTATGAGCCACCCCACAGGGCGCAGTATAGGGTCCCGCATTGGGCACTGTATAGGGTGCCTGATGAGGCACCGTAAGGAGACAGCATTGTGAGGGTTTGTTGCTGGCAGCACCAATTTAAATTAAAAAAAGAAAATGCCTCAGACAGCCCTACCAAATAACCCCACTGTGGGATTAAACCCATGACCCCTGGCTCCACAGGCAGTGAAGTAACTAGTGGGCCACATCGCTAGTGCTACTAACAAATCCCTGGCTGGCAGCTGAAGGATGTCAGGGCACCACACAAACTGTCTGCTGTGGTGGCCAGGATTTGGGTTAATCCACTCATACCCATGGTGCACTGCACATGCAGATCTGCAGTCTATAGATGAACACAAGATGGGGTATGCACCCCCACAGCACCTCGGCCTGGTAGGGGGAACTGACCGTGTGTCTCACTGGCACAGAGTAGCTACAGACAGTAACCCAGCAGGGTGCCCTATACAGTGCATGAAAAGGTGCCTAGCAAGGCATCCAGAGTTACTGCACAATGGTTAATACACCAACTAATGGTGCAGGGGTTTGTGATAAGGAAGCTTATCATAGTTCAGGAGGGAGCTATAAAAGAGGTGAATTGGCTCTGAACAAGCAACCTGTCTTTGCTGGTAGAAATACTAAAACAGAATGTTTTCATAAAAGACTACCAGTCCCAGAATGCACCAGGTTTCAAACAGCCTCTAGAAGAGCTGAAGTGGGGAAACGTGTGTTCAATCAGGAGAGCTATGAGGTAAGCCCCAATCACTCATCTCCAAGGGCAGGGCTTGATTTAGCATACCTGGGCTGTGCTAGGGTGGAGTGTCCCTCTAAGCACTTTAAAAGTAAAAGATATTCTACACAGATCAAGAATAAGGAGCACAGGGAGAAGCAGAAGCTGGAGATACAGAAACAGAAGCCATTGGAGAAAGACGAGAGAGGACTACAACAGCAGAAGCAACGCAGAAGGAAGAAGAGAAAGACATCTTGGAGGTCTAAAGAAGGAGCCCACAGCAGTACGTGTGTTAGGAGTGATTCCAGAGGCAAGCATACTCCATTGGACTGGAGGAAGCCAGAGGAGTGGGGTTATAGAGCCAGGAATTCCCAGATGGCACCTTTGAAGGAGACGGCTGCATTTGGATGGGGCCCTAAGACCGGTGCAAGAAGGTATGTGAAGAGAGACCCAGTGTCCAGGGATCTTGATTGGAAGGCTGGACATAAAAGCTGGACTACTTACTGGCCAGGATACCTGGAGAGGAAACCTAACAGCAAGGGGATCACAGGTATGAACTTTGATCTATGCCCTAGCTCTTCATCAGGAAGACAGCAGGGAAACAAATATTATCCTGAGAGTGATCAATTAAGGAATTCCTCTGAGCCAGACCATGATACTGATTCCATGATATTTGAGGAAGAAGGAGATATAGCAAATGACCAATTGGAATACATGGATTGCTCTCTGTCTAGGCTGCTGTTTTAAAGTAGTTTCTCACTAATACAACAACCACCAAAAGGAACTGTAACTTATTCTTTTATCTACCCAGAAAAGTCTCTGCAAGAAAGCTTTAGGGTAGGATTGAGCCACGTAGAGAGAGTGAACCAGCAAAGGGGTTTGCAGCTGGCTAATTATTTGTAATTGAGCCAGGCACAAGTGCACGTGAGCTCTAGAAGGAAACTTCTTCCTTGTGTGTGTGAATAGAAGAAAGTTATCCTTGGTAAAGAACAGGTTTTTTTGTTACTTTTGGGTTTGTTTTTGCCTTTTGAAGCACTGCTAAGAAGGTCATTAGCAGGAGCCATCAAAAAGACCTTTTCTGTTTCCCATCAAGGTCTTTATTGATTTATTGCTTAAGAAGTTCAGTTACCTTATATCATGTTTTGTTTTTCCTGAGTACAATACTTGAAGCAAGTGTCCTTTTGTGTTACCAAGTAAATCTGTGTGGGAGAATTAACCCCATGAATAAAATCTGTTTTTCTTTGCTTACACTCGAGCATCACAACTCATTATTTTTTGAACGGCTGATTCTGGTATGAATGAACTGAAACCCCCACAATCCTTTGCAAGTCATAATAATATTTTGCCTTTGCCAAGACTGTGGACTTTCACGACCAGCGCCCCCGTTTACAGGTTGTAAGTTCAATCCCCCTGTGGGTCTAATGAGTAAAGCTGGCGGAGACATCACCATTTACTTTAAATTATTATAAAGTGCACTGTCTGCCAAGGCACCCCATAATGTCCCCTATGGGGGACCCCATAGGGCGCTTGGTAGGGTAACTCATAGGGCACTTTATAGGGTGCCTGAGGAGGCACCGTAAGGAGACAGCACCGTCACCAACACACATCCAAGCCATGTTGCGAGGCCACCTACCTGGTGCTGCCCATGGACCCCAACCACCCTGCCTCCCACACCACCGTTGTCTCCCCAACCCCTGGCCCCCATTCCGCCACCTGTCCAAACCAGACTGTAAGATGCGATGAGGAGGATGGCAGCATGACACGTCCCCACAGCACCCACCCCCAATGTATGCACATCAGTCACCATCCCCAACACCCCACAGACCCAGGTTGAAGCATGCAAAGTCAACAGAGACCATGCAACGTCCCCAGTGACGTGTCAATGTTCCACAACAATGCAAAGGTGATCCCCCCAGCTGCAATCAACGAAACACCCAGACACTTCATGGCAGCGACGGTGTGTCAGTTCTCCCAGTGACAGTCAACATAGCAGGCCAACAACACAGTCCAAAAAAGGCCTATGTCCAACTCGCAGAGGTCCATCTCCCAGTGGCAACAACACCCAGGGACAGTTTCACAGAGGTGCTGTGTCCAAACAAATGTGGCTGATGGGGCTCCAGATGAAGTGTGGTAGATGTGCCATGTTTGTTGGCTATGTCCTGTGTGGAAAGGGGTAGAAATAAGGTAAGGGAAGGGCACATCTACACCCACCATCAGGTCACAAAGGACACAGTGACATCACAATATGTGCATCATGAATGCTTAAACACTACAACATGACACGACCACAACACACAGCATAGTGCACATGGACTACAGCAAGAGATGGCCCTGCAGACCAGGACACAATCCCAACATGGTCATGTAAATGCCCATGTCACACAGGCATCCCAGAGGTCCACAGCATGTCCAGCAGTGGTGGTGCACAGAGATACCACAGAAATGCACGTTGTTACTAACAGGCCAAATGCAGCATCTGCACGTGGCGTATATCTCAGAGGAGGGAAGGTGAAACCTACCTGAAAGGTATAGCATTGGACTGATGGGGAAAGCCCAAGTCAGGCAAGGGCACAAGGGGCCCCAGTAGAGGCTGCAGACGTCAATGAACTGCGTCCATCACCACGTCCTCACGATCAGCTGTTAGTGGAGCATGTCCGAGGAATGCTTTGTTGCGTGGAAACAAAATGGTGACGTGCAGTGTCCTGCCAGCAAACATGAGACACGTCAGGGAACAATATATGACACATGCACACAATGTACAGAAGGGCATAGAGAGACGGGTGAACATCACTGGACAGGTAGCCAGACACATCCCTGAGACAGACAAAGGCAGAGTGGAGCAGAAGGTACCGTCAGGTAGACACGTCCCAAAGACACAGAGACACACACCGTGAGACAAGGTAAGCATGCTGCAAGCTGCAGTTGGCTGGACTGTCGACAATCAGGGACAAGTGGAGACATGGGTGCACCGAGGTTGTCTAATGCCACAATGGCAGCGAGGTCTTTACGTGCGCCCAAACAGTGCAATGCCCTGTGTCCGGAGACACACACAGCCTGGTAACATGTGCACAGGTACAGTATGTAGACCCCCAAGATGTGCACAGGCAATGGTCAAATGTGTGTCAAACGGAGCATATGGTGGATGGAGTGGTAGGCCAAAGACATGTGCAACACCAGAGGAGCAGTGGAGAGGGAAACACATATATGTGTCATGTGGTGCTGCCACCACAGCACACCTACCTGTATGTCCACCCACCCCAGTCACCTGCATGTTGCTGTGACATACACACAGTCCCTACATGCACCACAGCATTGGGCAGTATCGGCAGCCTATCCCTGGGAGGGAAGAACACAGCAGCCTATCCTGGGGAGCCCGAAACACAAGAGACATATAGAGACATGTCATGACAGTGCCGTGAAAACACACAGACCAGCTCACACATGGTGACCCATAAGCACATCCCCACACATGCAGAACTTACAGGAGAAGAGTTCCTCGATCAGATGTTGCCTGGCCGCCATCCCCTCACATGTGTCACCACGGCCATGTGCAGGAGGGCACACAGGATCCTCCCCGAGATCCTCATTAATATCGACTGGGACATTGTGTCTGAGAGCAATGTTGTGGAGGATGCAACAGGCCAGAATGATCTTTGCCACAGTCAGGGGTCCGTACTGTTAGGCACCGCTGGTCCTATCCAGACACCTGAAGCGACTCTTTAGAACGCCAAAGGTGCGCTCAATGACTGAGCGGCTGGAGGCATGGGCCTCATTGTACCGCATCTCTGCACCTGGCCGAGGGAGACACACAGGGGTCAGCAACCAGGCACGACACCCATATCCTGCATCACCTGCAAACAGAAATGTCATAAAGTCACACGTGAGATGATGGACCCATGGAATCACTGATGTAGCAATGTCCAACTGGACAGCAGAGAAGCATGGACACACAAATATGATGTCACATCATTGCACATGATGGCAGTGCACCAGAGTCTGATGCTGGGAGACCCAGAGCCCCAGGGAAGGCCAATGGGGGCAATGCACACCTATGGTACCATGCCCAAAGACACGTCGCAAACCTGTGCCCAGACAGCAGCAGTGGCTGCTGTGAGGGCAGCTGTCTGCCAGTGGCACAGCATACTCGGAGGGGCAGAGATGCGCAGTTGTGCAAGTATGTGACCGTCATGATACATTGCACACAGAGCATAGGCCAATGGAACACATTCCCGGGGGGGGGCCAGGTGGGAGTGGCAGTGGAGACAGGATAAAGTGGACAGACATGCAGCATACATGTGTGATAGCAGGTGCGCCTACAGCTCAAGACACGTGTCACCCCCTACATGGCAAAAGAGAGGAGGCCCCATACACACTGTACACCATGTGGATGGTTCTGTGCCCCCAATCCTCCCCCCCCCCCCCGGATGGCACATGCACAAACCTGTGGAACATGGGGTGGGAGAGGGACACACCCCACAGGCAGACATATGTACAACTGCCCGTGCAGTATGGCCGAGGCCAGGTGCAGGAGCCATGGGCAAGCCAGAGGTGTCACACGCAGCCATGGAGGGGACACACCATATGTGGCCAGAGTGCCCCTGGACACAGGAGTTTGGTAAATGAACAGCAGAGGCAGGGAACGACACCCAGATGAGCACTAACACACACATGGTAGGCAGAGAGACGTGTGGCAGCACACAGAGGTATGTGACCCCATCCCAGGTGACAGGGTATGATGTAGTGTGAGGCCCACAATAGGCTGCACCAGGAAATACCACCACAATGTCAGGCATGCAGAGGACACAGGTGACAATGGTGCCCCGCCAACCATATACGGTAGGCGCATGTTAGATATGGTGAATACCCACCCAGCAGGATGTGGTCCTCATATTGTCCGGCCTCAAACTGGCTGAACAGTGCCGAGTGCTGCAGGATATAGGAGTCATGGGCTGACCCTGGGAACCGTGGAACCACATTCAGAATACACATACTTGCATCACAAACAACCTGCACATTCAGGGAATGGAAGTGTTTGCGGTTGCGGTACACAACCTCCCTGTCACGTGGCGGGACCAGGGCAACATGTGTGCAATCTATAGCTCCCATCACGTGTGGCATCCCTGCAATCCACTGGAATGCCTGTCCCAGGGCCACCCAATGTTGCCTACCATTGGGAATTGCAATGTAATTCCCAACCCGGCTGACCATGGCCCGCAGTACCTGGTGGAGACAGCGAGAGAATGTTGGCCTACTCATTCCACCCACTGCAGCCACTGAGGATTGGAAACAGCCAGAGGCAAAGAAATGTAGGGCAGCCAGGAGCTTGGCCAATCCCGGTATAGCACGTGACCGGGCAGTCTGTGGCTCGAGGTCAGGTCTGAGATCCTCGTAGAGCTCCCTAATAGCCCCTGTGTCCAGCTGGTAGAGGGAGATTACCTGGTCCTCTCTCATGTCCTGGAACATGGGCCTGGGCCTGTAGAGGCATTGCAGGTGGGGCCATGCCTCAGCATGCCTACGGTGCCGTTGTTCTCCCACACCCACCTGTGGACCCCCCACAGCTGCAGGCCTGAGTTGCAGTGGGATAGCACCCATGCCCAGTGCCTCAGCCCCAGGTACATCATCTCCCTCCTCCGGAAAGTGTAGCCCAACCAGCTCAAGTAATGCAACCACCGCACCACCTGCATTCACAGTCTGAGCCATGATAGACACAGGATGGAGGACAGGTGGATGAGAAATGGGGTGCAGGGCAGGGACGGAAATCACAGTAACGATACACACCTGGTGAGCCAGGAAGGTCCATCAGAAACCAGAGGAGCCAACACCCTGTACGCATCGATGCAGCGCGCGCGGGAGCGCGCGTTCTCACAATGCATCCGACGAAAGGCAGCGTGTGTCCCTGTGATGCAGCAGGGTATGAAGATACTGCGTCACAGGGACACATGTAGCGTGCAACGTACGTCTGACGTAATGTGCGCGACACAAATTGCATGATTCCCAAACGCGCGTGGTAATGCGCCGACAAACAAAATAACATTGCGATCCTGTAGAGCATTTGAGTAAGCAGCAGAAACCATGATGGCGGTAGGAGGGCGCGTGTATGGTGCGGTGCACACCACTAGTGCCAATACGGAGGAATACTAGAACGCTGCCATCCGTCCACAGTAACGCACGTAGGGTACGTCACCACGGCACGTACCTGCATGTGCAAGAGGAACGCGCATACGCAATGCGCATAGAGCCACACCCAAGGTATACCTATAAGTATAGTGAGCTCAAAATGGCAAACACCTCAGCACACATAACCGAAAAAGTATGGAGTGCAGCAACAGAGGAACACAGGAGGCTGGAGCGGAGCAACCACCACACCCACCAGTGCCAAACCCTGATGGCGACGGAGATGATGAGAGGCCAGGCCCATCTGGGGCACAGCAAAACCCCAGTGAACAGGCCATGGGTGCACCAGGGCAGAGGCGGCGCAGGACCCCAGTGCCAGAGGAGGTCCGGAGGAGGGCGGTGTGCTTTAGCCAGGAGGAGAACGATCACCTCCTGGCCAGTGTCCTCGAACACTATGACCTGCTCTTTGGATGGCTCAGCTCAACCACGACAATTGCCACATGCATCAGGGCATGGGCTGAGGTGCAGGCAGCGGTGGCATCTGCAGATGGACCCCATCGGGACGTAGAGAGTTTAAGGAAGCGCTATTGCAACATAAAGTGCAACATCCGTACAAAGCTCGCCAGGGAGAGGCGTGGGGCACAGGGCACTGGAGGGGGCCCAGCACAGGTGGCCAACTTAACTGATCTTGAGCGGCGCCTGGCGGAACGACTGAGGCCGATGTATATCCATGGCTAAAGGTGACTGAATAAAGAAATTCCTTCCATACTGCTGTCCACGTTGTCTTACTGGGTAACATATAGCACATGGATTCATGCTTATTTGTTGGACTACTGTTGCAGGGGATATGGTGCAGGGCTGGTGGGGGCAGCAGGGCCACACGGGTAGTGACGTGGGCAACTGGGAGGCACACTGCACCTGTGCCTACCATAGTCAGTGGTTGCAGGAATGAAGGCGGTGATGGGGTTGCATGGGGTGTGTGGCAGCGTGCAAGGGGGGAGGGGCCCTGGTAGTGCAGGGCACAGGGGCCACAGGCATGGATAGAGCACTAATATTGAGGGGGGGCACAGGGGCCCTGGCCCAGACCCATGCAGCTCACCCACACACATGCGCCTGTAGGGGGGTGCGATGGGGGTAGACAGGCAGTCATGCCTCATCTGACCTATGTAACATTGTGCCCTACAGGTGACATTTGCTCCATTGACGCGCCAGAGGAGGCGCCAGAGGACACAGACCCTGGGCAGTGCTTCCAGATGGACCCTGTGCCAGAGGTGGCCCAGGTGGGAGCGGGGGGTCCAGCCCCACCCCCAGGGGAGGACAGCAGGCAGGACACACAGCCTGCATGGGACAGCGCACCACCCACCACTGCAGCCACAGGGGAGGTGGCTGTGGATGAAGAACAGCGGACCAGGCAAGATGCGCTGGCTGCAGTGGCAGAGGTGATTGGAGAGATGCAGGTGCACTCAGCGGTGGCACAGAGTGATGCAGATGGTGAGTGTCCAACTGTGTTAGGGTGGCGATGCCTCTGTGCAGGTGGTGGATGGTTCCCTGTCTCACAGTGCACAACCTGCTTTCCCCACAGGTATACAGCATGTACTGCGGGCGGTGGTTAGAGAACAGCGCTGCCAACACCATGCGACACGCCGCCTGAAGAGCACCATGTCGGGGGTCCTGGCGGGGGTGCAGGACCTGGCCTCATCGGCCCAGCACATTGCTACCAGCCTGGAGCTGCTGGTGGCAGGCAGAGGGCCACCCACTGGACAGCAGTGGCCACCGCCACCACCACCACCACCAGCGGCAGCAGCAGTAGCAGCAGCAGCAGCGGCAGCAGGCGTGCCACCAGCACCATGGGGTGGGAGGGGCCACACAAGGCATGGCAGGGGGAGGGGGAAATAAATTGCTGCACAAGCGGCTGTAGCTGATGCCATGTGTCCTGTGTTGCTTGAGTGGGGCCACTATACTCATAGCCCCCCCATGTCCACCCCAGGGAATGACCCCGTGCTACTGACGCAACCGGCCTGTGTCCCCCCCTTCCCCAGCTGTGTCCACCATGGGTAGACATCAGACCTTGTACCTTGTCACACTGGCACCCCTCACCCCTGGCTAAGGGGGGCGTGGGTCACCATAGGGCTGCTCCATGGTCTGTGTATCACCAGCCTCTCTCACCTATCGTAGTCATTGCTTGGCGGTATGTGTGCATCTCACAGGGGACATGTAGTCAGGCTGCCAAGGGGTGAGGCACATGACAGATATGTATGTTACACAATGGTGCAGTATCACCACCTACAGGATAGGTGTCCAGGTTTCAGGGACACAGAGCATTCCCCGGAAACACACAAACACCCAGCAATGTGTGTTTCTGGGGCCACCATAGTGCGGGATACACCGGTCCGTAGCAGCGGGGATAGCTTGTTCCCCTCTAGCCCTGCTGCCTGTGGCAGGTGACCACAGGTACCGTCATTGCCCACGATTGCATAGCCCCACACCAGCAACAGGTACCTGTGACCTACGAATACAATGCGGGGTAGGTTAAAGCTCTGTTAGAGAGGCTACGTTCATACCCCAGTCCCCTCGCCCCTGCAGCAGGTGCTTAGCAGCCTCATCTCCGTTTCTAGCTGTGAATCCGTAGTCACGATGACTGTCCCCCCAGCGTCAGGGGGTGATCAGGGCCACCCAGCCTGGGCACTATGGGTACCCCTCCCTGGTGCACCCCCTCACAGGACAGGCATGTTTCATCCGTGTTCCGCAGGCTCTGGAGTATCGCACAGAGCACAGTCCATGATAGTGCCTCCCACTATTAGGTGTTCCACAGCCTCCCCCAGCTGCATAGGCCCCGGTTCTTTGTCCTTCGCACTGTCCCCAGCTATCAGTCTCCCAGGTGAGCATGGTATCCCTCCTGTGTGTGGCTGCCAACCCTCCTGTGGACGTGCTACATCCCACTTAGCGGTCCCCACTCCTGGGGGACTCCGTGGCCTTGCTCTGCTCTGCAGTGGTCTGACCCCTTCAGCCTGTGGCTGTGCTACGGCCTGTGGCAGGCTGGCGCCCTGCTCCCCCTTCCCCTCTGCTGCTGCCTCTGCCCTCGGCCCGGTTCATGCCCTGGCTCTCCCTATCATATTCTGGCCCCAGCTGTTGCTTCCAGGCCTCTGGCTTCGGACGCCCCCCCACCCCAGGTGGTGACAATCGGCCTGCCCTGCACCTGCATACATGCAGCATGCCATGCCTATGGGGCTCCGTGCTCTGTGCACCTCCCCCGTCCGTCCAACACGGGGACCCTGCGGTGTTGGCCCGGTGGAGGCCATTGCCTTCTCGGGGGTGTATGTGTCATCCCCACCCTGCTGCATGTACAAGGGGACCCTGTACAAGGGTGACCCCCCCTGTCACCTGGCCCCCCATACCGCTGATAGGCCCCCTTGCCACAACGTCTGTTGACCTGTGCATGCTGTCTGGCCTGTCCCCACGCCCAACCCTGTTAGCACACTGGTAGGGCACTGCTGGTACTATGTACACCCCGTGCCTGGGTTATTGCGCTGTGTGCCAGGGGGTGCCCCAACCCCGTAGGCCAATCCCCTGGGACGCTCTGACACTCCTGATGTACATGGGCCAGGATAGGTGCACTGTGTGTTCCGCATAGGTATCCACATGGCACGCTGCCACCACACTGAACCAAACCAAACTGTTAACTGCACATGTCACAACCTTCGGTTCACCAGGTGGCCCGATCCCCTCCCCCATCGCATCCCCACTACCAACCGCCCACTATGGGTCACCGGCGACCCCTTGGTGTGCCCCCCTCCACAGATTGCCACCCCTTCCCACCCCCACACCACCCAGTACACCTGTGGACACCCCATCCTCCTACCCCTCTATGCCCCCCATTAAACCCCCCTGGTACCATAGTAGGGTATATTCACCAACCCACCTGTCAACAGTCACACCATCCACACGCCACTCCACCGCATCCACGCCCCCGGCACCCTTTGGTGCTCCCAATAACTCCCTCCACCCACTCTCCCCCCCTCCCCTCCCCCTGACGGGCCAAAACCCCCTACTCCCCACCCCTCCCTTCCCAAGATGGGTACCACTCCAAACCCCCGTCCCCCCCCCCTCCTTACGTATCCCCCTACCTTGCCATCCATAGCTGGCCACCCCCTCCCTCCAGTTTGCATACCCCCCCAGGTCTCCTCATGTTGCACCATCTTGGCTCGACCACGTGCACCCACATTACTGATTACCCACAGAAACACCAACCTTTCCAATAGTTTCCCTCATCCTCGGTACATCCGCACTCGTCCATTTTCTTAACATGGCTGGTCTAGCCGCTGACACACAATAGTTACGGGAAAGAGCAACTCCCCAGATCCCATCCACCCCCCCCCCCTTCAGCAATTCCACGTGGGCTGGGGCCACTTCCATCCATATCCCTGTAGTCACTCTATAAAACTGTCTAGCTCCCTCCACAATGGTTGCACCTTATGGCATCCCCACACTATCTACAAAAGGTCACCCCTCTCCCCACACCCCCTCCAACAGGTATCCGCTTGCTCCAGATAGATACGGTGCAGCCTAGCTGGGGTCCAGATCATCCTGAGCCGGTATTTAGGGGGGCTCTCTACCCGAGCCATTCCCCATGCAAGCCTCCGTTCCCCTACAGAGATGGGCTGCTACCGCTCTACCTCCCAGGTACCCCCCAATTCCCCCTCCCACTGTTCCTGCCATCAGGCCTTACCCTCTGCCCTTGCATTCAGTAAGTGCTATGGTTTGGACACCAGACCCCTCATTTAACCTTGCTGGTCCATCATTTACACATACCCCATTAGCCAGCCCTGTCGATCCCTCTGTACCCCCTGCCTTTGCAGATAGTACCAAAGCTGCATATACGAATATAGGTCGGTATCCCTCACCCCAAACTCTTGGGGTGGAGTGGCCTAGTGGTTGGGGCAAGGTACCACAGGCCGGAAGGTCAGTGGTTCAAATCCCACTAGAGGACAGCAACCTTGGGCCAGAAGGACTAGGGTTTCTAGTCCCACAGGTGCTTTTTGTGGTCTTGGGCAAGCTACTTAACCCTCCATTGCCCATGTTCCCTGTAAGTATTAGTGTATGTGTCTCATATCCCCTCATGTTAAATGTATCCCCCAACCGCTTTGACCCGGTGAAAAGCGGGATATAAATGCAGCTAAATAAATAAATTAAACTCTTTTCTGAGCTCTGCATAGGGCCGTAACCCCACTATCGCATCCACCACCTTCCCCACCCTCACCCACCCCTTCTCGGCCCAACGTTGTAAACCCCCCCCCCCCCCACCACCCCGTGGCGAAGGCAACCATGTTCTGTACATATGTGGCCCGGGGCAGGCACCTCCCTTGCCGTTATTAACCCTTCCATTTCCCCCATATCTGCAAGGTTAACCTCCGGTACGGGTTCACGGTCCCCTACCCGACCCTTCCCCTCCCCACCCCATACCACTGCCTCCACACACACTCCCTCTGCCGACTCCATTGCAGGGTTTCCCCCCTCTCTCTCCACACAAACAATGCCCTATGCTGTGTGGCATCGTAGTGGTTGTCCAAATTGGGAGCTCCAAGCCCTCCTTCCTCCTGCAGTCGAAGCATGGCAAGCCTATCTACCCTTGCCCTCTTACCCTCCTGAATACACCTCATTATCGGATCGTGCATCCCCCTAAGGCACCTCATCGGCACGTTAGACGGTAGGGTCATAGGGGCAAACAAACCCCGTGGTAGCACATTCATCCTTATTGTAGCTATTCTCCCCATCCACGTCAGGGGGAGCCACCTCCATCTTTCTATGTCCCTCCCTATCGCCACCATCAGGGGTTTATAAATCCACTCCTGTACACAATTTGGAGCTGCTCCGAACTGTATCCCCACATACCGGGAACCTCCACGCACCCATTTAAATGGACATGTGCCCCCCCCCCCCACCTCTCCTCCAACCTCCTATCCATATTAGACCTCAATATTTCCGACTTATCTACGTTCAACTGATAGCCCGACACTTCACCATACTGCCCTACTGCCTTTAGCAGATTTGGCAGGCTAACCAAAGGGTGCCCAAAGTATGGATAACATCATCCGCAAAAAGTGCTACCTTACTGAGCTGCCCCTGAACCTCAGTTCCACCAATATCTACCTGCCCTCAGACATAGGCTGCCAACGGTCCAATAACCAAGGGATACAATAGGGGCGACAGAGGGCACCCCTGCCTTGTTCCTCTGCCCAGCCCAATGCTCTCAGGCTATCCCCCCTAACCCGTATTCGCACCCGTGGACAGGCATACAGCGCTCTCACCCTCCTTAGGAATGACTCTCCCACCCCTACCTTGTCTAACACCTGCAACATAAATCCCCACTCTGCCCTGTCATAATACCTGTCATTGTCAACCGACAGATATACTGCCTCCCTCCCTGTTGTTTGCAAAGACCAGATAACATCTAGCAGCTTCCAAATGTTATTGCCCCCATGCCTCCCTGTAATGAGCCCGTCTGATCCGTATGCACAGGTTCCTGCAGTACTTTCTGCAACCTACCCGCCATAATCCTAGCCAACACCTTAGCATCCACATGAATAAGCCAGATGGGCCGGTACGCTCCACGGACAGTATGATTGATCCCCTCCTTAGGGAAAATTGTTACACCCGCCTCCTCCATAGACCGGGGTGGTTCCGCACCCTGCAGCACCCCATTGCGGACCTCCATTGCAACCCCCCTATCTCACCCTGCATGACCTTATACGAGTTTGCCATGTAGCCATCCAGTCCCGGAGCCTTCCCATCCTTAAAGGTCTTCACCGCTCCCTTTACCTCCTCATAGGTCACCAGCTTCCCCAATTCTTCCGCCGCACCCTCCGTGAGCTTACTCAGACTACACCTCGCCACAAACTCCTCCCCCATCATCCCTTCCCCTCGCACCTCACCACTGTGGAGTTTTTATGATACGCTACAAAGGCCTTCCTAATGTCCTCTTCCGTATACACCATTGTCCCCCTCTGTGTTGCGCACCCCTCCTATTGTGGATAGCTGCCGTCGCGCTTTCATCCTGCAGGCCATTCTCCCCCCTGCTCAGTTCCCCCCTTCATTCCACCCCTGCTGCAATTTAGTCAGGGAAAATGCTGTCTCCGCTGCCCTTAACTGGTTCAATTCCACTCTCACCTTTTGGAGTACACACAGACACACCTGTCACTCGCACAACACTGACCCATAGCAATGAGAGACATCTGGCCATCGTAGGAACGTGCAAAATATGTACAACTTTATTTACAGTGCCCACTATGGACATGGACGCCCATGGTGACATTTGAGGGGCCCAGTCATCCCTGTCGTTGGTGGTTGTAGCAGGCCATGGCACGGGCCGTCACAGGGCGGGTGTGCCACATGTATCCCCACACTACACACCCCGGGGACCCCCGTCACATGGTGGTTGGCCAGGTGCGCCACCGGCGACGCGCTCCTCCAGCACACACAGCCGGTCAGCCACCACGATCAGGGTCGCCAGTACCTGCCCCATGATGACAGCGTGCTGCCTCTGGGCGTGTGCCTGGGCACGCACAGCCGCAGCCAGGCGCAGCCCGCACATGCAGCCGCACAGACACACATAACCCCTTGTCTGTGTGGCTGCATGCATGGTATGCCTGTCAGCGGCTATGTGTGGCAGGCACATGTCCAGGAGGGGTGCATCGGCGGCATCATAGGGCAGGTAGCTGGTGCCCCCGTTGCCCTGTGCTGGCCCGTGCCGATGGGGACTTGCCACAGCTGCCACCCCCATCCCCGCCCCCACCCCATCCCCTTCCCCCCCCCAGCCCCCACCTGCTCCACCCCCACCCCGCCCACCTGGTCCCCCACTGGCCCCTGGCCCCCAACCGCAGAACCCCCCTCCTCCCCCTCCACCTCCACCTGCCCCTCCTCCCCCCACCCCTCCGCCTCCTCCCCTGCCTCCCCCACTCCCACCTCCCCCTCCTCCCCCGCTCCCACCACCCCCTCCACCTCCATCTCCCCCGCTCCCACCTCCCCCTCCTCCTCCCCGTCCCCCTCCTCCCCCTCGGTGTAGGCTGCGGCACCCTCCACGTCGGCCCCCCCGCCGTTGTTATCCGACATGGGCTCCGGGGCATTGTCCTCCTCCTGGCCAATGTCGCCGTGTGCCTCCTCCATCCCCACTGTGGCATCCGGCTCCTCCGGCCCCGCTGGTTCCACGGCAGCACGTGCATCCGCTGTTGGAGAGGGGAACACGTATCATCTCCATGGTCACACATCAGCCAAGGCAGTCACATGCGTCCTGTGGATCTGCCAGCCATTGCCCCACAGGGCCATGTCACATCACTCACCGTCCCATTGGGCCATCCGCTCCCGCTGGACACGCGCTACGAAGCACGGGTACCTCGCCCTTATCTCTCATGCCTTCTTCCGGAGGTCCTCCACCTGTTGGGTTGAGAACACACATTGACATTAGCGGACACAAACCCTTTAGGGGTCCCCGATGCAACACATACATATCTCTGTGTGCAATAGGTGCCCGCCCCTATTGTGTGATACATTCATGCCCCATGCTTTTGCCAGGGCCACCCCCATGTGTGCACCGCGCCAAAGCATGTCTGGCTTGGACCCTATGTGCCCTGTGAGTGGGCCCCTCCAACCCAGACACAGCACACCTCTGTGGGCCACCTCCACACATCTGCCAGTGCCCATCAGCCAATGCCGGGAGGGGAGGTGGGCCTCTGCACTGCTCCCTGCTGCATCCTGGGGATGTAGTTGAGCCTTGTACTCCTACACAGGGGCAGTCACCATAGCACCAGGATGGGGGATAGAGCCCTGAAGTGAGGCCTGCTGCATCCTGGGGATATAGTTGAGCCTTGTGATCACAAACAGGGGCAGTCACCATAGCACCAGGATGGGGGATAGAGCCCTGAAGTGAGGCCTGCTGCATCCTGGGGATATAGGTGAGCCTTGTGATCACAGATAGGGGCAGTCACCATAGCACCAGGATGGGGGATAGAGCCCTGAAGTGAGGCCTGCTGCATCCTGGGGATATAGGTGAGCCTTGTGATCACAGATAGGGGCAGTCACCATAGCACCAGGATGGGGGATAGAGCCCTGAAGTGAGGCCTGCTGCATCCTGGGGATATAGTTAGCCTTGTACTCCTACACAGGGGCAGTCACCATAGCACCAGGATGGGGGATAGAGCCCTGAAGTGAGGCCTGCTGCATCCTGGGGATATAGTTGAGCCTTGTGATCACAGACAGGGGCAGTCACCATAGCACCAGGATGGGGGATAGAGCCCTGAAGCGAGGCCTGCTGCATCCTGGGGATATAGTTGAGCCTTGTGATCATGGACAGGGGCAGTCACCATAGCACCAGGATGGGGGATAGAGCCCTGAAGTGAGGCCTGCTGCATCCTGGGGATATAATTAGCCTTGTACTCCTACACAGGGGCAGTCACCATAGCACCAGGATGGGCGATAGAGCTCTGAAGTGAGGCTTGCTGCATCCTGGGGATATAGCTGAGCCTTGTGATCACAAACAGGGGCAGTCACCCTAGCACCAAGATGGGGGATAGAGCCCTGAAGTGAGGCCTGCTGCATCCTGGGGATATAGTTGAGCCTTGTGATCACAGACAGGGGCAGTCACCATAGCACCTGGATAGGGGATAGAGCCCTGAAGCGAGGCCTGCTGCATCCTGGGGATATAGTTGAGCCTTGTGATCACAGACAGGGGCAGTCACCATAGCACCAGAATGGGGGATAGAGCCCTGAAGCGAGGCCTGCTGCATCCTGGGGATATAGTTGAGCCTTGGGATCACAAACAGGGGCAGGGACATACCCCTGTGTATCTCTTGGCTTCTGTGATGGACCTGTGGTGTTGTGTGGATAGGGCACATCACTGAGGCTGCAATAGCACCATATACCATTACATTGTACTGGGTACTCCATCTCTGTGGTGGTCACAGTTACCCCCTGGGGGCAGGGTGGTTCTATTTTTTTGTGGGGGTGGGTTGATGTTACTCCCAGCTGGACACACCAACACATGACATTCCCTGGCAGTGTGTGGCTGATAGGTGGTTTGGTTACCAGGTGTTCTCCTTCACATCCTAGGTTGGGGTGCCTGTCCCCATGCACTTACCTCACGTGGGTAGTCAGAACCTCTATTATACCTCCTGGTGAGGCGCTCCCAGGCCCTCCTTACTCTGGCCAGATTCTGCCTCCGGGATGAACCAGGGAAGAGGCGATCCTGGCATAGGCAGAATAGCTCAGTTAGCAGGTAGAAATCTGCCATGGTGAAGGCAGGCTTTCTGGACATGGCAGCCATCTCCTACAGAATTGTTTGTGCTGCGTAGGTGCGTGCATACCCACGTGCGTGGGTACGTGCGTAGCCGCGTGCGTGGGTACGTGCGTAGCCGCATGAGTGGGTACGTGCGTAGCCGCATGCGTAGCTGCGCGCGTGGGCATTTGTGATTATAACAGCTTGAGGGTGTTTTACAGTTTTGATTGATGCTACCAACTAAACATGTGATAGGCTATGGCCTCTAAGAGCCTCTATGTTAGACCTTGATTTTAAACCCCCTACCCTTTAGTATTGCTGCTAAGACTCAGAATTTCCTGTTAGAGATGTCTGCTTATTGCAGAGTCTGCATGATTCCGTACAAAACAGTCTGCATCAGACATTTCTCATTAGGATACGTCCACATTCCTTTGCCCAGAGATGTCCTCGATGTGGAGATGTATCTATCACTTTTCATGTGCCTTTTGATCAGCTGGCTTGAGAGGGGGAAATAGAGAGAGAGGCCCAGAGGGAGACTCTGATTGGGTAAAAGGGGGGGCATTTGCACCAATGGAGAGCGTGTGTGTATTTGACTGTTAGCAGATGTCTATAATGAATTTGCTCCTGTTCAGCTTGATCAGTCACTTTTGGACTCGTTTCTGTCTGGGCCTTGTGCACATTCCATTGGCTTGGATTCTGTAAGTGACTCCTGGTATTAATTGGTTGCATACACTCCGCTGCTACAAAAGGAATAGCCTCAGACAGCCCTACCACATATCACCACAGTAGGTACAGACCCCTAACCTCTGTCTGCACAGCCAGTGCATTTGCCAGTGGCCTACATCTCTATAGCTCCTGCTACATGCCTGGCTGGCTACAGAGGGACTGCAGATCACCACTCCAACCGTTTGCTGTGATTGCCAGGGTTGGATTGGACCAGCCACACCCATGATGCACTGCACATGCAGATCAGCAGTCTACAGAGGGTCCCGTGTTGCGGGATGCACCCCCCCCCCAGCACCTCGGCCTGGTTGTGTGTCCTGACCATGTGCAACCCCACAGCACCTCAGCCTGGTGGGGGTTCTGACCGTGTGTGTTACTGCCACAGAGTGGCTACCGTCCATCACAGTGGACGGGTCCTGTGTTCACCCTGAGGGTGAGGTGGGGTGCCCAGCACCATTTCCGCTGCACCTGGCATTTCTGCGATGGGCTATGCTACAGATCCCCCTCTGTGTGATAGGTGGCTCCTGCAGATATCCTTAGCATTTGCCTGTGTCCATCTGTACATCACGCCTTGCCCGTGTGGACTATAATGCACCCTGAATAGTTCATACACTGTGTGGGTGCCATGGTCACATGATTTCAGGTCCAAAAGGAGGGGGGGGGATTTGGGCCCATAGGCGGTTTATGTACTAACACCCAACCCACCTTCTGTGGCTCAGGGTGGGAAACATGGTTTCCAACTAACGGGTCGACATTTTACCCCCCCTACACTGGTGACAGTAGAGGACACCATTCACCCCAGTCCTGCCGGGGAATGGACACCCCACCAGGGCAGTCTATGCAGATCTGTACACCTCGATACATTGGGCAGTGACAAACAGACAGTAGACCTGGTACTGTACAGCTGCCCCACAACACTATATGACATCCTCCAGCAGCAAGCAAAGTGAGTCACCAGCCACTGCACCCTGCAAGGTGTTCCAGCCACACACATACAAACTGCAGACAGCCTGCTTGCTAGTCCATAGTGCACGCTCCTAGAGGTGACATGTGCACCCACACCTGGGATGTGCACACACCCACCAAGCAGATGGGTCAGTGATAGGGCTCCAGAGGACAGAGCCCATATATCTCACTTCAGAAGGAAACTATGCAGCACTATGGGGGAACCCAGCCATGCCGTGGTCACTGCACAGTCAGGGTGTGCATGACCACACAGCAGAACATGCCGTGGCCACCCTGTCCGTGTAGGTGGTGGACAAGCCCTACAATGTCCCAGCCATTGCCCTGGGCCCTGTGCAGGTGCATCCTGCCCAGGCCGCCCTCTCCAGCTATACCCACAGTACCTTGCTCCTCATTATGCACATTGGCAGGCCAATACTAGCAACAGTGCTAGCGGTGTGTGCTGCAGAGGGTGTTGGCAAACGCAACACACTGGATAGACTGACGCACACCCCCACACCTATGCCAGTATAGTGCACCAATATAGGCTTATGGCAGCCCAGGACACCGCACCAGTCCTGGGCACAGTGCAGGCATGGCTATGGTATGCTGTACGGTTGGGGTCTCTTCCCAAGGTGGTGGACACTGTCAGGTTTCAGACGTGACACACACTCCACAGACATCTCAGAGGTTGGCATGGTACAGCACACTGGGCCGCTTGTGCTAACATTAGGGATTGCTATGTGCCAGTTATCATAGCAACCTTTTGCTATCTGCGTACCGTATTCCCTGGTTTTGGGTGTCATTGCTAGGGTATGCATGTGCTAGTATTGGGGGATGCACACAGCGCCCAACATCCTGCCTCTCCAGGACGCAGTGGCTAATGGGGCCTGTGGGTGCGGGTGTTTCCGCACCTGTGGATCAATGCTCTTGGACAGGGGTTCCCAACTCCGGTCCTGGTGGGCCGCACCATGTTCGGGTTTTCATGCTGTTCCTAATGAATATGCATGAGATACATCTGCATACCATGGGGGCGGCGCATCGACATACAGCACAGGCATCTTTATTGCAGACAGCATGGAACCTGAATGTTGTTTGGACCTCCATGACTGCCTTTGGGAGACTCTGCTCTCGGTAATGCGCCTGTTTGTGGTGTCTGTGCTCTGTACGGTAAAATGTAGGTGTTAGAAGCATGTTTATTCTATCAGCAATACAAGGTTCCATCTTACCAGTTTATTACTGGTAAAAGGTATGGGGACAGAGTTGGCAGGGACCACAGCTCGGGATTGAACCTGTGACCTTCAGCTCCTGAGCACACTGGCTGTGCTTACTGCACCACAGGGACAGATCATTCCCTGGAGGTACCATGACTGTTTGTCATACTGAGCCTGTCTGTTGCAGTGCAAGGCACCCACCTGGACCGGTCTAGGCCATGGTCTGCTGCAGCCAGGTGCCACTGCCCTCTCCACCATCTGTACGCCCTCTGCCACCATGCTAACATGTCCTTCTATTGGAAACAGCATGACACCTGCATGATTTGTAGCCCTCCCGGTCTGCATTTGGCAGACTCTGCTCTCGGTAATGCGCCTGTTTGTAGTGTCTGTGCTCTGTGCGATAAAATGTAGGTGCTCCAAGCATGTTTATTCTATCAGCAATACAAGGTTCTATCTTACCAGTTTATTACTGGTAAAACATAGAAACATAGAAACATGATGACAGAAAAAGACGACATGGCTTATCTAGTCTGTCCTTCCATATCAACAACTAAAACAGTCCCCTTTTTACCTTTAGAGATCCTCTGTGTTGGTCCCATGCTTTTTTGAATTCAGTTACTGTCCTCAACTCTACCACCTCCACTGGGAGACTATTCCATGGATCCACTACTCTTTCCGTAAAGAAATATTTCCGCATATCACTCCTGAATCTATCTCCCTTCACCCTCATCCCATGTCCCTTCGTAGCAGAACTTGCTTTCAATTGAAAGAGGCTCTCTCCCTGAACATTTATGCCACGGAGGTATTTAAACATCTCAATCATATCACCTCTATCCCGTCGTTCCTCTAAGGTGTACATATTAAGATCCTTAAGTCTGTCCTCATATGCTTTATAATGAAGCCCACTAATCATTTTAGTAGCCACCCTCTGCACCGACTCCATCCTGTTCACATCCTTTTGAAGGTGTGGACTCCAGAATTGCACACTATATTCCAAATGAGGTCGCACCAAAGACTAATACAGAGGCATTATCAGCTCCTTTTTTCTGCTAGCCATTCCTCTCCGTATGCACCCAAGCATCCTTCTAGCTTTTGCCGTCACCTTTTCTACCTGTTTAACTACTTTAAGATCATCAGACACAACCACACCTAGGTCTCGCTCTTCTTTAGTGGACTAAAGTACTTCACCTCCTATACTGTATTTCTCCCTTGGATTGCTGCAGCCCAAATGCATGACCTTACATTTTTTAACATTAAATCCCAGCTGCCAAATTCTAGACCATTCTTCAAGCTTAGCTAGATCCCTTCTCATGTTATCTACACCTTCCTGGGTGTCTACTCTATTGCAGATTTTGGTATCATCTGCAAAGAGGCAAACCTTACCCGACAGCCCTTCCGCTATATCACTAACAAAGATGTTAAAAAGAATCGGACCAAGGACAGATCCCTGGGGCACACCACTGGTAACATCCTTCTCCTCAGAATGAGCTCCATTTACTTGTACCCTTTGTCGCCTCCCACCCAACCAATTTCTAACCCAAGCAGTAACTTTAGCGTCCATCCCTAGGGTGCTCAGTTTGTTTATAAGTCGCCTGTGAGGAACAGTGTCAAAGGCTTTACTGAAATCTAAATACACCACATCTAGAGCTCTCCCTCGGTCCAACTCCCTGATCACCCAGTCAAAGAAATCAATCAGATTTGTCTGACAAGACCTGCCTCTGGTTAATCCATGCTGCCTCGGATCCTGTAATCTGCTGGACTCCAGAAACCTCACTATTTTCTCTTTCAGCAGCGTTTCCAATAATTTACTCACCACTGAAGTTAAACTAACCGGCCTGTAATTTTCAACCACATCCTTACTTCCGCTTTTGTGTAAAGGCACCACATGAGCCTCTCTCCAGTCCTTTGGCACCACTCCCTACTCCAACGAGGCATTGAAAAGGTCAGTCAGTGGAGTTGCTAGAACATCCCCAAGTTCCCTCAGTATTCTAGGGTGTATCCCATCCGGTCCCATTGCTTTGTCTACTTTAAGTTGAGCTAGTTTCTCACGAACACAGTCTTCTGAAAATTGTTCAAGATGTCCCTCGCTTCTGTTCCTATTTGTGGGTGTTTTCTGAGGTCCTGCTTCTGGTTCTTCATCTGTAAACACAGAACAAAAATATTTGCTAAGAAATTCCGCTTTATCCTTATCAGCTTCGACATAATCCCCCCCTGCACCCTTGAGTCTGACAATACCACTTTTGCCCTTCCTCTTCTCACTAATATATCTGAAAAATGTCTTATCCCCCCATTTCATTGCATAGGCTATTTCCTCCTCCTTTTGAATCTTTGCCTTCTTGACTACTTTGCTAGCTTCTCTAAGTTTTTCCAAATACAAATGCCTGTCTTCCTCTCTCTGTGATCTCTTGTATTTCATGAAAGCCTCCCTCTTTTTCTTCACTTTTTCAGCTACTTCCTTAGAAAACCATAGCGGTCTCCTTTTCCTTTTGCCTTTATTTACCATTTTAACAAAAAGATTGGTTGCCCTTAAAATATCCCCTTTCAGTTTTGTCCACTGTTTTTCTACATCCCCCAGCTGTTCCCATCCCACTAACGGCTCCCTGAGGTATTGGCCCATCTTTGCAAAGTTAGTCTTCCTAAAGTCTAAGATCCTCACCTTGGAATGGATTCTAACAGCCCTAGTCCTAATACTGAACCACACCATCTGGTGATCACTGGATGCAAAATGATCTCCCACTACAACATCAGAAACACTTTCACCATTGGTAAGCACCAAGTCCAGTATGGTCCCTTCACGTGTGGGGTCTGTTACCAATTGTCTGAATAGTTCTCCCTATAGAGAATCCAGAATCTCCTTACTTCTAGATGATACTGCAGCAGGAATGTGCCAATCAACATCTGGCATATTGAAATCTCCTATCAGTAGCACTTCCCCTTTCCTAGCAATGCTGTGTATGTCTTCAATTAACTCTCTGTCCACCTCTTCCTCTTGTGAGGGAGGTCTGTATATCACACCAATGCAAATAGATTTCTCGTTCCCTCTTTCTAGTTTAACCCACAATGCCTCCTCTCTCCCTTTTAAGCTCTGTAATTCCAAAGCTTTAATAGTAGTTTTTACATATAATGCCACTCCTCCTCCCCTTCTTCCTACCCTGTCCTTTCTGAATAAAGTATAGCCAGGTATAGTTACATCCCAGTCATGGTTTTCTGTGAACCATGTTTCTGTAACTGCTACTAAATCCAAGTCAGCCACTCCCACCAAAGCTTCAACATCAGGGATCTTATTTCCCATGCTACGGGCATTTATACACACTGCTTTCCATATGTTACCCCTGTTACCCATATCCTTAAAGGTATTTAATGTATCACCTACCTGGGGGCTTTCACTTACATGGGGGCTTTCTTCACCTATCCCCAATGAATCTAGTTTAAAGCCCTCTTCAGTAGATTAGCCAGTCTACTACCGAAGATGCGTTGACCTTTCTTGGACAGATGGATGCCATCTCTGCTCTGCAACCCTTGGAACAGCAAGCATCCCATGGTCTAGGAAACCAAAACGCTCTCGATGACACCATCCACGCAGCCATGCATTCATCTCCAGGATGCGAGCCTCTCTGCCTTGGCCTTTACCCTCAACAGGGAGGATTGAAGAGAACACCACCTGTGCACCTAACTGCTTCACCCTCTGTCCCAGAGCCATGAAGTCACTTTTTATACGTTCCGAGGTATACCTGGCAGTATCATTTGTTCCAACATGGATTAGCATCATTGAGTAATAGTCAGTGGGCTTGATGAGTCTCGGCAAACTCTCCGTAACACCTTGGATTTTGGCACCAGGCAGACAGCATACCTCTCTGGACATCAAGTCTGGTCGGCAGATGGACGCCTCAGTACCCCTCAGAAGAGAGTCTCCAACCACACTACCCTTCGTTCCCTTCTGGTCACTGATTCTGCAACTTTGGGGTACTTGAACTCTGGTTCTTCCCTTTCCAGGGATGCTTTCACCTCCTCCACTTCCAGGGCTGCATAATGGTTCTTCAATTCAAGGGCTGGAGAAGTTGGATTGGTGATTTTGCAGGCCCTGGTGACTTGTGTCCAACCATCGACATTCTGTTGGCACCCATCTTCTCCTGTGCTGGAGAGCTTGGTTGCTGCAAGAAGCATCTCATCAATGTACTTCTCATTGTCTTGAATGCTCCTGAGCCTCGCCACCTCCTCTCTGAGTTCCTCCACTTGTTTCCTCAGAGCTTCAGCATGCAGGCACCCTGCACATGGAACTGGTCCTTCAACTGGCATTAGGACCTCTGTCTGGACCGAGGCAGAAGCTGTAACAGGGGCAACAGCTTTAGCAATAAGATTTTTCCCAGCCATTGTTCTGTTTGTGGAGCTTAGGTATCTGTTAAAGCAAAAGAGAGAGATCTACCAAGTACCAGCCGGTTTCACAGCTGTCCTTTCAGAGAAAAAGCAGTTAAATCTCTTTAATTATATTCAAAATGTGCTGGTCCACTTCTCTTTGATTTGTTAAAGGGGGAGGTGCCCTATAAAGCAAGCCTGCTCACTAGGGGTGGGTGGGAGTCGGGGTGGGTAGGGAGGGAACTAACACCTGATTAGGTGTTAGCAGTTTCTAAACCTGAGGAGGTTACTAGAGTTCAGCAACCTATTGTGCTCAAGGAAAGTTCCCCTAAAGCACCAAAAAGAAAGTAACCTTGCTTTAAAAAATATACAAAAAACCCTTTTAAGAGCTCCCAGTCAGAGAGCTAGCAATGTAATATAATAAAAACAAACAAATCCTCAAATTCTTACTGTTTGTTGATCTGTAGAGCCCTGGTTAGGAAAGCCTCAACAGGGCAAGGCACTGGAGCCTTTTATGCAGGCCTCAGCTGCATTCAGGAAATCAGGCCCTCTAACTCCTGATTAGGTATTAGCAGTTTCTAAACCTGAGGAGGTTAATAGAGTTCAGCAACCTATTGTGCGCAAGGAAAGTTCCCCTAAAGCACCAAAAAGAAAGTAACCTTGCTTTAAAAAATATACAAAAAAACCTTTTAAGAGCTCCCAGTCAGAGAGCTAGCAATGTAATATAATAAAAACAAATAAACAAACCCTCAAATCCTTACTGTTTGTTGATCTGTAGAGCCCTGGTTAGGAAAGCCAGGTAGGGGGACAGAGTTGGCAGGGACCACAGCTCAGGATTGAACCTGTGATCTTCAGCTCCTTAGCGCACTGGCTGTGCTTACTGTGCCACACTGATGCCACAGGGGCAGATCATTCCCTGGAGGTACCATGACTGTTTGTCCTACTGAGCCTGTCTGTTGCAGTGCATGGCACCCACCTACATGGGTCTGGGCCATGGCCTGCTATGGTCAGATGTCACTGCCCCCTCCGCCACCGGTACCCCTCCGCCACCATGCTGCCATGCCCTTCTGCTGGTGGTGCTGGTGGTGTGCAGTCTCGGGCCATCCAGTGTGCATGTAGGCAGCTGCCTATGGTATGGGTGGTGGGGTAGGGGTGCTTAGATGGACGCCCACACTTCCGCCCAGCACCGCCTGATACTGTTCTGTGCCCTTAGGGGTGGCTGCTGGGTACGGTCCCCTGTGACACTGCGGGGGACACACTCATGACCATGTTGGGCCCTCAACAGTTGCAGTCTGGCTCTACTGTTTATGCATTCCTATGGGCCAAACTGAGCATCACCCTAGTCCCCACTGTGGCCCAGCTGCACCACAGCATGTGCCGCCTGCAGCCCTCTGTATCCCCTTTTCCAGCATCTGCCCAGTTGCCCGTTCCGACATGCCCACCCTGCTGTTGCAGAACATGTGCATGCCATGGGGAACCTGTTCAGTAACAAGGGGAAGCCCTGATCTGCACTATTTCACTGTGGCATCATTCACCTTCTATGGTGACAGAGCATAAACCCTTCCACAGTTAATATCTTTTTCTGAGGCTTTCTCAGTGGTATTTTTGGCTGTTTCCAATTGATATCACTATTGGCTAGCTTGGTTTTGTTATTTTCCTCGTTTCTTATGGTCATTTTCACTGCTTATTTGCCCTTTTGTTCCGTGCACATGTATCACACTTATCACGTTTTGTGGGTTTCCCTGCCTATGCTGTACATTGCTGACGCTGAAATGGTTTCCCTCCCCTGCAAATGTGCATCTACCTGCATGTTTTCAATCGCGGTAGGATTCAACCCTTGAGTTGGGGTGCCTGGAGCCTCTCCCCGCCCACACTCCGCCCATTGACCCCTTCTCTCCGCCCTCTCTCCACCCTCTGCGGTGTTTTACGTTAACGCGCGTTATGAGACGTTAACAATCGTTAACGCATCATAACGCACGTTAACGTTACTTAACGATCGTTAACATTACATTACGCGCGTTATGTACCGTTACCGCAGTTTAGTAAACATGCCCCTAAGAGAGATTAAGGAGGATAACCCCTTAACACACACTTTTTAAAAAAATCTACAAGTGGAGAGAGTGCATGATGTGGTGAGCCAGATCAACTATTTTTCTCCAGGCTCTGAGGATCCCCTTGCAGGGTACCCCAATATAAGCCTTCTAATGCAATTTAAAGTCTTTGAATTGTTCTCCCTTCTCTCAGCTGTATCTTAGAGCAGAATTGGCTGCCAAATGTAGAGAGACCATAAGAAACCTAAGCCCTGTGAGGGGAAGATGGTGGAGGTATAACCTGAAAGTCCCCAATCTCCTAACCTTAACACCATGGTACAGGAAGTCACAGAAGTAGCTGTTCGAGCTCGTAACAGCAGATTTGGTCATTTGGCTGCCAAGCTGGACTCAGTCTCCTATTCTTTGGAAGTCTTCCAAACTAGGATAAATTAGATGTAGTCCGTAGTTCACTAAGGGCAATAATTGCACAGCAGAAAAGACTGATGATCTCGATAACCTCAGACATCGCAAGAATCTGCATATAACTGGCGTACCTGAAAGTCTGCAAGAATCAGAACTTAGATGATTCTTGGAAATGTGGATGCTCCTCTGCCTCTCATTGGATATCAACCTCGGAGCCCTGCAGTTAGAGCAAGTGCACTGGATGGGCCCGGAGAGGAGAACAAGTCTAGACTGCAAGCGATACTGGTACAATTCTAGAGTTAAGCGCAAAAAAGGAGTAGTACTCTGGGGGGGGGGGGGAAGAGAACAAATAGAGCACGAGGGCCACAGGATCCTAATATTTCATGACTACTCTGCACATTTGGCGGCCCAGCGGCAGAATATTCACAAGTCTGCACCTCTCCTCTATGAGTTGAAGATGCATTTGCTTCTTCAATATCCTGCCCTATTGTGAATAATACACAATGGGACCACCCAGGTCTTTTACTCCTTGCAAGCAGCACAGGACTTTTTCAACAAGATATTGGACACCCAATAAAACCAGTGGACAGTCAGCAAACAGGGATGGGGCAAATGGTGAGTCCTTATTTAAATGGACACAGTCAGCTCTTTACCCCAAGAGGGCAATGTTGTCTTCAACCAAGTGGACTTTAAGCAAGGGGCCTGTTGGGCCAGCTATCATGCCTGTTCCTTCACATACTCAGAGACCATTGGCCCGATATCAGTGGGGCTAATTCTTTGCTCATTTCTCTTGTGACTTTCTATTTGGTCCCTGGCTTGGCACAAAGTCTGTCACACTGGTAACCATATGATGCTGTTGACTTAAACAATTGGAGGACATATGTGTCACTGAGGCCGACACTTTAGAGCCTGGTTAATTTGCACACTGTAAGATTATGACCACTGACACCCCCCCCCCCCTTCTCATTTTGTAAAGGATGCATGGGCCCTGCCGGTAGGCTTATATTGCTAGCTATTAGGAGAGTAGTGGACAACATTCTACAAGGGACTCTAGGATCAGTGGCGAGGTCCCCTCATGATGGTTAAGTTCAATATACAGTTTACAGCAGCTACTCAGGGGTGGATTGCTTATTACTTTTTTGTTTCATGTCATATTGGGTGTTGTACCGGAAACTACTTAAGGCCCAGATAATCCTAAATAGAAGCAAGAGGATGTCTCATTTTTGCTGCAGCCCATATTCTTGGAATATCTTTGAGCAGATGCAGGTGTGTAGGTACCAATATCTGCTTGCTGACTTTTCTGATTGGCCTGGGTTGTCACCCTGCCACAGTGGGGGGGGGGGGGTGACATTGAGAATAGAGTGAGAAGCTGGACAACATCCTACTTAGACTGATGATGACACCACATTGAATATTTTATGATGCTTATGTTTCCTGTATTTATCTCTTATGTGTATATCTACAGTTCTATATATGCCTTGTAGCACTATACAAATGACTAGTAGTAGTAGCAGTAATATGTCTATACTGTTTGCTTTTTGATTGTTTGATATACTTCATTGTATGTTTGCATGGGGCTTAATTGCTGGGGCTTTTTGGAGAGGGAAGGGGGAGGCGTGGAAGAGAATGAGTGTTATATGGGTCTGTATTACTGTGAATTTGGAATGAAGTGTCTTGGGATGATACCACAGTACTGGCTGAAAGTGAAGATGATCTGAAACATTTGCTTCTCACAATCAAAGAACATAGTCTCAAAATGGGCCTGCACCTTAATGTAAAGAAGACAAAGATCATGACAACTGGCATAATCAACAGGTTCATCGTTGAAGAAGAAGAAATTGAAATCATGGACAATTTTAACCTACTTGGATCAACTTGGATCAATAAAGAAGCAACAAACAGTCAAGAAATCAGATGATGCATTGCTCTTGGCAGAATGGCTATGAAAGACCTAGATAAGAATCTCAAGAGCAGAGATGTCTCTCTCCATACAAAGATTCAACTTGTTCAATCCATGGTATTTTCAATAACATCATATGGATGTGAAAGCTGGACAGTGAAAAAGATAGACAGGAAGAAAATGGATGCCTTTGAATTATGGTGCTGGCGGTGAATACTGTGTATACCATGGACTGCCCGAAGAACAAACCAGTCGGTACTAGAGGAGATCAAACCTAAGCTTTCTTTAGAAGCTCAGATGACAAGACTTCGATTTTCATACTTTGGAGACATCATGCGAAGAGAGAGATCATTAGAGAAAGACATCATGCTTGGCAAGATAGAAGGTCAACGCAAAAGAGGAAGGCTAGCAATGAGATGGATCGATACAATAACAGCAGCTACGGGTACCAGTCTGTCAACAATGAGCCGCCTGACTCAAGACCGAACACAATTTAGGATAGCTATCCAGAGGGTCACCATGAGTCGACTCCGACTCGACGGCACTTAACAACAACAACATCTTGGTCAAGTGAGTGGAAGTGGGCTGTGTGTGTGGTTACAGTGAGTCTGTGAATTAGTTTGAAGAGTAAGTGGAGGGGAATGCATATGTGCATACTGGTTTAGGGTGGTGAAAGTTGGGGTCCTAAACAAGGCTGGGATAGGTATGGAAATAGTAGGTGATTAGGGTAGCCCATATGGTGACTTTGTCAAAAGGAATACTGTAAGTATTCACTCCCCTGATGAGAAGGAGGTTAGGTGCCCTGTGGGGGACCTTGAAACTATAACGTGATGTTCATGGAGATTGATAACTGGTGAGAGGGACAGAACAAAGGGACGTGGTTGGGCAGTAAAGGTGTGACTGTGGGGGGCTTTGGGGGAGGAGGTAGCTCTGACCACTATATGAGGTACTAGAAGCTTAAAGGAGGGTTTTTATGCTGATCTAGCCATAAGTAGAAGTAGGATGAGGAAGACAGGACTTTGAATCATTACTTGGAATGTTTGTGGGATTAATACCCTCATCAACACACACAAAATCCTAAAGGCCCTGAGAGATCAGGGCAGACATTCTTTTTCTACAGGAGACACACATGTGAAAGGCAAAATATGAAAAGCTGAAGAGGTATAAAGTTGGGGAAGTCTATGGGGGCCTCTTCAGAGGGGGGGGGAGGAAGGGAGAAATAGTCATTCTCTTATTTAAAACTGTGAGACTTCAGGATGACAGAGTCACAAAGGATCCCTATGGCCGGTATGTGTTTCTTTGAGGTAAACTGGCAGGAAGACCTCTTCTCTCTGTGAATTTGTATGGCCCTAGTACATATGATCCATCATTGTCGATGACCTTATGCAGGTCCTGAGGGATAGGCGGACCTTTCTGTCCCTCACAATTCAAAGTAAGATAATGTTGCACCATCCCCTACCAGCAGGAACACCAGCGGAGAACTCCTATTTAGCTTGAAGCTGCTTGGTGTGAATACTGAAAGCCAGGGTTCAAATCCCACTGATGTTCCCAGTGGCTTTGGGTAAGTCACTTAAACTTCAATTGCCTCAGCTACAAACTTAGTTTGAGTGCTGCGGCAGTTCAACTTGGCACATTTTGCAGGTCGGTGTAGAGATTGGTCGGCAAGGTGCCAGACCGAAGTCATCTAATGGTAATCTTAACAATTCTTTAACTAAGGTGTTGGTTCAAGAAGGAATTAAATTTAATAATGATGCTTCTTATATAATGAGGGATATTTCTAGTTCAATGGAATTTAAGCTTAAGCGAGATGTTGGTGTTGTCCCTCAAGAACATTTGGAGAAGGATTTGAGACAAATCGGTATAATACCAAATCCTGTTTCTTAAATCAGGATCCTGATCTGTCAGGTTCTTCTATTGAAGTCATTCTTCAAGCATTTTTTAGACATGAGAAAATTATATTAACCAAGATTGAATTGCAACACAATGTTATAAAATTTGAATCAATAGTTCAGAATTATGAGCAGAAAATTGAAGTGTCAGGAGGATATGAGTAATGTTAATAAAAAAAACAGAGAGCAGTAGAGAATGTTTCATGCTCTTTATCCAAATCAAATGTTATTCTTACTCAGAAAGTGGAACACTTGGAGATGCATTGAAACATGGTAATGTTAGAGTGGTTAATTTCCTAAACTGGTTAATCCATCTGGAGCTGACTTATTTAAAAGCCACATGAAGGACGTTTTGGAAATTCCGGAGGCTTCTCTTCCTCCTGTGAAGTCCACATACTATTTGCCACTTCATATTAAGGTTAAAGAAACTGATCCCTTTTACTAACGCCTGGTAGCCGATTAGCATGTGTTTTAACATGTGGCAGCTGGCAGCTGGGAATACTAATGCCGGGACATGCCAGCGACTGCATGGTAAACCGCATTGTAATGAGCCATCGCCCAATGGGGTGGGGAATGGACAGAGCGAGGGCATAGAGGGTATATCCTGTTCATATGTAAACACAAAGTACTATTGGAAATGTGTATGTTCACTGTTTATTGTAAACCGCGCTGATGCTGAATAGCGCGGTATAAAAGAGACTTTAAATAAATATTGCCACTGATGCAAAGGCAATTGCTATGTGCTCAGTGGCAATTAGCAGAAGAGCATCTAATGATACCTCCATGGATGTCGTTAGGTGAACTCGTGTTCGTGTGCAGCACGTTAAGGTAACCTGGGAGACATTAACTGCCGGGAATGTTAGTCATGCCCCAAAAGCTAATGCAGAGGTTTCGCACTTAGCATGTGCTTGCACATTAGAGGCTTTAGTACAAGAGGCCCAAAGACTGGACATTCTCCTTCTATATTGGCATCTAACGCAGCTGGTCTTTCTGCTCAGTTTCTTCCTCAGCCTGGGAGACTGCAGCACTCTTACTATATTTCTTGCATGAAGCAGATAGGCTGGATTTTTAGGCTTTATTTCCATGGAAAGATAAAAAGATTTTGGGACTATTTATAAGAATTTATCCCGATTCTCATCAGCATCAGTTTATTGCCTTGAAATCTTGGGTTCTGGTTTTGGGCACAAATTTTTCTTTGAGTTATTCTTGTAAATTCAAAATCAAGCTCTTGTTGAATCGGTGCGTTTCCTGTGATCCAAAGGCACGAAGAAGAAGCCGTTATGGATTCTGACCTAGATTCTTGCAACCTTTATGCTGTTTGTATTCAAAATGGATGGGTGTTTCAGCCCTTAATTTATTTTTAATTTTGTTTGAATGAATATGGTAATCTTGGATCTTCTTTTCTTTTATTATGATCTAATATTACTAAAGTATTATAATTTTAAGCAAAATAGAAGAGCAGTGACTTAGGATCCAAAGAATTTGAAGTGGAGAAAATTCAAATCATCAATCCTGCCAGGTGGAAGCAAGCGCTGAACAGACCGATCGCCAGAGACACATCACAAAGGCTGCTCCTATCGGCTCCTCTCAGCTCATTCAAATCATCACTCTTGCCAGGCACGCCTGCACCTGAGGGCCTTGCAAGAAGGCCCTTTGGCATGGCCCTTAGGCGCAGGCAATGACTACGCAGTAGGCGCCACCGTGACCAACAAGCAAATATTACCAATGATCCCTGTTACACTGTTTAACGATACATCAGAAGCTTCTACCCATCAGCATAACTCATGCAAGGTATTTTAAAACAATTCTGATTATATTAGCTTTGTAAATTATACCTCTCATCACAATCATCCCTAGTCAAAATAACTAGATAACAGTAAATCACATCAATAAAGCTTGTACTATTATACAACCTCTATAAAGTAATGCTTACTGCGCTAAACATCCCCAGTGACTTAAGAACATAAGATATGCCATACTGGGTCAGACCAAGGTCCATCAAGCCCAGTATTCTGTTTCCAGCACTGGCCAATCTAGGTCATACATACCTAGCATAAGAACATAAGATATGCCATACTGGGTCAGACCAAGGTCCATCAAGCCCAGTATTCTGTTTCCAACAGTGGCCAATCTAGGTCATATGTACCTAGCAGTTTCCCCAAGGGACACAGGTTCCACAATGCTTGTATTGGTTCAAGCATTGATATCCTGGGTCCCTTCTTAATAATGGTTTATGGACCTTTCCTCCAGGAACTTGTCCAAACCTTTTTTAAACCCAGCTACACTAACAGCCTTTACTACATCCTCCGGTAACAAATTCCAGAGTTTGATTACACGTTGAGTGAAAAAAAAAATTCTTTTATTAGTCTTAAATAGTTTACCCTGTAGCTTCATTGCATGTCCCCTAGTCTTTCTATATTCTGATAAGGTAAACAATCGATCTACGTTTACCCATTCCACTCCGTTCATTAATTTATAGACTTCTATCATATCTCCCCTCAGCCGTCTCTTTTCCAGGTTAAAGAGCCCTAACCTTTTTAGCCTTTCTTCATAGGAGTATCCTTCCATCCCCTTTACCATTTTGGTGGCTCTTCTCTGAACCTTTTCTAAAATCGCTATATCCTTTTTAAGATACGGCGACCAGAATTGCACACAATATTCAAGGTGCGGTTTATTTATTTATTTATTTATTTAGCTCTATTTATATACCGATTTTCACCATGGAACGATATAGAGACATTATAATATCTTTTGTTTTATTTTCCATTCCTTTCCTTATCATACCTAGCATTCTATTTGCTCTCTTGGCCGCTGCTGCACACTGGGCCGAGGGTTTTAACATGGTATCCACAATGACGCCTACATCTTTTTCCTGGGTGGTAGTTCCTAATGTGGAACCTTGCATCGTGTAACCATAGTTTGGGTTGTTCTTCCCTAGGTGCATAACCTTGCACTTGTCCACATTAAATTTCATCTGCCATTTTGATGCCCAGTCTTCCAATTTATCAAGATCCTCTTGCAATTTTCCACAATCCTCTTGGGTTTTAACAACTTTAAATAGTTTTGTGTCATCTGCAAATTTGATAACCTCACTCGTTATTCCACTTTCCAGGTCATTTATGAATATGTCAAAAAGCAGCGGACCCAGCACAGATCCCTGGGGTACACCACTATTCACCTTTCTCCATTGGGAAAATTGGCCATTTAGCCCTACCCTCTGCTTTCTATCTTTTAACCAGTTCCTGATCCACAATAGTACACTGCCTCCTATCCCATGACTCTTTAGTTTTGCCAAATGTCTCTCATGAGGGACCTTGTCAAAGGCTTTCTGAAAGTCCAGATACACAATATCAACCGACTCACCTTTGTCCAACTGATTATTCACTCCTTCAAAAAAACATAACAGATTAGTAAGACAAGATCTTCCTTGTCTAAAGCCATGTTGGCTGTCTCCCATTAGGTCATGACTATCTACATGCTGAGTAATTTTATTCTTTATGATGGTTTCTACCATTTTTCCCGGTACTGACATCAGGCTCACCGGTCTGTAGTTTCCCGGATCACCCCTGGAACCCTTTTTAAAATTGGTGTTACATTGGCGATCCTCCAATCTTCAGGTATTAGAGATGATTTTAATGATAGTTCACAGATTACTAATAGCAGGTCTGCAATCTCATATTTCAGTTCTTTCAACACCCTTGGATGTATACCATCCGGCCCAGGTGATTTGCTACTCTTCAGTTTATCTAATAGTTGTAATACATCTTCCCGATGTATCGATATTTCCTTCAATTCTTCCGCACCTTTAAATACCACTTCAGTCACGGGTAACATCCCTACATCTTCCTCAGTAAAGACCGAAGCAAAGAATTCATTCAGTCTCTCCGCTATCGCCTTGTCGCCTCTTAGTGCCCCTTTAACTCCTCTATCATCTAATATACCAACTGACTGTCTCACAGGTTTTTTGCTACGAATGTACTTGAAAAAATCTTTATTTTTCATTTTTGCTTCCGCAGCAAGCTTCTTCTCAAATTCTCCCTTTGCCTGCTTTATCAGTGCCTTGCATTTGACTTGCCAGTACTTGTGCTGTTTCCAGGTTTCATCGTTTGGCTCTTTTTTCCATTTCCTGAAAGATGCTTTTTTGGCAAAAACAGCCTCTCTGACCTCCCCTTTAAACCATGCTGGCAGTTTTTTGGACTTCCTTCCACTTTTCTTAAAGCGTGGAATACAGCTGGTATGGGCTTCCAAAATAGTATTTTTCAACAACACCCAAGCTTGATGTAAGTCTTTAACCTTTGCAACTTTTCTTAACTATTTTCCTCATTTTATCATAGTCTCCCTTTCGAAAGTTAAAAGGTAGTACTGTGGATTTCCTTACTATCCCTCCTCCACTAATTAAATCAAGGGTGATCATGCTATGATCACTATTGCCAAGTTGGCCCAACACCCTTATCTCTTCCACTAGATCTGGTGTTCCACTAAGGACTAGGTCTAATATGGCTTCCCCTCTGGTCAGTTCATGAACCAGCTGCTCCAAGAAGCAGTCATTTATGTCATCTAGGAACTTTATCTCCCTAGCATGTCCTGCCATGACACTGACCCAATCGATACCGGGGTAATTGAAATCACCCATTATTATTACATTATTATAACTTTTGTTAGCTTCCTTGATTTCTTTGAGCATTTCATAATCCATTTGTTCATTCTGGCCAGGCGGTCGCTAGTACACCCCCACTGCCATCGCCTTCCCCTTTTTATATGGAATTTCAATCCATAGAGATTCTACAGCAAATTTTGTTTCCTGCAGAACTTTAATCCTTTCTGACTCAATGCCCTCTCTAACATAGAGCGCAACCCCTCCACCAATTTGATCAGCTCTATCATTATGATATAGTCTGTATCCAGGTATCACAGTGTCCCACTGGTTGTCCTCCTTCCACCATGTCTCTGATATTCCAATCATATCTAACCTCTCATTTAGTGCTATATATTCTGACTCTCCCATCTTATTTTTTAGACTTCTAGCATTTGTGTACAAGCATTTTAGAGACTGCATTTTATTCATATTAGTTTGGTTGTTGGTAGACATGGGTAATTTGGGATCTTTAAGCTCTGTCTGCTCCATACTCGAGGGCATTTGGGCTACTTTACTCTTTTTTTGGAACCTCTCTGCTTTTGGTAGTATCCCTCAAGGATACATTCCTCCGAACCATCCGCTCTTGGACGACTGTCGGCTTTCCCCTATTATCTAGTTTAAAAGCTGCTCTATCTCCTTTTTAAAGGTTAATGCCAGCAACCTGGTTCCATCCCGGTTAAGGTGAAGCCCATCCCTTCGGAAGAGCCTCTCCTTTCCCCAGAATGTTCCCCAGTTCCACTACTGTTCTATTCATGTTCTTCTGCTTCACCCTGATTGTTCAGACCATTGCTGCAATCACCCCCACGTATTCACACATACCCATCATTTGCACTCATACATTATCAATGTTCTCATACACACATCCTAAAGCTAGATGCAGACCATACAAGCACCTCATCAAAGTCAAAATAAAACCGACTTTAGTAATACTGAGCATAGAAATTTGCTGAGTGAAGCTACACTATTAAAATTCTCACTTCTCAATGCTCGCTCGGTGAGAAATAAAATTTAACTGCTGAATCTTCACCTTTCTGACATTTAACTAGATGTTCTGTGCATCACTGAATCATGGTTCATCGACTCGGACAACATCTTAATGAACCAGCTTGCCACTCTCAACTACAGTCTTTTCAGCTCTCCAAGAGAAAAATGTAAAAGAGGTGGTCTTATCATCCTCACCAAAAATACTTTAACTTCAAACTTCTCACAAGTGACTCCAACAATGTTTTAGACATTCTAGTAATCTCAAATGATTGCATCACCATCCTTCTTTTCTATAGATCTCCAAGTGCAAGCCCAGGAGATTTAGATGCCATATTGGACTTAATTTGTAACTATGGCTCCATTGCTTTCCCCCTTTTCCCTTTGGTGATCTCAACCTCTCTGCAATTCCAGCTAGATCTGCAATAGCCTTCATCAGCGCCATGAAGGCCTTAGATTTTATGCACAAATTATTGATCAACCCACCCATTGTAGAGGCAACACACTAGACCTTATATTTGTACCAGAATCCTTCACTTTGCACAATACCAAATCTACACCCACCCTACTCTCTGTCCCATGGTCAGACCATAAAATTATCAATTTCTGCCATCAAACTGATGCAACAGCCATTTATGACCCATCCATAACTCAAACCTCTCGCAGATTCTGCTATCTAGAGAAAGAGCAATTTCTTGAGAAGGTCCTACCTCATCTTCAACACTCTTCTAGAGATCTTGACAGTCATCCAAAATTGGAACAACACCATTAGTACTGCAGCTTCAATGCCACACTCACCAATAATTCACCACAAATTTAATGCAGCACCATGGTATAACCTTCAATTAAAGACCATAAAGCACAATCTCAGAATCCAAGAAAGAAGATGAAGAAGCTCTAAATCACAAGTTGAAACCATGCATACTTTATTGAACTTCATGCATATCAAAAAGCCATATATGAAGCAAAAAGGAATTATTATACTAAACGTCTCCAGTCTTCTTTGAACCGCCCTAAAGAACTCTTCAGTTTAGTTAAAAGATTAACCAAGGATTCCTTCCAACAAAAAGAAGACCTTCAAATAACCCCCCAAGCATTAGCAAACCTTTTACAAACACTGCCATGCCTCACATGTCAACAAATATGCTCTACAACAACTGTTCAAAGTCTCACAATTACAACCCTCAGAAAATCTGGAACTCTTTTTCATACATCACTGCTGATCATCTGGAAAAAATAATCTCAGAAATTAATACTACCACCTACCTATTAGATCCATGCCCAGTCAGTTGGATCAAAGCTGCTCGAAAGGACCTCGTAATGATGATACTATATATCACTAACCTCTCAATTTCCCAAGGCTACATGCCCGTCAACTTAATATGGCATCTATTCGCCCAAGCAAAAAAGGTGCTACATTAGATCCGTCACTACCAAGCTTATAGCGACCCATTGCCAGTTTACCATTCTTGGCAAAAGTTATTGAAAAAGTAGTACTTATTCAACTCCAAGAACATATCAACACCTTCTATCCACTTGACTGGCATCAATATGGCTTCAGACCACAGCATGGAGTTGAAACACTTAACAGCCCTAACTGACAATCTTATAAGAGGTATGAATAAACCCAACTCGGGCTTCATCCTCATTTTCTTGGATATCAAATCTGCCTTTGATTCTATTTCCCACACTTTACTCATTAGAGGAGTCATTCCAAGGCATGAATAGCGGGGATGGATGTTCTTGCTATTCGGCCCCTTCCCGACCCTGACTGATTTCCCCATTCATTGTATGGGATGGTTAGACAGGAGCGGGAAAGGGGCGGATTGGGGCGGCTTTAGGGCGGGCTGTGAGTGGTCATCAGCCCCAGACGTACAGGGCCGATTCCAATGTCTGCCTTGTACGTCCAGGGCCGACGGCTTGAATGGGGAATTTTTTCCGCCTTGGAGGTGGAATAAGTTCCCTAGTTGGTGGGGGATGGCTGGCCCAGGGCTTCGAAGGGGCAGGAGGGGGCAGAAGACATTCTCCACTGCCCGGCCCTAGCCTTGGGAGACCAGATTGGGGGCTGGACTGTGGGGAATGTACTTTCTGAGCCAGTGGCCAGTGATCGCTGCTTTTCAATGGAGCCACGGTGCCATGGCAACCGGACACCATAACGTCACGGTTCCATTGAAAAGCCCTGACTTGGCTATCCGGCAAGGCCTGTATGTGCAGGCCAGACTGAATCGGAGTCCCGGCCTGCACGTAAAGGCCTGGTCACGATTTTGATCCCAGTTCCGACTGGACGCACAGAAGGCCAGGATGTCGATGTTTGAATCATGCCCTAGGCATCTACATGCACTAGGCCTAAAAGATGCCACTCTAAACTGTTTTCAATCATCTCTCCGATCGACAGCTGCAGGCCAAAATAGGATGTGAAAATTCTTCCCCATTTGCACAACAGCAAGGAATGCAACAAGGATCTGCTTTATCCTCCTTATTGTTCAACCTTTTCCTTCAACCAGTTTATTCCATTATGGCAAAATATAACATCTTATACCATTTGTACGCTGATGATGTTATGATCTATACTCCCTGTTTCAGTTCCATTATACACTGGCTCACTGAACATAACTTATCTATGAACTTTAAAAAGACTGAGGTTCTCTATATCACCAAGGATATAAGTTTACTCCACCACCCAATATGACCTTGATGGCATTCAATTTCAAGTCAAATCTGAAGTACATTACTTAGGTGTCATTCTAGATAGACACTTAACTCTCTCATCACACATAAGCAGCACTGTGAAAAATATCTATTACAAACTCAAGACCATAAAAGCATCTAAAGTCAGTCCTTAAATTACATGATTTTCGCACAGTTCTACAAGCTCTAATCTTCTCGCACTTCGACTAGTGCCACCTTTTGCTTCAAGGCCTCTCCAAATATACAATCCAACCCCTCCAGCTAGTAATGAATACAACTGCTTGCCTCCTCTTTAATGCCACAAGATCAGAGCACATTACACCATTTCTCAAACTATTTCATTGGCTACCTATTCATCAACGAATCAAATTCAAAGTTCTACTCACAACTTTTAAAATCTTACATAAATTATCTGCCATCCACCTGCAATCCCTTATCCAGAAAACACCTGACAATAGAACTCGAAGATCAAATTTCCTTAACACCATCAATGTATACTAAGGTTTCCCTTTTCATTCTTTGCTCCAGCAATTTGGAACATGCTTCCAGATGAACTTTGCGCCATTAATGACTTACTGGACTTTAAAAAGAAGCTAAAGACAGACCTGTTCTTTGAGCATTTTTCAAATCTTGATACATAACTACCATTCCTCAACACCTTTACCTATTAACTCATGTAATATACTTTTGTTCCAATGTTTTCCTTTTTTCTTTCTGACTTTATTTTCTATGTAGAGCCATATTGGCATTGTTGTTCACTGTAAACTTCATAGACGATTAGATATGCAGTATATAAGACTAACTAACTAAATAAATAAACAATTAAACAAATAAGAGAAGTCCCAAAATTGAAGAGGAAAATAGAAGCAGTATCACCATGTCTACCATTTTTAATCTTTTTTTTTCATGTGTATGCAGTTAGCAGATGATGTTGTATTGGTTTTAATCAACCAGAAAATCATATTTGTATTATACAGCCAAAACGTGGACTGGATTGCATTCATTTAAGTCAGTAAGTATTGCTGTGAAGAGTAAACAAGTTTGAAGAATGACACTAGTGACCATAGAAAGAGTACACAAAGGTGAAGGGCTTTGGAGCAAGTCTTCCTACTACCCCTCAGGACCCACGCACTGAAGGAAGAAAGGAGAGATCTCCTCCTCACATTTATAGCCAGTGACATATCCAGTGACAGCCACCCAAGAGATCCATCACAGAAAATGTAATAACACAATGAATGCAGTATTTATTTATTTATTTATTTATTTAATTGGATTTCTATACCGCCTTATCATATAATCAAGCATTTGAGAAACACCATAGGGCTGATGTAATAAACTGCGTTATCCTTTAGCACAGTGGTTTACTCCCAGTTTTCCCACATCAATCTTACTCTCAATGCAATAATATTTTTTAGCATGTGAAAAATCAGAAGTAAAACTAATATTCTAAAGGGTAGTTTGGTGGGTTGCAAAGGGCCGAATCTTAACTTGCTTCCAATGTAAAAAAATGTGCTGAATTTTAGCAAGGTTTGTTGTTTTTCTGCTAGCAATGAATCTTTACTCCAACTTGGGGCTGGAGGACAGATCCAGCACAGGAGCAAAAGGGTCATCTGAGGTGAAGTGTAGTACTTCACTGACTTCCCTGGTGGCCCAGTAGCTCCAGTGTCAGTCTTGTCGTCCCCCCCCCCGACCCCCCCCCCACTCCCCATCCCGGCCTCTGGACCTCCCCACTCCATAAACATTTTCTGGTAGCCTACTGGGTCTCAGAACACTCCGACTCCCCTCCTCCCCCACCTTTGGGGTGGGGAGGCAGGAATGAGGCCTATTTGCTCCTCCCACATTATTTTGCTTACAGTATTTCGCAGATTGATTCCTAGTGGTGCATACAGACACACAGCTAGCTGTCAGGCATCGCCATTTCACAAGATGGTGGTATGAGAAAGAAGATGCTGCAAGACTTGTCCCTGGGACCAGGTAAGTAATATTGGTCAATGGTGGGGAGGGGAGAGAACTGCAGCATTGGAGACTCTCTAGTTAAGGGCCTCCTTGTGCTGGGGTGCCTGAGTCAGAGGTACGGTACCCTGGACCAGATAACCTGAGATAAGTTTGTCTCCTCCAGTTAGTGCCTGAGCCAGTCTCGTTCAGGTAAGGAGATAGAAAAAAAAGACTTTCGCCTGATGTAGAAAATAACAGCATACCACCATGACATTGTGCAGTGTTTTTCTGTCAGTGCTCAGTTTTTAATGCTGCAGTAATTTGCATCATGAGCTAAAGGTTTTTTCAGTGAATGTGCTAGAACACTGGGCAATGACGTTCAGCGCACAGCTCTGAAGCATGGCTTACTACATTGGCTCCTGTGGTTACAACACCTACCGCAACATGTCAGAAATACTAGTGCACATCATAGAACTAGGATTTTAGACTAATGTAATGTTTGGTCTATTAGATTAGTTGACTCAGTTTCTCACTGGATTACTGCATCCTACTGGCATCAAAGTGCAACAGATAACATTAAGCTAGAAAAACCGATCTATAGAGAAAATACATAATATCTGCCCCTTAAGCTAATATGACGTTAATCTTCTTCATGGGTAACACAATCCTACTCGAGATTTTGCAGCAGGGAAAGGGCAGAAAAAGGTTGGCCATTTGAGTGCCGGTTCTATCTAGGGTGCATGGTGCGCTAAGTCCTTAGTCTAAAGGGCTTGCACACGTGAACCAGCTTTGGTCAGGTGCTATTCTGAAAGCGCTTATGTAAGTGCCACTGGGTATAAGTTCCATAGGCACATGCACAGGGGCGGTACTTGGGCAGAGTATAGGCAGGACCCAAAAATACACACGTAAGTAATGGAATGCTATGACCTCCACTCATCACTACACCAATCTAGGCCCACAACTGCTGCGGCTAGACTCAGGCACTTCAATATGCTCCTAATCGATAAAAGTAAAGCTGCACATGCTGTACTTCATAAAACAGACCCCAAATACATGTGTGGCATGAGATTATAGAATTACTCTCCACATGTCGTCCGGCATGTGAACTCTGTCGATCCAGCACGGACAAAACTAAACTCTCCTGCATTCAGATTATTCTACCCACAGAGTAAATGAACCACCACACAGCTCTGCTCTACAGTTCAATGAACAGATGCTCTGGAACCTCATTATAACATGCTCACCACTGAAAAAGGTTAATATTTTATGCTGAATAATGTTAGCTATTTTAATCATGACATTACCTATAATCTTTTACTGATGGAATCATTTACTAAACAGGTGTTGTTGCAGCCTGTAACCTCACTATATTGGAAACTATATTTTTTCCTTTCAGACATTTATGGCCAGACATTCCCTTTTAAATGTTTTATGAATGGTTATCTGTTTCTGAGATACTGGATTCTATGTTTGAAACAGGATATCAAAAGGTGCACTGTTTTTAATCACAAAATGTTTCCATTGTGGCATGCGTGGTAATGGAAGCTAAAGAACTGCCTGGCCATACCACAAGTTCGCAATTATACACAATACAACTCAAATCATTAGTTTCCATAAATATTTATAACCAAAGAAGCATTCCCTTAGCAATTCTGAAGCTCTCTGTTGACAGGTCAGTTCAGGTCAGCTGGAAATTAGAGGCTGGTTTTCCCATCAACATAAGTACTGCACAGCTCTTGAAATATAAATGTACAGTATAAATCTCACTCTTTGGTGAGGTAAATCAGCAAAAAGATGTGTGTTGGAATACAAAAGGGACTTATTTAATAAGGATTTTCTTCCAGAGGACAGAATGGGGAAAGTCCCTTCAGAATAAGGCCCAAAATATTAGAAATTGAATTAACAGTGGACTCTTTCTTTTGTTTATAAATGTCTGATTTTAATAATAAAAGGATATATATAATCACATACAAATATGTTAACATGTGGGGCCTATGCACTAAGGGGTCTATTCTGAGGCACGAATAGCGGGGATGGGTATCCATCCCCACTATTCGTCCCCTTTCCCATCCCCGACTAAGCTCCCCTTAGGAACAGGGAGTTTGTACAGTGAAGTTAGACGGGGGCAGGAAAGGGTTGCACAGAGGCAGAGATGGGGCGGGCAGTAGGCGGTCTGTGGCCTGGACGTACAGGGCTGATTCTGATGTCAGCCCTGTACATCCGGAGCCAGCAGAGTAGACTGGGAACTTACTCCACCTCTGAGGTGGAATAAGTTCCCTTAGACAGGAGGGGACAGCAGGCCAAAGGCATGTCAAAGAATAGGTATGCCACAGAAGATTCCCTGCAGCCTGACCCTGGCCTTGGGAGGTCAGATCGGGGGTTGGGCTGCAGGGAATGAATGGTGTCATCAGCGGCCAGGGATCGCGGCTCCTGAATGCAGAGCTGCATTGGGCCCAAACAGCCCGCCCACTATAGCAGCCTCAAGGGACAGACCCCATATGTGTATTGCAATTCATAGGCAACATACATAGACAACCGCAATAGTGACCTGTGTGCACGATATGTGCCATATAGCCACCGGCATAGGAAATCCCCAATATTGTGTTCCAATAGGAGTCACTCGTATATGACCGTATCTGAATCAGGGGAATGTATACATTGCATAGAGCATATTATACAGTTCCACTGTGCGGGACACAACACTCCAGATGACTGGGTGTTGCACCTCACCTCGCACCGATGTATCTGTTTGAGGCCCACTTCGGTAGGTATCATGCATGTCTGTATGCCATTTGAAATGTATTGAGCAGGTATGATGCTGGTTAGGAAGCACTGATATCCATGGTATCCATTCCATCATCTAGGTTATTCGGTGCAGGGCATGCCTTTGGCAGATGTCTGCCTCTGTGGGATTGCAAGTGAGAGTGCATGTGTGTGTATGGTTGGAGGGCTGCATGGGGGGATCTGGACTGCTCATCCACATATCTGGGGAGGGACAGGTATGACTGTCAGGTACCTGGACCATAGGGATGACTGCAGCATCACCAGGTGCAGGTGAGAGCAGGGAGGAGTGCGCTGGACAGTTCTGCATTCACCTACCGGTCCACATACTTCTCTGTCACTAATAAAGGAACCTCAGCAGGAGGGCATGATACAGAGCAGGATGCAGTAGGCCATGCCCGGGTGTACCAGCACTGGTCTCCACTAATGTGCATAGTTATAGGGAGTGACACTGGGATCTCTGGGCTTGTCTGTGTGGTGCTTGCACTGCTAACTGCTTTCATTCCAATGGCCCCTAATTAGTGATAGGGAAATGTTTGGATGGGTTGCTATGAGAGGCCTGTTCTGCTGGGTTCATATTCTTACTTAGCATTGTAGGGAGGGAGGAGTGGCCTAGTGGTTGGGGCAAGTTACCTCAGGCCAGAAGGTCAGGGGTTCAAATCCCACTAGAGGACAGCAACCTTGGGCCAGAAGGACTGGGGTTTCTAGTCCCACAGGTGCTCTTTGTGGTCTTGGGCAAGCCACTTAACCCTCCATAGCCCATGTTCCCTGTAAGTATTAGTGTATGTGTCTCATCCCATCTTGTTAAATGTATCCCCCAATTGTGTTGTGACTACTCTGATTGAAGGGTAAGGTGGTATACAAAACTGTCTAAATAAATGTTCTTGTAATGTACACCACATGCATGCCCTGGGAGGTCATGTATGTAGCTTTGCACTGCATCCTGTGCCAGTAGGTTCACTCTCCATCTATTTTCCTGCTGCATTACAGTGCACTGCAATGCTTTGTAGTGTTGCGGACATGCCACAGACTGGTTTCCATTGTCTAACCTGCATCCATCTATCGGTATTGGCAACTTTCATTGTCATTCAGCATCAAAACAGTACTGCATGTTTTAAAGGGGGGGGGACATGGCCGTTCATGGGTATATTGCAGAGTCAGGCAGGGTTGCAGATGTACATCTTTTCCGAATACAGTGAACACGGGGACGTCCAGAGTCGTTGGCAGTGCATAACTGTCTTCATGCATGGTGCCTAGCATGTCTATGTGGGTAATTCTTGCCCACAGCTGCATGTATCCCCCACGTGTGTGGAATTGGGCTCTGTTTCTGCACATTTCCATAGGGATGTGCCAGTTGCTCTGACATGCATGCTGTCAGACATGCCCTCTATACATTTCGGAGCAGGTATGTCCATATTGTGATTCCGTTGGCATGTGTACGTTCAGAGATGGGCCTGCAGAATTGGTGTCACAGGTTTCATGTCTCCAACTTACATGTTTCCACAAGTCCTGCATGTCCTGGTCTGTATTGGCCTCCACATTTCTTTATATAATAGGTTAAAAAGAGATGCCTAGCTTATAAAGACACATTGCACAAATCTGGCAGAAAGAGCAATTAGAGGTATGTTTACTAAGCAGTCTTAACGTGCGCCCGGCGATAGTGTGCAGGATGCCATAAAAGGAGTGGGCGTTTCGGTCTTAACGTTGCAAAACGGGATTATCGCACGATAATGCGCGCTGCGCACATTATCGGACGAAACGCCGCTAAGCACGTTAACCGCGATAATCTTAAGTAGGCGCGCAGACATGCAAACATAGAAGCAGAAGTGTAGCACAATGGTTAATGCACTGACTGATGGTACAGGGGTCATGAGTTTGATCCCTCAGTGTGCCTAATGCATAAGACTGGCTGAGGCATCACTCTCTATGTTTAAATAGTGATTTTCGAGGCATTTTACTTTTATTTTAAGTAGTGCTGCCAGCAAACACACCCTCATGGTGGTGTAACCTAAGGTGCCGCATAAGGCACCCCATAACACACTCCATAGGGCACATTATAAAGTGCACTGTCCGCCAAGGCACCCTATAATGTCCCCTATAGCACACCTTATAAGGCGCCCTATGAGGCACCTTATAAGGCGCCCTATGAGGCACCTTAAGGTTACAGTACTCTGAGGGTGTTTTTGCTGGCAGCACTAATGTACATTAAAAATAGACAATGCCTCAGACAGCCCTATCAAATAACCCCACCATGGGTGTGAACCCATGACCTCTGGCTTCACAGGCAGTGAAGTAACCAGTGGGCTACAGCACTATAGCTACTAACAAACCGCTGGCTGACTGCAGAAGGACTGCACGTCACCACACAAACTGTCTGCTATGGTTTCCAGGATAGGGTAACCCACCCATACCCATGATGCACTGCACATGCAAATCAGCAGTCAACAGATGGGCACAAGATGGGGTATGCACCCCCACAGCACCTCGGCCTGGTAGGGGGAACTGACCGTGTGTGGTACTGGCACAGAGTAGCCACAGACCGTCACATTGTGTGGGTACTATGCTCACCCTGAGGGTGAGGTGGGGCGCCCAGCACCAGGTCCACAGCACCTTTCATGGCTGAAATACGCCATGCTGCAGATCCCCATCAGTGCTACTGTGTGTGATAGGCAGTTCCTGCAGACACATCTGTGTCCTTTTGCATTTCTCAGTCATGTCTAGCCCTTATGGGATATGATGCACCCAGAATAGTGCATATCCTGTGTTGGTGCCATGGTGAGGGGTGGGGTGGTTTGGACCCATAGGCAGATTATGTACCACCACACAACCCACCCTCTGGGGCTCAGGGTGGAAAACAGGATCGCCCACCAATAGATCCACATTCCACCTCCCTGCAATGGTAGCAGTAGAGTGGACCATCAACCCCAGTCCTGCTGGGGAACAGACACCCTACAGGGCAGGCAATGCAGAGCTGTACACATCCATAAAACAATATCAGACAGACAGTAGGCCTGGAAATGCTCAGCTGCCCCCCACCACTATCTGACATTCTCCAGCAACAAGCCTCCAGCCGCTGCACCCTGCAAAGTGCTCCAGCAAGACACATATTAGCTGCAGACAGTCTACTAGCTAGGTCATAGTGCATGGTCCTGGAGGAGATGTGTGTACCCAGAACTGGGCTATCAGCATACACACCAAGCAGATAAGTCAGTGATTGGGCCCAAAAGGAACCCATAAATATCACATGAGAGAACTACTATATAGCACTATGGGGGAACCTAGCCATGCCGTGGTCACTGCTCAGTCAGGGTGAGAGTGACCTCCCAGCAGGACATGCTGTGGCCACGCTGTCCTTGCAGGTGGTGGCTGGGCACTACAATGTCCAAGCCATTGTCCTATGCTCTGTGCAGATGCAGCCAGGCCAGGCCACCCTATCCAGGCTATTCCCACAGTACCTTGCTCCTCATTATGCACATTGGCAGGCCAATACTGGCAACAGTGCTAGCAGTGTGGGCTGTGGAGGGTGTTGGCAGCCACCACACACTGGATAGACAGACACGCACGCCACACACCTATGCCAGCATTGTGCAACTATAGAGGTGTTTGGCAGCCCAGGCCACCACACCAGTCCTGGGCACAGTGCAGGCATGGCTATGGTACGCAATACTGTTGGGGTCACTCTATCAGACACCAGACCTGAGGCACACTCCACAGACATCAGAAAGGTTGCTATGATGCAGCTCAATCAGCCAATTGTGCTTAACGTAGGAATTGCTATCTGCCAGTTATCATAGCAACCTTTTGATAGCTGTGTACAATTTTCCCATGTTTAGGGTGGCATTGCTAAGGTATGCAAGTGCTAGTATGGGGAGATGCACGCAGGGCCCAACATCCTGCCTCTCCAGTAGGCTTGGGATAATGGAGCCTGTGGGTGTGGGTGTGTCTGCCCCTGTTGGCCGCTGCTCTAGGGCAGAGGTTCCCAACTCCAGTCCTGGAGGGCCAAACACTGTTTGGGTTTTCATGCTGTCCCTAATGAATATGCATGAGATACATCTGCATACCATGGGGGCGGTGCATAGCAATGCAGCACAGCCACATTTATTAGAGGCAGCATGGAACCTGAATGGTGTTTGTCCCTCCAGAACTGCATTTGGGAGACTCTGCTCTAGGTAATGCGCATGTTTATGGTGTCTGTGCTCTGTAGGGTAAAATGTAGGTGTTTTGGGCATGTCTACGTCATCTGCACTACAGGTTCTGTCTGTATTAGCACGTTGTAGTAGTGGGTAAAATATGGGGGCCTGGGTTGGCAGGAACCACAGCTGGGACTTGAACCTGTGACTTTCTGCTCCTGAACACACTAGCACTGCACCACCGTGTTGCCACAGAAACAGTGCATTCCCTGGGGATACCATGACTGTTCGTCAGACAGGGCCTGTCTGTTGCAGTGCATGGCACCCACCTACACAGGGCTAGGCCACGGTCTGCTCTGGGCAGCTGCCACTGCCCCCTCCACCACCAGTACCCCTCTGCCACCCTGCTGAAATGCTCGTCTGCTGGTGGTGCTGGTGGAGCGCAGTCTCAGGCCATCCATTGTGCGGGTAGGTGGCTGCCTATGGTGCAGATTCCTGGGGTAGGGGTGCCTGCATAGATGTCCATGCTTCCCCCCAGCACCGCCTGCCAATGTTCTGTGCCCTTGGGGGTACTGCAGTGCCAGGCCCCACAGTACCTGCTGGGTACTATCCCCTGTGACACTGTGGGAAGCACACTCGTGCCCATGCTGGGCCCTCATCAGTTGCTGTCTGGCTGCTCTACTGTTTCAGCATTCCTATGGGCCACCTAGGCATCACCCTAGTCCGCACTGTGGCCCAGCTGCAGCACAGCATGTGCCGCCTGCAGCCCTCTGTGTCCCCTTTCCCAGCATCTGTCCAGTTGCCCATTCCGACATGCCCACCCTGCTGTTGTGGAACATGTGCACGCCATAGTAAACCTGTCCAATAGAGAGGGATACCCTGATCAGCGCTATTTCACTGTGGGATCATTCACCTTGTATGGGGACGGAGCGTAGACCCTTCCAAAATTCATATCTTTTTTTTGGAGCTTTCTTGGGAGTGTTTTTCGACGTTTCCCATTAATATCACTATTGCCCAGCTTGGTTATGGTTTTTTTATATTTTGTTGGGGTCATTTTCAATGTTTATTTGTACTTTTGTTCCGTGCACATGTATCACACTTATCAGTTTTTTGTATGTTTCCCTAATTTTGCTGTACATTGCTGACAGAAATGGTTTCTCTTCCCTTTAAATCAGCTCTAACGCCAGGGTTTCACTGGCATTAGTTTTCAGCCTCGGATTTCACAGCGTTAGTGTGCAGAGAGCCTCTCCCCTCCCACTCTCCGCCCATTGACCCCTTCTCTCCGCCCCTGGGGAGCCTTCCACCGCCCTCCGGGAGCCTTTTCCCGCCTCCAGCACTTGTTTGCGCCGCTGAGCGCATTATCGCGCAATAAGGTACCTGTGCGCCTGATAAAGCACCATTATCGTGCGATAAGGTACCTTATCACGCGATAACATCACAGAGCGCACATTAAGACGGTTTAGTAAACATACCCCTTAGATTAAAGTCATACATAAAGTATGCACATACAGGTAAATCGTAACTCCACTCACACTCTGTCTAAGCTCCTCCCTTGCCTGATTTCACAATGCAGACTTTTATTTGACTGTTCTTGATATCCAGTTTATGACCAATAAATGTGCTAAAGCTGCTTACAATAAAATAAAATCCATATGGGATGGGGTGTGTAGAATGCTACCCATCCCTCTCCATAGAGATTATCAACGGTCCCCTTAAAGAAAGTCTGCAGTCCAGATTTCAGTTCTGGAAAGACGTGGCTCACAGGGAGAAGTTAAGAACCCAGCAAGCTGCAGGAAGGAGAGAGGCCCGTGGAGTCAGAAGATCATCCAAGGCAAGCCATGCAAAGGAATTCTGAGGTAAGAACTGTAACTGGGGCTGGAAGAAAGGCCAAGAGAATCAGCTTGTGGAGATTTCACAAACTGGGACAGAATAAAAGCTGATTTTGTTTTCCGTGAACTGCTGTCTGTTCTATGTTTTAACAAAAACCCCTTCTCACTGCTTGCCACCCTACCACACCATACAAACAAATAAAACATATGTAGATATATGTTGATATGGTGTACTTGGTTGATGCAAAGGCACATTTTACAATGGCCTCTTCTATTGCAGTGCATAAAAATTCCCCTGATGAAACCGCGAGGGTGAAACGCAGAAGATAGCGTGGCTGACAGCGTCGGGATATGCACTAGAAGCTGGGATCTCCTTCAAAAGCTAAGCACTGACGTTTTTAAGTTTAAAATGATATATAAAAAAAGTAGCTGTTTTGAATAAGGTCGTTGATGTATTGGAGGCATTTTGTCCATTTGACGGTGTATTATAAGTCAATGGCAGCCCGAGTTTCTGAGACCTTATAGCTACTGAAAAAAGATATTAAAAAAGTTTCAAGTCTAAAGAAGGATACATATTATACTTTCTAGTTATATTGCAGAGTGTTAGATACAATAATCACATTTTACAATGGGACATTCAAGTGCAATATGGGATATCAAAGCCAGAATGTCTGAAAAAAAAGCAGGCACGTGCAAGTTCAGACACAATTTCAGAAACGTGGACATGCCCATTATGGATGTCTACAGAGACGTCTACATAGACATCCCCAGAATAGCATCTCAGAACATGGACGTCTAATAACATAATGGTTAAAGCAATGGTTGGAAACAGGGTGAACATAAGAAATGCTATACAGGACCAGACCAAGGTCCATCAAGCCCAACATCCTATCTCTAACAGTGGCCAATCCAGGTCACAAGTACCTGGCAGGTTCCCAAAAAGGTACACAGTTTCCACAATGCTTGTCCCGGGGTAAGCAGTGGATTTCCCAGGTCCTCTTTAAATGGTTTATGGACTTTTCCTCCAGGAACTTGTTCAAACCTTTTTTAAATCCCACTACACTAACAGCCATTACCACATCCTCCAGTAATGAATTCCAGAGTTTTATTACATGTTGAATGAAAACAAATTTTCTCTTACTACAGTTACAGTTTGAGTTTATTTGATATACCATATATAACCACGCCAACTAGGTGGTTAACAAGGTAAAAACAATAAAATAAAATATATTAAAATTAACAGTAGGGGGATAAATGACAGGGGAAGACAGGAAGACAATGGGTAAAAAAAGAGGTAAGGGGGGGCCTAGGTTACAAATTAAGAGTGCATATCATGAAAAAGCATAAGAGGGAGGAAGGGAAGGAAAAAGGACGAAGACATACCAATGGCTGGTGCTGCTCCTGAAAATGATCAAGTGAGGAGTAAGCAGAGGCATATCAGGGGGGAAACGAAATTACTGGGGTGCTGTGAAAGGAAAGCAAGGAGAAAGAAATGGACCTTCAATTGGGACTTAAAACACATAGGGGGTTATTCTGAGCCACGAATAGCGGGGATGGATGGCCCATTATTCGTGGCTTCTCCTGCCCTCAAACAACTTCCCCGCCGGTTATGTGGGAAAGTTAGATGGGGGTGGGAAATGAGTGGTACGGGGTAGAGAATGGTTAGGTAGTGGGTGGTCGCCAGCCCTGGATGTACAGGGCCGATTCTAATGTTGGCCCTGTATGTCCGGGGCCGGCAAAATGTCCGAGGAAGTTATTGCACCTCTGAGGTGGAATAACGTCCCTGGACTTTTTTTTTTTTTTGGAAGGCCTGGGGCGCAGATAGGGCAGGGGGGCCAGGGTTTATTCCCCGCAACTCGACCCTGGCCTTTGAAGGCCAGATCAGGGGTCAGGCTGCGGGAAATAAACTCTTTTTCTTGGCGGCCAGCATCACGACTTTTAAATGGAGCTGCGGTGTCATTACAACAGGATGCCATGGCGCCGCAACTCCATTTAAAAGCCCTGACAGAGTTAGTTGGGCTACTAATGTATGTGCAGGCTGGACTGAATCACAGTCCCAGCCTGCATGTACATTGCTGTTGGCGATTCTGATCCCGTAGGGCTAGACATGCCCTGCAGGATCAGAATCGCAATCTCCTCTGTGTGTCCATTTCAGACCGGATGCACAGAGAGGATCTACATCCGGGACAGAATCAAGCGCATACAGGAGAGTTAGTCTTAAATGGGTTATATTGTAACTTCATTGCGTGTCCTCTAGTCTTTCTTCTTTTTGATGGAGTAAACAACTAATCTATATTAACCTGTTGTACTCCATTCATTAATTTATAGACCTCTATCATATTAAGCCTTTTCTCATAGGGGCAACCCTTCCATCTCTTTTACCACTTTTGTTGCTCTTCTCTGTACCTTTTCTAATTCTGCTATATCCTTTCTAAGATATGGTGACCAGAATTGCACACAATATTCAAGATGTGGACGTACCATGGAATGATACAGAGGCATTATAATAATTTTGGTTTTATTCTCCATTCCTTTCCTTATGATTCCTAGCATTCTATTTGCTTTCTTGGCACACTGGGAGGAGGGTTTCAATGGATTATCCACAATGACGCCTAAATCTTTTTCCTGGGTGGTGGTTCCTAATGTGGAACCTTGCATTGCATAACCACGGGCAGAAGAGGAGGGATCCCCAACACAATAATCAGTACTCAACTAACACTCCCCCCCCCCCCGCACTCTCCCCTCCAGAATCTATTTCTACCCCCCCCCCCAGTCAGCAACATAACAAGTATTCTTGCTAACATTCTTAACAATATGTATGAGTATAAATGTTAATAGTTACTATGTTAAATGTATAACCATTTTTTACGCTGTTCTATGTAACTTGTTAGTTCCAATGTACCAAACTAGAAATGCGCCCTGTGCAACTAACAAACCTGGTGCTCCCCTCTGGCCAAGTCACATGTAGTAATTCACTCTTTTTGAGTTTCCTGGAAGCCTAGTGATGATATCAGTGCCCTTTCTGTACTTGTACCCTATGTGGCGGCACCATTTGCACAGCGCTTGGTATAGCCCTGGGTTAGGTACACATGGTGCTTCGCTTCAGTAATCTTTAAGATCTGAATGCAGTAGTCTGAGATATGTGCAGTGATCTTACATAAATCTGGAAAATTCTGAAGTAAATGAAAGAGGATCCCCTTCCAAAGCATCAGAGAAGCAATACACTTTCCTGAGAAAGAGATCGTAATCACCAAATGATCTGGATGGTGTTTTATGGATTTAGATAGTGGAATGAGACTTTGCATTATAATCATAGATTAAGTACTTGTTACTTTTTCCAATTGCACTGGACATAGAGATTCCAAGAATATTGGTGGACTTTTTTGTGGTTTAAAAGTTTAAAATAAGAAGTGCTATTTTTGCAGCTTTGGAGTCAAATGTCTCCATAAAGCTGTTGGTGAAATAAAAAGGCATAATGCTGCTCTAATAAATAAAAAGGCATGAACGCATGTGAAGTTACAGAGTAGGAGTGATTGTGGTTTTGTGTGTATAAATATAAGCAAGACGAAAACATTCCTTATCTCTAGAAAGACTAAAAATATGAATGTTTAGGTGTACCCTCAGCTTGAACCGAGGAACTATAGCATAACTAAAACAACTAAAATCCAGGAATATCTTGGACCAGAAACAAACATCCATCACTGACTCCCTCTCCAGACCCTTTAACATACCCACAGATCTACCTACTAAGAGACTGATGTCCTTTGTTTAAGTCCTTAATGTCTGTTCAGATCATTAATGTTGGCCTCCCTGGTGACAGCCCACCACCCTAAGAATTGATTACTGTCCCCCCCCCCCTTTTGTTAAACCGCTTTGACCCGGTGAAAAGTGGGATATAAATACAGTTAAATAAATATATAAAATAACTGAGTCCCCTTCCGAGGGGCAGCAGCCGGAGTTAATGGACGGAGATGGGGATGAGAGGGGGCTAGAGCAGGAGTAGCTGATTGGGTAGGGGGGGATCAGATGGTGGGAGGAGAAGTGCAGGGAAATACTGGGAAAGGCCATTTGGCAGACAGTTTTGGCAGATTGGCTTTCAAGGGCACTTGGAGAGAGCTGGTTCTTGTTCTGCTGGTGCCGTTCTTCAGTTTCTTGGGCAGGGCTAGTTAAATCATCAAGTAAGACTAGGCAGTTATCTAGGGTGGCTGCTTCAGCAGGGTGATAAAGAGTAGAAGATTCTGACAGCCCCACAAACTCAACGAACCATCAGCACATTCTTGTACCTGCAGGGAGAGTGGGCATGAACATATATACAAAGTGAAGTCTGTATGATGTCCAGTTATGGGAGGGATGGTGTTAGGTGATCATGACTGTTAATTCTTAAAATCTAGAGGAGGAACATAAAGCCATATATACACTAGTTGCAATGCAACAGACAATGCAGCTAGTCTGCAACATATTTGTCTAATTGGTACCTGTTTGCGAATGACCCGTGAGCATCCTGCGTGCATGCTAGGTGCATTCGCTTTGTGCTCATTCAGATCCAAGCTTTTTCATTTTTGACGCAAACACAAAGGGGTGTGCAGGGCCAGAGGACACTGTTTGGAGCACTTCCCTGGTTAATACGTGCTCGTGAACAAAGTGGATCACACTGTGTGCAGCTTGTTTCCGAGAATGCATGCATGACGCACGTTCTGTGTCCCAATTAGTTAGAGTTTTGTTGCAGGCTGTATTACATGTTCAGATCGCCCAGTGATTTTATTTATTTATTTAACAGGTCTTTTATACCGCTCTATCATTTCAATCAAAGCGGTTTCCATTGTAACTTAAACTTGGTAATGTACATTCAACAGGGACATTGATAACTTGGAATTTTCTGAGGCAATGGAGGGTTAAGTGAATACGCACCCTACGGTTGAAAGTTTGCCTAGGGTGCCCAATATCCTTGCCCTGACCCTGTTCTTGGGTAAAATCAACTCAAAAAACAGACCTCTTTAACTCGTAGCGGCAGATAACAATGAGGAGGAAAAAGACCTCAGAGGCAGGAAAAGACAGGACAACTACCAGCTTAACAGTTAGTTCTAGGTCAATGATGACCTTAGAAATACTGCATCAACACTGCATCATCAGTCATAAAAAAAATCCTCCTCTGGGACTTCCGGTGATATGGTGGGCTAAGCAGGACGTCTCCTACTTAGCTCCGGAACCCGTATCCTCTCCCCCGGCTATTTATCCTCTTACCGAGCGCTCCTTGTCGTGGGCCGGGGGACCGCATACTTACTTTTGCAGGGGGTGCCTATTTACTGAAGCCTCTGGCAGGAAGAACCCACATTGCCGCAAAAACCCCTCGCCGGGAGCGGGTCCGAGGTGGTGAAACAAAGATGGTGGAGGGCGCTCCTGACGGGCTGCAGCCGGCGGCCGCGCCGTCATTGGTAGCAGAGGTGTCGAGGGCTGTGGTGGAAGCCCTGGAGGGCCGCTTGGGGGGTCTGGCTTCCCAGATCACTGAGGTGGCTCAGGCGGTTAGCGATTTTAACCGCCGAGTGGAGCAGGTGGAGCAGCGTCTTGGCGCCCTTGAAGACACATGTGGACAAGACGGAGCTCGAATTAAAAAGCTGGAGGAGGCCCTGACCCGACATGCAGAGAAGCTTGAGGACCTTGAGAACAGGAGCCGACGGAACAACCTGCGCTTCATCGGCATCGAGGAGGAGGTGCAAGAGAAGGATCTGCGTGGTTACCTGGAATGGTGGCTGCCTGCTAATCTGCCCCTGGAGGAGTCGATGGGGGCCATAGTGCTGGAGAGGGTGCACCGGCTAGGGCCTCTACGGGCCGGCAACAACAGACCCCGAGCGGTGATCGCACGCTTCTTGAACGCTGCTCAGAAGGAGGGGGTCCTGCGCGCTTCAAGACTGCAGCGACGTTCTGGAGGTGAGCCTGGCAGGATCCTGATCTTCCAAGACTACTCTGCTCGAGTGTCTCAGAGGCGCCGCGCTTACAAAGATGTATGCAGCCGGTTGATTGCACGTGGCCTCCGTTTCACGGTGGCCTACCCAGCGACTCTCCGGGTTGACTATGATGGGGGTCGGCGAACCTTTGCTACACCGGAGGCAGCCTTGGAATTCTGTAATGGCCTGAGCTGAGGGAAAGGACTATCTCCAGTGAAATTGGCTGCAGAGAGCTCCCCTGGTCCCTTTCTTTTACTACGGAGACTGATGGACGCTAGTTCCGGGACTTGGTGAGGCTGGTGGAGGGTTCACGGGCCTGCATGGCCGAGGGGAGGTATTGTTTTTTTCTCTTCTCCCCTAGGCCTCTCCTCCCCCCTTTTTTTTTTATTCCAGCTCCTGTGGGGAGGATGGATGGAGGCCCCCATTACATTTTTCATGGCCACCTTGGCTAGTTTAGGCCGATGCCTGGTTGAGTGGCTTGCGGTTAGCCCCGGGGCCGTGTTGGCCTTAGTCCCTGTACATCTGTTTAACTGGTCATATGTTACTTACATGACTAGGGATATGAGGGATTTTTTTTTTTTTCTCTGTGATTGATTGTTAGTATTTTCTGTACCTATCTTATGTACCTAATTTATTTTTATTGGACTTTTGCATTTTCTACCTTAATTTCCTTTTTCTTTTCCACTCCCCTACCAAATGCTGATATCGTTATTGCTCCCCCTATGGCATTGAGCAGAACTGGCTGGCTAGGCCGGGGTATGGGTTACATTGGGGGGGCGCGTGGGGGGGAGCGCCCGCCGTGGTCTGAGGGGAGCGGCTTGTGGGGCTGCGGTAGGTGCCCCTCTGGCGGCGACTTCCTGGGGCTTTGTGGGTGATTCTACGCTGAACTGTGACCCCGGCCCTGTACAAGCTGGAGCTGTATTCTGTCCCCTGAAGTTGGGGGACCGTGTTCTCCCATGCAGCTTCTTACGATATCTGCTGCACATGATGATCTTGGAGATACTCTGTGGGGCTGGGTTTCTTCCTTGCAGACTTCCGTGGACGGGAGGGGAGGCTGATTATTGGGAGTGGGGGGAAACCCGGGGATCAGATGGGGGTCTGACCAACAGGGATAGCGGGGGGATTTTGACTTGCCCGGGGGAGAGGAGGGTTCTGCAAGCACCGGAGGTCACGGAGAGGCCAGCGGATGAGGTGGGCTGGGAGGTAGGGGTGATTGAGTCAGGGAGGGAAGGGGGGGAGGGGAGGGTACGGGGCGGGTTGGGTGGGGGGGGGAGGCAGGGGGCTGGGGGGAAAGGGGGAGGGGGGTGGGGGTGGAGTGCATGGCTAGTAGTGGGTGAGGCAGATGCGTGTGGGATGGATGGTGACTGTTTGTATGTTAATGAGTGGATGCGGCTGTTGTGTGAGTCTTGGCTGTGGGTGGTGGGTGAGACCCTAGGCTGGGGGAGTCTTCACCCTATAGAAGCTTGGTTGATGGCTTTATGGTGGCCCTTCGGGCATAGGTGTAATGACTGCTGGTGTTAGGATAGCATCCTGGAATGTTTGTGGCCTTGGTTCCCCGATCAAGCGCTATAAAGTGCTTCAGCTTTTGAAACGTAAACAGATAGGGGTGGTCATGCTACAAGAGACCCACCAGTCTATGGAGGAACATGGGAAGCTATGTAAGGGTCATATTACTAAAGTGTATGGCTCCCCAGCAGTGGGGAAAAAGAGGGGGGTAGCCATTCTGTTCGCCCGCTCCGTGGATTGGATGGAGGAGCGAGTGGAGACTGATCCTGAGGGCCGATATGTGTGTGTGTGGGGGACACTGGCAGGGATGAAAGTGGCGCTTTGCTCGGTTTATGCCCCAAATGTCTATGACGCCCGTTTTTTTCAGGCTCTCACCCGGATTTTGGCGGGCACTGCCGGATATCAGGTTGTACTCGGGGGAGATTTCAATGAAGTGATGCATGCTGAGTTGGATCGTTCCGGGCCGGTCGGAGGTCGGAGCCAGCGGACACGGAGGCGTCTATGGGGACTGTGTGATGGCCTTCAGCTCTTAGACATCTGGCGGACTCTTCACCCGGGAGAACGGGAGTACACTCATCAATCTAGGGCGCACGGTTCGTGGTCCCGCATAGATTATTTTTTGGTTTCGGCTTCCCTATTTAGTCGGGTTCGAGATGCAGAGGTTGGTCCCTCCGTTCTTTCCGATCATGCGATGGTGATCCTAGAGCTTAACGATGGCAACCTGGGTCGGAGCCGGTTATGGCGCTATCCCCTGGAACTCTGTGGGGACCGGCATTTTGAACAGTTTCTTCGGGACCGTTGGAAAGATTACGTTACCCTTAATGATCAGCCCGGGACTTCTCCCGCTCTTCTTTGGGAGGCGGGTAAGGCCGTCCTTCGTGGCGACATTATTAGTTATACCAGTCAGCGGCGTAAGCGGCTGAATCAGCAGATTGTGCGGTTGGAGCGGGACTTGGGGCAGGCGCGGCGATTGCTGGCGGGCAGTCGGACCTTGGAAAACCAACGCAAGTTGCGGGAGCTCCAGACCGAGCTGGAGATGCTCCTTCATAGGAGAGCGCAAAAGTCTCTGTTATACTACAGATTCCGGCTGCATCAACACGGTAACAGAGCTGGCAGATTGTTGTCTTCCTTGGTGCGGCCTGCTGGAGGTCCCCGCACCATTGGGGCTGTGCGGCATGCTGATGGGACTCTCCGGCGCGATGGTGCCGATATAGCGGCGGTCTTTACTGATTTTTTTAGGCGTCTTTATGAGGGGGAGGGGGCTACGGCGGCGGCAGGTCGGGACTTTCTTAGCGACTGCCGTTTGCCCCGGCTTAGCGAGGAGGGCAGGCAGGCTTTGAGTCAGCCATTGTCGGGCCGGGAGGTTCAGGAGGGGATTAAGCATTTAAAGTTGGGCCGGGCACCTGGGGTTGATGGTTACCGTAGCGAGTTCTACAAGGTGTTGGGGGGTGATGTGGTAGTCCCCCTCGTGGGCTACTTTGAGGATTTGGTACGCAGGGGGCGGTTTCCTTATGAAGCCAATAAGGCATTGATCACTATCCTCCCCAAGCCTGGACGCGACCCACTTTTGCCTAGTTCGTATCGCCCTATCTCGCTGCTTAACGTCGATATTAAGTTATTGGCTAAAATAATGGCGGATCGGTTAGCACAGTTCTTGCCAGATCTGATTCATAGGGACCAGGTGGGCTTTGTGAGGGGCCGTCATGCCACCTTTAGCGTACAGCGTATTCTGCTCTCCATGTGCGCGGAGCAAGTGGTGGCCCACGGATCCATGCTGATTAGCTTCGACGCTGAGAAAGCGTTCGATAGGGTAAGCTGGGATTTCATGTATCAGACCCTGGATGCGATGGGCTTCTCGGGGTTCTTTGTGGATGTCGTTCACTTACTATATGCTGAGCCCAAGGGGGCGCTTCTAGTGAATGGCTCCATGACCGAGATGTTCGACATCCAGAAGGGCACCCGTCAGGGATGCCCGCTTTCCCCGCTTTTATTTGTCTTGACATTGGAGCCTCTGCTACAGCAGATCCGGGCTGCCACGGGGTTTCAGGGTGTCTCTGTGGGACGGGCTGAGGTCCGCGTCACGGCGTTTGCCGACGATTTATTAGTGCATCTGGGCAGCCCCCAAGAGGGCTTACCTCATTTATTGCGGCTTATTCAGGAGTACGGGGTCCCATCGGGGTTTCGTTTGAACCTTGATAAATCTGAGGCGATGTTGTTAGGCCCTGCTGCTCAGCAGGGGTGGTCTGGTGATTTTCCGCTGAGGTGGGCTACCGGTCACTTCAAGTACCTTGGCATATATTTGCCGGCTCGGTTACAAGATCTATATTCTCTTAATGTTTCTAAGATGGTCGCTGCTGTTTCGGTGGCGGTGGACAAGTGGCGGGATCTGCCCTTATCCCTGGGGGGCCGGGTTGCGTTGTATAAAATGACCCTGTTTCCCAAGATTCTTTATCTGCTTCAGATACTCCCGGTGTTTCTTAAGAGTAAGGATTTACGGAAGATACAAGTGCTGCTTAATCATCTGCTGTGGCGGGGGCGGCGGCCGCGGCTTCGCCTAGCTGTACTCCAACAGCCGCGTCCTTTGGGGGGTCTGGGCCTCCCTGACCTTCGTAAATATAATGTAGCGTGTCTGTTGCATATTGCACGGGACTGGCTCTGGGATCTCGAGGATTGCTCGCCTTTGGAGCTGTTTCAGGGGGCGGTGGGGCCGTTTCACCCACGGTTTCTTCTCCACGCCCGGAGGCTGCGGGGTCTCCATCGGACCATTCGGGAGGTGTTGGTGGACCCTGTTCGGAAGGCCTGGCACCTTCTCTGTATGACACGAGGCTTGTCGATGCATTATTCGCCCTACCTCCCGCTACGAGGGAATGCAGACTTTCTGCCCAGTTGGGGGGGATCCTTGTTTGATAGGTGGGCCCGGCTGGGGATTGAAAATTTGGAACAGGTGGTTACACTCGATGGGGTGGTGGAGGATTTTTCACAGCTTTGTCGGCAGTACCCGTTGGAGCCGCGGGATTTCTTCCCATATTTACAGGTCAGTAGCTACCTTCGGGGGGTCCCTCGGGAGGCTTTGCGGGGGGAGGTTAGTTCCTCTCTTGAGGCGGCGCTCCGGGGAGCAGACGTGGGTGTGAGGGTCTCCTACCTCCATCAGATGCTCTGGGAGGCTGCTGAGCCGCTACCGGTGGATGAGCTAGCCAGGGCTTGGTCCACGGAATTGGGGGAAGTGGTCTCCATAGAGGGGCTGTTGAATGCCTTGGCAAGCCTTCCTAAGTTGAGCGTGCAGGTACTTCACCATGATGCCCAGTTTAAAATATTGCGTCGACTTTATTTCACTCCGCACAGGGCATGGCGGGCCGGGCTCGCCAGTATTCCTGGATGCCCCCGGTGTGAGGAAGCCCGAGCCACGCTGGGGCATATGTTTTGGACCTGCCCGCGGGTACAAATGTTTTGGGAACGGGTGGTTCGTCATCTGACTCGATGCCTGCAGCGGCCCCTTTCTTTGAGTGCGGGCAACGCGGTCCTGGATGTGTGGGAGGAAACGGGGGGGCTTGACCTTCGTCCCGGGACGCTGCATTGGTTGCGCTTGGTGTTGCTGCTTGCTCGATTGACAATCCTCCAGAGGTGGCTGGATGCCTCGGGGCCTGTGTATGGTATTTGGAAAGTGAAGCTCCATGAACACTTGCTTTTGGATCAGCTGTTTGCTGCCGGGCACCCGGGGCACTGGCAAAGGTTCTTGGATGGCTGGGGGCCCCATCTTTCTCTCTTACCGATCCGAGTGCGTAGTAGGGTCCTCGGGGGTTTTTGATGGATAGGCCGCGTTTGATGATTGGGGTTACTGTCTATCTGTTCGGATGAAATGTGAGGTGTGTCTGCCATGGGGGGGCGGGGGAAGGGGGGGTGGGGTGTGTGGTTGTCGTTGGGGTGAGGGGTTGAATGATGTCCTGGCAAGGGCAGGGGGTCCGTCTCAGTGGTTTGATTAGGGTCAGGCCCGGGAGAAGAGCACACCCTGGGCGGCCCAGATTCTGAAGCTTGAACTGCCGTGCTGGGTTGATGGGGGGTGACAGCGGGTGGCACAGGATGGGGGGGTTGTTGGTCCTCCTGTCCCTAGGGATGGCCTGGGGGGCTTGCCTTCACAGTTCGATTGTCTGTGGTGGGTGGCTGTTCATCATGCGCCCTTCTCAGTCTGCCTGGCCAGGAGGGTTTACATATGTATACATATGTATGTACATTACTGCTTTTCATGCTAGTGTGGTTGTGTTTGTTTGTTTTGCTCACATAGTTGTCTGTTGTGTGTTGTTGGTGAAAATCAATAAAATACATTTGAACTAAAAAAAAATCCTCCTCTGATATATATATACAGTATATCCAAAATATTTTTATATATATAGATAAGATGAAATGCAGTTTCAAGCAAACAATACTTAGCTTGGTTTGAAACTTCAAACAACGTCTCATCTCCAATGCTAAGGGGGTTATTCTGGGCCATGAATAGCGGGGTTGGACAGCACAATGGGACGTCCATCCCCACTATTCGTGCCTTCACCCGGCCGCAACTAACTTCCCCGCCAGTTGTGTGGGGAACTTAGACGGGGGCGGGGAAGGGGAGGCTCGGGGGCAGAACCTGGGAGATCGCCGGCCTTAGATGTACAGAGCCGATTCTGTTGGCCCTGTACGTCCAGGGCCAGCAACATGTGCAGGGAAGTTATTCCACCCCCGAGGTGGAATAACTTCCCTGGATGTTATTTTACTTAAACGCCGGGGCACAGATAGGGCAGGGGGGCCGGAGGACATACCCCACAGCCCGACCCTGGCTTTAGGAGGCCAGATCAGGGGTCGGGCTGCGGGGAATAGGCATTTGTTCTCCAGCAGCTAGCATCGCGGCTCTTCAATGGAGCCACAGCAACATGACTCCATGGCGCCGCAGCTTCATTGAGGAGCCTTGACTGAGCCAGGACTGTTCGCGATTCTGATCCTGCAGGGCTAGATGTGCCCCACAGGATTAGAATCGTGATCCTCTCTGTACATCTGGTTCAGACCAGACATACAGAGGGGATCGACGTCCAAGACAGAATCGGGCCCTAAGTGTTTCACTTGCACTGCCTCAGGGAGTAAGACTGTATAGTTTGCCTGACAAACTTAGCATAACTACAGCAAAATAATATATATCAGGCCAAAATGCAAAATACCCTATTGCAAATGAACATGTGAAATAGGACCTATGTTTTACAAACAAGCTAAAAAGAACCATATACTCCCCAAGAATTTAAGCAGAAAAATAAAGTACAAAAGCTCTGAAAAATCTGTTATACACACACACTAACAAAAGAATCCCCATCCAATTGTTCCCTAAACTATTATTTTGAGAAGAGCAAATCTTGCTATCCTATAGAAGAAATTCGCTACCCCAGCTATCAGGCTGACATGCAACATTGTAACAATAGCAAAGTACATAATGGGCTTACAATTCACTTACACTCAGTAGAAAAGATAACAATAATATCAAAAATGCTCACTATGAAGCATTCCAGCATCGCTTTTAACAATCAGCCCTTCAATGAAATCCAACTTAAAAGCGTTTGACAAAAACACCAAGCATGCGCCTTTTCAATTACTGCACTCACCATAACGTCAGCTACAGCTGAAGGGAAATCCCTATTGAAAAAGCCCAACGGGGAGCAACCAAGACTAAAAATAACTAACTGCAAGACTGCAAGAATCTACAGGTAATCTGTGATAGGCGATGGCCTAGCATGTAGCAGAGCTAGGTCTGAGGCCCTTTTTCTCCTGCTTTAAAATGTTATTGCTGAAGCCCTTTTCCTCCTGCTTTAAAATGTTATTGCTGATTTTGGAAAATTATAGAATGCTGTTAGCTGTTAGAAAGAAATACTGTTCTATTCTGGTTTGATAACATGTTCTGCTCTCCTGGAGATAAGAGAATTAAAACTTTTACTGTTTATTGTTTAGGTAAGCCAGATGTCTGCTTTAGTAGGAATGTCCTCCACTGTATCTTTGCTATATGCACTGACCTCGTAATTAGGATGAAAATATAGTAGAGAAGCTGAACAGTGTAAGAATATTTTGTCTAGCGTTTTGATTGTTTAGAATTTTGAGCCAGGGCTAGAGATATGTGCCTGGAATATTACAGAAATCACCAGTAGCTATTAGAAACACGTCTTAACCTTGCTTTGTTTGGCCTCGCTTTGTTTTGCTTTTGATGAGAATGCTTCTGATATGCCTTCCACTATCTTTGTGGCTAACTGACCTTGCAAGAGTAGTGAAATATACTGTATACTTTAGCAGAAGTATTATGTTTAGTGTTATGTCTAGTTGCTGACCCGTGGCTAGTAAGACCGAAGCAGGGGGAGCGAGTCCTGGGCCCGGTCAGAGATGTCTCTTGGATGAGAGTAAGTGGGCCACTGTGGCCAATGAGGAGTTTTGCCTGTATTAGACTGGAGAAGAAAAGTATAAACTGTCATTTTTCTGAGCCCTGTGCTCAGACATTTTGTATGCCAGTGCTGAGACTGTATATACAATAAAAAGGGAGTTGAATCCTCGTCCATTGACTCCGGGTATTATTGGGGTTGCGGGCCCTTCGCTATTACAGTTTCTTGGTGTGTTGGCCGGGAAGCGTAATATGAATTGAACGCAAGCGAATATTACCGCGTATTACCGCCTCTAGGTTTGGTCCGGCTGGGACCGCAGCCAACCGACAGCGGAGAGGATCCCAGGCGCCGCCGGTCCCTTGTATCGGAGGGTTCCACCCTGCCTCGGCGGCCTGCCGGGTCCAGCTGGCCAACACCTCGAACCCTGGTTGAGGGGAGTCCAGGATTCAACCCCAGCTGGAATGGGCTGCGCAGCGCATTAGCTACCGGATCCGGTGAGTACTGATTTTTCTGGTTTTTAGTCAGATAGCTTTGGGAAAGTCTCGAGACAAATCTGGTAAGGTAAAGGGAAGTCTGATCAACTTCCACGGGCGATCCTATACCCCTGCAAGGAGTGCGCGGGGCGAACCCATCAGCCCTTTCTGTTTGAGTAATTCTGGTTTAGTCAGTTAGCCTGGGAATTTTGGAATTTGGGAAATGCTAGCAAGTTTGGTTGTGTGAAGTGTGTTTGAGAGGCTTTGCAATACAGGCCAAGTGAGAGCGGACTCCTCAGTAGCGTAGTTCTTGACCGGGCGACCGCGTTCAAGTCGCGAACAGGAGGAAGCGTCAGTTGTTTGTCCCCCTTACCCGTAGCCATTCCACCTACCCTTTCTGTTTGCTGTCTTATACGTTGTGCGTCATCATGGGAGGGGCAGAGTCTGTGCAAATTCCGTTAAACTGTATGATCACAAATTTTAAGAAAGGTTTTAGTGGTGATTATGGGATCAAAATGACAGCGCCCCGTTTAGAAATATTGTGTAGCAGAGTGTGGCCAGCGCTAGATGCCGGGTGGCCACCAGAAGGTACTTTTGATATCCAAACTGTGTCCCGGGTGCACAAGATAGTACGCAGCTATAGTCCTGAACAGTTTTCCTATATAGACTCCTGGTTAGACATATGTGAGAAGCAGCCCCCCTGGATGAAGAGTTGCAGTGAGGGACAGAAAAGGATTATGTTAGCCACTACCACAAGAGTCCCTGCTAAGACAGAGAAGCTTCCGATTTATGCAGAGCCAGAGCCCCCAGAGGTTCCAGCATATCCACCTGCCTTTCTGTATACCCCAGTCCTGTCAGCTCCACCCAGAGTACCCCCGCCAGTACCCCGAGTAGAGCCGGAGGTGGCAAGCGTGCCTCCAGCCGAAGTGCCTCCCCCTGAGCATCCACCTCCAAAGCTTGAAGAGCAGACCCCTCCTCATAGAAGTCGCAGCACTAGTCCTGAGCAGTAGTACTCTGATGCGGAGCAGTCACCCCCTGAGGAATCCGCTAGTGGAGAGTCAGATGCCAGTCCAGAGCCATCCACCAGACCAGATACCAGTAGCAAAGACACCTCCAAATCCACTAAGCTGCGGGACGCCCTCAGATCCCAGAAAAAAGGCCAGAAAAAAGGCCAGAAAGAAGCCCGCCAAATGCCACTGCGGCAGGTCCCAGGATTACCTTTCAAAAATGAAGAGGGTCAGGTTGTGCCCGGACCAACCAGTTTAGTTTATGTGCCTTTTTCCACAACAGATTTATTAAACTGGAAAACACATTATGCTTCCTATACTGACAAGCCCCATGAATTGACAGAGTTAATGACTAGTATTATGCAAACCCATCAGCCCACCTGGTCTGATTGTCGCCAGCTCCTGGCTACCCTCTTTACTACGGAGGAGCGGGCATGGATAGTGCGGGCAGCCACTAAATGGTTGGAGGAGAACCCTGTAGTTGGGAGAGACCAGAATCTAGATCTCCAGCAGGCAGCAGCTGCAGATTTTCCTAACAAAGATCCCAAGTGGGACCCAAATAGCGATGCGGGAGAGAAAAAGCCCTCACCCGGTTTCACCAGGCTTTACTACAGGGCCTGCGGAAGGGAGGTCAGAAAGCTATGAATATTGGGAAAGTAGCAGAAGTTCTTCAGTGCCCAGATGAGAGCCCGGCTGCTTTCTATGAACGATTATCTGAAGCCTATAGACTTTACACCCCATATGACTCAGCAGCCGATGAAAATTTACGCATGGTGAATACTGCTTTTGTGAGTCAGTCCCAGGGAGACATAAAGCGAAAACTGCAGAAATTAGAAGGATTTGCAGGCATGAATTCAGCACAGCTAATGGAAGTCGCACAAAAAGTATATGTGAATCGTGATGAAGAATGTAAAAGGGAAAGTGACAGAAGGATGAGGAGAAAAGTGGATTTGCTCGCTGCAGCACTAGTGGAAGGACGCGGAGGAGGATATCCTAACAGAAGAGCCAGAGGGCGAGGAAGGGGCCGAGAGAGCGTTCGGCCCCCCTTAGGCGCAAATCAGTGCGCTTATTGTAAAGAGGAAGGACATTGGAAGGATACGTGCCCAAAACGTGGCTCCACCCCCTGGAGGGGATGTGGGAGCGCCAGGAGAGCGGGGGGGCAATTCCAGCAGCGAGGGGGGATGCAGCGCGCACAGTTTCAACAGACCCAGCAGAATGAGACTGCCATGGAAGGAATAGTCGCCGAGGGCTATTTCATGGATGATGAGGACTAGGCCAGACCGGGCTCCAAGTTCTTCTTGGGTCTCCAGGAGCCTATGGTCAAATTAAAGATTGGAGACCAGCATATGGACTTTATGGTAGACACGGGGGCTGAACATTCAGTAGTAGCCAAGCCTGTGGCCCCTGTGTCTTCTCGATCTGTTACAATTGTGGGAGCTACTGGAACTAGAACCACAAGACCTTTCCTGCAGAACCGCGCCTGTGAACTAGGGGGGCAGCAGATAACACACCAGTTCCTGTACATGCCTGAATGCCCAGTTCCCCTTTTGGGCCGAGACATGCTTGCAAAGCTACAAGCACAGATATCTTTCGATGAAGGGGGAAAAATGGAAATGACTATAAACTCAAAGACTGCTGACCTGATGGTGTTAACTGTCCCCCGAGAAGAAGAATGGCGATTCTATTTACCTCCATCCAAAACAGCAAGTTCCTGTATACTTACTAGCATTGCAGCCCCACCTGGAGTATGGGCAGAGAATAATCCACCTGGCCTAGCAAAGAATATAGCTCCTGTGCTTGTTACCTTGAAACCGAGAGCAGAACCAGTGCATGTGCGTCAGTATCCCCTCCCAAGACCAGCAATTGAAGGCATTCATCGCCACCTGAAGAAATTATTGCAGTATGGACTTCTTAGAGAATGCCAATCACCCTGGAACACCCCCCTTCTCCCAATCAAGAAGCCTGGGACAGGTGACTACCGCCCAGTGCAGGATCTGCGTCGAGTGAACAGTGCAGTTGAAACCATACATCCAGTAGTACCAAATCCTTACACCCTCCTGGGACTGATTCCAGCAGAAGCCACTCACTTTACTGTTTTGGATTTAAAAGATGCCTTTTTCTGTATACGCCTGGCAGAGGCCAGTCAGCTTTTGTTTGCATTTGAATGGGAAAACCCTACCACAGTACGACGAGGGCAACTCACTTGGACTCGATTACCACAAGGATTCAAGAACTCACCCACTATCTTCAGTGCAGCCCTCAGTCAAGATCTGTCAAGCTACTCTGTAACTCCGGGAAAAAAGAATTTTGCTCCAATATGTAGATGATTTGCTCATAGCCACCAACAACAAATCTGATTGTATACAAGCTACAAGTGATCTTTTGCACCTTTTGAATGAAGCTGGATACAAGGTTTCCAGAGCCAAGGCGCAGCTGTGCCAGACAGAAGTGAAATACTTAGGGTTCCATCTGTCCAAAGGAACCCGGAAGTTAGCACTTGAGCGAAAAGAAGCAGTATGCCGCATCCCAACCCCCACTACTAGGAAACAGGTGCGAGCTTTCTTGGGAGCTGCAGGCTACTGCCGCATATGGATACCAAATTTTGCGCTCATGGCGAAGCCCTTGTACCAAGTCACACAAGGAATGGAATGATCTCCCCTGGAATGGGGCCCAGAACACGATAAAGCATTCAAATCACTGAAAACAGCATTGATGTCATCCCCAGCCTTGGGCCTGCCGGATGTGCAGAAACCATTTTGTCTGTATGTCCATGAATCAAGTGGAAACGCATTGGGAGTCTTGACCCAGCCTCTTGGGTGTTGGCAGCGACCTGTGGCCTACCTGTCGAAACAATTGGATCCTGTTGCCAAAGGCTGGCCACCTTGCCTGAGAGCTGTAGCAGCCACACCCCTCTTAGTGAGCGAAGCTGACAAGCTCACCTTAGGACAAAATCTTCAAGTCACTGTACCACACTCTGTTTTAACCCTGCTGGAGCACAAAGGAAACCATTGGCTCACCAACGCCCGAATACTGAAGTATCAAAGTATGCTATGTGAGAATCCTAACTTGCAATTGAGTGTTAGCCAAATGCTGAACCCAGCTACCCTATTACCAATTGGGCCAGGCCCTCCTGACCATAATTGTTTAGAAGTAATGGACACTGTATATTCAAGTCGCCCAGATTTGACTGATATTCCCTTGAGTGACCCAGACAGAACTTTCTTCGTGGATGGGAGTAGCCTCATAATTGAAGGACAGCGATGTGCTGGATATGCAGTGGTGACTCTGGACATGGTAGTAGAATCATCAGCTCTAGCCCCAGGAACCTCAGCGCAGAAGGCTGAATTGATAGCTCTCACACGTGCACTCAGAATCGGGGCCGGAATCAGTCTGAATGTGTATACAGACTCTAAATATGCTTTTACAACACTACATGCCCATGGGGCCCTGTATAAAGAACGTGGATTGATCACCTCAGGAGGCAAGTCTGTCAAGTATGGCCCAGAAATATTGACTTTGTTGGAAGCAGTTTGGGCCCCTAAACACGTTGCTGTAATGCACTGTCGAGGCCACCAGACCGGAGATGGAGAAGTGTCCCGAGGAAACAGATTTGCTGATGCCTCTGCCCGAGAAGCAGCCATTGCAGGACAAATTACCACCCCAAATGCCGCAATTCAAGCAGCCATATTTCCAGTACCTCTTAGTGCATGGACCCCCAGATATACCAAAGTGGAGATGGACCATTACTGTCAAAAGGAGGGGGGAAAATTATCCGACACTGGGTGGATTGTGTTGCCACCGCCCGAAGGGAGCTCAACCCCTGGTATGACTGTAATTCCTGAAGCATTAGGCCCTGCTTTTGTCCAAGCTTTTCATCAGGCCACATACTATGGTAAAACTAAGATGGCCGAAGTTCTGAAGCCATATTTCTATATCTCACTGTTAGGACCTTTAACCACCCCAGTAGCCCGAAGCTGTGTGACCTGTGCCAAAAACAATGCCCGCCAAGGTCCTGTCCTACCCCCAAGAATTCAGTCAGTGGGAGTTACCCCCATGGGAAATATCCAAATAGACTTTGCAGAAATGCCACGAGCGAATGGATATCGCTACTTGTTAGTCCTAGTTTGTACCTTTTCTAGATGGGTGGAAGCTTTTCCCACCAGAACTGAGAAGGCCAGAGAAGTCACTAAGGCCTTACTTCATGAGATCATCCCCAGATTCGGAATACCACTGACCATGGGGTCTGACAATGGGCCCTCCTTTGTGTCACAAGTAACTCAGCAGCTAGCCCATGCCCTGCAGATACAATGGAAGTTACACACAGCATATAGGCCCCAGAGTTCAGGGAAAGTAGAGAGAATGAACCGGACCCTGAAGTCTCAGTTATCCAAACTTTGTCAGGAAGCCCACCTGAAGTGGCCCCAAGCTCTCCCCATTGCCCTTCTCCGAATACGGTCAGCACCCATCACGCCATTAGGAGTATCCCCATTTGAGATCCTGTATGGGAGGCCCCCGCCTATAATTCAGGGGATAAGGGGAGATATGAATCAAATTGGAGCGCAAATCACTAGGCAAGAATTGCTGGCTTTAAGTTCTGTTTTGCAGGGTCTTCATACCTGGGTGCAGGACCAGTTGCCTATCAATCTAACCGAACCCTTGCACCCTTTCAAGCCTGGAGCCTCGGTGTGGGTAAAAGAGTGGAAGAAGACACCATTGGCGCCTCATTGGAAAGGCCCATATATCGTTTTGCTATCAACCCCAACAGCAGTGAAAGTGGCAGAGATCGACTCCTGGATCCACCACAGTCGAGTGAAACCAGCAACAGTTCCTGAGAGTCGCCCCTGGACTTCGATCGCTAATCCTGCATCACCGTTGCGAATCACACTGCGAAGAAGAGATCCATCATCGTAGAGAACGTTGCCAACTTGATTCTGAACATCACAGAGACGTTCTTCAGTTCTGCATTAACTACATTCCAGACCCTATCAACCTCAATCAACCATCATCTACTACAGTAATCATCAGAGACTATAATCATGATGATTACCAATTGCTGCTATTTCCTTCTTGCGGTAGCCCTAGGACTTTTAAGAACCACTCTTGCCTTGCCCCCTTGTGCAGCCTGTATAATCACCACCCGAACTGGAATGCAAGTCACCCAGACTCTACTTTACCACTCTTACTATACTTGCACTGGCATAGTCAGCCGGTGTATTTATAATGGTACCGAACTGAATGTTTGCACTAAGGGAAAGACTCGTACTTGTTTTACACCACGACAGAATCCATCTTACTCCGTCTTAGAATTAAGATGGAATGATGAAGATGGAACCCTTATCAATGCTACGAGTCAACTTTCTGATCCCAATCAACCTGCGTACCTATATTTTGATGCTTGTAACTTGATTAACAGAAATAATTATTACAGATGCGGATCATGGGAGCAAGCCTACTATTATGATGAGAAATATATGTGTCCTGAAGGTGCGTACAACTGGGGAGTATGCACTGGGATACATTCCCCAACAACCTACAGCAGATCAACGGAAGCAGATTACTTCTGTCCGAAATGGGATTGTGTGTACTATGCTACCTGGTCTGGTAGCCCTACAGGACAGACTGGAGACAATCGCAAAGCGCTGCTAGAAAGATTACCTTTACTGAAACCTGAACAGTGCAAGAAAAGTGCTTGCAATCCTCTACGACTTCAAATCTTCGATCCCAGCCAGTGGAAGCAAGGATTTCGATTTGGCCTGCGCGTAGCAGGAGGTGGAGCTGATCCTGGAACCATCATATACATCCAGCTGAATGTAAAGACTCATGTTTCCTCACCATATCGCATACATCATACCTTCCATGAGGCCATGAAAGCAGAATTTGTTGTTCCCCACACTTCGCAGAATTTATTCATTGAACTGGCTGGAGCTGTGGCATCCAGCCTCCATGTCTCGGACTGTCTCTTCTGTGGAGGAACTCAAATGGGAGACCAGTAGCCTTGGGAAGCACAAGAACTGAAATATTCTGTGCCATATAACCAGACTGATGTACACAATACTACCAATGAATGGGTCCTAGCCCACTCCATAGTGGGTAGACTGTGTTTTGTACGAGCAGGACCGCAATTGACTGCATTGGTAGGACAATTGGTCTGCCTGAACCAGAAATATTATAATGCCGCTACGGGAATGACTTCTTGGTGGTCAGGTGCCAATACTCCAGAACCTTCTAATCCTCTGATCATCTTTCCTTATTTGGCCAGGATATGGACTGATCTGGCTACACACAGCACTTGGCAAGCTCCACCTGGACTATATTGGATTTGTGGCACCTGAGCATATGCTAAACTCCCTGCTAACTGGGGAGGAGCGTGTGTTCTTGGAACAATACGGCCATCTTTCTTTCTTTTGCCCCTTTCCCATGGAGAACAATTGGGGTTCCCTGTATATAAAAGCCGACAGACACGTGAAGCTCTGAGAATTGGCCAATGGGACAAATGGGATGCATCCTCTGAAGAATGGCCACCAGAGCGCATTGTTACTTACTATGGCCCAGCTACCTGGGCACAAGATGGTTCTTGGGGCTACCGCACCCCTATATATATGTTAGATCGTATTATACGTTTGCAAGCTGTTGTTGAAATTATAACCAATGAAACTAGTAGAGCACTAACTTTGTTAGCCAAACAAGCCACACAGATGCGTACAGCCATTTACCAGAACCGCTTAGCTTTAGATTACCTGCTTGCAGCTGAAGGAGGAGTTTGTGGAAAATTGAATTTAACAAACTGCTGCTTACAAATAGATAATGAAGGACAGGTTGTAGAAGACATAGCCAACCACATGAGAAAGCAAACGTATGTCCCAGTCCAAACATGGCATGGCTTGCAACTAGATGGCTGGTTTGGTTCTTGGTTTTCCAGCCTAGGCGGCCTGAAAACACTTGTTATACTTGTATTCTTGACTGTGGCTATTTGCATATGTATCCCATGTTTCCTGCCCTTATGCTTGCGCATGCTGAACTCTATTATCAATAGTATTATTGACCGCAAGGCAGCGGCACATATATTAGCCTCATGGGATTATTACCCTGTCCCACACAGTGATCCCTCTACTATGGTCTGAAGTATTATTGCTATTTGTGTGATTAGATTCTCACCCTTCCTCACTTGTGGGTGTGAATAATCAAAAGGAGGGAATGTGATAGGTGATGGCCTAGCATGTAGCAGAGCTAGGTCTGAAGCCCTTTTTCTCCTGCTTTAAAATGTTATTGCTGAAGCCCTTTTTCTCCTGCTTTAAAATGTTATTGCTGATTTTGGAAAATTATAGAATGCTGTCAGCTGTTAGAAAGAAATACTGTTCTATTCTGGTTTGATAACATGTTCTGCTCTCCTGGAGATAAGAGAATTAAAACTTTTACTGTTTATTGTTTAGGTAAGCCAGATGTCTGCTTTAGTAGGAATGTCCTCCACTGTATCTTTGCTATATGCACTGACCTCGTAATTAGGATGAAAATATAGTAGAGAAGCTGAACAGTGTAAGAATATTTTGTCTAGCGTTTTGATTGTTTAGAATTTTGAGCCAGGGCTAGAGATATGTGCCTGGAATATTACAGAAATCACCAGTAGCTATTAGAAACACGTCTTAACCTTGCTTTGTTTGGCCTCGCTTTGTTTTGCTTTTGATGAGAATGCTTCTGATATGCCTTCCACTATCTTTGTGGCTAACTGACCTTGCAAGAGTAGTGAAATATACTGTATACTTTAGCAGAAGTATTATGTTTAGTGTTATGTCTAGTTGCTGACCCGTGGCTAGTAAGACCTAAGCAGGGGGAACGAGTCCTGGGCCCGGTCAGAGATGTCTATTGGATGAGAGTAAGTGGGCCACTGTGGCCAATGAGGAGTTTTGCCTGTATTAGACTGGAGAAGAAAAGTATATAAACTGTCATTTTTCTGAGCCCTGTGCTCAGACATTTTGTATGCCAGTGCTGAGACTGTATATACAATAAAAAGGGAGTTGAATCCTCGTCCATTGACTCCAGGTATTATTGGGGTTGCGGGCCCTTCGCTATTACAGTTTCTTGGTGTGTTGGCCGGGAAGCGTAATATGAATTGAACGCAAGCGAATATTACCGCGTATTACCGCCTCTAGGTTTGGTCCGGCTGGGACCGCAGCCAACCGACAGCGGAGAGGATCCCAGGCGCCGCCGGTCCCTTGTATCGGAGGGTTCCACCCTGCCTCGGCGGCCTGCCGGGTCCAGCTGGCCAACACCTCGAACCCTGGTTGAGGGGAGTCCAGGATTCAACCCCAGCTGGAACGGGCTGCGCAGCGCATTAGCTACCGGATCCGGTGAGTACTGATTTTTCTGGTTTTTAGTCAGATAGCTTTGGGAAAGTCTCGAGACAAATCTGGTAAGGTAAAGGGAAGTCTGATCAACTTCCACGGGCGATCCTATACCCCTGCAAGGAGTGCGCGGGGCGAACCCATCAGCCCTTTCTGTTTGAGTAATTCTGGTTTAGTCAGTTAGCCTGGGAATTTTGGAATTTGGGAAATGCTAGCAAGTTTGGTTGTGTGAAGTGTGTTTGAGAGGCTTTGCAATACAGGCCAAGTGAGAGCGGACTCCTCAGTAGCGTAGTTCTTGACCGGGCGACCGCGTTCAAGTCGCGAACAGGAGGAAGTGTCAGTTGTTTGTCCCCCTTACCCGTAGCCATTCCACCTACCCTTTCTGTTTGCTGTCTTATACGTTGTGCGTCATCATGGGAGGGGCAGAGTCTGTGCAAACTCCGTTAAACTGTATGATCACAAATTTTAAGAAAGGTTTTAGTGGTGATTATGGGATCAAAATGACAGTGCCCCGTTTAGAAATATTGTGTAGCAGAGTGTGGCCAGCGCTAGATGCCGGGTGGCCACCAGAAGGTACTTTTGATATCCAAACTGTGTCCCGGGTGCACAAGATAGTACGCAGCTATAGTCCTGAACAGTTTTCCTATATAGACTCCTGGTTAGACATATGTGAGAAGCAGCCCCCCTGGATGAAGAGTTGCAGTGAGGGACAGAAAAGGATTATGTTAGCCACTACCACAAGAGTCCCTGCTAAGACAGAGAAGCTTCCGATTTATGCAGAGCCAGAGCCCCCAGAGGTTCCAGCATATCCACCTGCCTTTCTGTATACCCCAGTCCTGTCAGCTCCACCCCGAGTACCCCCGCCAGTACCCCGAGTAGAGCCGGAGGTGGCAAGCGTGCCTCCAGCCGAAGTGCCTCCCCCTGAGCATCCACCTCCAAAGCTTGAAGAGCAGACCCCTCCTCATAGAAGTCGCAGCACTAGTCCTGAGCAGTACTCTGATGCGGAGCAGTCACCCCCTGAGGAATCCGCTAGTGGAGAGTCAGATGCCAGTCCAGAGCCATCCACCAGACCAGATACCAGTAGCAAAGACACCTCCAAATCCACTAAGCTGCGGGACGCCCTCAGATCCCGGAAAAAAGGCCAGAAAAAAGGCCAGAAAGAAGCCCGCCAAATGCCACTGCGGCAGGTCCCAGGATTACCTTTGAAAAATGAAGAGGGTCAGGTTGTGCCCGGACCAACCAGTTTAGTTTATGTGCCTTTTTCCACAACAGATTTATTAAACTGGAAAACACATTATGCTTCCTATACTGACAAGCCCCATGAATTGACAGAGTTAATGACTAGTATTATGCAAACCCATCAGCCCACCTGGTCTGATTGTCGCCAGCTCCTGGCTACCCTCTTTACTACGGAGGAGCGGGCACGGATAGTGCGGGCAGCCACTAAATGGTTGGAGGAGAACCCTGTAGTTGGGAGAGACCAGAATCTAGATCTCCAGCAGGCAGCAGCTGCAGATTTTCCTAACAAAGATCCCAAGTGGGACCCAAATAGCGATGCGGGAGAAAAAGCCCTCACCCGGTTTCACCAGGCTTTACTACAGGGCCTGCGGAAGGGAGGTCAGAAAGCTATGAATATTGGGAAAGTAGCAGAAGTTCTTCAGTGCCCAGATGAGAGCCCGGCTGCTTTCTATGAACGATTATCTGAAGCCTATAGACTTTACACCCCATATGACCCAGCAGCCGATGAAAATTTACGCATGGTGAATACTGCTTTTGTGAGTCAGTCCCAGGGAGACATAAAGCGAAAACTGCAGAAATTAGAAGGATTTGCAGGCATGAATTCAGCACAGCTAATGGAAGTCGCGCAAAAAGTATATGTGAATCGTGATGAAGAATGTAAAAGGGAAAGTGACAGAAGGATGAGGAGAAAAGTGGATTTGCTCGCTGCAGCCCTAGTGGAAGGACGCGGAGGAGGATATCCTAACAGAAGAGCCAGAGGGAGAGGAAGGGGCCGAGAGAGCGTTCGGCCCCCCTTAGGCGCAAATCAGTGCGCTTATTGTAAAGAGGAAGGACATTGGAAGGATACGTGCCCAAAACGTGGCTCCACCCCCTGGAGGGGATGTGGGAGCGCCAGGAGAGCGGGGGGGGCAATTCCAGCAGCGAGGGGGGATGCAGCGCGCACAGTTTCAACAGACCCAGCAGAATGAGACTGCCATGGAAGGAATAGTCGCCGAGGGCTATTTCATGGATGATGAGGACTAGGCCAGACCGGGCTCCAAGTTCTTCTTGGGTCTCCAGGAGCCTATGGTCAAATTAAAGATTGGAGACCAGCATATGGACTTTATGGTAGACACGGGGGCTGAACATTCAGTAGTAGCCAAGCCTGTGGCCCCTGTGTCTTCTCGATCTGTTACAATTGTGGGAGCTACTGGAACTAGAACCACAAGACCTTTCCTGCAGAACCGCGCCTGTGAACTAGGGGGGCAGCAGATAGCACACCAGTTCCTGTACATGCCTGAATGCCCAGTTCCCCTTTTGGGCCGAGACATGCTTGCAAAGCTACAAGCACAGATATCTTTCGATGAAGGGGGAAAAATGGAAATGACTATAAACTCAAAGACTGCTGGCCTGATGGTGTTAACTGTCCCCCGAGAAGAAGAATGGCGGTTCTATTTACCTCCATCCAAAACAGCAAGTTCCGGTATACTTACTAGCATTGCAGCCCCACCTGGAGTATGGGCAGAGAATAATCCACCTGGCCTAGCAAAGAATATAGCTCCTGTGCTTGTTACCTTGAAGCCGAGAGCAGAACCAGTGCATGTGCGTCAGTATCCCCTCCCAAGACCAGCAATTGAAGGCATTCATCGCCACCTGAAGAAATTATTGCAGTATGGACTTCTTAGAGAATGCCAATCACCCTGGAACACCCCCCTTCTCCCAATCAAGAAGCCTGGGAGAGGTGACTACCGCCCAGTGCAGGATCTACGTCGAGTGAACAGTGCAGTTGAAACCATACATCCAGTAGTACCAAATCCTTACACCCTCCTGGGACTGATTCCAGCAGAAGCCACTCACTTTACTGTTTTGGATTTAAAAGATGCCTTTTTCTGTATACGCCTGGCAGAGGCCAGTCAGCTTTTGTTTGCATTTGAATGGGAAAACCCTACCACAGTACGACGAGGGCAACTCACTTGGACTCGATTACCACAAGGATTCAAGAACTCGCCCACTATCTTCAGTGCAGCCCTCAGTCAAGATCTGTCAAGCTACTCTGTAACTCCGGGAAAAAGAATTTTGCTCCAATATGTAGATGATTTGCTCATAGCCACCAACAACAAATCTGATTGTATACAAGCTACAAGTGATCTTTTGCACCTTTTGAATGAAGCTGGATACAAGGTTTCCAGAGCCAAGGCGCAGCTGTGCCAGACAGAAGTGAAATACTTAGGGTTCCATCTGTCCAAAGGAACCCGGAAGTTAGCACTTGAGCGAAAAGAAGCAGTATGCCGCATCCCAACCCCCACTACTAGGAAACAGGTGCGAGCTTTCTTGGGAGCTGCAGGCTACTGCCGCATATGGATACCAAATTTTGCGCTCATGGCGAAGCCCTTGTACCAAGTCACACAAGGAATGGAATGATCTCCCCTGGAATGGGGCCCAGAACACGATAAAGCATTCAAATCACTGAAAACAGCATTGATGTCATCCCCAGCCTTGGGCCTGCCGGATGTGCAGAAACCATTTTGTCTGTATGTCCATGAATCAAGTGGAAACGCATTGGGAGTCTTGACCCAGCCTCTTGGGTGTTGGCAGCGACCTGTGGCCTACCTGTCGAAACAATTGGATCCTGTTGCCAAAGGCTGGCCACCTTGCCTGAGAGCTGTAGCAGCCACACCCCTCTTAGTGAGCGAAGCTGACAAGCTCACCTTAGGACAAAATCTTCAAGTCACTGTACCACACTCTGTTTTAACCCTGCTGGAGCACAAAGGAAACCATTGGCTCACCAACGCCCGAATACTGAAGTATCAAAGTATGCTATGTGAGAATCCTAACTTGCAATTGAGTGTTAGCCAAATGCTGAACCCAGCTACCCTATTACCAATTGGGCCAGGCCCTCCTGACCATGATTGTTTAGAAGTAATGGACACTGTATATTCAAGTCGCCCAGATTTGACTGATATTCCCTTGAGTGACCCAGACAGAACTTTCTTCGTGGATGGGAGTAGCCTCATAATTGAAGGACAGCGATGTGCTGGATATGCAGTGGTGACTCTGGACATGGTAGTAGAATCATCAGCTCTAGCCCCAGGAACCTCAGCGCAGAAGGCTGAATTGATAGCTCTCACACGTGCACTCAGAATCGGGGCCGGAATCAGTCTGAATGTGTATACAGACTCTAAATATGCTTTTACAACACACTACATGCCCATGGGGCCCTGTATAAAGAACGTGGATTGATCACCTCAGGAGGCAAGTCTGTCAAGTATGGCCCAGAAATATTGACTTTGTTGGAAGCAGTTTGGGCCCCTAAACACGTTGCTGTAATGCACTGTCGAGGCCACCAGACCGGAGATGGAGAAGTGTCCCGAGGAAACAGATTTGCTGATGCCTCTGCCCGAGAAGCAGCCATTGCAGGACAAATTACCACCCCAAATGCCGCAATTCAAGCAGCCATATTTCCAGTACCTCTTAGTGCATGGACCCCCAGATATACCAAAGTGGAGATGGACCATTACTGTCAAAAGGAGGGGGGAAAATTATCCGACACTGGGTGGATTGTGTTGCCACCGCCCGAAGGGAGCTCAACCCCTGGTATGACTGTAATTCCTGAAGCATTAGGCCCTGCTTTTGTCCAAGCTTTTCATCAGGCCACACACTATGGTAAAACTAAGATGGCCGAAGTTCTGAAGCCATATTTCTATATCTCACTGTTAGGACCTTTAACCACCCCAGTAGCCCGAAGCTGTGTGACCTGTGCCAAAAACAATGCCCGCCAAGGTCCTGTCCTACCCCCAAGAATTCAGTCAGTGGGAGTTACCCCCATGGGAAATATCCAAATAGACTTTGCAGAAATGCCACGAGCGAATGGATATCGCTACTTGTTAGTCCTAGTTTGTACCTTTTCTAGATGGGTGGAAGCTTTTCCCACCAGAACTGAGAAGGCCAGAGAAGTCACTAAGGCCTTACTTCATGAGATCATCCCCAGATTCGGAATACCACTGACCATGGGGTCTGACAATGGGCCCTCCTTTGTGTCACAAGTAACTCAGCAGCTAGCCCATGCCCTGCAGATACAATGGAAGTTACACACAGCATATAGGCCCCAGAGTTCAGGGAAAGTAGAGAGAATGAACCGGACCCTGAAGTCTCAGTTATCCAAACTTTGTCAGGAAGCCCACCTGAAGTGGCCCCAAGCTCTCCCCATTGCCCTTCTCCGAATACGGTCAGCACCCATCACGCCATTAGGAGTATCCCCATTTGAGATCCTGTATGGGAGGCCCCCGCCTATAATTCAGGGGATAAGGGGAGATATGAATCAAATTGGAGCGCAAATCACTAGGCAAGAATTGCTGGCTTTAAGTTCTGTTTTGCAGGGTCTTCATACCTGGGTGCAGGACCAGTTGCCTATCAATCTAACCGAACCCTTGCACCCTTTCAAGCCTGGAGCCTCGGTGTGGGTAAAAGAGTGGAAGAAGACACCATTGGCGCCTCATTGGAAAGGCCCATATATCGTTTTGCTATCAACCCCAACAGCAGTGAAAGTGGCAGAGATCGACTCCTGGATCCACCACAGTCGAGTGAAACCAGCAACAGTTCCTGAGAGTCGCCCCTGGACTTCGATCGCTAATCCTGCATCACCGTTGCGAATCACACTGCGAAGAAGAGATCCATCATCGTAGAGAACGTTGCCAACTTGATTCTGAACATCACAGAGACGTTCTTCAGTTCTGCATTAACTACATTCCAGACCCTATCAACCTCAATCAACCATCATCTACTACAGTAATCATCAGAGACTATAATCATGATGATTACCAATTGCTGCTATTTCCTTCTTGCGGTAGCCCTAGGACTTTTAAGAACCACTCTTGCCTTGCCCCCTTGTGCAGCCTGTATAATCACCACCCGAACTGGAATGCAAGTCACCCAGACTCTACTTTACCACTCTTACTATACTTGCACTGGCATAGTCAGCCGGTGTATTTATAATGGTACCGAACTGAATGTTTGCACTAAGGGAAAGACTCGTACTTGTTTTACACCACGACAGAATCCATCTTACTCCGTCTTAGAATTAAGATGGAATGATGAAGATGGAACCCTTATCAATGCTACGAGTCAACTTTCTGATCCCAATCAACCTGCGTACCTATATTTTGATGTTTGTAACTTGATTAACAGAAATAATTATTACAGATGCGGATCATGGGAGCAAGCCTACTATTATGATGAGAAATATATGTGTCCTGAAGGTGCGTACAACTGGGGAGTATGCACTGGGATACATTCCCCAACAACCTACAGCAGATCAACGGAAGCAGATTACTTCTGTCCGAAATGGGATTGTGTGTACTATGCTACCTGGTCTGGTAGCCCTACAGGACAGACTGGAGACAATCGCAAAGCGCTGCTAGAAAGATTACCTTTACTGAAACCTGAACAGTGCAAGAAAAGTGCTTGCAATCCTCTACGACTTCAAATCTTCGATCCCAGCCAGTGGAAGCAAGGATTTCGATTTGGCCTGCGCGTAGCAGGAGGTGGAGCTGATCCTGGAACCATCATATACATCCAGCTGAATGTAAAGACTCATGTTTCCTCACCATATCGCATACATCATACCTTCCATGAGGCCATGAAAGCAGAATTTGTTGTTCCCCACACTTCGCAGAATTTATTCATTGAACTGGCTGGAGCTGTGGCATCCAGCCTCCATGTCTCGGACTGTCTCTTCTGTGGAGGAACTCAAATGGGAGACCAGTAGCCTTGGGAAGCACAAGAACTGAAATATTCTGTGCCATATAACCAGACTGATGTACACAATACTACCAATGAATGGGTCCTAGCCCACTCCATAGTGGGTAGACTGTGTTTTGTACGAGCAGGACCGCAATTGACTGCATTGGTAGGACAATTGGTCTGCCTGAACCAGAAATATTATAATGCCGCTACGGGAATGACTTCTTGGTGGTCAGGTGCCAATACTCCAGAACCTTCTAATCCTCTGATCATCTTTCCTTATTTGGCCAGGATATGGACTGATCTGGCTACACACAGCACTTGGCAAGCTCCACCTGGACTATATTGGATTTGTGGCACCTGAGCATATGCTAAACTCCCTGCTAACTGGGGAGGAGCGTGCGTTCTTGGAACAATACGGCCATCTTTCTTTCTTTTGCCCCTTTCCCATGGAGAACAATTGGGGTTCCCTGTATATAAAAGCCGACAGACACGTGAAGCTCTGAGAATTGGCCAATGGGACAAATGGGATGCATCCTCTGAAGAATGGCCACCAGAGCGCATTGTTACTTACTATGGCCCAGCTACCTGGGCACAAGATGGTTCTTGGGGCTACCGCACCCCTATATATATGTTAGATCGTATTATACGTTTGCAAGCTGTTGTTGAAATTATAACCAATGAAACTAGTAGAGCACTAACTTTGTTAGCCAAACAAGCCACACAGATGCGTACAGCCATTTACCAGAACCGCTTAGCTTTAGATTACCTGCTTGCAGCTGAAGGAGGAGTTTGTGGAAAATTGAATTTAACAAACTGCTGCTTACAAATAGATAATGAAGGACAGGTTGTAGAAGACATAGCCAACCACATGAGAAAGCAAACGTATGTCCCAGTCCAAACATGGCATGGCTTGCAACTAGATGGCTGGTTTGGTTCTTGGTTTTCCAGCCTAGGCGGCCTGAAAACACTTGTTATACTTGTATTCTTGACTGTGGCTATTTGCATATGTATCCCATGTTTCCTGCCCTTATGCTTGCGCATGCTGAACTCTATTATCGATAGTATTATTGACCGCAAGGCAGCGGCACATATATTAGCCTCATGGGATTATTACCCTGTACCACACAGTGATCCCTCTACTATGGTCTGAAGTATTATTGCTATTTGTGTGATTAGATTCTCACCCTTCCTCACTTGTGGGTGTGAATAATCAAAAGGAGGGAATGTGATAGGCGATGGCCTAGCATGTAGCAGAGCTAGGTCTGAAGCCCTTTTTCTCCTGCTTTAAAATGTTATTGCTGAAGCCCTTTTTCTCCTGCTTTAAAATGTTATTGCTGATTTTGGAAAATTATAGAATGCTGTCAGCTGTTAGAAAGAAATACTGTTCTATTCTGGTTTGATAACATGTTCTGCTCTCCTGGAGATAAGAGAATTAAAACTTTTACTGTTTATTGTTTAGGTAAGCCAGATGTCTGCTTTAGTAGGAATGTCCTCCACTGTATCTTTGCTAGATATGCACTGACCTCGTAATTAGGATGAAAATATAGTAGAGAAGCTGAACAGTGTAAGAATATTTTGTCTAGCGTTTTGATTGTTTAGAATTTTGAGCCAGGGCTAGAGATATGTGCCTGGAATATTACAGAAATCACCAGTAGCTATTAGAAACACGTCTTAACCTTGCTTTGTTTGGCCTCGCTTTGTTTTGCTTTTGATGAGAATGCTTCTGATATGCCTTCCACTATCTTTGTGGCTAACTGACCTTGCAAGAGTAGTGAAATATACTGTATACTTTAGCAGAAGTATTATGTTTAGTGTTATGTCTAGTTGCTGACCCGTGGCTAGTAAGACCCAAGCAGGGGGAGCGAGTCCTGGGCCCGGTCAGAGATGTCTATTGGATGAGAGTAAGTGGGCCACTGTGGCCAATGAGGAGTTCTGCCTGTATTAGACTGGAGAAGAAAAGTATATAAACTGTCATTTTTCTGAGCCCTGTGCTCAGACATTTTGTATGCCAGTGCTGAGACTGTATATACAATAAAAAGGGAGTTGAATCCTCGTCCATTGACTCCGGGTATTATTGGGGTTGCGGGTCCTTCGCTATTACAAATCTACATATCACCTCCAACCACAGATAAAGCCAGGAGATCCATTTACTTGCAAAGCCCAAAGCAATGATCAATAGCCAAAAAAAACAAAAATTACACTTTATTTTATAACATGGTCCAAGAGATCCACACAACCACCCCTAACATTTTGGACCAAATGGTAACCCAAAAAGAGACTACCAGCATGCTTTCCAATCAATTTTGTTAATTTAAACCATCAGGTTTCGTAGAACCTAGGCAGAAAATGCATTGTTGCTCCCTCCGAATGAGGGATCTATCTCGATATCCACCCCTTTTAAATAGAGGGATGTGATCTATTGCAAAACAATGTAAATCCTCAAATATATATCATAGGGCTACACAATGCTTAACTAATGGTGCATCTTCAACTGTGTGCTTAAGCGTACTTCAATGTTTAATTAAACGAACGCGTAACTGGCGCCTCATTTTCCCCACGTATGCCAGGTCACAAGGACATAAAATAACATATTCAACAAAATCAGTCATACTAGTTGTCCAATATAACTATGTACAGTCGTGATATGTAAACTAACATAGAGAATGCATCATGAAACAAAGTGAGCATCGGCTGCAGACCTTATAACCAAGAGAAATTCCTATGTCACCTGGCATATACTTGAGAACAGCTAGACAAAGCAGATCTTTTAAATTGCATCCTCTTAAAAAAACAAAGTAAGGTCGGCTGTGTTCAAATCATGGTATAATCCGAAGCATATTAAAAAGACGGTTAACAATCCGTTTAATCTGATAGCTAAATGGAGTGTATCGGGTAATCGGATGGACATATTGTTGTTCATCCTCAGATCTAGTTGTGTTAGGTATCTGCAATAACCATGTTCTATCATTATATGTCACATGCTTCTGAGTTTTATAGATGATATGTGTAGGATATCCTCTTTCCTGAAAAGCCTCTCTCAATTGTTCAGCTTGTCAAGAAAAGTCCCGTACAGTACTACAGTTTCGGCAGTACCAAATGAATTGACAGAAGGGAAGATTATTCTTCAACATAGCAGGATGAGCACTTGAATAGTGAAGAAGAGCATTTCAATCGGTATCCTTCATATATACAGATGTTATTAAACCATCAATAATTTTCAGAACTTGAACATCCAAAAAGAAATAGAAGTTTTATTGTAAGTCAGAGAAAACTGGAAATGTGGATTACATGAGTGTAACCACAGATGAAAATCATTCAAACTTCTTTGTGTTCCAGACCATAACAAGAAAATATCATCTATATATCTGGCCCACATTTGGATAGTATCTTGAAAAAGACAATCCGAAAACCCATGGACTTCAAAATAAGCCATATAGAGGTTTGTAATGGATGGGCCCATAGTCACCACCATGGCAACTCCAGTCTTTTGTTGATAAAGGGAATTATCAAAGCAATGCAATCTGAGCAAGCTGTATCATGAAAAAAACTTGTTCAGAGCCGATATCACCATGTTTCATAAGTATTTCTTCTATAACCTGCAAGGCTCCATCCTGATGTGTGTTGGTATATAACGAGGTCACATCTGGTGTGACCAACCAACAATCTAAAGTAACACAAAACCTCTCAACAGATTTTAGCAAATTCAAAAAATGAGTAGTACTTTTAATAAAAGAGGGTATAAGTAGCATGAGGGACTATAGGAAAGAGTCAATATAGATGGAGAGTGGCTCCAGCAGCAAACCATGAGATGACTATGGAAAATTATGTAAATCCTTGTGAATTTTTGGTAGAATATATAATTATGGAATCTTTGGTGCTGAAACATTCAAAAATGTTAATTCTTTTTTTGTTAATGAATTTACTATCAAATGTTTGAGTAGTGAGCTCTTTTATCTTGGATTGCAATAATTCAGTAGGGTCACTAGACAAGAAAATATATGTGTTGACATCCAAAAGTTGGTGTAATACTTCTTGCCGGTACCATTCACGATCCATCACAACCATGGTCCCTCCTTTATCTGCACATTTTATAACTATATCATTATCAGCACATAGCTGTTGGAGGGCCACAAGCTCTTCCATAGATAGACTATTATAGACCGTACTCTTCTTAGAACTCTCCAAGCTACGAAGATCTCGAAAAAACAGCTCCTTATAAACCTAGATTGCAGGATGAACTGGACCAGAGGGTATCACTAGAAATTGAATCTGTATCTTCAGCAGTGAATTTTTCTCTCATAGCAAAAACTGCTTGAATGTTGACTTTACGCAAGAACTTTTCCAGGTCAATACAAAACAAAAAATAGTCATAAGAGATACGAGGGATATAAAGCAGACCTTTACTTAAAAGTGCGAACTGATGAAATGTTAAGAGGTTTAGAGGATAGGTTTACCGCTAGATGTCTTGATATTCTTGCGTAAGCATTACCTTTGGTCAGGTAATTGGGAGGTTCAGGCTACACTGGGATGTTCTGGTGTTAGGGTGTGGAGTCCAGCTGCTTCGGGAGGTCAGTGCAGCTATACATCAGGCCAAGTGTATTGCAGGTGGGTTGCCTAAGGCCATATTGGAGCTGAGGCTATACCTCATGGAAATTTATCACACCAGATTGGTGGGATTGAGATGGGAAATTTGAGTTTTGGTGGGAAAGTTTGTTGAAGAAAAGGCAGGAAATTTGTATTTGATTTTAGTGGGAAAGTTCATTAGAAAAAAGCAGGAAATGAACTTTCCCTCCAAAATCAAATTCAAATTTCCTGCCTTTTCTTCAATGAACTTTCCAGCCAAAATTCAAATTTCCCATTTCAATCCCACCAATCTAGTTTGAGACCCACTATATATAAAATAAAAGCTTCCATTGCATAACCTCTTCACCCTGAAGAAAGCCACAGCATGATGGCTGAAACGCCAATTCCACTTACTAAGATGAAGCACGACCCAGAAAACTGCAAAGACCATGATACTAGCCATGAAAATGTAAGAGAACAAATTTCCTGTTTCTTTTCCTTTTTCTATGGCAGGGAGCGTGGCCAGTGAGGTCATTCGTTCACATTAAAAAATAGAAGCAGGAAAGGGGCAGGTGTAGATTGGGGGAGAGGTAAAGCTGGGGTAGATAAAGCCGAGCAGAAAAGAGCTAACTTGCCCCTAATCCAGAGATCCAGTGGTGGTGACTGAGGTGAGGAGAGAGAGAAAGACAGGGGCAATTGGTGGGGTGCATGTGGGAGAGTCAGAAGAGGTAACTGAATGATGGAATCTCAATGGCCATCAGATAATCTGCCCAATTAGTCCCTACTTCTCTTCCAGGGTATGGGATTATTATTGGCCGGTTGGCTCAGGAAGCTAGTTTTTGCTGCTGGTAAGATCAGCAAAGGGCAGTCTAGGCAGTGGAGCCCTACTTCTCTCGGTATGACAGCCTTAAAATACACATGTTTTTCCTTCCTCTTTGCTTGTGCCAAATTGTTGCTGACATGGTTGAAGCTATTTCTTTGAAGATAGGCTATGTTGTCTTTTTCTGCTGTCATGTTTCTATGGGGTATGTTTACTAAACTGCGCTAATGTGCGCTACTGTGCGCTGCACGATGTTAGCGTGCGCTAAGGTACCTAATGTCGCATACAGGGCACAAATATGCACGCTCATGTGCGCGGCACTCATGTGCGCGGCGCTCATGTGTGCGGCGTGCTAATGTGCGATGAAGGCGGGGAAAGGCTCCCGGAGGGCAGAGGAAGGCTCCCCAGGGGCGGAGAGAAGGGGTCAATGGGTGGAGAGTGGGAGGGGAGAGGCTCCCCGCACATTAGCGAGGCTGAAATCTGAAGCACAAAATACCGCGAGTGAAAACCTCGCGTTAGAGCCGATTTAAAGGGAAGAGAAACCATTTCTGTCGGCAATGTACAGCAAATCTAGGGAAACCTACAAAAAGTGATAAGTGTGATACATGTGCACAGAACAAAAGGGCAAATAAACACTGAAAATGACCCCAACAAAATATATAAAAAACATAACCAAGCTGGGCAACAGTGGTTTTAATGGGAAACATAAAAAAACACTCACGAGAAAGTACCCAAAAAAAGATATGAATTATGGAAAGGTCTACGCTCCGTCCCCATACAAGGTGAATGATCCCACAGAAATAGCACTGATCAGGGTTCCCTCTGCATTGGACAGGTGTCCTATGGCATGCACATGTCCCGCAACAGCAGGGCGGGCATATCGGAATGGGCAACTGGTCAGAAGCCTGAAAAGGGGCCACAGAGGGCTGCAGGCGGCACATGCTGTGGTGCAGCCGGGGCACAGTGCGGACCAGGCAGATGCCTAGGTAGCACATAGCAATGCTGAAACTGTACAGCAGCCATCCAGCAACTGATGAGGGCCCAACATGGGCATGATTGTGCATCCCACAGTGTCACAGGGGATAGTACCCAGCAGGTACCCCCAAGGGCACAGAACAGCAGCAGGCGGTGCTTGGGGGGAAGCGTGGACGTCTATGCAGGCACCCCTACCCCAGAACCCGCACCATAGGCAGCCACCTACCCGCACACAGGATTGCGTGAGACTGCGTTCCACCAGCACCACCAGCAGAAGGGCATGTCAGCAAAGTGGCAGAGGGGCACTGGTGTTGGAGGGGGCAGTGGCAGCTGCCCACAGCAGTCCAGGCCCAGTCCTGTGTAGGTGGGTGCCGTCCACTGCAACAGATAGGCTCTGTCGGATGTACAGTCATGGACTCCCCAGGGAATGCAGCATATCTGTGGCAACATGGTGGTGCAGTGCACACACACAGTGTGTCCAAAAGCAGAAGGTCACAGGTTCAAGTCCCAGCTGTGGCTCCTGCCAACCCAGTCCCCATATTTTACCCATGAAGAAAACATGGTAGGAAAGACTGAACCTTTATTCCTGAGAACATAAGCATAGGTCAAACACCTATATTTTACCCCACACAGCACAAACACCATAAAAATGTGCATGACCTACGGCAGAATCCCCCAAATGCAGTCCAGGAGGGCCACAAATCCGTCAGGGTCTATGCTGTCTCCAATCTAAGGATGGAGCGGTACTGGCGGCGGAGGTGCCCAAAGCAGACCATAGCCTAGCCCTGTCCAGGTGGGTGCTGTGCACTGCAACAAACAGGCCCTGTCAGATGTACAGTCATGGACTCCTCAGGGAATGCAGCATATCTGTGGCAACACAGTGGTGCAGTGTACACAGAGAGTGTATCTAAGATCAGAAGGTCACAGGTTCAAATCCTAGCTGTGGCTCCTGCCAATATATTCCCCATATTTTTCCCACTAGAAACACGTGTAGTAAAGACTGAACCTTTGCTGCCCAGAACCAAAGTGTGGATGAAATGCTCATATTTTACCTTAAATAGCACACACCACATAAACATGTGCATTACCTACAGCAGAGTCCCCCAAATGCAGTCCTGGAGGGTGACAAATCATTCAGGTTTTATGCTGTCTCCAATATAAGGCCATGTCAGCATGGTGGTGGAGGGGTACCGGTGGTGGAGGGGTACCGGTGGCGGAGGGGGCAGTGGCAGCTGCCCAGAGAAGACCATGGCTTAGCCCTGTGTAGGTGGGTGCCATGCACTGCAACAGACAGGCTCTGTCTGACACACAACCATGGTATCTCCAGGGACTGCACCATTTCTGTGACCACAGTGTGGTGTGGTGAACACAAACAGTGTGTTCAAGAGCAGAAGGTCACAAGTTCATATCCCAGCTGGGGCTACTGCCAATCCAGTCCCCATATTTTTACCACCACTAAACCGTGAAAGTACAGACGAACCTTTTTTGCAGAGAACATAAGCATGGTTCAAACGCCTATATGTTACCCTACAGAGCACAGACACCAGAAACATGCGCATTACCTAGAGCAGAGTCCCCCAAATGCAGTCCTGGAGGGCCACAAATCATTCACGTGTCATGCTGTCTCCAATATAAGGACATGTCAGCATGGTGGCGGAGGGTTACTGGTGTTGGAGGGGGCAGTGGCTGCTGCCCACAGCACACCATGGCCTAGCCCTCTTTACGTGGGTGCCGTGCACTGCAACAGACAGGGCCTGTCGGACAAACAGCCAAGGACTCCCCTGGGAATGCACTGCTTCTGTGCCAAGATGGTGGTGCAGTGCACACAGAGAATGTGTCCAAGAGCAGAAGGTCACAGGTTCAAATCCCAGCTGTCGGCCCTGCCAACCCAGTCCCCACATTTTACCCACCACACAAATGTGGTAATACAGACAGAACCTTTAGTGCAGATAATGTAAACATGCCCAATACATCTATATTTTACCCTACAGAGCACAGACACCAGAAACATGCGCATTACCTAGAGCACAGTCCCCCAAATGCAGTCCTGGAGGGCCACAAATCATTCACGTTATATGCTGTTTCTAATAAAGATGCGTGTGGTTCATTTCCATGCGCTGCCCCCATGGTATGCAGATGTATCTCATGCATATTCATTAGGGATAGCAGGAAAACATGAACAGTGTATGGCCCACCAGGACTGGAGTTGGGGACTTCTGCCCTAGAGCAGCGGCCAACAGGAGCAGAAAGAAACACACCCACAGGCTCCATTATCCAAAGCCTCATGGACAGGCAGGATATCGGGCCTTGCGTACATCTCACAATACTAGTACATGCAGACCTTAGCAATGCCACCCTAAACCTGGGAATACAGTACACATATATCACAATGTTGCTATGATTACTGGCAGATAGCAATTCCTAAGTTAAGCACAATCTGCTCATTGAGCTGTATCATACCAATATCTCTGATGTCTGTGGAGTGTGTTTCAGGTCTGGTGTCTGACAGTGTTCACCACCCTGGGGAGTGACCCCAACAGTATCGCATACCATAGCCATGCCTGCGCTGTGTCCAGGACTGTTGAGTTGGCCTGGACTGCAAAAACTATCTATAGTAGCACTATGCTGGCATAGGTGTGGGAGTGTGTTTCTGTCCATCCAGTGTGTGCTGGTTGCAACACCTTACTCAGCCCACACTGTTTGCAATGTGTCCAGTGTTAGCTTGCCAATGTGCATAATGAGGAGCAAGGTACTGTGGGTATAGCTCGGATAGGGTGGCCTGGGCAGGATGCATGAGCACAGGGCATAAGGCAATGGCTGGGACATTGTAGTGGCCGGCCATCAGCTGCATGGACAGGGTGGCCCCTGCATGTCCTCCTGGGAGGTCACTCTCATCCTGACTGAGCAGTCACCATGGCATGGCTAGGTCTCCCATAGTGCTAACAGCATCTCTCTGAAGTGATATCTATGGGTTGCCTTTTGGGGCCTAATCACTAACCTATCTGCTTGGTGGGTGTGCTGACATCCCAGTTTTGGGTGCACACATTTCCTCCAGTAATATGCACTATGGACTAGTTAGCACACTGGTTGCAGTTAGTATGTGTAAGGCTGGAATACCTTGCAGGGTGCAGCGGCTGCAGATTCAGTGTGCTCGCTGCTGGAGAAAGTCAGATAGTGGTGGTGGGCAGCTGAGCATTTCCAGGCCTCCTGTCTGTTTGCTATCACCATATGGATGTGTACAGAAATGCATGGACTGCCCTGTTTGTTGTCTGTCCCCCCGGCTCGACCTAGGTTGATAGTCCCCTCCACCAGCACCATTGCAGTGATGAGGAATGTGGATCTGTGGGTGGGAGATCCTGAGCTCTAGAGGGCAGTTTGGGTGGTACTACATAATTTGCCTATGGGTCCAAACAGCCTGCCCCCTGCCCTGCCCCACCCCCTGCCCTGCCCCCTGCCTCCCCACCCCCCCTCTGCCCCCCGCCCCCTCTGCCCACCTGCCCCCTCCCCCGCTCCGCCCTCTGCCCCCCCGCTCCCTGCCCCCTCCCCCTCCGGCCCCCGTGCCCCCCTGCCCCTGCCCCCATCCTGCCCCCTCCCCCCACCCCCCCTCTGCCCCCCACCCCCCACCCCTGCCCCCTCCTGCCCCCTCCCCCCACCCCCCTCTGCCCCCCCCCCCCCGCCCCCTGCCCCCCAACCCCCTCTGCCCCCCTCCCCCGTTCCGCCCCCCCTTCCTCCCCCTGCCCTCTGCCCCCGCCCCCTGCCCCCCTCCCCCCTCCCGCCCCCGTGCCCCCCCACCCCCCCTCTGCCCTCCCTGCCCCCCGCCCCCTGCCCCACCCCACCCCCTGCCCCGCCCCCTGCCCCCCACCTCCCTCTGCCCCACCTCCCCCGCTCTGCCCCTGCCCTCTGCCCCCCTCCCCCAGCCCCCCCTGCCCCCTCCCCGCCCCACTCCCACCCCCCACCCCCACCCCCCCTCCCCCTGCCCCCCTCCCTCGCCCCCTCTGCCCCCCCCCCGCCCCCCCCCGCTGCCCCCCTCCTGCCCCTGCCGCCCCCTGCCCCCCTCCCACCCCACCCCCCCCGCTGACCCCCCCCGCCCCGCCCCCCGCCCTGCTTACCCCTTTCAACTTGAAAACTAGAGGAGTTTAAAAAAAAGAACTCTAACAGCAACTCTAATTTGACTTAATTTGACTTTCTTAAAGACAACATAGTGCCTTTATAAAACAGGCATCCTGAACCTGCCCTTGTAGTGAAGAAAACCTTACATACAAATTTACCCCTGGTTCAAACAAGATATCAAGATGTCCATGTACTCATATTTTATAAAATATGCACATACATCGCAACTCTATCCCTGCTCCACCAAGAATGCCTAAGTGTATTCCATGTCCATGTAGGTACTAACTTTCTATGCATTTATTTTTTGCAGAGGTAGATCCACACACTGTTTTATGAGCCCTTATCTGCAAGGAAACCATGCTTTACATGCAGAAACTGCTTTATAAAATTATCCCATAAAGTCAGAAGAAAAAGATCAAGTAATGCAGTAAGTTGTAGTAAATGCACATAGGCCACTCCCTGATGTCTAGGCTTAGGGAGAACAGACTCCTGCTTGAATGTTTCCTGTCCTACAGAGGGGTGCTCTAGCTAAAATTCATGTCCAAAAGAGCCAAATCTCCCTCCTCAGTCAATCACTTCGGAGAAGCAAGTTCTTTGAGGTACGAACACAACTTTATTGCCTAGTCACATGGGCTAGAAGTAATGAGAAACAAAAACTAAACAGAATTGCTAATTTCATATTAGAGCTATGAAAAAAAATATCTGTGGACTCTGCAAATATGCAAAGCAGTTTGAAAATTATCCTCATTACATCTAAAAACAGACAGATGGGCACTGATCCTTTTATATAGAGGGCAATTTTCACAATATCCACTATATTGCAAAATCCTAGGTTGTTGTTTGTCCAAAGATTTTGTTTTAGTTTTCAAAATAAATATACTATGAGAAGGAGCAGAGAAGGACCACAACCACACAAGAGGAATTTGCTATAAACATGCTTTATTAAGGACCCAACTTGGCCAAGTTTTGGCAAACTGGTCTGCATCAGGGGTCAACATATAATATGTTCAATGCTACATAAGGCAATGAAGCATCAAAGTAAAAAAACAGAACTAAATAAATTTACGATACTAACTGGAACACTTTCAGTTCCTGGCCCATCAACTGGTGTTCTGATTATGATCATATATTTATTTGGTTCTGTTTTTTTACTTTGATGCTTTATTGCCTTACATAGCACTGAACTTGACCCCGATGCATCCACACACATGCGCATGCACTCCCAACATGTCCCTTGAAACACATTACCTGCAACTACACACTGCCAGCACACACCAGTGCCCCATATACACCAGTGCCAACACACACCAGTATCCAGGACACACGTGCAAACACATCCCCCCAGTCTCTGACATCTCATCCTCACATCCCCAAAGATAAATAGTTAAACTATGCCCATGGAGATATAATGTTCATACCACTGATACAGACACACCCACACAGCTCAGATTCCCCATCAGTCACATTCCATACTATGCTCACATGTCGACTCACACCTCACCTTCTACCCAACTGAGACACATTTTACCATGGCTGCTTCAAACAAATCCATCACAGAGACATGCCTGATTCTGTGAATGGGGGAAATGTGCCACAGGACAAATTTATTATTAGGTATAAATGGGAAAATATTTGCATCAACTTTGTTCAGTTGGAATCCTCCTGTAGATAAAAATGTAAATGTACGATCATTTTTCACTTTTCTTCTCCTGCTGGCTAATTTCTAAGTACTGTAGAAGGATGGGTTCACATTAAGGTATGACTCAAAGTTTAGACCATCTAGATGTTTATTAGTCTTCTAATATTTCTTATTTCAGTTGTTACTCTAAACTCCCCCTCCCCCTTTTAATGTGGACTGGTTAGACTTCACAAATATTTGGGTTATATTTAGATTTTCTTTCATTTTTTAATTTGATTTTTGTATTTGTGGTTTTTCAATATATTTTGGATTGTATACGTCTTGAATTTATAAATATTACATTAAAATAAAATCATTTGAGAGAAAGATAAACAAAATGTTCTCCAGATCTGCATTTGCAATATAATGCAACTTGTAGAAGCCTAAATTTCAAACTTTTTAAGATTATGCAAAACAGATTTAAATTATCCATAGAGGAATAAGTGTGAGGAGTAAAGATGGCGACAGCTAGGCTTGGTTGAAGCGGGTGTTTTTGCTATGAGGAAGAAGCATAAGGGGAAGGGGGTTTGCAGCCTTCCAAATCCCCTGTTACCTCTATGCCAGTTTCCGCAGTGGTCTCTGGACCTTTGGATTTTTACTTTAGGTGTCCGCCTCAACATCAGGCAGTTCCAGGTGATATTATCTGGGCTGCAGTTTCGCCTGGGTTGGAGGGTTTGGCAGCTGCTTGGGCATCATCATGTTTCTCCCCCAATTTGAGGCCAGCGTTGAAAGTGGTATGCTACCAACTTTCCTCTGAAGGAAGCCTGAGACTGGAATCCTTCTCAGTGCAGGGAGATCTCCAGGAGCTTCAAAGGTCAGGATCAAGGGTTGTGCAGGCTGAGGATTCTCTTGCCCTGGAAAAACATTATCCAACTGAACCCCCGACATTGATGGGTGGAAGTTCGACAGCATTCCAGTCTGTCGGTTTGAGAGGAGAGAATTTGCCAGCAAGAATGGAAGCTGTTCCAACCCAACAAGGTGATATAATGACATTTTCTTTGGAGCGATCAAGTAACTTTACACCTGAATCCATATGGCATGCCATTGTTTCTCTAGGGGAAGTGTTACTACCCAAGGTTTCTTCAATGGCTCTGAAAGTGAATAAAAACTCAGCTGCAATTGAGCAATTAGGGACTAAGGTTTCAACATTTCAAGTGTAGGTTTCTGAAATTCGGGCAAGAGTAGCTATGTTGGAAGAGCAGTCTACGGCCTTTAGCAAGAGTTTTGCCTTGGTTATGTGCCAAGTTGGAACTTTTAAAGAATCTGTCTCGGGCAAATAATTTGATATTAGTTCATATTCCTCAAGCCCCCACAATATCTACAAAGGATAGGTTTAGAGTGAAGGAGTAGCCTAATGGTTAGAGCACTGGCTTGGGAACCAAGAGGCCAATGTTTAATTCCCACTTGCACTCCTTGTGGCTTTGGGCAAGTCACTTAACTCTCCATTGCCTCAGAAAAATCCAAGTTAGCAATGTCCCTGTTTAATGTACATTACTAAGTTTAAGTTATAATGTAAACCACTTTGACTGAAACAATAAAGCAGTATAAAAAAATGTTAAATAAAAAAATACTTTTGCTCTCTTGTCTGATAAAGAATTCCTTCTTAAGTTATTCTTTCATAAAATGAATTTTTGTTTCATGGTTTACTAGTTCATATATATCTTGATTTGGCTAGGGACACTCAGAGGCGTCGCACGGAGTTTCTCTAGTTACACCTCGGGGTTCTGCAGCTGGGAGGACTCTTTTTCTTGAAACACTCTTGTGTTTGGTAAAGTATCATTCTGTTTTCTATATATTCTATGAGCCCTCCCAGCTGCTTGTTTTTGTGAATGCTAGATGTTTGGAAACCTCTATAGATTCTCCACCCGAACCCCCATGATTTAATATGTACTGGGTTTTTACCTAGCTCTGTTTCTTTTGTATTGTTATAATTTGGATAAATATTCCTGCCACTTGCATTGCGGACTAGGTTGAGAAGATATATATGCTACTTGTAGTGTTTACTGATTGTTTTGATTACTGAAATTTTCTTTCTTTCTGTTTCTGCTTTTTTCTGTGCAAGATTGTTTTTGTTAACTTTCTTGGAATTAATGTAAAAATTGCATAAAGATAAAATGTTGTAAAAAATTATCCATAGAGAAACATGCACACTTCAAACGAATCCTATGTTGCACCATAAATGGCATGCATATATTCTGAAGAGGAAAGCAGCTTGTTGAATCTAGTGATCATGTGAAAATATAGACATAAGTGGAATTCATTTGACATTTATATGGGGTGAGCTGCCATCTAGTGTCCAAAACAAAAAATCATATTAATAATCAGGTGTTAATGTACTAAAAAACTTGAAAACAATGTACATTAAGCATGCTTTTGAATGGATCTAATCATTAGGTTTGCTACCAGTATATTAAAAACGTATGATTTATCTGCATAGCATAAAATTAGTTTATAAAGCCGACCCCCCCCCCCCTCCTCCCCCTGGTCTGTCCTATCCTAAAGGAATGCTCCCACATTCTCCATCTCCTACCTACAAGAGAATCCAATCTGCTATTGGCCTAGTATTCAACAATAATGCACTAACTCCTTTGTAACATGGGATAGTGAGAGGGACACTTTTTGCTGTGATCAGACAAGTAGAATGGGGCATCGGGGGTGTTTTTTTAGCTTTTAGTTGAGGGATGGCCAAGGTCACTGTTCTTTCCCACCCCCACCCCCCCTTAGTAAACCACTAGCCACTGGAACAGTACACTAACAGTTTATTTCAATCAGGAGATGAGTTAAATTTAGGGGTATGTTTACTAAACCGCAGTAAAGGGGCAGTCTTTCCCAGGCATTAATGGCAGCAATAAGGGGTTACCGTGTGGTAAGTGTGCTGGGTGTGTCAGAGGCGTTCCAGCATTAAGAGGTGCTAGGGGTATGTTTACTAAACTGCATAAGTGCGATTCGCGTTAGGAGCCGCGGTAGAGACAGAAACCCCAAATAAGGACATGGGCGGTACATCGTTGCCGAGAATGCACCGAGAACGCGCGCTACAAGGCGCCATAAATGAACGAGCGCTACAGGGCACGTTACCGTGCATTAATCTTAAGAAGGCGCGCAGGCATACAATCACAGCAATACAGCTGTAGCACAATGGTTACAACACTGACTGATGGTACAGGGGTCATGGGTTCAATTCCCCAGTGGGTCTAATGTATAAGGCTGGCTGAGGCAGCACCCTTTATATTTAAGTAGTGATTGTTGAGGCATTTGACATGTATTTTAATTTGTGCTGCCAGCAAACACACCCTCACGGTGGCATAACCTAAGGTGCTACATAAGGCACCCCATAACGCACTCCATAGGGCACATTATAAAGTGTACTGTCCGCCAAGGCACCCTATAATGTCCCCTATAGGACACCTTATAAGGCTGTGAACAAAGCCCTGGCTGGCTGCAGGATTGCACGTCACCACACAAACTGTCTTCTGTGGTTACCAGGATAGGGTTAACCCACCCGTACCCATGATGTACTGCACATGCAAATCAGCAGTCGAGAGATGGGCACAAGATTGGGTATGCACACCCACAGCACCTTGGCCAGGTAGGGGGAACAGACCATGTGTGGTACTGCCACAGAGTAGCCACAGACAGTCACATTGTGCGGGTACTGTGCCCACCCTGAGGTTGAGGTGGGGTGCCCAGCACCAGGTCCACAGCACCTTTCATGGCTGAAATACGCCATGCTGCAGGTCCCCATCAGTGTGTGATAGGTAGTTCCGTTAGACACACCTAGGATACATCTGTGCCCTGCTGTATGTCTCAGTCATGTCTAGTCCTTATGGGCGATGATGCACCCAGAATAGTGCATATCCTGTGTTGGTGCCATGGTTACCTGCTGTAGGTGAAGGGGGGGGGGTGTATGGACCCATGGGCAGATCATGTACCAACACAAAACCCAACCTCTGGGGCTCAGGGTGGGAAACAGGATCACCCACCAATAGATCCACAGTCTACCTCCCTGCAATGGCAGCAGTAGAGGGGACCATCAACCCCAGTGCTGCTGGGGAACAGACAGAGCGGTACACATCCGTAACGCAATAGCAGACAGATGGCAGGCCTGGAAATGCTCAGCTGCCCCCCACCATTATCTGACATTCTCCAGCAGCAAGCCTCCAGCCACTGCACCCTGCAAGGTGTTCCAGCAAGACACATACTAGCTGCAGACAGTCCGCCAGCTAGTCCATAATGTATGGTCCTGGAGAAGATGCATGTACCCAGAACAGGAATGTCAGCATACACACCAAGCAGATAAGTCAGTGATTGAGCCCCAAAAGGAAACCCATATATATCACATGAGAGAAATACTATATAGCACTATGGGGGAACCTAGCCATGCCATGGTCACTGCTCAGTCAGGGTGAGAGTGACCTCCCAGCAGGACATGCTATGGCCACCCTGTCCGTGCAGGTGGTACCGGGCACTACAATGTCCGAGCCATTGCCCTATGCCCTGTGCAGATGTGGCCAGGCCAGGCCAGGCCACCCTATCCAGGCTATTCCCACAGTACCTTGCTCGTCATTATGCACATTGGCAGGCCAATACTGGCAACAGTGCTAGCAGTGTGGGCTGTGGAGGGTGTTGGCAGCCACCACACACTGGATAGACAGACACACACTCACCACACCTATGCCAGCATTGTGCAACTATAGAGGTGTTGGGCAGCCCAGGCCACCACACCAGTCCTGGGCACAGTGCAGGCATGGCTATGGTATGCAATACTGTAGGAGTCACTCCCCAGGTTGGTAAACACTGTCAGACACAAGACCTGTAGCACACTCCACAGACATCAGAAAGGTTGCTATGATGCAGCTCACTCAGAATATTGTACTTAACCTAGGAATTGCTATCTGCCAGTAATCATAGCAACCTTTTTAAAGATGTGTACCATATTCCCAGGTTTAGGGTGGCATTACTAAGGTATGCAAGTGCTAGTATTGGGAGATGCACGCAGAGCCCAAAGTCCTCCCTCTCCAGGAGGCTTTGGATAATGGGGCCTGTGGGTGCGGGTGTGTCTGCCCCTGTTGGCTGCTGCTTTACGGCAGAGGTTCCCAACTCCAGTCCTGCAGTGCCAAACACTGTTCAGGTTTTCATTCTGTCCCTCATGAATATGCATGAGATACATCTGCATACCATGGGGGTGGCGCATAGAAATGCAGCACAGACATCTTTATCAAAGGCAGCATGGAACCGGAATGGTGTTTGGCCCTCCAGGACTGCATTTGGGAGACTCTGCTCTAGGTAATATGCATGTTTATGGTGTCCGTGCTCTGTAGGGTAAAATGTAGGTGTCTTGGACATGTTTACGTCATCTGCACTAAAGGTGCTGTCTGTATTAGCACGTTGTAGTAGTGGGTAAAATATGGGGACTGGGTTGGCAGGAACCACAGCTGGGACTTGAACCTGTGACTCTCTGCTTCTGAATACACTGGTTTTGTGCACTGCACCACCTTGATGTCACAGAGTCAGTACATTCCTTGGTGATACCATGACTGTTCGTTAGACGGGGGCCCATCTTTTGCAGTACATGGCACCCACCTACACAGGGCTAGGCCACGGTCTGCTCTGGGCAGCTGCCACTGCCCCCTCCACCACCAGTATCCCTCAGCCACCATGCTGACATGCCCTTCTGCTGGTGGTGCGCAGTCTCAGGCCATCCAGTGTGCAGGTAGGCGGCTACCTATGGTGCGGGTTCTGGGGTAGGGGTGCCTGCATAGACGTCCACGCTCCCCCCAGCCCCGCCTGCCAATGTTCCGTGCCCTTGGGGGTAGCTGTTGGGTACTATCCCCTGTGACACTGTGGGAAACACGCTCGTGCCCATGTTGGGCCTTCAGCAGTTGCTGTCTGGCTGCTCTGCTGTTTCAGCATTCGTATGGGCCACCTAGGCATCACCCTAGTCCGCACTGTGGCCCAGCTCCACCACAGCATATGCCGCCTGCGGCCCTCTGTATCCCCTTCTCCGGCATCTGTCCAGTTGCCGTTCCGACATGCCCGCCCTGATGTTGCAGGACATGTGCACGCCATAGGAACCCTGTCCGATTGTGGGGGAAACCCTGAGCAGCGCTATTTCACTGTGGGCTCCTTCACCTTGTATGGGGACAGAGTATAGACCCTTCCACGATTTATATCTTTTCTATGGAGCTTACTCGGGGGGGGGAGGGGTTGATGTTTCTCATTGATACCACTATTGGCCAGCTTGGTTATGGTTTTTTTCCAGTTTGTTGGGGTCATTTTCAGTGTTTCTGTGCCCTTTTGTTCTGTGCACATGTATCACACTTATCATTTTTTTTTTGTTTCCCTGCCTGGGCTGTACATTGCTGACGCTGAAATGGTCTCTCTCCCCTGTAATGTGCATTTAACGGCAGGTTTTCATTCGCGTTGGAATTCAGCTCTTCAGATCAGCGCGTTAGTGTGAAGGGAGCCTCTCCCCGCCCACTCTCGCCCACTGACCCCTTCTCTCCGCCCTCTCTCCACCTTCTGGGTGTTTTACCGCGCCGCGGGGCATTACGATCATTAGCACATCATAACGCGCATTATGTAACTTTAACGATCGTAAGCGCAGCATAACGCGCGTTATGTACGATTACCACAGTTTAGTAAACATACCCCTTACTGTGTGGTAATAGCATATTCTGAATTAAAGGGTGGTAGTTGACACTTACCGTGTGGTAATAGGACATTAAGGGGTGGTAGTAGACACTTATCGTGTGGTAATGACACATGCTGGGGGAAGGTGTCTAGCATGCACCTTAATGCAGAAAAGCCACTGAAACATTGAAAGGGAGGCAAGGAAACCATTGTAGAAGGTATGGATGAAAGCACAATTGGTAGCTGATGGAGTTGACTCACCTGATGCCTGGCAATGTGGCAGTATGTGTGATGTGCCTGTTTGACCACACAATAGGACTATGCTGTTGACTAGGCAAGATAGGCAGCTGCCTAGTGATGGTGGTCAGTATGGGTGTTGGCTGTGTCATGGGTGGGTGGAGTCAGCAGAGGGGATGCAGCAGCGGGGGGCGCTGTGACAGGCATGCAGTCCTAGATGCACCTGAAATCATACACCCACCATACCATAAGCTACATTATAGTGTCTGTGAGGTGTGGACATGTATCCAGGTGTACTGTCAGTGTGTGGCATGCCATAGGCCAGGACAGTGTCTGGGTGGAGGCAGCATGTGCCTTATGTGGACAACAAAGGGATGATTGTCCATGAGTGCACATACTGAGCAGTCACAAGAGAGGTGTGCATGATATGTATAACTGCTGCAAATGAACCCTGAAGACCATGGTGGGGCAGCTTACTGCCAGTAAGCTGCCCCACCATGAATCTCCCTGACAGTCAAATGGTGGATGCAGGGCTGTGCCATGGATCATCCAAGCAGAGAATCTGCATACAGGCCAAAATCATTTGGTGTGTGTGCACCAAACGTAGCAGTGCCATGGGCTACATGAAACACCATTTGTGAGGATGGGACTAGTGTTTGTTTATGTTTATTGTATTTGATAAAAACCGCCTTTCACAAAACCAAAGCGGTGTACAATTAAAATTCAATAAAAGAAGGCCGAGGCCAACGAAAAGGAAAAGAAGTGTACAATGTTCGATAGGACAGCAGAGCAAACAAAGAAACAGAACAAACATAACATAGGGTGGGCCTAGGCAAGAAACAAAAGGTAGGGAAGAGAAGCAATCATACGAAGGGGGAGGGAACATTAAAGGCTAGGGAGAACAAGTGAGTTTTTAACTGTTGTTTGAAGGTGGCATACTGAGGTTCTAGGCGGAGGGAGGGGGGGAGGGCATTCCAGAGGGCAGGAGCAGCAAACAAGAAGGCAGAGGAGCGGGTGGATTGTAGGTGAGCGCGGGAAGGGGAAGGGAGGGTAAGGCGGTTTAGGTGGAAAGAGCGGGGAGTGTGTCTAGGAGAATGGAAGAAGAGGAGATCAGTCAAGTATTGGGGAGTGCTAGTGTGAAAAGCTTTATGAGTCAGGATAAGTAATTTGAAAGTGACCCTAAAAGGGACAGGCAACCAGTGAAGGTGAAAGAGCAGAGGGGTTACATGATCCCGAGGTGAAGAGTGTGTGACCAGGCGTGCGGCAGTGTTCTGAATTCTATTGAGGCGAGCAAGTTGGTATTTCGGGAAACCGAGAAATAAAGAATTCGCAAAGTCCACCCGTGCCTCAGCCTGTGCAACAAGTTGAGCCCATTTGCCGCATGTGGGGCAAGTAATGATGACAGAACAGTGCAGGGGATGGCTATGCAACAAGTGTTAGGTACCTGAATGTATGAGATATATCCTCCTTACGTAAAGCTGGGAGGTCACAATGATGGCAAAGCAGAAAATGCATCCATACCAGTTGACACAGACATCTTCTGCATATACATCACTAACCCTCTACAATTCGCCACGGCAGAGCCACTAAAGCCATGCTCACAGATGTCCATGATGGGGAATGCCATGTTGGGCTACCCAACATCTGGCCATAACGCATAGAAATGTAGAAGAATGATTGTCTGCAGGTCACAGCAGAGCCAAGACTGTGCAAGTGCACCCAGGCACAAAATGAACAAGTGGGTATCAAACCCTGGACATTTGAGCATCGAGACATTGCACCAACCGGTAGGCTGCACCACCACACAGCTCTATATAGATGGGTAGAGCCTGCAGATCTCTGATCAAACTGTTTGCTGTCTGTGCCAGTATAGGAGGCACTGCACATGCAAAACAGCAGTCTGCAGCTGAAGAACAATGGAGAAGGCACTGATACAGCATATCAGCTGAGTAAGACGCAATGGCTGCATGTGCTACATGCACATAACAACAGCAAGCCATGCTGCACAGCAGTTTCAGATGTCAACCCGAGGGTGAGGAGGGGTGCCCAGCACCTGGTCCATTGAACCTGCACTGTTAGAGATGGTCTCTGCTGGCTGTGCTGCAGATCTGCATTACTGCTAGTATATTATGCTTTTCTTCCTGTTTTCTGCATGCTGTAGGTAGCAGTGATAGTAACAGCTTGGCCCTGTGTTCTGCCCATGTTGGACACTAATCTGCTGATAACAGTGCAGGTTAGTGGCCAATGTCAATATGCTGCTGCCATGGACAGCTACTGCAGTAGGGGTATATAGGCTGGTGTGGGGTTACTGTTCTGTCAGGAATTCTGCTGGTGTGGGGCTACTGCCCTGCCAGGTCCCCGGTGAGTAGGCCATGAACCACTGCTGCCCCAACCATTGAGAACTAACAGATGACTACAGTACAGGCAGTATGACTGCTCCTGCTGTCCTTCACTGGGCTGTGTCAGCCAAGTATAAACCAACTGTGGTTGGTCTGATGGTCAGCATGCATTGCATGTTCATAGTGTGACCTCAAGCACTCCGCCTTGTGATACTCATCATTGACACCCAGCTGTTTGCTCAGTGATTGGCATCTCCAGACAGAGAATGCATCCACATCCCATTTGGGTGTTCTATGTGCAAATATTTTTTCAGTCAGCTTGTAATCAGACCCTGCAATCCATTACCAGAAGATGTGGTAAAAGCTGTCAGTGTAGCTGGGTTTGAAAAACTGTGGACTGGTTCCTTGGTAACAGTCCATAAACCGTTGCTACAGAGGACCAAGTTATTGGGGATCCTGTTTGTCTTTTGGGGAAACTGCTTGGTACTTGTGGCCTAGATTGTGCACTATTGGACCCAGGATACTGGGCACAAACTTTGGCATATTTTGTAGTCTTATGTTCCTATGTGCCATATAGACAGCTGCCTGTTCCCCCCTGTGCATCAGCGGCCCCCATTGCATGACCCATCTGCCATCTCCTTTGCTCCCATTTGCACCATCAACATAGTGCCCTTTCATACTTGGGCACTATGCTGTTGCTGCTAATGGAGCACTACTATCACTCACTTGTACTCCCCTGTCTGTGCATCACATTGCAGACATAAAATAGGCTCTCTCTCCTCATAAAACACCCTTTCCGCCTGGTTTTGAATTGTATTAGGGTTCCTGCCATTAAGGTGCCTGTGTTAAGGTAGCAAGCCTTGTTCCCGCCCATTGACCCCCACTCTCCGCCCCGTGCATGCCTTCTCTCCACCCACAGGGTGCTTTATGCTGCTGGTGCCGTTAGCGCAAGCTAAAGTGCCTTTTTGCAGGCGCTAAGTGTGCACATGCACAGTTAGCGCACACTAACAGCACATTTGCTCCTTTTCCACTGTTTAGTAAACATACCTCTTAAAGTTCTAAGAAGGTGATTTGATTCTAGCTTCTGGAGTCCTTCCTACCTAGCACACTAATGACTAATTCACATATTTAGAATATACCAGAGCATGACCAACACTGACATATTAGCTACACAGTATATTTGACTTTCAGAAACAAGGGCCTTTGTTCATAGGATGTTAAATTAACACATATAAGAACATAAGATATGCCATACTGGGTCAGACCAAGGTCCATCAAGCCCAGTATCCTGTTTCCAACAGTGACCAATCTAGGTCACAAGTACCTAGCAGTTTTCCAAAAAGACACACAGGTTCCATAATGCTTGTACTTGGGTAAGCAGTGGATTTCCTGGGTCTCCTTTAATGATGATTTATGGACCTTTCCTCCAGGAACTTGTCCAAACCTTTTTTTAAACCCAGCTACACAAACAGCCTTTACTACATCCAGTAATGAATTCCAGAGTTTGATTATGCGTTGAGTAAAAAAATATTTTCCCTTATTACTTTAAATAGGTTACATTGCAACATCATTGCATGTCCCCTAGCCTTTCTACTTTTTGATGGAGTAAACAATCAGTCTACGTTTACCCGTTCTACTCCATTCATTAATTTATAGACCTCTATCATATCTCCCCTCAGCCGTCTCTTTTCCAAGTTGAAGAGCCCTAACCTTTTAAGCCTTTCCTCAAAGGGGTATCCTTCCATCCCCTTTACCATTTCTGTGGCTCTTGTCTGTACCTTTTCTAATTCTGCTATAGCCTGTTTAAGATATGTTGGCCAGAATTACACACAATATTCAAGGTGCAGTCACACCATGGAATGATACAGAAGCATTATGATATCCTTGGATTTATTCTCCATTCCTTTCCTTATGATTCCTAGCATTCTATTTGCTTTCCCGGCTGCCTCGTGTATAGTCCAGTCCTCCAGAGGAGCAGACATATTCTGAGACCTTTGACAAGGCAACCCCTACACCTCAACATGAGTGATGGCCACATCTGGCTCCTTCTCCCCCTCCCCTCCTCCTATGTGACCACCATCCATGATGATGTGCTGCTGGTGGTACTGTTGCTCTCCATATCTGCAGTGGGAGTGCAGTGCTTTGAGCTGATCTGAGTTAGCTGTTGTTTGGTAACTGGTGGCAGGCTGGCATCTGGCAGTTGATGCAGCTAGGTGTTGCCTAGGGGCTGCAGGCTGTCAGATTGGAGCTGATGGCTGTTAGCCAATGGCTGCAGTATGTCAGCTGGTGGCTGAATATACACTATTGCTCTTCTTAATAATTCTGTAAGGGTGTTTTATAATATGTCTAGACCTTACAACATTCCCTCACTCTGCTACCAGTACCTTACGACTGCATCTTGTGCTTTTCCAGGCTGCAGTCACACCAGTTCAAGACATATTTGTCACAGCCATCCTTCTAAATGGGACGCACTGCAGAGAAGAGCAGAATTTTTTCTAAGTCCCAGCCTTATTCCACGTTTCAGCAGGAATAACGTGGACATTTCCAGGAAACACATGGAGGCACATTCCAACATGTGCATCTAAGCCCCTGTGCACCTGATCAGAATTGGGACGCACAAAGATAGAACCGATTCCAAACCCGCGGGGGCTATATGTGCCCCATGGGATCAGATTTGGGTTCAGGGGCTATACGTGCAGGCCAGAATCCTATTCCAATTGGCCTGCATGTACAGACCTATGCCTGGCTAACTCAGTCAGGCTCCTGAATGGAGCTGCGGTGCCATGGTGTCCCATTGCTATGGCATCGTGGCTCCATTCAGGAGCCATGATCCCTGGCCACCAATCACTCTTTCCTTTCCCCGCAGCCTGACCCCCGATCTGGCCTTCCATGGCCAGGGTCGGGCTGCAAGGAACCCCCTTCACTCCCTCATCTTACCTGCGCTGCCTGGGCCTGCCATCTCCCAATGTCTGGCACCCATGATGTCAGGCCCACATGAACCCTGACAATGGACATCTAAATAAGATGGCAAAGAAATGTACAGCAGCTCTGTTATGCCAAGCACAAGGTCAGTGTGCGAATGAGTCAGGAGATGCAGGAGCAAGGCCAGCATGTGGATTAACAATGATAGAAATGACTGTCATGGCTGTACCAGAGCAGCTGTGACCAGGGGCAGTAGGTGTAACTTGCCACATCACAGCAGATCCCCACATGCAGAATTAAAAAGGAGTAAACGGCTAATGTAAGACATGATGGCAAATCCCACAGTTTGAGCATTTATGGTTGGATGGGTGTGGCAAGTGCAGTTACTGTGAAGTGAGTTGCAATAATGCATGCATAGTGTGCAGCCACATGCAATCCAGGGGTATTTAACAAGCATATGTTGAACCATATAACTAAAAGGGTCTTGACCAGCGATTCTCAACCTGTGGGTCGCGACCCTCATGGGGGTCGCCTCAGGATTTTCCAGGGGTCGCCTGACAAATCCCAGGAATTATTATTTCTTTTCTAATTTATTGTTCTAATTTGATCGCAAAGCCTAAAATGCAAAATACTTTGAATTTAATCAATTTATATATTACTTAGGGGTATGTTTACTAAAGTTTCTTAACGTGCGCGGCACGCATGAGCACGCGCTAAGGTACCTAAGCGCACGCTAATGATGCTTTACGGGGCAAAAATGCACTTTAGTGCGCGCTCATGCGTGCAGCGGCGCACACGAGCGCTGAAGGCGGGGAAAGGCTCCCGGAGGGCGGAGGAAGGCTCCCCAGGGGCGGAGAGAAGGGGTCAATGGGTGGAGAGTGGGAGGGGAGAGGCTCCCCGCACACTAGCGAGGTGAAATTCGAGGCCAAAAATAACACAAGTGAAAACCTCGCATTAGAGCCGATTTAAAGGGAAGAGAAAACATTTCTGTCAGCAATGTACAGCAAAACCAGGGAAACCTACAAAAAGTGATGTGTGATACATGTGCACAGAACAAAAGTACAAATAAACATTGAAAAAGACCACAACAAAATTAAAATAAATCATAATCAAGCTGGGCAATAGTGATAGTAATGGGAAACATCAAAAAGCACTCCCAAGAAAGCCCCAAAAAATAAATATGAATTTTGGAAGGGTCTACGCTCCCTCCCCATACAAGATGAATGATCCCACAGTGAAATAGCACTGATCAGGGTTTCCCTCTCCATTGGACAGGTTACCTATGGCATGCACATGTTCCACAACAGCAGGGCGGGCATGTCGGAATGGGCAACTGGACAGATGCTGGGAAAGGGGATACAGAGGGCTGCAGGCGGCACATGCTGTGGTGCAGCTGGGGCATAGTGCGGACTAGGCAGATGCCTAGGTGGCACTTAGGAATGCTGAAACTGAACAGCAGCCAGACAGCAACTGATGAGGGCCCAACATGGGCACGAGAGTGTTTATCACAGTGTCACAGGGGATAGTATCCAGCAGGTACCCCCAAGGGCACAGAACATTGGCAGGCGGTGTTGGGGGGAAGCGTGGACGCCTATGCAGGCACCCCTACCCCAGAACATGCACCATAGGCAGCCACTTACCTGCACACTGGATGGCTTGAGTCTGCACACCACCAGCACCACCAGCAGAAGGGCATGTCAGCATGGTGGCAGAGGGGTACTGGTGGTGGAGGGGGGCAGTGGCAGCTGCCCAGAGCCGACCATGGCCTAGCCCTGTGTAGGTGGGTGCCATGCACTGCAACAGACAGGCTCCTTCTGACAAACAACCATGGTATCTCCAGGGACTGCATTGTTTCTGTGAGCACAGTGTGGTGCGGTGAACACAGACAGTGTGTTCAGGAGCAGAAGGTCACAGGTTCAAGACCCAGCTGGGGCTACTGCCAATCCAGTCCCCATATTTTACCCGCTACTAAACCGTGATAGTAAGGACAAAACTTTATTGCAGAGAACATACGCATGGTTCAAACGCCTATATTTTACCCTACCGAGCACAGACACCAGAAACATGCGCATTACCTAGAGCAGAGTCCCCCAAATGCAGTCCTGGAGGGCCACAAATCATTCAGGTTTTATGCTGTCTCCAATATAAGGCCATGTCCGCATGGTGGCGGAGGGGTACTGGTGGTGGAGGGGGCAGTGGCAGCTGCCCAGAGCAGACCATGGCCTAGCCTTGTGTAGGTGGGTGCCATGCACTGCAACAGACAGGCCCTGCCAGACAAACAGTCATGGTATCACCAGGGAATGCATTGTCTCTGTGGCAACACGGTGGTGCAGTGCACACAACCAGTGTGTTTGGAGGCAGAAGGTCACAGGTTCAAGTCCCAGCTATGATGCCTGCCAACCCAGTCCCCATGTTTTACCCACAACTGAAACGTGCTACTGCAGACAGAACGTTTATTGCAGATGACGTAAACATGCCCAAAACACCTACATTTTACCCTACAGAGCAAAGACACCATAAACAGGCACATTACCTAGAGCAGAGTCTCCCAAATGCAGTTCTGGAGGGCCAAACACCATTCAGGTTCCATGCTGCCTCTGATAAAGATGCCTGTGCTGCATATCTATGCACCACCCCCATGGTATGCAGATGTATCTCATGCATATTCATGAGGGACAGCATGAAATCCCGAACAGTGTTTGGCACACCAGGACTGGAGTTGGGAACCTCTGCCATAAAGCAGCAGCCAACAGGGGCAGACACACCCACACCCACAGGCTCCATTAGCCAATGCCTCCTGGAGATGCAGGACATTGGGCCCTGCGTGCATCTCCCAATACTAGCACTTGCATACCTTAGCAATGCCACCCTACACCTGGGAATACGGTACACAGCTATCAAACGTTTGCTATGATTACTGGTAGATAGCAATTCCTAAGTTAAGCACAGTTTGCTGATTGAGCTCCATCATAGCAATCTTTCTGATGTCTGTGGAGTGTGCTTCAGGTCTGGTCTCTGACAGTGTTTACCACCCTGAGGAGTGACCCCCAACAGTATTGCGTACCATATCCATGCCTGCACTGTGCCCAGGACTGGTGTGGTGGCCAGGGCTGCTAAACTCCACTATAGTAGCACAATGCTGGCATAGGTGTGGGAGTGTGTGTCTGTCTATCCAGTGTGTGGTGGCTGCAAACACCCTCCACAGCCCACACTGCCAGCACTGTTGCCAGTATTGGCCTGCCAATGTGCATAATGAGGAGCAAGGTACCATGGGTATAGCCTGGACAGGGTGGCCTGGCCAGGCTGCATCTGCACAGGGCATAGGGCACTGGCTGGGACATTGTAGTGCCCGGCCACCACCTTCACAGACAGGATGGCCACAGCATGTCCTGCTGGGAGATCACTCTCACCCTGACTGTGCAGTGACCACAGCATGGCTAGGCACCCCCCTAGTGCTCTTTAGTATTTTTCCCATGTGATATTTATGGGTTTTCTTTTGGGGCCCAGTCACTGACTTATCTGCTTGTTGTGTATGCTGACATCCCAGTTCTGGGTGCACGCATTTCCACCAGGAACATGCACCATGGTCTAGCTAGCAGACTGTCTGCAGCTGGTATGTGTCTTGATGGAGCGCCTTGCAGGGTGCAGTGGCTGAAGGCTTGCTGCAGGAGAATGTCAGATAGTGGTGGGGTGCAGCTTAGCATATCCGGGCCTAATGTCTGTCTGCTATTGTGTTATGGATGTGTGCAGAGCTGCATTGACTGCCCTGTAGGTGGTCTGTTCCCCAGCAGGACTGGGGTTGATGGTCCCCTCTACTGCCACCATTGCAGAGAGGTAGAATGTGGATCTGTTGGTGGGAGACCCTGTTTACCACCCTCAGCCCTGGATGAGGAGGAGGGTGGTGGTACATAATCCTCCTAGGGGTCCATAGGGGCTACACCTGACTGAGACATACAGATATATTCAAGGTGTGTCTGCAGAAACTACCTATCTCACACATTAGCACTGCTGGGGACCTGCAGCATGGCTTATCTCTGCTGTGGACCTTGTGCTGGGCGCCCAACCTCACCCTCAGGGTGAGTGCAGTACCTGCACAATGTGACAGTGTGTAGCTACTCTGTGCCAGTACCACACATGGTCAGTTCCCCCTACCAGGCCGAGGTGCTGTGGGGGTGCATACCCCATCTTGTGATCATCTGTAGACTGCTGATTTGCATGTGCAGTGCATCATGGGTATGGGTGGGTTAACCCTATCCTGGTGACCACAGCAGACTGTTTGTGTAGTGACTTGCAGTCCTTCTGCAGCCAGGCAGGGGTTTACTAGTAGCTGTAGCCCACCGGTTACTTCACTGCCAATGAAGCCAGAGGTCATGGATTCAAACCCACAGTGGGGTTATTTGATGGGGCTGTCCAAAGCATTATCTATTTTTAATGTACATTAGTGCTGCCAGCAAAAACACCCTCAGCGTACTGTACCCATAAGGTGCCTCAGAGGGCGCTTTATAGGGCGCCCTATAGGGCACCTTATGGTTACCGTCCATATAAGGTGCACTATACAGTATCCTATGGAGCGACTGATAGGGTGCCCTATAGGGGACATTATAGGGTGCCGTGGCAGATAGTGCACTTTATAATGTGCCCTATGGAGTGCCTTATAGGGTGCCTTATGCGGCACCTTAGGTTACGGCACATAAGGGTGTGTTTGATGGCAGCAATTAATAAAATACAAATAAAGTGCCTCAGGAAACAACACTTACATGCCAAAGCTGATGCCTCAGCCAGCCTTACATATTAGGCACACTGGGGACTGAACTCATGATCCCTGTATCACCAGTCAGTGCCTTAACCATTGTGCTACACTGCTGTTCCTCCTTGCATGTCAGTGCACCTACTTAAGATTTCCACGCGTTTAAATGCACAGTGCTGCCATCAAAAACAGTGCTATGACCTTGCTGTGCCTCATAGGGCACCCTATATGGCACCCTATAGGCCACCCTTTTAGCAACATTGTAGGGTGCCGTGGCGGACAGTGCACTTTAAAATGTGCCCTCCTGGGTGTCTTATGGGGTGCCTTATGCAGCACCTTATGTTACAGCGCTTTGAGAGAGTGTGTTTGCTAGCAGCAGTATTTAAAATAAAATTAAAAAGCCTCATAATGCAATATTACACATAAATAGTAGTGCCTCAGCCAGCCTTTTCTTAAAACCCCTCATCCTCGAATCCCTACCATCTATACGGTGCCTAAAATTCATAAGTCAATGACGTCCCCCCCTGGGAGACCTATAGTATCTTGTAGGGGATCTATTCTCGAGCCATTATCCAAATTTTGTGATGTGTTTCTGAAAGTTGAAGCTTCATCTGTTCGTTCATTCATTCGTGATTCCACACATTTTATGACCCAACTATCAGACACCGTTTTGCCTGAGTCTGAAATTCTTTTAGTAACACTTGATGTGGCGGCATTATATACCAATATTCATCAAGGGGAGGCCCTTGCATTACTTCGCACCTCCTTTATTACGGCACCCTCGCGCTTACCCAAACATTTTTTGTTGGATCTGATTTCATTAGTTCTGACTAAGAATTATTTTATCTTTGAAGGGGAATTTTTCCAGCAAGTTTATGGTATTGCCATGGGGGCCACAGTGGCCCCCTCAATTGCCACTTTATATTTGGCTCAGATGGAAGAAAATTTTATTTATTTGTCAACATTTTTTGTACACATCCTATTATGGAGGAGGTTCTTGGATGACATATTCTTCATATGGACGGCCAGCATGGAAAAGTTGTCTGAATTTCTTTTGTGGTTGTTGTTGTTGTTAAGTGCCGTCGAGTCGGAGTCGACTCATGGCGACCCTCTGGATAGCTATCCTAAATTGTGTTCGGTCTTCAGTCAGGCGGCTCATTGTTGACAGACTGGTACCCGTAGCTGCTGTTATTATAGCGATCCATCTCATTGCTGGCCTTCCTCTTTTGCGTTGACCTTCTATCTTGCCAAGCATGATGTCTTTCTCTAATGATCTCTCTCTTCTCATGATGTGTCCAAAGTATGAAAGTCGAAGTCTTGTCATCTGAGCTTCTAAAGAAAGCTTAGGTTTGATCTCCTCTAGTACCGACTGGTTTGTTCTTCGGGCAGTCCATGGTATACACAATATTCGCCGCCAGCACCATAATTCAAAGGCATCAATTTTCTTCCTGTCTGTCTTTTTCACTGTCCAGCTTTCACATCCATATGATGTTATTGAAAATACCATGGCTTGAACAAGTCGAATCTTTGTATGGAGAGAGACATCTCTGCTTTTGAGAATCTTATGTAGGTCTTTCATAGCCATTCTGCCAAGAGCAATGCGTCGTCTGATTTCTTGACTGCTTGTTGCTTCTTTATTGATAGTTGATCCAAGTAGGTTAAAGTTGTTTGTGGTTAAACGATCAAAAACCGAACATTCAATTTACTGCACACAACGATCCACAGCAGATAGAATTTTTGGACATGTTGATTTATCGTGAGGGTACTTCCTTGCATACCACTTTGTTCCGTAAACCTGTTCAAAGGAACAGTTTACTGAACTACAATAGCTTCCACCCTGCTGCAATGAAGAAAGGACTCCCATATGGCCAATTTTTGAGGATACGTAGATTGTGTTCTACTGAGAGAGAATTTCACTTCCATGCTCAGGAGTTGAAAAAACGATTGCTTGTGCGGGGATATCCTCCTTCAGTGATCGAACGAGCATACAAGCGTGCTCATTTCACCCATCGTGATTGGTTATTTGATTCATCATCTCAGGTGTCTGATTCAGATAAAAAAATAGTGGGTATTTTTCCCTATATGGTTTGCAGCAATACAGTGGTGGGCATTCTTCGACAACATTGGCCTGTTCTATCGGTACATCCCAGTTTAGCCCACTCGTTTATGCCAGCTTTTAAAAAAGCTTCCAATTTTCGGGATATTTTAGTCCATTCTACCACTACATTGGACAAACCATCGGCCCCGAACACTTCTTGCGGCCATTTTCCATGTCACCAATGCAAATTTTGCATTAATACTATACCAGGAACATCGTGGGATCATCCCCTGATAGGGCGTATTTATAAACGTCGCTGGTCCACCACATGCACTTCGTCACATGTGGTTTATCTAATTTTATGTGAGTGCCCTTTACTATATGTAGGTCGCACCATAAGACCTACTAAGACAAGGATCGGCGAACATGCATCTCGGCTACAACAAAACATCCGTTCTGCACCTATAGTGGAGCATTGCCTTGCACAGGGTCATACGTTTGATAAACTAAGGTGGACGGTCATTGATTACATTCCGGATGACCCCAGGGGGGGTGACAGAACTGCACGTTTACAGCGATGTGAACAACGCTGGATTTATGATCTACAAAGTGTACAACCGAATGGCTTAAACAAGGAAATTGAATGGTTAAGTGTTCTTTAAACTGAGCCCTTGTATTGTGGGGTTCCCTGTGATGGTGGGATCTCCCTCTTTCTCGGGCTGTTCTCTAGCATTCACGTCACTGGGCTTTGCAGGTTTAGTTTATTGATCGGACTTCATCCATTGGTTGAGGGGTTAAACAGGTGTTCCCCTCTTCACATTAAGTTCCCTGATTGACGAGATAGCTGACCAATGAAGATTTGGTTAATCCTCGGCAGTGATTGGCTATCCGGCAAAAAACGGCGTTTTTTAATGCTGACGAGTAACGTCTTTTTTTGAGTGAGAAATTGGAGAAGAATTATATCGATGTGACCGACAAGAAGAGCACTTGATACAGGGATGAGTGGTTCCCGAAACGTGCACGTCGTGATCTTGGAGTGGTGGACACTTTATATAACAGCAACGTTTCTTCTCTTTGGCGTTTTAAGATAAGTTTATGATATATAAAAAATTTATTTGCTACAGAACATTATTTGTTCGATTAAAATGGACCCCAATTGGCGGGTGTGGTTTTGAAGACTATCTAAACCTCCCTCATTGTGGTCCGACAAAAAGTATCTGTAATTCACATGATGGGGATTTTTCTCAGGGATTTTTGCATTGATTGATTTATTCATCCCTGATAGCGGGATTTGTTTGATATGAAGCCTTATTCATTGGGCACAGTGGGGGATTGAACCAAACAAACACCATGCAAGGAGATTCAAAGCATTTAACAAGGAAGACTTCCTAAAAAAAACCCTGCCTAACTTACACACAAACTCCAACAACCTTGATGTCCTGATCCACAACTGGAATACCACAATCTCCTCAGCAGCCAGCACAACTAGAAACAGCACCAATACCAGACCCATCTCCTCAAAAGCCCGATGGTTCACCCCCAGCATCCGCAAACTGAAAACCAGACTTAGAAGAACCGAAAGGAAATGGAGAAAAACTAAAAGCGACAGAGACAAAGCAAAATACCTCTAGGAACTCAATGCATACCACTCAGAAACTGACAATGCCAAAAGAACCTACCACACCAAAATCATCGCAACAGCCATAAACAAACCTCGAGAGCTCTTCCAAATTGTCAAAAAATCTAACAAAAGCACCCAGTAACTCCGACCAGCTGCCAGATATCCCCCCTGACCTCCTAGCCCGACAATACAAACAGCTTCAGCAACCACAAAGCCCACATCACTACGCTGAAACAACAACCAAGACAAATTCATACCCCACCCTGAACAGAGACTGGAATATATTCGACACAACCTCAAAAGAAGAAATATCTTCCACCATCTCCTGCTTGAACACCACCACCTCCCCGCTTGATCCTTGCCCTGCCGACTGGATAAAGAAAACCAAAGAAGACCTCAGTGCACCACTAACCCACATCGTAAATGAATCCTTTAAACAAGGACACATGCCAGACGCCCTCAAGACCACAATCATCCGACCAACCCTAAAAAAGCACAATCTAGATCCCCTGGACCCCACCTCCTACAGGCCAGTAGCAAGCCTCCCGCACACCACAAAGATAATCGAGAAGATAGTCCAACGTCAGCTTCAAGAACACCTAGACGTTAACAACATACTGGACCCACAGCAACACGGACTCCGATCATTACATGGGGTCGAGACCCTAATGACCATGCTGATGAACACCCTCATCATAGGAACCCAAGAGAAACACTCCGGATACATCCTAATTTTTCTGGATATATCAGCGGCATTCGACACCATCTCCCATAACACCCTTATCCACAGACTCCAAACAATTGGGATCAAAGATACTGTACTCCAATTGTTCAAGTCCTATCTAACCAACCGACAGCAACTGATCCGCACCAAAACCTCCACCTCACCCCCCTTCCAGCAACATCAAGGAGTACCTCAAGGATCCACACTATCAGCCATGCTTTTCAACATCTACCTCCGTCCACTCTGCTCAGTCATACGCACTCACAATGTCAACTTCCACATATACGCCGACGACATAATGCTCTACGCCCCAATTACAACCATGGACCCAACAAACAACCAGCTAACAACCTGCTTCACCGACGTATCCAACTGGCTACAAGAGAACAACTTATCCATCAACATAAAGAAGACCGAAGCTCTTATAGTGACAAAAGACCCAGACTTCAAACCACCCACTCACTTCACCATGGGAACCACGCAAATTCAAATACAACCACACATAAGATATCTCGGCATTATCATTGACCAAGCCCTAACCCTTAAGCAACAAATCAACAAGACCACGAGAACTGTATTCCACAAGGCAAAAACGGTACAACGCCTCCAACCCCTCCTTGAACCGCAAGACTTCAGGACAGTAATGCAAGCTCTAACACTCCCTCATCTGGACTACTGCAACATAATCTACCGTGGCCTACCTGCCACACAGACCAATCCCCTCCGAACTGCCCTAAACACCACGGCGAGAATAATTCACAATGCAAAGAAACGAGACCACATCACCCCAATTCTGAGAGACCTTCATATTCTCCCCATCGAAGCAAGAATCAAGTACAAAACTCTTCTACTCACCCACAAAACCATCCACCAAAGACAAGGCACCCCACTCCGCGCCCTACTGCCTCGCTCAACCCACAGCAGAACAACCAGACAATCCTCCAACAGCTCCGTTGCCATCCCCCACAAAAGAACCAAAGCAACACAACAGACCTGCAACAGAGCCTTTGAACTCTATGCCCCATCCCTCTGGAACTCTCTACCAAACCACATCAGGATCAACGGTGATCTCCCATCATTCAAAAAGCAGCTAAAAACCATCCTATTCCAAGAACATCTCTGAATAGGAACCTCCCTATTTCTCTCCAAGAACTCCAAACCAGTAATTATGCTATCTTGTCAGTCTCTATGTTCATCCCAAAATCATCAATGTTGAGCCAAAGGTGATGGCCCCCCCCCCATTTGATTCCCCCCCCCAGGATATATGTCCCACCGCTTTGACTCGGTGAAAAGCAGGATATAAATATAGTTAAATAAATAAATAAATGACCCCTGCACCATCTGTCAGTGTCTTCACCATTGTACTGCAGCCCTGCTCCTCTGTTTGCACATCAGCGCGCCTGCTTATGCTTCCCGCGCGCGTTACTCGTGCGCTAATGTGCGCGGTGCACAAGAGCGCGCGGCGCACAAGAGCGCACACGCTAATCCCGTTTTGCTATTTTTGACCGGACCGCCCACTCCTTATATGGCATCCTGCAGACTAATGCGGCACGCACATTAAGAAACTTTAGTAAACATACCCCTTAGGCTATCCTTAGTTACTTTTACCTGTTCACCAGAAACAATGCACCTCGAGACGTTATTTAGATCACTTCCGGTTTTGTAATGGTGGACATGGGTCCTACTAAAGTTAAATTTTCTATGTAATATTATATAACACCAGCGACTCCATTGAAAATGAATGACAGAGAGAAGAATACCAAGAAAATAAAATATTGCGATGACTTTTTAAGGTATGGTTTCACCTCCATATTTTCAGCAGGGATTGAGAGACCATAATGCGTTATTTGTAACGAAGTTCTATCAGCGGAATCCATGAAGACAAACAAACTGAAACGGCATTTTGGCAGTAAGCATCCCACCTTTGTAGGCAAGGATATATGGTATTTTCAGAAGAAAGCTGATGGAATCAAGAAAAGCAGACTTGATATTGGCGGAAAGTTCCACCAGCAAAACATAGCCACTATTGAAGCTTCATATATGGTGACTCTCAGAATCGCCAAAGCCAAGAAAGCTCACACCATTGCTGAGGAATTGCCATTACCAGCAACAAAAGATATTGTTCAAGTCATGCTTGGAGATGAATTTGTACCGAAATTGAGTCCAATTTCCTTGTCTAACGACACCGTCGGTAGATGAATAGCAGATATGTTTGCTGATATCCTTGACCAAGTAATCCAGGAAATGAAATCCACTCCACTTCGATTATTTAGCATCCAGCTTGATGAATCCACAAATGTTTCAAACTATTCTCAGTTACTGGTTTAAGTGAGATATATTAATGATGGCGAGTTTAAAGATGAGTTCCTTTTTTGCAAGCCGCTTGAAACGACAACAACTGTTCGTCATGTGTTTGAAATATTTTGTTCATTCCTGCAAAAACACAATATCCCCATTGACAAGGTTTGTGGTGTTTGCACAGACGGAGCTCCAGCTATGCTAGGATGTCGGTCGGGATTTCAACGTTTGGTGTTCAATGAGTCGCCGAAGCCATCGGAACTCACTGTATGATTCATAGACAAGTTTTAGCAATGAAGATGCTGCCACAAGAGCTGCAAGAAGTTATGATAAATGTAGTAAGTGCCGTTAATTTTGTAAAAGCGAGGGCTTTAAACAGTCGACTGTTTATGAAACTTTGTAATGATTTGGATGCATCCAATAATGTTCTTTTACTACACACTGAGGTGAGAGGATTATCAAAAGGAAAGGTTTTAAAGTGCGTCTTTGATCTTCATGATGAACTAAAAACGTTTTTTAAGCAAAAAGCAAAACCACAATTTGAAGCACTTTTCAGTGACAAAAAGCAGCTGCTGAAAATTGTTTACTTGGTTGACATATTTGCAATATTGAACAAATTAAATTTATCACTGCAAGGACCAGACGCAACGTGCCTAGATTTGTCCAAAAAGATCCAAGTGTTTCAAATGAAACTTCAGCTTTGGCAGAAAAAGTTAGCTGAAAATGCTCAACTTATCCGCTTTCTTTGAAGAAAACGAGATTGAACTTGACACAAGAAATGGAATTATAATTTCTGTCAAACAGCACTTAGAAATGCTGGAAGAAGAAATTTCAGCGTATTTTCCAAATTTACCTTGCACACCATTTGCACTTGCCAGAAGTCCATTCACAGTTAAAGTTGAGGATGTTCCTGAGATTGCACAAGAAGAGTTCATTGAACTCATTACCAGCGATGCAGCGAAAAATGATTTTTCTTCAATGTCAGTAATTAAATTCTGGATCAAGTATTTTCAATTGTATCCTGGACTGTCTGAGATTGTGTTGCGTCTACTTCTTCCGTTTCCAGCAACATATCTGTGTGAAACTGGCTTCTCAAGCTTGTTGCTTATCAAGAGTAAATACTGAAATAGACTTGCTGCAGAAGATGATCTTTGTTGTGCTCTCACAAAGACTGAGCCGAGAATTTCACACCTGGCAAGAAGGAAGCAAGCACAACCTTCGCACTGTTAGCATAGGCCTACTTTTTAGGTTTGAAAACGCTAACATTTTTGCCGTTCATCAGTCTTTTTGAATAAAGCATACTAAAACCGTTGACTACAAAATCTTAATAATTTCAAAATCAAATATTGTTATTTGTTATTGTGATTAATTATTGTGGTTTAAATAAGTAAATTTTATAAATAAAAACATATTGCAAAGGCCTATAATATATTAATAATATAACAAATGATTACAGTGACAATGCGTTAATGGTAAAGGAAGGGAGACGCATTTGATTTTATCATTGGGGGTCGTCACAAGTTGACCAATGGTAAAAGGGGTCATGGTACAAAAAAGGTTGAGAACCGCTAGTCTAGACAGTATGCGGTGGGGGGTGGAGTGACCCGTGGAGTGTGAGGTGCAGCTATCCAGTGTGCATGCATGTAATGGTCTAGCAGTACAAACAGTTCCACAATGTGCTGCTGGGCTCCCACTCTTCAAATGTACATAACATGCACAGACCCAGTACAAATGGCTACCCATGCTGGTGCCCACTGCACCTGCAGTGGGAGTGGCAGCCTTGTGGCAGGGAGTAAACAGGATGGATGGACAAAGACACAGTTGATGGTGTCTTGCTCACCGTCATAGGCAGAGTAGGGGCACACAGCAGTTTGGCTAGTTCCTCACGAACACAGTCTTCTGAAAATCGTTCGAGATCCCCGTTGCTTTTGGTTCCTATTTGTTGGTGTTTTCTGAGATCCTGCTCCTGGCCCTTCATCTGTGAAAACAGAACAGAAATATTTGTTAAGCAATTCTGCTTTATCCTCATCAGTTTCTGTATTTTCCTCCTTTGCACCCTTGAGTCTAACAATACCACTTTGCCCCTCCTCGTCTCACTAACATATCTGAAAAAACACCTTATTCCTGCATTTTATTGCACTGGCTATTTCTTCTTCTTTTTGTACCTTTGCTTTCCTGTCTACTTTGCTAGCTTCTCTAAGTTTTTCCAAATATGGATGCCTGTCTTCCTCTCTCTGTGATTTCTCGTATTTCATACGAGATCACACCTTTCCCCTTAACTGGTTTAAGGGCCTATAAATCTGAGATTATGCTTGTGATGGGTGGGTGGGAACTAAATTCTCACTGAAAGTTGGCTTGTTATGCTATGCCCTAAGTGACTTAACAAAGAATTTTAAAATAGACTCATATTTTAGAAGCTTAAACACAAAGAATTCCCTTTTTCCCCAAGATGATGAGAATTTTCCAGTAGGTAAATACAAGTGCAGATTCCTTCCAAATAGTAGCAGCTCCTCTCTCAGCAGTCCTTCAAGCCTAAAAATGGGAGGAGAGCTTATTTTTCTGTAACCTTTCATCCAATTTAGCCCTTTTTAAAAGTATTTATTTATTAGTATTTCCTGAACCACTTTTCAAAATTTATCAAAGCGGTTTGCAAACTAACTTTAGAATTTAAAAGAGATCATAAGTAAAGTGGTATTTAAAAGAAATTAAAAATACAAAATATACCAAAAATAAAAATTGGTATGTTGAGAATGGGTAGGTCAGGAGGATGATGGACTGAGATAAGAATACAAATAAGAGGGAGTACCAGTGTAGAAAGCTTTATGGGAGATAAGCAAAAGTTTGAATTTTATATGTGTTGATGTGTCTTTTCAGCATTTTTTTACCGTATGGAGTTATTTTGCCCCAGAAAGATGGAAAGACATTTCTTGACTATTTTTGTATACTTCTTTCCAATTTCTGTTGGGGCAAAAAGAATAAAAATATAGCAGACTGGTGAGGAAAGACTTCCTGTGACTAAGGGGGATGTTTACTAAAAACCGGAAATGTGTGCGCCGCAAAAGAGCTCACGGAAACGCGGCACTGAAACGCTAATAAACGCATTTAAACGCCCCGCACACGTGCGTGTCATCCCCGCAAAGGTGCGCGGCACACTAACGGGCCCCGTACAGGTGCGGGCCCGCAAATGTCCGATTGAGGCGTGGAACGGCTAAAGGAGGGCGGAGGAAGGCTCCGGAGGGGCAGAGGGACGGGGTCAATGGGTGGAGAGTGGGAGGGGAGAGGCTCCCCGCACAGTATCGGGCCCGAATTTGCATGTAAAAACTACCGCGAGGGAAACACTCGCGGTAGAAAGCATTTAAAGGGAAGAGAAACCATTTCCGTCAGCAATGTACAGGAAAACCGGGGAAACCAGCAAAACGTGAGCAGTGTGATACATGTGCACAGCACAAAAGTGCAAATAAAAATAGAAAATGACTACAACAGAACTATTAAAAATAGTAATTCAGCTGGGGAACAGTTATAGTGATGGGCAAATACAGAAAACACACCCAGCAAAGCTCCAGAAAAAAGAAATGAATTTTGGAAGGGTTTACGGAGCAGAGACTCTTCCAAAAAACATTTCCTTTTGTGGAGCTTTCCTGGGAGTGTTTGCTATGGTTGCCCATTAATATCACTGTTGCCCAGCGTGGTGATATTTTGTCCCCCATTTCCCGTGGTCATTTCCGGGGTTTATGTGCACGTTTGTCACCAGACAGGGTGCATATGCCCACAGTAAATTTGCGTAGAGCAGGGTTTGTGACTCCATCCTGCCAGGCTTACTACCTCCAGGGGCTGCACTATCTATGCGGCCATAGTGTGGTGCAGCAGACAGAGTCAGTACCTCTAGGACCAGAGAGTCAGAGGTTCAAAGCCCAGCTGGGGCACTTACCAGCCCAGTCCCTATATTTTACCCACCACTAAACACAGATAGCACAGACACCCCTGTATTGCAGGGGACATAAGCATGGGGAAAACACCCATATTTTACCCAACAACGCACACACACCACAACAATGGGCATTACCCACAGCCAAGTACCCCAAATGCAGTCCCGTACTGCCACATTCCAATCAGGTCACCTGCTTTTTATGGGAGAAGCTCATGCCAGCATGTTGGCGGATGAGTACATGTGGTGCAGGGGGCAGTGGCTGCTAGCGACAGAAGACAGAGGCCTAGCCATGTGCAGGCTGGCACAGTCCACAGCAACAGACAGGCCCTGCCGGATCCACAGTCATGGACTATCCAGGGAATTCAGCCAAGCTGTGGCTACATGGTGGTGCAGTGCACACAGACAGTGCATGCAAGAACAGAAAGTCACAGGTTCAAAGACCAGCTGGGGCTACCGGCTATCCTGCCCACATATTTTCCCCACAAATAAACAGTGACAGTAAGGACACACCTTTGGTGACAAGGACATATGCAATGGTAATACATCTATCTTTTACCCCACTGAGCACAGACACCATGAACAGGGGCAGAACCTACAGCAGAATCCCCCAAATGCAGTCCTGGTGGGCCACACACCAGTCAGGTTCCATGCTGCCACTCATACAAATGCCTGTGCTGTATATCTATGCACCACCCACACGGCATGTAGATGTAGCTCATGCATATTCATGAGGGACAGCAGGAAGACCCGAACAGTGTGATGCAAAACTGGGCTGGAGTGGGAAGCGCTGCCGTAAAGCAGCAGCCAACAGGGGCAGACACACCCACACCCACACCCACAGGCCCCATTGGCCAATGTTTCCTGTAGAGGCAGAACATTGGACCCTGCGTGCATCTCCCAATATCAGCACCTGCATACCTTAGCAATGTCACCCTACACCTGAGGTACACAGCTCTGAAATGTTTGCTAAGAGTACAGGCTGATAGATATCCCTACGTTACGCACATACTGCTAGTTGACCCCATCCGAACAATCTGTTTGGTGTCTGCGGTGCGTGCTCCAGGCCTGGCCTCTGACGGTGTTCACCACCCTGGGGAGTGACCCCCAGCAGTACTGCGTACCATATCCATGCCTGTGCCGTGCCCAGGACCGATGTGGTGGCCAAGGCTAATCACCCCCTCAATAGTAGCACAATGCTGGCATAGGTGTGGGAGTGTGTGTCTGTCTATACCAGGGGTGGGCAAACCTGGTCCTGGAGGGCCGCAGACCAGTCAGGTTTTCGGGATATCTCTAATGAATATGCATGAGATATATATGCATTAGAGATATCCTGCCAACCTGACTGGTTTGTGGCCCTCCAGGGCTGGATCTGGAGACCCCTGCCTTACACCTCTGTCATTTAAGATTGTGAGTGGACAAGGTGCAGATGTCCAAGACATGAAAAAGGTTAGATAGAATTTGTCACAGTCCTCCTCATTTCTCACCACCACCAAAAAATTGTCTATTAGACAACATTTTGGTGGTGGTGAGAATCGAGGAGAAATGTGACACATTCTATATACCCTTTTGATGTCTAGGACATCTGTACCTTGCCCACTCACGATCTTAAATGACAGAGGTGTAAGGCAGGGGTCTCCAAATCCAGCCCTGGAGGGCCACAAACCAGTCAGGTTGGCAGGATATCTCTAATGCATATATATCTCATGCATGTTCATTAGGGATATCCCGAAAACCTGACTGGTCTGCGGCCCTCCAGGACCGGAGGTGCCCACCCCTGGTCTATACAGTGTGTGTTGGCTGCAAACACCTTCCCCAACCCACACTGCCAGCACTACTGCCAGTATTGGCCTGCCAATGTGCATAATGAGCAGCAATGTACCATGGGTATAGGTCAGACATGGTGGGCTGGCCAGGATGCATCTGCACAGGGCATAGGGCACTGGCTGTGACATTGTAGTGCCAGGCCACCACCTACACAGACAGGGTGACCTCTGTATGTGCTGCTGGGGGAGCACTCTCACCCTGAGTGTGCAGTGATGACAGCATGGCTAGGCACCCCCATAGTGCTGTATTGTGTTTTACTCTTGTGATATATATGGGTTTCCTGTTGGGGCCTCCTCACAGAACTCTCTGCTTGTGTGTGCTGCCACCCTAGTTTTGGGTGCATGCATTTCCATCAGGGCTAACCAGCAGACTGTTCACAGCTGGTATGTGTCTTGATGGAGTGGCTTGCAGGATGCAGTGGCTGATGGCTTGTTGCAGGTGAATATCAGATAGTGCTGGGGTGCATCTTTGGATATCCAGGCCTAAAGTCTGCCTGATATTGTGTTATGGATGTGTGTGGAGCTGCTTGGACTGCCCTGTATGGTGTCTGTTCCCCAGCAGGACTGGGGTTTGATGGTCCACTTTGCTGCCATGGTGGGGTGGGGTGGGGGGGTGAGGGTTTCCACTAACTGAGACAGACAGAGATATCCAACATGTTTCTGCAGCACCTTCCTATCTCACAGGTTAGTACTGTTTTGGAGCTCTGTCATGGCCTCATCCAGCCATGGCTGGTGTTGTGGACCTGGTCCTGGCCGCCATATCACACCCTCAGGGTGAGCACAGTACCCGCACAATGTGACGGTGTGTAGCTACTCTTTGCTGGTAGTCCACCCGCTCAGGACCCCCTACCAGGCCGAGGTGCTGTGTGGGTGCACATGGACAATTCCCCCTACCAGGCTGGGTAGCTGTTGGGGTGCATTCCCCATCTTGTGTGCATCTGTGGACAGCTGATTTGCATGTGCAGTGCATCATGGGTACGGGTGGCCTAACCCTATCCTGTCTACAACAGCAGACTGTCTGTGGGGTGACGTGCAGGCTCTCTGCAGCCAGCCAGGGGCTTGCTGTCAGCTATAGAGCCGTAGCCCAATGGTTACATCACTCCCTGTACAGCCAGCGGTCATGGGTTCGAACCCACAGTGGGGCCCTTTGATAGGGCTGTCCACAGCTTTATTTTTATTTACTGTACATATGTCTATGCCGGCAAAACCACACACAGCTTACTATACCCATTAGGTGCCTCTGAGGGTGCTTTATAGGGCGCCCTATAGGCCATCTTATGGTTGCCATCCATATAGGGTGCACTATACATTATCCTGTGTCGCAACATACATGGTGCCCTATAGGGGACATTCTAGGGTGCCTTGGCGGACAGTGCACTGTAACATGTGCCTTACGGGCATCCGTATGTTAACACACTGTGAGAGCGGGTTTACTAGTGGTGGGAAATAAAATATAAATGGAAGGCCTCCTACAGCACTCCTCACCATGATACATACTGCCCCAGCCAGCCTTGTTCACTGGGCACTGTGAGAGGTTGAACCCCTGGCCCCTGCACCATTGGTCAGTATCCTAACCATTGTGCTGTGGCTCTGTTCCTGTGTTTGTGCATCCGCACGCAGCCTTGTAGCCATCAGCGCGCCATCTTGTGGCACACTAAATTAACAGCGCGCCGCCTTATGCCGCACAACATGGATATGCCCCTAAAATAATGCCTCAGCCAGCTGTCTTCAATGGGCACTGTGGGGAATTGAACCCATGATCCCTGCACGAGTGGTCAGTGTCTTAACCATTGTGCTATGGCTCTGTTACTGTTATTTGCTCATCAGCGCGCCACTTCTCCCTCCCACTATTGGACTGCCCCCTCACACATCAGCGCGCCGCCTTCTGCCCACCGGCTCGCCGCCTTCTGTTGCCCACATTTATCAGCGCACCGCCTTCTGCCACCCAAATTTACCAATGCGCCGCCATCTGCCACCCACACTAAACAGTGCGCCGCCTCATGCCGTAATAAAAATAACAGTGCGCCGCCTTCTGCCGCCCAAAATTAATATGCCTCCTAAGCACTTTTGCCCATAAATGTTGGTGCCTCAGCTGGTCTTTTTTGTTGAGCGCAATGGGGGTTTGAACCCCTGGCCCCTACACCATTGGTCGGTGTCTTCACCGTTGTACTACAGCTCTGTTGTTTGGTTTTGCAGCAGCGCCCCACTTAGCCTTCCCACGCGCTAATGTGGGCCCCGCACATTAGCGCGACGCACACACGTACGGTCCGGTTTTTTGCTTTTTTCTGCCTGGCCCGCCCACTCCTTATATGGCACCAGCACACTAACGGGGACCCGCACAGCAACGGAGTTTAGTAAACATACCCCTAAATCTATGTTGACATTGTCCTATTAAATCATGGCTATGTATTCAGTAATTTTATTCTTAATTCTAGTTTCTACCCTTTTTCCCAGCACTGACATCAGACTTACCTGTCTGGATAAGTATCATATCTGGAGATATTCAGGGTGAGGCATATTTTTACATGGTGGCTAAATAAATTTTCAGAGTGGCACAGAGGCCATCAAGCTTTGTCTGGTGGGGATTTCTACTTGCTTTTTGTACACCTGAATAAACATTTCTTCATCAATGCCAGGATTATTCCTTTATTGTACACATGGTAAATCTAAAAGACATCCTGTTACTGATGTACATACAGAATAACTTTATGTTACAAACAAAACCTAAAATAAATCCTGAATCTCTGTTCAATTTCAGAGCAAACAGAAATCAAGAATCAAATATAAACAGATGGAAATCTAAAAGAACATATATAAACAATAGGGCACCTGGTAATTTAAATCTATAAACAAATACAAACAAAGAAATTCCGTCTGTTCTCAAAAACATTGAAGAAAATGTTCTCTCCTGATTTCGTTGGATTCTATTTTTAACCTCTGGAAATAGGCCCTTTTTGTTCCATTCAAAATCATAACATTTTTATTATTAAAATCCTATTCTCATGTTTGCTAATTGGGCTTCCAGCTTTATGGTTTATTTTATGGATTTAGTGGCAGTTACAGAATCATGGTTCACAGAAAACCATGATTGGGCTGTAACTATACCTGGCTATACTTTATTCAGAAAGGACAGGGTAGGAAGTAGGGGAGGAGGAGTGGCACTATATGTAAAAACTACTATTAAAGCTTTGGAATTACAGAGCTTAAAAGGGAGAGGGGAGGCATTGTGGGTTAAACTAGAAAGAGGGAAAGAGAAATCTATTTACATTGGTGTGATATACAGACCTCCCTCACAAGAGGAAGAGGTGGACAGAGAGTTAATTGAAGACATGCGCAGCATTGCTAGGAAAGGGGAAGTGCTACTGATAGGAGATTTCAATATGCCAGATGTTGATTGGCACATTCCTGCTGCAGTATCATCTAGAAGTAAGGAGATCCTGGATTCTTTAGGAAGACTAAGGGGTATGTTTACTAAACTGCGCCCTTGTGCGGGGTGCACTTGAGCGCTCTAAAATGATGCATTTAAGTGCTCTTAAGTGCCCCGCACGCGTGCGCATCACATTAATGGGCCCCGCACACGTGCGAAGAAAACGCGCACGTTTGCGGTGCGCTGATGTGCGATAGAGGCGGGGAAAGGCTAACGGAGGGCGGAGGAAGGCCCCCGAGGGGCAGTGAGACGGGGTCAATGGGTGGAGAGTGGGAGGGGAGAGGCTCCCCGCACAGGAGCGGGGCCGAAGTTACATGTAAAAACTACCGCGAGTGAAACACTCGCGGTAGAGCGCATTTAAAGGGAAGAGAAACCATTTCCGTCAGCAATGTACAGCAAAAGCGGGGAAACCTAAACAACGTGAGCAGTGTGATACATGTGCACAGAAGTAAATCGCAAATATAAATTGAAAATGACCACAACAAATTCCAAATAAATTATAATCCAGCTGGGAAACAGTGCTATTAATGGGCAACAATAACAAACACTCCCAGGAAAGCCCCAAAAAATAGAAATGATTTTTGGAAGGGTCTACGCTCCGTAGACTCTTTCAAAAGCACTGCAATGTAATGGAGCTTTCCTGGGAGTGTATTTCAGGTTGCCCATTGATATCACTGTTGCGCAGCTTGTTATATCTTTCTCCCCTTTTTTGAAGGGCATATTTGAGTTTTTTGTGCACCCTTGTCCCCATACAAGGTAAACGAGCCCACAGTAAAATTGTGCAGAGCCGGGTGTCTGACTCTTGCGGCCAGGTTTCCTATCTCCAGAGACTGCACTGTCTCTGTGACCACAGTGTGGTGCAGCAGACACAGCCAGTACCTGTAGGACCAGAGAGGCACAGGTTCAAATCCCAGCTGGGGCTCTTGCCAACCCAGTCCCCATAGTTTTACCCACCACCAAACAGTGAGAGTACAGACACACTTTTATTGCAGAGAACATAAGCATGGTCCCAACACTTATATTTTTCCCTACACCACACACAAACCATAACAATGGGCATTACCTACAGCCGAGTCCCCCAAACTCAGTCCTGGAGTGCAACAACTCACTCAGGTCATATGTTTCTCCCAGATAGGGACATGTCTGCATGTTGGCAGAAGGGTACAGGTGGTGGAGGGGGCGTTGGCTGCAAACCACAGCAGACAGTGGCCTAGGCCTGTGCAGGCTGGCACCGTCCACCACAACAGACAGGCTCTGTTGGATGTACAGTCATGGACTCCCCAGGGAACACAGCATATCTGTGGCAACACAGTGGTGCAGTGCACACAGACAGTGTGTATAGGAACAGGTTCAAATCCCAGCTGGGGCTACTGCCAATCCAGTCCACATATTTTTCCCACAACTAAAGCGTGATAGTAAGGACAAAACTGTATAGCTAAGAACATATGCATTGGTCATACGCCTATATTTTAACACACCAATCACAGACACCATAAACAGGCGCATTACCTAGAGCAGAGTCTCCCAAATGCAGTCCTGGAGGGCCCCACATCATTCAGGTTCCATGCGGCCTCTAATAATGATGCCTGTGCTGCATAGGGACAGCATGAAAACCCAAACAGTGTTTGGAACACCAGGACTGGAGTTGGGAAACCCTGCCGTAGAGCAGCAGCCAACAGGGCCAGACATACCCACACACACACCCACAGGCCCCATTGGCCAATGCCTCCTGGAGAGGCAGGACATTGGGCCCTGCCTGTATCTCCCAATACTAGCAGTTGCATACCTCTGCAATGCCACCCTACACCTGGGTATACGGTACACAGCTATCAAACGTTTGCTATGATAACTGGCAGATCTCCAGTCCTACGTAAAGCACAGCTTGTTCATGGAGCTCCACCATAACAATCATTCAGATGTCTGCGGTGTGTGTTACAGGTCTGGTCTCTGACAGTGTTTACCACCCTGGAATGTGACCCCTAACAGTAATGAGTACCATATCCATGCATGTACTGTGTCCAGGACTGGTGTGGTGGGTATGGCTGCTGAACCCCTCTATAGTAGCACAATGCTGGCATAGGTGTGGGGGTGGCTGTCTGTCTATCCAGTGTGTGGTGGCTGCAAACACCTTCCACAGCCCACACTGCCAGCAATGTTGCCAGTATTGGGCTGCTAATGTGCATAATGAGGAGCAAGGTACCATGGGTGTAGGCCGGACAGGGTGGCCTTGCCAGGGTGCATCTGCACAGGGCATAGGGCACTGACTGTGACATTGTGGTGCCCGGCCACCACCTACACAGACAGGGTGACCTCAGTATGTCCTGCTGAGAGAGAGATCACTCTCACCCTGACTGTGCAGTGACCACAGTATGGCTAGGCAACCCCATAGTGCTATATAGTATTTCTCTTATGTGATATATATGGGTGTCCTTTTGGGGCCCAGTCACTGATATATCTGTGTACTGTGTATGCTGCCATCCCAGTTCTGGGTGCATGCATCTCCACTGGGAACATGCACTATGAACTAACTAGCAGACTGTTTGTAGCTGGTATGTGTCCTGATGGAGCAGCTTGTGGTGGGGTGCAGCTTACCATATCCTGGTCTAATGTCTGTCTGCAATTGTGTTATGGATGTGTATAGAGCTGCATTGACTGCCCTCTGGGGTGTTTGTTCCTCTGCAGGACGGGGTCTATGTTTCCCTCTACTGCCACCCTTGCAGGGAGGTATAAGGTGGATCTATTGATGGGAGACCATGTTTGCCAGCCTTGGACTGGGGGGTGGTGGTGCATATCCCACCTGGGGGTCCATGGGGGCTACATCTGACTGAGACAGTGTTTGTGTAGACACTACCTATCTTACACACTAACACTGCTTTGGACCTCCCTCATGGCCTCCATCAGCCATGGAAGGTGTTGTGGACCTGGTCCTAGGTGCCTCAACGCACACTCAGAGTGAGCTCAGTAAACACACAATGTGACGGTGTGTAGGTACTCTGTGCCAGTAAAACACCCGGTCAGTACCCCCTACCAGAGCGAGGTGCTGTGGGGGTGCACCATGTCACTTCCCCCTACCAGGCCGAGGTGCTGTGGGGGTGCACTCCCCATTTTGTGTTCATCTGTGGACAGCTGATTTGCTTGTGCAGTGCATCATGGGTACTGGTGGGCTAACCCTATCCTGGTGAGCACAGTAAACTGTCTGTGCGGTGACGTGCAGGCTCTTTGCAGCCAGCCAGGGGCTTGCTATCAGCTATAGAGCTGTAGCGCAATGGTTACTTCACTGTCTGTGCAGCCAGTGATCATGGGTTCAAACCCACAGTGGGGTTATTTGCTAGGGTTTTCCACAGCATTTTTTTTCGTTAATGTACATATTTTGATGCCAGCAAAAACACCCTCAGCGTACTGTAACCATAGGGTGCCTCTGAGGGCGCTCCATAGGGCACCCTATAGAGCACCTTATGGTTCCCGTCCATATAAGGTGCACTATACATTATCCTGTGACACAACTTATAGGGTGCCCTATAGGGGACATATTAGGGTGCCGTGGCAGACAGTGCACTCTATAATGTGCCCTATGGAGTGCCTTATAGGGTGCCTTATACGGCACCTTCACTTACGGCACGTGAGGGCATGTTTGCTGGCAGCAATTAATAAAATAAACATACGGTGCTGCAGGAAAAAATATGTACATTGCAAAGCTGATGCCACAGCCAGCCTTACGTATTAGGCACCCTGGGGAGCAAACTCATGACCCCTGTATCAGCAGTCAGTGCCTTAACCATTGTGCTCCACTGCTGCTCCTCCTTGCATGTCAGTGCACCTACTAATGCTTTTCATTCCTTAAACTGCACAGTGCTGCCATCATAAACAGTGCTCTGATCTTGCGGGACCTCATACGGCATCCTCTAAAGAGCCCTATAAGCTACATTCTAGGGTGCCTTGGTGGACAGTGCACTTTGAAATGTGCCTTATGGGGCGCCTCATGTTCACATGCTTTGAGGGTGCGTTTGCTAGTAATGATAATTAAATAAAAATAACATGCCCCCTAAAGCACTCATGCCCATAATACACAATGCCTCAACCAGCCTTGTTCATTGGGCACTGTGAGGGATTGAACCCCTGATCCCTGCACCGTTGGTAGATGCCTTAACCAATGTGCTGTGGCTCTGGTCTTCTGTTTACTTAGCAGCGCGCCGCCTTATGCCTCCCCATATTGTGATGTCTCCTAAAACAACATGCCGCCTTATGCCCATTAGCGCGCCGCCTCATGCCGCCCAGTATTCGACTGCCTCCAAAACATTAGCGCGCTTCCTTATGCTGCCCATTATTTCAATGTCACCTAAATTGTCGCATCAGCCAGCCATCTTTATTGGGCTCTGTGGGAGATCGAACCCCCGATACCTGTACCATTGGTAGGTGCCTTAACCATTGTGCTGTGGCTCTGCTCTTTTGTTTGCTCAGCAGCGTACCACATATGCCTCCCACGCAGCCATCTGATGCGCTAAGGTGCGGGGCGCACCTTAGCGCATATGCAAATCACGGATTTCCTTCTTCAGCGCGAAACGCCCACTCCTTATATGGCACCCGCACTCTACCGCGGCCATGCACAATTTCGGAGTTTAGTAAACATACCCCTAACTTTGCGAAGATGGGCCAATACCTCAGGGAGTCGTTAGTTGGATGGGAACAGCTGAGGGATGTAGAAAAACAGTGGGAAAAACTGAAAGGGGATATTTTAAGGGCAACCAACCTTTTTGTTAAAATGGTAAATAAAGGTAAAAGGAAAAGGAGACCGCTATGGTTTTCGATAGAAGTAGCTGAAAAAGTGAAGAAAAAGAGGGAGGCCTTCATGAAATACAAGAGATCACAGAGAGAGGAAGACAGGCATCTGTATTTGGAAAAACTTAGAGAAGTTAGCAAAGTAGTCAAGAAGGCAAAGATTCAAAAGGAGGAGGAAATAGCCAGTGCAATAAAATGGGGGGATAAGACATTTTTCAGATATATTAGTGAGAAGAGGAAGGGCAAGAGTGGTATTGTCAGACTCAAGGGTGCAGGGGAGAATATGTAGAAGCTGATAAGGATAAAGCGGAATTGCTTAACAAATATTTTTGTTCTGTATTCACAGATGAAGAACCACGAGCAGGACCTCAGAAAACATCCACAAATAGGAACAGAAGCAAAGGACATCTTGAACAATTTTCAAAAGACTGTTCGTGAGAAACTATCTCAACTTAAAGAAGACAAAGCGATGGGACCGGATGGGATACACCCGAGAATACTGAGGGAACTTGGGGACGTTCTAGCAGCTCCACTGACTGACCTTTTCAATGCCTCGTTGGAGTTGGGAGTGGTGCCAAAGGACTGGAGAGAGGCTCATGTGGTGCCTTTACACAAAAGCGGAAGTAAGGATGTGGTTGAAAACTACCGGCCGGTTAGTTTAACTTCGGTGGTGAGTAAATTATTGGAAACGCTGTTGAAAGAGAAAATAGTGAGGTTTCTGGAGTCCAGCAGATTACAGGATCCGAGGCAGCATGGATTCACCAGAGGCAGGTCTTGTCAGACAAATCTGATTGATTTCTTTGACTGGGTGACCAGGGAGTTGGACCGAGGGAGAGCTCTAGATGTGGTGTATTTAGATTTCAGTAAAACCTTTGACACTGTTCCTCACAGGCGATGTATAAACAAACTGAGCAGCCTAGGGATGGACCCTAAAGTTACTGCTTGGCTTAGAAATTGGTTTGGTGTGAGGCGACAAAGAGTACAAGTAAATGGCGCTCACTCTGAGGAGAAGGATGTTATCAGTGGTGTGCCCCAGGGATCTGTCCTTGGTCCGATTCTTTTTAACATCTTTGTTAGTGATATAGCGGAAGGGCTTTCAGGTAAGGTTTGCCTCTTTGCGGATGACACAAAAATCTGCACTAGAGTAGACACCCAGGAAGGGGTAGATAACATGAGGAGGGATCTAGCTAAGCTTTAAGAATGGTCTAGAATTTGGCAGCTGGGATTTAATGTTAAAAAATGTAAGGTCATGCATTTGGGCTGCAGTAATCCAAGGGAGCAATATAATATAGGGGGTGAAGTACTTTTGTCCACTAAAGAAGAGCGGGACCTAGGCGTGGTTGTGTCTGATGATCTTAAAGTAGCTAAACAGGTAGAAAAGGCGACGGCAAAAGCTAGAAGGATGCTTGGGTGCATACGGAGAGGAATGGCTAGCAGAAAAAAAGGAGGTGATAATGCCTCTGTATAAGTCTTTGGTGTGACCTCATTTGGAGTATAGTGTGCAATTCTGGAGACCGCACCTTCAAAAGGATGTGAACAGGATGGAGTCGGTGCAGAGGGTGGCTTCTAAAATGATTAGTGGCCTTCATTATAAAGCATATGAGGACAGACTGAAGGATCTTAATATGTACACCTCAGAGGAAAGATGGGATAGAGGTGATATGATTGAGATGTTTAAATACCTCCGTGGCATAAATGTTCAGGGAGAGAGCCTCTTTCAATTGAAAGCAAGTTCTGCTACGAGGGGACATGGGATGAGGGTGTAGGGAGATAGATTCAGGAGTAATATGCAGAAATATTTCTTTACGGAAAGAGTAGTGGATCCATGGAATAGTCTCCCAGTGGAGGTGGTAGAGATGAGGACAGTAACTGAATTCAAAAAAGCATGGGACAAACACAGAGGATCTCTAAAGGTAAAAAGGGGACTGTTGTAGTTGTTATGGAAGGACAGACTAGATAGGCCATGTGGTCTTTTTCTGTCATCATATTTCTATGTTTCTATGTTTCTATTTTTTAGAGCAACCCACTTTTGATTTTCCATATTTGTAATAAATAATATTCTATATGCACTTGTGTTACTCAAAATAGTATGATTTAAAAGTTGTGGGGCCCAGTTTTCATCAGCAGCCTAAAATCCAGTTAAACTTAGCTGGAAAAGTGGTTAATTTTCACAATATATTCAGTTAAGTCAGGACACTGAATGTACCTGGTTAAAGTTAACCAGAAAGCTTATACAGCTAAATTTCGGACAGCTCTATGTGCAACCTGAGTTTAAAAATTATCTGTAACCGGATAGCATCAATATGGAGAAACTTTCCATATCTATTAATTTTCTTTCCTTGAATCCTTCTAGAGCAGTCCAGATGAGTGGGTTATGCTCCCCAAATAGCAGGGGGAGGCAGACTTCAGAAACGTTCATCGATATCATCTCTAGGTATACTGTATATACTGGTGCAGCACTGAGAGAAGACACTATCTGTTTCAGCTCCCACATGCAACCTGTAGTGCTTCACGAAGGTGCACAAAGAAGACCAGGTATCCGACTTACAGAGGAGGCTTGAAACCTAGTGGAATGAGCTCTGACTCCAACCAGCACACATTTACCACAGAAAAGGAAGGCATAACTAATAGACTCCTTAATCCAGTGGGCAATGGAGGACTTGTCTACACCCTGTCCTTTCCTCGGATCACTGAAGAGAGCAAAGAGATAGTCTGGTTGACAGAAGGGATTTGTAATCTCCAGATACTTCACTAACAACTGCCTCACATGCAGCAGATACAATAAGGGATCCATCTGAAGGTCCTCCTTAAAGGAGGAGGACAGGATCACAGGCTGATTAAGGACAAAGGAAGACAGCACCTTTAGGAGAAAGAACAGGACTGTTCTGAGAGAAACAGACACCCTCGAGATGACCAGAAAAGGCTCCCTGTAGGACAAGGCCTGTAGCTGTAACATCCCACTGGTAGATGTAACAGCCATCAAGAACACCACCTTTGAGGTCAAATCCTTGAGGGAAGATCTCCAAAAGAGTTCAAAGGGAGGACCTTTCAGTGCCTTCAACACCAGAGAAAGATTCCACTGTGGAACAATTAGATGTAAAGGAAGCCAGATCTACTCATCCCTTTGAGAAAGCAGAACACATCAGGATGTGCCATCAAGAACATTCCCTGAAAGTTCAGAGCTAAATGCTGGTCCAATCTGGACTGTAAAAAATCACAACTATGTTTGCTTTCCTGCTTCCGGTTCTTAGAAGAACACCATCACTCAAAGACTTCCAGAATTTCCCATAGACCAAGATGTAGAGGCCTTCTGGGCCTTAAGAAGGGTGTCAACTACTGCTCCAAAGTAGCCCTTCTTAAACAAGAGCCAGGTCATAAGCAAGAAGGGATTGAGATCCTCCATATCCAGGGGACTCTGCCACAGAATTCCCCTTGCCTGAGGAAGCAATAGTGGGAACCATACTAATAAGCTCAAGAGATCTGAGTAACATGGCCTGTATGGCCTATCTGGTGCCACTAGAATGACCAAGCCCAAAGGAGCCCAAATTCTGCATAGAACAGGACTCACCAAGGGCCACAGAGAAAAGACATACAGGAGCCCCTTCCTGGGCCACTTCTGAATCAGGGCATCCAAACCCTCTGCTCCAAGATTCTTCTTGTGGCTGAAAAAGCTCTACACTTTGGCATTCCCCTGGGTGGTCTTCAGGTCAAACACAGACAGGCCCCTTATCTGCACAATGAGGCATGATGCGTGATGACTGAGTTCCTACTCATCAGGATCCACAGTTTTCCAACTCAAGAAGTCGGCCTGCACATTGTCAATGCCCACTATGTAGGCAGCTGATGAAGCCACCAGATGAGCCTCTGCCCAAAGTCACTGCTCCATACCTCTGCAGCCACTGTGGCACTGTGACTCCATCCTGTCTGTTTATGTACGCTACCACTATGGCATTGTTTGAGATTACTCTGACAATCCTTTCCTCCAGGAGAGGCAGAAACTGCTCCAGAGCCTGGCAGATTCCACTAACTTCCAGTCAGGTGATCAACCAAAAGCTTTCCTGAGTGGACCAACAGCCTTGAACAAATTGACCCAGACAATGGTCTCCCCAGCCTGGTAGGCTGGCATTTGTGGTGACTATCACACAATCCAGGGTCTCCAGAGGCATTCTGTGCATCAGAGGGTGAGACTGCAGCCATTAGGCCAATTCCACCTTGATCTTCCAGGGAAGAGGAAGACACTGTTTGAACATTTGAGAACAGGGAGGCCAGAGAGCCAGAAGGTGACCTTGTAGGGGTTATACGTGTGCCCTAGCCCAAGGTACCAGCTCTAGGGTCAACAACGAGCCTAGGAGCTGCAGATAGTTCCATACCCTGGGAGCTGTCTGAGAGCAAAATTCCTTTAGCTGAGTCTGCAACTTGCTGAACTGGTCCAAGGTGAGGAACCCCCTGCCCACAGAGGTGGCAAAGTGGACACCCAGATACTCCACAATCAGGGAGGGTTCTAGATCACTCTTGTGATAGTTGATCACCCAGCCCAGTTTCTCAAGCCATCATATCACCTGGGCTGTGTGCTCCCACCTCCCCTGATCTTCGAGAAGGCGCAAGGGACATAGCCTGACCAAAGGGCAGAGCAAGAAACTGGAAATGGTGGAGGAAGGTCTGATACTGTTCCCAGATGGGAATGTGAAAGCGCACTTCAGACAGGTTCAAGGAGGTCAAGAACTCTCCTTGCTGGGCTGACATAATGACTGACCTGAGATCCTCTATTCCAAAATGGGGCACCCTTAACAGGGCATTAACTGCCTCAGATCCAGAATGGACTGAAAGGATTACTACTACTACAGTATTTATCACTTGTAAAGCACTACAAGGCATATGTAGCACTGTACATGTACAAGTAACAGACAGTCCCTGCTCATCAGAGCTTACAACCTAATCAACACAGACCACATAACAATTGTAGATGAAGTATGGAAATACTTAAATCACCCATGTGAGACATATTGAATAAACCTTATGTGTTAAAACTCAATATGTATAAAACTATATAAAACTATGCAAACTTACAAAACCAATGGGTAACATGGAGGTTGCTCCTAAAGATGAACATTTAGACTAAAATTTAAGATATCATAAAGGATCCAAAAACTGCCTTTGTCACATGGGTGGTTTTAAAAGGATTCAACTCCACCACCTCGCCTGCTGATCCATGCCCCTCTCCCTGGATCAAGTCTGCTTGCTCTGAATTAAGTCCTCACATCTCAAGGATCATGCACCTTTCCTTCACCAAGGGTTCCATCACCGCTGAAAACTGCCACCATCAGACTCCTTCTAAAGAATCCCAAGTTGGACCCTCAGGACCCAAACTCCTATCGTCCTATATCTAGCCTTCCTTTCTTGGCTAAGATAATGGAGAAGATAGTCTAACTGCAGATCCAAGACCACATTGATTCCTATGCACCACTGGATTAGCAACAGCATGGTTTCCGTCAGCAACATGGTGTTGAAACCTTGCTTACGTCCCTTATAGACAACCTACTTAAGGGCATGAATAAACTGAAATAAGGTTTCATTTTGATCTTCCTGGATACTGCATCAGCCTTCGACACAGTCTGTCACCACCCCTTGCTTAATCAACTACAGCTAAAGGGCATTCAGAACTTAGCACTAGATTGGTGTCGTTCATATCTAATGGACCATCAACAACTGGTTTGCATAGGTACTCAAACATTATCTAAGTACTAATAAACCCAAGAAGTACCACAGGGCTCATCCTTATCTGCCTTGCTTTTCAAATTATACATCCAACCAATTTGTACGATCATCCAGTCTTTCGGCATACTTTATCACATTTATGCTGACAATATGCTGCTCTACTCCCCATTTTCCATGGACAATCCTAACTACACCAGAATCACTGACTGCTTTAATGCCATCTCTGACTGGTTAGGATCTCACAACCTGAAAGTGAACTGTAAAAAGACTGAAATTTTATTCATCACAAAGTATCCAAACTTCATACCACCAGCTACCCTACAGGTTAAGGATGCCGAACTGAAGACTAAATATGAGGTTCGATATCTAGGCATCACTTTGGACCAGCACCTGAATATGGAATCACATATAAACAACATCACTAAGGTTGTTTATCTCAAAATACATTCCCTCCGTCAGCTACGACCCTTACTGGAACCCGCCGACTTCCTTACTGTTTTCCAAGCTCTCATTATTCCTCACTTCAACTACGCTAACATCATCCTACATGGCCTACCTGTCTATGCACTCCATCCATTACAAATGGCCATGAAAACTGCTACATGAACCATTTACGGAACTTCAAGATAGGAACATGTGACACCTCTCCTAATGCAGCTACATTGGCTCCCTATAACCAGTCCCTTAAAGTACAAAACCCTCCTAAAGACATTTAAAATTCTTCACCACCACTCTGCAACCTCCCTAGAAGATCTCTTACATTGGACATCCGACAACAGAGTTAGGAGAATAAACATGGCAAACACTCTTGCCATTCCTGCCCTGACAATTTGCCAGGCATAGAGCCTTCACCCTATTTGCCCCTCTGCTCTGGAACTCCCCCCCCTGCTCCGATCCGTCTCATTGCTGACCTATCCACCTTTCGAAAGGCAATAAAGACACATCTCTTCCAGCTATACTTTGACCATGTAACATAGTCCACTATGGTCTCGCCTCCTTACCAATGCTCGAACTCACATAGACATCATAATCCTCCTTTCAGCTTGTAAATAGTTCACCTTTATTGTAGTCTATAGACCTATGCTCACCTTTCTAAGAAAGACTACTGTTTTATTGTTCTGATTGTTAAGTTCTTTCCACTTGTTCAATGTAAACCTGTTCTATGTATTGAGTTGTTCTGCTGTAAACCACGCTGATTTAAAATAGTGCGGTATATAAAACCAAATAAATAAAAACTTCATAGGGCTTTATTTTAAATTTGGTTTATAATGCTTCACTGGTTGTCACCTTGACAATAAGCTCTCTGTCCTCCTCGTGCCTCTCCTATAAGGATACATTGTGTTCAGTTCTCAATATCTTTTGCTTTTGATTGTTCTTCTTAGTCCACTTCTGTTTTACCTTTGTGGTTATAAAATGTTTTTACACTGCCACAATCTCTGTTTTAATTATTTTACGTATGGTTTTTAAATATGGTTTTAAGCATCATGGTTTTATCTAACACTTTATGTATAATTGGTCATTTATGGTTCTACTTACCTATGTCTGTCTTTATGAGTTTTAGACTTGATTATTCATTTTATGATTATTTCCATTATGTTTTTTATGTACAGTACAGTATATGATTTATTTATTGTTTATGCATTTTTTGAGGTGCATACCTCCTGAAGAAAGCATCCAGCCAAAACACGTTGGGGTTTTAATAAAGCTTTACAACATCACCTTTGGCGCACCTGTTCCTGTACTGTTTGTGTAAGAAGACATGGCCTCATCGACAGATTCAGATGACATAGTGGAGGAAAATGAGACAGCAGTGGAGAGTGCTGTTGGCGGAGAATGGGAGAGACGGAGATGGGGTGGTTAAGAATAAAGATTAGTAGGTGATGGTCAAATAAGGGAAGGACTGAGATGGAGAGGTTTGAGGGCAAACAACTGGAGAAGAAAGTGAGGTCAAGGCAGTGGCCATGCTGGTGAGTAGATGCAGTAGAGCCCAGCTGGAGGCATATTTTTGGAGATCACAAAATAAATGGAATGCCACCCCAGACCCAGCTCTGCGGAGAGCACAGGTACAATAGCTTGCAACTGCAGAAGGTGCTGGAGAGCCTCTTTGCTGATTTCTTAGCCAAAGAGCCACAAGAATCCTTCACAAAGGGCTCTCAGAAAGTTTCTGAAAACTCCAAAGCATATTCTCTTTTGAGGATCTCTAGGATCCATCAGTTTGACATGATGTGGGTCTCTTCCAAATAAAACAGGCAGAGATGCCCTTTGACTGCTGGCCCTCAGAAGAGACCCAACAGATCACAATGCAAGGGGTTTCCACCACTGGAGGAGGGCCCTGCTGAGTTCCAAGACCACTAGGACACCTGAAAGGACTGACCCTTCTTGTGCTTAGAACCATAGGAAGAAGAGACCACATCAGAGCCCTTACTGGTTTGAAAGCACACCCATGTTCCCTGCTGAGCCCTATATAAAGAACCCTTAGGACATCTAGGCCTATCTTCTGGGAACCTCTGTGGGTAAGCTTCTCCAGAATCCTTCGCCAGCCTCTCCAGGTCCTCCCAAATATCAGCTTGCTCTAAAAGAGGAGCTTCCTCAGACACTATTTAGACAATGCATCTGCTGCCCAATTTCGAACTCAGAGTCATCTATAGGCCACCACAGCTGCATGATCTTAGAGGAGCTCCTTCTCAAGTCATAGAGGACATCTGCAACAAACACTGTTCCAGACTCTAACCTCACTACCTCTATGCTGTCCAGCAATTTCTGGATCCAATGTAAAAGCACTTGGGCCACTAGGCCCACAGAAATCACCATCAAAGTGCTCATAGCGGAAGCTGAGAAGGCATTTGTGAGGAGAGTTCCTACTCTTCTGTTAGGTACTTCCTTTAGTGCATCCCTAACTTCAATGGGGATGTCTGTATATTTCATTACTACCATAACCAGGGCATCCATGTTAGGGACCCTGAAGAGATGCTCCATCTCCCCTTGGAGAAGAGGATACAGCTAAATCAGGACCTTAGTTCCCCTCAGCCCCAGCTCCAGACTGAGAGGACACAAGCTTTTGCAAGAGTTCAGGCAAGGGTGAAAAACCAGAGGATCATCTCAGCCCCTCCTGGATGGGGTCCACTAGTGACACATCCCCTGGAGGGGTTCTGCAATGTGCAGAGCCATCATACGTACAAAGAAGATTCAAAAGCTTCGACAAGGACCAATTCCTACAGGACACACTACCCCACCTGGACCCTGAAACAGAGGATCTGGACAAACAAGTAAGCAAATGGAACAGGGTCATCAATGCTGCAGCCAAAGCCAATGAACACAAAGCAAGGAAAGCATCCAACACCAAAAGACAGCACACACCATGGTACACAAAAAACATACGTAACGCAAAAAGACAGCTAAGAAAGCTAGAACGCCGCTGGAGACGCTCCAAATCCCCCACCATCCAGGCTCTATACCTAATGAAACAAACTAAATACAATGATCTCATTAACCAGACAAAAAGAGAACACCACACAAACATCATTCTAAAGGCCTACAACAAACCAAGGGAACTATTCGAGATAGTAAAAAACCTAACCAACGAACCCAATCCCGAAAAAGACGTGCAGATTGACCCAGAAGCCTTCGCAGATCACCTACAAGAAAAGCTGGACGCTACACCACAACAAACGACGAATGGAACCACCAACCCAACCAAACCCACCAAGACATGGGACAAATTCAGCACCCCATCCACAAGACAGCTCTCAGACTTCATCTCCGCACTCAACACAAGCACCACACCAACAGACCCTTGCCCGGTAACATGGATCAAGGCAACAAAGGAAAGCTTCATCAACACCATACACAACATAGTACACAACTCTCTGACACAAGGAACCATGCCAGACCAGCTCAAGTTAGTCACTATAAGACCGATCCCAAAGAAATCCACACTAGACAAGAGCAACGCAGCAGCATACAGACCAATTTCCAGCATACCACTATTGGCAAAGATCATAGAAAAAGCTGTACAACACCAACTCCAGGATCATATCGACACACATGCCCAACTGGACATAAACCAGCATGGCTTCCGCCCAAACCACGGAGTCAAAACACTCCTGTTATATCTATTCAACGACATAATCCGAATCATAGACAACCACAAAAAAGGAACGCTAATGATCTTCCTAGACATCTCAGCCGCATTCGACACAGTGGACCACAGAATCCTCCTAACCAGACTACAGAGCATTGGAATAAAAGGCACCACCCTCAGATGGTTCAAATCTTACCTAACAGACAGACAGTTCCAGGTTAAGATCGGTTCCAACACCTCACGACCCGCAAAGATCAAGCAAGGGGTGCCACAAGGCTCCGCCCTATCCGCACTACTATTCAACCTCTATATTCAACCGATCTGCAACATCATGAAGGAACACAAAATACATTACACAATCTATGCAGATGACATCATGATATACACCCCAGTCAACTTCGATAACCCTGACTACACCAAAATAATAAACTGCCTCAACGACATGTCCAACTGGCTCCATAACAACAACCTGACCATAAATTACAACAAGACAGAAGCACTTCTCATCACACAAAACAACAGCTTCAGCCCCCCACCCTCCATCAATGTCAACAATACAACAATACCTGTAAAAAAGGAGGTGAAATATCTCGGAGTGATGCTCGACAGGTAACTAAACCTAGTCACACATCAGCAGGACCACCAAAAACGCATACTTCAAGATGAGAATAATCAGACGCCTCAAGCCACTACTCACACAAGATCATTTCCGCACAGTCTGTCAAGCCCTAATAATTCCCATCCTTGACCTCTGCAACCCGATCTATATCGGCATGTCTAAACAGTCACTCAGACCACTATAAATGGCCCAAAACACGGCGGCACGAATAATATCCGGATCATCAAAACAAGATCACATCACCCCCATACTAAAAGACCTCCACTGGCTCCCAATCAGCTCCCACATCAAATACAAAACAATCCTAAACATATCCAGAATCAAACACAGGAACTCTGCACTCAGCCTTCAACCTCTCATACAACCTGACGTCAGCACAAGACCGAGGAGAAGAGCCACATCGGACACAATCAACACTCCTAAAGACTACACAAAGGCGTGCAAGTCTACCGCACGAAGAGCTCTATCAATGGCAGCACCTATAATGTGGAATGTACTCCCTGATGAACTGCGATCAACAGAAGACACTAAGGACTTTCGAAAACAATTAAAGACTTTGCTCTTCCTGGAGTACTATGGCCTGAGCACATAACGGGATCCCGAACCCCAGCCTACTGACTTATCCACATGCTTATTGTATATAGCACTGTATAAAGCTCATGCTGTAAATAGCACACGCCAATCAATCTACCCACACTCAAGCACATTCACTCTACAGTATAATCACACACAAAAACACAAATGCCAATTCAACTGATTGTTTGCTGTGTACACCGCCTTGATTGAAGGATAAGGCGGGATAGAAATACCCTTTAAATAAATAAATAAATCATGGCATCTTGAATCAAGGAGGAGAGGGCCTCCCTGTGGAACAGGGGACTCAGCCATGGATCCTTACACCAATACAAGTATTGTGGAACCTGTGTCTTTTGGGGAAACTGCTAGGTACTTGTGACCTAGATTGGCCACTGTTGGAAACAGGACACTGGGCTTGATGGACCTTGGTCTGACCCAGTATGGCATATCTTATGTTCTTATGTTCTTGCCCTCCACCAGGGCAGTTCCCCTTCTTCCACTGACTCACCTGAAGGAGACAGGAAATTATTCTCTTCACCCCAGCTATCTTCCTAGGGGTACCAGGCAGGACTCTGGGAAGAACACGGAGGTGAAAATGAGGTGTAGAGGAGCTTGACCTCCTTGCCATCAAAGGGGCAGACCCCAGAGAACACCAAATCCCCCAAAGAGGAGGTCAGAATCCCAGACCATTTTGAAAAAGGCTGCCACACAGCTACCAAAATCAAAAGCTGCCTGTAGGCTGTTTCAGAAGCTGCTGCACAAAGCTGGTTGAAAATAAGTCCTGGAATGATGGAAAAGCTTCAGAGGCCTGCTAGCATGAGCCTTCAGCCTCCTTGTCATGCTCTCACAGAGCTAGGACCATGTGGCCATCTAAGAAGGACACATTCCTGTCAATGGAAAAAAATTACAGGAGATACGGCTGCAAATTTGGCATCGGGCCCAGGCCCCCTGTGGCTGAAAAAATGTGCCCTGAGGTTTCTCCATTGCACTCAGGGCAAAAAGAGCCAGCCAAGGATCTCATCCAATAAGAGCCATAGGCAGCACATTGGCATCATGAATGAACTCAGACATGCTTGCAGAAAGCAAAACTATAGAGAAAGAAACAGAAAAAGTCATGGCGAAAAGGGAACCCCCATTCGATAAGAGAATCATTGCACCTGTCAGGTTGGCCAGAGAAACCTGTGAAAGTCCTCCCCAGCCACCTATGCAGGCCTAGGAAAGTCCATCTGCCTCAAGAACTTTTTATTTTTTAAATTTGAAGCTGCTTTATTCAAACAACAGAAAAGAGAGCCAATGAAAGAAGTAGGACTGAATTAACACAAATTGAAAAAAAGCAGAGCATTCAGACGCAGGACAGTGAAAGAGAAAAGGGCCCGAACCAGACTTACTAATCCCCCTCAGTGGTCTTGTGGGGTCCTCTTGCTCGCTCTCCAGCCCACAAGTGCTGGAAGTTTGCAGTAACTGTGCAGAACACCAGGACACTGTTGGATCAAGGAGACAATAGGCATACCCAAATTCTGAGCAAATGTTGGGCCAAAGGTCTCAAACACACAGGCCATAAGACTGTGATCTAGACCAGGGGAAACAAGACTGTCTGCAGTGCTGTACCAGTTCACACACCTTGACACCTGCTGGAGGCACCACAATACTGGCTTCTCTCAGTGTTGTACCATAGAAAGTTGCTCTGCTCTGACTTTACCTGCTATCTGAGGAGCATAATACACGCAATTGAAGTGATCTAGAAAGATGATAAGGAATCGGCATTACCCAATAATTGTGTCTCCTTCATACCTCCCTCTCCTTTTTCTTTCAACTGGTCTGCAGGCTACTATTTTTCAAGAGCTATTAAGATTTTCTGGGTAACTCCTAATTTTACCCAGAGAAATCTTTTGCATACCAATCCCTGCCTTTATAACCACAGTCATTATTCTTTGACTATATATTTATGTGTTTGTATACATATATATATATATATATATATATATACACACACACATACACACACACTGTTGAGGCAGATCCTGCTGTCTTGGTGCTGCCTCATTCCCCTCTAAGTCATCATTTCAAGGCTGTAGACCAAAGTGCATTTACTCAAATCTCTGAGGTTTTGCAAAGGAGAATGGGAGGGGCAAAGAGTAGTACCACTTCATAGGAGAATGGGGAAGGAGAAGGAGGAGGAAAGATTACTGCTATCAAGAGATTAGAGGGAAATTCCTCAGTATGAGTGAACCATCACTCTGGTTCTCACCCTTCCAGCATGTGCACCATGAAGCAAGACTCCCATGGGAATGATGCATCATCCTGCTCTGGCCATACCTACTCCCTCAGAATGGCCTGAATGATCTAAATTACTCCCACCAGCTGAGAAGAACAATTTAAATTCAGCAAATACTTCTGTGAATATGCGAGTTTTGCCAATTATTTATAAGACTGTTCACAAAATCAAAATTCTTGCAGCTTTATGTGGGATGAGCTAGACTTTGGCAGGACATTTTTAAATTCCTTAAATAAAAAGAAAGAACAATAATTCCATCCACAAGTTCTGCAAACATGAGATTAAAAATTCTACATAGAATATTAGAAGACCCAGTTACAATACCTTTGACCCTTCCCATCTAAGATGGTGCCATGATTAGACACACCAGCTAGTTGCTGTGATGTCTCCTGAAGTTCCTACCAGCAGTAACTCCTGTTTCAGTCTTGGGCAAGAGAAAGGGGAAGGGGAAGGCTGTACCTCCGGATGGCCCTCCTTCTCAGCTCCTTTGACAAGTGACCCTGGACTCTCCGACTGTGCTCTCTTTGGCCTAGCCTGTGGGGCATGCTACAGTGCAGCAGTGAGGGTCCTCATTGAGCCTTATTGTAGATACACCGCCTCCAAGACTAGGAAATATGAAGGCTGCTGGAGTGTTGGAGGGGTTTCCCATTCTGAAGTGGTCAGTGCTGCCTTTCTGCCAGGAGGCTCTCCAGTTGCTGAGTCCTCCCCTCTTGGTGAAGGGAACCCTGCTGAGGGCTCTGGGCTTCCTCAAACTGTGAGTGAGATTGTGCAGGGGAGGGGAGAGTCTATTTCTGGATTGTTTCAGCGGGAGGTAGTGAAATCTGGTATGGTGACTATGGAATCGCTCTGGGACACCATACAAGTACTCAATGCCTCTATGCAAGCTTCATCGCTTTGTCTTATAGGGGACTTGACAATTGTGTATCAAACACTGCTAGAGCATTCTCAATGGCTAGAAAATTTGGCTGCAAGATGTGACACGGTAGAATCCCATGTCGGTGCTACTCAGGTGTTGGGAGAGACTTTGGTAAAGGACAGTAACCTTACTCATCGGTGGATGGAATACTTGGAAAACCAAATACGCAAAAACAATCTTAGGTTCCTGAACTTTTCTTGGTCTCCCCTTATATCTCCAGTTGATATGGTGAAAAAATATTTGATGGAGGTTTAGTATGTCTTCTGATACACTTCCCCCTCTGGTTAGGGCCCATTACCTGCCACCTGGGTGATCTTTTCCTCCAGGTGAGCAGGAGAACTCAGAGGGGTTTACCCTAATGGAGTTCCTTGAGTCCTCACTAGAGGTGGTGACTCAGAGATCAACTTTGATTGCTACCTTTGCTTTAGAGTTTGATTGTGCCACTGAACTTCGAATGTATTTTTGCAATATTGATAAGTTGTTTCTTGGCTCGAAAGTTCGTATTTTCCCAGGTATTTCTAGTTTTATGCAAAAATGGCACCAGGAATTCCTGGCCCTCAGATCTAGGGTTGTGGCCCTGGGCCTCACTTTTGCATTGCAATTTACTTTCTTATGTGTCGTTACTCATGAAGGGAAAAAAGGCAGAGGAAAAGATGGCTAAAGATGTGAAGTGTGGCGACAAAACTTTCTTCAGGTATATTCGGGAGCAGAGGAAAATCAGAGATGGAATTGCAGGACTCAGAAGTGCTGGGAACTGACTCATGGAAAGTGACATTCAAAAAGCAAAATTGCTAAACAAATACTTCTACTAAAGAATATCCTGGAGAAGGACCACCCGTGACTCCCAAATATAAAAATGGGAATGAAGTAGATACCACACCATTCACAGAAGATGACGTGTTAGAACAACTTGCAAAACTGAAAGTGGACAAGGCTATGGGACCGGATGGGATACATCCCAGGATACTGAAAGAGCTCAGAGAGGTTCTTGCGGGGCCAGTAAAGGATGTTTTCAACAGGTCCTTGGAAACAGGAGAAGTTCCTCAGGACTGGAGAAGGGCTGATGTGGTACCTCTTCACAAAAGTGGTGACAGGGAAGAAGTGACAAACTACAGGCCCGTGAGCCTTACCTCAATGGTGGGAAAAGTAATGGAGGCACTCCTGAAAGAGCGAATAGTGGACTTTCTCAAAACCAACAGGTTGCATGATCCGAGGCAACATGGTTTTACCAAAGGACGATCTTGCCAAACAAATCTGATTGAGTTCTTTGACTGGGTGACCAGCGAACTAGATCAGGGGCATGCGATGGATGTCATCTATCTGGATTTCAGCAAAGCCTTTGATACTGTTCCTCATAGAAGGCTTATCAATAAACTCAGTAATTTGGGGATGGGTCCTAAGGTGGTGAACTGGATCAGAAATTGGTTGACTGACAGACGACAGAAGGTGATGGTAAATGGAGCTCAATCAGATGAAGGGAAGGTGATTAGCGGGGTGCCCCGGGGATCAGTCCTGGGCCCAGCACTGTTCAATGTATTTGTGAGCGATATTGCTGATGGACTGAATGGAAAAGTCTATCTTTTTGCAGATGACACGAAAATTTGCAGCAGAGTGGACTCCCCTGAGGGAGTGGATAACATAAGAAAAGATCTACAAAAGCTGGAAGAATGGTCTAATGCTTGGCAGTTAAGATTTAATGCTAAGAAGTGCAGTGTCATGCACCTGGGAAGCAGAAATCCAAGGGAAATGTACGCGATAGGGGCGAGAGGTTGGTGTGCACGGACCAGGAGAAGGACCTCGGTGTGATTATTTCTGAGGATCTCAAGGTGGCAAAACAGTGCGACAAGGCAATGGAAAAAGCCAGGAGGATGTTGGGTTGCATATAAAGAGGAATTACCAGCAGAAAGGAAGAGGTACTAATGCCACTGTATAAGTCACTGGTGAGATCTCACTTGGAATACTGTGTTCAGTTTTGGAGACCATATCTTGCAAAGGATATAAAAAGACTGGAAACTGTTCAGAGGAAGGCGACCAAAATGATTTGGAGCCTGCGTCAGAAGCCTTATGAGAAGAGATTTGAAGACCTAAATATGTACACTCTGGAGGAGAGGAGGGACAGGGGAGATATGATTCAGACCTTTAATACTTAAAGAGAAATAATGAACAAACAAACCTCTTCCAAAGACAGTGAAGCTGTAAAACTAGAGGGCATAACATGAAGCTGCAAGGGGGTAAATTGAAAGGCAATGTCAGGATGCTTGGAATGCCCTCTCGATGGAAGTGGTGGGGGCAAATACAGTGCCAGAATTCCAAATGGCATGGGACAGACACAGTGGATCCCTATACAGAAACAGGATAAAATCAAAATAAACGTAACTATCTAATTTCTCAACAAACAGGGGTGTCCTACATGGAGCGGTGGGTTCACCCCTAAACAAAGATATGGGGATGGGTGGCCTGCACGGAGAGGCAGGTGCACCTACTCTTGCCATCTTACTGGGCAGACTAGATGGCCCATACTGGTCTTTATCTGCCGTCATTTACTATGTTACTATGTAATTGCATAAATTTTAAAAAAGAACAATAGCATTGACCCCCATGTAATCTAATCTTTTACCTTTACTGCTCTATAATCAAGAATTCCCTGTGCTAATCTCCTGCTTTCTTGCATGTATCTCACAAACGCTCTAGAGAAATGGCATGTTTGTGAAGGAAAACACGGCATCATTCAAAAACAAATTCCCATAAAAAACCAAGACAGGATGTGGCTTACACAAGGCTTAACATTTCCCACAAGCAGAAAAATGCATTGCTCTTGCAATTGCTCCACAAGGCAAATGTCCTCCTACAGCAAATTTCACAATTCAGCTGCATTTCACAGTTACTACTTTATGGAGGCTTAACTGTAGTGTTTCACAAGAGCTAGAGTAATGTAGAGGATTTTCGTCCAGTTAAGCTGGTGTTCAGCAGAAAATACAACTATGCTGTGGTAATACAACGAAAATTGGTTCACCATTCAAAAATAGAAACATCATATCATACAAGCCTACATGTTTAATAATAACTAGTTAGCCCCAGAGACTGGATTGTCAGGGTTCAGCATTGACTTGATGGCACACACAGATGCACAGACACACGGTTAACCCCAGGAGAAATCCTAACCAACAATAATACTTAGACAGCAAGTACTTCTTTCCAAGCCTGGCCTCTGCATAACATCGAAAATGCATCCAAGATCATCCATCAAAGTCACATTGCTTGATTTCCAGCTTTACCTTCACTCCCTTGTAATTAGAATCCTCTGCGCTTATCACACACTTTCTTACATTGTGCAATCAAAATCACATTCCAGGAAACAGCAGAATATATACACAAATACTGGTTTATAGCATGCTGCTTGTAGATTTCATTTACAGCATGTACTGTCTAGAAAATAGAAGCCAGCACAAGATTTAACCATATTAATTGCAAATGCACTTCTGTTCCTTTTACAGGAAGGACCAGTCAACATCAATGTCCCAAGCAGGGCTGGTACTAGGGTTTCTGTTGCCCTCCTGCAGCCTATAGTTTGGCACCACTTCCTTCATTACTATTAATGCTGGCTAAACCCCAACCCCGCCCCCTCCTCCCCTCCCCCCCCCCCCCAAACTCCTTTGTGAGCTCTTTTCACATGATGCTAGTATTTCTCTTTCAAATCATGAGTTGTAAGAAAATTGCACTGAAGAGGCAAATGCTTAGCCAGAACAGCCAGTCACTGAGCAGTGGAGGAGTAGCCTAGTGATTACAGCAACTGCCTAGTACCTAGCCAATCAAGGGTTTGATTCCCACTGGCACTTCTTGAGCCCTTATGCAAGTCATTTTATCCTCCATTGCCTTGGAAGAAAAGACCTGGTAATCTACTTCTGGTGATACATTACCAAGAAAACCCAAAGGCAGATGAGTTGCTAGGAGTCAGCAGGGACTTGACGACTGGCACAAGGATTGGATGGAGGCACCCTAGGTGGACCCTCCATCCTGCCACTCCCCCTGTAGCCTACCCCTCTGCAGGGGTGACAAATGGTACCCAAACTACAACATAGCATTTACCAATACACTGAGTCATCATTTCTATCTCTTACTATTTGTCACTTCCACCCCCCTCCGACACAGGATGTGTTTTCATTTTCTGATTGAAACTGTTATTCCAGCTTTCTCTTGCTCTAGCTTCACTTCCTACTTGCAGTCAGGCAGTCAATGTACTGGCAGTAGGAAGTGAAGCTAGAGTGAGAGAAAAACGAAAACAACATGGCCACTTTCTGGCCAGAGCAGGGGGTAAATTCATGCTTTTTTCATTACTCCTAGGTTTTCAAGATTTTGTTTCCAAAATTATAGTGTCCTCTACAGTGAAGCGAGAGAAAGAACTCTTCCACACAGGCATCTCCATTATCAGCAGAAACTAACATAGGGGTATGTTTACTAAACCGTCTTAATGTTACCGGCATTAGTTGCAGTCTTACTTGATGAATGCCATATAAGGTAGTGGGCGTTTCGGTCTTAAGGTAGCATTTCGGGTTATCGCGTGATAAAGTCCGTTATCACACGATACAGGGAGCCGTGGCACGTTAACGCGCATTAGCCTTAATTAGGCGTGCTGACCTGTACTCACAGCAACAGAGGTGTAGCACACTGGTTAATACATTGACTGCTGATACAGTGGTCATGAGTTTGATCCCTCAGTGGGCTGAGTTAAAAGACTGTCTGAGGCAATCCCTTTTCCTGCTTGTAGCAGTCAGACACATCCCAACAATTTGCACTGACAGCCAAAAAAGCCTCACCCCAGTGCCGCAACCTAATGCACGTTTTAGGGCACATCATAAAGCACCACGTCATCCAAGGCAGGTTATAATGTGCCCCAGAGGGCGGCAGGAAAGGTTGGCACCCTCCAAGGCAGCATATAAGGTGCCCCATAAGCTGGCCATACCTAAGGTGCCGCGAAAGATGCCCTAGGGATGCCAAGGTGACACAGGAGATGGTGCCCAGGAGCACAAAGGTGCCCCAAAGTCACAAGCATGAAATGTATGGCTCAAACACAGATGTAACCATAACACTGCACAGAGCACCAAGGAAAGGCAATGAACAAGTGATGGAAGGAAGTAGATGACGGAGCTCATGGACCAGCCAAATCTGTGTGCAGCCCATGTGACAGCAGGTAAAGTGGACAAACATATCGGGGGCAGCTGTACTGATGTACAGGGTGATGGCAATGTACAGTGCAACAATGACAGTGTGTGGCAGAGGATGGGGATACATGTCCACCAGAGGAGGTAGAGGTGGCAGGATAAGTGCAATGATAGAAGGACAGAGGAGAGCAGTGCCATGCAGAGCAGACACAGGAGAGGCAAGCATGAAGGGCCGCAATGCAGAAAAGTGTGCCAGTGCAGGACATGGGGTAGCAGCCTGCACATTAGGGCAGGACGCCACACAGCAGGCACACACACATAGATGGACAGAAGGATGGATGGCAACAGTGATGAGGGTATAATGTGGCGGCAGCACAGATCTGCACAGATATGACTGTTACATGAATGAAACGTAGTTGTGTAGGACAGCCATTAAAAAAAAAAAGGGAACAGAAAGGAATTGAACCCATGATCTCTGCTACTGAAGTCATTGCATTAAGCAGTGAGCTACATCACTATGGGAGTTATCACACCAATGGATGGCTACAGAAAGAGTGCACGACGTCATAAAACTGTCTGCTGTAGCTACCAAGATAGGATAGAACCAACAGTACCCATAATGCAATTCACATGCAGAACAGCAGTCTACATCTGCTCACCAGATGGGGTATGCACCTCTACAGCATGTCAGCTTGGTAGGGGGGAATGACCGTGCGTGTTACTGGCACAGAGTACCCAAAGGCCATGCCAATGTGCGTGTTCTGTGCTCACCTTGAGGGTGAGGTGGAGTGGCCAGCACCAGGTCCGCAGTACCCGGGTTGGTTGAGGTGGGCTGTGTTGCAGGTCTCCATCAGTGCCAGTGTGTGACAGGTATTTGCACAACATAGTGCATATCCACTGTGCTTGCTATGGTCACCTGTTTAGGGAGCAGGGGTGGGTCAGGGCTCACATGGTGACAATGTACTTAGCAAACTGCCCTCTCTGGGTCAGGGGTGGGGGACATAATCTGCCCCCAACAGACCTGCACTCTCACCCTTTGCAAGGGGGGCAGTGGAGGTACATGAGGATAGGCTGTGGGACCAGCAACCCCAGTCGTGGTGGCAAACAGACAGCTGCTGAAGATCTGCACTTGGGACAGAGCAACTGTGGGCCCAGTCAGCTCAGCTGCCCCCTACTACAATCTGACATTCACCAGCAGAGGGCAGTCAGTATGCACCTGCTGCACCCTACAAGGTGGTACAGCCATACAGATGCTAACTGCAGACAGTCTGCAAGCTAGTACATAGTGCACGTTCCTGGAGGAACTGTGTGCACCCAAAACTGTGATGTCAGCACACACACCACACAGGTATATCAGCAATTGGGCCCCAGAGAAAAGAACCCATAAATATCACTTGAGAAAAATACTGTATAACACTATGGGGGAACCTAGCCATGCCATGGTCACTGCTCAGTCAGGGTGAGAGCGACCTCCCAGCATGACATGCTGTGGCCACCCTGTCCATGCAGGTGGTGGTCAGGCACTACAATGTCCCAGCCATTGCCCTATACCCTGTGCAAATGCATCCTGCCCATGCCACCCTGTCCGAGCCATACCCACAGTACCTTGCTCTCATTATGCACATTGGCAGGCTAACACTGGAAACAGTAAGATGTAGGCAGCCACAACACACTGGATAGACAGACACACACTCCCACACCTATGCCAGCATTGTGCAAATATGGAGGTTTGTGGCAGCCCTGGTTACCACACCAGTCCTGGGCACAGTGCGGGCATTGCTATGGTACTCAATACTGCTAGGGTCACTCCCCGGGGTGGTAAACACTGTCAGAATCAATAACTGAAACACACTCCACAGATATCAGAAAGGTTGCTATGATGAATCTCTATCAACAAATTGTGTTTAACTTAGGATTTGTTAGCTGACATTAATCATAGCAAACTTTTGATATATGTGGAACGTGTTCCCAAGTTTAGGACGGCATTGCTGAGGTATTCAGGTGCCAGTATTGGGAGATGCTGCTCTGCGCAGGGCCCAACAGCCTGACTCTCCATGAGGCTTTGGATAGTGGAGCCTGTGGGTGTGGGTGTTTATGCCCTTGTTGGCCGCTGCTCTAGGGCAGAGGTTCCCAACTCCTGTCCTGGTGGGCCAAACACTGTTCAGGTTTTCATGCTGTCCCTAATGAATATGCATGAGATACATTTGCATACAATGGTGGTGGCGCATACAAATGCAGCACAGGCATATTTATTAGGGACAGCATGAAACCTGAATGGTGTTTGGCCTTCCAGGACTGCAGTTGGGAAACTCTGCTCTAGGGATTGCACATGTTTATGGTGTCTGTGCTCTGTAGAGTAAAATATAGGCGTTTCAGGCATGTTTATTTTATCTGCAATAAAGGTTCCGTCTTTATTACCACGGTTTAGTACTGGGTAAAATATGGGGACAGGGTTGGCTGGAGCCACAGCTAGGACTTGAACTTGTGACCTTCTGCTCCTGAACACAGTGGCTGCGTGTACTGCACCACACTGTTGCCATGAGGACAGATCATTCCCTGGGGATACCATGACTGTTTGTCAGACAGACCCTGTCTGTTGCAGTGCACAGCACACACCTAAACGGGCCTTGGCCGTGGTCTGCTGTGGGCAGATGCCACTGCCCCCTCTGCCACCAGCACCCCTCCGCCACCATGGTGCCATGTCATGCTGGTTGTGCTGGTGGTGCGCAGTCCCAGGCCATCCAGTGTGCTGGTAGGCAGCTGCCTATGGTGTGGGTTCTCGGGTAAGGGTGCCTACATGGACATGCGCGCTTCCCCCCGGCACCGCCTGCCAATGTTATGTGCCCTTTGTTGTACCTGCTGGGTAATATCCCCTGTGACACTGTAGGACACACACTCGTGCCTATGTTGGACCCTCGTCAGTTGCTGTCTTGCTGCTTTACAGTTTCGGCATTCCTATGTGCCACCTAGGCATCTGCCTAGTCCGCACTGTGCCCCAGCTGGACCACAGCATGTGCCGCCTGCAGCCCCCTGTATCCCATTTACAGCATCAGTACAGTTGCCCTTTCCTACGTGCCCACTCTGCTGTTGCTGCACATGTGCACGCCATAACAAACCTGCCCACTCTAAACGACAGAAACCCTGATCAGCGCTATTTCGATGTGGGATCATTCACTTTGTAGGGGGACAGAGCATAGACCCTTCCAAACATGATATCTTAATTTTTACGCTTTGTCAGTCGTGTTGCTTTATGTTTATTATTAATATCACTATTGGCAGCTTGGTTATTGGGATCTTAAATGTGGTTCTGGTCATTTTATATGTTTATTTGCCTTTTTGGTTCCTGCACATGTATCACTACTATCACTTATCTGGGTTTCCCTGCCTTTGCTGCACATTGCTGACTTAAATGGTTTCTCTTTCCTGCAAATGTGCCTAACCCGAGGGTTTCACTGGCATTAATTTTCATACCCGGATTTCACAGCGTTAGTGTGCCTGGAGCCTCTTCCCGCCCACTCTTTGCCCATTGACCCCTTCTCTCCGTCCTCTGGGAAAAGGCTTCACCCTTCAGACCTGGATTTCACAGCGTTAGTGTGCCTTAACGCTGCCGCCGCCGCATTATCGCGCGATAATACCACCACTGCGACATTAAGATGGTTTAGTAAACATACCCCATAATGTCTCGGCACATATAGTATGGATGCAGCTAATGCCACCTCAAGAGCGGTAATTGCATTCCCCCCTGCAGTTAGCCTACGGCCCCATGCTGGTAATGCAGTCTACACATGTGTTACAAGAGTGGAGCTAAGAGGAGCTTGGAAATCCCAACATAAATGCTAAAACTGCACACCAGACCACCATAGTGTTAATGTAAATATATGTTTTTTGCAGAATAAAGGAAATGCAAGATGTGTGTGCATACCAAGGAACTAAAAGAAAAAGAGAGAAGCACAGCGCAGTTTATAACACCAAATTATAAATTTCCTATCCCCCTGTATCCAGCATCTCCCCATATCCATACCTTCCCCTCCCTATTACTCCTATGTTCAGCATATTTCAGTCTTTCTCACACTATTTACTACCATATCCATTTTTCCCCTCTACCTTCCTATTATCTCCCCATGTTCAGCATCTTTACCCCTCTTTCTGCTACCCCTGTGTCCAGCATCTCCCCTCTGTGCATCTTCCCATAGTCTCCTTATAATGCCCCAGGTCCACTATTTACATATAGCAAAGAGATAAACTAAATGCTTTCAACCTGCCCAATTATTTCAACTATGTTTAATTTTTGTCAGATCGTTTGCCCTGAGGGGGAACCTTCCTTCTCTCGTAGCAAACCCTCCTTTTTTTCTTTTTTAAAAAGAGTGCACTCACCCTTTTACCCACCAAGGCAAAATTACAAAATAATCCTCAGTAAATCGAGAAACAAAAGTAAATCAAAACTATATTCAATGCAATCAACTTAGGGGTATGTTTACTAAACCGCGCAATTGTGTGGGGCGCACTTGAGCGTGCGCTAAGGTACCTTAGCGCATGCTAATAGTGCATTTTTGTGCCCCGCACACGTGCACGCTGCACTAACGGGCCCGCACAAGTGCGCGGCGCGCTGATGTGCGATAGAGGCGTGGAAAGGCATTCTGAGGGCGGAGGAAAGCTCCCGAGGGGCGGAGGGACAGTGTCAATGGGTGGAGAGTGGGAGGGGAGAGGCTCCCCACACAGGAGCGGGGCTGAAATTCAACTAAAAAAATACCGCGAGTGAAAACCTCGCGGTAGAGCCGATTTAAAGGGAAGAGAAACCATTTTTGTCTGCAATGTACAGCAAAACCAGGGAAACCTACAAAACGTGAGCAGTGTGATACATGTGCACAGAACAAAATAGCAAATAAAAATAGAAAATGACCACACCAAAATTCTAAAAAATTATAATCCAGCTGGGCAACAGTGATATCAATGGGCAACAATAAAAAACACTCCCAGGAAAGCTCCAAAAAAGGAACTGATTTTTGGAAGGGTCTATGCTCCGTAGACCCTTCCAAAAATCACTTTTTTTTGGAGCTGTCCTGGGAGTGTTTTTTACTGTTGCCCATTGATATCACTGTTGCCCAGCTTGGTTATGTTTTATTTCCCTTTTTTTCGAGGCCATTTCTAATGTTTATTTGCCCTTTTGTCTACATACAAGGTGAATGAGCCCACAGTGAAATTGTGCAGAGCAGGGTTTCTGATTTCCTTGGCCAGGTTTCCTATCTCCAAGGACTGCACTGTCTCTGTGGCCACAATGTGGTGCAGTGAACACAGACAGTGTGTTCAGGAGCCAAAGATCATCAGCTCAAGTCCCAGTAGGGGCCCCTGCAAACCCAATCCCCATATTTTACCCACCACTAAACCGTGATAGTAAAGACCGACCTTTTTTGCAGAGAATATAAGCATGGTCCAAACACCTCTATTTTACACTACAGAGCACAGACACCAGAAACATGCGCATTACCTAGACCACAGTCCCCTCAATGCAGTCCTGGAGGGCCACATATCATTCAGCTGTGATGCTGTCACCAATATAAGGCCATGTCAGCATGGTGGCGGAGGGGTACCGTTGGTGGAGGGGGCAGTGGCTGCTGCCCACAGCAGACAGTGGCCTAGTCCCCTTCACCTGGGTGCAGTGCACTCCAACAGACAGGCCCTGTCTGACAAACAGCCATGGACTCCCCAGGGAATGCACTGCTGTTGTGCTAAGACAGTGGTGCAACAGACACAGCCAGTGCCTTTAGGACCAGAAAGTCACAGGTTCAAATCCCAGCTGGGGCTCCTGCCAACCCAGCCAGTCCCTTTATTTTACCTATGAAGAAAACATGGTAGTAAAGACTGAACCTTTATTGCTGAAAACATAAGCATGGGTCAAACACCTATATTTTACCCCACACAGCACAAACATCATAGAAATGTGCATTACCTAGAGCAGAGTCTCCCAAATGCAGTCCTGGAGGGCCAAACACCATTCAGGTTCCATGCTGCCTCTAATAAAGATGCCTGTGCTGCATATCTATGTGTCACCCCCATGGTATGCAGATGTAGCTCATGCATATTCATGAGGGACAGCATGAAAACCCGAACAGTGTTTGGCACACCAGGACTGGAGTTGGGAACCTCTGCCGTAAAGCAGCAGCCAACAAGGGCAGACACACCCACACCCACAGGCCCCATTAGCCAATGCCTCCTGGAGAGGCAGGACATTGGGCCCTGCGTGCATCCCCCAATACTAGCACTTGCATACCTTAGCAATGCCACCCTACACCTGGGTATATGGTACACAGCTATCAAACGTTTGTTATGATTACTGCCAGATAGCGATTTCTACGTTAAGCACAGTTTGCTGATTGAGCTCCATCATAACAATCTTTCAGATGTCTGCAGTGTGTGCTTCAGGTCTGGTCTCTGACAGTGTTTACCACCCTGGGGAGTGACCCCCAACAGTATTGCGTACCATATCCATGCCTGTACTGTGCCCAGGACTGGTGTGGTGGCCAGGGCTGATAGACTCCTCTATAGTGGCACAATGCTGGCCTAGGTGTGGGAGTGTGTGTGTCTGTCTATCCAGTGTGTGGTGGCTGCAAACACCTTCTACAGCCCACACTGCCAGCACTGTTGCCAGTATTGGCCTGCCAATGTGCATAATGAGGAGCAAGGTACCATGGGTATAGGCCAGACAGGGTGGCCTGGCCAGGGTGCATCTGCACAGGGCATAGGGCACTGGCTGGGCCATTTTAGTGCCCGGCCCCCACCTACACAGACAGGGTGACCTCAGTATGTCCTGCTGGGAGATCACTCTCACCCTGACTATGCAGTGATGACAGCATGGCTAGGCACCCGCATAGTGCTATATAGCATTTTTGTCATGTGATATTTATGGGTTTCCTTTTGGGGGCCAGTCAATGACTTATCTGCTTGTGTGTGCTGCCATCCCAGTTCTGGGTGCATGCATTTCTACCAGGAGCATGCACTATGGACTAACTAGCAGACTGTTTGCAGCTGGTACGTGTCTTGATGGAGTGCCTTGCAGGGTGCAGTGGCTGAAGGCTTGCTGCTGGAGAATATCAGATAGTGGTGGGGTACAGCTTAGCATATACAGGCCTAATGTCTATCTGCTATTGTGTTATGGATATGTACAGAGCTGCATTGACTGCCCTGAAGGGTGTTTTTTCCACAGCAGGACTGGGGTTGATGGTCCCCTCTACTGCCACCATTGCAGGGAGGTAGAATGTGGATCTGTTGATGTGAGACCCTGTTTACCACCCTCAGCCCCTGGAGGAGGAGGGTGGTGGTGGTGCATAATCCTCCTAGTGGTCCATAGGGGCTACACCTGATTGAAACAAACAAATATAACCAAGGTGTTTCGGCAGAAACTACCTATCTCACACATTAACATTGCTTTGGACCTGCATCAAGTCCTATTTCTGCCATGGAAGGTGCTGTGGACCTGGTGCTGGGCGCCTCACCGCACCATCAGGATGAGCACAGTACCCGCACAATGTGATGGTGTGTAGCTACTCTGTGCCAGTAAAACACACGGTCTGTACCCCCTACAAGGCCGAGGTTTTGTGGGGGTGCATACCCCATCTTGTGTTCATCTGTGGACAGCTGATTTGCATGTGCAGTGCATCATGGGTACGGGTGTGCTAACCCTATCCTGGTGACCACAACAGACTGCCTGTGTGGTGACATGCAGGCTCTCTGCAGCCAGCCTGGGGCTTGTTAGCAGCTATAGAGCTGTAGCCCAATGGTTACTTCACTGCCTGTGAAGCCAGAGGTCATGGGTTCAAACACACAGTGGGGTTATTTGATAGGGCTGCCCAAAGCATTATCTCTTTTTAATGTACATTTTTGCTGCCAGCAAAAACACCCTCAGCGTACTGTACCCATAAGGTGCCTCTGAGGGCGCTTTATAGGACGCCCTATAGGGCACCTTATGGTTCCCGTCCATGTAAGGTGCACTATACATTATCCTGTGATGCAACTTATAGGGTGCTCTATAGGGGACATTTTAGGGTGCTGTGGCGGACAGTGAAATTTATAATGTGCCCTATGGAGTGCCTTATAGGGTGCCTTATACGGCACCTTCAATTACGGCACGTGAGGGCATGTTTGCTGGCAGCAATTAATAAAATAAAAATAAAGTGCTGCAGGAAACAAAATGTACATTGCAAAGCTGATGCCTCAACCAGCCTTATGTATTAGGCACACTGGGGAGCAAACTCATGACCCCTGTATCAGCAGTCAGTGCCTTTACCATTGTGCTCCACTGCTGCTCCTCCTTGTATGTCAGCGCACCTACTTATGCTTTTCATTCCTTAAACTGCACAGTGCTGCCATCAAAAACAGTACTCTGACCTTGCGGTACCTCATACGGCACCCTATAAAGCGCCCTATAAGCAACATTCTAGGGTGCATTGGCAGACAGTGCACTTTAAAATGTGCCTTATGGGGCGCCTTATGTTAACACGCTTTGAGAGTGCGTTTGCTAGTAGTGATAATTAAAATAAAAATAAAATGCCTCCTAAAGCAATTTTCTCCATAATATGTAATGCCTCAGCCAGCCTTGTTCATTGGGCACTGTGGGGGATTGAACTCCAGATCCCTGCACCATTGGTCAGTGTCTTAAGCATTGTGCTGTGGTTCTGTTTTTGTGCTTGTACATCAGCGCGCCGCCTTATGCCGCCCAATATTAAACTGGCTCCTAAAGTAATGCCTCAGCCAGCCGTCTTCATTGGGTACTGTGGGGGATTGAACCCCTGATCCCTGCACCATTGGTCAGTGTCCTAGCCACTGTGCTGTGGCTCTGTTCTACTGCTTACACATCAGCGCGCTGCTTATGCCTCCCGCGCAGCTTTCTCATGCGCTAATGTGCGTGGCGCACATGGGCGCCGCACACCTTAGCGCATATTTAAATCCCGGTTTTTCTTTTTCAGAAAGAAACGCCCACTCCTTATATGGCACCCGCACACTAGCGCGGCCCGCACATTACCGGGGTTTTAGTAAACATACCCTTTAGAGTCCACGATTCTCAGCCTCCATCAACAGGATATTCCTCCATGCTACTAGTGGGGCAACCCGTTCATATGCAGAGTCTCCCAACATTAACAGTGCCATCCACTATAACCGTATGATGGGCTGCAGTGGTTCTCGAAGTGTGATGAAGCCTTATAGTTGTCACTTCATCTTCCTATTTCTCGAATGCTCTCATATTCCAAAACGGATAACCATGTCCACTATTAGCATTTCCTCTCAAAAAATCTCCACTCTTTGCTTCTTCCTATGCTCATTCTGCCTATACCCCCTTCCCATGTGCAGTATCTCCCCTTCATCTCCCTGGCTCCCTGCATCTAGCATAGGGTTACCAAATGTCCTGATTTTATCAGGATTGTACTGATTACACAGGTACACTAAAAAAAAATTTTTTTAAACTGCCTCTAATGTTTCGATTGATTTTTACGTTTTTTGGTGTGCTGAATCCAAATCTGGTAACCAATTTGCTCCATCACGTACAGATTTTTTGCTACATTGGGTTAGCAGTTTGAGGTGAACATTTCAGATTGAGTGCGATCGAGATAAAAGTTTCTTGGATGAATTCTTTATACTAATTGTTTAGTAGTTATTCAAATAAGAATAAAGAAAATTGTAACAAGGCAGCACATAAGAATAGAGTAATGTCAACAAAACACACTGTGATGGTAGCAAAATTGTCTGCACTTAAAACAGCTACATACATGTGCACAAACATTGAGCATATAAGAGCGAGGTTAGACACAAAGCAAAGCAAAGAAATGTGCAAAAAATGTTTTACAGGTATGTATGTAAGAATAGAAAACGCAAACCGCACCATTGCAATACATGAAGACAAACACCCGATGGTGTGAAAATAAAATTCTAATAAATGAGATCCGACACTGTGGTAATAACTAGCAAATTTTTATTTCAAAGTTTAGTAAAAACACGATATTTGTCAACACAGTTTAGATTTTAAAGTCATTCTTGGGTCAATCAATCTCCTGGTGGGCCCGTTTCTTCTTCCCCCGAATGCTTCTCTTGGTGCGCTGCTTGGCGTATTTTTCATCTGGGGTTTCCCGCAGCAGCAACCAGCAGAAATCAGCCATCATAGTGGTGTTCCATCTTCCTTGGTACCTTCTCTCTGCGTCCTTGATGTCCTGGTGAAACCTTTCACCTTGTTCTTCACTGTACGCCCCCAAGTTTTCGGGAAAGTAGTTCACATGGGAGTGCAAGAAATGGACTTTCAGGCTCATGTTACAGCCTTGTTCTTTGAAGGCATTGAGCATCCTGGCAACAATATCCTTATAGTTCTCATCCCGCCTGTTCCCCAAGAATTTGAGAACAACATCCTTGAAGGAATCCCAGGCTTCTGTTTCCTTCTCAGACATCGTTTCAGCGAATGCTCCATCTGAAATGAGTTTCCTTATATCAGGGCCAACAAACACTCCTTCCTTTAGCTTTGCTTCAGAAAGTCGGGGGAACTTTGAGCAAAGGTACCGAAAGCACTCACCATCTTTTGGAAGGGACTTGATGAATTGCTTAATGAGACCCAACTTAATGTGGAGAGGTGGTAATAGAATTTTATCACAAGGTACCAAGCTCTCATGAAGAACATTTTTCTCACCGGGTCTCAAATACTCCTGAATTGGCCAGTCTTTTTTCCCCCAGTGTAGGTCGCGGGCCCGGCTATCCCACAAGCAAAGGAAGCAGGGATATTTGGTGAAATCGGATTGCTGCCCTAATAGCATGGATAGAATTTTAAAGTCTCCACAAATCATCCACTTATGCTCATCATAACGAATCTTCTGAAGAATCAGGGCCAAATTCTCGTATTTTTCTTGGAGAATAACAGAGTGAGCAATAGGAACTGAAGCGAATGTGTTGCCATTATGAAGAAGAACACCTTTTATGCTGTCTTTTGATGAATCAATGAACAGCCGCCATTCAGCAGGATCATACTTGAGTTTAAACTTTTCCATCACTCCGTATATATCGTTGCAAAATACCAAATCTTCCTCTTTGCTGAAATACTTCAAAAATTGTGTCTCGCGGTTGCGGTACCAATAAAAGGTTGTTCCTGGTGACAATAGATTTTTCTGTTTAAGCCGAGAACCTAGCAGTTGGGCAGCATCTTTTGGGAGTCCTAAATCCCGGACTAAATCATTCAATTCAGCTTGAGAGAAAAGTTCAGGTTTCGGATCTGGTTCAGTTTCAAACTCGGAAGTACTGGACTCATCGGGAAAAGCCATCTGATGAGTCTCATCATGATCAGAACCGTCCACACAAATATGATCCAAAGATTTTGGTGGTTCAGGCACAGGTACTTCGTTGCTATGAGGCATAGGCCTAATTGCTGAGGGAAGGTTGGGGTAACTTATTACGTTCTTATTTTTTAAGTTGTATCCCTTCACAATGCAAGAGCAAAAATAGCAGTCACTGCTGTGGTCTCTTTGTTCACGCCACATCATAGGTATTCCGAAACGAAATGCTTGTTTTTTAACTTTCATCCATAAGCGTAGATCTTCCTCACATGTCTTGCACACTTTGTGAGGAGCCCACGGTTTGTCTTGATCGCCTAACTTCAAACCGAAATAGGCGAAATATACTTTTTTAATAAATGCAGAAATGTTCCTCTGCCGCTTTTTCACGGTATATTCCCCACAAATAAAACAAAAACTGTCCGGAGAGTTGACGCAACCTCTGGCTCTGTGAGCCATCACAAATACACAGCACTGCAAACTACAACTGTAGTGAACCACTTCGGAATAAAGCTGGATTACGACTGAGCAAACAAAAGGTAATAATGAACTTGCAAGAAACTGAAATTTGACAGGAACGTTCATGTCGCAACCACCGTGTTTGAGCGAGCGAACGAGGCGAGGCGAACAGGAAAGAACATGCGCCAGCGCGAGCACTGGATTTAGCCCCCCGCCTCCCAATTGTCCTGTTAATGTATAAAATAAATACAAAACACTCTAAAATATCATGAGGGAGTGTTTCTAGTTAGTTAACCATTACAACCTCTATTTTGGGCCAAGAAAATAAACTGCAGTCGGCTAAAAAGAAATTATGTGAACATTCCTTATATGGGTAAGAAATCTAATTTTGCAAGAAAACGTGACGTGATGGAACATTTTGGCTATTTTTCCTGGATTCAGCAAAATCTATAGGAATCAGTTGCAAAACTGGAGGCAGTTTTTTGGTAGTGTACCTGTGTTATTGGAAGCTTGTCCTGATTTGAAAAATGTCCTGATTTTGTCCTGAATTTTGGTGTTTTGTCCTGACTTATCCTAAATTTCTGTAAAATTTTGACAGATGATTAAGATGAACATTATAATACAAAGAAGTTATTTTTATTTGCTTATTGTACATAAAATGGAGAAATGAAACATTAATTATAAGTTTTTCTTTTTCAATGTGTGAGTGTGACTCAGTGTTTTTGCCCAAAAATGTTCCTTTTGGCATTTGTTTGAAAAAGGGGAAAAAATTTGGGCTCTTTCCCGCAAATGGGAAAGTTTGGGTTCCATTGTACATACAAAATATAGCAAATTTAAGATGTATGTAAAGAGTGGGAAAATATAAAACTTTTCCGGAAACGCAAAGTCTTGATCATAGTTTCTTGTTTGTTAAAACTTTTTGATTTTTGTTATCATAGTAATGTTACTAATATAAATTAATTTGCAATTATGTATAACGTCACTAGTGGAACAAGTATTTTCAGTATGCAAGAAGCAATGGATGGATGATCGAAATCGACTGGATATTAAAACTGTAAAATGCTTGCTTCAAGTTAAAATAAACTATTCATTATCTTGTGGTGATATGTACAAAAAGATCTTGGTTAACAAAAATCTGCTAAATCAAATATCATCGAACAGTAAATACATGTAAATAATGTTTTATTGTGTTTGATGCCTAATAAATGTTTTTTTGAAAAGTGTCATTTTTTGAAAAAATGTCCTGATTTTGGACCAAAGGTATCTGGCAATCCTAATCTAGCATGTCCCCTCTGCCTCCCTATTCCACCCCTGCATCTCCCCTTTGTCTCCCTGTGCCCCTCCATATTCAGCATCTTCCCTCCACTTCCCAGTGCCCTCCCATGTCCAGCATCTTTCCTGTTTTTATGTGACTTCCTGTTGTCCAGCATCCACCCTCTGTTTCCTGTAATACCCCTCTGTGTCCAATATCTTCTCTCCATTTCCATTTCCCTCCATCTCCCTATGTCGCCATGTCCAGTATCTTCCTCTGTCTCCTTAACCCTGCATCACCATGTCCAGTATCTTCCTCTGTCTCCTTAACCCTGCATCACCATGTCCAGTATCTTCCCTTCAACCTCTCGTTCCTGTCCTGCTGTTCCCCTTCCCCCTTTCTTACTCCCCCTTTGCACCCCTCCAATCTTCCTTAAACCATTGCTCCTTTAAATTCATCCCAGTACTGAACTCCTACCTTGCAGCCTTGCAGTAGGGAGATCTGGCCGGCAGCTCTTCTTCCTGCAGGACTTACTGATCCTGCAGGCCGTATCTTCTCCTTGGGGCCACAATCGTGGCCTTGCAGAGCTCTGCTGCTTCTGTCATCCTGCTTGGGGGGAGGGGGGTGGCTAGCAATGGCCCCCTGCTGCACTTACTGCATAGCGCCGACCCTGATCCCAAAGCTCTAGATACACCTTATGAATATCTTATGCTAATGTCCACATGGAATAACATACAAAGGAAACTTCCTGTTCCTCAGTATTTGCTAAGTAGTTGTACAGTAACATATTTGTGCCCCTAATGGGGTCAGGAGGCAAAATGTTAAGTTCTCTGTATTCAGCAAAATGTTAAGTTCTCTGTATTCAGTATCATTTAATCTCAGCATCAAGAGGTAGAGAAAAGACCATTCTCGATTCATAGCTCTAACCCCCGTATTAGATGCTGCCCATCGACTTACGATTAACTTGCACAACACTGAGAATTGCTTAATTAAATGAAAGCTATCTGTGTTTACTTGTCCTGCTGAACATACATTGAGGACGATGGGATATATATGGACATGCAAAGAGGGTTCCATTGACTTTCTTTCTCCTGAGATTTTTGCAAATACCTGTCATAAAGAGGAGATATCTGACTGCTAACTCAGTTTCTTTTGAAACACTCAAATGTTATTTGGAAAGGACAGAGAAAAACATTTCAAAGCATTTAGGAGGCACAGCTTGCTAATACTTTTCATTAATGGTCTCTGCTTATAAAAGACTAGTCACATAACTAGATACAGGGAAAAAAAACTGGGCCTGCATAACTCATGTTATTACATATTTTAAAAAAATTTGGTCAGTGGAGAAGGGTGAGGTCTCCTAAGGGATCTGTTCTTCTAAATAAATTTATAAATGACCTGGAAATGAGACCAATGAGGGGGGTGATCAAATTTGCACATGACACAAAACTACTCAAAGCTGTTGAATCACATGTGGTTTCTGAGAAACTGGAGGAGGTCCTTGAAAGACTGGAAGATAAGGTATCCAAGTTGGGCTGGTGCTAGGACTTCTGGCACCCCCCTGCAACCTATAAATCGGCACCCCCTCCTTCATTAGTATTAATGTTGGCTACACCCCACCCTCCTTTTTCCCAAAACTCCTTTGTGAACTCTTTTCACATGATGCTAGTATTTCTCCTTCAAATCCAATGTTGTAAGAAAATTGCAGTGAAAGGACAAATGCATAGCCAGAATAAAAATAACTACTTAGCAGTAAATACTTAGCATAAGTCAAACAGGCTGTGATAGTCCAAAAAAAATCTGATTCTGGTTATCTCACTAACAACATCATAAACATTATCCACTATCAGGCATATTGTGAACTAATTTAAAACCCTACTACAGTCACCAAAGACCTAAGGCCAAATCTACCTTAGCATATCAGCATAAACTTCCAAAACTCATACAAGGGGCTTACCCAGAAAAAAGCAGCACTATAAATACTGCAATGGGCCCAAGAACATCCATACACCTATTTGAAAAGCTGAACAATTCAAATTACTACAGTGTAGATCCCTATGTACAAATTCCATGTTAATATAACACCCGGCCTCGGTCACACACTCACAATACAGACCCTCATCAAATATAGAATAAGTGACTACAACCTAAAGTAAAAATAAAAACATGTAGACAAAAATTAAACTGAAACCCCAAGAAGCCAGACTCCACATGCAGTGCAACACCAGATAAATAAGAAATTCAGTTCCCATACTGTGTAAAATATAAAGATAGCACAAAGTCCAATCACTAAATTGAAAATAAAATTATTTTTTCTACCTTTATTGTATGATCATTTTATTCTCTGATCATGCTGGTCCTGATGTGAGGCTTCTGCTTTCCACCGTCTTCTCTTAGCTCTCTTTCTATGGTCTATAGTCCATCTGCCATTTCTTGTCTCTCCTTTTGTTTTCTTCACTTCCTTCCATCTTGGATATTGATATTTTTCCTTTCAGCTTTCTTCCATTTTTCTCTCTCTCTCTCTGTCCACCCAGATTTCACTACTCCTTACTATCCAATTCTTTTATAGCTATCTACCTACCACTTTTCAGCCTTCACCCTAGTCCTCCCATTCCCCAGCTCTTCTCCCCGGTCTTTTGCTCACTCTCTCTCCCCCTCTGTTGTCTAACATCTCTCACCCCCCATCTAGTATCTCTCTCTTTCCATTCATCCAGTAGGCTGAGGCAGAGGCAAACTGTTCAAGCCTGCCTAGTTCACAGTCCCAGGCCTGTGGCAGTGCAGCCTCCCTGCCTCTGCTCCGTTGAGTCAGTTGACACTCAGCAGCAGTGTTTCTCCCCCCCCCCCCACTCCCCCCAACACACACAATATTTGCCCCCTCTCCCTTTTCACTTTCCCAGTTTCTGCTTCTTTTCCCTACCTGACTCAGTATATACCAGCATCAATTCCCTTCCAGTTCCAGCTCCTTTCCAATTCACCCAGCATAAACCTATTTCCTGTCCAGCCTCAGCATCAGCCCCCTTCCAATCCCAGTACCTCCCTCAGTATCAGCCTATTTCCAGTACCAATAACCCTTCCCAGTGTCAGCCACCTTTCCAGTCCTCCCCTCTCAGTACCTTCTAATGTCAACCCCCTTGCATTACCAGCACCACCACTGGTATCCATTCCCTTCCAGTCCCCCTCCTTCCCCACTGTCCAGCCCTTTCTAATACATTTCATTCCAGGTATCATCTCACTTTTGGTCCCAGTGCCCCTTCCCCCATGTTAACTCCCTTCCAGTCACACTTCCCTTAGTCCATCCCCTTTCCAGTGCCATCCCCAGGTGTCAGCTCCCTTCCAGCCCCCTCCCCACCATTACCCAGCCACCTTCCAGTCCCATCCCCAGCCACCTTCCTTTCCCCCCCCCCCCCTGTCTGCTCCCTTCCAGTCCCCATCTTCTCCCTGTGTCAGCTCCCTTCCAGGCCTGCCCCACCATGTCAGCTCCCTTCCATCCCCTTCCTTCCCCTCTTTTGATCTCACTTCCAGCCCACCCCCATGTCATCTCCATTCTAGACTCTTCCCTCCCTCCTGTAATCTGCTGCCATCAGCATCCCTCCCCCTCATTGATTTGCTACTTGAGAGAGCCGTGGAAACACTTCTCTGCTCCCGCGTCTCTACTATCTTATAAACCACAGCATTTCTAGTGGTGGTAATAAGCTGGAAATACCATGATCCAGCAGTTTATAAGATAGCAGAGCCGCGGGAGAAGAGAAGTATTCCCGCAGCTCTCTCAAGTGGTGAATCAGTGAGGGAGGGCAGAAGGCTAGCGACAGCGCCCCTTGCTGTTGGTGCCCCCCTGCAATGGTTACCCGGCTTACCAGGTAATGCTGGTCCCGCATCCAAGTGGCACATGAAATTTAATATGGACAACCGGAAAGGATGCACATAGAGAAGAATAACCAAAATTGTAACTACTTGATGTTAGGTTCCACATTAGGAATCACCACCCAGGAAAAGGATCTAGGCATCATCGTGGATAATACATGAAAACTTTCTGCTCAGTGTAAGTGGCAGCAGCCAAAACAGCAAATAGAATGTTGGTAATTATTAGGAAAGGAACGGAGACTAAAATGAACAGCATCATGAGCCTCTGAGCTGCTCTAGGGTGTGACCAAACTTTAAACTTGTGTGCAATTCTGGTCACTACATCTCAAAAAAGATCTAGCAAAATTAGAAAAAATACAGAGAACCATGTTCAAAATGAAAAAGGGGGTGGAACAACTCTCCTATCAGGAAAGGCTAAAGAGATTAGGGCTTTTCAGCTTTGAGAAGAGACAGCTAAGGGGAGATATGATAAAGGTTTATAAATAATGAGCGAGGTGAAATGAATAAGTGCAAATCAGTTATTTGCAAAGACTATAGCACATGCCATGAAATTACTAAGTAGTACATTTAAAACAAATTGTAGAAAATATTTTTTTCATTCAATGTGCAACTAAGCTGTGCAACTCATTGCCAGATGAGGTGGTAAGAGCTATTAGCGTAGCTGGGTTTAAAAGAGGGTTGAACAAGTTCTGAAGGAAAAATGCATAACCTATTATGAATTAACCAGATAGACCTGGGGAAAGCCCCTGCTTATCTGTGGGGGTCAGCAGCCTGAAATCTATCTACTTTTTGGGATCCTACTTAGCATGGTGGTGGCACAAAATCCATTCTAGCTATATGGGGACATGTGAGAAACGCCTCCATTTGTTATCATGGTTCTAGAACCACCCCCATGCTCATTTTTGGGGTTAAATGCGTAGTATGCACCGGCATGTTAATAAACATACCCCTTAGACCAGTATTTCTCAACCTTTTCAAGCCCGAGGCACATCTTGATTTACAAAAATGTTAAGCGGCACACCAACCTCTTGCAGTATGGACCTGGGAGAGAATGTGTATACTATATAAAAACTATGGAAGTAACTAAAGACCCAGCAAAGGCTAGACGTACTCACAGGAGGAAACATGGGGGAGGAGAGAATAGGAGGAGTGCTGTGTGCAATGTCTCTTCTACACAAAGCAGGGCAGTGGCATTCCTAGCCCGCTCAGTCCCCAGGGTGGGCGATCCCCTCCACCCGTGGTGCGCTGCACCCCCCTTAATCCCCCCCCCACCCTGCCGGGCCCATACATTTGAGGAAGTGTGACAAACTTACCTTAAAGATGGGTGAATTGCCACACTGCTTCCAATCCAGGCCTGGAGCTTCTTCTTTCCTGGGCTGAATTCTCATGATGTGCGAGGCTTCGGCCGGAAGAGAAGTACTGGGTCTGGATTGCAGGCAGCACAGCAAACCACCCGTCTTTAAGGTTAGTTTTCCGCACTGCCTTTGAAGTGTTTGGCCTGGCAGGTATACACCCCACTCCAGGCTGGCATCCAGAGAGGACCACATCCACCACCCTGCCCTTGGTATGCCACTGAAGCAAGGCCCAGGTATCAATGTCCTACATGCTGTTTAATTCTCATATTCTAGAGTTCATGCTGTATCTAGGAAAGAGAGCAGAATGTGTGACAAGATATGTTCTCACAAAGGAGCTGGTGAACGTGTAAGAGCCACCACTGATGTGTTGTGTTCTGATGAGGTGCTGAAAACAGAGTCCATGGTCTGGGTCTGAACATTAAGCAGTAATGACTATTTCCTAAGGTACATCTAATCATATCTGAAGGCACACTGGTTGGGGAACACTGACTTCGATAATAACAAACTTTACAGGGAAATACTCACTGGTTGGACGTCCCCTATCTCTTCCATACCCAATGTTGATTTATATGCCATATGTTCCTGAAAGTTCCTGAATTTGCTATTATATTGTGCTCTATATTCCAGGATATAGGCACTAACTTTTCAGAATGATTGGGGGTGCTAAACACAACACAAATTAGCCCTTCACCAGGACACAATAGAGTTTGCTCAATATTAGGGGTGCTTAGTACCCACTGAACCCACAGAACTGGCAAGTATGCTTCAGGATATCTCCATAATGGAACTTTTCAGTGAAACATGATCATTGTTGGAGTTCTTGAATGTAACAACCCTATTGGGAATGGAGCTGCAGCTAAGTATTGTTTATTACTATTCAAGATCTTTTCATTGGTAACATTTTTTTTTAAATTTCTGTAACTCTAGTGGGGGGGGGGGGGTTATGTATTATAATTACATTGTGTAGAATGCTTTTCTTCCCTGATCTATAAAGAGAAGTTGAAAATGACATGAACACCATTCTTTTCATTGTAGTGCACAGATAAATATTGCTCATGGTGTAATAATTTTCATGAGTTTTTGTGCTGTCTGAGCTGCTTAAACAAATGCCTATTTGATTTTTTATTGAAGAAGAGGAAGAAATGATATGCTTTATTAGGTTGCAGGATGTATGTAGAGCACAGAGACATCAAAGATGAACCAAGGTTATGGGTTGAGGAGACTGGGAGGACGAATGCACCATTCACAGAGACAGAAAAAAACGGGAAAGAGAAAGGGATTGGGGGAGAAAAATAAAATTCCTTTTTGGCTAGGTTAAAGGTGGCAGTGAGATATCCAGCAGTGAAATCAGGCGAGCCCGCTGAGATTTAGGAATTTATTCTTGGTGACATTTCAGGTACAGAGAGGTAAACCTGGGATCATAACCATAGCAAAAGCATTGAAAGTGAGAAGAGAAGATCAGAGTGCCAAGGAACACGTGTAGAGAGAGCATAAGAAAAGCCATGATGGGTCAAATCAAGGTCCAACATGCTGTCTCCAACAGTGGCCTGTCCAGGTCACAAGAGAAAAGAGGTGGTGGACCAGTTCAGAGATTTCAGATACAGCAATTGTTAGGTAGTTCTTCCACCACTATTTAATTAAGGATACAGGGGGTATGGTAGAAGAGAGAAGAAGAAAACCAAGATAGAGCAGAGTCCTGAAATCCAGTTGAGTATAATATGTCAAGGAGTAGATGATGATCATTGGTGTCAAAAGTGGCAAGGGGAGTGAAGATTCAGTGAAATCCCTTGGCTTTAGCTAGGAAGAGATCCCTGGAAACACTGGTGGAATGTTGCAGACAAAAGCCAGAATGGAGCATATCTAGAGTGGTTTGAGATGAAAGAAAGTCAAGACATTGGAGGTGAATGACATGTTACAGCAATCTGGATATGAAAGGGAGCAAGGAGGTGAGATAATGATCAGGGCAGGTAAGGTCCAGTTTTTTGAGAAGGTTTGAAAGAAGAGGGAACATTCACACTAGCAAGTAACTGAGGATGTGAAAGATGAAGGAAACGGCCGCAGAGGAGATAGAACTGAGGGGCTGGGTGGGAAAGCGGCCAGAGGAACAAGTAGTGAGTTTAGAGGAGGAAAGCATATAAGCAGTTTTCTTTGTGATTCAGAAAAGAAAAAATGTGGCAACAGGCCCGACCCAAGGGTTTCTGCCACCCTAGGCAGCAGCCCCTGCTGCCCCCCCCCCCCATTCAATCTTCCCATGATTTAAAAGCAGCAGCGTTCTACCATGCACTTCAGCACCCACTTGCACAGTCATGGCCTGCCACTCCTGTCCCCCTCTGACAGGAAGTTGTATCAAAGGAGGGCAGGAGCAGCAGATCATGGTTTTTGGGCCATGGGTGCTAAAGTGCATGGCCCGCTGTAGGCACTAAAGTGGTGGCACAAAGTCACCACTTTAAAAAATCATGCCATGCTGCCCACCAGGGTGTGCATGTAGTCCACGTGGTGGACAGGTTGACCCTGTGTGGCAAAGACCAAAGAAAGGCAAGATGAATGAAATGGGTGAGAGGGAGGCAACCTGAACAATTCACCATTAATCTTGTGAATCTTTTTCTGGAATCAGCCAGCCATAGACTGGGAAGAAAGTGAAGGCGGGATTAGGAGGCAGAGACAATTTGAGGAGATGAATGTAGGAAAGATAATGGGGGTTTGAGGAATCAATGTTCCTATTGATTTCTATGAAGGACAATAAATGTTGGAGGTAGTGGGTGTAACCCTGGCCAGTCTGTCATAAGTCCCTCACAGTGGCTATTTACAGCTAATTTGAAGACTGGGCACAACTTCAGGGAAAAAAACAATCCTTACATGCTGAACTCATTGGGAATTTTAGGGTCCCAGGAAGGGTCTAGTAAATACTGGGAGACCCTTGGCACTTAGATCCACTCACTCCACTTCTCACTCTCAATAAATCAACCCAGATTAGAATTTGGTTGTTCTGAACCAAAGGTTTACTGGAAAATATTGAGGAATCACAAACAATAATAACAAATAATGATAGAGAACAAAACACAGTTATAGTCACTCAGAATTTTGTAGGACTCTCCCTTCCTGGTGGAGAACTCCTCCTCCCAGCAACTTTCTTTTCAACTTATTTTTGCAGAGAACCATGTAGAGCTGGATACTTGATTTGGATGTGATCCCAGACCTTGCTCTCCCTTTGGCTTGGTCCTCCTTATCTTTGCTCCAGGCAATGTCTTTTATTTCCTTCTCCTCTCTTGTCCCAACTCAAACCTGTACTAACCTGATCATGTCCAAAGTCTGTCCCATGTCCAAAGTCTATCCTATGTTGAAATCATCAATGTCGCCTCCCCGGTGATGGCCCCGCCCCTACACTTAAATTCCCCCTCCCCTTTTTATGTAACGCCGCTTTGACCCGGTGAAAAGCGGGATATAAATACGGCTAAATAAATAAATTAGGGCTCCCTGCTGCTCCTTCTATCTCCAAGGCTCCTGCTCTCTTGTTCTCTTTTATACTCTTGATGTTGTAGTGCAGTGGCCTAAACTGCCCTTACCAAGGAAATACTAAGCAGCTGTCTTAATAGGTCTGCATTCAGTGCAAGCCCCATCCTGGAAAAGAAACAAGTTAATGCATCTCCAAAACCTCAAGTTGGCACACCTGTTTTGCAAGAGAAAAACATAGTGCGCTCGAAAACACTTCTTGGCTTTGACCTTGTATCAGAAATCACTTCTGTTATCCATACATGTATTCCAAGTCTCCCCTCCCACCTCTGAGAAAAGACATAAAAGGCAACTATGGGGCATGTTTACTAAACATTCCTAACGTGCGGGGCCGCAGTAGTGTGCCTGTGCCATATAAGGAGTGGGCGGGTCAGGCAGAAAAAAGAAAACAAACGGGAGTAAGCGATCGCACATTTGCGCGGCGCGCTAATGTGCGCCGTGCAAAATAGTGTGTGGGAAGGCTAAGTGGCGCCCTGATATGCACACACAAAGGAACAGAGTCATAGTACAATGGTTAAGACACTGACAGCTGGTGCAGCTGCCATGGGTTCAATTCCCCATTGTGTGCAACAAAAAGGGCTGGCTGAGGCATTAATTTTAATGGGTAAAGGTGCTTTAGGAGGCATATTAATTTTGGGCGGCATAAGGCAGTGCGCTGATGCCCAAGCACAGGACCAGAGCCACAGCACAATGATTAAGACACACTGACCAATGGTACAGGGATCAGGGGTTCAATCCCCCACAGTGCCCAATGAAGAAGGCTCACTGAGGCAGTGCATATTATGGGGATGAGTGCTGTAGGGGGCAATTTATTTTTATTTCAGTTATCACTACTAGCAAACGCACTCACAAAGCGTGTTAACATAAGGCGGCCCATAAGGCACATGTTAAAGTTCACTGTCTGCCAAGGCACCCTAGAATGTCCCCTATAGGGCACCATATATGTTGCATCACAGGATAAGGTATAGTGCACCTTATATGGACAGCAACCATAAGGTGCCCTATAGGGCGCCCTATAAAGCACCCTCAGAGGCACCTTATGGGTACAGTACACTGAGGGTGTGTTTGATGGCAGCAACATATGTACATTAAATCTAAAAAAAGCTTTGGACAACCCTATCAAATAACCCCACTGTGGGCTTGAACCCATTACCTCTGGCTCCACAGGCAGTGAAGTAACCATTGGGCTACAGCTATATAGCTGCCAGCAAGCCCCTGGCTGGCTGCAGAGAGCCTGCATGTCACCACACAGACAGTCTGCTGTGGTAACCAGGATAGGGTTAGGCCACCCATACCCATGATGCACTGCACATGCAAATCAGCTGTCCACAGATGAACACAAGATGGGGAATGCACCCCAACAGCTCCCCGGCCTGGTAGGGGGACGTGTCCGTGTGCACCCACACAGCACCTTGGCCAGGTAGGAGGTACTGACCGGGTGATTAACTGGCACAGAGTAGCTACACACAGTCACATTGTGCGGGAACTGTGCTCACCCTGAGTGTGCGATGAGGCGCCCTGGACCAGGTCCACAGCACCCTCCATGGCTGAGAGAGGCCATGGCAGAGCTCCAAAAAAGTCGTAATCTGTCAGATAGGTAGTTTCTGCATGGAACACCTTGGATATCTCTGTCTGTCTCAGTCAGGGGAACCCCCACGGACCCCTAGGTGGGCCATGTACCACCAACCACCCCCCCGAGGGCGGCAAACAGGGTCTCCCATCAACAGATCATCTTCTTCTTCTCCTCCCCCCCCCCCCATGCAATGTTGGCAGTAGAGTGCACCATCAACCCCAGTCCTGTTGGGGAACAGACACCCTACAGGGCAGTCCAAGCAGCCCCACACACACCCAGACCACAATATCAGACAGACAGTAGGCCTGGATATGCTAAGATGCACCCCACCACCATCTGATATTCCCCTGCATCAAGCCATCAGCCACTGCACAGCACTCCAGCAGGGCACATACCAGCTGTGAACAGTCTGCTGGTTAGTCCCACTGGAAATGCATGCACCCACAACTGGGATGGCAACACACACAAGCAGATACATCAGTGACTAGGCCCCCAACAGGTGACCCATATATATCACATGAGGGAAATGCTATGAAGCACTATGGGGGTGCCTAGCCATGCTGCCGTCACTGCACAGTCAGGGTGGAGTGAAAGCCCAGCAGCACATACAGAGGTCACCCTGTCTGTGGAGGTGGTGGACGGCCACTACAATGTCCCTGCCAGTGCCCTATGCCCTGTGCAGATGCATCCTGGCCAGCCCACCCTGTCTGAGCTATACCCATGGTACCTTGCTGCTCATTATGCACATCATCAGGCCAAAACTGGCAACAGTGCTGGCAGTGTGGGCTGTGGACAGTGTTTGCAGCCAACACACACTGTATAGACAGACACACACTCCCACACGTATGCCAGCATTGTGCTACTATAAAGGGGTTCAGAATCCTTGCCCACCACACCAGTCCTGGGCACAGTACAGGCATGGGTATGGTATGCAGTACGGTTGGGGGTCACTCCCCAGGGTGGTAAACACTGTCAGGGGCCAGACCTGACGCACACACCGCAGACATCAGATAGATTGTTATGATGGAGCTCAAAGAGCATACTGTTTGTAACGTAGGGATATCTATCTGCCAGTACTCATAGCAAACGTTTGAGAGCTGTGTACCATATACCCAGGTGTAGGGTGACATTGCTAAGGTATGCAGGTGCTGGTATTGGGTGCTGCACGCAGGGCCCAATGTCCTGCCTCTCCAGGAGGCATTGGCCAATGGGGCCTGTGGGTGTGGGTGTGTCTGCCCCTGTTGGCTGCTGCTGTACGGCAGAGGTTCCCATATCCAGTCCAGGTTTGCAATACACTGGTTGGGGTTTCCTGCTGTCCCTCATGAATATGCATGAGCTACATCTACATGCCATGGGGGTGGTGCATAGATATACAGCACAGTTATTTGTATGTGTGGCAGCATGGAACCTGAATGGTGTGTGGTCCTCCAGGACTGCATTTGTGAGACTCTGCTCTAGGTAATGCCCCTGGTCATGGTGTCTGTGCTTGGTGGTGTAAAAGATGGCGTATGACCAATGCGTATGTCCCCAGCAATAAAGGATTGCCCTTACTAACATGGTTTAGTTGTGGGGACAATATGTGGACAGGATTGGTAGTAGCCCCAGCTGGGCTTTGAACCTGTGACCTTTTGTTCCTGCATACACTGTCTGTGTGCACTGCACCACTGTGTTGCCACAGATGTGCTGAATTCCCTGGGAAGTCCATGACTGTACATCCGACAGGGCCTATGTTGCAGTGGACGTGCCAGCCTGCACATGGCTCGGCCACTGTCTTCTGTGGCTAGCAGCCACTGCCCCCTCCACCACCTGTACCCTACCGCCAACATGCTGGCATGTCCGTATCTTGGAAAAGCATATGACCTGCTTGCGTTGTGGCACTCCAGGACTGCATTTGGGGACTCGGCTGTCGGTAATGCCCATTGTTATGGTGTGTGTGCGGTGTTGGGTACAAAATGGGTGTGTGAACCATGCTTATGTTCTCTGCAATAAAGGAGTGTCTGTACTATCTCTGTTTAGTGGTGGGTAAAATATGGGGACTGGGTTGGCAGGAGCCCCAGCTTGGATTTGAACCTGTGACCCTCTGGTCCTAGAGGTACTGCCTCTGTCTGCTGCACCACATTGTGGCCACAGTGATAGTGCAGTCCCTGGGGGTGGGAAACCTGACCAACAGAGTCAAAAACCCTGCTCTGCACATTTGTACTGTGCGCTCCGTCACCATGTCTGGTCACATAACTGCAAATACACCCCTCAACCGACCACGAACAACTGGGGATAAATATAACCAAGCTGGGCAACAGTGATGTTAATGGGCAACCATAGCAAACACTCCCAGGAAGGCTCAGAAACAAGGAAATGGTTTTTGGAAGGGTCTCCCCTCCGTAGCCCCTTCCAACCTTCATTTCATTTTCTTTGAGCTTTCCTGGGTGTGTTTCTTATGTTTGCCCATTATTATCGGGGTTCCCCAGCTGCCTTCCTATTTTTAATATGTTTGTTTGGGTCTTTTTCTATCTTTATTTGCACTTTTGTTCTGTGCACATGTATCACACTGCTCACGTTTTGCAGGTTTCCCCGGTTTCCCTGTACATTGCTGACGCGAAATGGTTTCTCTTCCCTTTAAATGCCCTCTACCGTGTGTGTTTCACTCGCGCTATTTTTAACCTGTGAATTCGGCCCCGATCATGTGCGGGGAGCCTCTCCCCTCCCCTTCCCCGCCCATTGACCCCGTCTCTCCACCCCTCGGGAGCCTTCCTCCGCCCTCAGAATGCCTTTCCACGCCTCTATCGGACATTTGCGGGCCGGGTACTTGTGCGGGGTGCGTTGGTGCGGCGCGCAATTGTGCGGGGCCCACGCGCACTTTTGCGGGGCATTTAAGAGCGTTTCTGAGCGTTTGAGTGCCGCGTTTCCGTGCGCTATTGTGCGGCACGCAATTGTGCGGCTTTTAGTAAACATACCCCTATATCTTTTCCTTAATGAAATTTCCAGATGGGAGACAATATCCTTCTCATGCCTTCTACAATAATTTTTGGGTTAAGGAAAATTACAATCCAGTTAATCTCCTCAGTAAATCTCTGGATACTGCACCCTAATTCATATTCAAGCCCTCATATTAAAAGACTCACATACGCGCTCTCACAATCAGTGGGGCACAGGTTGGGGGTAGCAGCTGCAGCCCATAAATCGTTAATTCTAGAATTCATCTGTGAAGGGAAATAATTATACACATCCAAATTATATTTTAAATAAAGACACTTATAAGGATATTGCAGCAACTGAAAACAAAATGCAATAATAAAAAGACAGAAAATGGTCCAGAAAATTGTTTGTTTTTTATAGAAATGATTTTATTATTTTGAAAAATTTGAAAATACAATAGGTTTTCAGCATTTTATACTTTTCATGACATTTTATCCAACAATTTATGAACTTTTATAGAAGGCATTTGTATCTTTTCTGAAGTAACATACCAAAGAAATCCAAAATCATAGTAAGATACATCACCTAGGGGTATGTCTACTAAGCCAGGCTAACAGTTAACCTGGGCTCTCTGCTCTTAGGTCCCATTGAATAACATGGGACCTAAGTGCAGATAACACGTAGCCCAGCTTAGAAGACATACCCCTTAGGGTCAGTTTCAGTCCTAGGGGTATGTTTACTAAACGGCACTAAGGGAGCATGTCTTTCTGAATGGTAACAGCAGCGATAAGAGGTTATCGCCCAGTAAGTGTGCTGGGCGTGTTAGAGGCGTTCCGGCGTTAAGGGGTGGTAGTGAGCACTTAACATGCGGTAACATAGTAACATAGTAAATGACAGCAGATAAAGACCAGTATGATCCATCTAGTCTGCCGGAGTAAGATGGCAGGAGTAGGTGCCACTCTGTTCAGGCCACCCCTCCCCATGTCTTTGTTTAGGGGTGAACCCACCGCTCCATGCAGGACACTCCTATTTATTGAGAAGTTAGAGGATTCAGTTTATTTTGATTTCATTCTGTTGCTATAAATGAATCCATTGTGTCTGTCCCATGTCATTTTGAATTCTGTCACTGTATTCACCCCCACCATCTCCACCGGGAGAGTATGCCAAGTATCCACCACCCTCTCAGTGAAAAGGCATTTCCTAAAATTGCCTTTCAATTTTCCACTTTGCAGCTTCATGTTATGCCCTCTCATTTTACAACTTCCCCATCTTTGGAAGACAACTATTTGGTGGTGGTGGTGAGAAGCGAGGAGGAATGTGACAAATTCTATCTACCCTTTTTAATGTCTAGGACATCTGTACCTTGCCCACTCACAATCTTAAATGACAGAGGTGTAAGGCAGGGGTCTCCAAATCCAGTCCTGGAGGGTCACAAACCAGTCAGGTTGGCAGGATATCTCTAATGCATATATATCTCATGCATATTCATTAGGGCTATCCCAAAAACCTGCCAGGATTGTGGCCCTCCAGGACAGGGTTGGACACCCCTGCTCTGATCAAACTGTTTGCTGTGTGTGCCAGTATAGCAGAGCTACTCAATTCCAGTCCTGGTGGCCCGCAACCCTGCAGGTTTTTGGGATATCCCTAATGATATGCATGAGATATATATGCATTAGAGATAGCCTGCCAACCTGACTGGTTTGTGGCCCTCCAGGGCTGGATTTGGAGACTCCTGCCTTACACCTCTGTCATTTAAGATTGTGAGTGGGCAAGGTACAGATGTTCTAGACATCAAAAGGGTAGATAGAATGTGTCACATTCCTCCTAGATTCTCAACACCATCAAAAATTTGTCTAATAGACAATATTTTGGTGGTGGTGAGAAGCAAGGAGGAATGTGACAAATTCTAACCTCTTTGATGTCTTGGACATCTGCACCTTGCCCACTTACAATCTTAAATGACAGAGGTGTAAGGCAGGGGTCTCCAAATCCAGCCCTGGAGGGCCAAACACCAGTCAGGTTGGCAGGCTATCTCTAATGCATATATATCTCAGGCATATCATTAGGGATATCCCAAAAACCTGCAGGGTTGCGGGCCACCAGGACTGGAATTGAGTAGCTCTGCAGTATAGGTTGGGCCCTCCACTACCCATGAGGCACTGCATATGCAAAACAGTGGTCTGCAGCTGAAGAACCAATGAAGAATGCACTGATCCAGCACATCAGCTCAGTAAGACACACTGACTGAGTGTGCTACATACACATAACAACTGCAAGCCATGCTGCAGAGCGGTTTCAGTTGTCACCCTGAGGGTGAGGATGGGAGCCCAGCACCTAGTCAACTGACCCTGCACTATTAGAAATGGTCTTTGTTCCAGGTCCATATCACTGCTAGTGTGTTATGCTTTTTTTTTTTTCTTGTTTTTTTGCATGCTGTAGGTGACAGCAGCAGCTTGTCCCTGTGTTTTGCTCATGCTAGACCAGGGGTGGGCAAACTTGGTCCTGGAGGGCCGCAGACCAGTCAGGTTTTCGGGATATCTCTAATGAATATGTATGAGATATATATGCATTAGAGATATCCTGCCAACCTGACTGGTTTGTGGCCCTCCAGGGCTGGATCTGGAGACCCCTGCCTTACACCTCTGTCATTTAAGATTGTGAGTGGACAAGGTGCAGATGTCCAAGACATCAAAAAGGTTAGATAGAATTTGTCACAGTCCTCCTCACTTCTCACCACCACCAAAAAATTGTCTATTAGACAACTTTTTGGTGGTGGTGAGAATCGAGGAGGAATGTGACACATTCTATATACCCTTTCGATGTCTAGGACATCTGTACCTTGCCCACTCACAATCTTAAATGACAGAGGTGTAAGGCAGGGGTCTCCAAATCCAGCCCTGGAGGGCCACAAACCAGTCAGGTTGGCAGGATATCTCTAATGCATATATATCTCATGCATGTTCATTAGGGATATCCCGAAAACCTGACTGGTCTGCGGCCCTCCAGGACCGGAGGTGCCCACCCCTGTGCTAGACCAAGGGTGAACAAACCTGGTCCTGGAAGACCGCAGACCAGTCAGGTTTTTGGGATATCTCTAATGAATATGCATGAGATATATATGCATTAGAGATATCCTGCCAGCCTGATTGGTTTGTGGCCCTTCAGGCCTGGATTTGGAGACCCCTGCCTTATACCTCTGTCATTTAAGATTGTGAGTGGACAAGGTGCAGATGTCCAAGACATCAAAAAGGTTAGATAGAATTTGTCACAGTCCTCCTCACTTCTCACCACCACCAAAAAATTGTCTATTAGACAACTTTTTGGTGGTGGTGAGAATCGAGGAGGAATATGACACATTCTATATACCCTTTCGATGTCTAGGACATCTGTACCTTGCCCACTCACGATCTTAAATGGCAGAGGTGTAAGGCAGGGGTCTCCAAATCCAGCCCTGGAGGGCCACAAACCAGTCAGGTTGGCAGGATATCTCTAATGCATATATATCTCATGCATGTTCATTAGGGATATCCCGAAAACCTGACTGGTCTGCGGCCCTCCAGGACCGGAGGTGCCCACCCCTGTGCTAGACAATAATCTTCTGGTAACAATGCAGGTCTGTGCACAGTATTAATATGCTGCTATGGACAGCTGCTATGGACAGCCACTGTAGTGGGGGCATATAGGCTAGTGTGGGGCTACAGCTACTGTCCTACCACAACCCCAGTGAGTAAACCATCAACCAGAGAACACACAGTAAGGGGTATGTTTACTAAACTGCGTTAGTGCAATTCACGTTAGGAGCCGCGTTAGTGGAAGGAAAGCCATAAAAGGACATGGGCGGTACATCGTAACCATAACGCGCAGTTGCGCGTGTTATTACGTGCCACGCAGCAATGATCGCTACAGCGCGCGTGCTACTGCGCGCAAGCCTAAGACAGCGCGCAGACACCCAAATACAGAAACAGAGCTATAGCACAATGGTTACTACACAGACTGATGGTACAAGGGTCATGGGTTCCATTCCCCAGTGTGCCTAATGAATAAGGCTGTCTGAGGCATCAGGTGTAACCCTTTGAAGGCCTACTATAATATTTTAATCCACATTCTGCAGCTGGGTTAATGTTTGCACATGTCAGGAAAATTGTACCCGTCGTATCCAATATGTCCCAATAGTGACGTTCCCTCTGGCATGGTCATGTATTATACACCATTTGATAGGAATATATAGGCAGAAGTTGGGATCCCGAAAGTACTGGGCATGGCCTGGAAAGGGTTAAATAGTGGGCTGTGAGGAAGTTTAGTTGTACCTGAATAGTGCTGCCAGCAAACACACCCTCACAGTGGCGTTACCTAAGGTGCCACCTAAGGCACCCTAGAGGGCACTCCATAGGGCACATTATAATGTGCACTGTCTGCCAAGGCACCCTATAATGTCCCCTATAGGACACCATATACGGCACCTTATAAGGCGCTTTATAGGGCGCCATATAAAGCGCCCTATAGGGCGCCTTATGAGCCACCCAAAGGGGACAGTACCCTGAGGGTGGTCCTGCTGGCAGAACTAATATACAATAAAAATAGACAATTTTTATTTTATTTTTTATTTATTTAGTGTACACTTATATCCTGCTACTTCCAGCGATCAGCAGCGGTATTCCAACAGAGAAATAGAGTGGCTGTACTGGCCAGAATTTACAATACACAGGATGATTAGTGGAAGAGGTACAGTTCACAGCACACAGTATGATTAGTGGATAAGGTACAGTTCACAGCACACAGGGTTAAGGTTTATACAAATTGAGAAGGGAGTATTTACAATTAGTATTTACAATGCCTAAGACAGCCCTATTGATGAACCCCACTGTGGGTTCTGAACCCATGATCTCTGCCTCCACAGGCAGTGAAGTAACCAGTGGGCTAGAGCTGCTAACAAACACCTGGCTGGCTACAGGAGGACTGCACGGCACCAAACCCACATTCTGCTGTGGTTACCAGGATAGGGGTAACCCACCCGTACCCATGATGCACTGCACATGCAAATCAGCAGTCGAGAGATGGGCACAAGATCAGGTATACACCCCCACAGCACCTCGGCCTTGTAGGGGGAACAGACCATGTGTGGCACTGCCACAGAGTAGCCACAGACAGTCACATTGTGCGGGTACAGTGCCCACCCTGAGGTTGAGGTGGGGCACCCAGCACCAGGTCCACAGCACCTTTGATGACAGAAATACGCTATGCTGCAGATCCCCATCAGTGTGTGATAGGTAGGTTTGTTAGACAACCTAGGATACATCTGTGTCCTGCTGTATGTCCCGGTCATGTCTAGTCCCTATGGGCACTGTTGCACCCAGACTAGTGCATAATCCTGTGTTGGTGCCATCGTTACCTGCTGTAGGTGAAAGAGGGGTGTGTATGGACCCATAGGCAGATTATGTACCAACACACAACCCACGCTCAGGGTGGGAAACAGGAACACCCACCAATAGATCCACAGTCTACCTCCCTGCAATGGCAGCGGTAGAGGGGACCAGCAACAGCAGTCCTGCTGGGGAATAGACAGAGCAGCACACATCCATAACACAATAGCAGACAGACAGCAGGCCTGGAAATGCTCAGCTGCCCCCCACCATTATCTGACATTCTCCAGCAGCAAGCCTCCAGCCGCTGCACCTTGCAAGGTGTTCCAGCAAGACACATACTAGCTGCAGACAGTCCGCCAGCTAGTCCATAGTGCATGGTCCTGGAGGAGATGCATGTACCCAGAACAGGGATGTCAGCATACACACCAAGCAGATAAGTCAATGATTGGGCCCCAAAACGAAACCCATATATATATCACATGAGAAAAATGCCATATAGCACTATGGGGGAACCTAGCCATGCCATGGTCACTGCTCAGTCAGGGTGAAAGTGACCTCCCAGCAGAACATGCTGTGGCCACTCTGTCCGTGCAGGTGGTACCGGGCACTACAATGTCCGAGCTATTGCCCTATGCCCTGCGCAGATGCGGCAAGGCCAGGCCACCCTATCCAGGCTATTCCCACAGTACCTTGCTCCTCATTATGCACCTTGGCAGGCCAATACTGGGAACAGTGCTAGCAGTGTGGGCTGTGGAGGGTGTTGGAAGCCACCACACACTGGATAGACAGACACACACTCCCCACACCTATGCCAGCATTGTGCAACTATAGAGGTGTTGGGCAGCCCAGGCCACCACACCAGTCCTGGGCACAGTGCAGGCATGGCTATGGTACGCAATACTGTAGGAGTCACTCCCCAGGTTGGTAAACACTGTCAGACACAAGACCTGTAGCACACTCCACAGACATCAGAAAGGGTTGCTATGATGCAGCTCACTCAGGAAATTGTACTTAACCTAGGAATTGCTATCTGCCAGTAATCATAGCAACCTTTTGATGTGTACCATATTCCCAGGTTTAGGGTGGCATTACTACGGTATGCATGTGCTTGTATTGGGAGCTGCACGCAGAGCCCAAAGTCCTGCCTCTCCAGGAGGCTGTGGATAATGGGGCCTGTGGGTGCGGGTGTGTCTGCCCCTGTTGGCTGCTGCTTTACGGCAAAGGTTCCCAACTCCAGTCCTGCGGTGCCAAACACTGTTCGGGTTTTCATGCTGTCCCTCATGAATATGCATGAGATACATCTGCATACCATGGGGGTGGCGCATAGAAATGCAGCACAGGCATCTTCATAAGAGGCAGCATGGAACCGGAATGGTGTTTGGCCCTCCAGGACTGCATTTGGGCGGCTCTGCTCTAGGTAATGTGCATGTTTATGGTGTCTGTGCTCTGTAGGGTAAAAGGTGGGTGTTTTGGGCATGTTTACATCATCTGCAAGAATGGTTCTGTCTGTATTAGCATGTTATAGTAGTGGGTAAAATATGAGGACTGGGTTGGCGGAAACCACAGCTGGGACTTGAACCTGTGATTTTCTGTTTCTGAATACACTGGTTCTGTGCACTGCACCACCATGTTCTCACAGAGATAGTGCATTCCCTGGTGCTACCATTACTGTTGGTCAGACAGGGGCTGTTATTTCTGGAGAGAAATCTGAAATTGTGAGTATTGTGATAAGGAAGCTTATCATAGCTCAGGAAGGAGCTATAGAAAAGGTGAAGTGACTCTGAACAAGCAACCTGTCAGTTCTGGTAGAAATAAGAAAACAGAATTTTCCCATAAAAGACTACCAGTCCCAGAATGCACCAGGTTTCCAACAGCCATTAGAGGAGCTGAAGTGGGGAAACGTGTGTTCAATCAGGAGGGCTATGAGGTAATCCCTAAGCACTCATCTCAAAGGGCAGGGCCTGATTCAGCACAGCTGCGCTGTGCTAAGGTGGAGCACTCATCAAAGCAGAATAAAGGTAGAGTTTATTCTACAGAGAATTATCCTCATCCTCAGAATCAGCTTGGATATCCTCAGCTTGGAGGTCTTCATCATCTGGAGGATCATCAGAAGCAGAAGCCAGAGCGGACGGACAGAAAGGGCAAGAAACCCTTTGGAAGAAAGAAGAGAAAAGCATTTGGGAGGTCTAAAGGAGTCCAGAGCAGTACGTATACTGGGAGACATTCAAAAGGCCAGCATACACCATTGGACTGGGGAAAGCCAGAGGAATGGTGCTGCAGAGCTAGGAATCTCCAGACGGTACCTGTGAGGGAGACGGCTGCACGTGGAAGGGACCCTAGGACCCGTGCCAGAAGGTATGTGAAGAGAGATCCAGTGTCCAGGGATCTGGATTGGAAGGCTGGACATAAAAACTGGACTACATACTGGCCAGGCTATTTAGAGAGGAACTCTAACAGCAATGGAAGCTCAGGTATGAACACTGATCTATGCCCTAGCTATAACCTTGAAAGACAGCAGGGAAACAAGTATTCTCCTGAAAGTGCTCCATTGAGAAATTCCTCTGTGCCAATCCATGATATTGAACCGATGATTGTTGAGGAAGGGGGAGAAGTCTTAGATACAGGCTGTGAATATATGGATTGCTCTCTGTCTAAACTCCTTTGGTAATTTTCTGTTACAAAGTACAGCAACCATCACAAAGAAATACAAACTGGTTCTTTAATCTACTCAGAAAAGCTCCTGAAGTAGGATTTGAGCCACGCCGTAGAAAGCAAGCCAGCTAAGGGGTTTCAGCTGGGTAACTGCTAGCAATTGAGCCTTACCTAATTGCTTGTGAGCTCTGAGGGAATCACTTCTGAGTCTATGTGGGAAGATATAAGAAGTTAACCTGAAAAGAACAGTTTTTCCCTTCTTTGTGGATTTTGTTTGTTGTTTGATACAGCTAAGAAAATATTAGCTAAAGCCTACAGAAAAGACCAGTTTGTTACCAACCAGGTCTTTATTCTTTTCATTTGATTGCCTGACAAGTTCAAGTTCAACTGTTGTTTTCCTGATTTTGTTTTTCTAAGTTTAACACTGAAAGCAAGTATCCTGTTTTATGTGCTACCAAGCATATCTGTGTTGGGAGAAATAACCCCATAAATAAATATCTTATTGGCTTTACATTCAAACACAACTAATTATTGTGAGCAGCTGTGTCTGGTGTGAATGGACTGCATTTCCCACAATCCCTTGCAAATCATATTGATATATGCACTTGCCAAGACTGTGAACAATCTCACCCAGGCAGCCGTCTGACAAATGGCGTAGTTTTTCGGATTGCTTTTGCGCAAAGGGATTTACTTGCTATGGATTACAACTCAAGTCTGAAGGAAAAGACAGTTCAAGCTTAAAAGCTGAAAGAAAAGATTTTCCCTCAACTGCACTTTGGAGGAGAGGTGGTTGTTCCAGGTAGCTGTTCCAGGAAGAAAACACCCTGTGCAGAGCTGGATTCATCACTGGCATAAGGTAACAAGTACTTGGGCATGTCTAGTGGTGGATGGGAGTAAGGCACAGGGGTAATTGAAAAAAAAAAAAAAAGAGTAGAAAAAAAAACACCTGTTTGGAAGGTTTTGCACTGTGTTGTTTTTTTTTGTGTCTTCTTGCAGGGATCAAGATGGATCCAAGGGAACTAGCTGATTGGATGGCAGCCCAGTTTAGCAGGCAACAGGAGCTAGCACAGCAGGCTCAGGACACTGATATGAAAGCCTTAATGGACCAGCAGAGGCCAGTGCTTGATCTGGTGCAAGCCCTAGTTAAACTGCAGAACCAAAGTGGACCAGATGCAAGACCAGCAGTAAATACTGGTACACCACATGTGGACAGTGTGGGACTCAATCAAGGAATTGGGGCATTTAGTTTTGGGAAGCTAACTCCAGATGATAATGTTGATGATTTTCTAGAGTCTTTTGAAAGAGTGGCACAAGCATTAGCATGGCCAGAGACCCAGTGGGCAGTAAGGCTGGCAGCCTCATTAACTAGAGAGGCGCTTGCAGCTTATAGAGCAATGCCAGCAGCCCAGGCTTTGAATTATAAGGATGTAAAGGCTGCTATTAGAGATCGCCTAGGGTTGTCTATTTCAGAGTATAGGCGAATGTTTAGAGCTGTTACATTAAGGGCTATGTTTACTAAATCGCGTTAGTGCAGTTCGCGGTAGGAGCCGCGGTAGTGAAAGAAACCCCAAATAAGGACATGGGCGGTACATCGTTAACACTACCGCGTGTTAGCAAAATTAACGAGCGCTACCGGGCGCCGTGCCACGTTACTGCGCGTTAAGCATAAGAAGACGTACAGACACAAAGCACTGAAACAGAGCTGTAGCACAATGGTTACGGTACTGACCGCTGTTACAGGCAGCATGGGTTCGAGCCCCCAGTGTGCCTAACACAGAAGGCTATCTCAGGCATCACCCTGTACATTACAGAAGGAAAGAGGAGGCATGCTTTTCGTTACGCTGAGTATTGGTGTCAGAAAAACACCCTCGGAATGTGCCTAGCCACGTACGTTGGTACGTGCGTAGCGACGCGCGTACATTCGTGCGTGGGTACGTGTTTGCTTACGTGCGTGGGTACGTGTGTTTTTACCAGTGTGGGCATCTTATATTACAGACTTTGTAGGGCGTCCTGCACCTATGCATTATGCTAACAGATGTACGTGTGATGGCCTATGGCTTATCAGAACCTGTGAGCAGGTGCTGGTGTTTCACAGGGTTGGATTGGGCCAGTCACACCCATGATGCACTGCACATGCAAAGCAGCTGTCCACAGATACACACCATGGGGAATGCACCCCCACAGCACCTCGGCCTGGTAGGGGGTACCGACTGTGTGTTGTACTGGCACAGAGCAGCTACACACCGTCACATTGTGCGGGTACTGTGCTCACCCTGAGGGTGCAGTGAGGCGCCCAGCACTAGGTCCACAGCACCGGCCATAGCGCAGGTCCAAAGCAGTGTTACTGTGTGAGATAGGTAGTTTCTGCAGGAACACCTTGGACATCTCTGTCTGTTTCAGTCAGGTACAGCCCCCATGCACCACCACCACACCCCTCCCCCAGGGCTGAGGGAGGCAAACAGGGTCTCCTATCAAAAGATCCACAGTCTACCGTGCTGCAACGGTGGCAGTAGAGGGGAACATGAACCCCAGTCCTGCTGGGGAACAGACACCCCACAGGGCAGTCAATGCAGCTCTGTACACAGCCATAACACAATAGCAGACAGACATTAGGCCTGGATATGGTATGCTGCACCCCACCACTATCTGATATTCCCCTGGTGCAAGCCATCAGCCACTGCACCCTGCAAGCCACTCCATCACAACACCTACCAGCTGCAAACAGTCTGCTAGTGCCCAGTGGAGATGCCTGCACCCAGAACTGGGATGTCAGCATACACAGCAGGCAGATACATCAGTGACTGGGCCCCAGAAGGAAACCCATATGTATCACATGAGAGAAATACTAGATAGCACTATGGGAGTGCCTAGCCATGCTGTGGTCACTGCACAGTCAGGGTGAGAGTGATCTCTCAGCAGGATATACTGAGGTCACCCTGTCTGTGTAGTTGGTGGCCGGGCACTACAATGTGCCTGTCACTGCCCTATGCCCTGTGCAGATGCACCCTGGCCAGGCCACCCTGTCCGGCCTATACCCATGGTACCTTGCTCCTCATTATGCACATTGGCAGCCCAATACTGGCAACAGTGCTGGCAGTGTGGGCTGTTGAAGGTGTTTGCAGCCACCACACACTGGATAGACAGACAGCCACCCCCACACCTATGCCAGCATTGTGCTACTATAGAGGTGGTCAGCAGCCATACCACCACACCAGTCCTGGGCATAGTACAGGCATGGATATGGTACACAAGACTGCTGGGGGGTCACTCCCCAGGGTTGTGAACACTGTCAGAGACCAGACCTGCAGCACACACCGCAGACATCAGAATGATTGTTATGGTGGAGCTCAATGAGCAAAATGTGCTTAACGTAGGAAGTGCTATCTGCCAGTTATCAGAGGAAACGTTTGATAGCTGTGTACCATATACCCAGGTGTAGGGTGGCATTGCTAAGGTATGCAACTGCTAGTATTGGGAGATACAGGCAGGGCCCAATGTCTTGCCTCTCCAGCTGGCATTGGCCAATGGGGCCTGTGGGTGGGTGTGTGGCCCTGTTGGCTGCTGCTTTACGGCAGAGTTCCCCAACTCCAGTCCTGGTGTTCCACACACTGTTCGGGTTTTCATGCTGTCTCTCATAAATATGCATGAGCTACATCTGCATACCATGGGGGTGGTGCATAGCTATGCAGCACAGGCATCTTTATTAGAGGCAGCATGACACCGGAATGTTGTGGGGCCCTCCAGGACTGCATTTGCGGGACTCTGCTATAGGTAATGTGCCTGTTTCTGGTGTCTGTGTTTGGTGTGGTAAAATATAGGCCATGTGTATGTTCTCTGCACTACAGGAGTGTCTTTCCTATCACTGTTTAGTGGTGGGTGGAACTATGGGGACTGGGTTGGCAGGAGCCCCAACTGGGATTTGAACCTGTGACCCTCTGGTCTTACAGGCACTGGCTGTGTCTGTTGCACCACACTGTGGCCACAGAGACTGTGCAGTCCCTGGAGTTAGTTAAACCAGCCTGACGAGTCAGAAACCCTGCTCTGCAACAGGTTTACTGTGGCCTCATTTACCTTGTATGCAGACAAAGGTGCACATAAACCGCAGAAATGACCTCACAAAAGGGGCACACACCCATAACCAAGCTGGGCAACAATGATATCATTGGGAAACATTACACCACACACCCAGGACAGCTCCTTTACAATGTAATGCTCTTTGAAAGGGTCTGCGGAGCGTAGACCCTTCCACACATCATTTCCTTTTATTTTGGTGCTTTCCAGGGAGTGTTGTTCCTTGTTGCCCATTGCTATCACTGTTGCCCAGCTGAATTCTGCTTTTTAAAATGTTTCTTGTGGTCATTTTTATCGTTTTATGTGATATTTTGTTCTGTGCACATGTATCACACTGCTCACGTTTTGTGGGTTTCCCCGGTTTTCTGTACATTGCTGACGTAAATGGTTTCTCTTCCCTTTAAATGCCTTTAACGACAGGTTTTCATTTGCGTTGGAGGTGAGCTCTGACACTCCGCGCGTTAGTATGAGGGGAGCCTCTCTCCGCCCTCTCTCCGCCCATTGACCCCTTCTCTCCGCCCACTCTCCACCTTCTGCGCTGTTTTAACGCGCCGCGGAGCTTTACGATCGTTAACTACGGTTACCGCGCGTAGTATGACGTTAACGGTCGTTAGCGCGTCAGTACGCGCGTTATACGGCACTTACGGTCGTTAACGTCATACTACGCGCGTTATTCACGTTTAGTAAACATAGCCCTAAGAGTGGGTGAAACACCCAGGGCTCTGAGTCAGAGAATCAGAGGATTAGCTGTAAAATGGTTGGAGCCTGAGCAAAAGACGGTAGAAATGTTATTAGACATTATTATGCTTGAACAATTTATGTCTGCCGTGCCTAAAGATTTGCACACTTTCCTTATACAGCAAAATTGCCAAAATCTTGGAGAGGCAACCATGCTAGCAGAGAGATTCTTGGAAGCCACACAGGCTTGCCATAGAATGGGTGGCCCTCTGAAGATGGGTGCTGAGGCAAGCTGTGCTGTATCAGAAAAGAAAATAATTAAAAATGTTTCTGAAAATAAATGTACTGTGCCAAAGCAGATGACACAGTGGAGTGAAAAGAAATGTTTCAAGTGTGGAAAACGTGGACATTTAGAAAAGGGATGTCAGACACACACTAGCTTAGTGGGTGTGGATTTAAAACAGCCCAAAGAAGGATTTCTTTTGATGGTTGATGTGCAAGGAATTACCACAAATGCTTTGTTAGACTCTGGGGCAGACCAGAGTATGATGTCAAAAAGGCTTTGGAAGAGAATAGAGGCCCAAGAAGGATTTGTGCCTAGAACCCCTGAAAGCCAAGTTCACATCAGATGCATTCATGGTACTGCAACATCATATCCCACCTATAGGCTAAGGTTTAAGTGCCTGGGGGAACAAGAGGAAGTCCTGTTAGCAGTGGTGCCTAGGCTACCCTTTGATTTGGTTCTAGGAAGAGACTGGCCAAGATTTAAGCAGGGTCTAGTGGAAGGACTAGGAAAGAAGGAGGGAGAAGGTTTAATGGTAATAGCTCCCGGGCCTTTATTTGGAAGTCCTCAGACCCCAGCTAAAAAGATGGTTAAGCGTCCAGAAGGCCAAGCTACCCCAAAGCAGACATTCGTCTTAAAGTATCATAGGGTCACAGAGAAGGCCCAAGCTCCTAAGCGGGCAACCCCTCAAGCTGCTGGGTTTGACCTGTGCAGCATAGAAAATGTGACTGTACCTAGCCAAGGGAGAGCCCTGGTTGACACCGGTCTCCAAGTGGAAATACCTATTAGATGCTATGGGAGAGTAGCCCCAAGGTCCGGATTAGCCCTTAAATATTTCATCGATGTGGGTGCGGGAGTAATTGATCCCGATTACAGGGGCAATATTAAAGTTCTGTTATTTAATTTTGGACAGAATGATTATCACGTGAAGACAGGAGACAGAATTGCCCAATTGATCTGTGAGTGGCTGGGTTTTCCACCTGTGGAGGAGGTCACATCCCTGGAAAATTCTGAGCGTGGAACCAAAGGCTTTGGTTCTACTGACGTCAAAGGGGTTAAAAGCCTAGCTGCCACCTGTGCCCGAGAGAGGGAGGTGAATGAAGAGGAAGATTTGGGACCCCAGGTATCTGATTGTAAAGAAAAATCAGAGCCCCAAATAGGTGAGGACCTGACAGTGGTACAACAGGAAGAAATTAGGAAATTGCTTAAAGAATTCCCAGATGTGTTGACACCCATACCTGGGGAGACACATTTGGTTGCCCATGAAATAATAACTCCACCTGGGAAATTAATTCGTCAAAGGCCATATCGCTTGCCTGAAGCCAAGAGACAGGAAGTAGTGGCACAAGTCCAGGAGATGTTGGACATTGGAGTAATAGAGGAGTCAAAGAGTCCCTGGAATAGCCCCATAGTCCTGGTGCCGAAGCCTGATGGATCTTTAAGATTTTGTATTGACTTCCGGCAGGTAAACGCAATATCAGTTTTTGATGCATATCCAATGCCAAGAATTGAAGAGCTGTTGGACCAGCTGGGACAGGCTCAATACTTAACCACCCTTGATATGACAAAAGGATATTGGCAAATCCCTCTAACCAGTGAGTCGAAGCCGAAGATTGCGTTCAGCACCCCCGTTGGCCTTTTCCAGTTCAAGAGGATGCCTTTCGGACTGCATGGATCGGCAGCTACCTGCCAAAGGTTAGTGAATCAGGTACTTCGACCCCACCAAAATTATGCTTTTGCATATATGGATGATGTCATAATCCATAGTAACACCTGGGCGGAGCATCTAAAGAGGATCAGGGCAGTCTTGTGCTCCATGAAGCAAGCGGGAATCACTTTAAACCCGAAGAAGTGTGCCTTTGCAAATAGGGAGGTAAAATACCTGGGCCACCTAGTGGGAAGAGGAAAAATTAAACCTCTAATGAGTAAGGTAGATAGCATCAGGAATTTTCCCCCTCCAACAACAAAGAAACAACTAAGAAGTTTCTTGGGACTTATTGGATATTACCGCAGATTTATACCGCAATTTGCAGAGAAAAGTGCAATTTTCACGGATATGCTGTGGAAGAATTGTCCAAACCAGCTAAAGTGGACACCTGAAGCTGAAAAAGCATTTTCAGTCCTAAAAGGAAAATAGTGTACAGGACCGGTACTGAAAGGGGTGGACTTCAGGAAACCCTTTCTGGTTCAAACCGATGCATCGGATGTAGGGCTAGGAGCGGTTCTATCCCAGTGTCATGAAGGGGAGGAGCATCCTGTGATGTACCTGAGCAGGAAGTTGTCACCGGCTGAACAAAAGTATTCCACAATAGAAAAAGAATGTTTAGCTATAAAGTGGTCAGTGGAGGCATTAAGGTTTTACCTTACAGGGAGAAAGTTCCAGTTGGTCACAGACCATGCCCCACTTAAGTGGTTGCAGCAAATGAAGAACCACAATGCCAGGTTGACACGCTGGTACATGGCCTTACAGGCATTTGATTTTCAAGTGGAACATCGTGCTGGGAAGTTACACAAGAATGCGGATGCCCTTTCCCGTATTACGGACTGTAGAGAAGAAGTTTCACCAGTTACACCAGTCCGTAATAACTTAAGCAGGGGGGTATGTGATAAGGAAGCTTATCATAGCTCAGGAAGGAGCTATAGAAAAGGTGAAGTGACTCTGAACAAGCAACCTGTCAGTTCTGGTAGAAATAAGAAAACAGAATTTTCCCATAAAAGACTACCAGTCCCAGAATGCACCAGGTTTCCAACAGCCATTAGAGGAGCTGAAGTGGGGAAACGTGTGTTCAATCAGGAGGGCTATGAGGTAATCCCTAAGCACTCATCTCAAAGGGCAGGGCCTGATTCAGCACAGCTGCGCTGTGCTAAGGTGGAGCACTCATCAAAGCAGAATAAAGGTAGAGTTTATTCTACAGAGAATTATCCTCATCCTCAGAATCAGCTTGGATATCCTCAGCTTGGAGGTCTTCATCATCTGGAGGATCATCAGAAGCAGAAGCCAGAGCGGACGGACAGAAAGGGCAAGAAACCCTTTGGAAGAAAGAAGAGAAAAGCATTTGGGAGGTCTAAAGGAGTCCAGAGCAGTACGTATACTGGGAGACATTCAAAAGGCCAGCATACACCATTGGACTGGGGAAAGCCAGAGGAATGGTGCTGCAGAGCTAGGAATCTCCAGATGGTACCTGTGAGGGAGACGGCTGCACGTGGAAGGGACCCTAGGATCCGTGCCAGAAGGTATGTGAAGAGAGATCCAGTGTCCAGGGATCTGGATTGGAAGGCTGGACATAAAAACTGGACTACATACTGGCCAGGCTATTTAGAGAGGAACTCTAGCAGCAATGGAAGCTCAGGTATGAACACTGATCTATGCCCTAGCTATAACCTTGAAAGACAGCAGGGAAACAAGTATTCTCCTGAAAGTGCTCCATTGAGAAATTCCTCTGTGCCAATCCATGATATTGAACCGATGATTGTTGAGGAAGGGGGAGAAGTCTTAGATACAGGCTGTGAATATATGGATTGCTCTCTGTCTAAACTCCTTTGGTAATTTTCTGTTACAAAGTACAGCAACCATCACAAAGAAATACAAACTGGTTCTTTAATCTACTCAGAAAAGCTCCTGAAGTAGGATTTGAGCCACGCCGTAGAAAGCAAGCCAGCTAAGGGGTTTCAGCTGGGTAACTGCTAGCAATTGAGCCTTACCTAATTGCTTTTGAGCTCTGAGGGAATCACTTCTGAGTCTATGTGGGAAGATATAAGAAGTTAACCTGAAAAGAACAGTTTTTCCCTTCTTTGTGGATTTTGTTTGTTGTTTGATACACTGCTAAGAAAATATTAGCTAAAGCCTACAGAAAAGACCAGTTTGTTACCAACAAGGTCTTTATTCTTTTCATTTGATTGCCTGACAAGTTCAACTGTTGTTTTCCTGATTTTGTTTTTCTAAGTTTAACACTGAAAGCAAGTATCCTGTTTTATGTGCTACCAAGCATATCTGTGTTGGGAGAAATAACCCCATAAATAAATATCTTATTGGCTTTACACTCAAACACAGCTAATTATTGTGAGCAGCTGTGTCTGGTGTGAATGGACTACATTTCCCACAATCCCTTGCAAATCATATTGATATATGCACTTGCCAAGACTGTGAACATTCTCACCCAGGAAGCCGTCTGACAGTATATACTTCTGGGAATTTTTCTGAAAGGAATTTTTTTTTCTTTTAAAGCTAATTAATCTGTGAACCCACTATTTTTTGTTAAATCAGTCAGGGCCTAGTAGCAACAGTTTAAGATTCAATTTAAAACACAGAAGAGAACTTTCTGGTTACCTTTCATACCCAGTAGAGAGCTGTAGTTTAAATTTCATAGTCACTCAGGGCCTAGCATCAGCAAAGTACTTTTAGTTTCAAATTAAAACACAGAAGAGAGCTTTCTGGTTAAATTTAGAATCCAGCAGAGAGCTTGTAGTTTAAATTTCATAGTCACTCAGGGCCTAGCATCAGCAAAGTACTTTTAGTTCCAATTTAAAACACAGAAGAGAGCTTTCTGGTTAACTTTAAAATCCAGCAGAGAGCTTGTAGTTTAAATTTCATAGTCACTCAGGGCCTAGCATCAGCAAAGTACGTTTAGTTTCAAATTAAAACACAGAAGAGAGCTTTCTGGTTAAATTTAGAATCCAGCAGAGAGCTTGTAGTTTAAATTTCATAATAGGTTAGGGCTTAGCATCAGCAAAGTACTTTTAGTTTCAAATGGAAACACAGAAGAGAGCTTTCTGGTTAAATTTAGAATCCAGCAGAGAGCTTGTAGTTTAAATTTCATAATAGGTTAGAGCCTAGCAGCAGCAAAGAGCTATAATTTAAATCAAATCAGAATATAGCTTACCTCAGCAGCACAGGACAGGGTACTGTGTAGCAGCCCTCTTTTAATAAGTGTTATATCCCTCCCTCCCTCCCTCCCCACACCCACCCTCCCCTGGGATAATCACAGCTTTATAGGTACTTGCTCAACTTAAAAGACAGGAGGTGCTCTCAGGTGAAGCTCATTACCCAAATCAGTCATACACTAAGGACCTGAGATTAATTAAGCTTCAGGTGAACAAGGTATATTAAACTTATTAGGTACAGTTTTAGTGGTATAAATATCCATAGCACCCTTTAGTACGTAAAGAACTTAAAGATCTAAACACAAACTTCAAACTAAGATGCAGACAGCAGTCCAGCAGCGGGATGTGGGCTTTCCAGTCTTTTGCATTGAGTGTCACATGTATGATTTTCTCCCAGCTGGTGAGAGGTCTTACGTGTGCACTAGGTGCAAGGAGCTCTTTGCTCTCAGAGAACGAGTCCGTTCTCTAGAGGCTAGAGTAGCAGACTTGGAAAACATAAGACAGACAGAGAGGTACATAGACGAGACCTACAGGTATATAGTCCTGAAGTCCCACCTCCAGTCTGGCAGCATCCCTGTTGCCATGGAGGAGAGAGGTCACGTGACAGGAGATCATCACCCTGGTGTGGCAGGAAGTGATCCTGTAACTAGGACCTGTCCTCCAGGTGATGTAAACCCCTCTCGCACCGAGGAGGTTTCTCTAGGGCCAAGTGCCCATGAGGGAAGGGTTAGGACAGCAGTTATAGTTGGTGATTCGATCATTAGGCATGTAGATAGCTGGGTGGCTGGTGGACGTGAGGATCGCCTGGTAACATGCCTGCCTGGTGCGAAGGTAGCGGACCTCACGCGCCACCTAGATAAGGTCTTAGATAGTGCTGGGAAGGAGTCTGCTGTCTTGGTACATGTCGGTACCAATGACATAGGAAAATGTGGTAGGGAGGTTCTGGAAGCTTAATTTAGGCTTTTAGGTAGGAAGTTGAAATCCAGAACTTCCAGGGTAGCGTTCTCCGAAATGCTTCCCGTTCCACGCGCAGGACCCAAAAGGCAGGCAAAGCTCCGGAGTCTCAATGCGTGGATGAGACAATGGTGCAGAGATGAGGGGTTTGGATTTGTTAGGAACTGGGGAACATTCTGGGGAAAGGAGGGGCTCTTCCGAAGGGATGGGCTTCACCTTAACCGGGATGGAACCAGGCTGCTGGCATTAACCATTAAAAAGGAGATAGAGCAGCTTTTAAACTAGATAATAGGGGAAAGCCGACAGTCGCCCAAGAGCGCATGGTTCGGAAGAATGTATCCTTGAAGGATACTACAAAAAGCAGAGAGGTTCCAAAAAAGAGTAAAATAGCCAAAATGCCCTCGAGTATGGAGCAGACAGAGCTTAAAGATCCCAAATTACCCATGTCTACCAATAGCCAAATTAATATGAATAAAATACAGTCTCTAAAATGCTTGTATGCAAATGCTAGAAGTCTACAAAACAAGATGGGAGAGTTAGAATATATAGCACTAAACGAGAGGTTAGATATGATTGGAATATCAGAGACATGGTGGAAAGAGGACAACCAGTGGAACACTGTGATACCTGGGTACAAACTATATCGTAATGATAGAGCTGATCAAATTGGTGGAGGGGTTGCGCTCTATGTTAGAGAGGGCATTGAGTCAGAAAGGATTAAAGTTTTGCAAGAAACAAAATTTGCTGTAGAATCTCTATGGATTGAAATTCTATGTAAAAAGGGGAAGGCGATGGCAGTGGGGGTGTACTATCGTCCGCCTGGCCAGAATGAACAAATGGATGATGAAATGCTCAAAGAAATCAAGGAAGCTAGCAAAATTTACAGTGCAGTAATAATAATGGGTGATTTCAATTACCCCGGCATCGACTGGGTCAGTGTCACAACAGGACATGCTAGGGAGATAAAGTTCCTAGATGAAATAAATGACTGCTTCTTGGAGCAGCTGGTTCATGAACTGACCAGAGGGGAAGCAATATTAGACCTAGTCCTTAGTGGAACACCAGATGTAGTGCAAGAGATAAGGGTGTTGGGGCCACTTGGCAATAGTGATCATAGCACGATCACCTTTGATTTAATTAGTGGAGGTGGGATAGTAAGGAAATCCACAGTACTACCCTTTAACTTTTGAAAGGGAGACTATGATAAAATGAGGGAAACAGTTAAGAAAAAACTAAAAGGAGCAGTTGCAAAGGTTAAAGACGTACATCAAGCTTGGGTGTTGTTGAAAAATACTATCTTGGAAGCCCAGACCAGCTGTATTCCACGCTTTAAGAAAAGTGGAAGGAAGTTCAAAAAACTGCCAGCATGGTTTAAAGGTGAGGTCAGAGAGGCTGTTGTTGCCAAAAAAGCATCTTTCAGGAAATGGAAAAAAGAGCCAAACGATGAAACCTGGAAACAGCACAAGCACTGGCAAGTCAAATGCAAGGCATTGATAAGGCAGGCAAAGAGAGAATTTGAGAAGAAGCTTGCTGCGGAAGCAAAAATGCGAAATAAAGACCTTTTCAAGTACATTCGTAGCAAAAAACCTGTGAGAGAGTCAGTTGGTCCATTAGATGATAAAGGGGTTAAAGGAGCACTAAGAGGCGACAAGGCGATAGCGGAAAGACTGAATGAATTCTTTGCTTCGGTCTTTACTGAGGAAAATGTAGGGATGTTACCCATGACTGAAGTGGTATTTAAAGGTGTGGAAGAATTGAAGGAAATATCGATACATCGGGAAGATGTCTTACAACTATTAGGTAAACTGAAGAGTAGCAAATCACCTGGGCTGGATGGTATACATCCAAGGGTGTTGAAAGAACTGAAATTTGAGATTGCAGACCTGCTATCAGTAATCTGTGACCTATCATTAAAATCATCTCTAATACCTGAGGATTGGAGGATCGCCAAGGTAACACCAATTTTTAAAAAGGGTTCGAGGGGTGATCCGCGAAACTACAGATCGGTGAGCCTGACATCAGTACCGGGAAAAATGGTAGAAACCATCATAAAGAATAAAATTACTCAGCATGTAGATAGTCACAATCTAATGGGAGACAGCCAACATGGCTTTAGACAAGGAAGATCTTGTCTTACTAATCTGTTATGTTTTTTTGAAGGAGTGAATAAACAGGTGGACAAAGGTGAGTCGGTTGATATTGTGTATCTGGACTTTCAGAAAGCCTTTGACAAGGTCCCTCATGAGAGACTTTTGGCAAAACTAAAGAGTCATGGGATAGGAGGCAGTGTACTATTGTGGATCAGGAACTGGTTAAAAGATAGAAAGCAGAGGGTAGGGCTAAATGGCCAATTTTCCCAATGGAGAAAGGTGAATAGTGGTGTACCCCAGGGATCTGTGCTGGGTCCACTGCTTTTTGACATATTCATAAATGACCTGGAAAGTGGAATAACGAGTGAGGTTAGCAAATTTGCAGATGACACAAAACTATTTAAAGTTGTTAAAACCCAGGAGGATTGTGTAAAATTGCAAGAGGATCTTGATAAATTGGAAGACTGGGCATCAAAATGGCAGATGAAATTTAATGTGGAGAAGTGCAAGGTTAAGCACCTAGGGAAGAACAACCCAAACTATGGTTACACGATGCAAGGTTCCACATTAGGAACCACCACCCAGGAAAAAGATTTAGGCGTCATTGTGGATAACGTGTTAAAACCCTCGGCCCAGTGTGCAGAGGCGGCCAAGAGAGCAAATAGAATGCTAGGTATGATAAGGAAAGGAATGGAAAATAAAACAAAAGATATTATAATGCCTCTATATCGTTCCATGGTGAGACCGCACCTTGAATATTGTGTGCAATTCTCGTCGTCGTATCTTAAAAAGGATATAGCGATTTTAGAAAAGGTTCAGAGAAGAGCCACCAAAATGGTAAAGGGGATGGAAGGATACTCCTATGAAGAAAGGCTAAAAAGGTTGGGGCTCTTTAACCTGGAAAAGAGACGGCTGAGGGGAGATATGATAGAAGTCTATAAATTAATGAGCGGAGTGGAACGGGTAAACATAGATCGATTGTTTACCTTATCAGAATATAGAAAGACTAGGGGACATGCAATGAAGCTACAGGGTAAACTATTTAAGACTAATAAAAGAAAATATTTTTTCACTCAACGTGTAATCAAACTCTGGAATTTGTTACCGGAGGATGTAGTAAAGGCTGTTAGTGTAGCTGGGTTTAAAAAAGGTTTGGACAAGTTCCTGGAGGAAAGGTCCATAAACCATTATTAAGAAGGGACCCAGGATATCAATGCTTGAACCAATACAAGCATTGTGGAACCTGTGTCCCTTGGGGAAACTGCTAGGTAAGTATGACCTAGATTGGCCACTGTTGGAAACAGAATACTGGGCTTGATGGACCTTGGTCTGACCCAGTATGGCATATCTTATGTTCTTATGTTCTTAAACAGGGCTAGGCCACGGTCTGCTGTGGGCAGCTGCCACTGCCCCCTCCACCACCAGTATCCCTCAGCCACCATGCTGATATGCCCTTCTTCTGGTGGAGCTGATGGTGCGCAGTCTCAGGCCATCCAGTGTGCAGGTAGGCGGCTGCCTATGGTGCGGGTTCTTGGGTAGGGGTGCCTGCATAGCTGTCCACGCTTTCCCCCAGCACCACTTGCCAATGTTCCGTGCCATTGGGGGTACCTGCTGGGTACTATTCCCTGTGACACTGTGGGAAGCACACTCTTGCCCATGTTGGGCCCTCAGCAGTTGCTGTCTGGCTGCTCTACTGTTTCAGCATTCCTATGGGCCAGCTAGGCATCACCCTAGTCCCCACTGTGGCCCAGCTGCACCACAGCATGTGCCGCCTGCAGCCCTCTGTATCCCCTTTTCCAGCATCTCCTGGTTTCCCGTTCTGACATGCCCGCCCTGATGTTGCGGGACATGTGCACGCCATAGGAACCCTGTCCGATGGTGGGGAAATCCCTGAGCAGCGCTATTTCACTGTGGGCCCATGCACCTTTTATGGGGACAGAGTATGGACCCTTCCACGATTTATATCTGTTCTATGGAGCTTACTCGGGGGGGGGGGGGTTGATGTTTCTCATTGAAACCACTATTGGCCAGCTTGGTTGTTGTTTTTTTCCAGTTTGTTGGGGTCATTTGCAGTGTTTCTGTGCCCTTTTGTTCTGTGCACATGTATCACACTTATCACCTTTTTTTGGTTTCCCTGCCTGTACATTCCCTGTAGGCTGTACATTGCTGACACTGAAATGGTTTCTCTCCCCTTTAAAGTGCTTTTACCGGTAGGTTTTCATTCGCGTTGGAATTCAGCTCTGAACTTCAGAGCGTTAGTGTGAAGGGAGCCTCTCCCCGCCCACTCTCTGCCCATTGACCCCTTCTCTCCGCCCTCTCTCCACCTTCTGCGGTGTTTTACCGCGCCGCGGAGCATTACGCTCGTTAGCGCGTGATAACGTGCGCTGTATAACGTTAACGCTCGTTAGCGCGTGATAGCGCGCGCTATCACATGCTAACGAGCATTAACATTATACAGCGCACGTTATTCACGATTACCGCAGTTTAGTAAACATACCCCTAAGAGTGCCCTTCACTGGGCTGTATCAGCCATGCACAAACCAACTACAGTTGGTCCACACACACAGCATGTGCTTAGAGTGACCACAAATACCCTGCCTTGAAATACTCAGCAATGCCACACAGCATTTTGCTCAGTGATTAGCATCACTAGACAGAGATCATATCCACATCACTGGAACCAGACAATATAATAGCACTATGTGGCTACATAGCCGTGCCATGGTCACTTTTGGTCATAGTGATAGTGCCATCTCAACATGACATGCTGTGGCCACCCAGGCAATGCAGGTGGCACATGGGCACAATGACATCTCAGACATTGACCCTACCATTGTTGCAGACACATCCAGATCAATCTGTGCTGTTTCAGGTGATACCCACAATCCTCTGCTTCGCATTATTCACATTTTCAAATAAAGGCTGGGAACAACTTGGACAATGTGAGCCAAAGTGACGTGCAGAAAGCCAGAGGACAAAAGGGAGCCATATACACACATATGCATACACTCTCATTGGCACACTGTGCAAAAGTGGGGATGGTTGGCATTCCTGTCTCAATGTCAGCTCAAGGACTGATAACATGTGCTCTGTGTGCAGATGCTATTAGGGCGTCTTGGCCTCACAGCACGTTGTTACCACCTGATCAGTGTGCTATTAGCCACAAACAGCTGTGGATAGTGGAGCCTGTCAGTGCTGTTGGTGGGTGTTTCCACATGCTGGAGCTGTACTTGTACTATTGGCTAAACCTCGTCCACAGTAACATGCAATATAGAAACCACAACAAGGGCCTGAATCTGTGACCCTCTGTATATATACACACCGACCATATGTGTTGCACCACAGTGCTGCCATATGGGGATAGCAGCCCCTGTTGCTGACATGCTTCCCTTTGGCTGGCCTTTTACACATGCTGCAGTGCGCATGGCTCACAGGACTTGGATAAGGCTTCTGTCTGCTGCAGGCTGGTGCCACTACCCATGCAACCACCACCACCACACCATGCAGACATGCCCACGTGCTGTCAGTGGTGGTAGTGTGCCGTTCCAGCATGTTAAACATGAGGATTAGGTGGGTGCCTTGGATGCAAGGCCTGGATGGGGGGGTCAGAGGCACACATGGACGGCCATACAGCCTTCCTCACCAGCTAACTATGCAGGGGCCCCATCATTGCCTGCCACAGATATGTCTCGGGGGAGGATGGCAGCCACTGCTGTTGTATTTCCCCGGGCACCTGAATTTTCCAGTTAACTGGAGGGCTATAACTGCAGGCGCTATCGGCCTCTTTCTCCACAGCTGGGTTCAGCGGCACCATGGGGGGGCCTGCCAGGATCTCTGCCTAGGGTGCCATGTCCTTTTGTCAACTCCATGTGGCAGATCTCCTTTCCATAGCTGCCATATGTCTGTGTCTCACCAAAGTCACTGTGTAATCATGACAGACATCACAGATGGTGAGGATGGGGGGATGTCCCTATGTGTGGAGGTTACAACAGTTAGGCCCCTTCAACCTGGAGGACAGATGGCTAAGGGGAGCTAAGCTGGGATTCTATGCATTACTGAATGGCATGGAATGGGTAAACATTGATCGGTTGTTTACGCCATCAAAATATGGGTGGACAAGGGGACAGGCAATGTCACTACAGTTTAATGCATTCCGGACTGATAGAGGCAAATAGTTTGTCAGGCAATGCGTAGGCAATCTCTGACACTTTGATCACAAGGATTTTGTAAAGGCTCTTCGTGTAACTGTGCTTAGAGAAGGTTTGGTTAGGTTTCAGGGGAATGGTCATTGCACCATTATGCAGGGGGCATTGCGGACCCATAACTTGCCCCACTACAAGCATCATTAAACATGGGTACATTTTAAGGACCCAGCTAGGTACTTGTGAGCATGATTGGCCACTGTGGAACAGAGGATATGGGGCTTGACGGAGCATGTTCTAACCCAGTATGGCATATCTGCAGATCCTCTGTTCTTATGCCACTATGTGCCACTTAGGCAGCTGCCTGGTCTGCAATGTCCACTTGTACCTACCACTGCATGAACAATGTGCCACCCTCTTTGCTCCATTGGCAGCATCAGCATGTTGCCCTTTCCTACTTTTGCATCATGCTGCTGCTGCTAATGTAGCACTGCTATCACTGTTTTGGGCTCCCTTGTCATTTCATCATACTGCTCACATTTTAAAGGGCTCTCTCCCCTCTGCAGACACCCTTTCCGTGAGGTTTTACATTGCGGTAAGGTTACAGGCACAAAGGGGCTCTTAGGGTTGTAAAGGCAAGAGGTGTTAAAGTAACACATGGTGTTACCGCCCTTTCTGCGCCCACCTTCCGCCCCTTCACACCCACTCTCCGCCTCCTGTTCCCTTTACACTGCAGGAGCCTTTTACACACAGAAACTCAACATTTTTGCGGCATTAAGGGGACACGTGTGCCATTACCATACATAAATGGCACACGTGCTCCCTTACTGCCATTTAGTAAACATACCCCCTAGTCTTTAGAGCAGCCAATTGGTTTGCTTCTGTCATCTGGAATTGTAGTTGTAAAAGAAAGCACATCAAGAGGTATGTCTACTAAAGGGCGTTAAGGGAGCCAGTGTGCCATTAATGCCCATTATCGGCATCCTTGCGCCCTTAATGCAGCGAAAAAGCTGCTTTAATATGCATTAAAGGCTCCATCAGCGTAAAGGGTGCTGTAGGAAGAGAGTGGGCATTAACGGGGCAGAGAGAGGGCATTAACAACGGGTGTTCCTTAACGCCTGTTGCGCTAACATGTGTTAAAGCCTTTTAATGCTGGAAACCCTAACACAAAGTAAAACCTCGCGGAAAGAGTGTATTTTGAGCAGAGAGAGCCTATTTTAGCATCTGCAATGTGATGCACAGACAAGGGAACACAAAATAGTGAAGTAGTGGTCCATTAGCAGCAACAGCATAGTGACCAAATGGGGCAAAGGAGATGGCACATGGGTCATGCAGTGGGGGGTTGCTGGTGCACATGGCAGACCAGGCAGCTGCCCAGGTGGTACATAAGAACATAAGATCATAATAAAATATGTCATACTGTGTCAGACCAAGGTTCATCATGCCCATTATCCTGTATCCAACAGTGGCCAATCTAGGTCACAAGTACATAGCAGTTTCCCCAAAAGACACACAGAATCCACAATGCTTGCACTGGGGCAAGCAGTGGATATTCTGGATCCTCTTTAATAATGGTTTATGGACCTTTCCCCAGGAACCGGTCCAAGCCTTTTTTAAACCCAGCTCCACTAACAGCTTTTACTACTTCCTCCGGTAATGAATTCCAGAGTTTGATTACACATTGACTGAAAAAAATACTTTCTCTTAGTAGTCTTAAATGGGTTAGACTGTAGCCACATTTATTTATTTATTTATTTAGCTGCATTTATATCCCGCTTTTCACCGGGTCAAAGCGTTTGGGGGATACATTTAACACGAGGGGATATGACACACATACACTAATACTTACAGGGAACATGGGCAATGGAAGGTTAAGTGGCTTGCCCAAGACCACAAGGAGCACCTGTGGGACTAGAAACCCCAGTCCTTCCGGCCCAAGGTTGCTGTCCTTTAGTGGGATTTGAACCACCTACCTTCCGGCCTGTGGTACCTTGCCCCAACCACTAGGCATGTCCCCTAGTCTTTTTACATTTTGATGGCGTAAACAATTGATCTAGGTTTACCTGTTCCACTCTAATCATTAATTTATAAACCTCTATCATATCTCCCCTAAGCCGTCTATTCCCCAGGTTGAAGAACCCCAAGCTTTTTAGCCTCTCCTCATAGGGGTATCCTGCCATCTGCAGTACCATCTGTGATGTCTGTCATGATCCCACAGTGACAGAGGCAACACACAGACATGCTACTGTTGCGGAAAGGAGATGTACCACATGGAGCGTCCAAGGGTCCTGGCACCCCAGGCAGAGATCCCGGCTCCCCCCCCCCTGCTGCCGCTGACCCCAGCTGTGGGGGAAGAGGCCAATAGTGCCACCAGCTGTAGCCCTCCAGGTAGTTGCAACATGCAGGTGCCCAGGGGACTACCACAGCAGTGGCTGTCATCCTTCCCTCAAGACGTATCGCTGGCAGGCGGTGATGGAGTCACTGCAGAGGCAGATGGTGGGGGGGGGGGTTGTTTTCATCCATGTATGCCTCTGCCCCCCCATCTGGACTTTGTGAAGAAGTTCAGTGTCATGCACTTGGGAAGCAGAAATCCAAGGGAAATGTACGCGATAGGGGGCGAGAGGTTGGTGTGCACGGACCAGGAAAAGGACCTTGGTGTGATTATTTCTGAGGATCTCAAGGTGGCAAAACAGTGCAACAAGGCAGTGGCAAAAGCCAGGAGGATGTTGGGTTGCATACAAAGAGGAATTACCATCAGAAAGGAAGAGGTACTAATGCCACTGTATAAGTCACTGGTGAGGCCTCACTTGGAATACTGTGTTCAGTATTGGAGACCATATCTCACAAAGAATGTAAAAAGACTGGAAACTGTTCAGAGGAAGGTGACCAAAATGATTTGGAGCCTGCGTCAGAAGCCATATGAGAAGTGACTTGAAGACCTAATTATGTACATGGCCAAAACTGAGCTTCTTATCTTTCCCCCAAATGCTTCCCCTCCTCTTTCCCCTTTCTCTCTCTCTGTTGATAACTATGTACTCCCTGTTTCTTCAGCATGTAACCTTGGTGTTATCTTCGATTCCTCTCTTTCTCTTCACATATCCAGCTCATTGCTAAAACTTGTCGTTTCTTTCTATACAATATTTCCAAAATTCGCCACTTCCTCTCTGTTGACACCACTAAATTGATTGTCCACTCCTTAATCACCTCCCGTCTTGATTATTGTAACGTTCTCCTTGCCGGCCTCCCTGCAAGCCACCTCTTTCCTCTTTAGTCAATTCAACACTCCGCTGCTTGACTCATTTTCCGCCAGTCTCGTTTTTCCCACATCACTCCTCTCCTCATGTCACTTCATTGGCTTCCCATCCATCTCTGTATCCAATTTAAACTTCTCCTCCTGACCTATAAATGTATTCACTCTTCTGCCCCCCAGTACCTTTCATCTCTCATCTCTCCTTACACTCCCTCTCAGTTGCTTTGCTCTTCTAACAGTCTTCGTTTATCTGTGCCCTTTACTCATACTGCCTATTCCAGACTTCGCTCCTTCCAACTAGCAGCACCCTTTGCTTGGAATAGTCTTCCTATCTCTGTGCACCAGGCATCCTCCCTGGCCATTTTCAAGTCCAGACTAAAATCCCACCTCTTCACAATTGCTTTCCATTCCTGTCTTACCCTATCTTGATCTCTCTATCAACATTGTAATTGTAATGACCTGACTCTTGTTTTTTGTCGGAAACTGTTAGTTCTATGTAAACCGCGCTGATCGCAAATAGTGCGGTATAGAAGAACTGTAAATAAATAAATAAATAAATAAACATTTGCTTACTTTGTCCTGTAAATTTTTATTTGTATTATGTAACTTATTTTGTTTTCTGTCTTATTAGATTGTGAGCTCTGATGAGCAGGGACTGTCTCTCTTCTATGTTTGTACAGCGCTTCGTATGTTGCGGCGCTTTATAAGTCTTTATTAATAATAATAATTATGTACACTCTGGAGGAGAGGAGGGATGGGGAGATATGATTCAGACTTTTAAATACTTAAAGAGAATTAATGAACAAAAGACGGGGAAGCTGTAAAACTAGAGGGCATAAAATGAAGTTGCAAGGAGGTAAATTGAAAGGCAATGTCAGGAAATACATTTTCACTGAAAGGGTGGTGAATGCTTGGAATGCCCTCCCGATGGAAGTGGTAGGGGCAAATACAGTGACAGAATTCAAAATGACATGGGACAGACACAGTGGATCCCTATACAGCAACAGGATAAAATCAAAATAAACTTAACTATCTAATTTCTCAACAAACAGGGGTGTCCTACACGGAGCGGTGGGTTCACCCCTAAACCAAGACATGAGGAGGGGTGACCTGCACAGAGCGGCAGGTGCACCTACTCTTGCCATCTTACTGGGCAGACTAAATGGACCATACTGGTCTTTATCTGCCGTCATTTACTATGTAACTATGGGGTATGTTTACTAAACTGCGTTAGTGTGATTCGCGTTAGGATCCGCGTTAGAGGCAGAAACCCCAAATAAGGACATGGGCGGTACATCGTTACCGATAATGCGCGTTATAAGGCGCCGTGCAGCAACGATCGTTACAGGGCGCGTTACTGCGCGTTAAGCTTAAGAAGGCGCGCAGACACCCAAATACAGAAACAGAGCTATAGCACAATGGTTACTATACAGACTGATGGTACAAGAGTCATGGGTTTGATTCCCCAGTATGCCTAATGAATAAGGCTTGCTGAGGTACCATGTGTAACCCTTTGAAGGCCTACTATAATATTTTAATCCACATTCTGTAGCCGGGTTAATGTTTGCATATTTCAGGAAAATTGTACCCATCTTATTCAATATGTTTCAATAGTAACGTTCCCTCTGCCATGGTCATGTATTATATACCATTTGATAGGAATATTTAGGCAGAAGTTTGGATCCCGAAAGCTTTGGGCTTGGCCTGGAAAGGGTTAAGTATTGGGCTGTGAGGAAAATTAGTTGTACTTTAATAGTGCTGCCAGCAAACACACCCTCACAGTGGCGTAACCTAAGGTGCCACATAAGGCACCCTAGAAGGCACTCCATAGAGCACATTATAAAGTGCGCTGTCTGCCAAGGCACCCTATAATGTCCCTTATAGGACACCATATAAGGCACCCTAAGGTGACAGTACTCTGAGGGTGTTTCTGCTGGCAGCACTAATATACAATAAAAATGGACAATGCCTAAGACAGCCCTATTGATGAACCCCACTGTGGGTTTTGAACCCATGACCTCTAGCTCCACAGGCAGTGAATTAAGCAGTGGGCTAGAGCTGCTACCAAACACCTGGCTGGCTACAGGAGGACTGCATGGCACCACACCCACATTCTGCTGTGGTTACCAGGATAGGGTCAACCCATCCGTACCCAGGATGCACAGCACATGTAAATCAGCAGTCTACAGATGATCACAAGATGGGGTATGCACCCCACAGCACCTCAGCCTAGTAGGGGGTGCCAACGGTGTGTGTTAGTGGCACAGAGTAGCTACAGACCATCACAGTGTGCGGGTCTTGTGCTCACCCTGAGGGAGAGGTATGGTGCCCAGCACCATTCTCACAGCACCTGGCTTTGCTGAGATAGGCTATGCTGCAGGTCCCCATCAGTGCCAATGTGTGATAGGTAGTCCTTGCAAACACCCCCTACGATATGCCTGTGTTCATCTGTATGTCATATCTAGCCCTTGTGGACTATGATGCACCCAGAAAAGTGCATACCCTGTGTGGGTGCCATGGTCACATGACATAAGTGAAGGGGGGTGTTGGGACCCACAGGGAGATTACATACCACCACCCAACGCACCCTCTGAGGCTCAGGGTGGGGGACAGGATCTCCCGCCAACAGATCCACTTTCTACCCCCTCTGCAATGGTGGCAGTAGAGGGGACCATCACCCCAGTCCTGCTAGGGATCAAACACCCTACAGGGCAGGCAATGCAGAGCTGTACACATCCATAAAGCAATAGCAGACAGAAGGCCTGGAAATGCACAGCGGCCCCCCCCCCCTTCTATCACACATTCTCCAGCAGCAAGCCTCCAGCCGCTGCACCCTGCAAGGTGTTCCAGCAACACACATACTAGCTGCAAACAGTCTGCTAGCTAATCCATAATGCATGGTCCTGGAGAAGATGCATGTACCCAAAACTAGGAGATCAGCATACACACCAAGCAGATAAGTCAGTGATTGGACACCAAAAGAGAACCCATAAATATCACATGAAAAAAATACCATACAGCACTATGGGGGAACCTAGCCATGCCGTGGTCACTGCTCAGTCAGGGTGAGAGTGACCTCCCAGCAGGACATGCTGTGGCCACTCTGTCCGTGCAGGTGGTGGCCGGCCACTACAATGTCCGAGCCATTGCCCTATGCTATGTACAGATGGACCCAGGCCAGGCCATCCTATCCTGGCTGTTCCCATGGTACCTTGCTCCTCATTATGCACATTGGCAGGCCACTACTGGCAACAGTTCTAGCAGTGTGGGCTGTGGAGGGTATTTGCAGCCACCACACACTGGATAGACAGACACACACTCCCCACACCTATGCCAGCATTGTGCAGCTATAGAGGTGTTTGGCAGCCCTGGCCACCACACCAGTCCTGGGCACAGTGCAGGCATGGATATGGTACGCAATACTGTTGGGGGTCACTCGCCAGGGTGCTAAACACTGTCAGAGACCAGACCTGTAGCACACTCCACAGACATCAGAAAGGTTGCTATGATGGAGCTCAATCAGCAAACTGTGCTTAACGTAGGAATTGCTATCTGCCAATAATCATAGCAAACTTTTGATAGCTGTGTACCGTATTCCCAGGTGTAGGGTGGCATTGCTAAGGTATGCAAGTGCTAGTATTGGGAGATGCACGCAGGGCCCAGTGTCCTGCCTCTCCAGGAGGCATTGGATAATGGAGCCTGTGGGTGCGGGTGTGTCTGCCCCTGTTGGCTGCTGCTTTACGGCAGAGGTTCCCAACTCCAGTCCTGGTGTGCCAAACACTGTTTGGGTTTTCATGCTGTCCCTCATGAATATGCATGAGATACAACTGCATACCATGGGGGCGGTGCATAGCAAGACAGCACAGACACATTTATTAGAGGCAGCATGGAACCTGAATGGTGTTTGGCCTTCCAGGACTGCATTTGGGAGACTCTGCTCTAGGTAATGTGCATGGGTATGGTGTCTGTGCTCTGTAGGGTAAAATGTAGGTGTTTTGGGCATTTTTTCGTCATCTGCAATAAAGGTTCTGTCTGTATTAGCACGTTATAGTAGTGGGTAAAATATGAGGACTGGGTTGGCAGAAACCACAGCTGGGACTTGAACCTGTGACCTTCTGCTGCTGAATACACTGGTTTTGTACACTGCACCACCGTGTTCTCACAGAGATGGTGCATTCCCTGGTGATACCATGACTTTTGGTCAGACAGGGCCTGTCTGTTGCAGTGCATGGCACCCACCTACACAGGGCTAGGCCACGGTCTGCTCTGGGCAGCTGCCACTGCCCCCTCCACCACCGGTAACCCTCTGCCACCATGCTGACATTCCCTTCTGCAGGTGGTGCTGGTGGAGCGTAGTCTCAGGCCATCCAGTGTGCAGGTAGGCGGCTGCCTATGGTGCGAGTTCTGGGGTAGAGGTGCCTTCATAGGTGTCCACGCTTCCCCCCAGCACCGCCTGCCAATGTTCCGTGCCCTTGGGGGTAGCTGTTGGGTACTATCCCCTATGACACTGTGGGACACACAGTCGTGCCCATGTTGGGCCTTCAGCAGTTGCTGTCTGGCTGCTCTGCTGTTTCGGCATTCGTATGGGCCACCTAGGCATCACCCTAGTCCGAACTGTGGCTCAGCTGCACCACAGCATGTGCCGCCTCCGGCCCTCTGTATCCCCTTTTCCGGCATCTGTCCAGTTGCCATTCCGACATGCCCGCCCTGCTGTTGCCACACATGTGCATGCCATAGGACATCTGTCCAATGGAGAGGAAAACCCTGCACAGCGCAATTTCACTGTGGGCTCATTCACTTTGTATGGGGACGGAGCATAGACCCTTCCACGATTAATACCGGTTTTTTAGAGCTTTCCCGGGGGGGTTGATGGTACCCATTAATATCACTATTGGCCAGCTTGGTTATGTTTTTTTTCCAGTTTGTTGAGGTCATTTTCAATGTTTATGCGCCCTTTTGTTCTGTGCACATGTATCACACGTATCACTTTTTTTAGGTTTCCCTGCCTATGCTGTACATTGCTGACACTTAAATGGTTTCTCTCCCCTGAACTGTGCATTTACCGGCAGGTTTTCAATCGCGTTAGGATTCAGCTCTTCAGACCAGCGCGTTAGTGTGCAAGGAGCCTCTCCCCGCCCACACTCTGCCCATTGACCCCTTCTCTCCGCCCTCTTTCGACCTTCTGCGGTGTTTTACCGCGCCGCGGGGCATTACGATCATTAGCACATCATAACGCGCATTATGTAACATTAACGATCGTAAGCGCAGCATAACGTGTATTATGTACGATTACCGCAGTTTAGTAAACATACCCCTTACCCACTACTATAACGCGTGTTATGATGCGCTTAATGATCGTTAACGTTAGATAGCACGCGTTATGTACCGTTACCGCAGTTTAGTAAACATACCCCTATGTTACATGTTCAGTAATTTTGTTCTTTATAATGGTCTCTACCATTTCTCCTGGTACTGATGACAGGTTCACTGGTCTGTAGATTCCCAGATCACCCCTGGAACCCTTTTTAAAAATTGGCGTTACATTGGCCATCCTCCAATCTTCAGGTATTACAGATGATTTTAATGATAGTTCACAGATTACTAATAGCAAGTCTGCAATCTCATATTTCAGTTCTTTCAACACCCTTGGATTATACCATCCGGTCAGGGTGATTTGTTACTCTTCACCTTCTCAAATAGCTGCAATACACCTTCCCAGTGTAGCGATATTTCTTTCAGTTCTTCTGCAGTATCACCTTTAAATACCACTTCAGTCATGGGTAACATCCCTACTTCTTCCTCAGTAAAGACCGAAGCAAACAATTCATTCAGTCTCTCTGCTATGGCCTTGTCCCCTCTTAGTGCCCCTTTTACCCCTATCATCTAATGGTCCAACTGACTCTCTCACAGGTTTTTTGCTAAGAATTGACTTGAAAAAGTCTTTATTATGTGTTTTTGCTTCCACAGCAAGCTTCTTTTCAAATTCTCTCTTTGCCTGCCTTATCAATGCCTTGCATTTAACTTGCCAGTGCTTGTGCTGTTTCCATTTTCCGTCATCTGGCTCTTTTTTTTCCATTTCCTGAAAGATGCTTTTTTGGCAACAACAGCCTCTCTGACCTCACCTTTAAACCATGCTGGCTGTTTTTTGGACTTCCTTCCACTTTTCTTAAAGCGTGGTATACAGCTGGTCTGGGCTTCCAAGATAGTATTTTTAAACAACACACAAGCTTGATGTAAGTCTTTGACCTTTGCAACTGCTCCTTTTAGTTTTTTCTTAACTATTTTCCTCATTTTATCATAGTCTCCCTTTTGAAAGTTAAAAGGTAGTAATGTGGATTTCCTTAGCATCCCTCCTCCATTAATTAAATCAAACGCGATCATGCTATGATCACTATTGCCAAGTGGCCCCAATACCCTTATCTCTTGCACCAGATCTGGTGTTCCACTAAGGACTAAGTCCAAAATGGCTTCCCTTCTGGTCGGTTCATGAACCAGATGCTCCAAGAAGCAGTCATTTATTTCATCTAGAAACTTTATCTCCATAGCATGTCCTGCCGTGACACTGACCCAGTCAATACCGGGGTAATTGAAATCACCCATTAATAATACTATTCTGTAACTTTTGTTAGCTTCCCTGATTTCTTTGAGCATTTCATCATCCATTTGTTCATTCTGGCCAGGCGGTCGATAGTACAACCTCACTTCCGTCGCCTTCCCCTTTTTATATGTAATTTCAATCCATAGAGATTCTACAGCAAATTTTGTTTCCTACAATACTTTAATCCTTTGTGACTCAATGCCTTCTCTAACATAATGCGCAACCCCTCCACCAATTTAATCAGCTCTATCATTACAATATAGGGGTATGTTTACTAAACAGCGATAACATCGCAGCGGTGACGTTATCACATGATACGTAACAGTATCGTAACATTATAGCCCATGTTCCCTGTAAAATAGTTATCTCCAAGTTATAATGCCCTGTTCAATGTATGAGATGCATTTGTATGCACTGCCCCAATTGTATGCAAATGTATCTCATGCATATTCATTAGGGACAGCCTGAAAACCTGAATGGTGTTTGGCCTCCCAGGACCGGAGTTGGGAACCTCTGCCCTAGAGCATCGGCCACACCCACATCCATAGGCTCTATTATCCAAAGCCTCATGGAGAGTCAGGTTGTTGGGCCCTGTGCGGAGCAGCAGATATCACGACTAGCACCTGCATACCTTAGCAATGCCATCATAAACATGGAAACACACTCCATATATATCAAAAGGTTGCTATGATTAATTTCAGATAACAAATCCTAAATTAAGCACAATTTGTTAACAGAGACTCATCATTGCAACCTTTCTGATATATGTGGAGTGTGTTTCCTCTTTTTTGTTTTCTGACAGTGTTTACTACCCCGGAGAGTGACCCTAACAGTATTGAGTACCTTAGCAATGCCTGCACTGTGCCCAGGACTGGTGTGGCGGCCAGGGCTGCCACAAACCTCTATATTTGCACAATGCTGAAATAGGTGTGGGAGTGTGTGTATGTCTATCCAGTGTTTTGTGGCTGCCTACACCTTACAGAGCTCACAATGTTTGCACATTTTCCAGTGTTAGCCTGCCAATGTGCATAATCAGGAGCAAGGTATTGTGGGTATTTATTTATTTATTATTTATTAATATTTCTTATATACCGCACTATTTGCAATCAGTGCGGTTTACATAGAACAACAACATCTGACAATATACATATGTCTGGTCATTACATTGAACAGGAAATGGAACTTGGAGAACAAGGTAAACTATATACATAAGAAGTTGAAAGGGAAAGGATACTGTTTGGTGTTTTACATTGTTGGGGACGCACTATTCGAGTGTGACTGGGGTTCCACGCTGTTAGTGAAATATTTGATAAAGAGGAAATATTTCAGGGCCTTCCTGAACTGGCTCAGGTTGGGGATTGCTCTGATATGAGGTGGTAAGGTGTTCCACAGACTTGGTGCGCAGAGACTGAAGGCTCGGTTGGATGTTGTTTTGGTGCAGTTTGTCGTTTCTTTCGGTATTGATAGCATATTGGTCTCAGCGGTTCTTCTTAGTCTGCTAGGTGCAAGTGGTTGGATGAGGTCAGATAGAGAGGAGGAGGAGAGCCCCTTGGTAGCTTTGAACGTCATCAACAAGGTCTTAAAACTGATCCTGGCTTGAATGGGGAGCCAGTGCAGCTGTCTCAGGAGGGGTGTGATATGCTCTCTTCTGGAGGCTCCGAAGAGTACCCGCGCTGCACTGTTCATAGCAAGTTGCAGGGGGTTTAAGGTTGCTCGGGGGAGTCCTTGTAGGATGGCATTTGAATAATCGAAATGAGGGATGATAAGGGCTTGGTAAATGGTGCGGAAATTGTCTGGTTCGAGTAACGGGCGTAAGTGTCTGAGGGATCTGATTTTAAAGTAGACCGCTCTTACAGTGTTAGCTATGTGTTGCTTCATATCGAGGTTTTGGTCCAACGTCACCCCAAGGTAACGTATAGCTGATTTTACTTGTAGCTCGGCATTATTTACCTTCAAACAGCTGGGTGGTGTGAAGTTGGGATTTCTCAAGATGAAAAGAACTTCCGTTTTCTTGTGTTGGATTCGCAGATTTTGTGATAGTAGCCATTCGGATATGGTGTTGAAGCATTTAGTCAGAGGGGTAAGGTCTGGGCAATCAAGGGATATTGGCATGTATAACAGCACGTCGTCAGCATATAACATGCAACTCACATTGAACGATCTAATGATGTTGCAGATGGGTTGGATGTATATGTTAAACATCAAGGATGATAGGGAGGATCCTTGAGGCACTCCTTGACTTTGTGGAAATGGTTCGGATGTAGCCCAGTCTGCTCGAACATGTTGCCATCTTCCAGACAGGTAAGATCTGCACCACTCGAGCGTTGTTCCGCTGATGCCTTTTTCTCTTAGCCGGCATAGGAGAATCTCGTGGCAAACCAAGTTGAAAGCCACTGCTATATCTAAAAAGATAAGTGCAAAACCATGTCGTATGTTGTCAACGCCTGAAATTATATTGTTGAAGAGTTGTGAGTAGTGTTTCAACTCCATGTGACTCTCTGAATCCATGTTGGGATGGATCTAGTGGGGCGTTGGTGTCGATATGATCTTGTAATTGCTTGTACACTATCTTTTCAATGATTTTTGCAAGCATCGGGATACTGGATATGGGCCTGTATGACTCCACCTTTTGGGGGTCTAGCTTGGTATTCTTTAAAAGAGGTCTAACAGAGGTCTGCTTGAGAGTAGCGGGGAAAGACCCAGTGCTAAAGGATAGGCTTATCATATTGGCTATGATTGGGGCGAGGTCACAGCGCAATTCTTTTATCCAGAATGCTGGACAAGGATCTGTGTGTTCAGTGGTGGTGTTTAGGGCTGAGATGGTGTCTTCGATAATTCTCTTTGAAGGTGTAGAAAATGAAGTTAGAGATGCTGGGTACTCTTGTTTGCCGGGGGGGCCAGGTATCTCTATTTTGTCGGTCTTGCACATTTTGGATTGCATAAAGACGGCATAGTCCTGCGGGTGTATACCGCCAAGTTGCTCAGGGGTGGGTTCTTTGGCAAGAGATTTGACTAAGTTGAACAGGTCATGGGGCTTATTCAATAACCGTTTCAGGGTGTCTGTGTGGTGTTGCTTCATCTTGTCTGTGATGGCTTTGCGATGTGTATGCAGGTGTTGGATGTATGCTGCTTGGTCACTACTGGTGCGTGACTTCCTCCAGCGCTTTTCCAGCCTCCGTAGAAGGGTTAGTGATGCCTTCAAGTCAGCTGTGAACCATGGGGCATATGATCTTTTCTTTGGGTCCTTGTTTGTTGGGGAACGGATTGCGATTGTGCTGAGTTTGCTGTTCCAGGTAGTGATCAGCTCCTCTAGGTCTAGGGAAGTCGTATCAAAGAGTGTGCCCCTTTCGGCGAGGATGCATTCTCTATTAAATGGGTGGAAACTTCTGGCCGTTGGGTTAGAGGTCTTGCTTGAATCCATTTTGGGCCTTTGTGGCTTGTTGAGGGTAGGCATCTGAAAAGTGATGAGCTTATGATCTGACCATGGTACTGATGTCAATGATAGCATGATATTTTGTGGTTGTTCCAGAACTGCTTGTGGGGTGAATAGGAGGTCCAGAATGTTCCCTTTTGCGTGAGTAGGTTTCTGCACCAGTTGAGTGTATCCCAGGATATCTACGGCTTCTATAAATGCAGATGCTTGATTGTCCTGTAAAGATGGAAGATTGAAGTCACCTAAGATCCAATTGGGTTTATTTGGACCATGGGTGTTGGATGCTATGTTTATGATGGTGGACAGGTTATCTGGATCCGCAGTAGATGCTCTGTAGAGTAGGTTTATAGAACATATTCTGGACATGGTGTTTGCACCGCATACGGCCCTCAAGCAAAACCACAACCCGATGATGTCTATGATTGACGTACCCTGGTCTGACCATAAATTTATCACTTTCCAGATACCCACTAGAGACAGCCAGCGGCATAGTAACCGGAAATGTAACAGCACAGCTCGAACTTCAACAAGAAACTTCCGCACATTTAACAGAGAGTTAATCCTCTCTCAAACTCCCTCCCTCTTTAGCAAAACCACATCCGATCCGGAAGAACTAGTCTCCGCCTGGAATCTCAACCTCAAGGCTATCTCACAATGCCCACAATCCAATAACGCATCCAGTAGAATAAGAAATGCGGCCCCATGGTTCTCCCAAGAGTTGAGAGCTTCTCTAACACAACTACGCAGACTTGAGAAAACATGGCGCCGATCACTCTCCACAGAAGACCTGACAGCCTACCAACTTCACTTAACAATGCACAGAGAAGCAATCTCAATGAAAATGAAACAACACCACACCGAAACTCTGAAGAGATCCCTGAACAAACCACGGGATCTTTTCAACTTGGTTCAAGCCCTTTCAAAGGAACCATCTCCAGAACAACATATGGATATCCAACCACAAAAATTCGCTGACTACCTCCAATCAAAGATCATACAGACCGACAAAATATCAACAGCCTTGTTCCAAGATCCTACCGGATTAAACCCCTTACCCAAGTTCTCCACACCATCCCAAAAAAGCATTGAAGATACAATAGCTTCTCTCAATACCTCAACAGCACAAGCCGACCCTTGCCCAGCGTTTTGGATCAAGGAACTACGCAAGGAATTCAGTCCATTCATCGCAAAACTGATAAACCATTCCTTCTCTACTGGTTCCTTCCCCACAACCCTCAAACAAACCTCAATCAGGCCCTTATTGAAGAACCCCAAACTTGACCCCCAAAAGGTCGAGTCCTACAGGCCAATAGCCAGTATTCCCCTACTAGCAAAAATAATCAAGAAAGAGGTCCAAAGGCAAATTCAGGATCATATAGACTCCACAGCTCCCCTGGATTACTGCCAACACGGGTTCAGAGAGTATCATGGAGTCGAGACACTTCTCACCTTCCTACTCAATAACATAATCACAGGCATCGATAACATCCGACAAGGCTTTGTGCTCATCTTTTTAGACATTGCTGCGGCCTTTGACTCGGTACATCATGAGATTCTCCTCGGGTGACTGAAAGAAAAGGGAATCTGCAATACCGCGCTCGAATGGTGCAAGTCCTATCTAGATGGTCGGTGGCAGTATGTCAAATCCGGAGCAGAAGAATCAAAACAATTCCATCAAACACAAGGTGTGCCTCAAGGATCCTCATTATCATCTCTACTGTTCAACATATATATGCAGCCCATCTGCAATATCATTAGATCATTTAACGTGAGCTGTCTGATATATGCGGATGACATCCTCTTATATATGCCTTTCTCGACTGTTCAAATGGACCTTACACCACTTGTAGAGTGTTTTAATACCATATCAGATTGGCTACAATCACAAAACCTCCGCATCCAGCACAAGAAAATGGAGGTACTGTTCATTGCTAGAGACCCTGACTTTACCCCACCACCCCATATAAGAGTCAAGGAAGCGGAATTACAAACCAAAGAAACAATAAAATACTTGGGGGTCACCTTAGACCAACACCTGGACATGAAATGTCTTATAAGCAACGTTGTCAAAGCTGTTTATTTCAAAATCCGTTCACTCAGGCATCTGCGCTCCCTACTGGACCCAGATGATTTCCGGACCATATACCAAGCACTGATCCTACCGCATTTTGACATTGCCAATTCCATTTTACAAGGTCTCCCTCAAGCTACACTAAATCCATTACAACTGGCCATGAATGCTGCAGCAAGGGTCCTCTATGGAGCCTCCAGAAGTGACCATGTGACACCTATATTAAAACAGCTTCATTGGCTACCAATACACGGAAGGATTATCTTCAAAACTCTACTCCTCTCATTCAAGGCCATCAAGTGCCTATCCTCTACTGCACTTACTGAGCTTATCCACACAGTGCCCCCCAACAGATCCAGGAGGTCAACAGCCCTAAATCTACTAATAACCCCGAAGACCTTGACTAAATGCAGTAGTACAACGGCAAATAGGGCTTTCAGTCTTTACATCCCCAAATGCTGGAATGCGCTCCCACCAGACATTCGAGCTATTGCAGACCTAACCCAATTCAGGAAGGCAATCAAATTTCACCTCTTCCTACAATGCTACCCTGCCAGCAATGAATCTAAGTAACCCCTCCTAAGAAACACCCATTCCTAGTCCTATTATAGTCTCAACCTCCTTCCTGCAGATCAGGCTCATACTGTCTTAAGTATTCATGGTATTACATATAGCTCATCAGTCTCATTATTTATTGTATATAGTTTGTATATAGTTTTGTATATAGTTAAACTCTCTTATAGATTTATTATTTCATGTATATAGTTCAACCCTGTTATCCAATTTTGTACCCCTGTTCGATGTAAAACCAAACAGAGTGTGTGTTTTGGTCGTTTTGTTATACTGTAAACCGCGCTGATACCGAATAGTGCGGTATATAAGCAACTGTAATAAATAAAAATAAATAAAAATAATAAACATGTGTTGTTGGAAATTGATACAGTTTCCAGGTTGTTAATGCTGTTGGATTCGACCATTTTGAACTGGAGATCAGTTCTGGTGATTACAACAACTCCTCCACCTCTTTTGTTCTGCCTGTGGCTGGTGAAAGCAACAAAATTGGATGGAAGTAGTTGATTGAGAATGGTGTTGTCTTCCAGGGAGAGCCAAGTCTCAGTGACCATGATGATATCCAATTTATGGGATGTTATTGTTTCAGTGATTGCTGGCCACTTTTTACGAAGTGAGTGAGCGTTAATGAGTGCACACTTCAGGCCGCTAGGGTAGAGGTTTTTACCTTGCTTGGCTTTCGAAGAGTGCTGTAGTGGGATGTGTAATAGGTGGTGGCGGTGCGGATAGCTAGCCCCATGAGAATAGTGGTAGAAGTCACCTGACCATTTTCTCCCACCAGTCGAAACTATAGGGATGTGATTATGTGACGTAAGTAGGGTTAGTGAGCTGGATGGCCAGATTATGAGGAGAAGGTAAAGGCTCATTAAGGATATGATTGTGTGCTCCATTTTGAATCCTTCTAAGCCAGTTGGGTGAGGCAGGGGGCTTGTGTTGGAGGAATGACTTGGCGTGGTTCCTAGCTAAGAATAGTTTTAATCAGGCTGTTATTGTTTCAGTCACTTTTGTCATGCAGGGAATAAGTGTAAATGTTCTCTCCTAGGTGTAGGTTATAGCAGAATACAATGTTACAACAGTGGTTGAATACAATGTTACAACAGAATACAATGTTACAACAGTGGTTGAAGAGATTCAGTGACTAATCCTTTACTGTCTGGACAATTCAAGTACTGGTTTATGTTTTACACTGTTGCATACTATACTACGTGCTTACCAATGTTATAGTGAGAAAATCTGCTCTGAATAAATATATATGTTTTCTCTATAACATATATATACCACATGAAACTTTGTTATGGTACAGGTATAAGTTTTAACTGTAGCATGCAAATACTAAGTGGAAGAACATGATGCACCACAATTTAGGCTAGTCAGATATAGTAAAGATATTACACTGTTGAAACTTATTTTACTGCATGAAAGCTATAACGGGTAAGGAACATCATTGACACAGTATAAGGTACCTGGGCTGTTGTTGCATGAATGTAACTGAGAATTGTGGATTGCAAAACGAGAGTCCAAATGTACGGTCTAGTTTTCACAGTCCACGCCTAAGGGCCACGCCAAAGGGCCCTCTGGCGAGGCCCTCAGGCGCGGGTGCGCCCGATAGCGCTGTGTGTTATAGCTGGGGAGTGCTGCCCCGATTGGACAGCACTTCTTGCAAATAGCTGCTTTCCCGTCGCGGCACCCCGCTGGAGGCTCGATCCCTGCCCAGGGAGAGCTGATGATGGTGGGGATGCCGATCGCGCCTGATAGCGCTCTGTGTTATAGCTGGGGAGTGCTGCCCCGATTGGACAGCACTTCTTGCAAATGGCTGCTTTCCCGCCACGGCACCCCGCTGGAGGCTCGATCCCTGCCCAGGGAGAGCTGATGATGGTGGGGATGACGATCGTGCCCGATAGCGCTCTGTGTTATAGCTGGGGAGTGCTGCCCCGATTGGACAGCACTTCTTGCAAATGGCTGCTTTCCCGCCGCGGCACCCCGCTGGAGGCTCGATCCCTGCCCAGGGAGAGCTGATGATGGTGGGGATGCCGATCGCGCCCGATAGCGCTCTGTGTTATAGCTGGGGAGTGCTGCCCCAATTGGACAGCACTTCTTGCAAATGGCTGCTTTCCCGCCGCGGTACCCCGCTGGAGGCTCGATCCCTGCCCAGGGAGAGCTGATGATGGTGGGGATGCCGATCGCGTCCAATAGCGCTCTGTGTTATAGCTGGGGAGTGCTGCCCCAATTGGACAGCACTTCTTGCAAATGGCTGCTTTCCCGCCGCGGCACCCCGCTGGAGGCTCGATCCCTACCCAGGGAGAGCTGATGATGGTGGGGATGCCGATCGTGCCCGATAGCGCTCTGTGTAATAGCTGGGGAGTGCTGCCCCGATTGGACAGCACTTCTTGCAAATGGCTGCTTTCCTGTCACGGCACCCCGCTGGAGGCTCGATCCCTGCCCAGGGAGAGCTGATGATGGTGGGGATGCCGATCGCGCCCGACATGGGCCGGACAGGGCGGTCTGGGCAGAATGCATTTGCACAGGGCATAGGGCAATGGCTGGGATATTGTAGTGGCCGACCACCACCTGCACAGACAGGGTGGCCACAGCATGTCATGCTGGGAGGTCACTCTCACTCTGACTGAGCAGTGACCATGGCACGTCTAGGTTCCCACATAGTGCTATACAGTGTTTCACTCCAGTGATATCTGTGAGTTCCCTTTTTTGTGGCCTAATCACTGATATACCTGCTTGGTGTTTGTGCTTACATTCTACATCTTGATTCACATAGTTCCATTGGGAACATGTACTGGCTAGCAGACTGTCTGCAGTTAGCATGTGTATGGTGGAACATTTTATAGAGTACAGACTGACTGTGCCCTTTGCTGGTGAATGTCAGATTGTGGTGGGGGGCCAGCTGAGCTTTGTCAGGCCTACTGCCAGAGCCCTATGTGATAAGTACAGTTCTGCCTCACCTGCAATGTATGGTGTCCATTCACCAACTGGACTGGGGTTGCTGGTCCCACAGCCCTTCATCCTGTCCCTCTACTGCAGGAATGTCCAACCCTATTCTGGAGGACCGCAACCCTGACAGGTTTTTGGGATAGCCCTAATGAATATGCATGAGATATACATATGCATTAGAGATATCCTGCCCACCTGACTGGTTTGTGGCCCTCCAGGACTGGATTTGGAGACCCCTGCCTGCCTTATACCTCTGTCATTTAAGATTGTGAGTGGACAAGGTGCAGATGTCCTAGATATCAAAAGGGTAGATAGAATTTATCACATTCCTCCTCGATTCTCACCACCACCAAACAACTTTTTGGTGGTAGTGAGAAGCAAGGAGGAATATGACAGTGGAGGAGTGGCCTAGTGGTTGGGGCAAGGTACTTCAGGCTGGAAGGTCAGGTGTTCAAATCCCACTACAGGACAGCAACCTTGGGCCAGAAGGACTGGGGTTTCTAGTCCCACAGGTGCTCCTTGTGGTCTTGGGCAAGCCACTTAACCCTCCATAGCCCATGTTCCCTGTAAAACAGTTATCTCCAAGTTATAATGCCCTGTTCAATGTAATTTCAGTTTGTTCAACATAAACCACACTGATGCAGAATAGTGTGGTATATAAGAGAATGTAAATAAATAAACAAGGTGTATTAGATACACTTTTATTAGTATAAACATCTACACCAACCCTTAGTAAGTACAGAATTTAAAACCTAAACACAAGCTTTAAACTAAGATGCAGACAACAGTCCAGCAGCGAGATGGGGGCTTTCCGGTCTTTTGTATTGAGTGTCACATGTATCATTTTCTCCCAGCTGGTGAGAGGTCTTACATATGCACTAAGTGCAAGGAGCTCTTTGCTCTCAGAGAACGAGTCCATTCTCTAGAGGCTAGAGTAGCAGAACTGGAAGACACAAGAAAGACAGAGAAGTACATGGACGAGACCTACAGGGATATAGTCCTGAAGTCCCACCTCCAGTCTGGCAGCATCCCTGTTGCCATGGAGGAGAGAGGTCACGTGACAGGAGAGCATCACCCTGATGTGGCAGGACGTGATCCTGTAGCTAGGACCTGTCCTCCAGGTGATGTAAAACCCTCTCGCACTGAGGATGTTTCTCCAGGGCCATGTGCCCATGAGGGAAGGGTTAGGACAGCTGTTATAGTTGGTGATTCAGTCATTAGGCATGTAGATAGCTAGGTGGCTGGTGGACGTGAGGATCGCCTGGTAACATGCCTGCCTGGTGCGAAGGTAGCGGACCTCATGCACCACCTAGATAAGATCTTAGATAGTGCTGGGGAGGAGTCTGCTGTCTTGGTACATGTTGGTACCAATGACATAGGAAAATGTGGTAGGGAGGTTCTGGGGGCTAAATTTAAGCTTTTAGGTAGGAAGTTGAAATCCAGAACTTCCAGGGTAGCATTCTCCAAAATGCTTCCCGTTCCACGTGCAAGACCCAAAAGGCAGGCAGAGCTCCGGAGTCTCAACACGTGCCTGAGACGATGGTGCAAGGATGAGGGTTTTGGATTTGTTAGGAACTGGGGAACATTCTGGGGAAAGGAGGGGCTCTTCCTAAGGGATGGGCTTCACCTTAATCAGGATGGGACCAGACTGCTGGCATTAACCTTTAAAAAGGAGATAGAGAAGCTTTTAAACTAGAAAACAGGGGAAAGCCAACAGTCACCCAAGAGCGCATGGTTCGGAAGAAGGTATCCTTGAAGGATACTACCAAAAGCAGTGAGGTTCCAAAAAAGAGTATAGTAGCCCAAATGACCTTGAGTACGGTGCAGACAGAGCGTAAGGATTCCAAATTATCCATGCCTACCAATAGCCAGATTAATATTAATAAAATACAGTCTCTAAAATGCTTGTATGCAAATGCTAGAAGTCTAAACAATAAGATGGGAGAGTTAGACTATATAGCACTAAATGAGAGGTTAGATATGATTGCAATCTCAGAGACATGGAGGAAGGAGGATAACCAGTGGGACACTGTGATACTTGGATACAAGCTATATCGTAATGATAGAACTGATCAAATTGGAGGAGGGGTTGCGCTCTATGTTAGAGAGGGCATTGAGTCAGAAAGGATTAAAGTTTTGCAGGAAACAAAATTTGCTGTAGAATCTCTATGGATTGAAATTCCATGTATGAAGGGGAAGGTGATGGCAGTGGGGGTGGCCAGAATGAACAAATGGATGATGAAATGCTCAAAGAAATCAAGTAAGCTAACAAAAGTCACAGCAGAGTAATAATAATGGGTGATTTCAATTACCCCAGTATCGACTGGGTCAGTGTCATGGCAGGACATGCTAGGGAGATAAAGTTCCTAGATGAAATAAATGACTGCTTTTTGGAGCAGCTGGTTCATGAACCGAACAGAGGGGAAGCCATACTGGACCTAGTCCTTAGTGGAACACCAGATCTGGTGCAAGAAATAAGGGTATTGGGATGCAATAGTGATCATAGCATGATCGTGTTTGATTTAATTAGTGGAGGAGGGATAGTAAAGAAATTCACAGTACTACCTTTTAACTTTCGAAAGGGAGACTATGATAAAATGAGGAATATAGTTAAGAAAAAACTAAAAGGAGCAGTTGCAAAGTTTAAAGACTTACATCAAGCTTGGGTGTTGTTTAAAAATACTATTCTGGAAGCCCAGACCAGCTGTATTCCACGCATTAAGAAAAGTGGAAGAAAGTCCAAAAAACTGCCAGCATGGTTTAAAGGTGAGGTCAGAGAGGCTGTTGCTGCCAAAAAAGCATCTTTCAGGAAATGGAAAAAAGAGCCAAATGACAAAAACTGGAAACAGCACAAGCACTGGCAAGTTAAATGCAAAGCATTCATAAAGCAGGCAAAGCGAGAATTTGAGAAGGAACTTGCTACGGAAGCAAAAACACGAAATAAAGTCTTTTTCAAGTACATTCATAACAAAAGGCCTGTGATAGAGTCAATTGGACCATTAGATGATAGAGGGGTAAAAGGAGCAGTAGGAGGAGACAAGGCTATAGCAGAGAGACTGAATGAATTCTTTGCTTCGGTCTTTACTAAGGAAGATATAGGGATGTTACCCAAGACTGAAGTGGTACTTAAAAGTGATACTGCAGAGGAATTGAGAGAAATATCACTTCACCGCGAAGATGTATTACAACTATTTGATAAACTGAATAGTAGCAAATCACCTGGACCGGATGGTATACATCCAAGAGTGTTGAAAGAACTGAAATATGAGATTGCAGACCTGCTATTAGTAATCTGTGAACTTTCATTAAAATCATCTGTAATACCTGAAGATTGGCGGATCACCAATGTAACGCCAATTTTTAAAAAGGGTTCTAGGGGTGATCCGGGAAATTACAGACCGGTGAGCCTGACATCAGTACCGGGGAAAATGGTAGAAACCATCATAAAGAACAAAATTACACAGCATGTAGATAGTCATGGCCTAATGTGAGACAGCCAACATGGCTTTAGACAAGGAAGATCTTGTCTTACTAATCTGATGTTTCTTTGAAGGTGTGAATAAACAGGTAGACAAAGGTGAGTCGGTTGATATAGTGTATCTGGACTTTCAGAAAGCCTTTGACAAGGCCCCTCATCAGAGACTTTTGGCAAAACTAAAAAGTCATGGGATAGGAAGCAGTGTACTATTGTGGATCGGGAACTGGTTAAAAGATAGAAAGCAGAGGGTAGGGCTAAATGGCCAATTTTCCCAAAGGAAAAAGGTGAATAGTGGAGTACCCAGGGATCTGTAGGGTCCGCTATTTTTTGACATATTCATAAATGACCTGGAAAAGGGAATAACTAGTGAGGTTATGAAATTTGCAGACGACACAAAACTGTTTAAAGTTGTTAAAACCGAAGAGGACTGTAGAAAACTGCAGGAGGATCTGGATAAATTGGAAGACTGGGCATCCAAATGGCAGATGAAATTTAATGTGGACAAGTGCAAAGTTATGCACCTAGGAAAGAACAACCCACACTATGGTTACACAATGCAAGGTTCCACATTGGGAACCACCACCCAGGAAAAAGATTTAGGCGTCATCGTGGATAACATGTTAAAACCCTCCGCCCAGTGTGCAGAGGCGGCCAAGAATGCAAATAGAATGCTAGTATCATAAGGAAAGGAATAGAAAATAAAACAAAAGGATATTATAATGCCTCTGTTTCGTTCCATGGTACGACCGCACCTTGAATATTGTGAGCAATTCTGGTCGCCGTGTCTTAAAAAGGATATAGCGTTATTAGAAAAGATACAGAGAAGAGCCACCAAAATGGTAAAGGGGATGGAAGGCTACTCCTATGAAGAGAGGCTACAAAGGTTAGGGCTCTTCAACCTGGAAAAGAGACGACTAAGGGGAGACATGATAGAGGTCTATAAATTAATGAATGGAGTGGAACGGGTAAACGTAGATCGATTGTTTACGCTATCAGAATATAGAAAGACTAGGGGACCTGTAATGAAGCTACAGGGTAAACTACTGTGCTTGATGAACATTGGTCTGACTCAGTATGGCATATCTATGTTCTACCAGGCTGAGGTGCTGCGGAGACGCATACACCATCCTGTGATCAGATGTAGACTGCTGTTCTGCATCATGGGTACTGGTGGGTTTACCCTATCCCAGTAACCACAGCAGACAGTTTGTGCGGTGACCTGCAGTCTTTCTGTAGGCAGCCAGCACTGTGTTAAAAGCTATAGAGGTGTAGCCCACTGGTTAATACAATGACTGCTGAGGCAGAGGTCATGAGTTCAATCCTACATTGGTGTTATTTAATAAGGCTGTCTGAGGCACTTCTTTTTAATTCCTGTAACACTCAAACACATCTCTACAATCTGTGTTGCCAGCCAAAACCACCCTCACCTCAGTGCTGTAACCTGTAGAGCACATTATAAAGTGCCTTGTCAGCCAGGGTGCTGTATAAGGCACCCTATAGGGCACATTATAAGGTGCCTTGGTGGACAGGGCACTTTATACTGTGCCCTATGGGGTGCCTTAGGTTACGGCACTGAGGTGAGGGTGTTTTTGCTGGCAGCACAGATTATAGAGATGTGTCTGAGTGTTATCGGCAGGAAAAGGGATTGACTTGAACAGCCTTATCAGATGAGACCTCTGAGGGATTGAACCCATGATCTCTGACTTAGTAGTCATTGTATTAACCAGTGGGCTACACCTTGATTGCTTCTAACATAGCGCTGGCATGAAATTAAGGTTACTGCGCGTTAACGAGCCAAGGCGCCCTCTATCGCACGATACAGAGTCATTGCTTCTTTGACGTCGGAACACCCACTTCCTTATAAGGCATTCCTCACATTAACGCTGCACTTTTCGCCGGTAACATTAGCATGGTTTAGTAAACATACCCCATAGTTTGTACCCAGGTATCAGTGTCCCACTGGTTGTCCTCCTTCCACCATGCCTCTGAGATATCAATCATATCTAACTTCTCATTTAGTGCTATATATTCTAACTCGCCCATCTTATTTTTTAGATTTCTAGCATTTGCATACAAGCATTTTAGAGACTGTATTTTATTCATATTAATCTGGTTATTGGTAGGCAGGGGCAATTTGGAATCTTTAAGCTCTGTCTGCTCTGTACTCAAGGGCATTTGGGCTACCTTTGTCTTTATTGGAACCACTCTGCTGATGTGCCCTAACTTCATTTTTTTGGTAGTATCCTTCAAGGATACATTGTTCCAAACCATGTGCTCTTGGGCGACTGTCGGTTCTTCCCTGAAGAACTCTCTCACCCTCCTAGGGTCTGCAATCCTTCACTAAACCTGGATTCTTTTAATTATCTGTAACCTCTTAACAGGAAGGAAAAAACGAGACACAATTGATCAATTAAATGCTACAGAGCTCTGTACGGTAGAAAAACATGGAGCCTAAGGACAGGCATATCCATCAGAGTTTCTTCAAAGATGGATCTACAGGGCTCTAGCTTTTATTGAGAATTTATCAGCTGACACAGTTAATTTTTAATTAACATCTGGTGATATTCGGGTTACAAAAGTGCACATAGAATTTGCTTAACATCTGTGCCACGTCAGAAAAAACAGAAGTTATAAGCAGAAGTTACAGGTTTATGGCTATATTTTCTAGACTCAATAGGTGTCGCTGTGTTTCTACTATATAACAGAAGCTAATTAGTTACTCATAATATTTGCTGATTTTCTACTATTTACTCAGGCTTTATTTGCCATTAACCTAAGCCCTAGTTCCCTAAAGCAGTCCATCCTGACCTAGCTAATTCTTTAGCCTATCATATTGCAGAATAAAAGAGGATGTACTATTTGTTCTATCGATTTTAGAGAACTAGCTTATGTACACATAAGCTCTATTTGTTAATTCTATGAAGCAACTCTCAAAAGCAGAAGAACAAGTCAAAGTTACTTTTAAAGGAAAGCTTTTGATTTCACTGAGGCTTGACCTGTAAATCTCTACAGTCTGGATTCATTTATAGATTCACTGCTACTGCTTCCAATTCCTATATCCAATATAGATCCAGAATCACTGTCTGTTCCTGAGTCCATTAAGTCCAGATTCCCATATACTGGGTGAACCATAGTGGCATAAGTTAGTGCATCAGCAGCTGATTCGTCCAATTCCCTGATCGTATCCAATTTGGTTTTCAAGCCTGGCCTAGCTGGCCCTTTTCTACATCCCCTATTATCTAGTTTAAAAACTGCTCTATCTCCTTTTTAAAGGTTAATGCCAGCAGCCTGGTTCCATCCCGGTTAAGGTGAAGCCCATCCCTTCGGAAGAGCCCCCCCCCCTTTCCACAGAATGTTCCCCAGTTCCTAACAAATCCAAAATCCTCATCCTTGCACCATTGTCTCATCCACACATTGAGACTCCGGAGCTCTGCCTGCCGTTTGAGTCCTGCGCGTGGAACGGGAAACATTTTGGATAATGCTATCCTGGAAGTTCTGGATTTCAACTTCCTATCTAAAAGCCTAAATTTAGCCTCCAGAACCTCCCTACCACATTTTCCTATGTCATTGGTACCGATATGTACCAAGACAGCAGACTCCTCCCCAGTACATGCCTAATGATCTAATCACCAACTATAATGGCTGTCCTAACTCTTCCCTCCTGGGCACATGGCCCTGGAGAAAGTTCCTCGGTGCGAGAGGGGTTTACATCACCTGGAGGACAGGTCCTAGCTACAGGATCACTTCCTGCCACACCAGGGTGATGCTGTCCTGTCACGTGACCTCTCTCCTCCATGGCAACAGGGATGCTGCCAGACTGGAGGTAGGACTTCAGTACTATATCCCTGTAGGTCTCATCTATGTACCTCTCTGTCTTCCTTTAGTCCTCCAAGTCTGCTACTCTAGCCTCCAAAGATCAGAATTGTACCCTGAGAGCAAAGAGCTCCTTGCACCTAGTGCACACGTAAGACCCCTCACCAACTGGGAGAAAATCATACATGTGACACTCAATGCAAAAGACTGGAAAGCCCCCATCTCGCTGCTGGACTGCTGCTGCATCCTAGTTTTAAGGATGTGTTTAGATATTTAAGTTCTTTACTTACTAAGGGGTATGTTTACTAAACCCTCTTAACGTGCGCGGCGCGTTAGTCTGCAGGATGCCATAAAAGGAGTGGGCGGTCCGGTCAAAAATAGCAAAACGGGATTAGCGCACGCTGCACTGCGCGCTCTTGTGCGCCGCGCACATTAGCGCACGAGTAACGCGCGTAGGAAGCATAAGCAGGCGTGCTGATGTGCAAACAGAGGAACAGGGCTGCAGTACAATGGTAAAGACACTGACAGATGGTGCAGGGGTCATGGGTTCAATCCCCTACAGTGCCCAATGAATAGGGCTGGCTGAGGCACTACTATTTATGTATAATATTGCATTATGAGTTTTTTAATTTTATTTTAATTACTGCTGCTAGCAAACGCACTCTCAAAGTGCTGTAACATAAGGTACTGCATAAGGCACCCCATAAGGTACCCCAGAGGGCACATTTTAAAGTGCACTGTCCGCCACGGCACCCTACAATGTTGCTTAAAGGGTGGCCTATAGGGCGCCATATAGGGTGCCCTATGAGGCACAGCAAGGTCATAGCACTGTTTTTGATGGCAGCACTGTGCATTTAAACGCATGGAAATCTTAAGTAGGTGCGCTGACATACAAGGAAGAACAGCAGTGTAGCACAATGGTTAAGACATTGACTGATGATACAGGGGTCATGAGTTTGATCCCCAGTGTGCCTAATACGTAAGGCTGGCTGAGGCATCAGCTTTGACATGTAAGTATTGTTTCCTGCGGCACTTTATTTGTATTTTATTAATTGCTGCCAGCAAACACACCCTCATGTGCCGTAACCTAAGGTGCCGCATAAGGCACCCTATAAGGCACTCCATAGGGCACATTATAAAGTGCACTATCCGCCATGGCACCCTATAATGTCCCCTATAGGGCACCCTATCAGTCGCTCCATAGGATACTGTATAGTGCACCTTATATGGACAGTAACCATAAGGTGCCCTTTAGGGCGCCCTATAAAGCGCCCTGTGAGGCACCTTATGGGTACTGTACGCTGAGGGTGTTTTTGCTGGCAGCACTAATGTACATTAAAAATAGATAATGCTTTGGACAGCCCTATCAAATAACCCCACTGTGGGTTTGAACCCATGACCTCTGGCTCCACTGGCAGTGAAGTAACTAGTGGGCTACAGCTCTATAACTGCTAGCAAACCCCTGGCTGGCTGCAGAAGGACTGCAAGTCACCACACAAACAGTCTGCTGTGGTCACCAGGATAGGGTTAACCCACCCATACCCATGATGCACTGCACATGCAAATCAGCAGTCTACAGATGATCACAAGATGGGGTATGCACCCCCACAGCACCTCGGCCTGGTAGGGGGAACTGACTGTGTGTGGTACTGGCACAGAGTAGCTACACACCGTCACATTGTGCAGGTACTGCATTCACCCTGAGGGTGAGGTTGGGCACCCAGCACCAGGTCCACAGCAGAGATAGGCCATGCTGCAGGTCCCCAGCAGTGCTAATGTGTGAGATAGGTAGTTTCTGCAGACATACCTTGGATATATCTGTATGTCTCAATCAGGTGTAGCCCCAATGGACCCCTAGGAGGATTATGTACCACCACCCTCCTCCTCCTCCTCCTGGGCTGAGGGTGGTAAACAGGGTCTCCCACCAACAGATCCACATTCTACCTCCCTGCAATGGTGGCAGTAGAGAGGACCATCAACCTCAGTCCTGCTGGGGAACAGACACCCTACAGGGCAGTCAATATAGCCCTGTACACATCCATAACACAATAGCAGACAGGCATTAGGCCTGGATATGCTAAGCTACACCCCACCACTATCTGATATTCTCCTGCAGCAAGTCTTCAGCTGCTGCACCCTGCAAGGTGTTCCATCAAGACACATACCAGCTGCAGACAGTCTGCTAGCTAGTCCATAGTGCATGTTCCTGGTGGAAATGCGTGCACCCAGAACTGGGATGTCAGCATACACAACAAGCAGATAAGTCAGTGACTGGGCCCCAAAAGGAAACCCATAAATATCACATGAGAGAAATACTATATAGCACTATGAGGGTGCCTAGCCATGCTGTGGTCACTGCACAGTCAGGGTGAGAGTGATCTCCCAGCAGGACATGCTGTGGCCACCCTGTCTGTGCAGGTGGTGGCAGGGCACTACAATGTCCCAGCCAGTGCCCTATGCCCTGTGCAGATGCATCCTGGCCAGGCCACCCTGTCCGGGCTATACCCATGGTACCTTGCTCCTCATTATGCACATTGGCAGGCCAATACTGGCAACAGTGCTGGCAGTGTGGGCTGTGGAGGGTGTTTGCAGCCACCACACACTGGATAGACAGACACACACTCCCACACCTATGCCAGCATTGTGCTACTATAGAGGAGTTTAGCAGCCCTGGCCACCACACCAGTCCTGGGCACAGTGCAGGCATGGATATGGTACGCAATACTGTTGGGGGTCACTCCCCAGGGTGGTAAACACTGTCAGAGACCAGACCTGTAGCACATTCCACAGACATCAGAAAGGTTGCTATGATGGAGCTCAATCAGCAAACTGTGCTTAACGTAGGAATTGCTATCTGCCAGTAATCATAGCAACCTTTTGATAGCTGGGTACCGTATTCCCAGGTGTAGGGTGGCATTGCTAAGGTATGCAAGTGCTAGTATTGGGAGATGCACGCAGGGCCTAATGTCCTGCCTCTCCAGGAGGCATTGGCTAATGGAGCCTGTAGGTGTGTGTGTGTCTGCCCCTATTGGCTGCTGCTTTACGGCAGAGGTTCCCAATTCCAGTCCTGGTGTGCCAAACACTGTTCGGGTTTTCATGCTGTCCCTCATGAATATGCATGAGATACATCTGCATACCATGGGGATGGTGCATAGATATGCAGCACAGGCATCTTTATTAGAGGCAGCATGGAACCTGAATGGTGTTTGGCCCTCCAGGACTGCATTTGGGAGACTCTGCTCTAGGTAATGCGCCTGTTTATGGTGTCTTTGCTCTATAGGGTAAAATGTAGGTGTTTTGGGCATGTTTACGTCATCTGCAATAAATGTTCTGTCTGTATTAGCACGTTGTAGTAGTGGGTAAAATATGGGGACTGGGTTGGCAGGCACCATAGCTGGGACTTGAACCTGTGATCTTCTGCCTCCAAATACACTGGTTGTGTGCACTGCACCACCGTGTTGCCACAGAGACAGTGCATTCCCTGGTGATACCATGACTGTTTTTCCGGCAGGGCCTGTCTGTTGCAGTGCATGGCACCCACCTACACAGGGCTAGGCCATGGTCTGCTCTGGGCAGCTGCCACTGCCCCCTCCACCACCAGTACCCCTCCGCCACCATGCTGACATGGCCTTATATTGGAGACAGCATAAAACCTGAATGATTTGTGGCACTCCAGGACTGCATTTGGGGGACTCTGCTCTAGGTAATGCACATGTTTCTGGTGTCTGTGCTCGGTGGGGTAAAATATAGGCGTTTGAACCATGCGTATGTTCTCTGCAATAAAGGTTTGTCCTTACTATCATGGTTTAGTAGCGGGTAAAATATGGGGACTGGATTGGCAGTAGCCCCAGCTGGGACTTGAACTTGTGACCTTCTGCTCCTGAACACACTGGCTGTGTTCACCGCCCCACACTGTGCTCACAGAGACAGTGCAGTCCCTGGAGATACCATGGTTGTTTGTCAGACAGAGCCTGTCGCAGTGCATGGCACCCACCTACACAGGGCTAGGCCATGGTCGGCTCTGGGCAGCTGCCACTGCCCCCCTGCACCTCCAGTACCCCTGTGCCAACATGCTGACATGCCCTTCTGCTGGTGGTGCTGGTGGTGTGCAGTCTCAAGCCATCCAGTGTGCAGGTAGATGGCTTCCTATGGTGCATGTTCTGGGGTAGGGGTGCCTGCATAGGCATCCACGCTTCCCCCCAACACCGCCTGCCAATGTTCTGTGCCCTTGGGGGTACCTGCTGGGTACTATCCCCTGTGACACTGTGATAAACACTCTCGTGCCCATGTTGGGCCCTCATCAGTTGCTGTCTGGCTGCTGTTCAGTTTCAGCATTCCTAAGTGCCACCTAGGCATCTGCCTAGTCCGCACTGTGCCCCAGCTGCACCACAGCATGTGCCGCCTGCAGCCCTCTGTATCCCCTTTCCCAGCATCTGTCCAGTTGCCCATTCTGACATGCTGCCCTGCTGTTGTGGAACATGTGCATGCCATAGGTAACCTGTCCAATGGAGAGGGAAACCCTGATCAGTGTTATTTCACTGTGGGATCATTCACCTTGTATGGGGACGGAGCGTAGACCCTTCTAAAATTCATATTTATTTTTTGGGGCTTTCTTGGGAGTGTTTTTTTATGTTTTCCAATACTATCACTATTGCCCAGCTTGATTATGATTTTTTTTTATTTTGTTGGGGTCATTTTCAATGTTTATTTGCACTTTTGTTTCGTGCACATGTATCACACTTATCACTTTTTTGTAGGTTTCCCTGGTTTTGCTGTACATTGCTGACAGAAATGGTTTCTCTTCCCTTTAAATCAGCTCTAACGCGAGGTTTTCACTTGCGTTATTTTTGGCCTCGAATTTCACATCGTTAGTGTGCGGGGAGCCTCTCCCCTCCCACTCTCCACCCATTGACCCCTTCTCTCTGCCCCTGGGGAGCCTTCCTCCGCCCTCCGGGAGCCTTTCCACGCCTTCAGCGCTCGTTTGCGCCGCTGCACGCGTGAGCGTGAACTAAAGCGCATTTTTGCCCTGTAAAGCATCATTAGCACGCACTAAGGTACCTTAGCGCACGCTAATTGCACAGCGCGCACGTTAAGAAGGTTTAGTAAACATACCCCTAAGGGTTGCTGGGGATACTTATACTAATTAAACTATACCTAATACGTTTAATGTACTTTGTTCACCTGAAGCTTAATTAATCTCAGGTCCTTAATGTATGCCTGATGAGTATAGACAGTTGCACCTGAGAGTGAATATGACACCTCCTTTCCTTTAAGAGGATTAAGCACCTATAAAGCTACGATTATCCCAGGGGTGGGGTGTCAGAGAGGGAGGGAGGGAAAGAAGATTTATTAAAAGCTGGCTGCTACACAGTACCCTGTTCTGTGCTTCTAAGGTAATATTTGACCAATTTCCAGGGGGAGTCCCACAGCCCTTGCTTGGATAGAGGGAGTCTTGGGGTCTAAATTGAACCATAAAGCTCTCTGCTGTGTTTTAAATTTAAACTGAAAGCTCTTTGCTGCTACTAGGCCATGACTGATTTAACAAATACACTGGGTTCACAGATTAATCAGCTTTAATCTAAAGAATTCCTTTTTCCCCAAGATTTAAAAAAATTCCCAGAAGTAAATACTTACAATTGCAGATCTCTCTCCAGAAGTAACAGTCCCCTTTTGTAGTCCTTTGGAAAGTTTTACTGTGCAATTTAATGTATGCAACATCCTTCACGGATTGCCCACACCTCCTTCTGACCTTGGGCATGTCACCTAACCCTCCATTGCCTCAGCTGACTGCAGGTTCTTACAGTCCCTGTTTTTATCAGACATTACAACTTTTTTGGTACAAGGTATCCCAATGTGACTGCACTGATGCAGCAGTATACTAACAGGCAGTTATCTACTTGGGCAACATAAGTCATGTATGACATCATGACTGTTACTGTACAGCTTTGGCTCTATGACATCTCTGCAATACATGCGGACACATCCTAACCCTCAGATAGCCACCTGCAGGTATCACCTCATGTCCATAAGTGCCCCATTTGCCCAGTTTGGGTGACATCTGTGCAGTTATCTGCACATTGGTCTGAGCTGTTGTATGGTGGCTGTGTGGCTGGGACAGGTATGAGTTCCAGATGTCTGGTATCAGGCCTTCCAAGTGGCAGTGGCACACATTTTCACGCACAGTACAAATAGATTGGGGATGGCACCTACAGCACATCAGTGCTGTCAGACCATACCACTCTCTCCTCAGCCACCAACCTTCCTTCAACCCATCCATCCAACTCTGTCAGCTGTGTGCAGTCATGTCTTCTTGTGCAAACTGCTACACCATGGCCTACACTGGTACTCTTTTCTGAATTTTGGATCTTTACTCATGCTCTTCTTTGTCTGATCTGCATGTCATCACTCCTACTCTATCCTCCTGTTGCTACACATATCCTGCCGCTCCTGGCTCCTCTGGGGGACGTGTCTTCCCCATCCTATGCCACACACTGACATTGCACCATTTTATATTGGCACCCCCCTGTGCATCAGTACAGCTGCCTTCCACATGCTCGTCCACTTTATTGACTGCCATGTAGGGTGCCCACGGATATGGCAGGTCCATCAACTCCCATCTGTCCTTCCATCCATTGCCTTTACGTTGACTCTTCTTGGTGCTCCTTTATCCAGAATTAGGGTTACAGCAATTTTCGGACATTAAGGTGCATGCTGCCTGATGTCCTGTTAACGTACGTTAAATGGCCCATAGTGCCCTTTACTCTGGAATGCCTCCTACCCGCCCAGCGCCCTTTATGCATGTAACACCCCTTATTGCTGCCATTAATACCTGTTACCTTAACATCCTTTAGTAAACATACCCCCAAGAGTAAATTTAGCATGCCAGCACTAATTTCCAAAGCTCACACAACAAGGACTCTAATTAGGAAATGGCAACACCATAAATATTGCAGTGGGTTCTTTTTGTGTGGTGTAGAGGTGGAGTGCCCATGTAATGTGTTCTGGTGCAGAGCTGTGAGGTACTTGTGTGTGCATGGTTTGGAGGTAAGGTGCCTCTGTGTGTGTGTGTGTGTGTGTGTGTTTGTGTGTGGTCTCTGTCGTGCAGAGGTGGGGTGTGGTATGGGGAATGGCTTTCCTTGGTACTCCTTTATCCAGCGTTTAGGGTTACAGCCATTTTCGGACGTTAAGGTGCATGTTTGACACCTTAATGCCCAATATCCTGTTAACGCCCATTAAATGGCCCATAGCACCCTTTATGCCAGAACGCCCCCTACCCGCCCAGTGCCCTTTATGCATATAACACCTCTTATCATTGCTGTTGATACCTGTTACCTTAACGCCCTTTAGTAAAATATCCCCAAGAGTAAAGCAGACAACAGAGGGGAAATAGCAAAACAAGAGTCTGTTCTTTTTGTCTTGGGAGTCCTCTTCACTGGAATAGTTCTCTTAGGATACCCTCATTGCATTAAGCAAGCAATATCCCTTTAGTGCACTCCAAATCAGGCAATGTACCATTTGGGACCGGGTTTTTTGACTAAGCTTCTTCTGGGGAGGATCCATGTTACAAAATACTGCTTGGTCCATAGGGCTATGTCTACTAGTATGACTGTACGCTTCCTGATGGACCCAACAATCTGCCACTCTTGAGCTGGGCCTTCATGGTAGCTTTCATTATAAGTTCATTTGGGCCAAATGTGGGGTAGATAAGGTATGGCTTCATTCTGTTGTAAATCTCCTCCCTTATCCACTCATCCATCCTTGTCTCCATAAAGCTCATAATGGGAACATTAACGTACAGTTACAAGACTCTCCAGATCTTCCAGAGAAGACATTGGACTGAGCCCTCAGCTCAGCTCCACTTGTCCATCTGTGAATCTCTGCTATTACCCAGCTCAATCCATGGATCTCTAAAAAGTTTTGGCAGGATCTGCATGGTAGCCAAATCTAACTCTTTAGGACTTCAGGGACTCAATTTGGTGCTTTGCCCCCTTCCACTACTTCCTCCTCCAGAAAGGTAGCTGGTTCATGTAGACAACCTCTAATTCCAGGCTTGATATGGACGGATGGTGCTGGAGTGAGCTCCCACTCACTGGTAGGCTCTGCAATGACATCAACTGTGGAATAGCTGTCAGAGCCTGTAGTTCAGGCTTTGGAGAGCCGCTTTGATAAAATTTGCACTAAATTAGATTAAGTTATGCAGGTGTTGGATGCATTCAAGATCCAGATGAAGAAAATGGAGGCCTGAGTGTCTGCCTTTGAGGACTCTGCAGAGACACTTAAGAATTTGAAGAAAATGGTTGCACATTAAGCAGAGAAACTTGATGACATTGAAAACCATAGGCGGAGGAAAAATCTCTGTTTCATTGGCCTGCCAGAGAGCTGCAAAATTAGGAATTGAGGGGCTTTCTTGAAACATGGATGCCTTCAAATCTACCACTTGATATGAATTTGGTAGTGCTGTGGATAGAGCGTGCCCATCGTGTTAGACCTAAGAAGAAGGGGGACTCTCGACCGTGAGCAATATTGGCTCATTTTTTTTGGACTATGCCCAAAGGGAAAGTGGTACTGAGAGAAGCTCAACTGAAGCATGATCATAAAAATGGAGAAAGTTTTAACCATACCTGATCATTTTCTTTCTGGAGTGGGTTATGTTCCCTTTCCAGCAGATGGAGGCAGACTTGAGCATCTTTCAATGAGAAGCCAGTATGACACTTCCCAAGCAGTAAGCAAGACTGAAAAACTCCGAAAACTCAAACCACGAGTGTTAATAACCAATAATAAAATGGAACAAACATTTGGAACAAGTATTTGGCTCTTCCATAGCTGATTCTACATCAGGCAGCGAAACCAAGAATGACACCTTCCAGGGTGGGTCCTGAACTGGTCTAGCAGGATTTACAGAAAGGAAATTGTAAGGTGCGATTAAAATGGTGACATTTTATTTACCAGATAATGTCCTTTCTTGGAATCCTGCTAGACCAGTCCAGACAAGTGGATTGTGTCCCCCTGCCAGCAGAAGTGGAGACAGAATTAACTAGAAACGTCTAGTGATATCATTATTGCTACTTCAGCTGGAGCAGTTAGGGTATACTGCAGTAATCATACACAAGCAAATGGTCAAGAACCTAACCTCACACAACCTCAAAGAAGGCAACAGAAACAGAACAAAGATAGCTACATACAAAAACTATGTTCAGAACAGCCATTAACAGAATGACCTGACATGAAGGTCAAAGTTTATATGGTTAAACCACAGAGCATCATAGGGCGGATCCCAGATTGGTCTGGCAAGACTCTAGGAAAGGGCATTATCTGGTAAGTAAAATGTCTCCTTCCAGTTCAGCTTGTGAAATGGGAAGGCCAGGTTAAAGCATAGGCTAACTAGACATGTGCCTAGGGCCCAAATATTTTTAGGGGGGATACTGAAAATCTCCCTTCCTCCCCTCCTGCTCAAGTGAACTGTAAGAGGGTCCTTTCTAGCAGCAAAGAGACTGACAGGATCCAGCCAATGGGAAGGCAATGGAGGCAGAGAACTGGAAGGCTGCTATAGTCATAGGAAGGGAGAAGGTAATCCAGGGAATATTCCTGAGCAGTAGCATACCAGAGCCATCTGGGAGGAGGGTGCACCCCTGCCGGGCCTGCAAAGACAACACAGCAAACTTACCAAAATGTTGGCTTGCCGTGGTGCCTTGTGCTCTGCGGCACAGCTGCTCTTCTCCCCTGACCAAAGTCTCATGACTCACACTGCAGTCACCCAGCATTTTGTTAAGTTTTCCACACTGCCCTTGTGTGCCCAGCTGGGGAAGTGCATCGCAACGCGTAGTGTGGGCGGTGCCAGCGGTGCAGGGGGTCACCCGCCCCAGGTTGCTGAGGGGGCTGGAAAAGCCACTGTTCTTGAGCTGTGCAACAGAGAGAGAGAGGGAGACTGAGCTGGTCATGGACAGATTAAGTGTGCTTTTGGGAAGGGATAAGGGATAAAGTGCAAGAAGGCTGCTACAGGCTTAGAACAAGAGCTGGCAGTAAATACCTTACATGATGATGGGCAAAACGGGATGGTGCAGGGTGGGAGTGGAGGCGTTGACTGAACGAATACAAGAGTAGCAGAAGTGTGTGTGTCTGAAGAGTAGCAGAGTTTCTGCACGTGCATGTGTCTGTGAGTCTGAAGAGCAAGAGAATGCGTGCGTGTTTGTGTGTCAGTGAGTGAGTGCCTATGAGTGTATTTGTGGCTTTCCCTAATGAGAACAGTGTCATATAAATAGTTTGGCTGTGAAAATCTGAGCTGGAGTAGAGAGGTCCACTGGTACAAATGTAAGCGTGTACATACTAAATGAAGGGAGGATTCAGTCTGTGGCTCTGGACAAATTCCTTTGAAAACTGTCCTACTACTATCTCCACTCTGTCTACATCCTTTCAGAGATACCAACGAAAGCTACATTTATTTTGTTTTGCTACTTTCATTTGTGAATTAGGTTACTAGATGACTCCGATTTTGAGGATACCAGATGTATCCTTGATTTTAGAGCTGTGTCCCTGAATCCAACCTTTTTGGCAGAAATAGGGACAGAGGAGGTAGAAAAAAATGATTTTCAATGTAATGATTTGCATATGTCAGCTTTTAGAATTTGCATCCATTATCTTTACATTTTGCACAATGCAGGGGAAATGCATCACTGTTTCTATTTCGCTGTCGATTTTCCTGCTTGGACGTGATATTGTTGCTGTCATGGGATGGATGGGGGAGGGGCAGGATAAGGCACTCTTTTTCTTTCCTCCATGCCTTGTTGCTTAAACCTAGAACTAAGGTGCTCCTTTCTTCCCTCTTCTCCCTACACACTTCAGATACTGTCCCAGAATTGCCTGAAAAAAACCTGGTAACCTTATTTTTGATACTTCAAACTTTCTAAATGTATACTTCAGACACGCCATCCATACAGCTCACTTTGGGATGGTCCATCCTTGTCATCTTTGGTTTGTAGCAGAAACAAAAAAGGGTGAAAATGACTTGCCCAGCTTACCTGGTTCTCAGCCCACTAAGCTAATTATTAGGCCGCTCCACTCAGAACATATGTTTACGCAGTCCCTTTGCTCACTCCCAATCTGCTGCTGCTGTCACCTCATCCAGAACTAGGTCCTGAGCGTTTCCCCATGTTACTTCTACAGAGGTGTAGTGTAGCCTGGGGGAAGGCCATGAACAAAGATCCCATCTGTTGGCTGCCTTTCTATGTTATGAAAGGGACAGTTCCGCATACTCTAATAACACTAAAAATGTATGCCAGACAGGCCCCAAATGCTTCATTCGTATGTTCTTTGTTAGCCTATTCAAAGCTGATCACAACAGCTTTATTTCAGCACAAACTTTATTTCAGCTTTGAAAAATCTTTTTAAAAATATTTGCTGTCCCAAATACAGTAACTGCTTACTACTGTAGAGCTAGGCAACTTTGGTTCTCGAATGCCACCAATCACCTGGGTTTTCAAGACATCGATATAGAGTAAGCAAAGGCAAGGCAGAGTTCCCCATTCCACCAAAGAACTTTACAAGGAATTATGTGGAGAATTAAAACTTTGTTGCTGCTAATATCATGCTACCATAAGCTATAACTTAGGAAGGGTAGTATATCCAACGATTAATCAAAATAACTCCTCCACTCAAAATATTTATTTATTTAACTGTTTTTCTATCCCACTTAGTCAATAAATCAAAGTGGTTTACACCAAACCATAACTTTCCATTTACATAGAACGAAGAACTTAGGATAACTTCAGATACAATTTAAACATAAATCGTTACATCCTATGAAGAACTTATATACAGATGGCTCAAGTGAGATTACAGGGTCTGTGCTGGGAGAGGAGAGTATCAATCTTTGAAGGTGTCTCTGAATAAATGTGTTTTTAGTTCCTTGCGGAATATTGTGAGTTCAGTAATGTTTCTTAGCTTTGTGGGAAGTGTGTTCCAGAGGTCTGGGGCATGCATTGAGAAGGCCCTTTTTCCTCATTTTTTGACTACTTTTCACTAACTTTTGTCTCTTTTCTTCTTGACTTCTTGTACTGTGGATTTCTGGCATGGAGCAGTTAGGTTGTGGATGACTTTGAAAATGATGATTATTGTTTTGTATTGGATCCGGCTTGCTAATGTAGTTGTTTCAGTATTGGTGTGATGTGATCAGATCTTTTTGCTCCCATTATAATTCTTATCTGAAGGAGTAGGCGATAAAACTTCATGAGGATTCAGTACAGCACGACATGCATGTTTCGGGCATGGACAGCCCTGTATCAAGTGCACCTTAGTTGTCGTGCATGTCGTGCTATACTGAATCCTCATGAAGTTTTATCGCCTACTCCTTCAGATAAGTGTTTTTTTGCACTATTCTCACTTCACTGTTTTTGCTTGTTCTTGTTGAGTAAAAGGGCCCGTCTGACGCTGAGGAGGGAGTCTCCTTCTCCCCTCTCATGTCGGTCTGGTCCCGACAAAAAAAGCATACTTAGACAAGCTCATTGAAAGTTTTGGGAGAATCCTTATGGTTTTTTCGATGACTTTCTGTTTTCATATGAACTTGTAGTCACTCGACACATGGGGGTTTGTTTGTTTGATTGATCCCATTATAATTCTGGCTGCTGTATGTTGTGCCATCTGTAACTGATGTAAGGTGTTTTTGGGGAGACCCTGTAATATGTTATTACAAAAGTCTAGATGAGGGAGAATCATAGCCTGGTAAACTGTTTGGAAGTACTCGTCTTCTAGAAGGGGTCGGAGATTCTTTAGGGTCCTTATTTTACTGTAAATGGCTTTCATGATATTCTTGATGTGAAGCATAACTGCTGATCTAGTCTTATGCCCAGGTATCGTACTTCTTGTTTATATTGTAGATATAAATAAATATTCTTTAGACTTCACAGGACCTCAAATCACCATTATCGGGCATATCAAACTCAGAGTGAACAGGCTATCGGGCCAGATAGATAAGATTCATCATCGGTCCAAAGGAAGGAGTTTAATAGCTACAGCTTACATAGATCCCAAAGTAACTATCAGTACACACAAATTTCAGACAGCCAAGCAATTTACAGCTTAAGTCATTCTATATAAATACATCCTACGCAATATTGCGTTTTGATTTACTCATCTGCATCAGGGATAAAGCAAGATTTAAAAGCCTTTTTAGACAGGATCCTTCCAGCATACACATATCCAGCTAACAAAGCTCAGCATTTTAAAGATAGTAAGACTCCACCCCCAGTGGAGATAACAGCCAATCAAACACTATACTCATCTTCAAATACACGTCACCCTCAAATAAACCAGCCCACAATCAACCAGTCATTACACAACTAATTCAAAAATCAAACAACCAATCAGACCAGCTCATAGATAGTCAATAAACACATAGCTGATTCTTTTAATTAATCGTTAATATCATATTGGCATACCTATGCAAAGCTTCTGCATTCTATATAAACTAGATCAGAATAAAGCAATGTAAGAGGATTCCTGAAGCCTTCTGACAAAGCAGGGTTACTTAACGAGAGTTATCCTGTAACAAGAGTTATCCGAGGACAGCAGGATAAGTCAGCCACACCTGGTGATGTTATCTGACAGCGCCATATACGGAAGATACTCTCCTAGCTCAGAAAGGTCCCAGGGTGGACCCAGGGGACGGGTTGAGGGTCGCAGGTTTCGTAGGCCCCTCATGAAGGCATTGACCAGCGGGAGCATGGCGATGGCGCCGTCCTCGGCCTAGTCGTGGAATGCGGCTATTGCCAACAGGTGCACCTGTATGGCCTGCATCTTCAAGGCACTGTCGAAGAGTGAGGTGAGGTATTGCAGGATCTGAGCCACTGGGCAGGTGAAGGGGTTCAGCTGCCGAGACACACACCAGATTCCAAAGCGTTTCCATTTTAAGCCATTGGATTTTCTGGTGGATGGATGTCTGGCTGCCAGCATGATATTTTGCCCTTCTGCAGGCAGATTTAGGGATGTCAGGGTTGTCCTCTCAGCCGCCAAACTGCCATCCTGCGTGATGAGATCCGGGCGCTGGTGTAGGTGCATGGGAGGTTCCAGGGATAGGCGGCGGAGAAGCGGAAACCACATCTGCCTGGGCCAGTGTGGGGCAAACACAATTTAGAAACAGGAAGACAATAATTAAACTGGGAACCCCAAAAGCCAAACTTGGAATGTACAACACTGTAGAAATAAAACTATAACTTAATTTCCTCTTGTACTAAACAAAGCGCAGACGTTAATGATGCACATTTCCCAGAGCTGACATATTCCAGTTAATCAATTCAAAATAAAGAGATATCTTTCTACCTTTTGTGCATTTTTTTTTCAGTTGCAATTGCTCCAGCCACTTTCTTCTGGTTTCTTCGTGTCTTCTGCTAACTCTCCATCGTCTGCTGTCCATTTGCCCTTTTTCCTCTCTTCTAGATTTTTTCCATTCTCTCTCTACATCTGTTTTAACATACTAATCTTTCTCCTTTTGCTCCTTCCTCATTCCTATTTCATCCACTCAAATTTTACCCCTCCATCCTCAATCCCCACTTACTCTCCCAATACCCGGCCAATTGTAGATTTTTCTTCCCTCCCACACAAAATATTTTTCCCCTCTCCATTTCACTCTCCCAGCCCCATCCTATTCTAATCCTCCCCCAACATCAGCTCCCTTCTAGTTCCAGCCCCACCCAGCATCCGCTCCCTTCTAGGCCCCGCATCAGCCTATTTCCAGTCCTAGCCCCCCCATCAGCCCATTTCCAGGCCTAGCTCCCCCATCCATTTCCAGTCCTATCCGAGTCCCTCCATCAGCTCATTTCCAATCCCAGCCCCCCATCAGCCCATTTCTAGTCCTTTCCTAGCCCCACCATCAGCCCATGTCAAATCCTAGCTCCCCTCCACTCAACCCATTTCCATTCCAAGCCCCCACCCCATCAGCTATTTGCAGTTCACGGCTCCCCTTCCACTCAGCCCTTTTCCAGTCCTAGCAACCACCCCAACCCATTACCAGTCCTAAGCCCCCCATCAGCCCATTTCCAGTCCTAACCCCTCTATCGCCCCATTTTCAGTCTTAACCCCCCCCCACATAGCCCATTACCAGTCCTAACCCCCTATTAACCCACTTCCAGTCCTAACCCCCCTATTGCCCCATTTACAGTCTTAGCCCCCCTATAGCCCAGTCCTAACCCCCTTCAGCCCACAGCCCATTACCAGTCCTAACCACCCCATCATCTCATTTCCAGTCCTAGCCCCCCCATAGCCCATTGCCAATCCTAACCCCCCTATCAGTCCACTTCCAGTCCTAACCCCCCAATACCCCATTTTCAGATAGCCCCCCATAGCCCATTACCAGTCCTAACCCCCCATAGCCCATTACCAGTCCTAACCCCCCATTCACTCCATTTTCAGTTTTAGCCCCCCCATAGACCATTACCAGTCCTAACCCCCCATTAGCCCATAGCCAGTCCTATCCCCCCCTTCCCCCATCAGCAAAATTAAACAAAAAAAAAAGCTGGCTGCTGCCGCTGTCACTGTGGCAGCGGCAGGATCGAGTGTCTGCAGGGCCCCCCCTGCCTGGCAGAGTACTCCGTCCCTGCATCCGTTCCCTCTCGCGCTGGCTTTCAGAGCAGTGAAGGGCAGAGTTTCTCCCTTGTGGCTCTGTTAAGCCCGCTGGGGCTGATGGGAAATAGGCATTTCCTTTTTCCCATCAGCCCCGGCAGGCTTAACAGAGCCACGAAAGGTAAAAGGAAAAGGAGACCGCTATGGTTTTCGAAAGAAGTAGCTGAAAAAGTGAAGTAAAAGAGGGAGGCCTTCATGAAATACAAGAGATCACAGAGAGAGGAAGACAGGCACCTATATTTGGAAAATCTTAGAGAAGCTAGCAAAGTAGTCAGCAAGGCAAAGATTCAAAAGGAGGAGGAAATAGCCAATGCAATAGAATGGGGGAATAAGAGATTTTTCAGATATGTTAGTGAGAAGAGGAAGGGCAAAAGTGGTATTGTCAGACTCAAGGGTACAGGGGAGGAATATGTAGAAGCTGATAAGGATAAAGCGGAATTGCTTAACAAATATTCCAGTTCTGTGTTCACAGATGAAGAACCAGGAGCAGGACCTCAGAAAACACCCACAAACAGGAACAGAAGTAAGGGACATCTTGAACAATTTTCAGAAGACTGTGTTGGTGAGAAACTAGCTCAACTTAAGGTAGACAAAGCGATGGGACCGGATGGGATACACTCTAGAATACTGAGGGAACTTGGGGACGTTCTAGCAGCTTCACTGACTGACCTTTTCAATGCCTCGTTGGAATCGGGAGTGGTGCCAAAGGACTGGAGAGAGGCTCATGTGGTGCCTTTACACAAAAGTGGAAGTAAGGATGTGGCTGAAAACAACAGGCCGGTTAGTTTAACTTTGGCAGTGAGTAAATTATTGGAAACGCTGCTGAAAGAGAAAATAGTGAGGTTTCTGGAGTCCAGCGGATTACAGGATCCGAGACAGCATGGATTCACCAGAAGCAGGTCTTGTCAGACAAATCTGATTGATTTCTTTGATGGGTGACCAGGGAGTTGGACCGAGGGAGAGCCCTAGATGTGGTGTATTTAGATTTCAGTAAAGCCTTTGACACTGTTCCTCTCAGGCGACTTATAAACAAACTGAGCACCCTAAGGATGGACCCTAAAGTTACTCTTTGGGTTAGAAATTGGTTGGGTGGGAGGCAACAGAGTACAGTTAAATGGAGCTCACTCTGAGGAGAAGGATGTTACCAGTGGTGTGCCCCAGGGATCTGTCCTTGGTCCGATTCTTTTTAACATCTTTGTTAGTGATATAGCGGAAGGGCTGTTGGGTAAGGATTGCCTCTTTGCGGATGATACCAAAATCTGCAATAGAGTAGACACCCAGGAAGCTAAGCTTGAAGAATGGTCTAGAATTTGGCAGCTGGGATTTAATGTTAAAAAATGTAAGTTCATGTATTTGGGCTGCAGCAATCCAAGAGAGCAATATAGTATAGGGGGTGAAGTACTTTTGTCCACTAAAGAAGAGTGGGACCTAGGCGTAGTTGTCTCTGGTGATCTTAAAGTAGCTAAACAGGTAGAAAAGGCGACGGCAAAAGCTAAAAGGATGCTTGGGTGCATATGGAGAGGAATGGCTAGCAGAAAAAAGGAGGTGATAATGCCTCTGTATAAGTCTTTGGTGCGACCTCATTTGGAGTATAGTGTGCAATTCTGGAGACCGCACCTTCAAAAGGATGTGAACAGGATGGAGTCGGTGCAGAGGGTGGCTATTAAAATGATTAGTAGTCTTCATTATAAAGCATATGAGGACAGACTGAAGGATCTTAATATGTACATCTTAGAGGAAAGGCGGGATAGAGGTGATATGATTGAGATAGTTAAATACCTCAGTGGCATAAATGTTCATGGAGAGAGCCTCTTTCAATTGAAAGCAAGTTTTGCCATGAGGAGATATGGGATGAGGGTGAAGGGAGATAGATTCAGGAGTGATATGCGGAAATATTTCTTTACGGAAAGAGTAGTGGATCCTTGGAATAGTCTCCCAGTGGAGGTGGTAGAGATGAGGACAGTAACTGAATTCAAAAAAGCATGGGACAAACACAGAGGATCTCTAAAGGTAAAAAGGGGACTGCTGTAGTTGTTGATATGGAAGGACAGACTAGATAGGCCATATGGTCTTTTTCTGTCATCATATTTCTATGTTTCTCTGCCACGGTGGCAGCGGCAGCAGCCAGCTGCTTTTTTTTTTTTTTTTTTAATTTACCTATGCAGAATGTTCTTTGCTCGGGGCCCTGTGCAAAAAACATTCCCGCTCAATGGACGGGCCGGCCCTGCATGCATGAGTCTGTTGGGTTGAGCAGATGGTCCTGATCAGCACCATGATGTAGTGAGCCAGGGTTTCCAGGAGGAAGGCCCTCGCCGTGGTCATGTCTATGTCCGCTCTGATGAATTTGAGTCACTGGGCAGTTTGGAGTTGGGACATCTGTCTGTTCACCAGGAAGCCTAGTGAGGATAGGAGTTTGACAGTCTTGTGTACCGCTGCCTTGGTGCATTGACAGGATGGGGTGGAGATTAGTCAATCATCGAGGGAAAACTGTGATCCCTTGCTTGTGGAGGTGTGCCTCTGGCAGCGCGATGCACTTGGTGAAAACCCTCGAAGCTGTGGATAAGCCAAAAGGCAGGACCCTGTATTGGTAATGGTTCCCCAGGACTTGAAAGCGTAGGTACTTGCGGTGTTCTGGGAGGATCATCACATGTGTATAGGCATCCTGTAGGTCCAAGGAGGCTAATCATTTCACGGCCTGTAGCAGAGGTAGGATGGAGCTCAGGGAGTACATCTTGAATTTTTCCCTGTAGTTGAACTTGTTGAGCTTCCTGAGGTTGTGGATGGGTCTGACACCTCCAGACTTCTTGGGGATCAAGAAGTATCTGGAGTAGAAGCCTTCGGAGGTTTCGTGAGTTGGTACCGGCTCTATCGCCTGGGATGTCAGCAGTGTCAGGATCTCCTTGGTAATGGTGGTGATGAGATGGGATGAGGTGGTACTGGATGGCTGGGACCATTGCCATGGGGTTGAGGAGATGTGGATTCTGTACCCTTGTGATATGATTTTCAGGACCCACTTGTCCATCGTGATTGCACTCCAGGAGGCGGAGAAGGCAGACAGCCTGCCACCCACTGGTGGAGTTGTGTTGGGCTATTTGTCAGAAGGAAGGAAGGGTTAGGCCTCCCCCAGCTGCAGAAGACGCTTTCTGTTGTTTTCGCTCCTTTTGGCATGGCTTGGAATCATATAATGGTTAGTAAGTTTGATTTTTGTATCTTGGAGCCTGCCACTTGCGGTAAGAGTTGAACCACTTGGCTGGTGTGTTGGATTTTGGATGGTAGTCCCTCTTAAGGTTGGTGCTGATGCATTCAATCCCCTCCTCTGCCAGGGTTTGGAGGGTGTTGGCATGGTCCTTGAGGTCATTTACTGTGTCCTTAACCTTGTCACCGAAGAGAGAATCTCCATCACAGGGGGCGTCCACTATGCAGTCGTGGGTGTCCTCTCGAAAACCTGATGCTCTCAGTCATGCGAGGTGCCGGGCTGAGATGGCAGTAACTGCGGTTCTGAAGGCGTAGTCAAAGGCATCGAAGGCTCCTCTGATCTGGTGCTTGGTGCATTCTCCCAGGTCAGCCAGGGCAGTGGTAGTGCTTGTTGGCACCGTGGTTCCTACAAAGCTGTTTTTGACAGTCTGAACGAGCACGTCTTGGTATAGTGGATGCTGTAGCTGGTGTGAGGCAATTCTGGCACTGAGCATGTCTCCTTGGAACGCCCTCTTCCCTAAGTCATCCAGCAACTTGAGGTTGTGGCCCGGCGGGTAGGCATTCCTGGAGGACTTGTGTCTTTTTAAGGCCGACTCGTCTACGATGGAGAGGTGCAGTAGCTGAGTCTCTCGAAACCTGGGGTTGGCTGGACCTGTTACTTGTTGTCCAGTTTGCGTGAGCAGGCAGTATTGGATGCTGAGGTCTGCCAGAGTCTAGCCAGGTCCTCCCGCAGTAGTTGGTGGATGGGCATGGAGCTGAGGGGCTTAGGTGCCTCGAGGAACTTTAGCGCCACTTGTACCTCACCCCTCGGGTGTGGGGTATCCCCAGTGCTGAGCGACAGGGCAGACACAATCCTGCGCACAAATTTTGGGTAGATGACCTCCTCTGGTTGTGTGGGAGGGCCCTCTGTGGCCTGGTCCTGCGTAGAGGAGGTGGTGAGGGAGTCCCTTGCTTCTTGATTTTCTATTGGTGTTGGCTCTTCGCCCCCGCTGGCCACTGAGGGCTGAGGTGGAGACTGAGGGGGTGTGGCAACCCGTGCTCCAAATGTGCTGGGGTGTGCCTGTGGCAGTGCGGTTGGTGCAGGGGCAGTCACCTTTCATGCATGGGGCCACTCTTGGAGGAGGCGGGAGACAAGTTGGAGGAATTCGGCCGGGTAGGCTTCTGTGCTGGGCACAGGCATGGAGCTTACTTCCTCCTGGATCCGGGGGGGGGGGGGGGGGCTGTCCGTGGAATACCTGGTTCTTCCAAGATCTACAGGGCTGCCGGTGTCTGCTGGGCTGATGGTGTCTCTGTCTACTTAGGAACTGCTGCCTGCTGCTCTGCTGGATTCGGTGATGTGCCGCTTCCTCCTGTGGCTGCCTGCACCCATATCCTGCTCTCAGCTGCTTTTTCTGTGTCTGCTCCTGGCGCGATGAGAGTGCTTCTGCCGGTGATCTCTGTGCCGAGCATCAGGGCTTCCAGATGAGCTGCAAAGCCTGTTGGTGCGTCTCTTTCGACAGGCCCGATCGGTGCTGGAGGCATGGCTTCTGCATCCTCAAATGGAAGAGTGGGAGGTGGGTCTGGAGTGCAAATGGTGATGTCTTCATTACACTGAGGATGTTTGTGTGTTCTGGGCCATTGGTGCCATGTCCAGGGGGTGGGGCTTGACCCGAGAGGCAGAGCAGCAGGGCCGGAAGAGGAGCTGAGGCGTGGTGGAAGAGCATAGCCGGGTGTCCACATGGAGGAGGCCTCCATGGTGGGGCGGCCAGAGTCCCGGGGCAGAGAGCTGGCAGAGGGAGTAGAGGCAGCAGTGGAGGTGGTCCCCGAAGGAGTGACATCTCGTGGAGGAGTGTCCCTCATTGGGTTGGCTGTACCTTTACCAGGAGGGGGAGCGGTGTTGAGTGTTTCTATGTTGCCGAAGCTCCTCAGGAAGTCTTGGAGGGCATGTCCCCTGGATTTCCATGCCCATGGGAAATCCGTGCGCAGGCAGAGCAATCCTCTACATTGTGATCTTTCCCGAGGCAGCGGAGACAACACTGGTGAGTGTTGGAGTTGCTCATCTTCTGGGCACAAAGGCTGCACTTTTTAAAGCCTGGTTTCGGCATTGCAGGTCAGATCTTGCTTCTGTTTATTTCTTCGCTTCTGTTCCTTTTTCTCTTGCATGCGGATTGATTTTTTGTGGAGAGTAGAGATGTCTGTCTTGTGGGTAAGGCGGAAAAGAAAGAACTGGCTGGCTAGGGGTGGGCAGGTGGGTTGGGCTGGCTAGCTCATGCTCAGAAAGGCTTCGCCTTTCTGAGCTAGGAGAGTATCTTCCGTATACAGCACCGTTGGATAACATCACCAAGTGTGGCTGACTCATTCTGCTTGTCCTTGGAGAACCAGGAGCTTGAAATTAGACTTATGAAACTAGTTTTCCACATTACCTAGCTTGTCAAGGTCATATTTTAGTCTTACACCAGATAAGAGCTTTTAGTGCTTGAAAGCACTTCTTAAAATGATAAGGCACAGTGTAAAGGTTAAATCCACAGGGTGTCTATGCAGTACCACTCTCCAACTTCTAGCTCCTATCAGAAGTAGAAGAGTAATTGCCTATCTCAGTTAACTATTGGATAACAACTGTTTCAGAACATTTCCTAAGCTTTGCATCCTCTTTTTTTTCTGCACAGTATGGGGAATGATTAATTCAGCTATAAGATATTCATAGTCTCACATGAATTAATTTGCGCCCTGCCTTAAACAAAAAGCTGCAGAGAAGTATCGTGGAAAATTTTGCATAGCTGACGTACGTGTTGGTTTGGAATAGCTCTGCTGTGAGCTGCAAAATATATTATATTATTAGTCTCACTAGAGTCTCCCTTAACCAGGATAACATTTTGGACATGCACATCTGGAAGAGGAGTTTGGTAAAGACACTGAGCGTGCTCAAACCATGACATCACTAGCGAGAAAGGGCATTAAGATAAAAATGGATGCACACACTTTAGAAAACATATACTTTTTCTTCCTTTCTCACAAAAGCACACAACGTTTTACTTCCATCTCAAAGGGAATTTCAAAGTCTGTAGGAAATCAGAGGGAAAGGAGATTTTTTTGTATAAATTACAAAAACGATTCATTTTTAGATCCTCAAAAAAGCAACACCATTAAATAAGCCTTTATACATCTCAGTCAGCTTTTCATGCAAGATCTTTTATTAAATTACAATTAAACACAAAGGTGAGAATTGCAGCAGCCATACTGAACACAAACAATTAGACCAGCCTCTACCGTCTCATATGCACACCTTTTAATAATTCAACCATTTCAGATTATAAGTAATGAGCACTGGCCGCATGGCTAGTGCAAGGTGTTGGGCAACCTAGGCAAGCCTTCCACCTCCCCCTTCTCCCCCCAGATTTTGATAATTAAATTCAACAGTCATGGTCATCTCAACACCACCCTTCCAACAACAACCTTGTAAAAATGCATAATTGAACATCACACTGTTAAATCTTAAACTTTGCTTTGTATGTGTGTGTGTGTGCCTTCTCTTCCTGAGGGTAAAAGAATGTTCTGATAGCTCTTTTGTCTAGCTGTCAGAATGTATTGTTTTATTTGACTGCTGCTGCTGCTGCTGTTTGCTGTCCACCCAGAAGCTGTTGCCCTAGGTAACCGCCTAGTCTTGCCTAATGGTTGGGCTGGCTCTATACCTAATTTTTCAATGAGATGCAACTCACTGTGCAAACCGTGCACTCGCATGGGACTGCAGCCTTGGGAGGACAGCGTGGTTGGCACAGTGAGTCGACCGGGCCCAGCTGGAAGGCAAGTGAGCAACAGGCAGTGAACAGCAAGTGGTAGGTGGACAGCAGCGGACAAGCAGAGAAAATCAGCATGAGGCTTTGAAGACTATGCATGCTCTGCACGTTTAGCTAGTCTATAAGTCAGGGGTCTCAAACATGCGGCGGCCCGTGAGAGAATTTTGTGCGACCCACGACGCATTTTGGGATGATATAGTTGATGCCGGTATGTGATCGCCACTAATTAAGTTTGCCTCCCCGCCATGCCGGTGTTGATTGCCAGACCCTGCACAGCTCCCGAGGGCGAGCCTGCAGCCCGATGCTGCTCTGAGTGATTCCCGATCGCTGAAATATGTTGTCCAGCCTTCAGCTTTCTGTGATCAACCCGGTACAATTGATGTGTGTAAGAGCTGGATAAGCGGTGTGGCGCTTCACTGCAAGTCTACGCTGCCGTATGTGGTGGAGGGTGAGCGGATTTGTACTGCGGTGGCTTTGCGATGTTTGTCAGAGGTAGTACTTCGCAGACACTGACTTTTTTCCATTGTAAAAAAAAGTTCCGACGATGCGGCCCGCGGGTTACTTTACAAGTCCTCATTTGGCCCTCAAAGCAATTTGAGTTTGAGACCCCTGCTATAAGCTGTCAGCCATAAGGCGCTACTAGCACATCTAGCCCTTGGAAAATTTAAATCATGTTGAGATAAAAGAGAGGCTTGGGAAGGGTTCAACTGAAATCCACTAGGGTGGGAGGGGGGGGGGGCAACACGGTAATCACTTGCACAGGGCAGCAAAAAAGGTAGCACTGACGCAGCTTATAAAACACTGATCAAACTAAAACTCACACATAATTCCTTATCTTGGTATTAGCTGCAGTTCACGTTTACTTTATATTTACCACTAACATACCAGATATGAGCCAGTGCACTCAAATGAGTTTCTTTTATTATTTTTTCTCTGCTGCCTAGCCTTTAAGAAAGCAAATAACTGCCCCTTTTCCAACACAGTCTGTGAGGCTACTTTCTCTTCAGAAAATTTGAGAACCTAGTGACTTGCAAGCAAGCATCTCAGGCAGGGCCAGCCCATCCATTGAGCAAGAATGTTGTTTGCACAGGGCCCCGCGTTTCAGGGGGCCCTGCGCAACCAACATCCTGAAAACCGGCGGCAGGCAGGGTGGCTTTAGAGGGAGCCGGAGAGGCCCCGGCTTCCTCTAACAGCTACCGACGTGAAGCGCATCTTTTCCCTTCACTTCGGCAGCTGTACCGACATTTAGAACGCTGCCGCGCTCTACATTCATTGAAGGTACAGTCTCCAGAATTGTACATGGTATTCCAAATGAGGTCTTACTGGACTTATACAAAGGCACTATCATCTCCTTTTTCCTGCTGGCCTTTCTTCTCCCTATGCACCCAAACATCCTTCTGGCTTTTGCTGCTGTCTTTTCTGTTTGGTCAAACGCATGGGCAAATGCTGATCATACCCCAGTAGTAAGTGAACAGGTTTTGTACTTACCATGTGTTAATTTGTATATTTAATGCAGGGTAAATTCACAGATTTACTGTACTTTAATAAAGAGACCCTTGAAATTCACCTACCACTTAGACCCCCATTTTCCCTGTCTCACAAGGTCCTCCTGCAGTTCCTCACAATTGGCTAATGATTTAACTACTGTTAAAAATTTTGTGTCATTAGCCAATCACTTCACTCATTGTTGCATTTTCCGGATTATTTATAAATATTTATTTAATTTATAAATATGTATACATTCCTAATCATGCAGTTCTTAGAATGTCCCAACAAAATATTCACTTCATGCAGTTCGCCCTTTTGTATCAGTCCCCTCTATGACCACACTATTACTATCCTTGGTGGTATCTCGCTTAGACTACTGCAATATCGTCCTGGCCAGTCTTCCCCAAACGCAATTGCGGAGACTACAACTAGTCCACCATACAGCAGCACGTATCCTCACACATGCCTCACGTTTCGACCACATCACCCCTATCCTGATTCACCTACACTGGCTCCCTCTTGTCTATCGTATACAGTTCAAAGTACTCATCTATGTTCATAAAACCATCCACACCGGTATTCCCCTCTACCTCGAAGACTTAATTCACCTACATTCATCTCACCGCTCCCTCAGGTCGATCCACCTGAACTGTATGTTCCTTCCCTCTCCGTCACAAGCTCACCTTGAATCCACTCGCTCCTCTGCCTTTTTCTTTCTGGGCCCCCGACTCTGGAACTCGCTTCCCCCTGCTCTCCACTTAGAACCCTCCTATAAAACCTTTAAGACCAAGCTGAAGACTCACCTCTTCTGCACTGCCTTTAATCTTCCCCCTCCCTCTGCTCCCCTATCTCCTCCACCCCGCTGAATCTGGATGTTCTTAACCCTTTGTCGCTGCGCACTTTGTTTTGTTTTCACCTTGCTGCTCTATCCTATCTCTCCACTCTATCTTATCTCTTAATTTTTTTTTTGGCGTTCCTTTTCCTTTTCAGCAGCCTAAATATTTTTGTTATTGTAAACCGCTCTGGTGCCCTCAGTAAAGAGTGGTATATTAAATGAGCTAATAAAGATAAAGATAAAGACATACAGTAATGCTAACAAGACATCCATCATATTAAATATACTGAAAAGCATCAGCCCAGTGCACCTCTTTGGGGTATTCTACGATTTCCCTTTCTCTGTTGAGATACATGACTATTTAGTCCTATTCTGTTTCCTATTTTTTAGCCATTTAATGATCCACAGTAGGACATTGCCTCCTATTTCTTAACTTTGTTTTTATTATCTGACAAATCTCTCATGATAGAATTTGTCAAACACATTCCGAAAAATCACTAAATCCTTTCTATCCATCTCACAAAGAGAAATGAATGAGTATGGGTGATATGGAGTCCCGCCCTCTTTCTATGACTAGCAATCCCTCCAGGAAATCCTTTACAATATTGCAAGCTTTCAAAGCACTCAGTCTGTTTACAACAATACCTTTCCCTGGGGCTGCATTGCTTCTCTATTTCTTTTTTTTTTTAATTAACTTAGCAGGTACAATATATTTATCAAGTAGCAATATCAAGTTCCACTGTATAATGTGCCATTGCAGAGTTAGAGTTGTAAGAAATAACCAAAATAGCGTGCATCTTGTCAATTTAGATCTACCCCCTGACCCTCCAAAATACAAACATCTTTCTTCATTAACTAGAGGGATTCTTTCTTGGTGAACAGAGAGAGGTTGTAGCCCAGTTCATTCTATAGGTCAATCTCTTTGGGTTCAACCACAGTACCTAATTGGGTAAGGAGCACATACCAAATATCCTCAGTTGCTGCAGCAAGAAATTTATATATATAATTTAATGTAAATTTAGGCATTTATACCCTGTTTGTATCCCCAACAGGCAGAACCATATCTAGCCCTGTGTGAGCAGTATGGCCACACAAGGCGCAAAGTCATAGGGGTGCATTTGGGACTGCCGGCATTGACTCCCCCCATGCTGCCTGTCCTTGTCCCGCCTCCGCTTTTCCTGTTTCCTTGGTGGTGGCGGTGGAGATGGCAGCAGCAGAGCGGACATCCATTTCTAAAGTCATACATGCGAGTCTTTCTGACTCCACGCTTGCATGCAGGTCTGATCCCTCCCTCCTCTGACATATGCTTGCATCAGAGGAAGGAGGGACTAGACTGGCATACGTTAGAGGAGGGAGGATCAGACCTGTATGCAAGCGTGGAGTCAGAAAGACCCGCGTGGGGGGGGGGGGTTAGAATTAGATGTCCATTCTGCTGCTGCCACCTCCACCACCAAGGAAACACAAAAAGTAGAGGCAAGGAAAGGGCAGGCAGCATGGGGACCTGACTGGACATGCAGGTGTAGGGTAAGGCAAGATGGGGAGATGCTGGGCATGGGGCAAATGGCAAACCTGTGATTTGGGGGGGGGGGGGCACAGCAGATGTCCAAGTCAAACAGGCTGCATTTACGGCTTGGTACGACCCTGCCAACAGGGGTTTGGCATGGCTAACATAGTTGAGGTAAATTTGAGGTATTGCTCCAAAATTATCTCTAGAACTTTAACTTATTATATGTTCCCATTCATTATATACTCAATTTAATCTATGACATTTAAAGCAACTGGTCTCAGACTTCCAAGAGCTACGGTCTTCATATGACATCGACCAAATGCGTAGACCCTTCCAAAAATCATTTCCTTTTTTGGAGCCTACCTGGGAGTGTATTTAATGTTGCCCATTGATATCACTGTTGCCCAGCTTGGTTATGTTTTTTTTCCCCTTTTTCTGAGGTCATATTTGAGATTTATTTGCACATTTGTCGCCATACAAGGTAAATGAGCCCACAGTAAAATTGTGCACTGCAGGGTGTCTGCCTCATGTGGACAGTTGTCCTATCTCCAGGGACTGCACTGTCTGTGTGGTGCAGCAGACACAGCTATTGCCTATAGGACCAGAGGGTCACAGGTTCAAATCCCAGCTGGGGCTCCTGCCAACCCAGTCCACATAGTTTTTCACACCAAGAAACAGTGATAGTACAGACACTCCTTTATAGCAGACAACATAAGCATGGTTTGACTCCTACATAAACGCTGTGCCTCATAGGTGCATGGCTAGCTATCAGACTCCCAAAGACATACCTGACTGAGACGCAATCTCCTCTCATTGTGCAACGTGGTTGGACAGCACTACAACAAGCGCATCTGTCATCTCAAGAGATGCATCAGCTGCTAGGTCAGATGGCATGTATGGTGCATGTGGTTCCCAACGTGTGTCTCCACATGAGACCAGCACAGTGGCCACAGTCTCTTCCCAATGGACACAAGCAACAGGCTATCTCTCAGATGTGCCAGTGAACACAAACCCCCATACCCTGTGCCTGCACAGGTGGCAGACAGCACACAAACTAATGCTGGGGTCACATGTCCAGCAAACCCCTCCTCAAAACCCATTAACAACAGATGCGTCTAATGTGGGCTGTGATGCACATGTTCTGAACACCTCAACCCAAGCCCCCTTGAATTGTCAGGAGAGTCAGTTACGCAACAATCTGTTTGTGCTCTACGAAAGCTGCCAGGATAATAATGTCCTACATTCACCTCTACCAGCCAATGGGATAATAATTTCCGCAGTCAATCATGTAGTTATGATATAGGTGAACAAACAAGGAGGAGAAGCCTTTGTGTCTCTTTGTGACGACGCACCTGAACTGTGTGTGTTTGACACACACCAGCAAATCCATCTCCTGCCAGTCCATCTCCCTGTCAAACACAACTCTTAGCCATACAAAATCAATTGTGTTGTGAAACTGCAAAATTGTTTGTTAAACATGTACTACCTCTGGTGAGTATTGCAACTCTGGCCAACGTAACAGACATACATTTTTCCACATCCATCATATGCAAAACCTACACGGTTCTATACACCAATAAAAGCTTATAGCTATCAAGCGAGGGATGTTGCTCAGCTCAACTGGGGGCAGACATGTCTATATGCCTTATCTAACATTGCCTGGATTGCATATAGCCTATTGCAACCCCTGAGGGACTGAGGCTACATTATCCGCATAGTCTCACGCTCGCAACAACAGTTATGATACCTTAGGATTCTACATATGACCCTGGTTTCTCCCCTGTATGTGGGCTAGATCAATTATGTTTTCTGCTGGAGGACGGGAATGTATGGCATATGGAACCCACCTCTCTGCACCCGAGAGACTGGCTACTGATGGCTGAACCTGCGTTAACACTCCCCTCGGTCAGGATGCGCATGATGTCCTTTGTGCTTTCAAAAACATTCCACAGGGCAATCCTGTGCCATCAGTTGTACATGTCATCTGATGTTTTGTTAAAAAAAGGCATTTCACCCCTGTTGTCCTCCGTGGATGAACATGTTTATGCCTTATGCCATTATTCTGCAAACAATGGTTCCCAAAACTGAGTGTGGCCAAGTCCATTGATGTGGCATTGCAGCTTCTTCTGAGTCTATCTCTGGTCAACCCATGTCATCCCATTTACGCCTATTGGGTATCATGAGAGACCTGCATCATAGAAGACCTGCCCGTACAACACCTCCAGGGCCATAGGATCGCACTGTGTTGGCAGGGTAGCGTTTTCCACCAGCCTCTGAGGCCACCAACACTACATCGCCAAAGGGTTGTTACCTTGGAAATGAAATACCATCTTGTAATCATGTCAGCAAGACGTATCAGTGAATCGCTAGCTCTATAGCCTCATCCACACCACACTATGTTTGAACATGAGCAGGTCCTCCCATGGGCGCATACTGTCAGACGGCTGCCTAGGGTGAGAACTTACACAATCTTGACGATGCATATATTCATATGATTCTTGCAAGGTATTGTGGGTATTGTAGTTCATTCACTCCCAAACACAGCTGATGACAATAATTGAGTTGTGAAACCAAGTGGTAAGGTCAATAAAATACTTCTTTTATTGATGGGGTTTAATTCACCCAGCACATGTATGCTTGATAGCCATATAAATGAGGTTACTTGCTTGCAGTGTTTAAATGGATAACAAAAAGTCACAAAGTAAACCAGAAAACAACCTTCAGCTTGTCAGGCAATTAGCTAATGTTTTCTTAGCAAATAATTACCAAATACAAAGGCACAAAGAAAAGAATAAACTTTGCTGATTAGGTTAACTTCTGCTTATTTTCCACGCAGATCTCAGCAGTGATTCTCCCTTGCTCACACACACAATCAGGTGCAGCTTTAATTACTATCAATTGACCAGCTGTAAGCCTTTAGCTGGCTGGCTGCTACTGTGTGAACCCAAATCCTGCTTTAAGAGCTGTTTGCAGTGGAAATAAAGAACAAAGTTAGGTTTCTTTGTGATGGCTGATGTGTTTGCTCACAGAAAGCTAGCAATAGCATTTAGATAGAGAACAGTCCATGTAAACTGTACTTTCATCTGCTGTATCTCCCCCTTCATCAATCAGCATAGGGTCACTATCATACATTGGCACAGACGAGTCTTTCATTAAGGCACTATCATGAGAATGCTTATTCCCTTGCTGCCATTCTCTATTATAGATAGGGTCTGGATCAGTGTTCATACCTGAGCCTCTCCTGCCATCATAATTCCTCTCTGTATAGCCTGGCCAGTATGTAATCCAATTCTGATGTCCAGCCTTCCAATCTTGATCCCTGGACACTGGATCTCCTCTCACATACCTTCTGGCCTTGGTCTGAAAGTCCCTTCCACGTGCAGTCTTCTCTCTTCCAGGTAGCCACTGGTGATTCCTATCTCTGCCAATCCATTCCTCTGGCTGAATCCAGTCCAATGGACTCTGCTGGCATTTGGAATACCTCCCAGTATGGGTACTGCCTTGGACTCTCCCAGACCATCCAATGGCCTTTCTTCTCTTCCTTCCAGAGAGTTTCCTTCTCTCTCTATCCGCTTGGCTTGGCTTCTGTTTCTTCAGGTGATACTGGTGCTTGAGCTTGTAGCCGTTGCTGTCTCTGTATCTCTTCCTGAAGCTTTTGCTGAAACTGTTATCTGAAGAATAAGCTCTATTCTTATCCTGTTCTAATGTGGGCTGCTCCCTAACACAGCGCAGCTGTGTTGAATCAGGCCCTGCCCTTTGAGATGAGTGCTTAGGGATTACCTCATAGCTCTCCTGATTGCACACACATTTTCTCACCTCAGCCCCCCTCATGGCTGCTGGAAACCTGGTGCATTCTGGGACTGGTAGTCTTTTATGTGAAAACTCTGTTTTCTTGCTTCTACCAGAACTGACAGGTTGCTTGTTCAGAGTCACATCATCTTTTCTATAGCTCCTACCTGAGCTATGATAAGCTTCCTTATCACAATACACACAGCATGCCTAAGGTGGATTTCTCCTTTAATTTGCAACAACAGTTGTAGTTACCTTTAGCCTGTACACAGTCGAAGGATGCAAATTCCGTGCGAACGCCTCCTACCTTGCACTGCGAATGCAGTTTGGCATTGCATCTGCAGAGGACCCAGCTACAGCAAATGTCCCCTCAACTATGCAAAGTCACATATTGATAGCATGTGGGTACAGTATTGTCACAACGATCGCTACCCAACTGTATTGCTCAGTGTATTTCCCGTTATCTACCCTAGATACCACCATTCATTGGTGCCGCGTGTGCACAATCTCAATGTGTCAGTCATGGCAGACCCCTGCGATCACGTTCATTCTGTAGCTATGAACAACATATCTTGAAGCAAATACATGGTCTGCCTTTCACGCTCCACGTAAGCTTGAATGAGGGCCCTTTCAGGCATGCTCTGGTCGGTCAGGCTGCTTTGCCAAACCTCTCCAATATGTCAACCACTCCTATCTGCCACTCCCACAAGATCCTATAAACACATGTGTGGAAGAAGAGGCCACCCACAGACCCTCAGCACACTGGTGCCACATTTCTACCATTTCCATATACGGTTTTGCCACATGATTGCCCATGTGTTGCGTGTAGCTGGCGATAGCATAGTTAATCCCCTGTAAAAGGTGCTCTGCAGGAACATCAGCATTAGGTAATCCCAACCCACCCATCTCCCCTTGTGGGTTGTGTCTCTCTCTCTCTCTGTCCCTGTCACACTCCCACTATATTTTTCTCTGTTCCGCCCTGTGTAAGCTGTATACTCTACTGGAGAGAGACATGTTGGACAGGGGGGAAGGCAGCGCATGCACACTGTGGGATGCTGCCACAGACTTTCCCAAAGGATGCGGGTTAGCGTTGACACACAGGCTCCCTTGCCCCCAACATTAACCACATGTGATGACATATGCCTGTTGCCCATGGAGATCCCCGGTGACAGGTGATGAACTATGCTATACATGACACACACACACAGCAGTGGGGCAGGAGCAGCATGACGCTGGCCACACTGATGTGTGTTTGTGTGGGCGACCTAGCAGAAGGTGACCAGTCACTAATGCCCCCACCTTTTCCTTGCACATCCACAGGTCGAGGATCTCCGGAAGAAGGGCAGGGAGCTGCGCCTCCACCATGGCGATTACCTCCAGCGCCTCCAGGGTGAGAGCTCACAACAGGGTGATGTTGAATAGGGACAAAGTGGCTGATCAGTAACAGATGTTCCATTGTCCCAGATGCCTGTGTGGCGCCTGCATATGTAGAAGTGCTACATGTCAGACATAACAAAGTGCTGATGACTGTCATCTTCCACAGATGGTGATGTCCCATAAGATGAGGCCACCACCTCTGCACACCTGTTGAGGCGTCCAACAACCCCACATGATGTGCAGGTGGTGGTGTTGGACACCACAGAGGAGGAGGAGGAGGAGGAGGAGGTGGTGGTGGTGGAGGCGCCAACAGCAGAAGCAGCAGCAGACGATGCTGAAGAGGGGCCAGATGGGCATCAGGAAGGGTTGTTTGGGGGGAGGCAGGGGGGAGAGAGGGTGTAGGTGATGTGGAGGGGGTGGGGGATGGTGGGGAGGGGTCAGGGTGGGAGGGGTCACCAGCAGGGGTATGGGAAAGTGATGTTGAAGACAGGGCATCACAGGGCACTGTGGGCTCCCCCCAGCCACACCAGTTGCCTCCACCATCCAGGGCCCCACACAGGGGCTACGCAGATGCCACCACACAGACACCAGCGTCAATGTGTGTGTGTGGTGGCAGATGCGTGGACAACCTGTCAGTGGCCCTGGATGCGATGGAGCAACGTCTCCATCAGCTGTGTCACTCACAGCAGTGGCTGGCGGGAGTGATTGAGAGGGTGGTTGCCGAGGTGGTACGTCTACCATGTCGGCAACCACCCCCTGAATAGCGTCACTGGCGTCAGTGATGGCGCCAGTGACGTCCACACATGTGCCCTGTGCTGCCCTGTCTTCCATCACTGGGCATGCTGAGGGAGGGTGGGGCACATGTAGGGGTGGGGGGTAGTGTGTGGGAGTTTGTTCAGGACGGGTGGGTGTGTGAGGGGTGGGGAGGGTGTAGTTTGGGGGGGGGTGATGGTATTGTCCCCCTCCCTACACATGTATATAGTTTCCCTTTTGTGTTCAAATATTAAAATATTTTGTTACAAACCTTGTAATGCTCACGTCTCTCACTTAGCATAAGACTATGGATGCCAGCATGTGATATGTGTGCGGACAGATATGTTCTGGATGGGTAAACATGCGTGTGCTACCTCAATTGGCTCCACATGCAGTTTGTATGGAGGACCATGTGTGTAGGTGTCTGATACCAGGGTGCTGCATTATATGTTGCAACACAGCGGATGTCCCAGAGACATACATGTCACAGGGATGGGCATAGGTGAACCACATTTTTCCACATATATGAGCAGACAACATATGCATGCCACCCATTTCTGCCTCTGTCACATGCATCCCTATGGTGTGGTGGAAGGCATTTTCTCACTGATATAGGCAAGGGCAAGGGTCACACATATGCCACCAATGTGTGGTGTATGAGGGGTTGCACACGGTGATGAGTATGGAAACTAAACAGGCAATTTGAAACATACTCCCCCTGTTTCCACATCAGGGGTGGGGAACCCTGGTCCAGGACAGCCGCAGACCAGTCAGGTTTTCGGGATATCCCTAATGAATATGCATGATATATATATGCATTAGAGCTATCCTGCCAACCTGACTGGTTTGTGGCCCTCCAGGGCTCAATTTAGAGACCCCTGCCTTACTCCTCTGTCATTTATGATTGTGAGTGGGCAAGGTGCAGATGTAGAAAACATCCAAAAGATTATATAGGATGTGTCACATTCCTCCTTGCTTCTCACCACCACCAATATATTGTCTATTACACAAATTATTTGGTGTTGGTGAGAATCTCGGAGGAATGTGACACATTCTATATACCCTTTCGATGTTTAGGACATCTGCACCTTGCCCACTCACAATCTTAAAATTACAGAGGTGTAAGGCTGGGGTCTCCAAATCCAGCCCTGGAGGGCCACAAACCAGTCAAGTTGTCAGGATAGCTCTAATGCATATATATATATATCAGGCATCTTCATTAGGGATATCCCAAAAACCTGACTGGTCTGCGGCTCTGCAGGACCAGGGTTCCCCACCCCTGTTATACATGGATGTCTGTGCACCCTGGGCCGCTGCAGCTCAGAGGCTGTGGTGACACAATGTGCACGTGACACATTGCATATGTGCGCATCATGAAACTAGTACCTGCCTGTGCCAAAGTAGCTGCAGCACAAGACCTGGTTGCAGGTCATATGTTCTGGCACCCCCCCCCCCATTTCAAAGATACACACGTGACCACATGGACACTCATTGGAAACACACACTGTATGTAGTGTTTGACAGCTGTTTATTGACACAGCTTTTCTCTCATATTTAAGTATTTATACAAACATGTCTATAATAATGTTCAGATTTCCTCCAAAGCGGTTTACATGACACACACACAACATACGATTTGCATATGTCAGCTTTGTATATATAACCCAAAATAACCCTCCAAAACAGGGTGAACTATGTACATAGTTGCTCCAACTGAGCAGTGCAACAAATAGAAACCTATGCTTTGTTGCTGTAAATGCAGATATGATCTTTGGTTAGCGCCTACATGGTCGCCCACGCCTGCCACGTTGGGCCCCTCCCCCTCGCGGGGCAATACCCTCTTCCGGATACATTGGTGGTGGTGGTGGTGGTGCAGGTGCAGCTCGCCGCATAACATCAAGTATGCCCTCAAGGGCCTCACACATGCGAGCGAGGGGCATGGCTCTAACCCCCTCATTTAATTGACGGAGCTCAGCGCTAACCTCCCTCGTGTTGTGCTCCACAGCACTGCGAATCATCTCCAGAACACGTCGATTGCCTGTGAATGGGACACAAGGTGGTATATGAGATACCTCTCCAGTAATACACCGTCATACAGAAACATGTCATGCACATCTCACATGATTCATAAGGTGATAGGGCAGAGTCACGTAGAAACATGGATAGGGGTAGGATACACAACTCTCACAGTACTATTTGTCATACCAACCCATAGGACACCTTACAGGACGTAGATGTGTGAGGCCAACACAACGATCTATAGCCTGTGCAGACACACCCACATACTACTGACGTAGCAACAGGATCGGCCAAAGAAAGCTATCACATATCCATCATGTAGGGGAGGTGCAGCATGCAGCACTCACAAAAACCTCAGCTGGCCAGCAGCAGTGATGAACAGAGGAAGGTATAGAAAAGTCTGCACAGGTGTGGCCACATTCGGAGGGATAAACACAACATGTAACGGTTACAGGAGATGTGTTATTGACTCAGTGGGATGGAATGCCAGCACTGGGATATCACACCTTACCTGCACAAGTGCACTGCTGCTGCACGTGTGTGACACCTGAGAGGTTCATATGCACCTTGTGTAACACTGAGGAGGGTTTGGGACTCAGATCTTGTAGACCTTGGAACAAATGTGGAGGGTTCAGACAGAGCAGGGGGAGCAACAGAGGGGGCCATCAGAGGTGGACAAAAACCAGCCAAACAATGACGGCGTATGTTGGGGAAACCACAGCTGGTGGTACTGAGTGGTGAAGGACAGTGATAGCCAGAGTTGGCGGGGTATGGTTCAGATTTCAGTAGGCATCAGGGGTGGTAGCAGTGGGTTGGCTAGTCTTTTAAGAAGGCACATAGGTATCTAGATTATCTATGTGCTTATGTGTGTCAGTCCAATACAGGGCCAAGCCATCCTTTGATCACGTATGTATTTGCACAGGGCACACCGTTCCAGGGGTTTGCACGCAAGGAACATTGTTGTTTTCTGCACCCTTCCAAATACGAATTTACAATCTGCCTACTGCGGCAGCTGTGCCAGAAATGGCAGAATGGAGTGTTGTGTAGGTCCGCCTCTGTTCTGTTATCCTCTCAGCAAGTATTTTATGATCTGTAAAGGGAGAGTGTCTACCTTCCGTCTCTGTTTAGGCCACAGGTGCTCTTGGGAAATGTTGACTATGCTCCTTTACACACAGGGGTGTGATGGATAGCATATCAATAGGCCCGTTGCCTTAAAGGAGACGCAATGCAGACAATGTGCCCTTTCAATAATGTGTGGCCCTGCAGAGGGGCACACCGGACAGAGGGGTTAACCCCCCCCCCCCCCGGGACACTCCATCCTGCTACTTCTGCAGCAACATCAAAATAAAACAGTTGATTGTGGCAAAACATCACATAGCCAATGGGGGGGTGGGGGTCAGGACGTGACGTGCGGAGGGCTGTGTGTTGTGTTGGTTTAGGACAGGATATGGGTTTTTAGTGAGGGTGTAGGGTGTGAGGTGTCTTTTGGGGGGGGCTAGGACCCTTAATGGACTATAGTTGAGTGAGACCAGTAAGGAGCTGTGGGATGAGGGCCCATGTATGGTTCAGGGGTCTTGGAGTATTTGTGATAGGACTGCACATGACCTGTTGGGAGATGGTATGACAGGAATTGACTGTTGTGGTTGCGTGGTGTTCAATAGTCTCCCTGAGGTGGTTGAACTGGATGTAGCCTCATGGGGTGCCGTAGTCTCGGTTTGGGCTGTGTGACGGGGAATTAGGTTTGACATGGGCTGATGTTTGTTGTAGGACATGGCTATGTATGGCCTGATGGGGTACTTTGTGTTGAGGAGGGCCGGAAGAGGGGATCTCCACTTTATCTGGATGGCTGAGCTAGTCTTTGAAATTGCCTGGTGCAACGACTAGACATAATTGTATGCTGGCTGAAGCTGAAACTGGAAGGGAGGTCATTTTGGTGAATGAATAGAATGTGATGGTGGTGGGACACGTTAATCCAGAGAAGTATTTACGTGTTGTGTGGGAGGGGGTGATACCTCTAGAATAGACTTGCTTTTGTGAGGGTAGGTGGGGTTTGAGATTGCCATGATGAAAACGTGAGTGACAGTGAGGGAACTGAGGGAATTTCTACAAGGAAAAGATGGGTATGTTAAACCTCATGTGAAAATGTAGAGTGGAGAAAACAGTAGAATAGAGCAGACTGAGCAAATAGACATCAGATGATGGTGAGTGAGCACAACTCATGAAGAGCCCTGCTGAACGTGGCTGGAGCAATTGCAACTGGAAAAACATGGCCAAAATGTAGCAAAAGATATTTGTGTTTCCTTAAAATTTACATAGCATAGGGAAGCTTTACATAATGTGCATCATTAGGTTGGTAACTTTGTTTGGTGCAAGGGACAATGTATGTATCACTGTACTGATTGGTCATAGATCTGTATATCGCTACTTCCCATTTCATTTATAGATTTACATGTACTGTGATGTTTTACATTCAATGTTTGCCTTTTGTGGCTCCAAGTACAATGATTGGCTTACTGTATGTGAATTGTGGTTTTTTGTTTTCTGATGATGTATGTTCTGATTTTGTACGTGTGTTGAGGTATTTTGGTGATGATATTCGTATTTGACCTTGACAATATTTTTCATTCCCCAATATGTTCTTTAAAGTCTTTGTGGAATACTCTCAGTGTTGCATTTTGATAGGTGGGGTATGGTGATCTGTTAATCCTGCTAATGGTGTCAGGATACCTAGTGTATGCAGGGCCGGCCCGTCCATTGAGCGAGAATGTTTTTTGCACAGGGCCCCGCGTTTCAGGGGGCCCCGCGCAAAAAACATTCTGATCCTAAAGTCAAATTTTAAAAAAAAAAAAAAAAAGCTGTCTTCTCCTGCTGACGGGGCCGCCGCGGCAGAATCGAGTGTGCCGCGGGGCCCCCCTGCCCAGCAGAGCCTGCCCTCCCCTGTATCCACTCTCTCGTACAGCTGCCTGCAGTCTGTCAGACGGCTGCCTGGGTGAGAATCTTCACACTCTTGGCAAGTGCATATTTCTATATGATTTGCAAGGTATTGTGGGCAATGTAGTTCATTCACACCAGACACAGCTGCTGACAATAATTTAGTTGTGCTCTTGGGTAAAGCCAATAAGATATTTATTTATGGGGTTATTTCTCCCAACACAGATATGCTTGGTAGCACATAAATTAGGTTACTTGCTTTCAGTGTTAACTTGGAAAAACAAAGTCAAAATCAGGAAAACAACAAATGAAAAGCCACAAAACAAGAAACAAACTGTTCTTTTCAGGTTAACTTCTGATTACTTCCCACATAGATACAGAAGTGATTCTCTCCTAGCTCACAAGCAATTAGGTAAGGGCTAGCAGTTATCCAGCTGAAACCCCTTTAGCTGGCTTGCTTTCTACTGTGTGAGTCAAATCCTGCTTCAGGAGCTTTTCTGAGTAGATTAAAGAACAAATTTGTATTTCTTTGTGATGGTTGCTGTACTTTATAACAGAAAGTTACCAACGGAGTTTAGATAGAGAGCAGTCCATATAAACAGGATCCTCATCTGCTATTATTCCCCCTTGTTCAACAAGCATGGGTTCAATATCATGGATTGGCACAGATGAATCTCTCAATGGAGCATTTTCAGGAGAATACTTGTTTACCTGCTGTCTTTCAAGGTTATAGCTAGGGCATAGATCAGTGTTCATACCTGAGCTTCCATTGCTGCTAGAGTTCCTCTCTATATAGCCTGGCCAGTATGTAGTCCAGTTCTTATGTCCAGCCTTCCAATCCAGATCCCTGGACACTAGATCTCTCTTCACATACCTTCTGGCACTGGTCTTAGGGTCCCTTCCACGTGCAGCCGTCTCCCTCACAGGTAGCGTCTGGAGATTCCTAGCTCTGCAGCACCGTTCCTCTGGTTTTCCCCAGTCCAATGGTGTATGCTGGCCCTTGGAATACCTCCCAGTATACATACTGCTTTGGACTCTTCTAGACCTCTCAAAGGCTTTTCTCTTCCTTCTTCCAGAGGGTTTCTTTTTCTCTCTGTCCGTCCGGTTTGGCTTCTGCTTCTGCTGATCCTTCAGATGAAACTGATGGTCCAGCTCTGGATATCCAAGGTGATCATGAAGATGGTCATCTGTAGAATAAACTCTACTCTTATTCTGCTTAGATGAGTGCTCCTCCCTAATACAGCGCAGCTGTGCTGAATCAGGCCCTGCCCTTTGAGATGAGTGCTTAGGGATTACCTCATAGCCCTCCTGATTGAACACACGTTTCCCCACTTCAGCTCCTCTAATGGCTGTTGGAAACCTGGTGCATTCTGGGACTGGTAGTCTTTTATGGGAAAATTCTGTTTTCTTATTTCTACCAGAACTGACAGGTTGCTTGTTCAGAGTCACTTCACCTTTTCTATAGCTCCTTCCTGAGCTATGATAAGCTTCCTTATCACAAGTCTCACGCGCCGACTTTCAGAGCGCGAGGGGAGAGTTTCTCCCTCGCTGCTCTGTTAAGCCCGCGGGGGCTGATGGGAAGTTCCCATCAGCCCCCGCGGGCTTAACAGAGCCGCGAAAGGGAAACTAGTCCCTTCGCGCTCTGAAAGCCGGCGCGTGAGACTGCAGGCAGCTGTACGAGAGAGCGGATACAGGGGAGGGCAGGCTCTGCTGGGCAGGGGGGGGCCCCGCGGCACACTCGATTCTGCCGCGGCGGCCCCGGCAGTGGGAGAAGACAGCTTTTTAAAAAAAAAATTTTTGGCTGGGCTGGGCTGCGCTGAGCTGGGCTGGGGGGGTTAGGAGTGCTGATGGGCTATGGGGGGCTGGGGGGGTGGTTAGGAGTGCTGATGGGCTATGGGGGGCTGGGGGGGGTTAGGAGTGCTGATGGGCTGGGGGGGTTAGGAGTGCTGATGGGCTATGGGGGGCTGGGGGGGGTTAGGAGTGCTGATGGGCTGGGGGGGTTAGGAGTGGTGATGGGCTATGGGGGGCTGGGGGGGTTAGGAGTGCTGATGGGCTGGGGGGTTAGGAGTGGTGATGGGCTATGGGGGGCAGGGGGGGTTAGGAGTGGTGATGAGCTATGGGGAGGCTTGGGGGTTTAGGAGTGGTGATGGTCTATGGAGGGGCTGGGGGGGTTAGGAGTGGTGATGGGCTATGGGGGGCCTGGGGGGGTTAGGAGTGGTGATGGGCTATGGGGGGCTGGGGGGTGTTAGGAGGGGTGATGGGAAAGGGGGGGCTAGGGGGGTTAGGGGGGGTGATGGGCTATGGGGGAGCTAAGTCTTTATATGGGCTGATGGGATTAGGACTGGAAGTGGGTTGATGGGGGGTTAGGACTGCTAATGGGCTATGGGGGGCTTAAACTAAAAATTGGGTGATGGGGGATTAGGATTGGAAATGGGCTGGTGGGATTAGGACTGGGAGTGGGCTGATGGGGAGGTTAGGACTGGTAATGGGGTATGGGGGGGCTTAAACTGAAAATTGGGTGATGGGGATTAGGACGAAATGGGCTGATGGGGGGGTTAACACTGGAGGTGGGCTGATGGGGTTAGGACTGGTAATGGGCTGTGGGCTGATGGGGGGTTAGGACTGGTAATGGGCTATGGGGGGGTTAGGACTGATAATGGGCTATGGGGGGGCTAGGACAGGATATGGGCTGATGGGGAGGGGTTAGGACTTGAGGTGGGCTGATGGGGTTAGGACTGGTAATGGGCTGTGGGCTGTTGGGGGGGTTAGAACTGGTAATGGGCTATGGGGGGGTTAAGACTGGTAATGGGCTGTTGGCTGATGGGGGCTGTCTGGTAATGGGCTATGGGGGGGTTAGGACTGATAATGGGCTATGGGGGGCTAGGACAGGAAATGGGCTGATGGGGAGGGGTTAGGACTTGAGGTGGGCTGATGGGGTTAGGGACTGGTAATGGGCTGTGGGCTGATGGGGAGGTTAGGACTGGAAATGGGCTATGGGGGCTGACTGGAAATGGGTTGATGGGGTTAGGACTGGAAGTGGGTTGATGGGGGGGCTAGGACTGGTATTGGGTTGGGGGGTTGCTAGGACTGGAAATGGGCTGATGGGGGCTAGGACTGGAAATGGGCTGATGCAGGGACTAGAAGGGAATGGATGCTGGGTGAGGCTGGAACTAGAAGGGAGCTGATGTTGGGGGAGGATTAGAATGGGATGGGGCTGGGAGAGTAAAATGGAGAGGGGAAAAATATTTTGTGTGGGAGAGATAAAAAATCTACAATTGGCCGGGTATTGGGAGAGTAAGTGGGGATTGAGGATGGAGGGGTAAAATTTGAGTGGATGAAATAGGAATGAGGAAAGAGCAAAAGGAGAAAGATTAGTATGTTAAAGCAGATGTAGAGAGAGAGAATGGAAAAAAAACTAGAAGAGAGAAGAAAGGACAAATGGACAGCAGATGATGGAGAGTTAGCAGAAAACATGAAGAAACCAGAAGAAAGTAGCTGGAGCAATTGCAACTGAAAAAAAAATGCACAAAAGGTAGAAAGATATCTCTTTATTTTGAATTTATTAACTGGAATATGAAAGCTCTGGGAAATGTGCATCATTAACGTCTGCGCTTTGTTTGGTACAAGAGGAAATTAATTTATAGTTTTATTTCTACAGTGTTGTTGTACATTCCAAGTTTGGCTTTTGGGGTTCCCAGTTTAATTATTGCCTTCCTGTTTCTAAATTGTGATTCCTTGTTTGGTGATGGTCTATGTTCTGCATGTGTAACTGAGCTGAGGTATTCTGTTTATGTAATTCCTATTTGACATTGCCACTTGTTCTCTTTCCCCAGTAGGTCATGTATTGTTCTCTGAAATGTATTGGTTTAATATTTGCAGTGTTGCCTTTTGATAGGTAGGGTATGGTGCTTTGTGAGTCCTGGTAGTGCTGTTAGGATACGGCGGGTTTGCTATTGGTTCTAAATGTACAAGTATCACAATGGCCTTCTTGGAGTAGTAAAGCTACTATTGAATTCCTGAAATTACTCCACTTTAACATGCAGCTATTATTAGGGTATGCGTGGTGCTTATCATTCGTTAAGCTCTCTTTTACCCAATGTGTAGTCTCAGACCAATGCAGCGCTTATGATCACTATGTTTAGTAGAAAACAAGGCGCAGCTCAAGAGCATCAATGACTACTGGGTAAAATGTCTTTTTTTGTGTAGAAAGTATTTTAGTTATAATTCTCACCACCTATGTTGCATTCCCTTTAAAAGTGTTTAAACATATTGAACAGGCTTATCTTTTATTCCACTAGGGCTTAGTGGTTCTCCCTTTCGCCAAAGCTTGTTCTCTTCGCCGAAGTTTGTTCTCAACGCCTCACTCGGCACCTTAGCGTTTCACTCTCACAATAGAGTTTCTTCAGGAGATCTATATGTGAACGCAAGCAATGTTGGTAATGCCTGTTGATAAACTCCAGTGCTGCTTTAACGCTATTAAATTGTATCACTAACACTAAAAGTCTTTAAAACAACCAGTCAACAATTCTATCTATATATCTTTTACTCACTGTTGACTGCTGCCCACGTCTCTCTGTTTTTTTCTTTGAAGAAAAACGCCGCGCATGCGGGTCTGTGTCTTTCTCCTCCCTTTTAAACTAGCAACTGATTGAACCAGGATGCCGTCATTTACATACTTGCCATTCCACTGAGGCATTTAAACCAAATGGTTTGACCGTATTTAATAAGAAGATCCACCTCTGTTCATAAAATAGTAGTGTTTCATCCAGGGTTTTGCCTCTTTTGGGTTTATCAATTCGATCTATACAAAAACAGCGCAGTTCTAAATGGGCAGTGTTTGTAGTAGTTCCTAATGTGCCTGGCGGTTGGCACTGGATTATAGTAATGTAGAAATCTTTTAGTCTGTCTTTATCCATACACTCATTAAGAGACATGTTTACTAAACGTTAGTGTATGTTAGCATTATGCAAATATTTATGCAAATAAGGCCACTTATGCAAATGAGGCCCCGCACCGAGTCTCCGCACATGGCCCCGCACCCCCCTTGGGCCGCCCCTGAGTGTATGATATGGTCGCTACATGGGCAGAGGTTTTTGTAGTTCCTCATGTGTCTATCATGTTGCATTGCGGTACATTAATTTGTTAAGGTTTCAGTACTTCTTTATGGATATGCTCATTAATAGACATGTGTCATACTGATTACTGAATGGTCACATACAACATCTTTTGCACGTATGCCACTTATGATAATGGGGACCATCACAGAGTATTGGCACATAGACCCGCAATCCCACTGGGACGCCATGCTCACAACCTATGCAATCCTTTGATTGATTGGTTGAGCTACAGAAAGGGAACATGTTGGTGGCATTGTCTGTCTGCATTGCAATCTATCTTATTTGGTGACGTACAGGTAGAATTGCGGTATGTGTTTTCCAAACCAACTATGAGGTAAGTTATGTACACTTGAGTCACCTCTGTGTATCCTTGTCTATGGGTCACCTTACACATTTGATCAGCTCTCTGCATATGCTATGTTTTTCCTCACCTGCAGATGCAGACTGTGTGGAATGAAGACTTTGTGACGTTACATCACAGAGGAAGGTTAAAATGCTTTATCTATGCTCCTTTTATAAAAATCATTATGGGTTACCTGTCATCCTGTTGTTTACAGGACATCTGGGTGTCTGCAATGAGGCAGACTGTTGCAAGGTCAATGTATGTATCTATTTATCAACTGACAACATGCTATACCTTAAACCACATTCCTCTTAGGTCTGCATCTGTGGGTGTCACATGACTTTAGGCTGTTCTGATGTGTGACACAATTACATAATCGATTATACCTCACAACCTTTTTCCAAAAACAACATACCATCTACATGAGCCATACATGTAACATCTGTGGAAGTAATGTTGCAACATCCACCACACAAACACCAACTAGAGACTAGTGGTTTATGTGTCGTGGTTGTGACAGTCTTGTGTCACTCACCTTCTGCATCGCGACGTGCTGATGCACCGTGGGCCCTCAACTCCGCCATCATCACATCAGGGTCATGTGTAGCGGTGCCTACTGCCGGCCTTGGTTGTGGGCTCTCCTCCAGTGCTACTGCCCCCAGTGTAGGTCTGCTGGGTACGGGTGGCTCCAGGGGCTCATCAGCAGCACTTGTGCTGCCCCCTGTGAAAGCAGCCTCGCCCTCGACCAGACTAATTGGGACTGTGATGTCCACCTCCACCTCCTCCTCCTCCTCCTCCTCCTCAGCCCCCATTTGACTGTAGTCACCTGCATTGGGAACAATCAGAGAGAGCACATATATGTTTAGGCCATCCACATATGTATACATGAGTGCTACAGAAACCACAGACATGATGGGGTGGGTATGTGCATTTGTGCAGCAAACACGACCCAGGACACCATCCCATACATGTGTATCCACACCATGTACCTGTTCATGGGCCACATGTGTGTGATGTGGCCATGCACATATTGCATGTTTGCCAGGTTGTTGTTCATGGTCCCATTCCACATGTGTCCCACATCACATCCCTTTCCCCATCTGTGCAACATATGTACACAAATGCCTGCTGTTACACCACCCTTACACCTATTTTTTCCATACATTGTATGTCATTGTTTGCTTATGCGGAGGGCATATTTTCCTCTGACATACTATCTGCTCATTGCTGGATGTGTGTGCCAGTGACCCATTGGGCCGCAGAGTGCAAATAGCCAGCACCTGTGGCCCTCTGTGAAGCACATGTAGCACTGTGCAGATAGTATGTCACACCAACATAACCTGATTAATGGCCCTCACAATCATACAGTGGTTGGCAATAGCAGGTGTGGTGGTAGGTTGATGACTCGTTTGTGGAGTTTTTTGAGACAGATGGGGAGAGTGATGGGTTGAGGTACACATTTGGAATGTTGCCCCACGACATGTCAACTACACAGGTTGTGCAGGGGTATATCACACACATGTGCCACCATGATTGCAACATGGTGTGGATTGGGTCACAGGTATGGGGGTGTCTGTGCAGATTACTGATGTGTAGAGAAGGGACATTTTAGACATCAATTTATACCAGACAGTTAGTATACATACCTGCGTGGGGATGTGCCGTGTCGAGGGCCTCAGGCAGTCCACGGAGATATATCTGGCCCAATCGTGTTGCCAGCTCTTGTTCCAGGGGTGAGAGTGATGGTATAAAGGGGCCCCCGCCACCTGTGCCCAGAGCATGTTGTCTCTTGGCTGCCATGTGTTGGCGCACCCCTCTTTTAATGTCTGAAAACCTTTTTTTCAGGCTGTCTATATCACGGGGGGGGGCCCCCTGCCTCCGACAGTGCAGCACGCACCTCCTCCCACACTGCCATTCTAGTGCCCACAGTGGTTCTGCTGCTGAGCCGCCCAAACAATATGTCATAATTCTCTATTACATGAGAGAGTAGAATATGGTTCTCCCTGTCATTGAACCTTACGGCTCTTTTCCTCAGTGCAGCAGGCACAGGTGCCCGTTTTCTTTTTCCAGTTTGGCTGTAGTGTGCAGGCTGTGGTCCAAAAGATGGTCCTGCCTGTTCCTCCCTAGGATGTGCAGTCTCTGGCCTGGGTGTCTCAACCACAGCAGGTTGCCCCACATCCTCCACACCCTCACCCTCACTATCACCCTCTCTCTCCCTCTGTCTCTCCATCTCCCTCTCCATCTCCCTATGCTGCACACGCTCCTCTCACCACACCACCACTCAGTTACACACAACACAACACTGAACGCAATACAGAATTCCTAAACAGTACAATACAGGACACAGTACAGGACACAATAAAACAAATTTGCTAAGTATTCAAACACAAACAGAAGAACCTACACTGCTCCTAACTCTCTTTCTCTCCCTCTCTCCTCTGCCCTACTCCCAAAACACCCTCTCCCCCTCCTTCCTCTGAACTGCTGCCACCACAGCCTCTCTCCCTATAGCTATCTTCCCCTCTAAATCTACCTCTTTCCTGTGCAATAGTCCCACCACTGTCTCAGTCTATGTCTTTTTCTATAACACTCTCTCTCTCTAACTAACTCCTCTAACAACCCTCAACGTGATCCATGTGTGCAGGCTTATTTATAGGGTTTAGACACGTGTTTTTCAATGCACATGCGCATTTGGGCGGGCATGGCGCTCGTGCACCGCACGCGTGCTCGCCTACGCATGGGTGTCCATACGCGGACACACGCACATGCGCCATGTGACTCAGTACTACGCATGTGTAACATTACGCATGCGCATCACGGCGCATACCGCATGGGTGTCTGTGTGCCTTTTGCGCATGTGCACGTCGACACGCATGCACGTGTGGCCACGCACAGATGGACACCCATGCGTAGAGTCGCGCATGCGTGCCACGCACGAGCATCGCATGTGATCAACAACGCATGCACATTGGGCGCATACACCCCCAAAAAATACCAATAAATAAACGTTGTGATAAGGAAGCTTATCATAGCTCAGGTAGGAGCTATAGAAAAGATGATGTGACTCTGAACAAGCAACCTGTCAGTTCTGGTAGAAGCAAGAAAACAGAGTTTTCACATAAAAGACTACCAGTCCCAGAATGCACCAGGTTTCCAGCAGCCTTGAGAGGGGCTGAAGTGAGAAAATGTGTGTGCAATCAAGAGAGCTATGAGGTAATCCCTAAGCACTCATCTCAAAGGGCAGGGCCTGATTCAAGACAGCTGCGCTGTGTTAGGGAGCAGCACACATTAGAACAGGATAAGAGTAGAGCTTATTCTTCAGGAAACAGTTTCAGCAACAGTTGGAAGAACAGCTTCAGCAAAAGCCACGCAGATAGAGAGAGAAGGAAACTCTCTGGAAGGAAGAGAAGAAAGGCCATTGGAAGGTCTGGGAGATTCCAAGGCAGTACTCATACTGGGAGGTATTCCAAAAGCCAGCAGAGTCCATTGGACTGGATTCAGCCAGAGGAATGGAGTGGCAGAGATAGGAATCACCAGTGGCTACCTGGAAGAGAGAAGACTGCATGTGGAAGGGACTTTCAGACCCAGGCCAGAAGGTATGTGAGAGGAGATCCAGTGTCCAGGGATCAAGATTGGAAGGCTGGACATCAGAATTGGATTACATATTGGCCAGGCTATACAGAGAGGAATAATGATAGCAGGAGAGGCTCAGGTATGAACACTGATCCAGACCCTATCTATAATAGAGAATGGCAGCAAGGGAATGAGCATTCTCATGATAGTGCCTTAATGAAAGACTCGTCTGTGCCAATGTATGATAATGACCCTATGCTGATTGATACAGCAGATGAAAGTACAGTTTATATGGACTGTTCTCTATCTAAATGCTATTGCTAGCTTTCTCTGAGCAAACACATCAGCCATCACAAAGAAACCTAACTTTGTTCTTTATTTCCACTGCAAACAGCTCTTAAAGCAGGATTTGGGCTCACACAGTAGCAGCCAGCCAGCTAAAGGCTTTCAGCTGGTCCATTGATAGTAATTAGGGCTGCACCTGATTGTGTGGGTGAGCAAGGGAGAATCACTGCTGAGATCTGCGTGGAAAATAAGCAGAAGTTAACCTAACCAGCAAAGTTTATTCTTTTCTTTGTGCCTTTGTATTTGGTAATTATTTGCTAAGAAAACATTAGCTAATTGCCTGACAAGCTGAAGGTTGTTTCTGGTTTACTTTGTGACTTTTTGTTATCCATTTTTGAACACTGCAAGCAAGTAACCTCATTTATAGTGCTATCAAGCATACATGTGCTGGGTGAATTAAACCCCATCAATAAAAGAAGTATTTTATTGATCTTACCACTTGGTTTCACAACTCAAATTATTGTCATCAGCTGTGTTTGGGAGTGAATGAACTACAATACCCACAATACCTTGCAAGAATCATATGAATATATGCATCGTCAAGATTGTGTAAGATCTCACCCTAGGCAGCCGTCTGACAACGTGTAAAACTTGGCCACATTGAGGGTTGTAGGCAAAGAAGAGTAGGTGTGTTGTTGCTGAGAGGAAGGACTAGAGTCTAAGCAGTTGTAGGTGTGGATTGACTTGGTGTTGTTTGTATTGGGTATTATATTGTGTTGTCTGTGTATTGTTTGGTGTGGTTTGTAAGCTGTATACTGTTTAGGGAGGTTTGTGTGTGTATTAGAGTGCGTTTGTGTAGTGGGACGGGAGGAGTTTATGGCAGCGATTTATGTTGCTGCATGTGTCCTGAGAAGTGGGCAGATGCTGCGGTTGCAGGACAGGGGAGATGGTGTCTATGGGGCTGAGGCACAGGGGCATGGGTGTAGTCCCACAGCAACACAGACCTGCAGCTGTGGAGGTGGTCCAGGCATGTGCTGTGCGTGCATGGCGCAGAAGGCGTGCTGAGGTGCAGGCTCGGCAGCCTCGCCTCTACAGGCCCAGGGCCCAGCTCCAGGGCATGCGTGAGGACCAGGTCATCTCCCTGTACTGACTGAGCACAAGGGCTATTAGGGAGCTCTATGAGGATCTAAGACCTGACCTCGAGCCCCTGACTGATCGGTCCCATGCAATACCAGGTTTAGGCAAGCTCCTTGCTGCCTTACATTTTTTTGCCTCTGGCTGTTTCCAGTCATCTGTGGCAGCAGTGGGTGGCATGAGCCGCCCCACCTTCTCACGATGTCTCCACCAAGTACTGCGTGCCATGGTCAGCCGGGTGGGGAATTACATAGCCATTCCCCACACTAGGCAACAATGGGGGACCCTGAACCAGGCCTTTGAGGCGTTAGCCGGGATTCCACACGTGATGGGAGCTATTGATTGCACACATGTTGCCCTGGTCCCGCCTAGAGACAGGGAGGTAGCGTTCCGCAACCGCAAACACTACCATTCCCTGAATGTTCAGGTTGTATGTGATGCAAATCTGCATATTCTGAATGTGGTCCCTAGGTTTCCAGGGTCCACCCATGACTCCTATATCCTGCATCACTCGGCACTATTCACACAATTTGAGGGCGGCCCTTATGCCGACTGTATATTGCTGGGTGAGTATGTCACGAGTAGTAATTTATGTATGTCTTTCTACATTTCCTTATGTTTAATCACATATGTAGCAACCTTTTATTTGTTTAAAATATGCATTTTACATATCAGATATGTTATATAGAGGACTGTTGTGTGTTTATATTATTACAGGGGTATAGAAGTATAGTAACAGTAAATATAAACAACCATAGACCATCAGGATCATAACATTATATGATCCTAACATGAACATGGTGTACATGTGACGACACCCCTGTGCATATGGCTATGGTGTTGCTGGATCCCTCATAGTGTGTGTTTGTAGCAACTCCACAAATTCGAGGAGGGGGGGGGGTTCCCTTCAAATACATCTATCATGATGGTTAATTGTCCTCTAATGTTTGTAGGTCATTTAGCATTGATGTTATTGCTCATCCATACAACTAACTCTTGTCATGTGTGTGTTGGGTTCACACACTCACTCTGTACTGGAGTTGTCACCCAGGAGGCAGTATATAATATGAGGAGGTGTCTGGTAATCTCTGATGGATGGTTTTGGACTTTCCAGCTGGGAGCACTCGTGTGGATATGTATGGTCAAGCATCTTGGCTATGTCACAGCAGGGGTGTAACACAATATAGTTGGTGCAGTACCTTTGGCTACTGTAGATGAGCGGAAGTTAGCCTCATTTTGTCTGCAGATCCTCATGTAGCTTAACATTATGGAAAGGGGATGGCTAGAGCAGGGGGGCTAAGTGGGTGCATACAGAGTGGTATTATTACCAGCTACACAGGAAGGTACTGTACCTATGTATATGTCCTTGGTGTAAAGTCATGAGGGGTACAGTGTGCAGGTTTGAAGGCCACACCTTCAAAAGGATATGCACAGGATAGAGACAGTGCAGAGGATGGCTCTTACAGCAATTTGTAGTTAGCAATATACAGCATAAGGAGACAGAGTTAGAACTCTTGATATGTTGCCCTTACAGGACAGGATGTATATAGGTTATATGGTTTACATTTTGTCACGCCTCCATGGCATACATGTTCTGGGTGTGTGCCTCCCTCACATGGCAGCATGTTTTTCCTTGGTTACTGTTCAGACATACACTTTGCAAATGTGATAAGTAGATCGTTGGTGTAGTCTCACATTGGCGGTGATGCCAATGTGGACAATAACTGCATTACAATGCGCATATCACACACACACAAGATCTGTAACGTTATTGATGGAACTGTTGTACTATTTGTCATGAGTGTACTGACTGGATAGGCCATGTGGTCATTTTATGTCTGCATATGTATATTTTTGTGAGCTGACTAGTTGTGCTGTTATATCTGTCTGTCAGAATGTGTTTTGCGCTTGTTTCCTACATCTAAACAACTGTCAGTTATGTTGAACATTAACTCCCACATTGTCATGCAACATTTCTCTTTTGCAGGTGATGCAGGATATGGGTGTCGCCCCTGGCTGCTGACCCCTGTGCGTCAGCCACGGACACGTGCAGAGCGGAGGTACAATGAGGTCCATGCCTCCAGCCGCTCAGTCATAGAGCGCACCTTTGGCGTGTTGAAGAGTCACTTCAGGTGTCTGGATAGGTCAGGCGGGGCCTTACAATATAAGCCAATGACTGTTGCTGAGATAATAATAGCCTGTTGCATCCTGCACAACATTGCTCTCAGGCACGATATTCCTGCAGAGATTAATGAGGATCTGGAGGAAGATCCAATGTGCCCCCCTGTACGTGCCACGGGTGACACACGGGAGGGCACAGCAGTCAGGCGGAGGTTGATTGCTGAGATCTTCTCATGTACGTATTACCTACCCACACTCATGTGTTATCCTATGTGTGTTATGGTTATAGAGGTTGATGTTTATGTCAAGATATAATTCAGATGCCACACTGCATTAACATTTGACTAATAATGCAAACGTCACATATAGGCATGAGTGTGCGACCAACAATGTGGCCAGTGCACAACAGCAGTTGGTGGGAGATGATGTGGGTGGTTGCTCATACGCCTGTGTGAGGTTTTGAGGGTCACATTCACAGTTAGTGGCTGCTTGTGATAGCAGCTGCTGTTGTGCCAAACCAATGATGTTTTGTGATGATATGGGTGCAGCACGGTGTCAGCCATATGGTGAGATGTTCACAGTGGGAGGGCAGTCCACGTTTGGGGTCATCTGTCCAGTGGGGTAAGCTTATATTATACACGTTTGTGGGTTTTTTATGGTTGTTAAGCTCCTGTCAGCTGGCTATGTGTGTGTTCGTTATGTTTGTCGCAAAATATCATACATAGCACAAGACACATGCTTAGTTCTAGTATCTCAGGATGTTAAGAACTATATGTGAGGGGTGTTAATGTCACCCTACACTGTGTCTGAATGTGTAGGTCAACACGCAGCCATGACATGGACATGTTGAAGGATGGGGATCTGTGCAGTGTCCAGACAGGGGGGTAGTATTGCTACATTTTTTTGTTGGCAAATAGACCTTCAGTGCAGTGTTGCATATCTACACACATACAGAGGTTATCTGGCCCATATCAGCAAGGGTTGCGTTACAGTGGGCAGGTGGAGCACTGAATGTGTGGGTGGCTTGTTGTTGACCAGGTTTTTCAGGGAGTACATGGCATATTTTGCTGATACTATCTCAACATATGCCATCATGCATCAGCTACAGGCTGTGTATGTGAGTTGGGCAGGGGAGTACAGTCCATATCAACAAATAGATTGTGGAACCGAGAAAGGGAGGGTTCTGTCGGCATAGAAACACAGACTTATTTTCTGAGGTGCACATATAGGCTTATCCATGCTTGGACATTCTCACTGAAACACAGTGGGATGGCATGCAGCCATCATGGTTTGCTTACATACATACATGGGTTTGTGGTTTTTCTGACATGACGCAGACATTGTCAGCTATTTGTGCACATCATCAGCAAATAGCTGACAATATTATTCAATGTATGAGATGAACACACCAGGATATGTATTTGTTCAGTGGATACAGGAGGCGCACCTGCATATTTCAAATGTGTTTCAGCAATTGTCAGTGGGTTAACATACAACATTGGAACAACACTACACAAGGAGAGGGGGCATTGTTGCCAATATAGTGGATCAGGGCTAATATTGTGGCTTTTGGGATGAGGTGCAAACATGGTGGTAGCAGACACCTCTGTTGATCTGTGTGGACAACAACAGAGAGGTACGGGAGGGGATAGAGTGATTACGGACACCTGTAGATAGCCTCCAACACCTCCATGCTGCCTCTCACATGTGAGAGATCTGTACATTGTGATAGAGAGCAGTCAGTCATTAGGTGATGTTGTGGGGTCTGAGAGCTGGGGACAAGAAGGTGCAGTGTGTGATGCCCAGCTAGAACATGACATATGTTTGCTTCTCTTGTGTTTCCCACTGCACAGGACATGGTTTGTGTGGATGCTGTTGCTGTGTTGCATTGGCATATGACTGTACATCACCCAAGATGCTTTGATTTGGGGTAGGTGGATCGACAGCAACATTGTGTGTGCCTGCAGTCAGGGGGAAAACATGTCTTCATTGCTCTATCATATTTGGCAGATGTTGTGTTTTTATTTTTTTCACTTCAGTCTCCATAAACCATCTCTTGGTGTTGTCACACGTATGCCCATGTGTTTGTGGTCAGCATGTCCTCTGCCACACTCTATATGCTACATGTACAACAGACTTGCATGTGTGTGTAATTTAAGGTTTTCTGCTGTTTGTCTACACTTGCTCCCTACCCCAACATTGTACCCTCAGCCAACAACAGGGTATCATTGCAGGTTCACTGGGCCTTTATATCTACAAAGCTCCACTTGTGCAAATACAGGCCATGTGTTGTAGCTGGCACGCAGAACTTTCCATACTTTGTGGGTGGGTGTTTATAGGTTGCCTGTGTGATGAGACAGTGTTCAGGCATAGTACATTATCATGTGCTGTGAGGGGTCTGTGCACCTGGGGGGCAGTTGTGACTGTGCTACCTGTTCCGTACTGCTGTTTACCTTATGAGCATTATCAACATGTGTTGTGTGCTGTTGAGAAGAAATGTGTCTTGTGTTCTGAGTCACCACTGTTGGGCACCTTTATTTTATTTCAGATATGAACATAATGTGGACATGCATCAACATTGACTTGACATGGTGATTCTACACGTTCTGCTGTGATTGTCTCCCTTCACTGTGACCTGATATTGCTGTTTAGTGAGTCAAGCGATTGATGACATACACCTGATGCACACACAAGGTAGGTTGCACCTTTGTTATTTGGGGAATTCAATCTGTCTTTACCTGTTGATGATTTCAGATTTGTCTCATGTGCATGTAATGTTTCCTGTATATTCACAAACACAGATGCATGTCGTGTGTAGCTGTCAGACACCTGTGTGACATGAGCATGGACATGACCATATCCATGTTACACCCGTGTGTGTGTTTATGATTAATGATGTTACCAAAAATGTTTTGTGGAGTATTGCTATCATGTAATGTCTGCCTTTGCATCCCTTTCTTCTCTATTTCGTAAGATGTAACGGTGTGCAATGTGTGCTTTTTTTCCAAGGTGTCTAACTATACCATACTTATTCTCTCCTGACACAGGGCAGAGTACATACCGGACACATCTATTACAGTGCATCTGGTGTCACCATCACCCACCTGTTGGAGGAAACAACACCATGGAACTTTTACAGGGGAAAGTGAGCCATTGGATGTTTGACCTCTGAGAGTGGGACACATGACTGCAATGGACAGTATAACTTTTGACCTGCTGATTTCCCCATGACAGAGGTGTTCTACGCACTGTTGCTGCGATGGTTTTGCAGGGAATCCTGCTCATTGTGGAGGACACACATGAACTTTCAAGGACTGTGGCATCTTGACATGTGACACTTGACTATTCATGGCCATAGTTGCAGGAACACTTTTAACCTGACCTGTTGTATTGCACATACTATTTTGACTTTGGACAGTGTGCCCCCCGTGTCCAGTAGCGAATGACATGGACACTGTAGGTGTTGCATTCCTACACAGCTGTGCTATTGTTGAGTTTTGTCCATGGGTGTGACATGGCACCCAGGATACGCTCATCTGTTTCTTTCTACTCAATCATACAACCATGTTTTTTGCAGGGGGCCAACGATGGAGCACTCCTACTGTCTATCTCCACCTGCTTTCCACCTGGACATGATACAGGTTTTACCTCAACAATGCTTTCAAGCACATCACCATCTTGGATTGATGTTTTCACTGAGCCAAGGGTGTTTAGGTGCATGTGTGGCATCACTGTATCATGTTGCAATGTGGATGGTGCTTGTGCATATGACTGACTATGTTTGTGAGACACAACATGTGGACCTATGGCTTCTGTGTGGTTCCGTGTAAGATGTTTGGCCATCATTTCCTTGTTCAGATGCTGGTTCTTGTGTTTGTTTACTGTGCAGACGTGACAGTCTTCATTTATGTAAGCACCTTGCATTTCCCATGTGCACGGTCCTGGTTATGCCCTGTGGTAGGGACACTCACATTGCCACATTACGTTTTTCGTGTGGCAGTGTGGGTGACCGTTGTACGTCTTCAATAGTGCATTCCATGTATCATGCTATATGTGGCCAAATACTGTCTACTCAACAAAAGGTGCAGGGGTACCTCCTTCATGGTGTTATATCTGTAGGTTTCTGAGGGTCGTTTACTTTTTATTCTGTGTGTGTTCATGTGCCTGTGCTACCTGTTAGCATATGCTCATTGTGATTTTGAGGATTGTTTGTGTCCACATTGTTGCAGCTTTGATTCCTAAATCAGGCATTAGGTGAGAGCTCAATCATTACTTTCAGAGCATGTTTTTCACATTAAAACATTGTAACAACATATGCTTTTTTAGGTTTTTTGCCTCCTGTGTTGCCAGATGGATATGTTTTAAGAGACAGATGATGTGTGTTGGGTCCTCAACATGCAGCGCCAACTCTCTACATGCAGTCATATGTGCATAACACATTTGCAGCATGCGCCAGCAGGTGGGGGCTGGGGGTCTGCTGCCCAGTGCATAGTATGCACCGGATGCACATTATATCTCCTGCCGTTCATTTGTGGTCAGGCAAGTAACCTTTATGTAGGAGGTGGATTTGTGCCCTGCTAAAAGTGTTTCGGTATTTCAACAGGGATGCGCTCACCGTGATATTATGATGGCACTGTCTACACTATCTGTGATGTATAAACCAAATAAAGATATGTATTGGACAGACATTTGTCTCTTTTGCTGATTGATCATGGTGACAAACATGCAATGCAATGTGTGCCTTTGTATCAGTCCTGACTCCTTGTGACCCAAAAACTGAATTGTTTTCTTGTCAATGTCACTGGATGAAGAGTAACTGGTCTTTGTTCCAAGGTAATGGAGGGTTACGTGACTTGACCTAGGCCACATGGGGTGCTAGTGTGAATTGATCAGTGGTTGTTTGGGTGCCAAGGCAGTTTTCTTACCACTAGGTTAGTCCTCCACTCTTTGAGCACATTGACACTTGTCTATGGCCATTTGCTGGTCATGTACATGTGCCACCTGTGCTCACATCCTTGTACAGTGGCAGCTGTGTAACTGCCAGACATATGTCACTTCACTGGTTATTAAAGGTTGACATACACATCCTCCCTTTGGGATATTTGTGTTACAGTGTGCTCAGTGTGCTGTTTCTGGGAGTTGCTACAGTCATGTGTTTTTACTCTGTAGTTTTCAGGTTTGATCCCCCACATGTGGTTTTTTTATTTTTTCCTGTTCTGCTAAATGTACCATGAGGTACCACCAGGTTCCACACCTCTACACACACCCTTCTCTCTCTTCACTGTACATCAAGCTGCATCCTGTGTGCTGCATAGCCATCACATTTTTTTTTCATAGGTGTCTCACTTTAGGGTGTTTACAAGGCACTGCACGTGGGGGTTTGGTATTGCTGAGATTCAGGTGGTGTGTGTTACACCTGATTACATGTTGAGCTTTCTCCTGTCCTGATCCAGATTAGTCACCTGATCCACAGAGCGTCCTCTGCTGCCCTTGTGGTTTAGTTTTTCACTCTTTTGCATGCTGTATCCACTGCAGAAGATTTCATTATGTGTGTGCATGTGTCCCAGGTCCCTAATACAGACTGCAATTTGATTTGTACTTAGCAGATCTGCATGTGCATTTGCTCATGATTACTTTTGGGTGTTTGCTTGTCCTGACAGCCAGCAGGCGTTTTGTTTACTGCCCTGCACTCTTTTTTTATGCAACCTTTGCTAATGAGCTAACATTGGTGGTATGGCCTACCGGTTTAAGCATTGCCATTTGTGGTAGTGGTCGTCGGTGTGCTTTCTCTCTGCTGTCTTGTATTTGTATGCTTGTCCTGCAAAAGTGGTTAACATTTGTATGACAGTCATATCTGTGCTGATCTGTGCTGTGAGCATATTGTACCCTCATCTGAGTTGCGACCCATCCTTCCGTCCATCTTCTGTCTGGCAGCTGTGTGCCATCCTACCCTGATGTGCATGCTGATAGCCCACGTCCTGACCTCCTACACATTCCTGCATTGCAGCTCTCCCTGCTTGCCTCTGCTTGCTCCCTGCTTGCTCCCTGCTTGCTCCCTGCTTGCCTCTGCTGTGCTCTGCATAGCACTTTTACTCCACAGTCATCCTGATATATCACCTATTCTGCCATTTCTGCCTCCTCTGCTGCCCACATCCTCCCATCCTCTGTCACACAGTGCCATTATAGCATGGTACATTAACATCACTCTGTGCATGGCTCTAGCTGGCCTGAATATGTTTGTCCATTTCTATGGCTGCCACATGGCCTGGAGCTGATTGCTGCAGTCCATCAAATGATCTACATCCTTCTTTTACTTTTGTATTGTCTTTCTTTTTAGCTCTGTGCAGTGTTTGTGTTACGTGTGTGTTTGGCACATACCTCCCTTGCCATTCAAATTGGGGGATGTTACTGCTCTTGGGTAAGGTTTCTGAGTTCACCTATACATCCTTGGGGCATCTTCTGGCACACCTTCGATTCAGACAGCTTATGGGGTACCTACGATAGTGCCTTGGGAGTTGAGAGCCTTTCAACATGGCCTCTGGGGACAATTAGGTTTTCCTTTGCTGACAACGTATGTTTAGGATGTGCCTTCTGATGCACCATACAAGGTGCATTAATATCTGCCACAAAGGTGCGGTTATTTTAAGATGGCATCACAGATTGCTGTACAGTTGCACACATAAACAATGACATACCTCTGCCAACCTTATTCACTGGAACATTCAACCCATGACCACGGCACCATCATTCACTGTCTTCACCAGTTTTCAGCATACATGACATAGGAGTACTGGCTTTTTCCCCAGAGCTTGGATTTCATGGAGCAGTATTACTCTTCAGATTTCAGTCTCCAAAGGTAAAAGGGAAGTTTACACGATAAGATTAACACTGATCCTGTGTTGATATCAGTCGCCAAGGACTGTCTGTAGTCCCTCCTTGCTAAATCAGGAATGGCTTACCCAGGTCTGCCATTCTTGATTTAGCAGGGAGTGGCTACAGACAGGCCCTGCGACTGATTACAACATGAGATTAAATCAGACCCCCTGTTGATATCAGTCGCCAGCACCTGTCTGCAGCCCCTCCCTGCTAGATCACGTATGGCAGACCTGGGTCAGCACACCTACTTACGATTTCCATACGTTACAATGCACAGTGCTGCCATCAGAGACAGTGCTCTCACCTTTCCCTACCTCATATGGCACCCTTGGCTATACTTTCAGCAACATTGTAGGGTGCCATGGCGGACATTGCATTTTAACATGTGCCCTCTGGGGTAACTTATGGGCCACGTTCTGTTACACTGCTTTGAGAGTGCATTTGCAAGCAATAATAATTCCACAAATATACAATATGGTACTCCTAAAGCAATATTACCCCTAACAGGTACTGCCTCAGCCAGCTGTCTTCATTGTGCACTGTGGGGGATTGAACCCCTGATCCCTGTACCCTTGGTCGGTGTTCTACCCATTGTGCTGTGGTTCTGTTCTTCTGATTTCACATCAGTGCGCCACTTATGCCTCCCAGTATTAACATGCCTCAAAAACACATTAGCACACCCGCCTTATGCCAACCATTATTTATCTGCCTCCTAAAATAACACCTCAGCCAGCTGTCTTCATTGTGCACTGTGGGGGGATTGAACCCCTGATCCCTACACCATTGGTCAATGTTCTGACCATTGTGCTGTGACTCTGCTCTTCTGTTTTAACATCGGTGCGGCACTTATGCCACCCAGTATTATATTGACTCAACAAACATTAGCGCTCCGCCTTATGCCGCCCATTATTTATATGCCTCCTAAAATAATGCCTCAACCTGCTGTCTTTATTGTGCACTGTGGGGATTGAACCACTGACCCCTGCACTATTGGTCGGTGTTCTGACCATTGTGCTGTAGATTTGCTCTCTGGATTGCACATCAGCATGCCACTTATGCCTCCCAGTATTAACATGCCTCAGAAAACAGTAGCGCGACGCTTTATGCCCAGCAGCGCTCCGCCTTATGTCACCCATTATTTATCTGCCTCCTAGGAAAATGCATAAGCCAGCTGTTCTCATTGGGCACTGTGGGGAATCTAACCCCTGATCCCTACACCATTGGTCAATGTTCTAACCATTGTGCTGTAGCTCTGTTCTTCAGTTTTAACATCCATGCGCCACTTATGCCACCCAGTATTAAATTGCCTCAAAAACATTAGCGTGCTGCATTATGACTCCCATTATTTATATGCCTTCTAAAATAGCAACCTCAGCCAGCTGTCTGCATTGTGCGGGATCGAACCCCTGATCCCTGCACCATTGGTCAGTGTCTTAACCATTGTGCTGTAGCTTTGCTCTCTTGTTTGCACATCAGCATGCCACTTATTCCTCCCACGCAGCCACCTCATGCGATAAAGTGCAGGGTGCATATGGGCGACGTGCACCTTAGCGCATATGCAAATCACGGATTCCCTTCTCCAGCGCGAAACGCCCACTCCTTATATGGCACCCGCACTCTACCGCGGCCCGCACTTTACCGGGGTTTTAGTAAACATACCCCTAAATAAAGTTTGGAATAAAGGGGAACTTGAGATTCTCCATACTTTAAATACTAACTTGCAGATAAATTAGAGTCGTAGGTAACTGAACAAGTTCTATTCTTCAAAAAATCTCTACACCAACCTAATACTGGGCCAGACAGTCCAACTAGGCCAGACATTCCAAATTCATCTAACTTAAGAATTAATAGTTCATGATCTATTAAATCATATGCTGTTCCTAAGTCAAGGTATATCAGCAGGACGCAAATTTCCTTTTCAGATGACAATCTGACTTCCTCCATATCTGCAACAAGTACAGACTCAGTACTACGTTTTGCACGGAATCCAGATTGAGAATAGGGGAAAAGATTAAATATATCCCAATGCTCTATTATCTGTTTAGCAACAGCTTCAATAATTTTCAACAAAATTGAAGAATTGACCACAGGCTTGATGCATGATGATGAATCCCCATTTACGTCCTTATCAAATGGACAAATCATGATCTGCTCCAGATTAGATAACAACCAACTTTCAGAATTTCATTTAACAAACATAAGTTTTTATTTTTGTAAGTTCTCACCTCCTTCCCTTAATAAACAGGGATGAAGATCTCAACTACCTTTACAAAACCTCTCAAGTAAACCTCCCAGTTCAAATAAAGTACCTCATCAAACTATTTCCACAAACAATCTCCCAGTGTTTGATTCTTGTTCACAGACAACAAATTACACACAGAACCACCCCTTGATCCCTCCTCCAGCACTTTCACTCTTAATGCACTATTTTTATTTTCAAAATAAAAATGTATTGTGCAGTAAGAGTCAAATATTCTGATGTTTCAATAACCTCTCTAGCTTGCTATAAGTGACTAGAACTTTTAAATAAATCTTTCATGGCATTTCCCCAAGGGTAATCTGTCCAGAATAATAATGTACTATTTTTGTTTTATAAAGTGTAATCTGTGATTTCCATTCTACCTTATCAGCCTCAATCCATGATATATGGATCGCAAATCTGGGGAAAAGTCTTTATAGTCACATTTCTTTGACTGTTAAAAGTTCCATATTCATTAAGGTAGTAATTTTATCTAGTAATTCCATAAGCGACTTGAGCATCATAGAACAGCATTTTCTATGCTCAAGTAGGCATTTTATACATGCATGAAAATAGGCAACAGGATTACAGAGTGCCTGCTATTATGCAATATAAGCGTACAGACTGGGCAGAAGAGGGGCGAGATCAGCACTTGCATGCATTTTATAAAATACATGTGTGTGTGCTGACTCCTACCAGCACATATATGCACACAGTTGCTCCTGCCTGGTGCAGCAGCTTTATGAAGGCACACTGGGTGCATATGTTGTTTTAATAAATTAGAAGCAACGTATGTGCCTATGTCCCTTTTCTTCTTAGGCAGACTATTTTGAATTAAACTCTAACTGGATTCCTACCCACTGCAACAACATGTACTTCCTAGAAATTATGCAGGCTTCCCATGTAAGTAATCTAGCATACATCCTTATATCACAAATGTTGTCACATCCACCTATTATACATAAGTGAGCACTCTCAGTAAACTTATGCTTTACCATGCTGCTTAGCCCATCTATAATACTATCTGAAAAAACACTTATGTTACTGCAGGACTATAGCATAGCTCCGTTTTTCATGTACTTGACAGCGTTATCTGATTGTGCCATATTTCCTCTGTGTGCCCAGAGTGGAGCTCAATAAATCTTATGGAGGACTTTGACATATAGCTCTCAGGGAGACACCTTGCACTAATTTCTGAGCTTATTTGTGAATTCAACTAGTGCGGTAACCATCAGCAGGTCTGCTAACATATTATTTTGCCATTTCATCAAAAGGCTTTTGGTATCAACAAGAATTATTTTAAGCAAACTTTTTTTATATAAGTATTATTAAATTATCATTTGGGAAGGTAGCAAGATTGTGTCTATACTAGGAAACAACCAATGCATATAGAGATCTTTATTTATTTAAAAAACTTCTATTTTACTCTATTGCATGTACTAAGGGCCCAATTCCAGTGTGGATGTAGAAGCCCTCTGTGAGCCCGGCCGGAACCAGACACACAGAGGGTGTCGCGATTCTGATCCCACGGGGCACATCTAGACCCGCAGGATCAGAATTGCAAACAGGCCTGTATGTGCAGGCCCAGACCCCGATTCCGTCTGGCCTGCGCATACAGGCCTTCCCTGACTAACTCAGTCAGGGCTTTTACATGGAGCCACAGCGCCATGGCACCCTGTTGCCATGGCACCGTGGCTCCATTTAAAAGCTATGATCCCCAGCCACCGGCCTCCAAATTGCTTTCCCCACAGCCCGATCCCCGATCTGGCCTCCCAGGGCCAAGGTCGGGCTGCGAGGAATGCTCTCCGCCCCCTCCTGCTGCTGCCATGCTCCGATCCAGGGCCAACAACTGCCCACTGCCCACCCTAATTCCACCCTAATCCTCCCTTTTCCCGTTCCCGTCTAACTTCTCCATACAAAGTGCGGGGAAGGAGGATGTGGCTGAGAAAAACCACAGGTGGAGGAGTGGCCTAGTAGTTGGGGCAAGGTACTTCAGGCCAGAAGGTCAGGGGTTCAAATCCCACTAGAGGACAGCAACCTTGGGCTGGAAGGACTGGGGTTTCTAGTCCCACAGGTGCTCCTTGTGGTCTTGGGCAAGCCACTTAACCCTCCATAGCCCATGTTCCCTGTAAAATAGTTATCTCCAAGTAATAATGCCCTGTTCAATGTAATTTCAGTTTGTTCAATGTAAACCACACTAGTGCAGTATATAAGAGAATGAAAATAAATAAGAATAGCATGGATGTTGGGATGTCCATTCCTGCTATTCATGTCTCAGAATGACCCCCTAAGCATAAAACACTAAAAAATGTCAGACAAATTTGGATACATTACTATATAAACTAATTAGATGAAGAAATCAATAAAACACATTTTATTTTATTGACTACAACAAGGCTTTTGACTGTGGAAACCATGAGAAACTCTGGGCCACATTAAGAAGCATGGGTATACCAGAACACCTGATAGTTCTCATGAACAAGAAGTAACAGTTCAGATGGAACAAAGAGAAACAGAATGGTTTAAAATCAGCAAAGGTGTACAACAAGGCTGCATACTTTCCCCCTACCTGTTTAATTTATATGCAGAACAAATCAGAGAAGCAGGATTGTATAAAGATTTGACTTCTCCAAGCCATGGTATTTTCAATAACATCATATGGATGCGAAAGTTCGACAGTGAAAAACGTAGACAGGAAGAAAATCAATGCCTCTGAATTATGGTGCTGGCAAAGAATACTTTGTTTACCATGGACTGCCTGAAGAACTGAAATAAGCCAAGACAAAGCATGGACTCGAGATGACTAAGGTCCAGCCACATGGGAACCTTTGAGATTGGAAATTGATGGGAGACTGAGCTAAGTGTTACAATCATTTTAAATGCATTTAGAAAATTGTTAAACATTTAAGAAGCCTATAAATGATAACTCAGGTGTACAGCGGTTTTGAAGTTGAGTGGTGTAATTGCCACGCATGAGCCGCATACCCTATGCTGAGGCTTCCTCAATCAAATTCTCTGTATAATCTCGAGGAGTCCCATATTTGGTGATAACATTAATGAATACTATGTTGCACACATTATTGTAGTTCCTCTAGGTTTGGATAGATACATTTTATAACTCTTTATAAGTTTTGATTTCTTTTAATGACTATGGCTTACTGGCTATGGCATCTGTTTCCCCCATATCTGGGTACTGGCATTTCTAACAGCGGCTCCCAACTTGTGGCTGCACCTGAACCATACAATGTCCACACTTTGTTTTGGCTTATTATAGTCTGTAAACATATATTATCTGTGGGGCAACCCTACCTGCCTTCCCACAGTCTGTTTTGTGGCAATGCTCCCCTGGTCAAGCCTATGTGGGCATGGGAGGGGGGATCTCTGTGTCATCATATCAGGTAGCTAGCCTCCAGATCTATCACCAACTCTCCCAGCTAGCATAGATCCTGGACTGGGTAAGGATGTAGGCCTCATGACACAATCTGGGGAATGTTGGCACAACTTCAGTCCTGTCCCCCAGTGCCTGGCACAGCTGATGTATGGCTGCCCTATCACAGTGGAACCTGGTGACACTGCAGTCATTCACAAAGTCCAGGTACTGGCCAGGCATTCATGTCCTCCCTGAATTGCAGATCAGCACACCACATTCTCCCGTGCAACCCTCAAACCACACACACACACTCTTACTTGCAGGGGCAAATTGTAGAATACAGCAGAAAATTGTCAGTCCTGGTCTTATTGCACGTCTCCAGCAGGAATAATGGGCATGTCTCCGGGAGAGGCCGTAAACATACACAGAGCTTTCAAGAATACGGTCTACATGTCTCTGCTGCTGGCCATGCCCCCATTCCGCCCCTCAGGAATGTATGTGGACATCCCTGTTCAAGCAAGATGAACGTGCATGGGTGCCGTTCACCTGAATACGTTCACAGATGTTTTTGGCACATAAACGTCCCCAGCACACATCCAAATGCTTATTCGGCTTCTGGAATGATCCTAAAATGCTATTATTTACAATTGCATTTCACACACAATGTCAGTTCTCCCAGAACATTTAGGAATGCCAGATAATTGTAACACTGCTCTTGTAGCATAAGGAATAATGTCTCTTTGAGCCAGGTGGAACTTGAACTTGCAGCCCCTGGCTTCTAGGTCTAACACTTTATCATCCAGGCCACTGGATTCCTTCTGCTACTAAACAACAGGAAGTGCTTGATTTACTCTGATTTCTTACAGCATTCTTCACATTCTCATAGAACCATTCGTTTGGCTAATGCTCATCAAAAAGCTTTCACGTTCAGTCCCAAAATGTATTTTCCTTCTTAGTTTAACTCTGGCTAAGGGACACTAAGGAAACACTATACTCTGTGGACCAGCACCCTAAAGATTCTACTAACTTCTAGATTCTGTTAATTATGCAGACGGTAAAAGGAAGGAAAGGAAACTGCCTCCTTAAATGGGCTGCTGGAACCTCTTCCAACTCCCTTGCTGCAGCCTGTGTCCTTTCACTTATATTGTGTCCAAGTCCTTACACTTCTATCCCTGAAGCCCACTATCTTGCTCTGTTCCAAACATCTAGAGCAGCGGTTCTCAACCTGTGAGTCGCGACCCCCATGGGGGTCGCTATAGGATTTAGCGGGGGTCGCCTCACTCTGCCAAGTTAAAAATTTTTTTTTTAAAAAGCACACAAGTTGCTGCCGTTGCCAAGTCCACTTCTCGGCAGCGGCAAACTCACCATCTCCCTTCTAATGCCGCCGCGGCTCCCTGCCTCTAAGGGAAGCACGGCTGGGCCTGTAAAACCGTTGTGGAGCCTTCCTGTCTCTCGACAGGCTCCGTGCAGCATTGTCCTGTCTCCAAAGGAAGTTATTTACCACTTCCTTTGGAGGCGGGACAATGCTGCACGGAGCCCGTTTAGAGACAGAAAGGCTCCGCAATGGCTTCACAGGCACAGCAGCGGTTCCCTAAGAGACAGGGAGCCATGGCTGCAGAAGAAGGAGGCAGACATGGGGAGAGGGGAGGAGCAGGGCCGGATTTACCTTGAGTGAGGCCCTATGTCAACAAAAATTGTGGGCCCCCAGAAAAGATAAAAACGAGCACGCCGGATCAGTTGCGCCCTGACGTCATAATTAAACTGGGAATCCCAAAAGCCAAACTTGGAATGTACAACACTGTAGAAATAAAACTATACATTAATTTGCTCTTGTACTAAACAAAGCGCAGACGTTAATGATGCACATTTACCAGAGCTGACATATTCCAATTAATAAATTCAAAATAAAGAGATATTTTTCTACCTTTTATGCATTTTTTTTCAGCTGCAATTGCTCCAGCCACTTTCTTCTGGTTTCTTCGTGTCAGCCCACCTACAGTCTTAACCCCCCCAGCCCATTTCCAGTCCCAGTCCCCCCCCCCCATTTCCAGTCCCACCCCCTTTCCAGAATAAGTAGCATGGAAATGGCTCCTTTTGGAATATGTCAGGTACTTGTGACCACTCTTGGAAATAAGAGATCGGGCTTGATGGACCTTTGCTCTTACCCAATATGGCAGTTCTTATGTTCTGGGACATATAAGGAAAGGAATAGCTAGCGGGAAAAAGGAGGTTATAGTGTCTTTGCAAAAGTTTCTAGGTTGACCTTATTTGGAGTACTGAGTAAAATTCTAGAGACCACATCTTCAGAAAGTGCTAATGCAAGAGGGCAGTTATTTTCCTTTACTAGTGCCGGTGTTTCTCCACTGAGAAACATTTGTACTGCCCTATAAAAGGGTGAGATCAGAGGGAACTAAATTCTTGCTAAAAGTATACCCCCTGCAGAGTGATTGTATCTGGCACAGTTCAACCTGTGGTCCATGTGTACACATGAAGTTTCAGGGTGTTGGCAGCGGCCTACGGGAGGAGCAGCAGCCTATTTGGAACCTTTGAAGAATTAAGGGAGGAAAATTGTTAAAAGCCTGATCCCCAGTAGGGATTTGAATTGGAACTGGCACTTACTGTGCTGCTTGTGTCCCTGTTTTTACCAAGTGTCCCTGCAAAAGCTGTAAGGCATTAAACTGTAGCTAAATAAAAACAACTTAGTCGCTGCCGAACCTCAGAATTATTTATGCTTGAGAACATGAAACACAGCCATTTTAGCACTGACAGATCTTATTCATAAATTGAGTTGTGGGTCTCTGTTTTTATACCTTCACTATAGATTTGGAATATTGTGCATCATCCTAAATGGAAAATTGCCAGGATCGTTTATAGCACACCATTTAACCTTAAATACTGCCATATGTATTCTTGATCTGTGGCACTGATATTACTTACCCTTCATCAAGAGGACTGTCCCGCGGGGCCCCCTCTGCCCGGCTGAATCCCTCCGTGCCGGCTTTGAGAGACGCGAGGGAGAGTGTCTCCCTCGCGTCTCTGTTAAGCCCGCAGGGGCTGATGGGAAATTTCCCATCTGCCCCTGCAGGCTTAACAGAGACGCGAGGGAGACACTCTCCCTTCGCGCCTCTCAAAGCCGGCACGGAGGGGCTCAGCCGGGCAGAGGGGGCCCCGAGGGACAGTCCATGCTGCCGTGGCAGCAGAGGGGGCCCCACGGGACAGTCCATGCTGCCGCGGCAGCAGCCAGCGTTGTTTTTTTAAAATTTAATTTTAAAAAAGCTAACAATTTGTTCGATTTTTGTGGGCCCTTGCCAGCTGTGGGCCCTACGCCACGGCGTAACTGGCGTATAGGTAAATCCGGCCCTGAGGAGGAGGGGCAGGGAACCTGCAACGGGGCTGACATCGACAAGGGGGGGCTGACATGGAGGGAGGGAGGGAGGCTGACATGGACAGATGGGGGGCTGACATGGATGGAGGGAGAAAGGGAAGGGGGCTGACATGGAGGGAGGGAGAGAGGGAAGGGGGCTTACATGTGCAGAGGGGGGCTGACATGGATGGAGGGAGAAAAGGAGGGGGGCTGACAGGGAGGGAGGGAAGGGGGCTGACATGGACAGAGGGGGGATGACATGGAGGGAGGGAAGGGGGCAGACAAGGGGACATACTGGACAGACAGGGGATAAATGCTGGACAGAGGGGAGAGACAGTGTGGGTTAGGATTATAATGGGCTGATGAGGGAGCTAGCACTGGTAATGGGCAGATGGGGGGGGCTAGGACTGGTAATGGGTTGATTAGGGAAGGCTAGGACTGGGAATGGACTGATCAAGGGGGGGGGTTGGGACTGGTAATGGGCTGATAGGTGGGTAGGACTGGTAATGGACTGATGGGGGGCTGGCAGTGGAAATGAGCTGATTGGTGAGGTTAGGACTGGAAATGGGCTGATTAGAGGAGGCTAGGACTGGTAGTGGGCTGATGGGTGGGGGGGTAGGACTGGTAATGGGCTGATTAGGGGAGCCTAGCACTGGTAATGGGGTTGAGGGGGGACTAGCACTGGAAATGAGCTGATTAGAGGAGGCTATGACTGGTAATGGGCTGATGGGGTGGGGTAGGACTGGTAATGGACTGATGGGAGGCTAGCATTGGAAATGAGCTAATCGGGGGGCTATGACTGGAAATGGGCTGATTAGTGGAGGCTAGGACTGGTAATGAGCTGATGGGGGGGTAGGATTGGTATTGGGCCGATTAGGGGAGGCTAGCACTGGTAATGGGGTTGAGGGGGGACTAGCACTGGAAGTGAGCTGATTGTGGGGCTTCGACTGGGAATGGGCTGATTGTGGGGTGGGGAGGGGAGGATAGAGCTGCTGGCCCTGGAAGAAAACTGGGGGGCTAAGGCTACTAATGGGCTGATATGAGGGGATGGGAGAATGGAACTGGAAGGGAGTGGATCTGAGAGGGGCTGCCATGGTATTTGTACTAGAAGGGACTGGTCAGTGGGGAAGGAGGGGGACCGGAAGGGAATGGACACCAGTGGCAATCATGGGAATGCAAGTTGACATTGGAAGGTACTGGGAGTGAGGACTGGAAAGGGGCTGATACTGGGGAGGGTTACTGGGACTGGAAATAGGCTGATGGAAAGAAGTGAAGAAAACGAAAGAAGAGATAAAAAATGGCAGATGGACCATAGACCAGAGAAAGAGAGCTAAGAGAAGACAGGAAAGCAGAAGCTTCAGATCGGGACCAGCATGATCAGGGAATAAATTGATCAGACAACAAAGGTAGAAAAAATAATTTTATTTCATATTAGTGATTTGACTACAAAATCATAATAATATTGAAATAAAATATTGTTACTTGTTATTGGGATTAATTATTGTGGTTTAAATAAGTAAATTTTATAAATAAAAACATAATGCAAAGACCTATAATATATTAATAATTCAACAAATGATTACAGCGACAATGCGTTAACGGTAAAGGAAGAGAGACACATTTGATTTTATCATTGAGGGTCATCACAAGTTGACCAATGGTAAAAGGGGTCACGGTACAAAAAAGGTTGAGAACCACTGATCTAGAGTCTCATGCAACAGTGTATAGCTTCTACATATGGTTGCCTTGACTTCTCAAGCCTCCATCATCTTCCAGCACAGGAGACTGGAAGGGAAGTCCCTACCTGGACCTCTCCCCATGAAACTCAGGAGCACTTTTACAAGCTACCCATGGAACTAGCCCCCTTCAGTATTAGGCTAGGGCTTGCAGGGTCATACCCATGCTGCATTTTGTAGCCTAACTCTTTGCCTTCCTTCTCCTTAAAGAGACCATCATTCAGAAAATCAGGGATCCTCACTCAAATTACACAAGGGTTTTTCCTTGAGCCCAAGTCAGTGCTGACTCCTGGCAACCCAGCTGCCTCCGGGGGTTTTTGGCAATGTATCACCAGAAGTAGATTGCCAGACCTTTTCTTCCAAGGCAATGGAGGGTAAAGTAACTTGCCCAAGGTTACAAGGAGTGCCAGTGGGACCCAAACCCTCAATCGTCTGGGTATTAGGTAGTTGCATTAACTACTAGGTTAGTGCCAGAGAGGCCAAGGGTTTGAATCCCACTAGAGGATAGCAACTTTGGGCCAGGCGGGCTGGAGTTTCTAGTCTCACAGGGGCTCCTTATGGCCTTGGGCAAGCCATTTAACCCTCTGTTGCCTCAGGTACAGAAACATAGAGATTGTGAGCCCTCCTGAAAACCTGACTGACTAGGTTGAGAACCCCTGTTCCAGATGATCAAATGAACTATTTTAGTCCAAGTTAAAAACAGCACTTCAGCTTTCTGAATATTGAGAGCAAGTCTGTTGTGAGATTAACAATCTTGATGCAAAGTGAAATGTAGATGAAAGTATATGAAAGCAAATTTGTTACTGCCATAAAAAATTGAATAAAAAGGCCTTTATATCCTTTTATGTCCTTTGAAACTTTAAGAAATAAAGTATTATGTAATATCCCCAACCTGCACTTCCCAGCAGTGATATCTCAAGCAATGATTGAAACAGAATCCACTGGACTGGAAGTGTTACGGAGCGGTGTTGGTGTGAGCTCCATCCTATTGATAAATTCCCACTTGTGCAGCTCTAAGCTTGATATATCGCTGCCAGGAAGTGCAGGTTGGGGGAATTAAGAAATAAAGTATTCCATAAAGTTTTAATGGACATAAAGGTGTTTTTTGGGCAGCGGTTTTTAATATATGCTTAGTGATGACAATGTTGCTGATTTGGTGTGTTTTTTATCTGTGTGTACAAAAATTGAATGTCATCCTCATAGTTTGGATCAAGATCTGAAAATAATTTGTATAATAGAGCCACATATACAGTATAGTGAATAGAAGTAATGAAAGTGCAGCTTCCAGAGGAGCTCAGCTTGATACTGAGAGCCAAGCTGAATTCTTACTGGCGAACATAACCTGTGCTTTCTGCTCCAGTAAAAAAGATTGGAAACCAAGTGTATACTGAATCAGAGATATCAATATCACTTAATTGCTGTAACAAAATAGAATGATTGTGCCAAATGTTGCTGATATATCAAGTAAAACCACATTGAACAACTTGCCCTGTTCAAACCCCTGTAAGAAGGAATCTATGGAAGATAGTAAGAGCTGTTCCAGGATAGGGTCGAAATCCAAACCTAAAGGGACTTAAAACTGCTTTCACTGAATGCAGATCTCTATCTCATCATTCGTTGCTTTAAGGTGTTCAATGAGCTAAAGATGTCATTAAATGAGGCAATGACTGACTTAGAGGATCTTTAACTAACGAGCATCATCTGGCAGTGCATGTTTTAGTGCATGCTAAAGGTAATGCGGGGCTATGACAGCACAAGATGATTCCTGCACTAACTGCGCAACCCACGTTTGAGTCACGAGTGGATAAGGTAGGGGGCGGAGAGTGGGTGTAGTGAGCTCAGCGTAGTTAGTTCATACCACGCGCTAACTGCATTAATGCGGGTTCACCTAACATCACCTCAATTGGTGGCATTAGGAGCACCCAATAAATAAATAAACCCATGCTAATGCAGCTCGTGCTATGGGAAAGGTCTCTGCATTAACTGCCAGGGAAATACTTCCCATGCCCCAACAGTTAACATGGGGGTGTTGCACATAACACACCATTGTTTTGGCGCTAATCACACATTAGGCGCGACACCTTGGTGCCCGTTAGTAAAAGACTCGTTTAATTTGTTCTATGGATACTTGAGAGAAATCTACCCACTAAGTATTATGAACAGGGTTAGGAATGACCATTTGTGGACAAAGCAGCATGGTTGCTGCGTTGTTGTTGTTGTGGTTGTAAAGTGCCGTTAAGTCGGTGTCGACTCATGGTGACCCTCTGGATAGTTGTCCTAAATTGTGTTCGGTCTTCAGCCAGGCGGCTCATTGCTGACAGAATGGTACCCATAGCTGCTGTTATTGTATCGATCCATCTCATTGCTGGCCTTCCTCTTCTGCGTTGACCTTCTATCTTGCCAAGCATGATGTCTTTCTCTAATGATCTCTCTCTTCGCATGATGTGTCCAAAGTATGAAAGTCGAAGTCTTGTCATCTGAGCTTCTAAAGAAAGCTTAGGTTTGATCTCCTCTAGTACTGACTGATTTGTTCTTCGGGGAGTCCATGGTATAGACAGTATTCGCCACCAGCACCATAATTCAAAGGCATCAATTTTCTTCCTGTCTATCTTTTTCACTGTCCAGCTTTCACATCCATATGATGTTATTGAAAATACCATGGCTTGAACAAGTCAACTCTTTGTATGGAGAGAGACATCTCTGCTCTTGAGAATCTTGTCTAGGTCTTTCATAGCCATTCTTCCAAGAGCAATGCATCGTCAGATTTCTTGACTCCTTGTTGCTTCTTTATTGATAGTTGATCCAAGTAGGTTAAAGTTGTCCATGATTCAATTTCTTCTCCTTCAACGATGAACTTGTTGATTTTGCCAGTTGTCATGATCTTTGTCTTCTTTACATTAAGGTGCAGGCCAATTTGAGACTATGTTCTTTGATCTTTAATGGTAGTTAAATATAACTAAATAAATTAAAGTGATACCTTTTTATAGGACTAACAATACATTTGTGGATTGAAATTCAGCATTGATTTGCTCAATTTACTCTGTAATGATTATGATAGACCCAGAGCTGGCTCAAGGGATTGTGGCACCCTCAACCAAATTTTGCCCCCCCCCCCCCCCCCCACATACACACTTTGGGCCAATCTTGCATGCAGACATTTTCAGCTGCAGCAGTCACCAACCTAAGTTAAGTGCTGGCAGTAGTGTTTAACTTAATCCATTGCTGAATATACTATTAGTGCCGTGATAGTGCTTTGATCCACCCTCGCTCCACCCCTAACCCAGTCCACAAACAGACAAATAATATCTGGTCACTGAATGACTGAAATGGCCTGGTATTTGTATATTTGTAAACATACATGGATAGGCTGGATTCACTGGCAAACACAGGGGGTTATTTTAGAAGCCCTATTCATGTTGTAGATGTCTGAAAATGGACATAGAGACATCCAAAGCATTGAAACATCCCCACAGTCATATTAGAAGCCGGGTCAGCGGACATCCCTGGGGACAGAACATCCAAGTCTGAATGGGGGCGTGCAGTAGGTTTGTCCAGGGTGTTCCCAGAACTTCAATGTCCTCACCCGATTTCGGAAATGCCCTGGCCATCCCGAGCCATGGACAAACTTATACCCAACTCCAGGCACAAATAGGCATCAGAAAAGGCTTGTTTTGTCAGATACCTGTAGGGTGTGGAGAGGAAGATAAATCCTGTCCCCTATATTCTCCAGGCCGATAACAAACACTGACAGGGAACGAGGGCTCATGTTTTTGTTTGGCTACACCGTTGGATGTTCCCTTATGCTAGCTTGTATGAGATTGACTTCCCTGCCCCATACTTTCCTAAGGGGGGTGTCTATGTGACTGCCAGTGCGGACATCCACATTAGGAACGTCTGTACTAAAATCAGGTAGAAACATATACATCCCTGGTGTTTCTTTCACATTCTTCCCTAGATGTCCCCAGTTTGACTTGGATATCATTTCCACTTATAATGCCTTGAATTATCGGTCTGATAGATTATAAATTATTCATTCACATGGAACATTCACAGAACAGTCAATAAACTCCCCTAACAACAGATGCAGAGCAGTAGTAGGATATTTTATTGTACAACTCAACATACAAAAGATTTTATCCAACTTCTAGTGTCACATTAGCGATAGCAACAAACTTCCTCCATTGCTAGACACTATGTGAAGTAACACAAAACACTGCAAATGGACAATCAGAAGCTTACCATATCATAACAGCACCAACCCTACCTATGAAAAGTCAGCATTGCAAATATTCTAGAACACCAACAGACCTCCAGTTGAGAAAAGAAAACAAACTGGACTGCTATGGATTCTTATATAGGATCCCCTCACCTCAGTTACATATAACAAACACAGACCATTATTTACAAGAGAATAAGAAACTACAAATTAGAAACAAATATGCAAACAAAACATGAAATGGAAGACCCCCAAAATACAGATTCAATATATGGTGAAACACTGAAGAAAAAGAAATGGAACTTAATTTCCTCATGTACCAACAAAATACAAAGAAAGCTCTAAAACCTGGCAAAACGTTTGATACCTGTATTGCCTGTTTCTTCACTCCCTGTCTTTATTCCTTCCTCCTCCACATCTATCTTTGACGTTAATCTTTTGATTTCATCTTTGTCCTTCATTTCTGTCTGCCTTTTTATCTGCCTATAACTAGATTTCATTCCTCTTTCTCCCCTCTCCAATGTTCAGTTTGCCTCTTTTCACCTATGTAGGAGTTTTCTATTTCCAAAGTCCTCCCATTCCCCACCTCTGTCTCATTCCTTCCCCAGCCTCCTTTTTTCCCCTCCCCATCTTTTAGAAACATAGAAACTTCACTCATCCCCTCCCCACACTTTCCCTTTCTTATGTATTACCCTCTATTCAAGCTCTCATTTCTACCCTCTCACACTTTTTTTCAAAGACCTGTCCCTTCCTTTGTCTCTCACCCTGTCCAAAGCCCTCTGTCCCTTTCAACTGCCTCCCAAATCCTCCAGGTCTTTCAAATCATTTCCTTTTCCCATATTTCTTTACTTACTCACATACCTACTTGAATCCATCACCCATTCACCTAATCTCTGTTCAATTTCTCTGTCCCCAGTATTCCACCACCGAATCCTCAACTCACTACCATCCTACCCAAACCTTGAGTCCTCACTCACAATCTAACCAAGCATGAAATCCTCACTTACACTCCCAATACTCAGCCAATCTTCAGTTCTGTCATCTTCTATTCTACCAACAGAAGAAGGAGCAGAGAAAGACCATAGCTACACAGATGGAGTCCCAAATCCTTCAGGTCACAGGTCAGTTGGTGCTACAGTTATTGTTATTTAACATTCACTTGTTTGTGGTTATTTATTGTGACTCTTCATTCTTTTATGTAACACTGACTGAACCATTTGTTCAGACCTGATGCATGCATGCTTGCCAAAACTTGGCCAAGTTGGGTCCTTAAAGTTACTAATAGAAGACTCCATCTGAGTAGCTGTGGTCATCCTTCACTCCTTTTCTATTGCTTGCTATTTGTGGAGGTTGCCTTCCCCCTTTTATTGTTCCTGTCTTCTATGCTACCAGGAATCCTAAAGTATCTTCCTAAGGCTGTATCTCTGTGCCCCCACTTCTCCCTTCTATCACCTTTCCCCTTTCCTCAGCATCCACCCATTTACTTCCATCTCTAGTATTCATTTACTTTGCCTTTCCTCCTCTTTACCCCAGAATTCTCTGCCTCTCCCTTTTCACCTTCCCCTGCATGTGATCCCCCTTCTCTCAACCCACAGCATTAGCATCAGCCTCAAGATGTTCTCCTAACATCAGTTCCTCTTCACCACCATAGGCTTTCTTCCATCCTCCAGCATCAGCACCTCCCCCCCTTCACAGGCTTTCCACTGGCCACCAGCATCATCTTGTCCTCCCACAAGCTTTCTCCCAGCCACCAGAGTCAACTCCTTCCCCCAGAGACTTTCTCCTGGCCAACAGAGTCAGCTCCTCCCCCACTACAGGTCTTCTCCTGGCCACCAGAGTCAGCTCCACCTTCCTTACAGTTGTTCTGGGCAGCAGAGCCAGCTTCTCTCCCCCTACAGGTTTTCTTCCAGTGCCAGCATCAGCTCACCTCCTTCTTTCAGCATCAACATCTGGCCCCTTCTCTCAGGCCCCTCTAGCTGCCACAGATGTCCTGACAGCGGCCAGAGCTTGCTGCCTTTGTTCCCATCACTCTCTGCAGTTTAAATGGCTCTGCTGGTGCTGCAGGAGAGTTCTGAACAAATGTACAGGCTGTTCGCAGATTTGACACTCTCCCATGTTGCTGGTAGAGCCAGATTAAATTGCAGAGATCAGTGGAAGCAAGGGCAGCAAGCTCCCACCGCTGAAATTGATGAGACAGGCTTTTGGCACCTCTAAGCTTTTGCAACCCAAGCCGGTGCCTCATTGACTTGTATCTTAAGCCAACCCTAGATAGGTCTTGCAGGCAGTGCCTTATCTGTAGAAATACCAAAATTAGGCCTTTAGCTGCTGAAAACCTAAAATAACATGTCTATCTTCCTCTACCTCTATCCATTTGCTTGAGGTCTCAATGCTCCCATCTGCTAAGGAATTCTGGCCAAGATCCTGGTATAAAATCTAAGTTGTCTTTCATAAGTAAGAAGACTGGTACAATATATGGGGCCTTTAACATCCACTTACCCATGCGGAAGTGAACAACTGACTCATGTCCTCTCAGAAGATCCTATGCCTTAATGTGTAATAGAAATTTTAAGCTGAGTGGCAGAGTCTTTATCTTGTGCAGGAAGGCATTCCAGGGGTAATTTTATAAAGTTTTTTCCATGTGTATGTGCAAGCATGATGACAAGACAGTACGCACTTATAGACACGCCATGCATAGGCATTCCCAAGGGCATAGTTTGGGTGGAACAGGGGCAGACTTATGATGCACATGCATATTATATAAAATAAGAGAGCACATACATAGAGTACACACATCTATTCACACCAGCTTCAGAGCAGGTATACATGTGAGCATTGGTATTCGGATTCTGGATACCTGTTTTTTAAAAAGCACATGTTGCTTTATAAAACAGGCTTAAAACAGGCACATTTTCAAACTTCTCTCGTAGGTGTCCTGTTATAAAATCAGGCCATCTGGGCCCATGAGTAGAACATGTTTAAGAAAGCACATAATGCTACACTTCTTGATATCCAACATGGTCCACCATCCCAGACTAGTAATATTAATTTATGGAATGCCAGACCAGGCCTCTTCCCTTCCTCATTAAACATAAAAAAGCCTTATTAATCCTGAGATTATCTTCCTTAGATATTATTAGTGGTAGCATTTGGAGTAGACATATCCATTATGAAATGAGACAGATTTAATCTAATGGGTGCTACCTGTTAAGGATACTGCAATGCCAACTCAGATTTCTCTATAGTTTCTACTGAAGGTCTACACCACTCCTCAAAAAGCCTTCACTGGACCCTACCTGCTCTTCCAATTATTGACCCATCTCCTTCCTCCTTTTTGCATTTAAACTACTTGAACGTATTCTTCACTGCCACTGTCCTGAATTTCTTTCCTCTTAAGCCAGTCTGGATCCACTGCAATCTGGCTTTCATCCTCTACATTCTACATAAATGACCTTTGCCCTGTTTCTGGCCAAATCCAAGGGCCTTTACTTGATTCTCACCCTTCTTGACCCAGCTGCTTCTTCTGATACTGTTGATCATTATTTTCTCTTCAATACCCTCTTCTCACTTGGATTTTGAGGCTCTGTTCTATCTTGGTTTGCTTCTTATCTCTCCTATTGCACATTCAGCATATGCTCTGGTGGATCCTCCTCTGCTGCTATCCTGCGGCGCTGCATATGCCTAGTAGTGCGATAGAAATGATAAATAGTAGTAGTAACATTTCATGTTTTTTCAATTGCTGGTTTCCCTGCCTCATACCACTCTGTTACAATAGATATATCTATGTACAATAAGAAACAAATGTCACCTTTACTTTCTAAAATAGATACATGAAAATAGAATTGATTCCTTTTTGTCATGTTAACAATAGGATGTCTAGTCAAATGTAGTACAAACTTGGAACTACATGGTTTGGCTGAATGTCTGGGTGTCTCTCAGTCATTAAATTATTCACTTCTGTCAGAGTGATCCTGTCCACAGTTTACCATACATTGCATATTGTTCTATCTCTTGCATGTTATGTCCCCCCTACCCACAACTGTGATTAATCGGAACACCCTTATCTAAGCCTATAACCCAATGTAAATATGTTCATGTTACTATATGTTTTATGTTACCACATTCACTCGTTCAATGTACTTACAGTTGAGTTTGATGTAAACCGCTTTGAAGAAATGTTAAATAAATAAATAAATACTATCTCATTTTGTTGCCATTAATTTTCATTCATCCTATTGTCTAACCTGCCAGAGCTTCATTGAAACTGAAAAGTTGTCTGTCACTTGATGTATAGATAACACAAATCTAGGACTCAATTTTGACGTGGTTATGGATTGGCTTCACATGCAGAAACTCAAAATAAATTTCAAAAAGATGGAGGTCCTATTCATCAGCAGAGATCAGACGTTCACTCTGCCCTCATCACTGAAGGTACACGATGCAGAGCTCCTCAGGAAGCCTACAATACGATACCTTGGTGTCACACTAGACCAACACCTTAACATGAATGCCCAGATAAGCAATATGGTAAAAGCGATATACCACAAAATTCGGATACTGCGCCACATGAGACAGCTGCTAGAGCCGAAAGACTTCCGTACAGTCTATCAAGCACTAGTGATGCCGCACTTTGACTACGCTAATTCCATACTGCAGGGCCTTCCGAAGAGCTCGTTGAATCCCTGCAGCTCGCAATGAATGCTGCAGCCAGAATCCTGCATGGAGCATCAAGGAAGGACCACATCACCCCAGTTCTAAACATCTGCACTGGCTCCCGGTGCACTGCAGGATCTCCTTCAAGATCTTAACGATGACTTTCAAGGCCATCAACAAGTGCACGTCCACCTCCCTCACAGACCTTGTCCAGACCACCCCCCTCAACAGGTTGAGGAGATCGGCCGCCACCAACACTCTGCTTCTCCCGAGAGCAATCACCAAGTGCTCTAAGGTTACAAGGAACCGAGCCTTCGTGCTCTATGCACCTTCCTGCTGGAACGCACTGCCACCAGACATCCGGGCCATCAACAATCTCGCCCAGTTTAGAAAAGCACTGAAGCACCACCTGTTTCTTCAGTGCTTTTCAGACTCAGACGACATCCCACAGCCACCCACACCCCTAGACCAAGCCAGCACCCGCAGAGTACCCCCCTCTCACACCTCTCAGATTACCCAAGTGAGCCCGTCCCTCTGAATCCATGTAACCGGTCCACTACCATTTGATATACAGCTAGGATGTACATAGTTATGCTGTTCCCACATGTAAATAATGCCGAGCTGCATGAAGAACCTTGGCCACCAATTTGTACATAGTTTACCTGTTAGCCCTGTATAAATACCCTGTTTCTTGTAAGTCCAGTGTAGACCTTTACTACACTGCACAAATGTGTTATCTGTAAACCGCACTGATGACGAATAGCGCGGTATAGAAGAAACTTTAAATAAACTAAATAAATAAAAAAATAATAATATTCCTTCAATGGCTATGCTCTGAACAGACCACTGACATATTAAGAAACCAGCTAAAGACCATTATGCCCCATCTACTCCAACTTCATCCTTAAAACTATCGACTTGCTCCTGCCTTTATTAGTTCTTATTATGGCCTTATTGCTACATCCCCTTTCTTTCGGTCCTATTATTTTTATATGTGCACAGTTTTGAAATTAAAGGTGTATACCTTTATTATGGGCCTCCATCCCATTTGAAAAGTGCTATCCCTTCTTTGGTTAGTTGCTCCTTATTTGTGCTTTATATTTCTGTGCAATACTTGTGCAACCCTCCCTTCTGATATCACACTGAACACGATGGCACATCTGGGAGCTGCTGGGTTCCTCTGGCAGGGACGAAGCTTTGATTTAGGGCCTTGAGAGCTATAGAAACATGCCTGTGGTCTTGAAATAAGAGCAACACCACACTAGACTGTCTAGTTCAAAAATGAGTAATTTGGAGAGAGGAGGGTACCCTTAAGGGGTGGGGGTCTGGAGTTGCTGTCCAGGTTCTGGAAAACCAATGGAGGAGAGGCAAGGAGAGAGAACTGAGCTTCTAGAACTATGAGACTGCCCCAGCTGTGATGTCATCAACAAGTACCAATGTCTAAAACATTTAAAAGTAAGCCTTTGTTTGGCATGTGGCCAAAGGCATGGGACCAAAGGAGAGAGCCCTTTTGATTCCCCTTCTGTCCAAGTTGGCCCTACCCCCTAGGGTGACAGAATTTGGAAGGCAGCAGCGAAGCTTGACAGCTGAATAAGTATGCAGTATCACCCACCTTTTCTCTCTGCCCCCTTACCACCGTCCTCTTGCCAGCCGAGCGAGATTTAAAAAACTGAAACAGCACAGCAGCAGGCTTGCAGCACTTGCAGGCATTCTAGGCTCGCTGAGCCCCACCCCCTCCAACATCTTCTATGGACTGGCATATTCCAGTGATAACAGGTACTCTGGGTGATGATGTGAACTCTTTGGTAAGTGACTCTCTCCAATTATTTGGAGCTTCTATAAGACCCCTTGAGAGAACTCTTATCACCCCCACCCTTAGGGGGGACTGATTACACAGTCCCTGCAGATTTCTGTAGGATCAGGATGTCTCTCTGGTTTCTTCTGTAACTTCTGGGATTTAGAAAAAGGGAATATGCTGTGTGAGACTGGAAGCGATACCTCTTCCCAAAGTGATGGTTCAACTTGCGTTATCTGATATTTCTGATTGAGGGATTGGCGCTGCTGAAGGGGAAGTGTCATTAGAGGACTTTTGGAAAGTTGTTACCCATACCGATACTTTATTACAAAGCTATCCAAGTTTAAAGCGAGGATGAGCCAGGTGGAGGATCCAGCTCTTCAAATTATGATTCCAAAGATCACACTCTGCAACTTCTTGTACTTCTTGTATCAACGAAGGCTTGTCACTACATCATCAGAATGGAGAATTTAGTGAGAAACTTTAGTTCTTGAATTTTCCTAGACCTTGTCTGTTGTCTAGTTGGGAATTCCTTAGGAAATAGTTAGACATTTTGAATTCTCCTGAAGATATGAATATTGATCTTTCCAGGTTATACTATGTTTCCTTAAAAAAAGTTGAAGAATGATTTAGAAGAGGGCTTAATTGTAATGATAACTTCTGGTAGTCTTAAACTATTGGATGATATTCCTACTAGTCACCCTTCTAGTTGTGTTTCTTAGTGAATAAGGTAAGATTAAAGAGCTGAAATGTTATATCTGTAAGAAAGATATTTCCTTTTATAGCTAAATAATCTATCTTTCCCCTGATGTTTGTAAGGTGACTCAAGCTCAGTGGAGACTACTTACTCAGTTAAAGCCCAGAGTTTTGACTGTGGGTGCTATCATCTTTTAAAAGTTTCTCTGTAAATGCTTTATCTCTTAAGGGGTTAGCTGTGTTTTCTTTAACTCTATTCAGTTCAAAGATTTTCTTAAAGGGAAAAATGCTTAAATGTTAATTAATATATAGCTAGATGGGGTACCTACTGTGGGGATGATGGCATCAATGTAAATTTAGTGGCTCTCCTTGCTAACTCTAATGTATTTGGATAATTACTTTTTCTTTTTTGTTCTTAGGTCAGTTGCTTTTCTCTCTCAAACCAATAAAGCCCACACTACAACATTATCATGTTAATGTTTCCTTTGTAATTGCCTCGTGTTATTATGCTACATTTTCAATGGAAAATGAAGGTTTACTGTATAACTTTCTGAATAACGATAAGTGGAATGTGGGAAACTTCATAGCACCGGTGGTGTTAGGTGAAGGAGGGGGTAGAGGTTGCATTAGAGAGCAGAATAACTGTTCTTTCTGTAACCCAGAGATTGATTTAAAAAAGATTATGAGTTTTGATTTTTTTGAGGACAGTACCTTTGTCCCTCACTTGGTTTGCAGCTTGTCGTGCTGTGAGGGCTTGTGTGCATCAGTGATGCTGAGAGCTAAACAATCAGTAGCTTAACTACTGGCAGGGTCTCCCAAGATGGACAGGTCTCAGCTGAGGTGCCAGACCAAGACAAACCACTCATCTGGACAGCAGCAGAATGGGATAGTGTTGACGGCGGAGGATCACATTTCTGTGACAACGGCAACAACACCAACTTAAACTGCGCGGAAGAAAGGCCCGGCAATCTACTTCTGTATCTTGCCATAAAAACCCAATGGATAGTTACAACAAAACAAATTGTGCTTTAGTGCTGGAAGATGAGACCCCCAGGTCGGAAGGCACTCAACTAGCTACTGGGGAAGAGCTGAAGACTTTTCAGAGTAAAGCCAGCATTTATGATGTGGTTGGATCAAAGCCCTCGGGACGTCTGACTGCTGATGTAGCTGCGCATGAAATGAGAGTCAGAAGCTGTAAAGATGTCTTACGCATTGGATCATGGAACGTACGAAGCATGAACCAAGGGAAGTTGGAGGTGGTCAAGAATGAAATGGAACGTGTACAACTTGATCTGCTGGGTGTCAGCGAACTGAAATGGACTGGCATCGGGCACTTTGCATCAGATGATCACATGGTCTACTATGCTGGAAATGAAAGACAAAGAAGAAATGGTGTTGCATTTATAATAAAGAAGAAACTTGCAAGAACTGTAATGAAATACAATGCAGTCAGTGAACGCTTAATCTCTATTCGTCTACGAGGATTGCCTATCAACACAACTATAATTCAAGTATATGCCCCAACAACAGCTGCAGAAGAGAATGAAATTGAAGAGTTCTATGAACAAGTACAAGCTGAAATTGACAGAACATGCAAATAGGATATATCTTGATAGTTATGGGTGACTGGAACGCAAAAGTTGGCAACAAAGAAGAAGGCAAAGTAATTGGAAAATATGAACTTGGCAACAGAAATGAAGCTGGAGAAAGACTGATAGAATTCTGCAAGACCAACGATCTATTCATCTCAAACACAAGCGGCGACTGTTCACATGGACTTCACCCAATGGATTGTATAAAAATCAAATTGACTACATCTGTGCAAGCAAGCCACAGCTTGTTGTGTCTGGGATATAGACTGCTCAAGCAGATCCACAACTGGTGTGGGTGGAGGATCTGGGGCCATAAGACAGAGGAAAAAATGGCAGCGGATCGCTGTTATGGAATCCATTTTTGGGTCAATGCGTGTGAGGTTCCAGATGTGTTTCGGGTTCCTTAGGGAGATGTATAGGCAGTGTGTGAGTACTGCTGAGCACTAGAACATAAATTAACTAAAATTAAAATTAACAAATACATGGGCTGTGAATTTGGAAGTAGGTGGGCATTAAACATGAGCCAATTGAGGGCTGCAGACAGAGAGCAGAGTTAAGGGAAACAGTACTGATAACAGCAGTGGAAGTGTGAGGGGAAAGACAGATTGGTTGATGCAGTTATTTTTCTAAAGCTGATAGGAAGTTGCTATTATTTTAAACAATATGAAAATTATTGATTTTGAATGTATGGCTGACAAGCAGAACAAACATTATGGTGTGGTCTATTAAAATTAAATTAAGCACTCTGCAGGAACTTTTTTTTGTGGAAGTATCCTATGACTTTGCTCACTGTAGAGTGTTTCTGTGCGCTTGGCTGTTTTGTGGTAGTTGGGGCTTGGTAGTGGTGTGGACAGGGGGTGTGCTTATGTGACTGATCTTGCTGAAGAAAGGTATTTTAGAAAAAAATGAAAAGAGACTTATTTGCAAAAGAATGAAAGAAGCAAATGGGGGAAACAAACTCTGAATGCTGAATTTGTCTATTCTTTTGCAAGTGATTAAGCCTGAATCTGAAAGAATATTGCTTCCTATGAGAAAGGAAGAGTCTTTGGATTGCTTCTTAGAAACACAAGTTTTTGAAAAAACTGATTTCAGTGTTTGAAAAAGGGGAAACCCCCCCTGGTTTCCTTACAAAAGTGAGTAGGTATACACACTCTATGAATTTGGTAAAGATTCTGAAAAAAACGGGCTCCTGAAATTGGAGATCCAGTTCCTGAAATGACAATCTCAAATCCCTGAGAGAGTCTCAGAATTTATTCTGTTTGACAGGAGGGAGGCTGTGTGGAAAGATACCGTGAAAGGTCACAGCTTCTTGAATTTCAGCTATTTTAATCTCCTAGAGTTCTGCCACTAAAGAGAAAGAAAACTGTAAGACAATACTTAGATACATGAAGAGTATTGGCTTCAACAGTCAGGAACAAAGGTAGAGAGTAGAGGAGTCAGTCTAGTGGTGGACCAGAAAAGTAAAGAAGCTAAGGACTGGTCAGAAGAATGGAGGCTACTGAACCATGGCTCCCTATCTAAGAAAGAAATTTCTGGAAGATACGTAAGTATTGATATCCTAATATTTGAGCTCAAAGTTTGCAAAATGTAAAGATCCTAAGAGTGTGATAATAGTGCTCCATTAGCAGCAACAGCATAGTGTCCAAATATGAAAGGGCACTATGTTGATGGTGCAAATGGGGGAAAAGAAGGTGGCACATGGGTCATGCAGAGGGGGCTGCTGGTGCACAGGAGGGATCAGGCAGCTGCCTAGATGGTACATAGGAACATAAGACTACAAAATATGCCAAACTGTGTCAGAACAAGGTCCATCATGCCTAGTATCCTGTGTCCAATAGTGCACAATCTAGGTCACAAGTATCTAGCAGTTTCCCTAAAAGACACACAGGATCCCAATAATTGTAATAGAGCAAGCAGTGCAGAGCTTGGGTCCTCTTTAGCAATGGTTTATGGACCATTACCCAGGAACTTGTCCAATTTTTTTCTAAACCCAACTACAATAACAGTATTTACCATATCCTCCACTGTAGCCGCATTGCAGGCCCCCTAGTCTGACCACAGTCTGATGGGCTAAAAAAGTGACCCACATTTACCTGTTCCACTCCAGTCAATAATCTATAGACCTCTATCATACCTCTCCTCAGCCAACTCTTCCCCAGGTTGATGAGCCCCAACCTTTTTAGCCTGTCCACAAAAGGGTATTCTGCCATTTGCAGAACCATCTGTGATGTTTGTCATGACCCCACAGTGACTGTGGCAGCACACAGTCCTGCTACTGCTGCGGAAAGGCAATGTGCCACATGGGGCAGTCCAAGGGTCCTGACACCCCAGGCAGAGATCCAGCTGCCTCCCCCCTCCTGCTGCCGTAGAACCCAGCTGTGGAGGAAGAGGCTGATAGTGCCAGATGCTGTAGCCATCCAGGTAGCTGGAAAATGCAGGTACCCGGGGAAATACCACAGCAGTGGCTGCCCCCCCCCCTCCTGAAACATATGGCAGGTGGTGATGGGGCCCCTGCATGGGCAGCTGGTGGAGGGGGGCCGCATGGCCGTCCATGTGTGCCCCTGCCCCCCCCCATCTGGCCCTTGTGCCCAAGGCACCCACCAAACCCGCATGTTTAACATGCTGTGACTGCGACCACCACCAGAGAATGCATGGGCAGGTGTTGGTGGTGGCATAGCCATCTCCTTGAGGGTTGCACATGCTGGAGCTGTACTTACACTATCAGCTAAACCTTGTCCACAGGAAGATGTAATACAGAAACCCCAGCAGGGATCGGAACCTGTGATCCTCCACACATATACACACCAACTGTGTGTGTTGCACCACAGTGCTGCTTTATGGGGATAACAGCTCCTGCTGCTGACATGTTTCTCTTCAGCTGACCTTTGGCACATGCTGCAATGCACATAGTGCACATGACCAGGACAAGGCTTCTGTCTGCTGCCACTTCCCACGCCATCACCAACACCCCACCATGCAGACATGCCCATGCACTGTCAGTGGAGGTGGTCGCAGTCCCAGCATGTTAAACATGTGGGTTTGGCAGGCATCTTGAGCAAAAGGTACAGATGGGGGGGGGGGGAACAGGGGCACACATGCAGCCCCCCCACCAGCTGCCCATGCACCGGCCCCATCACCGCCTGCCACCGATACATCTCGGGGAGAGGATGACAGCCACTGCTGTAGTATTTCCCCGGGCACCTGCATTTTACAGCTACCTGGAGGGCTACAGTGTCTGGTACTATCAGTCTCTTCCCACACAGGTGGGTTCTACAGCAGCTGGGGGTGGGGGGTGGGAGGCAGCCTTGATCTCTGCCTGGGGTGCCAGGACCCTTGGACCACCACATGTGGCACATTGCCTTTCTACAGCAGTAGCAGGACTGTGTGCTGCCACTGTCGGATCATGACAAACATCACAGATGGTTCTGCGGATGGCAGAATACCCTTTTGTGGAGAGGCTAAAAAGGATGGGGCTCATCAACCTGGGGAAGAGTTGGCTGAGGGGAGATATGATAGAGGTCTAAAGATTATTGACTGGAGTGGAACAGGTAACGTAGGTCACTTTTTTATGCCATCAGACTGTGGACAGACTAGAGGACCTGCAATGCGGCTACAGTGTAACCCATTTGGGTCTTCTAGGTGAAAATATTATTCAATCAATGCGTAATAAAACCCTGCAATCCATTACTGGAGGATGTGGTAAAAGCTGTCAGTGTAGCTGGGTTTAAAAAAGATTGGACGTTTTCGTGGGTAACGGTCCATAAACCATTGCTAAACAAGATTCGAGCTATACACTGCTTGCCCCATTACAGTTATTGTGGATCTTGTGTGTCTTTTGGAGAAACTGCTAGGTACTTGTGACCTAGATTGTGCACTGTTGGACACAGGATACTGGGCATGATGGATCTTGGTCTGACACAGTTTGGCATATTTTGTAGTCTTATGTCTTATCTAGGCAGCTGCCTAGTCTCCCCTGTGCACCAGCAGCCCCCACTGCATGACCTATGTGCCACCTCCTTTGCACCATCAACATAGTGCCCTTTCATACTTGGGCACTATGCTGTTGCTGCTAATGGAGCACTACTATCACTCATTTTGGCTCCCCTCTCTGTGCATCACATTGCAGATGGAATATAGGCTCGCTTTCCTGAAGAAACATCCTTTCTGCCAGGTTCTGAATTGCGTTCGGGTTCCTGCCATTAAGGAGCCTGCGCTAAGGGAGCAAGCCTTGTTCCTGCCCACTCCCCACCCATTGACCCCCACTCTTTGTCCCGTGCACGCCTTTTCTCCACCCACAAGGTGCTTTATGTTGCTGGTGCCGTTAGCACCCGCTAAAGTGCCTTTTTGCACGTGCTAAGTGTGCACATGCACAGTTAGCACATGCTAATGGCACACTTGCTCCTTTACCGCTGTTTAGTAAACATACTCCTTAGTTTGGCTTTTGCACCTTATGTATAGACTGCTATGCAATGTTATGGTTTATTTATTTATTTATTTATTACAGTTTCTTATATACCGCGCTATTTAGAATCAGCGCGGTTTACATCATAACAAAACGACCATTACGACAAACTGTCAGGTTTTACATTGAACAGGAGTACAAACTTGGATAACTGGGTTAACTATATACATAATCTATCTACACTGCAGTGTGCGGGCATTTCTAGATTGGGTTATTTCTTGGAGGGAATATCTGGTTTAGTTGCTGTCTGGGAAATATTGGCGGAAAAGGTATGTTTTGAGAGCCTTTCTGAACTGATATAGATTGGTAATGGCTCTAATGTCGGGGGGTAGGGTGTTCCAGCATTTTGGTACATAAAAACTGAATGCCCTGTTTGTGGTGTTCGTGTTGGACTTTGTTGAAGCCTTTGGTATTGCTAGCAAGTTTACAGCTGATGTTCTTCTTGCTCTATTGGGGGGGACCATGTGGATTAGATTTGTGAGTGAGAGGGATGAGGTGCCTTTGATTGCCTTAAATGCTAATACAAGGGATTTGAAGGTGATTCTCCCGTGAATTGGTAGCCAGTGCAGCTGTTTGAGAATGGGAGTCACGTGGTCGTTTCTGGATGCACCGTAGAGGACCCTAGCTGCGGCATTCATGGCCAACTGTAAGGGGGTTAGTGTGGATTGGGGGAGACCTTGTAGGATGGCATTTGCAAAGTCAAAATGCGGCAGGATCAGCGCTTGATATATGGTACGGAAATCGTCTGGGTCCAGCAGGGAGCGTAGGTGTTTGAGGGAACGGATTTTGAAGTAGATGGCTTTGACTACGCTGCTTATGTGGCGTCTCATGTCTAGATGTTGGTCCAGGGTAACTCCCAAATATTTTATTGCATCTTTAGTTTGCAAATCAGCTTCCTTGACACTGACGTGGGATGGGGGCGTAAAGTTGGAGTCTCTGGAGATGAAAAGGACCTCTGTTTTTTTATGCTGGATACGTAGGTTCTGTGTCTGGAGCCATGTTGAAACTGCATTGAAACAATCTGTGAGTGGGGTCAGGTCCATGTGGGTTGTGGAGAAAGGCATGTATAAAAGAATGTCATCTGCATATATCATGCAGTTTACGTTGAATGATCTTATGATATTGCATATGGGCTGCATGTAGATATTGAAGAGTAAGGAGGATAATGAGGATCCTTGAGGTACCCCTTGTTTTTGATGGAAGTGGCTAGACTCTTCTGATCCAGACTTCACATATTGCCATCTATCGTCCAGATAAGACTTGCACCATTTTAGTGCCTTGTTGCAGACACCCTTTTCTTTTAGTCTTCCCAGGAGGATTTCGTGACTCACAGAGTCAAAAGCCGCGGCGATGTCTAGGAAAATGAGGACAAAACCTTGATGGATGTTGTCGATTCCTGTGATGATATTGTTGATTAGACCAGTGAGTAGTGTCTCAACCCCGTGATGTTCTCTGAACCCATGTTGGCAGTTATCTAAGGGAGCAACAGAGTCTATGTGATCTTGAATTTGCCGTTGTGCTTCCTTCTCGATTATTTTGGCTAAGATGGGGATGCTAGCTATTGGTCGATAGGAGTCTACCTTTTGGGGGTCCAGTTTGGGGTTTTTCAGTAATGGTCTAATGGACGTCTGCTTGAGTGAAGTGGGAAAATAACCTGTTGAAAAGGAGAGTTTCATTATATTTGCGATGACAGGACTGAGCACATCACGTAGTTCCTTGATCCAAAAAGCTGGACATGGGTCGGTCTGTGCAGTGGAGGTGTTGAGTGATGCTATGGTGTTCTCAATACATTTATTGGATGGTGTGGAAAAAAAGTTAAGTGGAGAGAGGTCCGCCGGTTCTTGATATTGGACTGCTGTGACCTTGTTAGTTTGTACAATCTTGGATTGCAGATAATCAGCGAATTCTTGTGGATGTATGTTGATGTGTTGCTCGGGTGATGGTTCCTTTGAGAGGGATTTGACCAAATTGAAGAGGTCACGAGGTTTATTCAATGACCTCTTTAGGGTGTCAGTGTGATATTGTCTCATTCTGATAGAGATTGTTCCTCGATGTATTGCAAGGTGGGTTAGGTATGTGGTCTGATCTTCCGGTGAGCGTGATCGGCGCCATCGGCGTTCGAGTCTACGTAACTGCATGAGGGAAGCGTGTAGATCAGGAGAGAACCATGGGGCGGATTTTCTTTTCGCTCTTGCTGTATTTTTAGGATTTGGGTGTTGTGAGATGGTTATATTTTATTTGATATACTGCAACCATGCACCTCTGTATTATGTTGTTTTTTTGCCCTATGGAATAATTGTAGTGCTATTCACTTCCCTTCCTTTTTGTGGAATGTCTTTGATGTTCTTACTTTTGTCTTTGGAATGCCAATTTTAATGTATCACTACAGCCTAACTGTATATTGTAAACCACCATGATGAAATATTATTTTGAATGGTGGTATATCAAATGCTTTTTAAATAAATAAATAACAAATTAAATGTCTTGAGTAAACTATTGATTGATTGGGTGCTTACCTGATAGGCAGATCTGGAGTTCCAAGGTATGATTCTTTTAATTATGTGATATCAATATTAGTTTATTTATGGAAAGATTTCTATTGGATTATATCTGGTAAAGCTTCAGTGTTTTAAAACTGGTTTGAAATTGCTTAATCAATTTAGTATACTATTTATGCAAAATAAAGAATATTTAAAAATTACAACTTGTTTGTGCAAGTAATCCATTCTCATTTTAGACTGCTTTACTTTGTAGCAGAGGAAATGTTATTCTGTAACACCTTATTGAACCTACTGACATAATATCAAAGATTCTTTTTCCTCCAACTCTTATTTAGGAGAAAAATTTGGACGGTTAGTTTATTTCTGAAGTCTCACTCTGTTGAGTGCCTCAGCCTGAGGTCATCGCCAGTGAAAGGATGTTAGGCACCCCATGCTAAATGTCAACCTTCTGACTCCCCCCCCAAAGGATTTTGTTTATTAAATTGAACTGTAATTATCTTAACACCTTTCCTCTCAGAATGCAGATTTGGACATCACACTTTTAAATAGTAAACTTTGTTTATAAATAGATATATAGATTCAACTTGTCCAGGCCATGGTATTTTCAATAACGTCATATGGATGTGAAAGTTGGACAGTGAAAAAGATAAACAAGAAGAAAACTGATGCCTTTGAATTATGGTGCTGGCGAAGAATACTGTGTATACAGTGGACTGCCCAAAGAACAAATCAGTCAGTACTAGAGATCAAACCTAAGCTTTCCTTAGAAGCTCAGATGACAAGACTGACTTTCATACTTTGGACATATCATGTGAAGAGAGAGATCATTGGAGAAAGGCATAATGCTTGGCAAGGTAGAAGGTCACCGTAAAAGAGGAAGGCCAGCAATGAGATGGATCCAGTACCATACCTAGCCCTGTGTGAGCGGTGCAGCCACACAGGGCGCAAAAGCTTAGGGAGCGCATTTTGGCTGACTGCTGTTGCCCTGCCGCCACCACTTTTTGTTCTTTCAGTGGCAACAGGAGGCAGCCTAAATGCACCCCCTAAGCCTTTGCGTGGGTCTTTTTGCAGGTCTGGTCCCTCCCTCCTCTAATTCGACATCAGGGAGAGATCAGATCTGTACTGCTCTTCCCCTGCTGCCGGCACGCTGTGGAGAAAACAGAGGGCAGCAGCAGCAGCAGGGCAAGAGCAGGCAGCGGCAAGATGGAAGTTTGGGGGAGGGGGGGGGGGCGTGCTCAATGTGCAAGTCTCAAAGGGAACGATTCTTGCTCCGTACGGCCCTGGATGGATTGAAACAATAACAGCAGCTATGGATACCACGCTAACAACAATGAGCCGCTTAGCTGAAAACCAAACAAAGTTTAGGTCAACTATCCAGAGGGTCACCAGGAGTCGACACTGACTTGATGGTACTTAACAGCAACGAGGGAGATTTCAAAAGGCCATTTATATGGCAAATAAACTATTTACATGTTGCCAATTCTTCCTGCAGGCAAAAGTACACACTGATGATTGAGTATGTGTGGCTGTTCTTTACTGCCCTCTCTAAAAGTTGCTGCCCTAGGCGACTACCTAGTTTGCCCAGAGGTTGGGTGGGCCCTGCCTGAGGTATCAATTCGGTGCACGGCTAAAAGAAACGTTCATATCAGGGTAATAGTAAGGTTGGAACACTGTCCAGAAGCGTGAGCTTACGTTTGCTCCAGCCTTACCCCCCTCTTCCTCTCCGGTTCTCTGCAAGTTCTGGAGCCAAAGTTAACAATTCAGGCCCTGTGGGAGGTGCGGAGAGGATGTGCCAAGCAGTTACAAAATCCTAACACGCAAAATAAACAAAGCTATGGTGAAAATTTAAAGGACTGCTTTGCGAGGTTGTTCATTGTGCACACCAAAGATGAGCAACAGAAACAATTAAAAGCGCTGTTGGTTCTTTTGAATTTGTGTAGCCGCCGATACTTGTTTTGCTGTCACTGCTGTTTCCCAAAAAGCTTGCACCACAGGCAACCACCTCATTTGCCTAATAATTAAGCCTTACTCCGATCACACACAAACAGATCCCCATAATGATTGTCTCAAAGAGAATCAGACCACTTTCGGAAGACAAAATACAGCGCAATGCACAGCATTTCAAGACCTAGTTCTGATCAGAATCTTCACAGAAAGCAGCCAACAAGTGGGACATCCAAGCAACGGCGCAGCCACTGTTCCTCTTCCCCCCGCCCCTTCCGACCACTTCGAAACAAATGACGCCATCCCGACAGCTGATCACTAGCGTTCCAGCCAGGTGCAAGTTTCAGAGCTCACCGGCTCCGAGGCCACAGGAAACGACTCTCGCGCGCCGCTCTCCCACTATTATGGAGACGGTCACGGGGCTGGTGACGTCGCTAGTCCGCCCCTCAGCCAATCGGAGGACGCGCCGGGGCTGGGTCACGGACTGAACGTAACTTTCCCCAAGATGGTGGATTTTCCGGAGGGAGCTGTGGCTGGACTTGGTCAGGACAAGCAGTGAGGAGAAGTCCGCGGCGGTGACAACAAGCGGCTTTTAGGAGCCCTCCTCGTACCATGAGGACAGGCTAGAGCCGAGGGCGGAGGGGCGGCCGAGCAGCACTAATAATGTTAGCAGAGGTAAGCGGAGAGGTGCTCCAGCTGCTTTCTCTTCGGCTGACAGAACTGCGGGTCCGGAGGGCGCCGGTGAGAGCTTACCCTGACCACCCGCGCCTAGGGAAGCTAGGAGGGAAGGGAGGCGGTGGTGGGACACGAGTCTCTAAACAGGCTGCCAGGTGAATCGGGTTGCGGGATGCTGTGAGGGGTTGGGGGCCGTTTCTAGTCTCACCCTAGGCTCCCCGTTCCCCTAAGCCAGTGGACAGTATCAATTACAGGGTTTGAATTCATGATCTGAGATAGCACTATTAGTATCTTCCCTTTGAACTAGTTGCACTGTTGTGTTTTTTATTTTTAAACAACCAGACCCTTCCAGCACCTGGTTTTGTTGATGTCTATTTAGGTCTAGGTTACTCAGAATGACTTTGCTCCCTGTTACTCCAGCGCTGTGGAATTTCTCTAACTTTCAGTATGGGTTAGTTGACTTGAAAACTCTATACAAGTGCGTGATTAATGTAGCACTTAGACGCTGAGTTTCTAGAGTAAACATAGTAGTGACTGTCAAATGAGCATTACCTACTCAGAGTTGTTAAAAGTTTAGTCATTTATATGTTTATATGCTTTTTGGCGTGTTACATTTTTCTAAATCTTCCAAATATTTGGTTCAAATATTTAGTTTTCACCGAAAAGTAATTTTGAATTTTCAAATTGCTGAACAGCAGCACTATTATTGGATAATACACAAGAAAGCAATAATCCATTCTTGGTTGGTGCAATGATGTATTTAAAGCAGCAGTATTATGTAGATGTATATGTGTTTTTTCTCAAGCCAGTCTTTGAATACCTTGTAGATAACTGTTCTTTGTAAGGTCTGGAAACCCTGTGGTGGTTTCCATTGACTCAAGTATAACTCCTTGACTCTTTCTTCCAATACACATTCTCTCCTGCCTTTCTCCAGAGGCTTGCTGTCTATGCCATCTCTAACAGGAGGAGTAAAACCAGGGCCCCTGATCTCTTGCATGTCCATAAGGGCAATGAAATCCAATCCAATCCTGTTTTATTTCTAAACAGCTGATTCATAAATGTCAAAAGCAGTGACATAACAATTAAAACTATGTAAACAAAATCCCACTCATTCCATGCAATTGCATGATTCTTGCAGAATTTCTATGGGAGCACTAGGGATGAGTGAGCCATATTGGGCAGGTAGCAACTGGTTGGTCACACATTGCAACCTCGCTGATTTCCCCCTCCCAAGTTAAGCAGGTGGCATAAGGAGTGCAGGAGTGTGTCAGGCTGTGCTTATCTATTTATGCTTGGGTCTAAGTACTTTGAAATGTGTGTTGCCCTGTCATAGGGTTCAAAGCAGCAATCAAGCTCAGGGTGGTGAAGGGTGTGGCCTGACGCAGCCTGATCAGCATGGGAGTGAGAAAAGATAGGATGGGGCATGGGGATGATTGATGATGAAAAGGGTGGTGGGGAGATAAGGGCGTTGTATGACTAGAGAGACTGGAGGATTAGAGTGTGTAAAAAAAAAACAAAAACAAAAACCAAAAAAAACGTGTTGGGGGAAAATGTGAGTGTGTATGTATAGGCACTTTATTTTATAAATGGAAGAAAGTTAATATTTTTAAAATAAAACTCAGTGAGTGCATTTGAGACAAGGGAGGAACTAGAAGAAAGGGAACCGGTGTGGGGAAGGGAGGAGAGGGGCAATGCAAACTGGATATTGGGGACATGAGGCAGCCAGAGTAGGGCCGCCTCCATCAGTTCTCCTCTCTTTATCCCCCTAAGATCCCAAAATCTCCCTCCTCTCCTCTTCCCATTTCGCATCCTGATCTCTTCTCGTCCACTTTCCTATTCTTCTTCTTTTTTTTTTTTTTATACCACCTCATCTCTGATGTTTTAATCTTTTCCTATCCTGATCCTCCCTATCTCTCCTTTTCCCCTACTCTCACCCTTCATCAATACCTGATATTGTCCACCCATAAAACTCCCAAAAGAACAAAACATTTAGACAGACCGCACAGTTGGAAAATTCATTTTCAAAAAATGTACATTTAATGTACAAAAGCATTCACATTTATGCAGATATCACATAATTAGTGCAGAATTTCAGAGATTGTCATAGGGGTCTGTGCTGGGTTTTCTGCTTTTTAACATATTCATAATTGATCTGGAAATGTGAACGACGAGTGAGGTGATCAAATTTGCAACCAAGACAAAATTATTCAAAGTAGTTAAATCACAAGAGGATTTTGAAAAATAGCAAGAGGACCTTGAGAAATTGGAAGATTGACTGTGCAAATGGCAGATGAACTTTAATGTGGACAAGTACAAAGTTATGCACTTAAGAAAGAGGAACCCAAACTACAGTTACACAATGCAAGATTCCACATTAGGAATTGCCACTCAGGAAAAGGATTTAGATGTCATAATGGATAACATATTGAAACAATGCCTAGTGTGCAGTGGCGGCCAAGAAAGCAAATAGAATGCAAGGAATTATAAGGAAAGGAATGGATAATAAAACAAAGGTTGTTATAATGCTTCTGCATCTTGAATATTATGTGCAGTTCTGGTCACCACATCTAAAAAGGATATAGCATAATTAGAAAAGGTACCAGAGAAAAGTGACCAAAATGATAAAGGGGATGGAAGGATACCCCTATCAGGAAAGGCTTAAAAAGCTTGAGGCTCTTTAGTTTGGAAAAGAGACACATGAGGGCAGATATGCTAGAGGTCTAGAAAGTGAGTGGAGTGCAACAGGTAAACATAGATACGTTATTTATTCCTTCAGAAAGTAAAAAGACTAGGGGCATGCAATGAATCTACAGTGTAGCATATTTAAGAGTAACTGTGGAAATTGTTTTTTTTTCACTCAACGCGCAAGTTTGGAATTCATTGCTGGAGAATGTAGTAAAAGCTGCTAGTGTAGCTGGGTTTAAAAGAAGTTTGGATAAGTTCTTGGAGGAAAAGTCCATAAACTTTAAAGTGGACTGGAGATATTCACTGCTTACTTCTGGAATAAGCAGCATGGAATCTGTCTGCCTTTTGGAAATCTGACAGGTATTTTTTTTTTTCTTTTTATTAAAGTTTTAACATCATACAATGAGGCCAATAATTCAAGACAATCGAGAAAATACAAACATATAAACCAATAATCAGTAACATGAAATGATCAAGTCCACATCACCGGGACCCAGACGTGAATTTAAATACAAGAAAATAAACCATCATGAAATCAAGGCTTAACAAACCCATAACACGGAGGCAATCACTATATACTCACTCATCCCGACTAACCTCAACAGAGCCCTGCCGTTCCAAGATAAACTTCTCTAAATGTACAACATCAGAAAATATATAAACAGCTCCCTCGTAATTAACAACACATTTGCAAGGAAAACGGAGAAAAAAAGTAGCACCCAACTTTAGGACTCGAGGCTTTAACGTCAGAAAAAGCCTCCTCCTAAGTTGCGTGTTGCGTGAAACATCAGGGAATATATTTATCTTGTAGCCACAAAAGGGGGCCGTCTTTTTTTTAAAGAAAGCTTTGAGAATACGGTGTTTATTTTCTAATGATGTCAAAGATACTACCAACGTAGCACGAGAATTAATAGTATCGGTGGAGTCTTCCAAAAAATCAGTTAAATTGGCAAGAGAGGGCTCGATAACATCAAGCCCGCCCTCTACCGGATTACTTCGCTTTAGGCCGGTGGGGATATAAAACAATTGAGACACCTCCATAGGATCTGAAAAAAGCAACACTTCCTTGCAATATTTGTCAAAAAGAATTTTTGGTGAAAGAAGAGGGGTCTACGGAAAATTTAGGAAACGTAAATTAACAGCACGCAAGGTGTTTTCAAGTGCCTCCACCTTGCCATGCAAAATTAAGGCGTCTTTCATCCCAGCTACATTTGCAGAATGTAAAGTAGGCAGTTGCTGCTCAAGTTTACCACAAGCAGCATCTACAACAGAAATCTTACCATCTAATTGTTTAAGAGACATAACAGTTTGAGATGTAAAATCACATAATGAGCTCAGGGTAGAAGACACTTTAGTATCAATTGATTGCAACACTTGCCAGAGATCCTTCAAGGTTATCTCTGATCCTGAAGAAACCAATGGGCACAAAGGCCCCCCAGAGGCAACTAAAGCGACTGGATTAGGTAACTGTACCACCGCCGAAACGGTAGCCCGCACCATCTCAGGGGACTTCACCGAATCCACTAAGGATAACAAATCGGCAGGACAAGGAGGAGGGGTCCCCCCTCCAGAGCTAAGGGAGGCACCCTCGGGAGAGGACTGCGCAACTGGGCGTGGGACTAGATGTTTGTCCAAGGGACCGACAACCGGCGCAGCAGCCGCCGAGCCCTCCTCTCCACGCCCAGATTTACCTTTGCGTTTCCCCATATGTACAACACTTCCACTTAAACAAACAGAGCCAAGAACTTACTGTTCGCCGCTGTGACGCCGAAGGGGCGCCAAAGGGGCGTGTCGCGCCCCTTTAGACACGCCCCTTCGGATCACGCTCCGCGGACACGCTCCGCGGTCAGCAAACAAACACAATTATACTATAGGGGTCCTTGCAGAAAGCACAGTTCTTATACCTTGCAGGGTCCTTGTGGAGGAAAGATGACCCGACTGTGCCTGCCCGAAGTTCGGGGGAAGGCAAGTTCTCTCACAAGGCACACACTCCCGCAGTCCCAGGGCTTCGACAAGCCCCGCACGCCTCCAGCGATCAGCCCTGGGACTGCGGGAGTGTGTGCCTTGTGAGAGAACTTGCCTTCCCCCGAACTTCGGGCAGGCACAGTCGGGTCATCTTTCCTCCACAAGGACCCTGCAAGGTATAAGAACTGTGCTTTCTGGTCCCTCCGTGGACTTGGAGTCTGACAGGTATTTTTGACGTGGTTTGGCTACTGGGCTTGATGGGCCTTTGATCTGACTCACTATGGCATATGTTATGTTCTTATAACTCTTCCCATAAATTTTAACCTGAGTTGTTGCAGAAAACTGGGAATTGAGTAAAAGGCAAAAGAGAAATAAGCAAATAAAATAAAATTAGAAGATGATAAATAGATATAAAAATACTTCGCTTCTTAACACGTAGTTACAATGAATGATGGCAGATAAAAACTGGCGTGGTCAATCTAATCTGCCCAGTAAGGTGGCTAGAGTTGTACCTGCCACTCAAGGCAGGTTACCCCTCTCTATTTAGTTATTTACGTTTGCTTTGATTCTATGCTCATGCTATGTAGTGATCCTGTGTGTCTCATGCCTTTTTGAATTTCATCACTGTTTTTACTCCCACCACCTCCTTTGGGAGGGCATTCCAGGCATCCACCACGCTTTCAGTGAAAAGGTATTTCTCCAGGAACAAGCAAAATGTCAGTCGTCACATATGGGTGACGTTGGCGCCGACAGAGCCCTCGTGCGGAGCAATTTCCCTAGCTTTCAAAGAAAGCCTTTAGGAATGCCTCGCGCATGCGCGGTCCCCTTCTCGCCCAAGGGTGCCATCTTGCTCAGTCTTCTTTTTTCCGCAGAGCCCGACAGACATCGTCCCATTTTCCTCAGGAAAAGGTTGATTGTTTTTTGACTATTTCTACTATTTTTGGTACCGGTTCAACGCCGGTTCCCCTTCCTGCCTCTGCTTGGTACACCGGTATCGAGCCCGGCTAACTTTTTTTGTTTTTTGTCCTTAGTGACTAGCGTTCGCGCTCTTTTTCTTTTAACTGGCAGCCCGGTCTTTCGACCTCGCAGGGGCCCCTTTTCCCCCGATGGCTGCCAGCAGGTTTAAGAAGTGTGATCGGTGTAAAAAACCTATGTCACTCACCGACATCCATGACTGCTGCCTCCGATGCCTCGGAACCAGCATGACCTGGTGGTCTGCAGTCCATGTGGCAAGATGTCCTCCAAGGCGTTGAGGAGCAGGCAGTACCAGCGCGAGACTATTTTCTCTGAGTCTGGATCCGTCCGGGCCAGGACCTCGTCAGAAGCCTCGACGTCTCGGGACTCTGAACCCGAGCACTGTCAGGGGTCTTCTGAAAGGGGGTCTCCCACCCGGGAGCACCGTAAGAAGAAAAAACCCGTGAGGGCTGCGTCTCTGGAGGACTCCGATCGGCCGGGGCCCTCGGGCTCCAGGTCGTGGAGTGCCGAATGCCACCCCGGGTTCGCAGAGTCGGAGAGGGCTGCCAAAAATACCTCGTATAGAGCTGGAGGCGTTGGTCAAGGTAATGCTTGTTGTCCTTGTGGACTCTCCTCCGGGAGAACCGGCATCGGGAACCGAGCCGGGGGCTGCGGAGCCTTCTGAGCTGGGTCTCAGGTTGGCCGCCTTGGAGAGCAGCATGTCTGCCTTCATGGACCAGCAGCAGGCGCAGATTGCGGGTCTCACCCGTGCATCTGCCCCGACCACCAGGACCTCGACGTCTAAGTCAACCCCGGAGGCAGAGATGATCCTCGAGGCCATGCGGGTTCGAGTCGATCCTTGGCCAAGGTCTCCCTCGACCTCCCGTTCGGGACCGAGGTCGTCGTTGCTGGGGCCATCGGCGTCGGGATGGATGCGCGTGAAGCCCTCGAGCCCTCCTTGGAGGGCTCAGCTTGGAAAACGGAGGAGGAAGACTCGCCCGATACCCACCGACCCGGTACGTCCAATTGGACTCCCCGGGTTCGGAACCTCGGAGACGGTCACCCCTAGAGGACACCAGGTTCTCGGATTTTGTTAGGGATATGGCCAAGGCTTTGGCTTTCCGTGCAGATGCTGAGGAGGAGCCTCGAGCCAAGGAGCTCGATGCCCTCCAATATGACTCTCCTCCGAAGGAGGCCCTTACTGTACCGGTGCCTTCGATGCTGGGACAGTTGATGCTCCGCATGTGGGAGTCCCCGGCCTTGGCACCGGTCCTCAGCAAATGGGTTGATTCCATTTATTGAGTCCGTAAAAGCCCTGGGTTCCAAAAGACGCAGCTGTTGCACAACTCCATGGTTGTGGAATCGGCCATGCAAAGGCTCAAGAGCCAAAAGACGCACTATTTGGTGCCTCCCAGCTGGGAGGCCCGGAACCTGGACGCCCTTGGCAGAAAGTGCTTCCAGGGCTCGATGCTGTTATGCCGTGTCCAGACATACCAGCTGTACATGGGCATGTACTTACAAGACCTGGCAAAGGAGATTGCCGGGTTCTCTGCTGGCCTCTCCGAGGAACCCTTGCAGCGCTTCAAAGCACTGTCCACCGGGGATCAGAGAGTGCTCGAAGTTTGTCTCAAGCAGCCTATGACAGCTTCGAGGCTTCGGCCCGGGTAGCCACCGCCGGCATCGGTGCAAGGCGCCAGGCTTGACTGTAAGAGGGCGCTCGCCTTCTACCTGGAGTGTACGCGGGGACATCGGAGGGCTTCCCAGCTCTTCGTCTCGTATGACCCTAGTAAACTGGGTCTACCGGTCTCCAAGCACACATTATCCACCTGGGTGGCAGACTGCATTGCTTGGGCATACAGGGCAGCTGACCTTCAGCTGCAGGGTCGTATTATGGTCCACTGTGTCAGGGCTAAGGCCGCATCAGTGGCTAACCACCACTCTGTTCCATTGGCAGACATCTGCCGGGCCGCAACTTGGTCTTCAAGCCAGACATTTGCAGCCCATTACTGCCTGGAGAGAGAGTCCCGACGGGACAGCGTTTTCGGTCAGGCAGTACTCCAGAATCTATTTGAGATTTAGGAAACTCCGGCCCTCTGGTGTGAGGCTACCGTGGGGATGCATTCTCGGAGAAAGTTCTCTCGCTGCTGTTGTGGCTCGCCTAGAGGGGGCCTTTTTTTAAGCTATAGATTCTTGGTAGCCTGTAGCTAGGGAGTCCCATATGTGAGTCCTACTTGTTCCTGGAGAAAGCTTAGTTACTCACTTGTAACAAGTGTTCTCCAGGGACAGCAGGAATCAGTCCTCACGACCCTCCCTCCTCCCCTGGAGTTGCAATCCTATTATTGCTTTTTATTATTTTTGCTGTCTCTTTAGCTATGTCATCAGACTGAGCAAGATGGCACCCTTGGGCGGGAAGAGGACTGCGCATGTGCGAGGCTTACTTTGAAAGCTGGGGAAATTGCTCTGCACGAGGGCTCCGTCGGTGCTGACGTCACCCATATGTGAGGACTGATTTCTGCTGTCCCTGGAGAACACCTGTTACAGGTGAGTAACTATGCTTTCCTGATGTTGCTTTAAGTTGACCTCCTTACAGTTTCATTTCATGTCCTCTAGTTCTATAGCTTCCCAGTCTTTGAAAAGGGTTTGTTTGTTCATTAATATATATCCCTTAAGTATTTATTTAAATGTGTCTCTAAAACTGAACACAATACTCTAAATGAGGCCTCACCAACGATCTGTATAGGGGCACTAACACCACCTCTTCCTGCTGGCTATTCTCTCTATATGCAGCCTAACATCCTTCTGGCTTTATCCATCGCCTTATCACACTGCTTCGCCACCTTGAGGTTCTTGGATACTATCACCCCGAGGTCCCTCTCTTGGTCCATATACTACTACTACTACTACTACTACTACTAATAATTATTATTTATATAGCGCTACAAGGCGTAAGAGACAGTCCCTGCTCATCAGAACTTATAATCTAATAAAGATAAAAAAAAAACAGTGCTAAACTAGTGACTAGAGTATGGTAAGATACACATAAATAGTGAACGAGAGAGTGAGGGGCATCAGGATCCAAAAGCAGCGTCAAAGAGGTGGGTTTTTAGCCTGGATTTGAATAGGGCCAGTTTGTTCCAGGCATATGGAGCAGCAAGGTGGAATGGAAGGAGTTGGCAGTAGCAGAGAAGGGCAGAGATCAGAGGGATCTGCCAGAGAAGTGGAGCTCCCAATGAGGAGTATAGAGATAAGAGAGGAAAGGTAGTGAGGAGCTGCAGAATGAATGCACTTGTAGGTACATAGAGAAGTTTGAACTGGATGTGGAAATGGATAGGGAGCCAGTGAAGTGACGAGAAGAGGGGTTACAAGAGCATACTAAACATCATTTGTATAGCGCTACATGGCATGTGCAGTGCTCCACAGAGACATGGACCCCGCTCATCAGAGTGGGGACACCACCCTTGCATCCCCTAACGCAAACAGCTCCTTTGGGGTTTTTTTTGCTTCTCTCTGCAGTTCTTTGCATTAAATCTCACTTTCAAGAATTTGACCATTCTTCTAATTTTTGTAGATCTTTTCTCATTTTGTTTAGTCCTTCAGATGTGAATACTCAGTTGCAAATGTTCATTTCATCTGCAGAAAGACAAACCTCCTTTTAATCCTTCGGCAATATCACCCACAAAGATATTGAACTGTAGTGGCCCTAGATCTGATCCCTGAGACATTCCATTACTCACCCTCCTTTCTTTAGAGTGAGTTGCATTCACCACTAACCTCTGTAGTTTCAGTCAACTAGTTCTTGATCCAGTTCACCACCTGGGGATCCATCCCTAGTTTGCTCAGTTTATTCTCAAACCTCCTATGAGGAGCAGTATCAAAGGCTTTGCTGAAATCCTAAGTAGATCATATTCATCTCATGCCCTTGATCTATTAATCTGGTCACCCAGTCAAAGAAATCCAGATTTGTTTTTGGCATGATCTTCCCTTGGTAAATCCCATGTTTTCTTGGATTTTGCAACCCATTGACTTCCAGAAAAAACACTGTCCTTTCAGCAGCATCTCCATTACTTTTCCCACCACTGAGGTAAGTCTTACCGGCACTGTTCCCTCTAAGCTGTGCGCGCGCACACATCTCGCCGAGCGAGCGCACATACTTTACAACAGAGCGCACAAAAATTACGGCTCTGATTATGATAGAAAACAACAGACACGTCTTAAAATTTAAAAGTTATGATTGTAATTACTAGAAATTTCCCGCTTCATTTAGTAATCGTCTATTTTCATTTAATTTGATTAAAATCAATGTGGTGTACATACTGTATTCTGACGTGTAGTCAAATTTTAAAGTATATAACTCCGAGTGTCGTTATGTGGCGCACAAAAATTTAACCTTCCTTCAAAAGCTGCACACAGCTGATATTTTATGCGCACACAGCCTACAGAAAATTAGAGGGAACATTGCTTACCGGCCTGTAGTTTGTCACCTCTTCTCTGCACATTTGTGAAGAGGGACCATGTCAGCCCTTTTCCAATCTTGCAGTACCTCCCCAGTCTCTAGGTGTTTTCTAAACACATCTTTTAAAAGTCCTGCCAAAACCTTACTGATCTTCAGTATCGTGGGATGTATCTGATCCAGTCTCATGGCCTTGTCCACTTTCAGTTTTGCAAGCTGTTCAAAAACATTATCTTCTGTAAATGATGTTACACCTCTTCCACTCCCCTTGTTACCTTTGTCAGTCACGTGTGGCCCTTCTCCAGAATTTTCTTTTGAACACGGAACAGAATTATTTGTTTAGCAGGTCCAGTTTTCCATTATTACTTTCCATGGATCAGTTCTCAGCATCTTTTGAGTAGTGCAGTTCATCTTTTCTTTCATTCTTTCCCAATTATACTTGAAAAAAATCTTGACATCTCTCTTCACATATGTAGCCACTTTTTTTCTTCTGTGTGTGCTGATCTCTTTGTCTCTTTCAGCTTTAATCTAGTATTCTTTTCTATGATCCTTTTTTTTGTGATCTTCTGAAAACTGTGAATGGTATCTGGTGGGAGGGACAGCTCATCCCCCCCCCCCAATAATGCTGCTAACACAGAAGCTTGAAGTCTGTGCTATCTGCGCTCAGTGCAGGTAGTGTGAGTGCATCTAATGCCACTTCAGTGGATGGTGTTAGTTGCTACCATGGTGGATATTGCTGGGGACGGCTATACTCCCTGCAGTTAGCGCAAAAGCCCAGGCTAGTAACGTGGCCCAAACATGCATTACCATCGCTGGGATTAGTAAACATGCCCTAATAGATTTAGCAACACAATGGTGGAATTGTCTTATACAAATGGTACTGCATTTCTAAAGATAAACATTTAAATAACAGGAAAAAAGTGTGGCATGCTCACTTTGTGTGCTGCAACTGAAATACTTCAACAGCTCTCCCTTGCTGAAAAATGGTGTGAACGCCCGTGCTGAATTTTATTTCAATAGTTAGAGCACCCTCTTGATGGATACCTTCGGATGTCACTGACCCTCTCATTCAAACATTTCAGAAGCTAGTGCTTAATGATTTAATGATCTTGGAACGTTCTAACTTGCGGTCTCGTTATCATAATTTGTCCAAGAACCAATGGAAAGCTGTTAAGGAACTTCGGGCCAATCATGATTTGGTAATACGCCGAGCTGACAAGGGGGGAGCAACTGTGGTGCAATCCTATTCTCATTACAGAACTCATCTTTTGGATCAGTTAATTAATGCAGATCATTATGTCAAGTTACCTTCTAATCCTTTTATTGGTTTACAATCTGAAATTCATTCTGTTATGCAGTAGGCATTGTCTAACAATTGGATCACAAAACGGGAATTTGGATTTTTAGTTTTAAAACATCTAAAAATTCCGTTCATTTATACTGTTCCCAAAATACATAAATCCATCAGTGCACCTCCAGGCAGACCTATTGTGTCTTGGCGTGGATCTGCGTTGGAACCTCTTTCCAAATTCTGTGACAAGTTTTTACAACCATGCGCTCAACTTGTCCCTTCATTTTTAAAAGATACTACTCATTGTATTACAAAACTTCAACAAGTTGTGGGTGATGTGAATTCCTGGTGGCTGGTGTCGTTGGATGTTACAGCTGTGTATACCAACATTAATCAAGATCAAGCCTTGTCAGCAATTTCTCAATTGAATATATCTTTACCTGACCAGATCCCCCGTCCGTTTTTCATGCAGTTGTTGAAGTTGGTGCTTACCAAAAATTACTTTCAGTTTGAACAACAAATTTATCATCAAGTCCAAGGTATAGCCATGGGAGCCACAGTGGCTCCCTCTGTGGCCACGTTATACAAGGCTGAGTTTGAATCGTCTCAAGTTTACCCCTCGCCATGGTTTAAGAATGTTGCTTTGTGTGTTCGTTTTTTAGACGACATTTTATTTTTATGGAAAGGCACTGAAGCTAATTCACATTTGTTTACTGAATGGTTAAACTCATTACGATCAAATTTGTCTTTTACAATGCATCATCATTTTTTTCAATTGGAATTTTTGGATGTTTTGGTTCTGAAATGTCATAACTCTCTTCATACTACGCTATTTCGAAAATCTGTACAGAGAAATACCCTGTTAACTTTCACTAGCTTCCACCCATTATCTTTGAAGAAGGGTCTTCCGTTTGGACAATTTCTTAGACTCCGACAGATTTGTTCCAATTTTGAGGGTTTTCTTAAGCATGCAGCTGAGTTATCAACCCACCTTGCCCAGAGAGGCTATCCTAAAAGTGTTATTAAACAAGCCTTTTTGAGGGCCAAATATACCCATCGTGAGTGGTGGTTTTTTTCGACATCTCAAGATTCTACTGTGGATCTTGACACCTTTGTGGGAGTGCTGCCATCTATGTCCTATACAGATCATATTAGAAAAATTCTTGCCAAACATTGGCATATTTTACAACTTTACTCATGTTTTCAACGAAGATTACAGATAGCACATTCTAGGGGTCCTAACCTCTGCTATCTTGTAGGGGCAACCTCTTCCCCTCTTGATAGAATTGGCATTATTAAGCCTCTTGAGGTTGGTCATTTTATTTGTGCCTCTTGTTCCCACTGTCCGCAGTCTATTTTAGGCAGTGAGTGGTGGGTTCCTCACTCAGATTTAATCCATAAAGCCATATGGCATACCACTTGTTCAACACCATTTGTTGTATATGTTTTGATTTGTCCGTGCCATCTTTTATATATTGGCAGGACTATTCGTTCTGTAAAAATTCGTTTGACTGAACATGCATCTAGAATTAGGAATGCTACGTTATCAGCCCCTATAGTCCAGCATTGTCTGGATTTTCATCATATATTTGAGGACTTCAGTTGGCGTGTCCTTGATTTTGTCCTTGAAAATCCTCGGGGTGGTGATTGAGAACAACTTCTTCAAACATTGGAACAAAGTTGGATTTTCAGATGGTCTACTGTTGAACTGCTAGGTCTCAATAAAGAGTTGGATTGGATAAGCATTCTTTAACTTTTGAACTTTTTAATTTTTTGACCATTTTAAATTGGTTTGAGATTCTTCACTATATTGGGATTTTGATTTTTATCCTCATATGGTTTCTATGGTCAAACACTGATTGGTTGCTTTGTGCTATTTAAATCATGACTCCTGCTACGGGGTTCAGATCGCTATTGAGCATGCGCTGGCATTTTTTGATCAGCCGGGAGACTGTTTACATGTTGCAGACAAATTAAGCGTTGAGACAGGGCACGAATTTGGTATTTGCCCAAAACGCAGTGCTGTGTACTTTTTCCTGTTTCTGCAGCTTTTACGGTGCGAAACCTGCGATTAGTGTGAGCATCATTGAGCACGCGGGGACAGGACGATAAAGATAAGTAAAAGTCCTGATTCTGTTTCTTGCTGTTTGGACTTCTGCACAGTTTTTTTTCAAGACCATTGAATTGTTTGGTTTCTATGTAGGTGGCACTTATTTATGGTGTTTTTACCTGTGTTTCTACAGCTCCGATGTGGGCTCATTAAAATTTGAGCAAAATGGAAGTATAGCTTCGAGGTGAATTACCTCAAGGCTGCTCTTCCGACAAAAATGCATACACGCTAGCTTACATACAAAAGATTTTTTTCACTCTTATTTTTGATTTTGGAATTTAAAGGGCCAGCTTTGCTCATTTTTAAACAAAGGATTGACACGACAGTCTTATGTTAAAATCGAAATTAGTACCAGAACAGCTTTTTGACTTATATTTTAAGGGCTCTGACACAAAAAAGGAATATTTAAATAAATTAATATGTGCATAAAATTTTTTTGTAGTAAAAACAATACCAAAACCTTAAAACATTAACAGATTTATTTGACAGCTCTGTGGAAGTGACTGAGTGCTTGACTTAAAATTCCATAAGACTCAATGATGACATTGCTGCCTAACTTTTCTAAAACATTTTCTACCCCTATAGTAAAGCATATATATCTATATATAGAACAGGTTCATATTTTTGATTTGTGATTATAGGTATTTTTACCACCAGGGAAGAACAAATAATTTTCTCGTTAATGGTTACTGCAGCAACCTTTTTTCCTAGTCTAAAATAAATTGACCTTTAATGAGTTTCAAATATATTTCTAGTATGATAGAATACAGTTGTGGTCAATATTATTGGCGTCCTTGCATTTTAGGTATGTTGTGTTGGAATATTTCTAATTATTTCTCAAGATATTAAAACTGTATGCCATCATAATATTTTGATAGTATGTTCAAAGGTATACAACAAAAAATCTGCGCAACTTAGACATAGTAATTTCTGAGGAAAAAAACGAAATATAACCTGGACAGGATTAATAGCACCCTTCACTAATATTTGGTTGCACAATCCTTGGCAGTAATGACAGCCTCGAAACATTTCTTATAGTCTTCTATAAGTTTTTTGTACATCTGTCTACTGGTAGTTTCTCCCACTCTTCAACTACGATTTGTTCCAGCTCATAAATGTTTCCAGGATTCCTTTTACCAATGGCAGATTTCAGCTCTTTCCAAAGGTTCCCGATTGGATTGAGATCAGGTCTCATTGTCGGCCAGTTTAAAACAGCCCATTTGTTCTTTTTTAACTATTCTTTTATATTTTTGGATGTATGTTTTGGGTCATTGTCTTGCTGCAGGACCCAAGACCTTTGACCCAGACCTAGCTTTCTGACACTATGTAGCACATTTCACTCCAAAACCCCTTGATAAGTCCTCTGACTTTGATTCCTTTAATATGTTCCAAGCCTCCAGTTTCTGAGGCAGCGAAACAGCCTCACAAGATTATGGAACCTCCACCATATTTAACTGTAGAAAAGGTGTTTTTTCCTTAAAAGCTTCATTTCTTCGCTTGTAAATGTATTGCCAGTCTGCATTGCCAAAGAGTTCAAGTTTAATTTCATCTGTTTACAGAATATTTTCCCAGAAGGATTGTGGTTTATCATGGTAGATTTAGGCAAAAGTCGGGTGTGCATTTTTATGCCTGTCTTTGAGCAGTGGGGTCCTCCTTGGTCTTCACTCATGAAATCCTTCTTTGTTTAGTTCATGGTGCATGATGCAGGTTGAAACCACCACTTCAGATTGCTCCAGGTCAGTCTTAAGCTCTTTGGATGTTGTACGTGGTGTTTTTCAACAGTTCTCACTAACCTTCAAAGACATTATTGGTTAATTTTCTTCTTCCCACCACGTCCTGGGAGGTTTTTTGACAGTTCCATGAGCAGAAAACTTCTTAATAACATTGCAGACTATAGACACAGGAATCCAAAGGCCGACAGTCGCCCAAGAGTGCATGGTTCGGAAGGATGAATTATTGGAGGATACTTGCAAAAGACTGCAGTTAGGGCATATCAACAGAGTTCCAATAAAGTCAAAAGTAATCCAAATGCCCTTAAGTACAGAGCAGACAGAGCTTAAAGATTCCAAATTACCCCTCTTACAGATAACCAGATTAATATGAATAAAATACAACCTCTAAAATGTTTTTATGCAAATGATAGAAGTCTAAAAAATAAGATGGAGGAGTTAGAATGTCTAGCACTAGAAAAGAAGTTAAATATGATTGGTATCTCAGAGACCTGGTTGAAGGAGGACAATCAGTGGGACACTGTGATATCTGGGTACAAATTATATAGCAAAGATGCAGTGGATCAAATAGGTGGAGGGATTGTGCTCTGTTAGAGAGGGCATTGAGTCACACAGGATTAAAGATTTGCAGGAAACAAAATAAACTGTAGAATATCTATCTATGGATCGAAATTCCATATAAAAGGGGGAAGGTAATGGCAGTGGGGGTGTACTACTGACTGCCTGGCCTGAATGATCAATTGGATGATGAAATGCTCAAAGAAATCAGGGAAGCTAACACAAATTACAATACAGTAATAATGGGTGGTTTCATTTACCCCAGTATCGACTGGGTCAGTGTCACGTCAGTACATGCTAGGGAGATAAAGTATCTTTGGAAGCCCAAACCAGCTGTATGCGACACATTAAGAAAAGTGCAAGAAAGTCCAAAAACTGCCAGTATGGTTTAAAGGTAAGTTCAGAGAGGCTGTTGTAGCAAAAAAAGCATCTTTCAGGATATGGAAAAAGAAGTCAAATGACACAAACTGGAAACATCATAAGCATTGGCAAGTTAGATGCAAAGCATTGATAAGGCTAACAAAGGGAGAATTTGGAAAAAAGCTTGCCGTGGAAGCGAAAATGTATAATAAAAACTTTTTCAAGTACATTCGTAGCAAAAAACCTGTGAGAGTCAGTTGGACCGTTTAGATGATAGAGAGGTAAAAGGGTCACTAAGAGGGGACAAGGTCATAGCGCAGAGATTGAATTCTTTGCTTCAGTCATTACTAAAGAAGATGTAGGGAAGCTGTCCATGACTGAAATGGTATTTAAAGGTGATGCATTGGAAGAATTGAAAGAAATATCAATATACCGGAAAGATGTGTTTCGCTATTCTTTAGTTTATCAAATAGTTGTATCACCTGGATTGGATGGTATACATCCGAGGGTGTTGAAAGAACTGAAATATGAGAGTGTTCAGAGATTATTAATAGTAGGTTGGCAATCATTTAAAATCATCTGTAATACATGAAGATTGGTGAATGGCCAATGTAATGCCAATTTTTAAAAAGGGTTCTGGGGTGATCCGGGAAACTACAGGCTGGTGAGCCTCATGTCCGTACCGGGTAAAATGGTAGAAACCATTATAAAGACCAAAAATACTGAACATGTAGATAGGCATGGTTTATTTGGAGAAAGCCAACATGGCTTTAGCCAAGGAAAGTCTTGTCTTACTAATCTGTTATATTTTTTTGAAGGTGCAAATAAACAGGTAGACAAAAGTGAGCCTGTCGATTTTATAGTGCATCTGGATTTTCAGAAAGTCTGTTACAAGGTCCCTCATGATAGACTCTTGGCAAAATTAAAAGTCATGGGATGGGAGGCAGTGTACTATTATGGATCAGGAACTGGTTAAATGATGGAAAGCAGAGGGTAGGGCTAAATGGCCAGTTTTCCCAATGGAGAAAAGTGAATAGTGGAGTACTCCTGGGTCTGCTGCTTTTTTAACATATTCGTAAATGACCTGGAAATGGGAATAATGTGTGAGGTGATCAAATTTGCAGATGACACACAATTATGCAAAGTTGTTAAAACACAAGAAGATTGTGAAAAATTGCAAGAGGACCTTGATAAACTGGAAGACTGGATGTTCAAATGGCAGATGAAATTTAATGTGGACAAGTGCAAAGTTATGCACCTAAAGAAAGAACAACCCAAACTATGGTTACACAATGCAAGGTTCTACATTAGGAACCACCACCACACCAGAAAAAAGATTAAGTGGTATGTTTACTAAACTGCGTTAGTGCAATTCGCGTTAGGAGCCGTGTTAGTGGAGGGAAAGCCAAAAAAGGACATGGGCGGGACATCGTAACCGATAACGCGCAGTTGCGCGCGTTATTACGTGCCGCGCAGCAACGATCGCTACAGCGCGCAGACACCCAAAGATAGAAACAGAGCTATAGCACAATGGTTACTACACAGACTGGTACAAGAGTCATGGGTTAAATTCCCCAGTGTGCCTAATAAAAAAGGCTGGCTGAGGCGTCCTGTGTAACCCTTTGAAAGCCGACTATAATATTTTAATCCACAGTCTGCAGGTGGGTTACAGTTTGCATATGTCAGGAAAATTGTAAGGCGCGCCCTATGGGGCGCCTTTTGAGCTACCCTAAGGTGACAGTACCCTGAGGGTGGTTCTGCTGGCAGCACTAATATACAGTAAAAATAGACAATGCCTAAGACAGCCCTATCAATGAACCCCACTGTGGGTTGTGAACCTATGACCTCTAGCTCCATGGGCAGTGAAGTAACCAGTGGGCTAGAGCTGCTAATAAACATATGGCTGGCTACAGGAGGACTGCACGGCACCACACCCACATTCTGCTGTGGTTACCAGGGAGATTACATACCACCACCCAACGCATCCTCTAGGGCTCAGGGTGGGGGATAGGATCTCCCGCCCACAGATCCACTTTCAACCCCCTGCAATGGTGGCAGTAGAGGGGACCATCACCCCAGTCCTACTCGGGCTCAAACACCCTACAGGGCAGGCAATGCAGAGCACTACACATCCATAAGGCAAGAGCAGACAGACGGCAGGTCTGGAAATGCGCAGCTGCCCCCACCATTATCTGACATTCTCCAGCAGCAAGCCTCCAGCCGCTGCACCCTGCACGGTGTTCCAGCAAGACACATACTAGCTGCAGACAGTCCGCCAGCTAGTCCATACTGCATGGTCCTGGAGGAGATGCATGTACCCAGAACGGGGATATCAGCATACACACCAAGCAGATAAGTCAGTGATTGGGCCCCAAAAGGAAACTCATAAATATCACATAAGAGAAATACTATATAGCACTATGGGGGAACCTAGCCATGCCATGGTCACTGCTCAGTCAGGGTGAGAGTGACCTCCCAGCAGGACATGCTATGGCCACCCTGTCCGTGCAGGTGGTACTGGGCACTACAATGTCCGGCCATTGCCCTATGCCCTGTGCAGATGCTGCCAGGCCAGGCCAGGCCACCCTATCCAGGCTATTCCCACGGTACCTTGCTCCTCATTATGCACATTGGCAGGCCAATACTGGCAACAGTGCTAGCAGTGTGGGCTGTGGAGGGTGTTTGCAGCCACCACACACTGGATAGACAGACACACACTCCCACACCTAGGCCAGCATTGTGCTACTATAGAGGTGTTTAGCAGCCCTGGCCACCACACCAGTCCTGGGCACAGTGCAGGCATGGATATGGTATGCAATACTGGTGGGGGTCACTCCCGAGGGTGGTAAACACTGTCAGAGACCAGACCTGAAGCACACACCACAGACATCAGAACGGTTGCTATGATGCAGCTCACTCCGAACATTGTACTTAACCTAGGAATTGCTATCTGCCAGTACTCATAGCAACCTTTTGATAGCTGTGTACCATATTCCCAGGTTTAGGGTGGCATTACTAAGGTATGCAAGTGCTAGTATTGGGAGATGCACGCAGAGCCCAAAGTCCTGCCTCTCCAGGAGGCTTGGGATAATGGGGCCTGTGGGTGCGGGTGTGTCTGCCCCTGTTGGCTGCTGCTTTACGGCAGAGGTTCCCAACTCCAGTCCTGCGATGCCAAACACTGTTCGGGTTTTCATGCTGTCCCTCATGAATATGCATGAAATACATCTGCATACCATGGGGGTGGCGCATAGAAATGCAGCACAGGCATCTTTATCAGAGGCAGCATGGAACCTGAATGGTGTTTGTCCCTCCAGGACTGCATTTGGGAGGCTCTGCTCTAGGTAATATGCATGTTTGTGGTGTCTGTGCTCTGTAGGGTAAAATGTTGGTGTTTTGTGCATGTTAACGTCATCTGCAAGAACGGTTCTGCCTGTATTAGCACGTTATAGTAGTGGGTAAAATATGAGGACTGGGTTGGCGGAAACTACAGCTGGGACTTGAACCTGTGACCTTCTGCTTCTGAATACAGTGGTTCTGTGCACTGCACCACCATGTTCTCACAGAGATGGTGCATTCCCTGGTGATACCATGGCTGTTGGTCAGATAGGGCCTGTCTGTTGCAGTGCATGCCACCCACCTACACAGTGTTAGGCCACGGTCTGCTCCGGGCAGCTGCCACTGCCCCCTTCACCACCAGTATCCCTCAGCCACCATGCTGACATGCCCTTCTGCTGGTGGAGCTGGTGGTGCGCGGTCTCAGGCTGTCCAGTGTGCAGGTAGGCAGCTGCCTATGGTGCGGGTTCTGGGGTAGGGGTGCCTGCATAGACGTCCACGCTCCCCCCCCCCCAGCCCCGCCTGCCAGTGTTCCGTGCCCTTGGGGGTTGCTGTTGGGTACTCTCCCCTGTGACGCTTTGGGAAACACACTCGTGCCCATGTTGGGCCCTCATCAGTTGCTGTCTGGCTCTACTGGTTACGCATTCCTATGGGCCAACTGAGCATCACCCTAGTCCCCACTGTGGCCCAGCTGCGCCACTGCATGTGCCGCCTGCAGCCCTCTGTATCCCCTTTTCCAGCATCTGCCCGGTTGCCCGTTCCGACATGCCTGCCCTGATGTTGCAGGACATGCGCATGCCATAGGAACCCTGTCCGATGGTGGGGAAATCCCTGAGCAGCGCTATTTCACTGTGGGCCCATGCACCTTGTATGAGGACGGAGTATGGACCCTTCCACGAATTATCTCTGTTCTATGGAGCTTACTCGGGGGTGGGGGGGGGGTTGATGTTTCTCATTGCTACCACTATTGGCCAGCTTGGTGGTTTTTTTTCCAGTTTGTTGGTCATTTTCAGTGTTTCTGTGCCCTTTTGTTCTGTGCACATGTATCACACTTATCTTTTTTTGGTTTCCCTGCCTAGGCTGTACATTGCTGACACGTAAATGGTTTCTCTCCGCTTTAAAGTGCATTTAATGGCAGGTTTTTATTCGCGTTGGAATTCAGCTCTGAAATTCAGCGCGTTAGTGTAATGGGAGCCTCTCCCCGCCCACTCTCCGCCCATTGACCCCTTCTCTCCACCCTCTCTCCGCCTTCTGCGTTGTTTTACCACGCCGCGGAGCATCACGCGCATTAGCACGTGATAACGCGCGCTATAGCGCGTTTACGATCGTTAATGCGCTATAGCGCGCGCATGGTCGTTAACATTGTACAACGCGCGTTATTCACGTTTACCGCAGTTTAGTAAACATACCCCTTAGACATCATTGTGGATAACACATTGATACCCTCTGCCCAGTGTGCAGTGGCAGACAAGTCCAAATAAAATTCCAGGAATCATAAGGAAAGGAATGGAGAATAAAACCAAAGATATTATAATGCCCCTGTATCATTCCATGGTGCGACCGCACCTTGAATATTGTGTGCAATTCTGGTTGCCACATCTTAAAAAGAATATAATGGAATTTTTAGAAAAAGTATAGAGAAAAACCACCAAAATGGTAAAAGGGATGGAAGGATAACCCTATGAGGAGAGGCTTAAAAGGTTAGGGCTCTTCATCCTGGAAAAGAGATGGCTGAGGGACGATATAATAGAGGTCTATAAATTAATGAACAGAGTGAAACACGTGAACATTGATTGTCTATGCCATCAAAAAGTAGAAAGACTAGGGGCGTGCAACAAAGCTACAGTGTAACCCATTTAAGACTAATAAGAGAATATTTTTTCACTCAACGCGTAATCAAACACTGAAATTTGTTACCAGAGGAAGTAATAAAAGCTGTTAGTGTAGCTGGGTTTAAAAAACTTAGTTCAAGTTCCTGGAGGAAAGGTCCATAAACTATTTTTAAAGAGAACACTGGAAATCCACGGCTTGCCACAATATAAGCACTGGAACCTGTGTTTTTTTTTTTTTAACTTTATTTATTGATCAACAACAAATCATAACCAAGATCATATCAGGCAACAAACAAGCCCCGGCGGGGTGTACTCTTATCCCCGCCGTAGGGTAAATCACATATGCAGTCATCATAAACATCAAAACAAACATTGCCTTATGGATTAACCAGTTTTGTAATTTTTATCCCAATGTGCTTCGTGAAAGGAAACCCCCCCCCACCCTCCCCACCCTGTCGCAATCTCCAGCCTCAGCATAACCAGATAAGTTTATCTACAGGAGGAATATTCACCATCGCCACCCCGAAAAGCCTCTTCGACTATGCTCGACCACTCTAAGGACCCACACTGACTATTTCATTCCGACAATAGGGCCCCAAATTCTGAATATAGGGTTCCCAAATTATCATAAAAGTGGCCCAGCGCTTGACATGACTCCTAGCTCTCCAGCGCTCCGCCAACATCATTTGGTGAAAACTATTGCACCATTCCAGGAAAGTTGGTGGGAGCTGCTCACGCCATCTGTGTAGAATCGGGCCTTTGCCCACCAAGCACGCCTTACGCATCAAAAGCCGTGCCCCCCTCCCACTAGGACAGGACAGATTCAGCTGATCCAACACTACCAAGGATCCCGTCCAAGGAAACCGCTGCTGTAGCAGTCCAACTATGAAATTACTGATACGTGCCCAGTATGGGCGAATGCGCTTACATGTCCACCACATGTGGGTTAAATCCGCCATTGGCACAGAGCATCTAGGGCAGGACCCATCCTGGGTAATATGGCTCCACAAGGCCGCCGGGGCGAGAAGTGTACACGGATTAACGCTTTATACTGGATTTCCCTCCAGCGTGCCCCTTCCGTCAGTAGAGCAATCCGCCCCAAGGCCATCTGGATTGTCCCAGCTGGAATCTCTTGTCCCAATTCCCTTGCCCATGCCCGCTCAACTCCGCCGTAATCCGGCAACACCCGAAAGCGATCAAGCCGGGCCTTTAATCCTGCTATCGAGGGGTGGGAATAGCCCCCGAGGCCAAAGAATTCGATAATCTGCGCCGACCGATCCGCTGCAAGGTCCTCCCTGGGTAAAGAAGTCACATAATGAGATAGTTGCAAGTATGCAAAAAACTGGTGAGGTTGCAGCTCATACTCTGCACACAGTTCCGGGAACGGTTTACACGCACCGGTCAGTCCTACGACATGGCCTAAAGTTCGTATTCCCTTTTCCCGCCAAGACCGAAACCCACGAGACTCAGAGCCTGGCATGAAATTCACATTACCCCCTAGGGGCAGCCAACTCGAAACCCTCCAGTTCCGATTCCAATAGCAATTCAGCTGTTGCCAAGTGCGTCACGCAGAAGCCATCATCGCACTGCATTTAATTCTGTTAGGCAGTTGGGTGCTTTCCGCGTGTAGAACGCCCAACAGGGAAAACGGGGCCACCGCTGCCATCTCCAGGTGTCTAGGTGTATAGACGTCAGTCTCGCCTAGCCAATCACCCACGTGTCGCGCTTGGCACGCCAAGGCATAAAACCACAAATTCGGTAGACCAAGACCTCCATCACGCCAGGGTCCAATCATACGATTCATCGGGATACGAGCCCTAGCTCCCCTCCACAGAAATCTCCGGATTTCAGTTTCCAATTGATGAAGATCGCGACGCCACAACCAAACTGGCAAGGTCTGCAGCCAGTACAGAACTCGGGGTAGAATCACCATCTTAACTGCGGCTACTCTCCCCAACAAAGACAATGGCAGGGGATTCCAAGCTCGCATCTGGTTTCTCATTCCAGTCAAAATTCTTTCAAAATTAGTACAGTATAAGTCTTGAGGCAACCTTGTCAAAACGATACCTAAATATACAAATTTCTGATCTGCCCATTTTAAAGGGAAATCCCCGGGCCAACTTCCTCGTATCCGGCCCGAAACATCTATGGCCTCCTATTTGTCTGCATTTATACGAAGGCCTGCAAATCGGCCATATGTCGCGAACTCCCTCATCAATCTCTCAAGAGACTCCCTAGGCGTAAGCAAGTGTACCAGCATGTCGTCCGCAAAGGCTCATACTTTAAACTCATGACGCCCCACCATTACCCCCCTTATCTTCCTATCTGCTTCGATGCGACGAATTAGGGGATCCAAAGCTAAAACAAATAATAAAGGAGACAGCGGGCACCCCTGTCGGGTTCCTCGATATAAAGAAAACTGATCCGATAAGACCCCATTACAGAGCATTCGGGCCGTTGGCTGCGCATAGAGGCTCTTCACCATCTCACAGAAGGGGGTCCCCAAGCCATAAAGAGGTAACAGATAGAGTTAGCTGGCAATATCTCCACTATCAAACGCTTTTTCAGCGTCAAAACTCACCAGTAGAGAAGGTAAATGGTGCGAATGCACCCATTCCAAGGACGTTAAGATTTTACGGAGGTTACGCACTGCGAATCGCCCCCGAATGAACCCAACCTGCGATTCATGTACCAGGTCGCCTAAAAGGACCGCCAGTCTATCCGCCAAGATTTTTGCCAACAACTTCATATCAAAATTCAATAAAGAGATCGGCCGATAGGAAGATGCCTGCAGTGGATCTTTTCCTGGTTTGGGAATCAGAGTGATATATGCCTGGTTCTCCCCCCAGCGCAACCCCCCCCCCTCGTTCATTGCTGATAAGTCCCCACTAAAAGGGGGGCCACCCCAGCGGAAAGAATCTTATAAAATTCGGCCCCATATCCATTGGGGCCCGGGGCTTTATAACAGCTCGCAGCTGATATCACCTGCTGCACCTCCTGCAAGGTTATGGGCTGCCCCAAGATAGCACGCTGCTCCTCTGTCACCTGCAGCAGGTCTATGGTTCGTAAATAATTTTCCATACATGTGGGGGCAGTCTCCTCTGCGGTATAAAGGTTTTGAAAGAAACCTTTGAAGATGGCACTAATCGTCGTCCTATTATTTTGCAGCTTCCCTTGATCATCTCGAAGAGCAGCCACCAACCGCGAGCCCCCCTGCCCCTTCAGACATCTCTCCAGCAGTTTCCCCAGCTTATTTCCAAAGCAATATAATTTATATTTATAGTACATGATAGATTTCTTAGCTCGCTGGTGGAGCAATTCATTTAACGCGACCTGAAGCTCCCACAATCTCTTTCTATTTTGGGTTATAGGAGCTCGCCCATAAAGACGCTGCGCATGAGCTACCTGCTTCTCGAGTCGAACAATCTGCTCCGCCATTAAGCGTCGCTTCCGCGCCACATAGCTAATGATGTCACCTCGTAGGACCACTTTGGCAGTTTCCCACAGCAATTCCGGGTCATCTTTATGCCCTTGATGGTGTACCTCAAAATCTTGCCATCGTTGGCCTAAGAATTGCCGAAAGTGGACATCTCAGTACAGTTCTATTGGAAACCGCCATAGGCGGGTCAAACCCGATTTCCCCCCCCCCCCGTACCAGTCTGTCCAAACCATGGCATGATCTGAGATCTCTAGCGGGCCAATCTGTGCATCCTCCACACACGTAAATTGATTCTCCAAGATCAACAGATAATCAAGGCGGGCACTGGTACCGTGTGCCCGCGACACATGAGTGAAGTCTTTTTCGGTAGGGTGTAATAGTCGCCATGGATCTACCAGGCCCAATCGAGCCCGGAACCTTTGTAATGTCCAGGAGAGACTTTGTCTTTCTCTAGTGCCCACGTCCCTCGAGGTATCAAGGCCCACCTCAAAAACTCCATTAAAATCGCCACCCAAAACCAATGGCACTTCCGGTAACTGCTCCACCTTAGCCGCTAAACGGTTAAAGAATTCCTGATCCGGTGTATTGGGACCATACACACCACCCAAAATTACCTCCCGATCTTCTAGTGTACCATGTAGAAACAAAAATCGCCCTTGAGAGTCCAGCACCTGTCGTAATAACGTGAACCGCACCTTCTTGTGTACCGAAATGGTGACGCCCCCCTTTTTCCCTACTGCCGGAGCACCCCAAACCTGACCCACCCAATCCCGAGCAAGCTTAGCGTGCTCCTCTGCTGTTTGAGTTTCCTGCAATAGCGCAATATCACAATGCTGTCTGGCCAGCGCTTTAAGTATTTTATATCTCTTAATGGGACTGCCTAGGCCACAAACGTTCCAAGATATAATCTTCACCACACTAAGGGTAGTTCTGGATCATTCTACCTGCTAATGTTATTGTTTCTGAGGAACCCCCCCCCAGCCTGGAGTCTCCCCCCATATTCCTCCTGATACCACGAGTTAAATTGCCGTAAATGCTGAAGATGGCGACCTTTTCTCCCCATCCCCCCAACCCTCTCGTTGCCCCCCCCTGGCCACCCCCCTCCCTTTCCCCCAACATACCGCCTTCCTCCCTTCCTGTCCCACAGTGCTTAACCCAATCATAAGGCTAAACACCCTTCCTGTGGCATTGGGCCTACCCCCATGTTAAGTTCCCCTCCTAGAGTCCTCTGAAACCCATGCTTCCCTCCCCCTCGTGGGCTGCGGACTCCCCGGGCTCACCACCACCCCCCTTCTATTGGGCCTACCCCAGCTCATATCCCTGTCACCTAGGATCCCCCCAAACCTCCAGCCCGGGTCTGAGTTAATACTCCCACTGGGCCAAGATGAGCCACCTTCAAGAGGTGGGGGCGCATAGCAACAAACCGCCACCAACGCTACTCAGAGCCACAGGCCCCGAGTCAGACTCTTTAAAACTCCATTTAACACTTGCCCCTTGGACTCCCTCAGGCTATTTCCCTCCTATAAACAACTAGTCAAGAAGCATGTGGCCAGTGGTTGGATACATGAAACAACATTGTACATCAATAAATATCCCCACCATCCCCGAAACGCAGCATAGCGATCATTAAGAACAAAACACAAACCAAATAGTAATTATACCCGGTACAGAAATAGAATTATCGTGACTCAGTCCTCCTAACCCATTTATAACGTTATGGGATCCTTCGGGCCTCCACATCCTCATATGATGTAGGCGGCTGGAGTAGACCCTGGGCGCGAGGCAAGCAGATCTCTAGGCTGCGCCATCAGCACACTCCTGTGACCTGGGCCCAGGGCCCAGCGCCCACCCCAGGAGAGGACCCCGCTCGTGGCATAGGCAGCAGACCACCTCCCAGTTTCCCCTCCCCTTACCCGGCCAAAAGCTTTATAAAGCAGCAGGAAACCCCTGCGCAACACCGCAGTACCTCCTCCCGGCCATGGAACCCTGAAAAAGGGGGGGGGGGGATTAAGAGGCTAACATACTCCCCATTGAGGGGCCCCGGGACACACCATGGGCCCTCGTGCCCCCTCACCTCGAGACAAAGCGGGCAAACCTTCCCTGGGGAGTAAACCCGCTACCCAAACTCCCATAGGGGCCCTCTTGAGCCACCCCTCTAGTGTTCCAAGCAGCAAATATGGGAGGGCGGTCACTGCAATAAAACAACATTTTAAAATATGTAAACTAAATCACAAAATACACATCCACACAGCCACACACATTCATAGCACTCAACCAGAACCAGTATAATGTTTAGGCACATTTTGAGTGCCAACAGAACATCAGAGAGAAGGTCCAGTCTCAGTGGCGCAGGGCTCCCCCCGTTTCAGTCCCACCCAGCGATAGTCTATACCGCTCTCATAGCCCCTCTGTGGGATAGCGTTGCACAATTTTGCATTTCCAGATTTTCACCTTACAGTCATGGAGCCGAGTCCGTAGGCCCAGTCAGGCCGTCCAGGAACGTCTGGGCTTCTGTGGGGGGACTGCAAGTACCGTGTCTTCCCCTGGTGTTCCACTCGCAGCTTGGCCGGGTATAACAAGGAGAGACATACCCCCTTATTAACCAGCTGAGTACACACTGCGGAAAAGGCCCGGCGTCGTTGGCTAACCAACATAGAGTAATCCTGAAATACCAGGATCGGTGTCGAGTCCAGTGCTGATCTTTTATGGTTCCTGACGGCTTTCAACACCTCCTCTTTCTGATGAAAGTCGAGGAAGCGTGCCATGACTGCATGAGGCCGACGCTCCTGGTCGCGTCTTAGGCCCAGTCTGTGTGCACGCTCGATCTTAATAGGGCCAGCTATTGCTCCAGCAGAGATCTTGTCAATCCAGGCTATCAAAAAGCCACAGAGTGCCCCATCCGCAACACTCTCATCGATCCTGATAAAGCGAAGATTTTTGCGGCGGCCCCTGTTCTCGAGGTCGTCGAGTTTGTCACCTTGCCACTTCACAAGGTCTTCCAAGGCCTTCACTCTGCCTGCCAGGGCGTTTTGTGTGTCCTCGACGTCCGAGATTCGGGTTTCCGCTTGCTCCACTCTGGCGGTGACTTCAGTGAAGTTCTGATGAATCGCTTGCATTTGCTCCGCTAACTCGCGAAAGCGATCATCCAGTGCCCGGACTACAGCAGTGCTGACCTCTGTAACCAGTGTCTGGTTAGTGTCTGATCCCGGGTTTCGAGGTGCTCCATCCGCCATTTTTACGTCTGGGACCCGGGCCTTCTCCCGTCTTGGCGGTTTTGCGGTCATTGAAATGCTGCTAGCTCTCTGACAGCTCTTGTCGTCTCCTACTACTCCCCGTCACCAAGGCACTGTGAAAATAGGTGATAAACACCCACTACTGCAGAAAATATTTGCTGAATTGTGGGGTAGAGTGCCCAGAGCTGACCACCACACGTCTGCTCAGCTCATTGCCACAACCGGAAGTCTCAGGCAGCAATCTTATTGTCTTCACCATTGTGAAAATGGAATACAGAGTGAATGTGGCCATTTTAAACATTAGAAGCATCATTCATTGGTTGATTCAAGTCATGTGAGTACTGAGAATTGATCATAGGTGCGTCTCATTTTACTGCAATTGCAATGCAGTTCTTTTGTCTAAACTGATTTGAATTGTTTGCTTTTATAAGGGTTCCAATATTTGTGTCCTGGTTTTATACTTTTTCCTATTATTTCCTTGTTGTAATTGGTTTTGTGGTGTTTGATTATTTTGTGTCAAATGTGTGCATATATAGTCCAATGCCATTTCACTAGGCACTTATTTTTAGGAGATATTGGACATTAAAGGGTTGAACTACATGGGTGCCAATAATGTTGACCTCAGCTGTATATGGTGTTTTTCCAACAGTTCGCACTAACCTTCGAAGATGTCTTGGATTAATTTTCCTCTTCCACCATGTCCTGGGAGGTTCTTGATTAGTTCCATGAGCAGAAAACTTCTTAAGAACATTGCAAACTGTAGAGACAGGACTCCCAAGGTCTTTGGAGTTTGGCCCTTTACCCCTTTGATGTTTGGTGACAATGACTTTTCTGACAGTCTCAGGCAGCTCTCTTGTTCACTATTGTGAAAATTGAGCAGGGAGTGATTCTAGCCATTTTAAACATTAGAGAAATCTTTCATTGGTTGGTTCAAGTCATGTGAGTACTGACAATTGATTACACTTGTCTAATTTGACTGCAAAGGGAATGTGGTTCTTCTGTTCAAACCTTTTTTGAATTGTTTATAAGGATTCGCCTTGTAGTGCTATACAAATGATTAGTAGTTGTACTAGGTTGCCATTAATCATGTCCTAGAGTTAAGATACTAATACACCCCCCTGAAATCAACCCAAATGGGCTCACTTCGAGAGTAGGTTAGTTCCTTCTCACGGTGAGCGATCCAACAAAAATAAGTAGTAATTTTACCGTGCCTTTGTACACGGGTTTTAGGGTAAAGTTTAGGGATTGTGGTTCCCATATTGTAGAAAAATTTCAATGAAATCAAATTGCTGTGGAGTGATCATGTCCTGGCAATGTCCCAGTTTTTATACTATTTCCTTTTTTGTTTGGTGTTGATTCTTTTATGTGTCAAATATGTGAGCATAAATAGTCCAAAGCCATTTCATTGACCATTTTTTATTAGGAGATATTGGACATTTAAAGGGTTGAACTGCAAGGGTGCCAATAATGTTGGCCCCAACTGTATGTGTTCTTATCTTAGTAGTGAGCTGTTTTACTGGCCAGAAACAATGCTTTGCATCTTTAACTTCTCTAGGCAAGTATTAACTGCCAGGAAATAGCTAATGTATAATTAAGCATTAAGCAAAATTAGAGTTAAGTACTGTGTGGTAAGCCCTTGAAGAGGACTTTAGAGTCTATGCATTATATCTTGAATCAAACATAGAATACTATACCATTATGATTTTGTAGGAGTGTTTTTTTTATAGATGTCATAAAATAGATGGCTTTAGTAATTACTTTTTATTTCTCAGTTTGTCAGTTTTTCATTTTCTCAGCTATATTGTTTTCTCCCATAGCCTTATTCTTAAGGTTTTAATACTTTAAATTCTAATGTATGATTTCTTGATTTTGGGATGAGAGAGGTAATAATGGTCACAATCTCTGTTCTTGCAAAAATCTCTACAGAGATTGTTTCAGCTATTTTTATCCTTTGTATATATTTGTATGATGTAGTCTAGAGTTCTGCTAAGACTCTTGAATTAGTGATCTTTGTGAGAAGTAGAAAGCTTCTTCACTTCATGCCTGTGATCACTAGCTTTTCTGAAATGCCAGTCCTTGCTTAACAAATGTACTTGTTTGAAAATGGTAAATAACTAAAGAAATAGAATCTTTGACTTATGTTATAGATACAAGAGTCTTAATAGGTAGTAATACCTTTTTAAAGGAAGATATGGTTTAATGAGCTTTTGAGATCACACAATTTTTTTTTCTTCAGATGTCAGAAATCTAAGTATGTATTGGACGTATATATTTTTCTTGAAAACATAGAAACAGAATATGGAAGCATATTCAGACTGTAATACTCAGGTAGTGGAGCAAATAAAATACTAATCGGTCATAGTAAAAAGAAACAAAAAGTACTGGGTTGTGAGCAAGCTTTTTCATGGCATGCTAGTAACTGAGTTTTGGCCTTGTTTCCTCCAAACCCTTGCATGGTTGCAATGTGCTGCTTTTTTTTTTTCTCTCCCCATTTTAAATCTTTATTACTTTTTCTTTTAACCACCACACAGTCAGTACAATGCTGAAGAACAATCATCAGAACAAACATACATGGCAACATCACACCACCCTCAACCCGCCCCCCCCCCCCCCGCCTTTTACACCTTATCAGGTAGTGAGCTGCTTCTCTCCTCTCTCTCTCTCTCTCTCTCCCCCATTTGTTTTGCTTCGGCTGGCTGGTCTATCCATACCTCAACCACCGGGCTACCCTTTTCCCTTAAGTGCTAATCACCTCCACACCCTCTCCCACTAGTATCCTATTTATCTTCCCTTTCCCCCATTTGAGCGTTGTCAATTTATGCATCAAATAAAGATCAACTAAATGGTGCACAAATCCTTGTGCCCCTGGCAGCACCTTTCTATTCCACTGTGCTACAGTTTCACATCTAGCAGCTGCTATGCAATGTGCAATCACCCCCCTGAAGCCTCCATGGCACTGCATCTATTTTCTGGTGCAGCAAGAACACAGCAGGACACTGGAATCGCGCAACCCGCTGTTTCCTCCATTGCCTGCATGACAGCATCCCAGTATGTTTGAACTACTCTACAGTCCCACCACATATGCATCAATGTATCTTGTTCCCCACATTGCTTCCAGCAGTCCCTTGTAGGCAAAATACTTGCTTTGAACATCCTCAGCGGTGTCCAGTACCACTGGAGTAACAGCTTTTCCTTATCGGTCCTACAGTTCAGTCCTCCACCACTGGGTAGTGCACCTCCTCCTGCAACATGGAGACTGGACAAGTCAAACTTGTGACATCACCGGGTATATCCTGCTGGTCTTCTCCCATGATCCCCCAGTGTGTCCAGTCTCCATGCAGCATGAGGACGTAGTGAGCCTAGGTGCTGGGCTCACTTGAGAAGCAGTTTAGGAGCAGTTAGTCAGGATTTGATTTACCTTGCATTTCTTTTGCCCTTCTTTAGGTGTAATCCTGTAAATTGAATTCATTTTCATTTTCATTTAATTTCATTTACTTTTACTTTATTTTCACCTAGTCTGCCTTAGTGTAAAGGGGGGTTCTGTCCCTTTTCAAAGTTCACGCTGCCAGCTAGCCTCTCTGCTTGGGATTCTTCGGTCTCTGTGCCCGGTGATGATCTCTCCCCCAGGACTGTACGGGGGAGAGCTCTGTGGAACACCTGCATTTTGGCAGTGTCCATGCGGCAGATTCCCATCGCGGCGGGATCCTCAGGCCGTTCGAGGTTCTTTAGCCGGTGGGCCGGGGCTCGCAGCGTCTGCTACTTCTGGTGGCGCGAGGCAGCAGCGTGTCTGGACAGCTCTTCACCCCGCAGCTACAGCGGGGTAACTGCTGCATCCCGACGCCACAAGGGAGTCTCTCGAGTCCGCATGGAGGGGCTCTGAGCTCTTGCCGCCTCTGTGGTGTTTGGCGCCAAGCGGGCCTGCTTCGGATTGGCGCCATTTTCTCGGCAGGGCTGAGGGCTCGTGGCGGAGAGCGGAGCAGCCCCGCGTTTGAGCAGACGACGCTGTTCCACGCGGCTACACCCAGATAAGGACTTCCTTTTGCTATTACTTTTAATTTTAATTTCCTTTTAATTTCATGATAGTTTATAGTTGAATGCAATGTGATTGGTTTGGGTTTTACTTCTTGGGGGGTGCCTTTACCTTTGTCTGCATTCTGGCAGTTAGCGACGTCTGTCAGCAGCAGGTTTCCGTGCTAGGATTTGGCCATTCAGGGTCATCGGCGGCACAACCACCTACAAATTGAGCCCTTTCTGAAATTGTCATTTACATAAGGATGCTATTTCCATGTTTATACGCTTGGAAATTGTGCAGACAGCCTCTAAATGTCGTTATGCCATCTGCAAATTTGATCGCCATGTTTGCTGATCTCTTTTCCAGGTCATTTCAGTGCAGTAGATGTTACCAGATGCCAGTTCCAGTGCAGATCCCGAGACATTCCACTATTTACGGGTCTCCTGTGAGAAAACTGGCCATTTAGTCCTATTGTGTTCCTGTTTTTGATCCATTTCCCATTCTATAATAGCACAACATCTCCTTCCTCAGGAGAAGTTCATAAGGGGCTTTGTCAAGTACCTTCTAAAACATCCAGATACATATCATTTGGCTTACTCACATGTTTATTAACCCTTTGAAAAGACAGCTTGGTGCTGCTTTTCAGAACAAGTTCTATCATTTAACTGGCACTGAACTCAGATTCATTGGTCTGTAGTTTCCAAGATCGCCTTTGAAGCTCTTTAAAAAAAACAAAAAACAAACAAAAAAAACAAACCAATTAGTGTTACATTAGTAACTCTTCAATCTTTAGAGATCATTAATACTAATGTTATGATTGAGCCTGGCTGATATTATGAATGATCACTATTAGACAAAAATTAGCTAGGTTAAGACACTTTGATTTGGTTTTCTGCACTATGTTATCAGAGCGCAGCTTGCCCATTTGGCGGGAACACTGCCCATCTGGGCCATCGGGAGAGGCCCCTGCTGGGGATCGTGAGAAGTGTTGCTGGATGGCACAGTCCGGGGCTTAGTGTTCCAGGGTCCTGGAAGGGTTGATAGCGGCAGTCAGGCCTCCCTGTCTTTGCTATGACGGTCACCTAGGTTCAAGCGTCCTGTGTTTTGGGTGACAGGAGTGGGACACCTGGACATGTGGTGCTGGATGTTGGATAGGCTCATACTTCTTAGGTGCACTCTCCTTGAGTGTGTCTGCATGTCCGTGTTCCGTCTGTGATCTCATGCTCAGGTGATTGTTGCAGCAATGACAGAGATCGCTTGGGATATCGTGAGCGGCGTTGTCATGGTGTTGCATGGGGTTGCCAATGCAAGATGGGGCCATCCTGAGGAGTTTGGGCCTCAGTCATCAGCTTTCCCTTTGGTGGCCCGGCTGTCCAGGAGGCACCCCTCCAGATCCGCCGGTGCAGTTCTTCTCTGCCTTTTCTCAATGTGGGCAGGGGGGCTGGCAGATCTGGAAATTCACGTCCACTGCACGTTCTACTGTTTTACCTCTGTCTTGGGGTTCTGAGGTCATATATTCCCAATCATTTGTTTGGTGGGGTGCTGCTGTCTGTTGTGCAAGACAAGGTGGTCAACAGTCGGAGGCTGTCGTCTATTCCCCTTACCCCTGAAGGTGCTCACAATTTAAGTTTTTTGTACCTGCGGAGGTGTATGTTGTTAAAGGCTAGCAGGTGCACCTGTGGGACCAGAATCCTCGGTTCTTCCGACCTTCCATTGAGGTGCACGTGTGGGGTTTACTCCCTTGGTCGGCTAGCAACTTGCTTCACCCACTGGGCCTTCCCTTTCCTCAAGGCATCGTTGCGTCCCACTTCTTCGTGGGGGCTCGCCGCAGGGCCTGGAGTTATGCTCAGCCGGTTCCAGCCAGGGCTGAGTCCTTGGGGGGAGGCTCCGATCCTAACGATACAGGGAGTGCTGGGATCCGTTCAACCAGGTTCCTTCGGGCCCAGCGTACGTCGTCTTTTGCTGGCCGGTTTAGGTCTTCGGGTCGTGGCGGTGCTCCGAGAAGACCAGTAGGCTGCACAGTGCTTGTCTTGGAGCAAGCGCGGGATATCTGTAGGTTCATATTCAAAGCCGTCCGGTTACATGTCCCTCCATTGTGGAATGCTGTACTAGTAGGCATACTTCATATGCTGGGCTTACAAGTTGGCTTCCGCGCTGCTCGGCATCAGCCAAGGTGACTGCCGGTTTAGGCTGTGGAGTCAGCCTGGAGGAGGGGCCTTGCGTTCTCTGGACAATGCCCTGTTCGGTTGTGTGCCTTGTGGCCCTTATGGAGTTGTAAAAAAAAAAAAAAAAGAATAATCAAACAGGAAAGCCTTCCTAATTGTCCCCACTTCTTTTTTATAAGGTTCTGTCCCTTTCTTCCGGGAGCTTGGCCGGAGCGTGGTTAGACTCAGCTACATTTTGGGGATCCTTTATGTACAAGGCATTTTAGTGTACGCAGCACGCCCAGTGTTCCATCGTCTGACTGGAACGGTACGCGGTACGTCAGCCGTGGCAGGCGTTCACGGACACGGTAGCGGATCGAGCGCTGTAGGTGCTGTCTGAGATCTCCGGGATGGTGGCCTATTTCGATCGGCAGGGTGGAGTCGGTCGGGTGGTCAGGGTGGCCCGAGCGAAGGGACAGCGTGCGTGGTTGAAGCCTTGGCGGCCTGCGTTTCGGTGGGGACACTGTGGTGGCGAAAGTCCTTAGCGGGGTCCGAGTGTTTGCCGGAGGAGTGAGATTGCATCAGGCGGTGTGCGCGCCGCGTGTGTGCTCAGATGCGGTCAGCCCATATTGGACCTCATGGCGACCTGTCAGTCTGCGGCGACGGGTCGATGTTTAGCAGAGGACATATGAGGCTACTGGATAGCATCGACGCATTGGTACGGGGCCGTGGCCCGGTCCATTCTATGCCTTTCAGAGGTCATTGTTGATTATTAAGATAAGGCGGTTTAGAAATACTGTTAAATAAATAAATAAAATAAATAAATAAATAAAAAATAAATAAATAAATAAATTGTGAAAATGGCTGACTGGGGCTGGTTGCTAAGATATGTGCTCTTCATTAGTCAGTGGGGACCATTACCAGTGTATTCTGCAACATTTGCATGAGCTTGCATAATCTTTACTTGCAACCAATCAAAATAACTGTCCAAAACCAGTTGATGCAGTCACTACTTAAATTTGCCTTGCTTGACAGTAAAAAAAAAAAAAAAAAAAAAAAGACATATTTATTTTATACCGATAGGTCACTCACAGCATATTTGGCGATTCCTCGTCCTGGTGTTAATCATGCAGATAATTTCTGCTCTAGTTGTGGTGATGTGACTTTTACATCACAAAAATGGCATATGACTGTGGCGGTTCAGAAAGCCTACAATTTATATTTTGGCTGCAGAATAAAAGATCAGGATAAAAGCTAGGCGCCACACATATGCTGCAATACATGTGTAGCAGATCTCAGGCTGTGGATGGATGGGAAAAGACCATCAAAGTCTTTTGCGGTTCCAATGATCTGGAGAGGGCCCATGGATCACGTCGGCGATTGCTACTTCTGCATGGTTCCTCCAATTCCGGAGGGCATATCCAGGTGATGTAAGCGGTTGGCCTACTGGCATTGCGTCGTGGGCGTGGCTACCAGAGTCTCCTTTCTTTTTTGTCACACCATGTAAGACGCCACATCTTCTGAAACAACGCTGGACTCTGGGGCACTTGACACCCTCTTATATGCCCTTGGTGGATCACGCTTGGTTTATTGCAACTCATTGCTTAGCTGCATTCCACATTCTCAATTAAAAAGACTCCAACTGGTCCAGGACATAGCTGTAGAGCTACTTTGTGTTGCAAAGAATAAAGCCCTTAAGAGGTGTGACAAATAGGGTGTTTGACGCTGGTAGTTTTTTTCCATTTCCCTCTTTTTGCTTCCCACCTCTGTCTGGATGGACCTCGGTTCCGTTCTCCCTCGTGGAATCCGGCTGTGCCTGTTTAGTTGTCGGTTTGGGACTTACACAAGAACACTTTGCTTGTAACCTGTGTTCCTTGGACCTTAGGTGAGGTTCCGTCGCTTTCTGGGAGGTCTCTTCGCTGCCTGTCCCTCCGTGGAGGCGGGTTCTGCGGGAGAGCAGCGGTTGCTAACACTTGACACCCTGGTGGGGTCGAGAGCCAAGGGGGAGCTCAAGCGGATTTTTCAGGCGGAGCTCCGGTAGCCTTCTCAGTAGGTCTGCCTCTAGGGCGTTCAGTGTGTTTGCGATGGCGAGTTTGTCTTTCTGAAGCACTAGCGCTGCTTGGGGCAGAGTTCTGTGCTGTTTTCACCAGTGAAGAGGATCCAAGTGGGCTCTCGGTCGTGTCTTCCTGGTTGGCTTACCGCCTGTTGACGTGAGGAGCGGGCTGGGGTCGGTGCCTGCTCTGTTCGTTTAGGGGCCGAGCCGACTGGATAGGTCCCTCCCAATGATTACTGCTCTGGTACATCCCAGTGGTGGAGGACTGAACTGTAGGACCGATAAGGAAATGGAAATTACACTTACCTGGTAATTGATGTTCCTTGAGGGAGTACAGTTCAGTCCTCATTCCCGCCCGGGGATGGATGTTTCAGACGCGAGGCGTCAGTTCCGAGTATGCTTTCGGATCCTAGAGTCGGCAACGGGCTCTGATTGGCAGGTAATCACGAGAACAACCTTTTCTGCCTATACTCTTCCTTAGTTCTCCTTCCTTCTAGCTCTCTGTCTTCCACTGTTTGGTGCGTAGGGGGACAGGGGCACGGAGGAGGGTGTTTTCGGCCTTTCTTTTTTGGGCCCTGTGATTTTAAAGTTGAAGTTTGAGCATAGCTTTGTATTTAGTACTTTAACTGGTTGTTTGTTTGCTCCTTTGAGTCTGCTTTGACAGTAGGTCACTGGGGGATCATGGGAGAAGACCAGCAGGATATACCCGGTGATGTCACAAGTTTGACTTGTCCAGTCTCCATGTTGCAGGAGGAGGTGCACTACCCAGTGGTGGAGGACTGAACTGTACTCCCTCAAGGAACATCAATTACCAGGTAAGTGTAATTTCCATATATCCATTTTCTACCAAATTGGCAGCTACAGACAACTTGCCCCCCCCCCTTATTATCCCATTCCACTCTTCCTCTGTCCAAGTCACCTACATCCTGGCTTTTCGGGCCAGCCTACTTTAATCCCCTGTACATCTGAAACGGTGCCCCTTTCCGACCCAGAGCCCCCATACATACCACCTCACTACCCTTTAGCTTTCATCAGCTCCGCATGCACCTCCTGTTGCAGGAGGTAGTTGTAGATTTGGATATAACCAAAATGGTCCTGTTTCTTCAACAATTACATATTTCATAGCCCCTCAAAGAGCTACCCTCCCCCCACCACGCTGTGAAACAATTGCATTACTTGCCCTATGCCTTTTGCTCTCCCAGCACTGCAGAGCTAATGGTCCAGGTCTCTCCCCCCCCCTTGCCTGAAGTGGACGATAGGGACATGATAGTCAAGACCTCCTCTCCACAAGTAATACCTTATGGTGGCGATTCCAAATATTAAGGGTGAAACAAAGTGGCTTGGCTTCCAAGGACTCTAGTTTGGTCAGCGCTCCCTCTATGATTGCCCATTGCTGTTGTTTGTCCCGAATCCAGGAGTAGTGTCTTCAATTGGGCCGCTATACAGTACTTAGAAAATTGGGCAATCTCAACCCTCCATCACAGCAAGCTCATTGCAAAGTAGACCTGGTCACTCAGGGGGCCCACCATTCCATACAAATTTCTCCATTCTCTTCTGCACTCTCTGCAGTACTCAAGCTGGTATCTCCACCAGGAGAACCTGGAAAAGGTACAGAAAATGCAGGAGGAGGGGCATTTTTGCGGCCGCTATTCTCCCTACCCATGACAAATACCCTCAACCTCGGCCACTGAGCAGTGAATCCACCTCATTCACTAGCTTTTTGTAATTCAAATCAGGGCCGGCCCGTCCATTGAGCGAGAATGTTTTTTGCACAGGGCCCCGTGTTTCAGGGGGCCCCGCGCAAAAAACATTCTGATTCAAAAGTAAAATTTAAAAAAAAAAAAAAAAAAGCTGTCTGCTGCCGCTTCCGGGGCCGCCGCGGCAGAATCGAGTGTGCCGCGGGGCCCCCCCTGTGCCCGACAGAGCCTGCCCTCCCCGGTATCAGCTCTCTGTTTCCAGCTTCAGTCACACGCGCCGGCTTTCAGAGCGCGAGGGGAGAGTTTCTCCCTCGCTGCTCTGTTAAGCCCGCGGGGGCTGATGGGAAGTTCCCATCAGCCCCCGCGGGCTTAACAGAGCCGTGAAAGGGAAACTAGTCCCTTCGCGCTCTGAAAGCCGGCGCGTGTGACTGAAGCTGGAAACAGAGAGCTGATACCGGGGAGGGCAGGCTCTGCCGGGCACAGGGGGGGCCCCGCGGCACACTCTATTCTGCCACGGCGGCCCCGGAAGCGGCAGCAGACAGCTTTTTTTATTTTAAATTTTCCCGGGGCTGGGCTGGGCTTGGCTGGGGGTGGGGGGGTTAGGAGTGGTGATGGGGGCTGGGGGTGGGGGGTGGGGGGGTTAGGAGTGGTGATGGGCTATGGGGGGGGGCTTAAACTAAAAATTGGGTGATGGGGGATTAGGACTGGGAATGGGCTGGTGGGATTAGGACTGGGAGTGGGCTATGGGGGCTAGGACTGGTAATGGGTTGGGGGGTTGCTAGGACTGGAAATGGGCTGAGTGGAAGGGGGCTTGAATTGTAAATAGCTGATGGGGACGGGGCTTGGAATGGAAATGGGCTGAGGGGAAGTGGGGGGCTTGAACTGCAAATAGCTGATGGGAAGGGGGGCTTGGAATGGGCTCTTAGGGGAGGGAGCTAGGACAGGAAATGGGCTGATGGAGGGGCTAGGATAGGACTGGGAATTGGGTGTTGGGGGAGCTAAGATTGGAAATGGGCTGTGGTGGGGGCTTGGATTGAAATGGACTCATGGAGGGGCTAGAACTGGAAGTAGGCTCATGGGGGCTTGGATTAGAAATGGGCTGAGTGGAGGGGAGCTAGGATTTAACATGGGCTGATGGTGGGGCTAGGAAAGGACTAGAAATGGGCTGATGGGAGGCTGGTATTGGAAATGAGCTAATGAAGGGACTCGGATAGGACTGGAAATGGATGGGGGAGCTAGGACTGGAAATGGACTGATGGGGGGCCAGGACTGGAAATGGGCTGATGTGGGGACTAGAAGGGAGCGGATACTGGGTGGGGCTGGAACTAAAAGGGAGCTGATGTTGGGGGAGATTAGAAGGGGATGGGGCTGGGAGAGTGAAATGGAGAGGGGAAAAATATTTTGTGTGGGAGGGAAGAAAAATGTACAATTGGCTGGGTATTGGGAGACTAAGTGGGGATTGAGGATGGAGGGGTAAAATTTGAGTGGATGAAATAGGAATGAGGAAAGAGCAAAAGGAGAAAGATTATTATGTTAAAGCAAATGTAGAGAGAGAATGGAAAAAAACTAGAAGAGAAGAAAGGACAAATGGACAGCAGACGATGGAGAGATAGCAGAAGACACAAATAAACCAGAAGAAAGTGGCTGGAACAATTGCAACTGAAAAAAAAATGCACAAAAGGTACAAAGATATCTCTTTATTTTGAATTTATTAACTGGAATATGTCAGCTCTGGGAAATGTGCATTATTAATGTCTGTGCTTTGTTTAGTACAAGAGGAAATTAATTTATAGTTTTATTTCTACATTTTGTTGTACATTCCAAGTTTGGCTTTTAGGGTTCCCAGTTTAATTATTGTCTTCCTGTTTTTAAATTGTGATTCCTTGGTTGGTGATGGTCTGTTCTGCATGTGTAACTGAGCTGAGGTATTCTGTTTATGTAATTGCTATTTGACATTGTCACTTGTTCTCTTTCCCCAGTAGGTCATGTATTGTTGTTCTCTGAAATGTATTGGTTTAATATTTGCAGTGTTGCCTTTTGATAGGTAGGGTATGGTGCTTTATGAGTCCTGGTAGTGCTGTTAGGATACGGTGGGTTTGCTATGGGTTCTAAATGGGCAGTGTTTGTAGTAGTTCCTAATGTGCCTGGCGGTTGGCACTGGATTATAGTAATGTAGAAATCTTTGTCTTTCTTTATCCATACACTCATGAAGAGGCATGTTTACTAAAAGTTAGTGTATGGTAACATTATGCAAATATTTATGCAAATGAGGCCCCTTATGCAAATGATGCCCCGCACCGAGTCTCCGCACATGGCCCCGCACCCCCCTTGGGCCGCCCCTGATTCAAATCATAAAGGTCTTTATGATGCCGCACTATCCAAACCCTCCAAGTAGCGAATAACTTTCTCCGCCCAACTAAATGACAGCGAGCCCTGCAAACGCACTTTCAAATTTTCTGGGACCGTAAGTTTTAATATTCCAGATTTGCTTCAGTTCAAGTGAAAATCGTACAAACATCCAAATTCTCTGAGCTCTCACATGATGAAAGGCAGAGAAATCTGCAGGCAAGTGACTACCAAGATGACACCGTCAGCGAATAAAGAAATGCGATAATCGTGATCTCCCACTTGAATACCCTGAATATCCTGACTCATATTGATGCAAGCTGCTAACGGTTCCACCATCTGTGCAAGTTAGAGGGGGGACAGAGTACCCCTGCCGTGTCTCCCTCCCCACGCAGGCCTGGAGGCCTCCGATAGAGGGCCTGTCCCCAGCCTGTAAAAGCCTCCCCAAACCCCATACACTCGAGTACTCTAAATATGAAGTCTCAGGACACGTGGTCAAAAGCTTTTTTGGCTTCAAGGAATAACAGCTGCCCAGATGAGATTTAGGGTTTTTCGGATGTGATCTGATGCCTGTCGGCCCGGCATAAATCCGTCCTTGTCCTCATGGATCAGACCCAGGATCACCCCATTTAGGCGAGTTGCCAGGACTTCAGCGAAGAACTTTGCATCTAAATTAAGAAATGATATCGGATGCGCAGGCCTGAGGATCTTTCCCTTATTTTGGGCTTAAAGAAATACCCGCCTACCCTATGGTGTCAGACAGTGTACCGCCCCTGCCTAGACAGGATAAGTAACCGTGCCATCAGTTTCCCCCCCAAATTCTTTATAAAAATGGGCCGTGAGGCTAGCCAACACTCGAGCTTTGTCTGGTTTCATCATCTTTATGGCCTGCAAGATTTCCCCCTTAGTTTTCCTATCCAGGGCCTCCCTCACCCCCTGCTCTAGTTTTGCAAGCGGGACCGACTCTAGGTAACTCACTACCTGCTCCCCTGGAGGGAAAGCAGGCGTCACATAAAGTTGTTGATTAAAACCTCATAACTCTTCACACATCTCCTTCACGGAGTGCACTAGCACTCCCCTCACCCTTGATAGTCAAGATGTGGGACTGCGATTTCTTACGTTTAACTGCCCATCTTATTTTCCTCCTTCAAAATAATCATGGCACAGCAGTTGCAACTAATATCGAATTGCCTCCATCTTTAAAGTATTTAGCTGGGCCCTCACTGCTAGAACCTGCCCCCAAAACGACCCCCTGCGTTCTGCACATCCAACTCTTCCAGCCTCAACAATTGCGAGTATAATGCTTGCTCTTTTTCCTCCCTCTCCTGTTTTTGATCCAGGCCTTCCACTTAATAAAGACCCCATGCAAAACCGTTTTGAACCCATCCCATACTATCCCCCACGTCACTTCCCCATTATCATTTTGTGTGAAGTACTCCGGGATCTCTCTCTCTATCTATATCTCGCACCACCCTTTCATCCTCCAGCAATTCGATAAGCAACCAAACTTAATCCCAAGCTCCTCCAAACCCCCCTCCCCCCATATCAATAAATGCACCTCACCGGGACATGGTCATCCATATCCACACCCTTGATTCTTGCTGCCCTGTCCTTGCCCACCCATATCATGTCAATCCTGGAATAGGGCCCATGTACCTGTGAATAATATGAAAATTGCCACCTCCCCCAGTGGAGGAAGTGCCATGCATCTAAAAATTCTTGATTTTCAGAATTTATTTTAAAGCGGACTCTAGCCTACTGTCCCTCTCACCTGAATTGTCCCTGTCGGAGTCTCGCATCAAATTAAAATCCCCTCCCCAATCAACAGCCCGTCCCCCAGGGTCCACAGTTGTTCCTTCAACTCGGTGAAAACCTCCCTGACTCCCTGTAGGATCATAATCATTGATCACACAGGACCATTCACCCTCTATCTTTTAGGCGTGTCAATAGGTACCATCCTTCCTGGTCCTGAATCACCGCACCCACTTCCACCTGCAATTGGGCGTCATCAAAGATAGCCACTCCCTCCTTTTGCTCCACTACATTTGATGCATATGTGCTGAGGCTATATCCCCGTGAGCTCACCAGATGCTCATGTGCTCTCCACAGGTGCGTCTTCTGCAAGAGATACATGGGTGCTTTCAGATGGGACATCATTGAGTCATTTAAAGGGGGAATTAAATCTCCTCACATTTTTAAAGAAATCACTTTAAGCTCACTCGCCATACCCCCCCCCACCACACAATTCGTCTTGCACACACCACCTCCCACTGGACAGCCACAGCTGCCACCACCATCATAACATGGCCAGGTCCTGCCCTCTGCCCCCTTACCCCCTCCCATATCAGCCTCCGCCTCCCCTCTACTTCACGCTATCTCTCTGCCCTCCCTTCTCATATCCTCTACCTCCACCCGCAAAACATATATCCCCCAACAGCTACCTGAAACACCAAACTCCCCACACATAGCAAACAATTCTACCATCCCACTCCTGCCAATAGGGTCTTCAGGTCCAAACCAGTACTGCAACAACGAGTCTATAGCCTCTCAAACCAGGGCTCTCCCAGTCCACTGCTCAGTGCAGCTAACAGCATCCTCTTGTTCCAGATGATCAGATCCAGTGTGATCTCCTCGATCAGGCACTAGATTCCCTTTTCGCCTCTTGAAGCACTGCCATTCATTGGAAACCCATTGCCATCTGACCTGCTCATTCCAGACCGTAGACTCGCTTCTAGGGTCCAGATCCAATCCCGCCATCTCGGCTTCCAGCAATATACACACAGCTTCCTCACAGGCCCTCGCACTCATTCTGTTCCCCTTAACTCACAAGTTAACCACCACATCACACGTATTCCGCCTTTTCTGGAGTGTCGCCTGCACCAAATCAGCAAAAACTTCCACAGTACAGGATTTCAACTGGAGTGGGCCATGGGCATGTGCTTGAGCCACCATGCGCTCCTTAACCCCATAATCATGGAAACAAGCAATTATATCATGGGACTTGTTGCTGTTATTGGGTCCCGGGCCACCCGCCACTCTGGGCCCAATCAATATGCAAATCCAACCTCTCAGTATCCATGCCTGCCTCCTGTAGTAAGGCCCGGGCAATATTTTGAACCACAGTCTGCATATGCTGTCCCCTCCATGACACCCGGAACTGCAGATTATTGTGTCGAGACTTGTTTTCCAGGTCTTCAGCTTTGTCCTCTAACTCTTCCCGCAGCATGTGTACTCTGGTTTCCAATGAACTCATGGTCTCCAACTGCTCCTTAAGCCTCACCTCCATCTCTTCTACCCTCTTGCCCAGCTTTCCCAGTTCAGAGTGGAGGCCCTCTATGCTTGTCACCACATCTGCACGCACCTGAGAGATCAGTCTTGAACTCCCTGAAACAAGCTTCCTCCTGAAACGCTCATTTCTGATCTGTTTCTGTCACGGCGAACTTGGTCTGCAGGAAGTTGCTGCCGGCATTTCAGGCTAACATTTCCCATGGCATGTGCTCCCGGCGCAGGCATTTTCTCTGACTGCTTCTGTGGTGTCAGGCCTCTCACCGTGCTTGAACAAAGTTTTTAATTTCAACCACCTTTGTTTTCACCTCTATCCCCGTTGCTGGGGACTTCTAGCCAACTCTCCCGATGCACTTACAGAGGTTAGAGGTGGGTGTATAATGCTTGTTCTGCAGTGGGCCGTCAGGAGGAAGAGCTCACACGGACATCTCTGACGGAGACGTCACCAGCCCTGGTTTCAATGTATTTGATAGGAAATTGAACTTAGTGAGTACTTAGAACCATGTGCTACACTCCAGGCAGGGCCAGCCCCAGAGTTTTTTCAGGGTGTTGGCATGCTAGGCATGCCTTAAGCCTTATGCAACCTCTGGCTGTCATAATCTATAGTTAGCTTTGAATGCCCTGATCTTTGCTACTCCCCAGATGTTGCCTGCCTAGGTAACAGCCTAGTTTGCCTAGTATTTGGACCAGTCTTGCGCACAGTTAAGAATTAGTGTGGTTGCCAGAATCTGATTTTTGTATGCCAGGAATTCTATATTAAGTACCCATCATTGCTCAACTTATGCCATCTTGAGTTGCTGGACTTCATCTGTATATACATAGAAAATGATGGCAGATAAAAATTGTATGGCTTATCCAGTGTACCTATTTATACCAACCACTAAGCTTTGCAATAACGTTTTCTTCCTCTATTCCATGCTTGCTTGATTTCTGATACAATCCTACTCTTCACCACCTCTGCTGGGAGTCTGTTCCATGCATCCATTATCCTTTCCATAAAGAAATATTTCCTTAGATTACTCCTGAGTCTACACCTTTTCACTGACCTCCTGTTAATTCTTTATCCAGAGCTTGCTTTCAATTGAAAACAGCCAACCTCATTAGAATGTAAGATATGCCATACAGGGTCAGACCAAGGTTCCATCAAGCCCAGAATCCTGTTTCAAACGGTAGGCAATCCAGATCATAAGTACCTGTCAGGTTCCCAAAACGTATGCAGATTTCATGCTGCTTGTCCCAGGGATAAGCTGTGGATTTCTTCAGTTTTATTTAATAATGGTTTATGAACTTTTCATCCAAGAACTCGTCCAAACACTAGCAGCTTTTACTACATCCTCTGGTAACGAATTCCAGAATTAGATTATGCATTGAGTGGAAATTTTTCTTTGATTAGTCTTAAATGTGCTGCATCCTTAAAAGGATCTAGCAGACTCTCTGAGAGCTCCCACAGTATCCTGGGATGTATCTTATGTGGCCCTATGGCTTTGCCCATCTTCTGTTTTTCAAGTTGTTCATAAACATTTACTTCCATGAATAGTATAGTATCTACTCCATTCCCATATGTACCTTTTGTTAGCCATCTGTGATCCTTCTCCAGAATTTTATTCCATGAATATAGAACAAAAGCATTTTAGCATTTCTGCTCTTTCCTTCTCCTCCCTACACTGTAGTTTTCAGCATCTTTTAATGTTATGATTCCACTTCTGGCCTTCCTCCTCTACCTGACATACCTGAAAAATGCAATCACCTCACTTTACATCGTCTGCCTTTTTTTTTTCTTCTGTCTGTGTGCTTCTGCTATCCTTATTTCTTTCTCTCTGCTTATTTGAGCTTTTATCCAATTATTCATTTTTGTGTTACTCTTCTTGCGTTCTTTATTTTGTGAATGCTGCCTTTTTTGTGTTAGCTTTTATTTTTTTAGTCACTTCCTTGGAGAACCATAGCGAGTTCCTTTCCCTCTTGCTTTTATTTACTTTCCTCTATATAAAGATTTGTTGACATTTTTATAGCTCCTTCAAGCTTACTCTTTTGCCATTCCACTTTATCTCTTCCCATCCTATCAGCTCTTCCTTAAGGTACTTCCCCATTTTGCTAGAGTCATCTTTGGGCATGTTCAATTTCAGAAATGTCGAATAAGCAGGTAGAGATCTGAGACTGGATTCCTGGAGAGATTTCAGGTGCAGAGAGGTAGATCTGAGAGTCATCAGGATAAAGATGGTATTGAAAACCATGGGAGGAAATAAGTGCACCAAAGGACTGAGTGTAGAGAGTGGTACGCTAAATGAAAGTGGGATGGCAGTAGAGGAAGATCCACCAGAACATACACTAAAAATACGATGGGAGATATAAGAAGAAAACTAAGACAGAACAGAGCAGTTAGGAGGACAGGGTATCGAGAAGGTGGTGATAAACGATGTCAAAGGCAGCAGAAAGGTTAAGAAGGATGAGGATTGCCTTGTGTTTAGAGTGAGTTATACTTGTGGTAGTTTTGGATGGTCCCTCGCCCTTTCTGCTTTGGGGGAAGAGGGATGTTCTTATCTGCTTTGTTTTAGAAATACTGGTTGGCTAAGTGTTGCACAGGACCCTATATATAGTGACCTCATCAAACTAGTGGTTCCCAGTCTCCATCTGATGGTAGGCGAGCATAAACCCACGTGCGTGCTCAAAGCATGCCGTATCTTGGGCCCTCTAACAGCTGGCATCAGAGGGGCTGGGATGGGCATCCATGGTGCTCAAAAGCCTGCAGCCATGTTGCTTTTACAATTGGTGCTGCATGTTCGACTGAATTGGCTCAGGCAGAGGATGAATGTGGGATGGTGGTGGAGGGGGGAAGAGAAGAGGGAGGAATTGCCATATACCTTGTGAGGGACATAGAGAAAAAGAGATACCAGGTATCTGAGGGAGGGGAGAACAGAAGGGGAAATTAATGGATATGGGAGGAAAGGGAAGAGAAGGTGAGAGAATGTACACCTTGGAAGGATGTAGGGAAGGAGAGAGATGCCGGACATCTGGGAAGAAGGGAGCAGAGGGAGCAATGTTAGACATGGAGTTAAGAGAGAGAGGGAGATAAAAATGTGGCTTCAATTGGAGTACTGTGCACAGTTATGGAGGTTTCATCTCCAAAACTATATAAACAGGATGGATTTGGTGTAGAGTGGCTACTAAAATGATCAATGTTTTTTGTCATAAAGCATTTTTTTTAAAGTGCCGTGAAGTCAATGCTGACTCCTGGTAACCCAGCAGCCCCTGGGTTTTCTTGGCAGTCCTTTTCTTCCAAGGCCATGGAGGGTAAAGTGACTTGCCCAAGGTCAGCAGGAGTGCCAGATCTCTTGGGTGCTAGGCTGTTGCTGTAACCACTAGGCGGCTACTCCACTCCTAAAGCATATTGACACAGATTCTATGTGTATTTGGCAGAAAGGTTGGAGAGGAGATTTATGATGGAGACATTTTAAATATCTTCAAGTTTTATAAATGCACGGGAAGTGGGCTGTTTTTATTTGAAAGTAATCTCTAGAATGAGGAGGCATAGGGTGGAGGTGGGAGAGGAGAGACAAGAGTGATCTAAAGACATATTTCTTTAGGGAAAGGGTGGAGATGAGAACTGTTTCTGAAATCAAGAAAGTAGCGAGCAATTACAGGATCTGAGAGGCAGAGGAATTATGGAGTTTAGTAGTTGGTATGAATGGGCAGATTGGATAGGATGTATGGTCTTTAACTGCTGTCATTTTCTTTGTTTCTACATTACCTGTGGAAGAAAAGGTATTAAATTATAATAGCTTGTTACAAATATTTGGCCAGGCTGTTTTTTAGGGGATCTGCTAGGCAGTAATTTGTTACCTTTAATCTCATTGTACCTATTTTTCATTACTCTCAGGATAATCTCAGAGTAAATTAATTCTAAGTGAAATATTTTACAGATTCTTATCAAGAATCCTGCTTCCAAATTGCATCTGTAAAATGATCCCATATGTTTGTTTTTTTTCTGTTTGTTTTAATTCCAAATCCAGTGTATTTTTGTCTATAGACTGTCACAGCAAAATTTACTTTATCAGACGTAATTCCTGTGTATCTATTGATTAAATAAGCAGTTTCTTCTTGTTCAGTAATGTTAGATTGAGGGACAAAATAATTGCTTTGCATAATAAAGACATCTTACAGGGAGTCCATTTATTTCTCTGAAAAGCATAGCTTTATTTAGGTGCTTGCGAGAGCTTTTTATTTCTTTTGCAATACTCTGTCAAATTATTGTAAGCATTAGCTACTGATAGTCTTTTTTTTTTTTTTTCTTTAGAGTTGCATGCCTTGGGGCTGATGCAAAAAGCTTGCACTAGACCAGTGTGCTAAAGCTTGTCACATTATTTGCTAACACAAGTGTAACTCCAATGTTGTTTGCTCTCAAGTGTTGTATCAAATAGTGTGCAAATAAGTTGTCTGCAAAAGGTTTTAACTGAACAGAGAACACACCGGATGCATATGCACATGGGTCTGTGCTAGCAGCTGCTATATCTTTCACACAAAAATATTCTTTACTTATCTTGTTAGACTAATCCAGACAAGTGGGGTTATGATCACCAGCCGGAGGTGGAGGAGACTTGAGTAACATTTAGTGATGTCATCACCTGGCATATCCACTGGTGCAGCACTGAGAGTAGCCTATGTCTGTCTCGAGCAGGTGGCAAGGTGTGTAGACTGGTGCAACAGTGCAGATGGGCCTAGCCCAGACTATAGTCATGTAGCCTATATGACCAAGATATTTGCTCGGAGCTTGGGTATGCCATTTTCCTGAATCTATAATAAGAAAAGGCTCTAGTAGAATATCCATCGGGGAAAACACATAACCAGAAAGACTTTTTTGTCAGAGCCACATTCAAAAGGGGATGGACCTGGCAACAGACACCCTCGCTGTAGGGGCTCCTTTTACTAAATTATATGAAACAAAAAGTAAATAAGAACTTATCTTTAAAGCTCTCCAAGTATCAAATAGTCCTGCTTGCCTTCACCAGCAATGAAGTCATGTTTTTTGGACCGTCCAAAGTGCGGTTCTGCTTCAGGTTTCAGTGGAAGTAACAGGCAAGCTGGTGAAGGCAAGCAGGACTATTTGATACTTGGAGAGTTTTAAAGATAAGTTTTTTTAAATTTACTTTTCCTTATCGTTCCTCCAGTTTAGTCCTCCACCTCTGGGTTGTGTACCTCCTCCTGCAGCTTGGAGACTGGGCATGTCAAAGTCGTGACATCACTGGATATAACCTGCTGGTATCCCCCATCAGCCCCCAGTGTGTCCAGTCTCCATGCAGCAGGAGGACGTAGTGAGCCTAGGTGCTGGGCTCACTTGGGAAACAGATTAGGAGCAGTTAGTCAGGATTTAGTTTTAATTTAACTTCCTAATGTTTTCCTTCTTTAGGTTAAATTTTAATTTTAATTTACTTGGAAGGTGTAGCCTAATGGTTAGAGCACTGGCTTGGAAAGCTGGAGTCCAGGGTTCAATTCCCATTGGCACTCCTTGTGGCCTTGGGCAGGTCCCTTAGCTCTCCATTGCTTCAGAAAAAATCCAAGCTATCAATGTCCCTGTTTAAATTTAATTTAAAAGAAGGAAAAAGGGAGAGAAGAGGCCTTCTGCAAATAAACAGGAACAAAAAGTACAGCGGAATGCAATGACCACGGCCTACCACGGTAATGGTTAAAATTCTTTATTAAGGACCCCTTTGTTCCTCTTGAATTAGTTTACGGTTCAAATCTCCTCCATGAAGGGAGGGAAAAAGTTTCTTGATAACAAAAAACCTTATATCATTAATATCGTGCTGAAATTGGACCCAGTGTGATACGAGTGGGGCTGTGATGATCCGTCTTTTGATGCAACTCTTGTGTTCCTGAATACGAGTTCTAACAGCACGTATTGTTTTACCAACATACAAAAGGGAACAAGGACAGATTATAATGTACACAACGTGTGTGGACAAGCAATCTGTATAAGCGTGTAATGGATACTGTATATTAGTAGAGGGATGTGTAAAAAAAAGTCCCTCATTGTGATGGCATGCCTGCAAGTGGAACATTTGTTACATTTATAATGACCTTTTTTGTTATGTCTGACAGTGGAAACCGGGGGCATAAATGAGGAGACCAACATATCGCCTAAATTTCATTGTCTGCTGTGTGCAATAGTGAGAGGTTGACTTGAAAAACAGGGACGTGTTTGCAAAATGTGCCAATGAGATCTCAAAATTCTTTGTATTTTAGAAGAAAGGTGGGAAAAACGAAGAACACAGACAAATTTGTCATTGTTTTTCTTTAGGTAGAAGTAACTGTGATCTGGAAGAGGACCGAGCACGTTCAAAACCCTTTTGGACACACTCTCTCAGATAGCCTCGAGTATGAAATCGTGCTGCCATATGAAAAGATTTCTCTTTAAAGTCATCATTATTGGAACATAGGCGCCGCAGGCGTAGGAATTGTGATAAAGGTAAATTCTTTTTTAGATGGCTGTTGTGAAAGCTTTCAAAGCGAAGAAGCTTATTGCGGTCAGTGGGTTTACGGTAAATAGTGGTGGTGAAGCTATACTGAGATTTCCTAATGAGAATGTCTAGGAAGGGAAGTTCTATGGTACTAAATTGCATTTTGAATGTAAGATTAACATCTAAACTATTAAGCCAATTATGGAATTGGTGTAATTGAGAATTGGTGCCTTTCCATAATACTAGAATATCAATGTACCTCTTCCAGGAAACAACAAAAGATGCAAAGGGACAGTCCTGTAGATGAGTGTCTTCAAATTGTGCCACGTATAGATTAGCTATGTCAGGTGCCATGGCGGCATCCATAGCTGTGCCTTTTATTTGTTGAAAGAACCGGTCATTGAACAAAAAGTGGTTGAGGATTGGTGCTCGCGGGAGCAAGTGCGGGCTTTGGCTGCATTGGTTTCTGTAGTTTTGAATTTTTTACAAGAAGGATTTCTTAAGGGCCTGGTGGCTAGTGCCTTGAGAGTTAAGTTGACAGCGTTGTCTTGCTAGGGAGGCAAGGTGCAAGGTCTGGCTCTCGGAATCCATGCAGAAGTGTCACGTTTTTTGAGAGCGGTGACTTGGCTGCGGTCCTCGCGTGGAATCGTAGGTCCCCTGCAGGGTCTCAAATTGCTTTTGGCGACATTGACTAAGGAACCTTTTGAGCCCTTACACAAGGTGTTGCTTAGGACTTTGTCTTTGAGGACGGTAATTTTGATAACCAGCTGGTCGGCGAGCCGGATTTCCGGATGGCAGGTGCTGCCTCGTGGAGAACCATCCTTGTCCTTTTCTCGGGAAAAGGGGGGTGTTGCAGCCAGTGCCGTCCATTTTACCTAAGGTGGTGTCTGTTTCAACTTGGTCAGACGGGGTTTCTTCCAGTGTTACGGTGGCTGGGGGGAACCGCGTCTGGCTGGGGGTGGCACCGTTTAGCCATAAAGCAGGTGCTGCGGCAGTACTTGTATATTTCAGAGACTTACCGCACTTTGGACCGTCTGTTCGTGTTGTTCGGAGTTCGTTGCAATGGGGCAGCGGCAGTGAAGGCATCCATTTCTAGATGGATTGAAGAGGCGATTGGTGCAGCAGATCTGCTGCGGGGCCGGTCAGCGTTAACAGGGTTATGAACGCATGTTACCAGAGCGCAAGCAATTTCTCGAGCAGAGTACAGTTTAGTTCCGCCAGGGGACGTTTGTAGAGCGGCCTTCTGGTCCGCTGTTTGTTCTTTCAGTAAGCACTACCGTCTGGAGGTTTTAGTGGCAAATGATGACTTTTTTCGGATCGGCGGTATTGCATGCCGGCTGGAAGGGTCCCTCCCAATAATTACTGCTCTGTTACATCCCAGAGATGGAGGACTAAACTGGAGGAATGATAAGGAAATAGAAATTACACTTACCTGGTAATTGTCGTTCCTTGAGTTTAGTCCTCATTCCCACCCAGGGGTGTGATTTCTTCAGAATTTATTTTCAGGCGGAGTGGAGCATCAATTTCAAGGAGTGGAGAGATCCTTTCAGATTCTGGATCGCAGTGAGTATCCCCTCTCTGATCTGTTTCTTTCGTCTCTCTTATTTAAGTGAGGGGGTGGTACAGGAAACGTGATTGCATAGGGGAGACGTGAACATAAAGTTAAAAAAAAAAAAATAAAAAAAAAAATATATATATATATATATATATATATATATATAAGACTAATAAGGTTAACAAGGTTCCTCAGGTTGAGGAATGGATAGTTTATTTAAAGTTATGGTAAAGCTACGTATTTGTTGTTCCTTTGAGTTTGCTTTGTCAATAGTACACTGGGGGCTGATGGGAGATACCAGCAGGCTATATCCAGTGATGTCACGACTTTGACATGCTCAGTCTCCAAGTGCAGGAGGAGGTACACAACCCAGAGGTGGAGGACTAAACTGTCGTCACTTAAGGAATGATAATTACAAGGTAAGTGTAATTTCTATTTTGGTTCACAGATTACTAATAGTAAGTTTGCAATTTCATATTTCGGTTCTTTCAACATCCTTGGATGTATACCATACGGTCCAGGTGATTTCTTACTCTTCAGTTTCTCAAATAGTTGTGATGGATCTTCCCAGTTTATCGATATTTTGTTTCTGTCAGTTTTTCCGATACATCATCTTTCCTACATCTTCAGTAAAGACCAAAGCAAGGAATTCATTCAGTCTCTCTGCTATGGCCTTGTCCTCTCTTAATACCACTTTTAGATGTCTATCATCTAATGGTACAATTGACTCTTTCACAGGCTTTTTGCTACGAATGTACTTGAAAAAGATTTTTTCCTAATCGTTTTTCCAGTCCAGTACAAGTGGGTTGTCTCCCTCCAACAGCTGGGGACAGAGCATGTCCGACATTTGATGTTGCCATAGACGAGGTCCCTTCTGAGACCTCAGATGCCAGTATCTCAGTCTCCAGCAGCTGGCTAAGAAACCCCGACTTGGCTGGGCTCCACTGAAAGGGCTTGGCTTACTTCAAGGAGAATTCCTTATCGTTCCTCCAGTTCAGTCCTCCACCTCTGGGTTGTGCACCTCCTCCTGCAGTTTGGAGACTGGGCATGTCAAAATTGTGACATCACTAGATATAGCCTGCTGGTCTCTCCCATCAGCCCCAGTGTGTCCAGTCTCCATGCAGCAGGAGGACATAGTGAGCCTAGGTGCTGGGCTCACTTGAGAAGTGGATGAGGAACAGTTAGTCAGGATTTGCTTTATTTTGCTTCTAAGTTAACTTGGCAAAGTTTAATCCCTGGTGTTAAGGGTTTTAGTAATTTTTATTTGAGTTAATTACTTTAATTTTAATTCATTCTAGTTTATTCTATTTGATACTTTCATAATTTACTTTACTAATCTAGTCTAACTTGGGTTTAATTTAATTTAGTTTATCTGAGGTAATGTCTCCTTAAAATAGCCGCCTCCCACCTAGCTTCTCTGTCCATTGGGGTGTAATGCTTTTACAGCTTCCGGGCTCAAGCCGGTGCTCCCTTGATTGCCTAAGGCTGCCTTTTTGGTATGGCATGATTTGGCTCTCCCCTCCCGGACGATTCGGAGGGGAGCCCGACAGAGGACAGAGTGAGCAGCTCACGTGCTGCTCTAGATTAGTCGGGGCAGTGGTGGGAGCTGAAGTCTTCCTGTACCCGGCCCTCACCGGGAGGGGCCGCAATCACAAGATGGCTGCCGTGTCGGCAGCGCAGTTTCCCAGCGGTGCGACTGAAGCAGCTGAGAGCGTTTTAGCGGGAAACAGAGCCGAACAGATCCGGAGCATTTCCCGTGCTCTGCAGCCTTGTTGCAGCATCATCAATCGGCAGGCTGCGTTCAGGGTGATAAGCGGACAAAACAAGGTTTGATTTCATACAGCATATTTTCAATTTCATAATGTAATATCGTATTTTATTTCAAGTAAAAAAACCAAAAAAAAATTACTCAACCATTTATTTGATGGCTTTGCTGCTCATTTTCTGGCATTGTGTATATTATATAGACTATTAAGGACTTTTTGTTTAGTTAATTCTTTCCTTTCTTTTATTGCCTTTATCTGTTCTGTTTAAGGGCTCTATAGCCGGGGTGTGGTGTGCCCTAGGGCTACTGCGAGGTGGCCTGTCCAGGGGTCTGCCTTTATTTCCCCTCTTCCGCACACTGACATGTTGATCAACCTGTTTGTTTTGGTACGGTAGTGCCCTTACCAGTGAGGCCTGGGCCTGCTCTGTTCTAGGCGGATGGGCTTGCCTGGGAAACAGGTCATTTTCCTTGTGGGTATGCAGGTTGCCTTTGGTAAAGATATTAATTAATTTCTTTCTGTCCTATTGAAACTTTTAATTTTCTCTCTGGGCAATGAAGTGCCATTGGATATGTGTGGGGGTATTGTTGTCCTCATGGTAGGACAGGGTACCTCGGTAAAGATGGCCAGGGGTTCATGTCCCACCCTCCATTGGCCACTGCTTTGATTGAAGGATAAGGTGGTATAGAAACTGGCTAAAATAAATAAAGGTATGGTTGATTGAATTTCCCTCTACTCCCTTCCTCGGTCTTTTTGGCTCTTGCTCGACAGTTACGGGCTCTAGATATTTGTTGCGCTTCAGGGCTTCTCATATGAGCCAATAATTTGCATCTTTCATTCTGCCAGCAGTCCAATTGGGAGGCACTCTGGTCTCAAGAACGACGAGAGTCTGGTCTTCCCTATTTGGAGAAACAATATGTTGAAGAGCCCTGAACATTCTCTGGGCTTTGTATCTGATAGTGAATTGTTTTTGACTCACATTTTTCAGCGATGGTGAGGCCTATGTGGCGTGGGCTTCATCGGCTTTATTGCAATTATTTGTCTGTGCAGGATCTTAGGTCGGTAGCTTTATTCTTTGGTCTGGGCTAAGTGAGACAGACGTCGTCCTCTTTTCCCCCTCATTGCTTACAGAGATCATGGGTCCATAAACAGAGATTGTTCCAATCATGTACAGCTGCGATCCGTCTATAGACTCTCTGGGCCTTCACGGATAGGAAAGCTGGGTTTCATTCTGTTAACCAGGACTCCATGTTTTACACCAAAAAAAAAGAAAGGGCATATCTGATTCTTCCAGCAGTGGCGGGCAGCCATCTGGCTGTCCACATAGCATGTGACAGCCAGTTAATTTGTACAAAGTTACCCTGTTAGCCCTGTATATAATCCCCTGTTTATTGTAAGTCTAGTGTAGGTCTGCCTGCACTGCACAAATCTGTTACCTGTAAACCGCACTGATTTTAAAGAGCGCAGTATAAAAGAGACATTAAAGAAATAATCTGAATATGGCACCTGACCCTTCCCTTGAGTCCCTTTCTTTACGATGGCCGGTCTATTGAGTGACAAGAATCAAAGTGGACAGCTCAAGTTGCGGGGTGCAAATAGAGGTTTCTCAGCAAGCCCTGCAGCGGCGACTTGTAAGCCGCAATGAAAGCAGGTGGGTCCCGGCGGGAGGGTCACCGATGGGCGGACGACTTCAGGAGTTTCTTCCTGCCTGGATCCACAACACATCCGACCAGTGGGTATTAGAGATTATTCGTGAGGGGTATGTGCTGGAATTTGTGCGACCCATGCGAGATTCCTTCGTCATGTCTCCATGCAGAGGTCAACAGAAAACTCTGGCGATTCGCAATACCTTAGATCACCTTGTGCAAATGAGAGCTGTCATACCAGTGCTGGTGGCAGAATACGGCGTGGGTCGGTACTCCATTTATTTCGTGGTGCCAAAGTCAGATGGGGCGATGCGCCTTATCTTAGACCTGAAAGGTGTGAATCGCTCTCTTCGGGTACTGCGTTAACGAAAGGAAACGTTGTGGTCGGTCATTGTAGTGGGGCGTCGGGGAGAGTACTTGACATCCCTCGACCTTACGGAGGCAGGTCATCAAACGTTTCTGAGATTCGCTTTGCCATGGGGACACTATCAATTCTAGGTGTTGCCCTTCGGCCTGGTGACAGCGCCGCAAACTTTCACCAAGATTATGGTGGTGGTAGCGGCAGCCTTACGCAAGGGAGAAATTTTAGTTCATCCCATATCTCGACGATTGGTTAATTCGAGCCAAATCCGCGGCCGAGAGCGTTCAGGTAACAGACAAAGTGGTAAAGGTTTTGCAGAGTCACGGCTGGGTGGTCAACCCAGCCAAGAGTCGATTAGTACCATCCCAGGACTTTGAATACCTGGGGGTATGGTTCGACACGGAGAGAGGACAGGTGTTTTTTTTGCCGGACCGCAGAGTCAAAGGACTTCAGCGATTGGTGCGCGAGTTCAGAGCCACCCCGGCTCCCTCGGTGTGGACTTATCTACGCGTGCTGGGGACAAGCTGGGGACAATGGCGGTGACCCTGGAGGCGATGCCTTGGGCCAAAATTCATATGAGGCCGTTGCAGAGCGCGCTGCTTCGCAGGGGGTCGCATCAGTCCGATTCGTTGAGCAGACGGCTCACCTGCCCTATGCAGGTCAGGCAGTCCGGCAGTGGTGGCTGCTTCCGGGCTCTCTGTCAGCCGGAAGGGTGCTGGAGTAGCCGGAGTGGCTTCTGTTATTGAGGGACGCGAGTCTCGCAGGTTGGGGGGCCCATTGCGAAGGAAGATTCACACAAGGGGTTGGTCCCCTATAGAGAGGTCATGGTTGATTGACAGCAATTTCGGCAGCGCACATCGCAGGGAGGACAATGTGATGGCCGATTTTCCTCAGCAGTGTCCGAGTAGATGCAGGGGAGTGGGTGCTGCATCTGGACGTCTTTGCACAGATAGATCGTCGATGGGGTCTGCCGGTGATGGATCTGATGGCGACCTTCCGGTCAGCAAAAGGCAGTCTTTTCTTCAGCAGGAGGCAGGAAACAATGTCAGAAGGCATAGACGCTCTGGTGCATCAGTGGCCGTCGGGGGGGTCTTCTGTATGTATTTCCTCTGTGGGCGGTAATTGGCCGAGTGATTCAGCGGATCGAGGTTCATCCGGGAAGAGTTCTCTTGGTGGTGCCGGTCTGGAGAGCACTGGAGGTTGCCGATGGAGACGGCCCTGTTAATTCAAGGGACACTTTGCATGACTCAGGTGGATCAGTTCTCGCTTACGGTTTGGCCATTGAAAGGACGAGACTTTAAAAAAAAAAATTATTTGGTGGCAGTCATCGCGACTTTGCTTAGAGCGCGTCAACAGTCCATGTCACTAACTTATGTTCGTGTCTGGCGTATGTTTGAGGACTGGTGCTCGAGGCGGCAAGTCCGGGCGGCTACGGTCCCCGTTCCCTTGATCTTGATCTTTCTGCAGGATGGGTTTGATAAGGGTCTTGCAGCTACAAAAGGGGACTGTTACTTCTGGAGAGAGATCTGCAATTGTGAGTATATACTTCTGGGAATTTTCTGTAAGGAATTCTTTGTATTAAAGCTAATTAATCTGTGAACCCACTGTTTTTTGTTAAATCAGTCAGGGCCTAGTAGCAGCAGTTTAAGTTTAAATTTAAAACACAGAAGAGAACTTTCTGGTTACATATCATACCCAGCAGAGAGCTTGTACTTTAAATTTAATAGTCACTCAGGGCCTAGTATCAGCAAAGTACTTTTAGTTTAAATTAAAAAACACAGAAAACAGCTTTCTGGTTAAATTTAGAACCCAGCAGAGAGCTTGTAGTTTAAATTTCATAATAAGTTAGAGCCTAGCAGCAGCAAAGAGCTATAATTTAAAATTTGAAATCAAATAAGAGTATAGCTTACCTCAGCAGCACAGGACAGGGTAGTGTGTAGCAGCCCTCTTTTAATAAGAGATAAGGATGTTGCAGCCACTTGGCAATAGTGATCCCAGCAGGAACGCATTTGATTCAATAAATGGAGGGAGGATGGAAAGGAAATCTACAGTACTACCTTTTAACTTTCAAAAGGGAGACTATGATAAAACAAGGAAAAAATAGTTAAGGAAAAGCTAAAAAGGAGCAGCTGAAAAAGTTAAAGATTTTACATCAAGCATGGGCGGTTTAAAAAAAAAAAACTTTTGGAAGCTCAGACCAGATGTATTGCATACTTTAAGAAAACTGGAAGGAAGACCAAAAAAATGCCACATGGTTTAAAGGTAAGGTCAGAGAGTCTGTTGTAGCCAAAAAAGCATCTTTCAGGAAATAGAAAAAAAAATAGCCAAATGACAAAAATGGGAAACATAAACACTGGCAAATTAGATGCAAGGCTTTGATAAGGCAGGTACAGAGAGAATTTGAAAGAAAGCTTGCTGTGGAAGCAAAAATCCAAATTTTGGTCCTTATTTAGAACAGAGATAGCATCACTAGTGTATTATAATACTCTGTAAGAAAACTCGAAAGTCAAATGTAACTTCCTTGACATGATACACTAAACAACTCTATTTTAAATTCCAAAAAGCTAAGGCCTCAGAACCCCGGGCTGCCACCGATTTTAATAAAGATCATCAGATGGACTAATGCCACTATTGCATCAACGGCCTTTACTTAGCTTTTGAATTATTAATAATTATCAGTGATTTGAATTGTAATGTTATATTCAATATATTTCAAAACTGATTCTCAAAAAAGGCTCTTCTAAAAACTTGAAAAAAGGAGGGGCTGGACTTCAAGCCTAAACCCATAAATTGTTCAACTTCTCAATGGCATCCAACTCCGTCCTGTTTTCTTCTTGAAATACCAGTAAATTGAGATCAGTAAATATAAATAACTAATAGAAATGTAGTGCTTAGCTTAAAATGGTGAACTTGCAACTTATATCTTGCATCTTTCTCCCATGCATTGCATTATTCTTAGAAGACAAGTTCACAATTTCCAACACGATCCGCTTTTAATGGTGAGCGTACAGCTTCAGATGATTGCTGATAAATTCCCGACGCTGCCAAGCGCGCTACTCATAGCGTTTCACCCATTAAGGTTTATTCAGGGGAAGCAATAAAGCAGCACTAAAAATCAAAATTAGAAGAAACAATGTTCAATAGGTACAGACTTTCAAAAATCAACTGTATCTTAAACCCTAAACCAATGAATCCATATCCTTACTGGTAAGCCAGCTCAAACACTGCTTCGTGTAGCAAACATGTCTTTCTTCCAACAGCGGTTTAAAAAACGCCGCGCATGCGGACTGGTTAAATTGAAATGCCGCCGACGGGAGGCTCCTATAGTGGAATATTGTTTACAATTTCATCATCAGTTTGAACAGCTTGAATGTTTCTGTATAGATCAAGTTACTGTCTCGCAATTTGGTAAAACTAAGGATCAGACCCTGCTGTATCATGAGCAACGGTGGATTTATCGGCTGGGAACAGTAATCCCAAATGGGTTGAATGCTCGGATAGAATGGGAGGTTTGTTTGTGATCTAACCCCTCCTCCTTTTTTGCATTCTTTTTGAGAGATCGATAATCTCTATTTAACCAGTCCGCATGCGTGGCGTTTTTTAACCACTGTTGGAAGAAAGACATGTTTGCTACACGAAGCAGTGTTTGGACACTTTATCTGAGACATTTATTAAGGACTCCAATCAGATGAAAATCAGATTGGAGCAATTACAGAATTTTTCTAAGTTGGCAAATCTTCGGTTAGTCAATTTTCCTTGTGTATCTACTATTCCTGCAAAATAAATGTTTAAAAATTATTTGGTTGAGAGTTTGGGGGTCCCTGTGGACTCTTGTCCGCCCATAGTAAAGGCATATTAACTCCCTACAGCTAAGAAGGCCTTTCTACTGGGGCAGCCGGGTGTGTACAATTAGATGAGCTTAATATCTCAGAGATTTTGGAAAGTTCAGATACAACTTTAGTGCAACCTGCTACTTGTTTGGTCACCTTTGCACTGATTTCTGATCGTGAGTGGCTGTTAAGGCTGTTTTTTAGGAAAAGGAATGTATTTAAGGGATGTCCAGTCCGTATTTTTCCGGACCTGGCGCGGGAAACTAGGCGACGCAGGAGTGAGTTTTTAATAATGCGTCCCCGAGTTCTCCAGCTCGGGGGTTTATTTTTCCTGAAGTACCCGTGTAAATGTCTCGTGAAACTTCAGGGTAATTCTTACATTTTCTTGTATGCCTCCCAATTACTTTCCTTTATAAATTCGAGGGTACCAGGTGGGGGAGAATGAGCGAGCTCTTTAGATGTATAGTTTGTTTATTGGCTGTTTATGGCTGTGAATTTCCTGTATAGTCTCAGTATATTTTTTTCCTTTTCTTGGATTCTGCGTATAGTGGGCTATTGGAGGGGTTTACTTTGTGATTATTGCTGTTAATTTTTTTTTTCCTTGGTGTGTTATGTATATGCTGAAGTTACCCCCTTTGCTGAGCAAGTGTGTTTATTTGTGACATGTTTGAAAAGTATTAAAAAAAAAAAAGAAAAAAAGAAAAGGTCAGTCAGTGGAGCTGCTAGAACGTCCCCATGTTCCCTCAGTATTCTAGGGTGTATCTCATCTGGTCCCATCGCTTTGTCTACTTTAAGTTGCTTCTTCTCATCAGAGAGAAGCAGTGCTTTTTACAGTGCTCTGCTTGAAAGGTGGATTTTGCCTTCTGAGAAACTTTGCTGTGAGTTCTAGCTGTTTATTTAACTATTTATTGTTTGTCTAACTGTTTGTTTAATTATTTATTGTTTGTCTTAGTGCTAGTTCAGCTGTTTTCAGCTGTAATTTACCTTGCCTCTCTCAACTAACTGGGCTTTGTGTGGTAGCCATTTTGAATTAAATCTCTCTCCCCAGACCCTGCTGTGTGTTTAAACTTTTCCTGCCCTAGCCTGCTTGAGTGAATCCTCCCCTCCCCCCCCTTTGCTGAAGTATTGTGTAGCCTTCTTCCTGTTTTCTCCACGTGTGCATAGGCTGTTTTCAGTTTGCTTCTTCTCATCAGAGAGAAGCAGTGCTTTTTACAGTGCTCTGCTTGAAAGGTGGATTTTGCCTTCTGAGAAACTTTGCTGTGAGTTCTAGCTGTTTATTTAACTATTTATTGTTTGTCTAACTGTTTGTTTAATTATTTATTGTTTGTCTTAGTGCTAGTTCAGCTGTTTTCAGCTGTAATTTACCTTGCCTCTCTCAACTAACTGGGCTTTGTGTGGTAGCCATTTTGAATTAAATCTCTCTCCCCAGACCCTGCTGTGTGTTTAAACTTTTCCTGCCCTAGCCTGCTTGAGTGAATCCTCCCCTCCCCCCCCCTTTGCTGAAGTATTGTGTAGCCTTCTTCCTGTTTCTCCACGTGTGCATAGGCTGTTTTCAGTTTGCTTCTTCTCATCAGAGAGAAGCAGTGCTTTTTACAGTGCTCTGCTTGAAAGGTGGATTTTGCCTTCTGAGAAACTTTGCTGTGAGTTCTAGCTGTTTATTTAACTATTTATTGTTTGTCTAACTGTTTGTTTAATTATTTATTGTTTGTCTTAGTGCTAGTTCAGCTGTTTTCAGCTGTAAATTACCTTGCCTCTCTCAACTAACTGGGCTTTTTGTGTTACCACCCCCTCCCCCCCCCCCAGCTGAGGGTCCAGGACAAGGTACCTTGTAACTGCCCTCTTTAATAGGACTTATCTCCCTCCCTCCCTCCCCAGCACCCACCCACCCCTGGGGTAATTGTAGCTTTATAGGTACTTGCACATCTTAGAGGAAAGGGGCTGCTCTCAGGTGCAGCTCATTATCCAGATCAGTCACACACGGAGGACCTGCAATTAATTAATTAAGCTTTAGGTACACAAGGTGTATTAGGGGTATTAGATACACTTTTATTGGTATAAGCATCTACACCAATCCTTATTATATACAGAATTTAAAAGATCTAAGCACAAGCTTTAAACTAAGATGCAGACAGAAGTCCAGCAACGAGATGGGGGTTCTCCGGTCTTTTGCATTGAGTGTCACATGTATGATTTTCTCCCAGTTGGTGAGAGATCTTACGTATGCACGAAGTGCAAAGAACTCTTTGCTCTCAGGGAACAAGTCCGTTCTCTAGAGGCTAGAGTAGCAGACCTGGAAGACATAAGAAAGACAGAGAAGTGCATGGACGTGACCTTCAGGGATATAGTCCTGAAGTCCCACCTCCAGTCTGGCAGCATCCCTGTTGCCATGGAGGAGAGAGGTCACGTGACAGGAGAGCATCACCCTGGTGTGGCAGGAAGTGATCCTGTAACTAGGACCTGTCCTCCAGGTGATGCAGAACCCTCTCGCACCGAGGGCGTTTCTCCAGGGCCAGGTGCCCATGAGGGGAGGGTCAGGACAGCTGTTATAGTCGGTGATTCAATCATTAGGAATGTAGATAGTTGGGTGGCTGGTGGACGTGAGGATCGCCTGGTAACATGCCTGCCTGGTGCGAAGGTAGCGGACCTCACGCACCGCCTAGATAGGATCGTAGATAGTGCTGGGGAGGAGTCTGCTGTCTTGGTACATGTTGGTACCAATGACATAGGAAAATGTGGTAGGGAAGTTCTGGAGGCTAAATTTAGGCTTTTAGGTAGGAAGTTGAAATCCAGAACTTCCAGGATAGCGTTCTCCGAAATGCTTCCTGTTCCACGTGCAGGACCCAAAAGACAGGCAGAGCTCCGGAGTCTCAATGCGTGGATGAGACAATGGTGCAAGGATGAGGGTTTTGGATTTGTTAGGAACTGGGGAACATTCTGGGGAAAGGGGGGGCTCTTCCGAAGGGATGGGCTTCACCTTAATCAGGATGGGACCAGACTGCTGGCATTAACCTTTAAAAAAGAGATAGAGAAGCTTTTAAACTAGAAAATAGGGGAAAGCCGACAGTCACCCAGGAGCGCATGGTTCGGACAAAGGTATCCTTGAAGGATACTACCAAAAGCAGTGAGGTTCCAAAAGGGGGTATAGTAGCCCAAATGCCCTTGAGTAAGGAGCAGACAGAGCATAAAGATTCCAAATTACCCCTGCCTACCAATAGCCAGATTAATATGAAAAAAATACAGTCTCTAAAATGCTTGTATGCCAATGCTAGAAGTCTAAACAATAAGATGGGAGAGTTAGAATATATAGCACTAAATGAGAGGTTAGATATGATTGCACTCTCAGAGACATGGTGGAAGGAGGATAACCAGTGGGACACTGTGATACCTGGATACAAACTATATCGTAATGATAGAGCTGATCAAATTGGTGGAGGGGTTGCGCTCTATGTTAGAGCGGGCATTGAGTCAGAAAGGATTAAAGTTTTGCAGGGAACAAAATTTGCTGTAGAATCTCTATGGATTGAAATCCCATTTATGAAGGGGAAGGCGATGGCAGTGGGAGTATACTATCGACCGCCTGGCCAGAATGAACAAATGGATGATGAAATGCTCAAAGAAATCAAGGAAGCTAACAAAAGTCACAACAGAGTAGTAATAATGGGTGATTTCAATTACCCCGGTATCGACTGGGTCAGTGTCACGGCAGGACAAGCTAAAGAGATAAAGTTTCTAGATGGAATAAATGACTGCTTCTTGGAGCAGCTGGTTCATGAACCGACCAGAGGGGAAGCCATACTGGACCTAATCCTTAGTGGAACGCCAGATCTGGTGCAAGAAATAAGGGTGTTGGGACCACTTGGCAATAGTGATCATAGTATGATCATGTTTGATTTAATTAGTGGAGGACAGATAGTAAAGGAATCCACAGTATTATCTTTTAACTTTCAAAAGGGAGACTATGATAGAATGAGGAATATAGTTAGGAAAAACTAAAAGGAGCGGTTCCAAAGGTTAAAGACTTACAGCAAGCTTGGGTGTTATTTAAAAATACTATCCTCGAAGCCCAGACCAGCTGTATTCCACGCATTAAGAAGAGTGGAAGAAAGTCCAAAAAACTGCCAGCGTGGTTTAAAGGTGAGGTCAGAGAGGCTGTTGCTGCCAAAAAAGCAACCTTCAGGAAATGGAAAAAAGAGCCAAATGATGAAAACTGGAAACATCACAAGCACTGGCAAGTTAAATGCAAAGCATTGATAAGGCGGGCAAAGCGGGAATTTGAGAAGAAACTTGCTACGGAAGCAAAAACACGAAATAAAGACTTTTTCAAGTACATTCGTAGCAAAAGGCCTGTGAGAGAGTCAATTGGACCGTTAGATGATAGAGGGGTAAAAGGGGCAGTAAGAGGAGACAAGGATATAGCAGAGAGACTGAATGAATTCTTTGCTTCGGTCTTTACTGAGGAAGATGTAGGGATGTTACCCATGACTGAAGTGGTACTTAAAGGTGATACTGCAGAGGAATTGAGAGAAATATCACTACACCGGGAAGATATATTACAACTATTTGATAAACTGAATAGTAGCAAATCACCTGGACCGGATGGTATACATCCCAGAGTGTTGAAAGAACTGAAATATGAGATCGCGGACCTGCTATTGGTAATCTGTGAACTTTCATTAAAATCATCTGTAATACCTGAAGATTGGAGGGTCGCCAACGTAACACCAATTTTTAAAAAGGTTCCAGGGGTGACCCGGGAAATTACAGACCGGTGAGCCTGACATCAGTACCGGGGAAAATGGTAGAAACCATCATAAAGAACAAAATTACACAACATGTAGATAGTCATGGCCTAATGGGAGACAGCCAACATGGCTTTAGACAAGGAAGATCTTGTCTTACTAATCTGATATGTTTCTTTGAAGGTGTGCATAAACAGGTAGACAAAGGTGAGTCGGTTGATATAGTGTATCTGGACTTCCAGAAAGCTTTTGACAAGGTCCCCCATCAGAGACTTTTGGCAAAACTAAAAAGTCATGGGATAGGAGGCAGTGTACTATTGTGGATCGGGAACTGGTTAAAAGATAGAAAGCAGAGAGTAGGGCTAAATGGCCAATTTTCTCAATGGAGAAAGGTGGAGTACCCCAGGGATCTGTACTGGGTCCGCTACTTTTTGACATATTCATAGATGACCTGGAAAAGGGAATAACTAGTCAGGTTATCAAATTTGCAGATGACACAAAACTGTTTAAAGTTGTTAAAACCCAAGAGGATTGTGGAAAGCTGCAGGAGGATCTGGATAAATTGGAAGACTGGGCATCCAAATGGCAGATGAAATTTAATGTGGACAAATGCAAAGTTATGCACCTAGGAAAGAACAACCCACACTATAGTTACACGATGCAAGGCTCCACATTAGAAACCACCACCCAGGAAAGGACTTAGGAGTCATCGTGGATAACATGTTAAAACCCTCCGCCCAGTGTGCAGCGGCGGCCAAGAAAGCAAATAGAATGCTAGGTATCATAAAGAAAGGGATGGAGAATAAAACAAAGGATATTATAATGCCTCTGTATCGCTCCATGGTACGACCGCACCTTGAATATTGTGTGCAATTCTGGTCACCGTATCTTAAAAAGGACATAGCGTTATTAGAAAAAGTACAGAGAAGAGCCACCAAATTGGTGAAGGGGATGGAAGGCTACTCCTATGAAGAGAGGCTAAAAAGGTTAGGGCTCTTTAACCTGGAAAAGAGACGGCTGAGAGGAGATATGATAGAGGTCTATAAATTAATGAATGGAGTGGAACGGATAAACGTGGATCAATTGTTTACGCTAGCAGAATATAGAAAGACTAGGGGACATGTAATGAAACTACAGGGTAAACTATTTAAGACAAATAAGAGAAAATATTTTTTCACTCAACGTGTAATCAAACTCTGGAATCTGTTACCGGAGGATGTAGTAAGGGCTGTTAGTATAGCTGGGTTTAAAAAAGGTTTGGACAAGTTCCTGGAGGAAAGGTCCATAAACCACTATTAAAAAGGGACCCAGGATATCAATGCTTGACCCAGTACAAGCATTGTGGAACCTGTGGTCTTTTGGGGATATTGCTAGGTGTGTAGGACCTAGATTGGCCACTGTTGGAAACAGGATACTGGGCTTGATGGACCTCGGTCTGACCCAGTATGGCATGTCTTATGTTCTTATGTTCTTAAGTTGAGCAAGTTTCTCACGAACACAGTCTTCTGAAAATTGTTCAAGATGTCCCTCGCTTCTGTTACTGTTTGTGGGTGTTTTCTGAGGTTCTGCTCCTTGTTCTTCATCTGTGAACACAGAACAGAAATATTTGTTAAGCAATTCCGCTTTATCCTCATCAGCTTGTACATATTCCTCCCCTTCACCCTTGAGTCTGACAATACCACTTTTGCCCTTCCTCTTCTCACTAACATATGTGAAAAATGTCTTATCCCCCATTTTATTGCATTGGCTATTTACTCCTCTCTTTGAATCTTTGCTTTCCTGACTACTTTGCTAGCTTCTCTAAGATTTTCCAAATATAGGTGCCTGTCTTCCTCTCTGTGATCTCTTGTATTTCATGAAGGCCTCCCTCTTTTTCTACACTTTTTCCAGCTACCTCTTTCGAAAGCCATAGCGGTCTCCTTTTCCTTTTACCTTTTATTTACCATTTTAACAAAAAGGTTGATTGCCCTTAAAATATCTCCTTCTTTCAGTTTTGCCCACTGTTTTTCTGCATCCCCCAGCTGTTCCCATCCCGCTAACGACTCCCTGAGGTATTGGCCCATCTTTGCAAAGTTAGTCTTTCTAAAGTCTAAGATCCTCACTTTTGAATGGATTCTAACAGCCCTAGTCCTAATACTGAACCGCACCATCTGATGATCACTGGATGCAAAATGATCTCCCACTATAACTTCAGAAACACTTTCACCATTGGTAAGCACCAAGTCCAGTATGGCCCCTTCACGTGTGGGATCTGTTACCAATTGCTTGAATAGCTCTCTCTGTAGAGAATCCAGGATCTCTTTACTTCTAGATGATACTGCAGCAGGAATGTGCCAGTCAACATCTAGCATATTGAAATCCCCTATCAGTAGCACTTCCCCTTTCCTAGCAATGCTGCGTATGTCTTTAATTAACTCTTTGTCCACCTCTTCCTCTTGTGAGGGAGGTCTGTATATCACGCCAATGCAAATAGATTTCTCTTTCCCTCTTTCTAGTTTAACCCACAATGCCTCCTCTCTCCCTTTTAAGCTCTGTAATTCCAAAGCTTTAATAGTATTTTTTTACATATAGTGCCACTCCTCCTCCCCTTCCTACCCTGTCCTTTCTGAATAAAGTATAGCCAGGTATAGTTACATCCCAGTCATGGTTTTCTGTGAACCATGTTTCTGTAACTGCCACTAAATCCAAGTCGGCCACTCCCACCAAAGCTTCAACATCAGGGATCTTATTCCCCATGCTATGGGCATTTATACATACTGCTTTCCATATGTACTCTGTGGTTGGCACACCATTTACTTTGTGGTGCCCAAGAAGGAAGGTTCCTTTCACCCGATCCTAGATCTCAAGCGAGTGAACCGTTCTCTGCTGGTTCCGCATTTTCACATGGAGATATTGTGATCTGTTATAGTCGCAGTAAGAAGCAGGGCATTTTTGACATCTCTTGATCTCACGGAGGCGTATCTGCACATCCCCATATGGCCAGAACACCAGCAGTTCCTCTACTTTGCGGTACCGATGGGGCATTTCCAGTTTTCGGGCTTTGCTGTTCAGCCTAGCAACGGCTCCTCATACCTTCACCAAGGTCATGGTGGTGGTAGCGGTGGCGCTCTGCAAAGGAGGAGTTCTAGTACATCCGTACCTCAACAACTGGCTCATTTGGGCAGAGTCCAGAGATGAGAGCAAACGAGCAACGTCACGGGTGGTACAGTTCCTGCAAAGTCTCAACTGGGTGGTTATCGTGGCCAAGAGCCACTTGGTCCTGTCTCAGAAGCTGGAGTACTTGGAAGCACCCTTCAGCATCCGTGTGGGGAGAGTCTTCCTGCCAGAGTAGCAAGCACAGGGGTGCGCCAGTTCCTGGCATTATCTGCAGGTCCTGGGGACCATGGCAGTCACTCTCGAACTTGTACCATGGGCAAGGGTGCACATGTGTCTGCTGCAGAGGGCTTTGCTCCATCGGTAGTCATATCAGACGTATCCCTTGTCCCAGAAGATCCCCTGCCCACGAGGGGCCAAAAGAGTGCTCAAATGGTGGCTTTGCCCGGGAAATCTGGAAGGGGGCATGCCCCTCAAGTTGCCACAGTGGATCCCACTGTTGACCGATGCCAGTCTGTCTGGCTGGGGAGCCCATTGCGAGGGGCACATTGCTCAGGGACACTGGAGCACGCAGGAGGCCCTTTGGCCGATCAACAGGCTGCAGATGCGGGTGGTAGCCCTGGTACTCTGGAGCTTCGAGCCAAGGTTGCAGGGGAAGGCGGTCCAGGTCCTTTCAGACAACGCAACCATGGTAGCTTACATCAACCACCAGGGAGGCACGGCAGCGCAGCCTTGGAAGAGGAGGCCGAACTGCTGTTCAACGGGGCAGAAAGTCATCTCCAGAAACTCTGTGGTGCATGTGGCAGGAGTTGACAGGGTGATGGCAGACTACCTGAGTTGGTTGCATGTGGACCTTGGTGAGTGGATGCTAAACCAAGAGGTGTTCGTGCTGGTGGTGCGTAGATGGGGGTACACCAGTCATGGACCGGATGGCAACGTTTGAGACTGCCAAAGCGAACCGCTTTTTTAGCAGAAGGGGGGTAAGAATTCGGAGGGCCTGGAAGCTGTAGTACTGCAGTGGCCCGCTGAGGGACTTCTGTGTTTTTCCCCCATGGGCTTTCATAGACCGGGTTGTGCAGTAGATCGAGGCTCACCGGGGTTGGGTCATTCTGATCACCCCAGATTGGCCGTGATGCCCTTGGTATGCCGACCTGGTGCGGATTCTGGCGGATCGGCCATGGTGTCAATGGAAAAAGGTGAATAGTGGAGTACCCCAGGGATCTGTACTGGGTCCGCTACTTTTTGACATATTCATAAATGACCTGGAAAAGGGAATAACTAGTGAGGTTATCAAATTTGCAGATGACACAAAACTGTTTAAAGTTGTTAAAACCCAAGAGGATTGTGGAAAACTGCAGGAGGATCTGGATAAATTGGAAGACTGGGCATCCAAATGGCAGATGAAATTTAATGTGGACAAGTGCAAAGTTATGCACCTAGGAAAGAACAACCCACACTATAGTTACACGATGCAAGGCTCCACATTAGAAACCACCACCCAGGAAAAAGATTTAGGAGTCATCGTGGATAACATGTTAAAACCCTCCGCCCAGTGTGCAGCGGCGGCCAAGAAAGCAAATAGAATGCTAGGTATCATAAGGAAAGGGATGGAGAATAAAACAAAGGATATTATAATGCCTCTGTATCGCTCCATGGTACGACCGCACCTTGAATATTGTGTGCAATTCTGGTCACCGTATCTTAAAAAGGACATAGTTATTAGAAAAAGTACAGAGAAGAGCCACCAAATTGGTGAAGGGGATGGAAGGCTACTCATATGAAGAGAGGCTAAAAAGGTTAGGGCTCTTTAACCTGGAAAAGAGACGGCTGAGGGGAGATATGATAGAGGTCTATAAATTAATGAACGGAGTCGAACGGGTAAACGTAGATCAATTGTTTACCTTATCAGAATATAGAAAGACGAGGGGACATGTAATGAAGCTACAGGGTAAACTATTTAAGACAAATAAGAGAAAATATTTTTTCACTCAACGTGTAATCAAACTCTGGACTCTGTTACCGGAGGATGTAGTAAGGGCTGTTAGTATAGCTGGGTTTAAAAAAGGTTTGGACAAGTTCCTGGAGGAAAGGTCCATAAACCACTATTAAAAAGGGACCCAGGATATCAATGCTTGACCCAGTACAAACATTGTGGAACCTGTGTCTTTTGGGGATATTGCTAGGTACGTATGACCTAGATTGGCCACTGTTGGAAACAGGATACTGGGCTTGATGGACCTCTGTCTGACCCAGTATGGCATGTCTTATGTTCTTATGTCTTCGACTCAAGAGGATCTCCTGACACAGGGACCAGTGTACATTCTCAGGTGGATCAGTTCTCGCTTACGGCTTGGCTCTTGAAAGGGTGCATTTGAGAAAGAAAGGTTACTCTGGTCTGGTGATCTCAAGCTTGCTGAAAGCAAGGAGGAGGTCTACCTTTCTAGCCTGTGTTCGGATATGGTGCATCTTTGAGGCTTGGTGTGCAGACAGGCAGGCTCAGCCAACCATTGCTTCCATTCCAGACATCCTAGCGTTTTTGCCACCAGTTGCACCCTCAAGAACTAGCTGCTAGGCCCTTTTTTTTAACATTGTTGTTAGTGATATAGCAGAAGGGCTGTCGGGTAAGGTTTGCCTTTTTGCAGATGATACCAAAATCTGCAATACAGTAGACACCCAGGAAGGTGTAGATTACATTAGGAGGGATCTAGCTAAGCTTGAAGAATGGTCTAAAATTTGGCAGCTGGGATTTAATGTTAAAAATTGCAAGGTCGTGCATTTGGGCTGCAGCAATTCAAGGGAGCAATATAGTATAGGGGGTGAAGTATTTTTGTCCACTAAAGAACAGCGGGACCTCGGTGTGGTTGTGTCTGATCTTAAAGTAGCTAAACAGGTAGAAAAGGCAACAGCAAAAGCTAGAAGGATGCTTGGGTGCATAGGGAGAGGAATGGCTAGCAGAAAAAAGGAGATGATAGTGCCTCTGTATAAGTCTTTGGTGCGACCTCATTTGGAGTATTGTGTGCATTTTTGGAGACCACACCTTCAAAAGGATATAAACAGGATGGAGTCAGTATAGAGGGTGGCTACTAAAATGATTAGTGGTCTTCATTATAAAGCATATGAAGACAGACTTAACAATCTTAATATGTACACCTTAGAGGAAAGGCGGAATAGAGATGATATGATTGAGATGTTTAAATTCCTCCATGGCATAAATGCAGAGGGGGAGAGCCTCTTTCAATTGAAAGCAAGTTCTGCTATGAGGGGATATGGGATGAGGGTGAAAGGGGATAGATTCAGGAGTGATATGTGGAAATATTTCTTTACGGAAAGAGTGGTGGATCCGTGGAATAGTCTCCCAGTGGAGTTGGCAGAGATCAGGACAGTATCTGAATTCAAAAAAAGCATGAGACAAACACAGAGGATCTTTAAAGTAAAAAAGGGAACTGTTGTAGTTGTTTATATGGAAGGACAGACTAGATAGGCCATGTGGTCTTTTTCTGTTATAATTTTTCTATGTTTCTATCGAAACCTGCTTGAAATCTCTGGTTATTGATGAAAAGTTCAGAGAGTACTGTTGGGTATGCACCCATGCGTAGTTCAATTCCTGAGGGTGGTAGCCCGCTTCTCTCTCTGTGGAGGTCAGTGGTTCTGTCATGGGATCTCAATTTGGTATTGGTGGCGCTTATCAGGGAGCCCATTGAGCCGTGCTTTGCTGAAAGACTTAACCCTTAAGACGGTATTTCTCATAGGGATATGCTCGGCGTGCAGGATTTCAGAGCTTAAAGCCTTATCTTGCCACAAGCCATTCCTTTCTTTCTCGGGGCAGAAGTTGGTCCTGCGGCTGTTGCCTTCCTTTTTGCCCAGGGTGGTATTGACATTTCATTTAAATCAGCCTGTTTCTCTACTGGTCCTGGCGGGCGCGGGGAATGACTCTGCCAACCCTCAGTTGCGCATTTTGGATGTTCGACCGGTCCTGAGGCATTATTTGAAGAGGATAGCGACCTTCTGAAAATCGGATCACCTGTTTGTGCTGTTTGGGGGGCCGTGCGGAGGTGAGGCAGCAGCCAAGGCCTCTATTTCCAGATGGATCAGAGAAGCATTTGCTTCGGCATACATCTTGAAGAGAAAACTGGTGCCAGCGGGTTTGCATGCACATTCCACAAGGGCTCAGGCAGTCTCTTGGGCCGAGTATAGTTTAGTGCCGCCGATAGAAATCTGCAGAGTGGCATCTGGTCTTTGCTTCATACTTTTGCTAAGCATTATCGCCTGGATGTCCAGGAGGCGGGAGACGCCTGTTTTGGATTGGTGATGTTTCTGGCTCGGTTTGCAGGTCCCTCCCGTTAACTTTTTTTTTTTTTTAATTATTTATTTATGAATTTCAAATTGAACAGCAAGAAAAACAATCAAGCACAATCTTGCTCAGAAAATGAGATGTACACAGGAGTATAAAGATAAAAAGATACAGTAAGTAGAAAATAAACCCATGATTCCCATACAGTCCAACATCAGGGGGGGGGGGGGGGGCGGGGGGAGAAAAGAATTCTAAGACCAAACAAGAGTAGAATGGTCTAACCTTAAAGATATTGATACAAAGAACACAAAATGACTAAGAGGTACTCCAGATATCACGAATAAGTAGAGAATAATTATCCCAAAGCATCAACAGTAGAAATCCTAGCATCAATAAATGTAACAAGATCCGAAGGATCAGAAAAATAATACCGAACAGATTTGTAAACCACTAGGCATCTACAAGGGTATCGGAGAAAGAAAGACCCTCCCATTTGCAACACACCAGCTTTTAAAAGTAGAAACTGTTTACGCCGTTTCTGAGTTTCCCGCGTTAAGTCAGGAAACATAGAAATAGTCAAACCCTTAAAGGACTCCAGCCTCTTTTTAAAGAACATCTTAAGGAGCCAATCTTTGTCAGAGATTAAGGCACAATGCACAATCATAGTAGCCGGCACACAGCCCTCACCCCCAGTATCCTCCAACAAGTTAGAAACATTGAGAACATCAAAGTTAACATTAGAAACATTAGAAGGAGCCACAGCATCTTTTTTCCCTCGAGGAAGATAATAAGCTTTAGTCAAAGGGGGAAACAGTTCAGGAGGAACTTTGAGAACTTCGTGAAGATATTTCTTGAACATATCCATCGCTGATACACTCTGAAATTGTGGAAAGTTTAAGACCCGCAAATTAGCGGCTCTGGCAGCATTTTCCAAGATTTCAATCTTAAACTGAAGGATCCCATTGTCCTTAACAACAGCTGAAGATTGATCACTAAGAGAATCCAGCCGGGTTCCATGATCAGATATTGCTAGGGTTGCCAACTGGCCGGTTTTCAGCCGGCCTGGCTGGTTTTTCCACGGCCAGGCCGGCTGCCGGCGCAGAGGCAAAACCGGCCCTTTAAAAGCCGGTTTTTTTGCTCTGGCCGCAAAATCGGGAGCGGCCTGAGCAAAAAAAACCGGCTTTTCTCCGCTTCAGAGGGAGCCGGGGAAGCCCGCGCGAGGCCCCGGCTCCCTCTGAACAGCCACCAGCGTGAAGAGCCATTACCTTCACGCTGGCGTCTGTTCCTGTGAAGCCGCGAATGCTGGGAAAGGTTAAAGGGCAACCTTTAACCTTTCCCAGCATTCGCGGCTTCACAGGAACAGCCGCCAGCGTGAAGGTAAAGGCTCTTCACGCTGGTGGCTGTTCAGAGGGAGCCGGGGTCTCGCGCGGGCTTCCCCGGCTCCCTCTGAAGCCTCAGACAGCCGCGATGCTGGTCCGGGGGGGGGGGCAAGGACTGCATGGGCTGTGATGGGGGGACCTGGACTGGAAAAGGGCTATGGGGGGGGGGGGAGGTGGACAGGAAAAGGGCTAAGGGGGGGGGGGGACTTGGACTGGAAAAAAGGCTAAGGGGGGGGACTTGGACTTGGACTGGAAAAGGGCTAAGGGGGGGGGACTTGGACTGGAAAAGGGCTAAAGGGGGGGACTTGGACTGGAAAAGGGCTAAGGGGGGGGGACTTGGACTGGAAAAGGGCTAAAGGGGGGGACTTGGACTGGAAAAGGGCTAAGGGGGGGGACTTGGACTGGAAAAGGGCTAAAGGGGGGGACTTGGACTGGAAAAGGGCTAAGGGGGGGGGGACGTGGACTGGAAATAGGCTGTGATGGGGGGGGGGGACCTGGACTGTAAAAGGGTTATGGGGGGGGACATGGACTGGAAATGGGTTGTGATGGGGGTGGAGGGGACCTGGACCAGAAAAGGGCTATGGGGGGGGGGAAACTTGGACTGGAAATAGGCTGTGATGGGGGGGGGGACCTGGACTGTAAAAGGGTTATGGGGGGGGGGGGACATGGACTGGAAATGGGTTGTGATGGGGGTGGAGGGGACCTGGACTGGAAAAGGGCTATGGAGGGGGGGGGAACTTGGACTGGAAATGGGCTATGGTGGAGGAAGGGGGATCTTGGACTGGAAATAGGCTGTGATTAGGGGGGCTAGGACTGCAAATGGGCTGTGATGGTGCGGGGGGACTCGGACTGCAAATGGGCTGTGATGGTGCGGGGGGACTCGGACTGCAAATGGGATGTGATGGTGGGGGGGGCCTAGGACTGGAAATAGGCTGTGATGGGGGACTTGGACTGGAAATGGGCTGTGATTGGGGGGGGGAGCTAGGACTGGAAATGGCCTGTGATGTGAGGGCTAGCACTGGAAATGGGCTGATGAAGAGCTGGAATAGGACTGGAAATGGGCTGATGTGGGGCATGGGAGAATGGGACTAGAAGGGAGTGGATGCTGGGTGGGTCTAGAACTATAAGGGAACTGATTTGGGGGGAGGACTAGAATGGATGGGGAATGAGAATAGAGAGGGGAAAAAATATTTTGTGTGGAAGAAAAGTCTATGATGGGCCGGTATTGGGAGAGTAAGAGGGGCTTGAGAATGGAAGGGTGAAATTTAAACGGATGATAAAGGAATAAGGAAAGAATTGGGGGAAAGAGCAAAAGGGAAACAATCAGTATGTTAAAGCAGAAATAGAGAGAGAATGGAAAACATCTGAAAGAGAAGAAAGGACAAATGGATAGCTCGCAGAAGACACGAAGAAACCAGAAGAAAGTGACTGGAGCAATTGCAACTGAAAAATAAAACGCCCAAACAGAAGGTAGAAAAATACTTTTTATTTTGAATTTATTAACTGGAATATGTCTGGTCTGGGAAGTGTGTATTGCTAACATCTTTGCGTTTTTGTTTAGTGCAAGAGGAAATTACTTTATAGTTTTATTTCTCCAGTGTTGTACATTTCATGTTTGGATTTTGGGGTTCCCAGTTTAATTATTATCTGACCAAGGAAGTTAGCCTACACGTATCCTCGGTAATTTTTGTGGGTGGGGCTGGGGGCGGGGCAGGGGTGGGACTAGGGGCGGAGAATGGGTGGAGCATGGCGAGCCACAGGTGTCGGGTTTTTCTCGGTGAAAAAGTTGGCAACCCTAGATATTGCACTCGCCAAAGAGTCACAGGTAGTTGCAAAAGACTCAATCTTACCAGCGTTCTCAAGTGTACGTGAGGTATTATCCTGGATATTCTGGGCTAAGGCTGCAGTTTGAGATTGAACTGCTCCAGACAAAGCAGCTATAGCTTCCCAGATAGATTCAAGTGTAAAAGACGCCGGTCTGGATAAGCGAAAAAAAAAAGAGACAGGAAGCGGTGTGGACGCAGCCTGGGAGCTCCGTTCCCCAACTGATAGCTCAGGGAGTTCCGCCGAGATGGAAATATCCTCAGCCTCCCTGGAATCCACAGGGGACTGTAAAGCCAAAGCCTCAGGTAGCTTCCCTCGAACGGCAGGCTCACCCCCGACAACGGGAGAAGCAGACGTCGCAGCTGCCAGAGTAGGGCTAACAGAAGCTGGGTAAACCGGCGGAGTTCTCTGCGCGGGGGAGAGAGATATTTCAGCATCCGACGGCGGCGAAGCGGTCTCTTTTCCACTCACCGCCAAGCCGGCTCGTACCTCCGCTCTCTGGTCCGGAGTTAAAGTGACAAAGCGATCCATGGGACCGCCGGAAGGTTGCTGAGGCTCTGAGGGAAAAGCCCTCAGCTTACCCTTTCGTTTCGGCATAAGTTCAAAAGAAACGCTCAGTAGCCATCTTGAAAGAGCTCAGGTCCCTCCCGTTAACTTAACTGTTCTGTTACATCCCAGAAGTGCGGAACTGGACTGAAGGGACAATAAGGAAAGTGAACATAAGAACATAAGATATGCCATACTGGGTCAGACCAAGGTCCATCAAGCCCAGTATTCTGTTTCCAACAGTGGCCAATCTAGGTCATAAGTGAAATTAGACTTATCTGCTAAGTGTTATTTGAGGAACTCCAGTGCAGTCCCGGATCCCTCCCCGAGTGTCTGTCTGATGATCGGTTGTGTGACATGGCCTGAAGCCAGTTTCCTTGGCAATGGAAGGGGCCAGGGGCGCTGGAAAATTATGGGGGTGATGGCATTGGTGGCAGATTGGGACACCTGTCTGTTTCACGCTCAATGCTGGACATCGTCGCACAGGTGTTCCATAGGTAAGTCTCCTCATTCTAGGAGAAGGGGGGTGTCCTCTGTTGAGGGGGAGGCACCAGGTTAAGTAAGCGTAGAGTTGTTTGTTCATGTTTAACTACTTTATTTTTTGCTCCTGTGAGTCTGCTTTGTCAATAGGTTACTGGGGTAGGTGGGTGGTGCCAGCTACATTAGTACTGGTGTCATCAAAAGATGACATGCTCAGTCTCCAAGCTGCTGGAAGAGGTGCACTACCCAGAAGTGCGGGATTGGACTGGAGTTCCTCAAGGAACAACAATTAGCAGATAAGTCTAATTTCACTTTATCCCTGAGGATAAGTAGCATGGAATTGACTACTTTTGGGATATGTTGGGTACTTGTGATCTGGATTGGCCACTGTTGGAAAAAGGACACTGGGCTTGATAAACCTGTGGTCTGACCCAGTATGACAGTTCTTTATAGCATCGCTTGCAGTTGCAGGCTATTCTACCTGCTCCCTTCACAGAACAGGGGTTTTATTCCCTCTTTGTGGTGCCCAAAGATGGCCTGCTCCTTATGGCCTCTTCTGGACCTGAAGAGAGTGTGTGTTAAGCTCAGAGGCCCTCTTTTCTGCATGGACACGATCAGGTCAGTCATTAGTTAGTCTGGCAAGTCCCCTGTTTTTGGGCAAGTCCCCTGTTTTTGGTCAGGGCCTATTTTTCCTATTTCTATCTGGGAGCAACCCTGACAGTTTCTCCACTTTTGTGTCCTGGGCCACCGTTTCAAGTTCCAGGCTCTACCTTGTGGCCTAGCTAGGGCTCCTTACATCTTCTCAAAGGTCATGGTGGTGGTGGTTCTCATGCAAAGCCTCCCCATACCTGGATGATGGACTGATTCTGTCAGACTCCCTGGAGAAATCCAGGGCTGACACAGACCTAGTGATCTGCTATCTGAAACAACTGAGGTGGTGATTAACCAGCCCAATAGCAGTTTGGCCCGCTCTCAGGACTTGGAGTTCCTTGGGGCTCTGTTCTGCCCTCTTTGGGCCATGTTTTCCTGATGTTGAAGAGGTCTCTCAAGATGCAGAGCCAACTCAGGGAGTTCTGTGCTCAGTCAACTCCCTGGGCCTGGGACTGCATGGGACTTCCTTCAACTCCCATGGTCCATGGTACTGACCCTGAAGCTAGTCTTTTGTGCCTGGACACACTTGCACACTCTTCAGAGAAATCTGCTGTCTCTGCTCTCCATGTTCTTTTAGAACAGTCCCTTCCTCTCCCCCGAGAGATTAAGGAGTAGCTAGCCTAATGGTTATGTCACCATCTGATGGATGGGGTGCCTCTGGAAGCACTGAATTTGATAATGGTTACCTCAGATGGCTGCTTGAAGGGCTGGGGAGCCCATTGTCTAGGTCAGTTTATCTAGGGACTCTGGTCCCTCGAGAGGCCTCCTGGCTGATCAACTAGTTGGAGACCAGAGGGACTTTCTTGGCTCTGGAGAGGTTCTATCATCTCCCAGCAGGCAAGGCAATCAAATGCCCCTGCTTTGCAGTATCAGAGTGGCATTCAAAGTGGCAGACCTGTGTTGCTGGCTGGAGGAGCATTTCTTTGCTCTGTCAGCAGCCCACATAGCAGGAGTTGACAACGTGCAGTCTGACCTTTTAGAACATAACATAAGAACATAAGATATGCATACTGGTTCAGACCAAGGTCCATCAAGCCCAGTATCCTGTTTCCAACAGTGGCCAATCTAGGTCATAGGTACCTAGCAGTTTCCCCAAAAGACACAGGTTCCACAATGCTTGTACTGGGTCAAGCATTGATATCCTGGGTCCCTTCTTAATAATGGTTTATGGACCTTTTCTCCAAGAACTTGTCCAAACCTTTTTTAAACCCAGCAACACTAACAGCCTTTACCACATCCTCCGGTAACAAATTCCAGAGTTTGATTACACGTTGAGTGAAAAAATATTTTCTTTTATTAGTCTTAAATAGTTTACCTTGTAGTTTCATTGCATGTCCCCATGTCTTTCTATATTCTGATAACGTAAACAATCGATCTACGTTTACCCGTTCCACTCCGTTCATTAATTTATAGACTTCTAACATATCTCCCCTCAGCCGTCTCTTTTCCAGGTTAAAGAGCCCTAACCTTTTTAGCCTTTCTTCATAGGAGTATCCTTCCATCCCCTTTACCATTTTGGTGGCTCTTCTCTGAACCTTTTCTAATAACGCTATATCCTTTTTAAGATACGGCGACCAGAATTGCACACAATATTCAAGGTGCGGTCTCACCATGGAACAATATAGAGGCATTATAATATCTTTTGTTTTATTTTCTATTCCTTTCCTTATGATACCTAGCATTCTATTTGCTCTCTTGGCCGTCGTTGCACACTGGGCCGAGGGTTTTAACATGTTATCCACAATGACGCCTAAATCTTTTTCCTGGGTGGTGGTTCCTAATGTGGAACCTTGCATCGTGTAACCATAGTTTGGGTTGTTCTTCCCTAGGTGCATAACTTTGCACTTGTCCACATTAAATTTCATCTGCCATTTTGATGCCCAGTCTTCCAATTTATCAAGATCCCATTGCAATTTTCCACAATCCTCTTGGGTTTTAACAACTTTAAATAGTTTTGTGTCATCTGCAAATATGATAACCTCACTCGTTATTCCACCTTCCAGGTCATTTATGAATATGTCAAAAAGCAACAGACCCAGCACAGATCCCTGGGGTACACCACTATTCACCTTTCTCCATTGGGAAAATTGGCCATTTAGCCCTATCCTCTGCTTTCTATCTTTTAACCAGTTCCTGATCCACAATAGTACACTGCCTCCTATCCCATGACTCTTTAGTTTTGCCAAAAGTCTCTGATGAGGGACCTTGTCAAAGGCTTTCTGAAAGTCCAGATACACTATATCAATCGACACACCTTTGTCCACCTGTTTATTCACACCTTCAAAAAAACATAACAGATTAGTAAGACAAGATCTTCCTTGTCTAAAGCCATGTTGGCTGTCTCCCATTAGGCCATGACTATCTACATTCTGAGTAATTTTATTCTTTATGATGGAGTCGAACACTGGATTCCAGCGACTTGGAGTTCAACCCTCGTGCTTTTGACATCGTAGTGCAAGGTGGGGCCTTCCAGTTTTAGATTTGATGACCATTCAGGAGAATGCCAAAGTAAAGAACTTTTTCCAGCTGCAGGAAGGGCTGGATGCTCTGCTTCAAGAGTGGCCCTGGGAGGGAGACTTGGGTAGCTTCCCCCTTTTTCCCTTGATGAGCCACATTCTGTGTGTAATTTATTCACATCTGAGCTTGGTGATTTTAGTGGGCCCCAGACTGGCTGAGCCGGCCATGGTGCACTGATCTTTTGAATCTAGTGGTGAGGTCCCCTCTCTTCACAGGAGAGGTGTTTTCTGCAGCAAGGGCCCTTGGAGGTACATCAGGCTCCTTCTCTGGCCCTATTTAAATCCAGGCCAAAACCCCACCTCTTCGAGGCTGCTTTTTGATCTTGACCCTTGCTCATACAAGTGGTGAACAGGAATCTTGCCATACTCTAGTCCCCAGTTTTGTGATGTCTGTCTTGATTAGATTGTAAGCTCAAATGAGCAGGGATGGTCTTCCTTACATCTATATGTACAGCGCTGCATCTGCCTTGTAGCGCTATACAAACAAGTAGTAGTAGTAGTTGGTGATCTTGTTTACTTCCAGGGTTTGCTGGTGCACAGTTTTGAACAGATTACTATGAAACAATCACCATCTTTTAGTTTAAAAAGAGCTTTAGAACATTTGTGGCAGTGCCCTTTGTTACTTGATACTGTTAGGTGTTCTTGCTAGAACAGGGTTGTTAGGGTTTTTTAAATTTTTAAAAAAATTCTTTGAAGCCGATGCAGAAACACTAGCGCACTGTTTGCATGCAAGTAACGTGACATCTATGCATGACTACCGCTGGCGAGCAATGTAGAAAATAGTTTGGCACACACGTTGTCTGCGCAGAAAGTGGGTCACACATAGCAGCATGATGCATTTTAAAATGATACTCAAATGAGCTGCATATATTGAAATGAGATGCTAGTGAAGCCATCATCCTGAAATAGAGAAACCTGCATAAGATCAGAAGGTGCAGTGCAGAGCTCAGCGCTGCCGTTGTAACACCTCACCGGAGGTGACGCAAAATTCTGGCACATGTAGGAAAAGTTTTTTTTGACGTGTGTTTGTGCCAGTGAACAGTCATTCCATCAACATGAAACTTGTATGTACAGAAGAAAAATCATCGGCGTGGAGCTTGTGTGTATAGGAGAAGAGTTTGGCTTGTAGGAGAAAATAGAAGTGCCATCATGTGCTGCTTATTTTTTTTTTATTTATTTATTACAATTTCTTATATACCGCACTATTCGGTATCAGCGCGGTTTACATTATAACATAATGACCATAACAACAAGCTGTTTGGTTTTACATAGAACAGGAGTACAAACTTGGATAACAGGGGTGAACTATATACATAAAATATTTATTCTTACCATTTAGTGGCTTTTTTGCTTCTTGCATGGTTCAGTACGTTAGCTTGTGAAATCTGTATGTATGCGGTAGAACATCTGTCAACTGTGCTTGCATCTATCCCTCTGCCCCTTACTTTATGCCGAAGTTTTGTGCATACTCCATTTGCATGTTTTTCCTTTGCTGCATATAAATTTTGTGGTTCTTGTGCGCTACGAAACCCTGTGCGCAGCTAACAGCGTGTGACTGCATCAAACTTTTTTTTCTTTTGTATATGGAAGAGAAAATTATCCGTAATTTTTAATATTGTATTGTAAACCGCTCTGTTTCGGCCTGAGCGGTATATCAAATGCAATAATAAACATAAACAGTTAAATTGATCTTGTTTATATAGGTGAGTTGGAGCCAGACACTGATTTAGGAATTTGGAATTGATTACGGTTATTTGTCTATAATCACAATTTGGGTAGCCCATTAGATTTTATTCATTGCAAAAAAATGATTTGCCATTTGAATAGTGTAGTAAATTGCTTCACAAGTAATACAGGATAATTAAGCCCTTTTTATGGTAATTTTTTAATACCCATAAGCAATATTTCATAGCCCAGTCTAGCTAGATGTTGAAATGGTTGCTTTAATTTGTTTCCTTTCTTCAGAAAGTCCTGGAGCTAAGAAAACTGTTTCCTAAATTCTACTCTCAAAAAATGAAAAAAATTGCTTGTCTTATAGAGATGTGTAGGAGCACATTTGAAACTGGTATTGATCTGGCTTTTTAGCCTTTTCAGCAGTATATTTTCAGAATTTGAAACAGATTACCTATAACCTGACAATTTTACTGCTAGTTGCTCTTGATCTGCCTTTGTTATGGTGAAGGATAGATATTTGTAAAAGCATGTCCCAAAAGGAGTATTTATGATTAAATTTGAATAAGGTTATATGAATTACACCGATCTTCCCAGCTACTCATGTGTTGGTCATGGTGGTAGTAGCAGCCTTTCTGTGCAAAGAGAGAGCATAAGAGTGCATCCCTACATAGATGACTGGCTGATCAGAGTGGATTTTGAGAAGGCAGCCAAGTTGGCTATTCCCAGGGTAATTCAGATCTTAGAGAGTCTCAGTTGGATGGTCAATTACATCAAGAACTACCTTATGCTTTCCTGGTCTCTAGAATATCTAGGAGCTTCGCTCAATACAGAGGTGAACAAAGAGTATCTCCAGAAACAAGCAGGAATATAGTCTTCACATATGGGTGACATCGGTACTGATGGAACCTGTGCAAGAACACTCCTCAGCGTTCAATTGGAAAGCTTTTAGGAGCACTCCTCAGGTTGTCATGATGACCAGAAATTTGCACCTTGCACCTGGAGATGTATTGCCCTCCTCCCCCCTTCTTAAAAATAAAAAAAATTAAATGCGATCAGAGGGCAAAAGACAGCTGCAGTCGCAGCAAAGCCATCTTCTACCTGCCTGTGGGCGATGGAGATCCTCATGGGCAGAACAGGAGGGGAAGATCACGATCACGGGGATCCCATCTCCTGCGGGCAGAAGAGGACAGCCAGATCAGGGCCAAACATTAAAACAAAAAAGTTAGATGGGGTGGGGGGAATGAAGAAGCAAAACTTTAAAGGGCCAGTAGCTTAAAAAAAAAAAGGATGAGGGGAAGGAGAGCTGGGGGTGAGAGAAAGGGAATAGAGAGTGCAAGATGTTTGAGATTAGAGAGATGAATGCATGGGGAAAAAAGGGCACTTCCTCTTCGTCTCTCCAGGTCAGTCCTCAGCTGTTGGAGGGGGCTGACAACCCTACGTTTCCTGGACTGGCCTGGCGAGAACTCAAGGAAACACAATTAGCAGGTAAGGTCTAATTTCTCCATTGTGTATTTGCTGAAAGATGCATCCTCTGCCCCCCCCCCCCAAAAAAAAGACACACACAAGCACCCCACCCCCACATCACACACTCACATGCATGTACACACTACAGGCACACCAGCTCTATACTACATACACAGGCACACCCCCATCTCTGCCTCACACACACTTGCCGGACGGCAGACTTCTTTTTCTATTTTATTTCACCCTAGTGTATTTAAAACGAGTACTTATCTTCAAAAACCGTACTGCACTTATTTGTCTTCCACGTTGCAAATCACGAAAGTGCACAACGTGCACGTTTCGGGTGTGTGCCCTGTTTCAAGTGCTCTTCATTCGTTCCAATATGCAACAAAACGCTGTCGTCGTGGCAATGGGCTATCGGTAATGAATGGCATGACAAAGCCCTAAACTTTAAATCGAAGAAAACCAATCAAAATCGGGAAACACCTCACTGTCAGAGGTATCCCCGCTGTCATTGGTCACACTCTTGGATCATAACAGAAAACGCAGGAACTCAACGTCATAAAATGGTAGTCCAATCAACAGCCCGATTTAGACCATGGGGGTGGACCGTGTGCAAATTGAAGATCCATCTTTGTTCTAAACGTTGTAGTTTTAGTTCTCGATCACCCCCCCCGTGGATTCCAAGGGACATGATCTATGACAGTCCAACAAAGGTCCTCAAAAACATGAGGAATTTCCATACAGTGTTCTACCAAAGGGGCTGTTAAGACACGATTGTGTATCCGTGAAGCGTGCTCTGCAAGTCTTTGGCGTATTGGACGAATCGTGCGCCCTACGTATAAAAGTTCACAGGGACACTTCAACATATATACCACATATGAAGTGAGACATGTCGTTTTCCATTGTCGGACATATTTTTGAGTGGTAATAGGATGTTGCCAAACTAAACCAGAGATTGTGCATTTACAATATTTGCATGCATTACAAGGATAATGACCCCCTTCTAGCCCTGGGGAGATGGGTCTATCTCGCGCTAATGTTGTCTTCACCAATCGATTATCCAAATTGGTACCTCTTGTAAATGTCAAACGAAGGGGTTGTTTAAAACAATCATGCAAAGTTAGCATAGGCCAATGAGAACGTAAAATTTTTGCAATAGCTATACTTCTATCGGTATAAGTTAATACCCCTACTATGAAATCCCCTTCTGCTGGTTTTTTAGAGGAGTAATGAGGGTCCAGTAACCATTCACGATGAACATGCTTAGCACGATGATAAGCTTGTGAGACTATTTTGGGAGGGTATCCTCTTACCAACAATCGATGTGTCAATTCAGAGGAGTGTATTTTAAACTCCCCCATAGTCTGGCAAAGACGTCGAAGACGTAAGAACTGACCGAAGAGGAGACCTCGTTTGAGGGGACCAGGATGATAACTATGGTAATGAAGGAGGCTATTCCTCTGCACTGGTTTGCGATATAGAGTAGATACCAATCGCTCATCTTCCACCATGATCAAAATGTCTAAAAAGTCAATTTTATCCTGTGCGACATGTTCAGTGAAGGTAATATTAATTTTTAATTGATTCAGCCAAGAAATGAAATCACGGAGCGAGGATTGATCTGATGTCCAAATAAAGAAAATATCATCCAAGAATCGTTTCCATAATTTCCATAATTTCACGTGTTGATACAACGTTTAGAACAAAGATGGATCTTCAATTTGCACACGGTCCACCCCCATGGTCTAAATCGGGCTGTTGATTGGACTACCATTTTATGACGTTGAGTTCCTGCGTTTTCTGTTATGATCCAAGAGTGTGACCAATGACAGCGGGGATACCTCTGACAGTGAGGTGTTTCCTCGATTTTGATTGGTTTTCTTCGATTTAAAGTTTAGTGCTTTGTCATGCCATTCATTACCGATAGCCCATTGCCACGACGACAGCGTTTTGTTGCATATTGGAACGAATGAAGAGCACTTGAAACAGGGCACACACCCGAAACGTGCACGTTGTGCACTTTCGTGATTTGCAACGTGGAAGACAAATAAGTGCAGTGCGGTTTTTGAATATAAGTACTCGTTTTAAATTCACTAGGGTAAAATAAAATAGAAAAAGAAGTCTGTCGTCCGGTGGGGGTTAGGTCAACAGTTCTAGCCCTCCCTCGGTAGGCTACGACAAAAGAATTTTGTATAAATTTTAATGGGTTTATATTATAATGATGGTTATATATTAGATTGTTTAGAAGTCCATCATTGGAGGGGCATTCATTATTTGGTTTCGCACACACTTGGGCATGTGCATAGGCATTTTCATAGACACTTGCTCTCTAGAGAAGTAACTTATCTAAAGATTGTGTGGTGTGGGAACTCTGACACTGGTCTTTTGCAAATCATGAGGACATGAGACTAGTGTGAGAGGCAATGGATGGGGAGGGAGGTGCTAGTAGGCCACAAGCACTGGCTCCTAAATTCACCCACAAAACTTGTCAAGGCCTGGTTTTTGCTTTCAAAAAAGTGCAGCGACTAGGAGACACACCATGAAGAGACAAAGTAGTATATTAAAACATCCTCTCAATGTGAAACAGAACTTATTGCCAGAGGATGTGGTAAAAGCAGGTAGCGTAGCTGGGTTTAAAAAAAGGTTTGGACAAATTCTTGGAGGAAAAGACCATAAACTGTTGTTCCTTATCACGTTGGACTAGTCCAGATGTGTGGGTTATGCTCCCTGGTCAGCAGCTGAAAGCAGACTAGAGCAGCTTTCAGTGATGTCATCACTTGGTATATACACTGGTGCAACACTGAGAGAAGCCAGTGTTTTCTGGTGTTTGGACTGATGCAGCAAAGCAGACTCGCCTGTCTACCTTGGCCCAGATCACAGTCCTGTGGCCTCAATGATTGAAACATGTAGGCCAACATGTGCTCGGAGTGCAGGAATGCCTTTGTATCCTCGAGCTGGCATCTGCCATGTATCCAATATTGTCGTCTACAAGCTCCACAGCTGGTGGGCCAGAGAGTGGATGAGAACCCAGCGAGGCCCCTGCGGGGATTGGTAAGTTCTGGCCCAGGCTTCCTTTCCCTCCTGTCTTCCTATCTCCTTACTGAGCTTTCTTACTTTTTAAAATTATTTCTGTGTTCCATTGTTTTCAGTTAGTTCAGTTGATTGTATTTGGCTCTTGATTGATTGCTTGCAATAAAACAGCTTCAAGTTGCAAAAAGCCCCCTCAAAACTTGCTTTCTAGGCAGCTGGGCCTGTGGGGCGGCTGGGGAAGCCCTTCCTGAGTTTCCCCAGCTGGCTTGACAGGTGTTGGCATTCCTTTTCAGGATTCCTTTTTTTCAGTGTTTGCTTTTTGCTGGTTTTTGCACATTTTTTTTCTTTGCTGCAGTGCTCTACCACAGTCCAGTGCAGCCTGTGGCCTTTGGCAGTTTTAACTCGTGACTACAGTGCTTTGCTGCAGGAGCTACAAGAATGCCTTGGCATATTTTTGTGGCTTGTATGGGGGCCTGGGGCCCGATTGCTGCATTGGTTGCCTCTGCTGCATTTCCCTCTCCCTCCCCCACACCAGTGAGCTCTGCTGCAATTTTGATTGGCTACATGGTCTCTGCCGAGGTGGGGATGTGGTGGGGTAGCCATAGCCTCAACCCTTCAGGCCTGTGAAAGTTCTCTGGGGCCCTTGGGTCCTTCTTTCATTCTGCTTGTGCAGCATTTCCTGAAACAGTTCATGGACAGTTTTCAGGTTTTGAAGTTGTATAGCAGCCCTGCTCATGAGGATCTGTGGTTCTGACCTTCTTCCCTACAGGGGACTCTGGACCCTCCATGCCTTATCCCCTCTGGTGGTTGGTCAGGATGAAGAGGAGGATTCTCTATGTCCTGTGAGTGAGTTGGTGGAAGAAGGGTAGCTTCCCATGGAGAAAGGCAGGGCTAAATCAGTGGGTCTGCCCGTTTCATTTGGAGGAACTCTCCACTCTCATTCAGGACGCCATGGTGGCCTTACGCATGGTGGAGTCCAGTCCCATTAAGTTCTCGCAAGTGGACTACGTTTTGGAGGGGCTAAGGCATTCTTCAGGGTCCCCCCCCTTAGCCTATGCATCAACTCGTAGTCTTCCACTGGGAAACTCCAGAGCTTGAACTTAAGGGTCCTGAGGTCCTCAGTCAGCTGTTCCCTCTGCCACAGGTTGAGCTGGATCGGCTTTTTGGGTTCCCTCGGGGGGGGGGGGGGACATCCTAGTCATGGCAGTGACTGGCCCTGTGCTCAAGGAGTCCCATGATAAGAGGTTGGAGGCCCTTCTGAAGAATGCCTTTTCAGCTTCAGTCTCGAACACTGACCCCCTCATGCTGAGTCCAGCAGCTGTGAGATTAGCATCTGGAGCCATGTATGTGGCCGAGGCTCTTTATGAATAGATCATGATCTCCTCCAAGGCAGCAGTAGTAGTGCTTAGGCGGTGACTTTGGCTCCCCCATTGGTTAGCTGACAATGCTTCTGATTTCCTGCTGAGGATGGCTCCCCTTTTAAGGACAGGTTGCTATTTGGGGAGGACCTGTTGAAGTTAGTGAAAAGACTGAGGAGAGGCTCGCTCACTGAGGCTTCCAAATGAAAGACCTAGGGGTGCAAGGCCTTGCGTAGAGCATGACATTGCCCTCTGATTGCTAGGAATCCGGGGGGGTGGGGGGGGGGGGGTGGGAGGCTCTACTCATTGTATGGATCAAAACCCAAGAAGGGCCAGTCTTTTTCAGAGCTCTCCGCATTCATGGCACATAGCTGCTGCTCCATCTGGAGCCAGTGTACCCCTATATTGACATCTGTCAGGTCTCTTCCAAACAGATGGTTGGGGTCGGCTTCAGCTATTTCTCGTGGAGTGGACCTTGAGAAATTGGGAAACTGGGCATGCAAATGGCAGATGAACTTTTAATATTAACACATGCGAAGTTATGCACTTAAGGAAGAACAACCCAAATTACAGTGATATAATGCAAGGTTCCACATTAGGAATCACCACCCAGGGAAAGGATCCTGGCATGATCATGGATAATACATTAAAAACCTCGTCTAGTGTGCATAATCAAACTCTGGAATTCATTGCTGGAAGATGTAGAAACGTAGAAATATGACAACAGAAAAAGACCACATGGCCTATCTAGTCTGCCCTTCCATATCAACCACTACAACCAGTCCCCTTTTTCCCTTTAGAGATCCTCTGTTTTTGTCCCATGCTTCTTTGAATTCAGATACTATCCTCATTTCTACCACCTCCACTGTGAAACTATTCCACGGATCCACCACTCTTTCCGTAAAGTAATATTTCCATATATCAATCCTGAATCTATCCCCTTTCACCCTCATCCCATGCTCCCTTGTAGCAGAGCTTGCTTTCAATCAAAAGAGGCTCTTCTCCTGTGCATTTATGCCACGGAGGTATTTAAGCATCTCAATCAATCATCTCTATTCTGCCTTTCCTCTAAGGTGTACATATTAAAATCCTTAAGTCTTTCTTCATATGCTTTATAATGAAGACCACTAACCATTTTAGTAGCCACCCTCTGTACTGTTTCCAGCGTGTTTATATCCTTTTAAAGGTGCGGTCTCCTAAATTTGCTACAATACTTCAAATGAGGTCGCACCAAAGACTTATACAGATGCACTATCACCTCCTTTCTTCTGCTGGCCATTCTTCTCCCTATACACCCAAGCATCCTTCTAGCTTTTACTGTTGCCTTTTATACCTGTTTAGCTGTGTATCTGGACTTTCAGAAAGCCTTTGACAAGGTCCCTCATCAGAGACTTTTGGCAAAACTAAAGAGTCATGGGATAGGAGGCAGTGTACTACTGTGGATCAGGAACTGGTTAAAAGATAGAAAGCAGAGGATAGGGCTAAATGGCCAATTTTCCCAATGGAGAAAAGTGAATAATGGTGTAACCCAGGGATCTGTGCTGGGTCCGCTGCTTTTTGACATATTCATAAATGACCTGGAAAGGGGAATAACGAGTGAGATTATCAGATTTGCAGATGACACAAAACTATTTAAAGTTGTTAAAACCCAAGAGGATTGTGGAAAATTGCAAGAGGATCTTGATAAATTGGAAGACTGGGCATCAAAATGGCAGATGAAATTTAATGTGGACAAGTGCAAAGTTATGCATCTAGGGAAGAACAACCCAAACTATGGTTACACGATGCAAGGTTCCACATTAGGAACCACCACCCAGAAAAACGATTTAGGCGTCATTGTGGATAACATGTCAAAACCAACGGCCCAGTGTGCAGCAGCGGCCAAGAGAGCAAATAGAATGCTAGGTATGATAAGGAAAGGAATGGAAAATAAAACAAAAGATATTATAATGCCTCTATATCGTTCCATGGTGAGACCGCACCTTGAATATTGTGTGCAATTCTGGTTGCCGTATCTTGAAAAGGATATAGCGTTATTAGAAAAGGTTCAGAGAAGAGCCACCAAAATGGTAAAGGGGATGGAAGGATACTCCTATGAAGAAAGGCTAAAAAGGTTAGGGCTCTTTAACCTGGAAAAGAGACAGCTGAGGGGAGATATGATAGAAATCTATAAATTAATGAACGGAGTGGAACGGGTAAACGTAGGTAGATTGTTTACGTTATCAGAATATAGAAAGACTAGGGGACATGCAATGAAGCTACAGGGTAAACTCTTTAAGACTAATAAAAGAAAAAGTATTTTTTCACTCAATGTGTAATCAAACTCTGGAATTTGTTACCGGAGGATGTAGTAAAGGCTGTTAGTGTAGCTGGGTTTAAAAAAGGTTTGGACAAGTTCCTGGAGGAAAGGCCCATAAACTATTATTCGGAAGGGACCCAGGATATCAATGCTTGACCCAGTACAAGCATTGTGGAACCTGTGTCTTTTGGGGAAACTGTTAGGTACGTATGACCTAGATTGGCCACTGTTGGAAGCAGGATACTGGGCTTGATGGACCTTGGTCTGACCCAGTATGGCATATCTTATGTTCTTATGTAATCCGCTGGACTCCAGAAATTCACTATTTTCTCTTTCAGCAGTGTTTCTAATAATTTACTCACCACAGAGGTTAGACTAACCGACCTGTAGTTTTCAAGCACGTCCTTACTTTTGCTTTTGTGTAAAGAGACCACATGTGCCTCTCTCCAGCCCTTTGGCACCACTCCTGACTCCAAGGCATTGAAAAGGTCAGTAGAAGTTGTTAGTGTAGCTGGATTTAAAAGAGGTTTAGAACCGTTCCTGGAGGAAAAGTCCATAAAGCATTATTAAAGTGGACTGGGAAAATCCACTGCTTACTCTTAGGATAAAGCAGCATGGAATCCGTCTACCTTTTGGGAACCTAACAGATACTTGTAACCTGGATTGGCCGTGATTGGATTCTGGGCTTGATGGACCTTTGGTCTGACCCAGTATGGCATATTTTATGTTCTTATGACTGTCTGAAGAGACATATGGCACAGTTGATTCTACCTATCGACCAGCCTTCTTCTGTTCTTGAGTAGCTAAATCATTTTTTGCACAGGAAGAAATCCTTTTTCAGGGTACTTCAAAACCTCTATCATAAACCTATAAAAAGGTCTCTAAGAGAAGTTGTCAACACTTATAGGAAATTGAGACTAATCAGATTTTGGTGCTTTAATATAATTATCAAGGGTTGCAATTTTCCTTTGCACAAGCATCTTGTTTTGAGACATAGTAGCTTAAACCACTTTTATCTAAGAAATAGATCTACTACATCCAACAAGCTCAAAATACCACAATCAACAACAAAATCCAGTCATTGCACCTGCCAAAGAGCATTTGAACTCTCCGCACCATTCATTTGGAACTCTTTTTACTCGACACACTAAGGAGCATCACTGACTCCCTTTTTCCGCAAACACTTGAAAACCTACTTATTCACCAATCACTTTGGACCCACCACTTAACCTCCCACTAACATGATAAAAACGTGCCGAACTCACACATAATAGAACTCGCAACTGCAAATAGTTAAAGAACATACTGATAGGTACACTATTGCACTATTACAATTGTATATAGTTTGATGGTTGAAATTAGTTGGTTAACATATATGTAAATCTTTTTTTGATTGATCACTGCAATGTTATCCTGTTCAATGTGCCTAAGTTCAATGTAAAAACTGTTTTGTTAATTGTAAACCGCTTTCACTTGGTGAAAAGTGGCATACAAGCACAGTTAAATAAAGTAAATAATTCTCAATTTAGTCTTTAGAAGTCTGATTGTGACTTGTAACTCTAATTCCTGGATTTTGAGAGTTATTTTGTAAGGAGTTGATGAATCTTGTACAGACCTTTATAAAAGGAGTCCATTGTGACTAAAGTAATTTCAGAAGATCTGACCAGAGGTTGCAAAACTGATATTACTGGTGGTGATTTTTCAGACACAAGGCCTCTTGCCACACTGCTAAGCCCATTCGGCTTCCCGACTGCGTTGCTCTCTGCAGTGCTCAGTAATTCAGCATCTGCATGTTCCCGTGGCCGCATAGGAGTAGCAGAGTCTTCCAAGCTGAGTGAGAGCACACTCTACAGCTTGGTGCTTTTACTCAGCTCTGAGACGGTGGAATCACCCACCGGTAAGGGCTGTGTGTAGCTGGTGAGTGATAGGTATTTGCTGCACTTGAGGGGAAGATTGCTTCACAGTGGGGATCCTTTTAGCTTTCCCTAATGTCTAGTCATTGAAGCACTATAAAAAAAGAAATATATGAAAAATATAATTAGCCCACTTCTCACCAGGATTCTTCTTACACTTCCTGCTCAGATGCCATGTTGGTTCCCCTACTCTAGAAGATCCTGAAGAAAGCAAGAACGTAGGAGGAGGAGGAGATGTAAGGAAAATTAAGAGACTGTAAAAGGGTCCCTCTTTTTCACTTGGAAATTTAATATTCCTGATCATCCTGCTAATCCAGTCCAGCCAAGTGGATTATGCTCTCCAGCCAGCAGGTGGAGGCAAACTAGAATAATTTTGTGTTGTCATTACGTGGTGTTCTCTGCGAACAAGCAGGAAGTCAGTCCTCACATATGGGTGACATTGGCACCAACGGAGCCCTCGTGGAAGCATCCCCCCAGCTTTCAAAGAAAGCCTTTGGGAGATACCGCCATGCATGTGTGGTCCTCTTCCTTCCCAAGGGTGCTATCTTACTCAGTCTCCTTTTTTCCGTGGAGCCCTTACTCAAAGAAGCCAGTATTGTCTGCATCTAGCAGATGACAAGGTATATGGACTGGTACAGCAGTGTGGATAGGCCTTTCTCCTCTGGCCTAGACTACCGTCCTCTGGCCTATGTGCTTGAGACTAGTATGCCCAGCATTTGCTTGGAGTTCAGGTACTCCCCTGTTTTCTTGAGCCGACAGCTTGTCCTGTATCCAGCACTGTTGCCCAGTGGCATACGAAGGGTTGGGTGGTGTCTGAGGCCTATCCTGGGAAGCAGTGCTGCAAACTTACACTGGTTTGCTGCAGTGCCTCGTGCTCGAGGGGCTGATCACTCTTCTCTCCCTGCTTAGTCTCGTGATTCACGAGTGACTGCTCCTCTAGTGCGAGGTACTGTGGCAAACTAGCGTGATTTCATGTTTGCTGCATTGCCTCTGTGGAGCTGGTCGGGGTTAGAGGGTTGCATCATGATGCGGGAGAGGGGAGCGCCTGCTCCGGGTGATGGAGGGCTAGGAATTCGTAAATGACCTGGAAATGGTAGCAACAAGTGAGGTAATCAAATTTGCAGATGACATAAAATTATTCAAAGTTGTTAAAACCCATGAGGATTGTGGAAAATTGCAAGAGGACTTTGATAAATTGGAAGACTGGGTATCTAAATGGCAGATATTTGTGGTCAAGTGCAAAGTTATGCACCTAGGAAAGAACAACCCAAACTATGGTCACATGATACAATTTTCCACATTAGGAACCACCACCCAGGAAAAAGATTTAGGTGTCATTGTGGATAACATGCTGACACCTCCACCCAGTGTTTAGCGGTGATCAAGAGAGCAAATAGAATGCTAGGAATCATAAGGCAAGGAATGGAGAATAAAACAAAGGATATTATAATGCCTCTGTATCGTTCCATGGTGCGGCCACACCTTGAATATTGTGTGCAATTCTGGTCGCTGTATCTTTAAAAAGGATATAGAGTTATTAGAAAAGATACAGAGAAGAGCCACCAAAATGGTAAAGGGGATGGAAGGATATCCCTATGAAGAGAGGCTAAAAGAGTTAGGGCTCTTCAACCTGGAAAAGCGTTGGCTGAGAAGAGATACAATAGAAGTCTATAAATTAATGAACGGAATGGAACGGGTAAACGTAGATAGGTTGTTTACGCCATCAAAATATAGAAAGACTAGGGGACATGCAATGAAGCTACAGGGTAACCTATTTAAGACTAATAAGAGAAAATATTTTTTCACTCAACGTGTAATCAAACTCTGGCATTTGTTACTGGAGGATGTAGTAAAAGCTGTTAGTGTAGCTGGGTTTAAAAAAGGTTTGGACAAGTTCCTGGAGGAAACATTATTGAGGGAACTCGGGATATCCATTGCTTGCCCCAATACAAGCATTGTGAAAGCTGTGTCTTTTGGGGAAACTGCTGGGTACTTGTGACCTAGATTGGCCACTGGACCTTGGTCTAAACCCAGTATGGAATATCTTATGTTCTTAAGAATGCCACTGCTGCTGCTCCCTAGGGGTTCCTAGTACTTAGTGGGCCAGATAGCAGACCGGGGTGTGGTAAGTTTTGGCCCAGGCATCCCTCCGTTCTTGCTGTTCTCCTAACTGCTTGCTGAGTTTCTTGGATTTCTTTTCCTTGCCCTATTGGATTGAATGGGCTGTATTTGGTTTTCTGAAACTTGCAATAAAGTAGCTCTAAATTAAAAACAAACAAAAAAAAAATCCTCTCTCCAGCAGCTAGGTCTTTCAGGCTTGTGGGGCAGATAGGGCAGCCATTCTCAGGTTTCCCCAGCCAGCCTGAGAGTATTGCCAATTTGGGGGTTCCTTTTTTACTGTCATTTTTATAGTCTCAGCAGGCCTTTTTTGTGGTTTTTTCCCCCTTTGGCCATTGCAGTGCTTAATTATGGCCTGATGCAGCCTGTAGCTTTTAGTGATTGTTCTTTTCCCCCCTTCCCCCTCCTTCACAGCTGCTGTCCTTTGCACTGTGTGCTATAGGATTGCCTTGAGACATATATTTTTTGGTATTTTTGGGACCTGATGTCATATTGGGTGCCCTGGTTAGGCTCCCCCATTTTTTGTTCCGGTTCGTGGACTCCACAGCCTTTTTCTTCAACTGCCCCATCATGCAGCCATTCAATCTAAAGAAGTAATGTAGTAATTTCTGTGAACGTGATTTCTAGTCTATGCATATTATGGTTATCTTGAAAATCTGACCAAGTTAGGTATGTCTCCAGGACAGAGTCGGGGAAACATTGTGATAGAGGATGGACATTTATGGTGTGGTATATGTATGTCCACTCAGAAAGTTAGAGAGAAGGAGGGATGAATGTTTTGAGACAGTGTTGAAAGCAGCAAACCTTTTGGATGTACTAAAGAGCATAGTGTAAAGAAACTGGAAGACAAAAATATTAAATTGCGAAGGTCAAACTGTTTTGTAGTATCTTATTGTATATAAAGTGGAGGAGTAGCCTGGTGGTTAGAGCAACTGCCTAGTTCCCAGAAGAACAAGGGTTTGATTCCCACTGGCACTCCTTGTGACCTTGGGCAAGTCACTTTACCCTCCATTGCCTCGGAAGAAAAGGCTGGTAATCTACTTGCCAAGAAAACCCAGAGGTAGGTGAACATAAGAACATAAGATATGCCATACTGGGTCAGACCAAGGTCCATCAAGCCCAGTATCCTGTTTCCAACAGTAGCCAATCTAGGTCATACGTACCTAGCAGTGTCCCCAAAAGACACAGGTTCCACAATGCTTGTACTGGTTCAAGAATTGATATCCTGGGTCCCTTCTTGGGTCTCTATGAGTCAACACTGACTTGATGACACTAAAAAAAACCCACGTTTATAGTAGTTATTGTTTAAAAAAAAAAATCCAAGCAGCTTGGCATCGGTGTAGCCAGTGTTGTCAGGCATAAGGGAATGGGATGCCCTGCCCTGCCCTGTTAGGACAGAGGAAGACAAATCACTGATTTCCTTTGTGCTTTTTCAGGTTACCACTTGTAAACTGAGGATTTTTCAACTTTTTTTCCTACTTAAACCTATGTTAAGTATTTCATCCACACAGTGGTAGAAAGTAGCAGGGCACAGAGCTTGAAAGAAGCTCAAAGTAGTTTAAAATAGATATAGAGTGTAATCCCAGCTATGCCTCTCTTGGGAACAGAACTTCTATTAGATCAAGTCACACTACATTGGGATCCCATAACACTAAAAGAAAAACATGCACGACATCATTTATTATAAATTTGTTGAATATCTTTCAGTAACTATCTGCCCTCATTCTCTCTCTTCTTTTACTGCTCCATGTTATTCCATGCTACTTTTCACCTTACCCTTGCCACTCTATCTTAAGTTGGGGCCTACCTGACACTGAGCTCCACTTGTCTATTCTTCCTGTATGTAAAAATATGATAAGATCTCATTCTCCATTTATTCACATCTGGTCATGCAAGAGTTTATTCTTAACAAGAATAAACTTAATAGTTGGTATGCATTTGCTGTTTTGGCACATGTGGCACGTATACAGTGTTAAAATTATCAACAATGTTATTTGCAGATGCAACTCCAGAAATAGATGTGACACTTTCTACTGCTAAATATTCAACACATTTTCCCTAAACTGACTCATTCTTGCCTCCCTTTCCTCTTCACTCAAACATAGCACCACCTAAACTTTATCCGATTTCCTTCAATGTAGCACTGCGTCTGTTAACTAAATCTTCAGATTTTACCTTTAAGTATCTGCAAAATCTTTTTTTTTTTCTGTCACTTCACACTCTACACAAATAAGGAACTTGCTCTGTATGTGCTGATACAATCTTCCAATACTTCCTGTTTCCCCAGACATAACAGATGTGTTTTGAAACTATATACTGTTTTGTTGAAAACAATAATAGATCATTGATTTAATGTCTTGCAACATATAGAACCAGAATGCACAAGTTCAGTCATTGAGGGCCACAAACAGGTTAAGTTGTCGGGACATTTTAATGAATGTGAATGAGGGAGATCTCCATGCATACTGCTTCTATTGTATACAAATCTATCTTATGCATATATTCATTAGGGAAATACTAAAAACCTGACCCGTTGTCTTCAAGGACTGATCTTGCATACTCTTGATTTAGAAATTATTGCAAAAGCATGAGCTAATTCAAATAAATAATGGAAAAAGTTGCACATAAAATCTTTAAAAATATTTTGCAACCAGCCCAGGGTAGCGTTTGCATATTTGACATACCTGTCCCAGTACTTCCACTGTGCTCCTTGCAGAAGATATTTCTAGGTTATTTCCTTATCCTGCTAGTTCAAATTGATGGGTTATGTCGCCATAGGCAGAGACAAAGATTTTCCAGTGACACCAACATAGTATAGGAAGTGGTACAGCCCTGGAACCTGTCAGTATTTTCTGCTTCCAGTTGCAGTTTGGACTGGTGTTACTCTTTGGCCAGGCCCAACTTCCTTGGGTGCGGTCTATAGCTTGTGGCCCCAAGGTTGAGCGAGTCTGAAATTCAGGAATTTTGTCTGTAGATCTTTCCTCTATTTGAGGATCTCCTAAGATCCTTGGGCCCTAGCCTGCATGTTTTGGCCCCTGAGGTTAAAGGTTTTACGCTGTGGTCTTGAGGGGCTCCTCACAGTAATGGGATAAGTAGGTCTCGGTAGCCCCCTTATCCTGTTACCAGTCTGCTTTTTTTCCCTAATTCTGTGGGATAAAGTTTAAAAAAAAAAGTCTGCAGAGCAGCAAGCAGCAGTGGAGGAAATCCTGGTGCAGCTTGGGTTTTCTGGAGGTAGAGAAGGGATTCCCCTGTGCCTCAGATTAGCACCACAAGGGTGGAAGGGGAGGCCTAGGATAGGAACATAAAAACATAGAAGAATGACAGCAGATAAATACCATCCCTTTTATTCCTTTAGAGATCTTCTGTGCTTGTATTGAAATTCAAGACAGCATGGGACAATCTTCATATCTGCTACCTCCACTGGGAGGACTATTCTATGTGTCTACCACTCTTTCCATAAAGAAATTTCTGCGATTACTCACGAGTCTCTCCCCTTTCCCCTTCATTCTATATGCCCCCTCATTGGAGGCTCTCCTCCTGTGCATTTATGCCACAGAGGTATTTAAACATCTCTATCTTATTTCCCTCTCCTGCCTTTCCTTCAAAGTATACATATCAAGATTTTTAAGTGTGTCCCCCATATATGCCTTATGACTAAACCCACTGACAATTTTGGTAGCCACTCTTTGCACAGACTCCATCCTGTTTATATTCTTTTAAAGATGTGGTGTCCAGAATTGCACACAATACTCTAAATGAGGTCTCGCCAAAGACTTACAGAGGCACTATCACCTGCCTTCCTGCTGGCCATTCCTTCCCTCTTCAACGTTACATTTTCTACCTGTTTTATCTACCTTAAGATGATCAGAAACGGTCATGCCTAGGTTATGCTTTTCTTTTGTGGACAGAAGTACTTTACCCCCATACTGTATCGGAAAGGTATGCCAGCATTAAGTGAAGGTGGTTTGTCTTCTCTGGCTTGTGTACTGCATTGGCGCTGATTGATGATTTGGGGACAGCCACAACTGTGGATTTTGTGCCAGCAGGAGCAACAGCCATTTTATCAAACTAAATGTCTTCCTTGCGGTGTGCAGTGATTCAGCAGATAAGGTAGCCCCGTGGAGGTCATCCCTTTTAGGCCCTCAGTTGTTGCAGGAGACTACCTTTTGCCTGCAGAGGGCCTTTTCTTCCCTGAAAGTATCTGCTCCACTGGGATTTGGTCCAGAATTTCCTGTGGTTAGGCTGGTGTGCATGGGGGTCCTCCTTTTGTGGATTGGTGCAGCCTGAAGCTCCCCAGGGTGCCATTTCCCTCTGCCTCATTTGAGAAGAATGAGGGATCTGGTGAGGAAGAAGGGGAGGAAGAAGGGGAGGCTAATCCTCTTAAGCCTTCCATTATTTGATTGTTCCGCTGAGAGGGAACAACCATTTCATAAGTAACTTCAGTCCTGTGGATGGTGAAAATGGTATCTGAGGAAATGTTGGATGGGGACCCTATATTGAAAGGTTTACAGAGACCATCTAGAGTCTTTACTCTTTTTATGGCCCTCAAGAAGATGGTGCTGACTATATGGGAAGCTCTACAACTGGTCCTGAAAGGCAGCAGAGGAAATTGTAACCTCTGCCTCAGGAAAACTTGTACCATTTCTTTTACCTACTCAGGGTGGAAAGAGGATGGCATTAAAGGATGACTTCCAGGACAGGAAGGTGGAGATCCTTCTGAAACAGGTCACCTTTTCTTCTGTGCTGTGAATGCAAGCAGTGATTATGTGCAGGTTATGTGGCCGTGCTTTGCTTCGGCGGATTCAGTAGCTACCAAAAAGTCCTGAGGTAGCACTTTTGGAGTCTGTGGTGGTCTTTTACGGTAGATGCCTTATATGAGCTGATCTGAGTTGGCTCCAGGACCGTGGCCTCTGTAGTAATGGCATGAAGATGCTTGTGACTTTGCAGCTGGTTGAAAGACTGCTTCTGAGATTGGCTTAGTAAATAGGGAGGATCTTAAAAAGCTGGTTAATGAGTCGATGGAGGCTAGACCACATAGGTTGCTTGAGGGCTGTTCTTATCAATTGGCAAAGGGATCCTCCAGTCGTGCCCAAACAAAGGACTGGAGCCACTTCAGGTCTGGCAAGCACATTTCTTCTGCTGAGCTATCAAAAGGTCCCAGAAGAATCGGTCCTTTCTTGGTGCCTGTAAGTCACAGGACAGTGATGGGGCTTTTCTCTGGAAGGGCCAAAGGGGCCCAATAGGGGCATGGTTGACCTCCCACCTGCACAAACCTGGAGGGTCCATATCTCTTCAGGCCAATGGGTGCTCAATGTGTTTCATCAGGGTTATTCTTTAGGAGTTGGAAGAACCAATTTGTGACACCTTTTATGGATGTAACCCCCCCCCCCTATGGTTGAGCACTCAAAGCAGCTGCAAAATGCTACAGAGGCTTCTTCATTTGGGAGCTATCAAACCTGTTCTCTTGGGGAAGCAGGGTCCATGGGCATTATTCCATGTACTTTGTGCTTCCCAAGAATGGGAGGATCCTTCTGACCTATCCTGGACCTCAAAGGCATCGGTGCCTCCCTGTGCATCCCCATTTTCTAATGAGACCTTGAAATCTGTGAATACTAGGTCAGGAAGAGAGCTCCTTGTCCTCCTGGACTTTTGAGCCATGCTTCCACATCTGACACCACAAAAAGGTGTTTAATTATTTTTTAAATAGTTATTTCCTTATTGTTCCTCCAGTTCAGTCCTCGACCTCTGGGTAGTCAACCTCCTCCTGCAGCTTGGAGACTGGCATGTCAGAATCATGACATCACTGGATATAGCCTGTCGTCCACTCCCATCAGCCTCCAGTGTGACCAGTCTCCATGCAGCAGGAGGACGTCATGAGCCCAGCAGGGCTCACTAGAGGAACGGATAAGGAGCGTAGAGTAGGGAGAGTAGTTAGACTGCTCTGTTTAATTTCTTGGAATTTTATCTTTGAGGCTTTGTGCTTTAAAAAAAAAAAAGAAAAAGGCGATTTGAAGTCAGCCCAGATCTTTCTTAGCTGCTCCCTGCCTGGCAACATTAGTTTTAAGCAGGCTTCTGCTGTTCTTTCTTGGGGCATTCTCTCCTCCCGGACTGCTCGGGGGAGAGCTCCCTGGCTGGCCTCTGAGCGCCCGGCACCACGAAGCGTGCAAAGATCACGGCTGTGGGGTTCCGGCTGCAGAACGGAGTGAAAGTGTAGGAGTGAGAAAAACTGTAAGTACACGCCGGCACTCTAGGACTTGTCAGGGTGCCGTGCAGTGCAGAGAGGCAGCTGAGAAGGAGGCAAATGGTTGGATCGGATGGCAGCCGGGGTCTGGACTGTTCGGCTGCGGCAGATCCATCGGGTACCGGAGTTCTGGGCAGCGCGGGGTTTTGGCGCCCTTTTTCTAGCGGCCCTGCTCCGGCAGCCATTTTAGAGTAGGGAAGGACAGAACTGCTTGGCTGCCGGGTGGCAGAAGCGCACGCGTGCAGCAGCCTTATTTCAGTTCTCCCTTTCAGCGGTTTTATTTTTTGACCTTTACTGCTGTTATTTCTTTGATTTGGGGTTTTAATTCCGGTGGTTCCCTCTCCTTTTTGCCGAAGAGTAAATACGGGGGGGAAGGGGGGGATTTTTCTTGCGATAACAAATATTTACTTAAGGTAGGTAGCTTTTAGGTTTGCAGTGTATAGCACTTTCATGGTCAGAGTTTAAAAAAAAAACAAAAAAACGAAAAGGGAATAATTAAATCATTAAAAAATTAAATAAGTTAAAGGAATAAGAGGATAGAAGTCTCAAGGGAGTTATATCTGGTGTAACTTCATGGCGGCACGTCTGCAATGTGTTGTGTGCGGAACCTGGAGGGGCACTGTGGCCGAGTCCGGAGTTTGCTGCGGCTGTGCAGTTTTCCTTTACAGTGGAACAGCAGATGGACTGCAAAGATCTCCCTGCGGCGCAAGGGGCATCGGGGGATCTGATGTCTGACTTGGCGCAAGTGACCGAGGAGGAGTCGCCGTCTGGAGAGGTGGCAGGGTCATCAGGCGTGCCCTCAGCCTCGGGGTCTGCGGATCTCGGGGAATTCTGTGGAGTGGAGTGGAGGAGTGGCCTAGTGGTTGGGGCAAGGTACTTCAGGCCGGAAGGTCGGGGGTTCAAATCCCACTAGAGGACAGCAACCTTGGGCCGGAAGGACTGGGATTTCTAGTCACACAGGTGCTCCTTGTGGTCTTGGGCAAGCCACTTAACCCTCCATAGCCCATGTTCCCTGTAAAATAGTTATCTCCAAGTTATAATGCCCTGTTCAATGTAATTTCAGTTTGTTCAATGTAAATCGCACTGATGCAGAATAGCGCGGTATATAAGAGAATGTAAATAAATAAATAAAAAATAAATTCTGCCCGGATTTCGTTTTACTAATGCACCAGGCATTTTGCTTGCGGTGGCAGGGCAAATTGCCGGGGCCGGGGCCTCTGTCCTCCCTTACTCAGCATATTGACGTAGCTGAGGGGGGGGGGGGGGGGGGGGGGCCACCGGCGTCTAAGAAACCATGGGCTCGAGTGTTATCAGTTACGGAGAATGATTGGACGGAGGTTGACGGGCCCGACTGGGAGCAAGAGGAAGAGTCAGTGGATCTCGAGGAAGGGGAGATTCCGGAGCCTGAGGACCAGGCTAAGATCATTAGGATCTTTCGGAAGGAAGAGCTGCCCGCATTAATCACTGAAGCGCTTCAAATGTTGAATCTGGCGACTCAGGCAGTAGGTGAGGAGGAGGTCAAAGATCCTGTTGTTCAGGCAGTGCGGCAGACACAGGTGGTGTTTCCCATACACAGAGTGGTCGAAAAAATGATACAGGACGAATGGGACCATCCGGAAGCAGGGCTCCGTGGGATGTGGACCATGAATAGGCTTTATACTCTCTCCGCTAAGGATAAGGAAAGGTTTCAGTTGCCTCTGGTCGATGCAGCGGTGGCGGCGGTTACAAAGAAGACCACTATCCCGGTGGAGGGTGCTGTGGCATTAAGGGATGCGCAGGACCGAAAGCTTGACAGTTTACTGAAGCAGGTGTTTGAGGCAAATGCGTGTTCTTTACAGGCTTCCATTTGTGGAGCTTGGGTAGCACGGGTGTGCCTGCGCTGGGTGCAGCGCCTGTGCCTTTCTCCTCACTTGGACCAGAGCGAACTCGGAGAGCTCGGTCGGTTGGAGTCCGGAACAGCGTATTTAGCAGACATCCATTACGACTTGATAAGAGCTCTAGCGAATAGTACAGCGTCCGTGGTAGCAGCCCGCAGGTCGGTGTGGTTGCGCAATTGGGCTGCGGATAGTTCGTCTAAGTCCCGGTTGGGGAAATTACCATTTAAAGGGCGTTTGAGGATCTGGATAAATTAGTCAAGGACCTCGGGGAGACCAAGAGTGGTCACCTGCCGGAGGATAAGACGAAGCAGGGGAAGTCAGGACTGGGTTTTCGGTGGCAGTTTCGAGACTTTCGCCGATTTTGCACATCGCGTTACGGGGGGTTTCAGAGAGGTCGAGCTCCGTCGCGAGGACAGGGCTTTCGGGGAGTGAATAGAGGTTTCTATGCAAGCTCTGCTGCGGCGACACGAAAGCCGCAATGAAGTAAGGCGGGTCCCGGTGGGCGAAACTCCGATTGGAGGAAGGCTTCGGGAGTTTCTTCCTGCCTGGACCCAAATCACGACCGACCAGTGGGTGCTGGAGATTGTCTGTCAGTCAGGGTTATGCCCTGGAGCTGGCACGTCCCATGCAGGATTCGTTTGTCATGTCTCCTTGCAGAGGCGCGAAGAAAACGTTAGCGATTCGAGCTACTCTGCGGCGACTCATTCAACTAGGAGCGGTTGTGGAGGTGCCGGAGGCCGAGTACGGCGTGGGTCGGTATTCTATTTATTTCGTGGTGCCAAAGAAAGGAGGTGCGTGGCGTCTCATCTTGGATCTGAAGGGCGTAAATTGTTTATGGGTACCGCACTTTCGGATGGAGATGCTGTGGTCCGTCATTGTGGCAGTTCGTCGGTGGGAATTCTTGACGTCGCTCGATCTGACCGAAGCGTACTTGCACATTCCCATTCGAGCAGAGCATTAAAAATTCCTGAGGTTCGCTTTTCCTTGGGGACACTACCAGTTTCAAGCGCTGCCCTTCGGATTGGTGATGGCACCGCGCACTTTCACCAAGATAATGGTGGTAGTGGCGGCGGCGTTGCGCAGAGAGGGAATTCTGGTACATCCCTATCGCGACGATTGGTTAATTCAGGCAAAGTCCAAGGCAGAGAGTGTGCAGGTGACAAACAAAGTGGTGTGGTTACTTCAGAGCCTGGGTTGGGTGGTCAACTCAGCCAAAAGCCGCTTAGAACTGTCTCAAAACCTGGAATACTTGGGGGTCCGTTTCGACACGAGGAACGGCAGTGTCTTTTTGCCAGAATGGCGAGCTCACGGGCTCAGGCAGTTGCTTCAAGCCTTCCGGGCCGCTCCGTCTCCTTCGGCTTGGACTTATCTGCGTGTGCTGGGGACCATGGCGGCGACGCTGGAGGCAGTTCCGTGGGCCAAGGTGCATATGCGACCTCTGCAAAGGTCTCTTCTTCGGCAGTGGTCGCACCAGTCGGATTCATTGAGCAAGCGGCTTCCGTGTCCGGTCAAGGTCAGGCAGTCGCTACGGTGGTGGTTGCTTTTGTCGTCGCTAGTGGTGGGTATGCCGCTGGAGCAGCCGGACTGGCTTCCGTTGTTGACGGACGCCATCCTTGGAGGTTTGGGAGCACACTGTGAGTTCAGATTCGCGCAGGGGTGGTGATCACCCCTGGAGAGCTCTTGGTCGATCAAACGTCTGGAGCTTCGGGCAATTTTCAGAGCTCTGCAGGCGTTCGAGAAGTTGGTAACGGGTCGAGCAGTCCAAGTTCTGTCCGACAACTCTGCGGCGGTCGCCTACATCAGTCGCCAAGGCGGCATGGGAAGTGCGGCCATGGAAGAGGAGGCGGACTTGTTGTTCGCCTGGGTAGAGAGTCGGCTATCGGCGATTTCGGCGGCGCACATCGCCGGAAAGGACAACGTGATGGCTGATTTTTCTCAGCAGAGTCAGAGTGGATGCCGGAGAGTGGGAGCTGCATTCTAAAGTCTATGCCCAGATAGTTTGCCGTTGGAGTCCCATAATGGATCTAATGGTGACCTTCCAGTCGGCAAAGGCCAGTCGTTTCTTCAGCAGGAGGCGAGAAAGGATGTCAGAGGGCCTAGACGCGCTCCTACAGCCGTGGCAAGTTTCGGGCCTTCTGTATGTTTTTTTCCGCCGTGGGCGCTGATCGGTCGGGTGATCCAGCGGATCGAGGCTCATCCGGGAAGAATGCTTCTGGTGGCACCAGATTGGCCAAGATGGCTGTGGTACGCGGATCTGGTGCGTCGACTGGACGGGGAACCCTGGCGGTTACCGGCCAGGGCAGATCTCTTGATACAGAGTCCTCTGTTCATGCCGCAAGTGGATCGATTCTCGCTTACGGTATGGCCATTGAAAGGGCTCGGCTGAGAAAGAAAGGTTGTCCACCGGCGGTTGTGGCTACATTGCTCAAGGCTAGGAAGCGCTCCACTTCCATAGCGTATGTTAGAATCTGGTGTATATTTGAGGATTGGTGCTCATGTCGACAAATTCGGGCGTCTACGGTATCCATTCCTTCAATCTTGAGTTTTCTACAGGATGGTTTTGATAAAGGGCTTGCGGCCAGTTCCTTGCGGGTGCAGTTGGCTGCCCTTTCTTGTTACTGCGGTAAGATCCAAGGAGTTGGGCTCAGCGCTCATGCGGGTGTGCTGTGTTTTCTCAAAGCGGTTGCTCGGTTGCGACCGTCGCGTAGAGTGACGATTCCGTCTTGGGCTCTTAATTTGGTGTTGGCGGCTTTGGCCAAGCTGCCTTTTGAGCCGTTATATCGGGCTTCCGTGCAAGACTTAACGTTGAAGACCATGTTTTTGGTAGCCATCTGTTCGGCACGGCGAATTTCGGAGTTGCAGACGTTGTCGTGCAGGGAGCCGTTTTTGTCTTTTTCTAGAGAAAAGGTGGTGTTGCGTCCAGTGCCATCATTCTTACTGAAGGTGGTTTCGCCTTTTCATGTAAATCAAAGGTGTCCTTACCGGTGTTGGGTGCGTTGGATGGGAGCGTGTCTGATCGCAGCTTACGCCATTTGGATGTGAAGAGGGTATTGCGTCAGTACTTGAAGGCGACTGAGGAGTTTAGGAAGTCGGATCGATTGTTCGTGTTGTTTAGAGGAGTGCGCAAAGGCGAAGCTGCGGCGAAGGCTTCCATTGCGAGGTGGATTCGAGAGGCGATTGCTTCCGCCTATCTTATTCAGCGTCTGGCGATTCCTGTGGGGTTGCGAGCTCATTCCACTAGAGCGCAGGCATCTTCCTGGGCGGAGTATGGTTTGGTTCCGCCAGGAGACATTTGTAGGGCAGCGACATGGTTGTCGTTGCATACATTCAGTAAGCATTACCGGCTGGACATCGCGGCGGCGGAAGATGCCAGGTTTGGTTCTGCGGTGTTACATGCTGGCTGGAAAGGTCCCTCCCACTGATTACTGCTCTGGTACATCCCAGAGGTCGAGGACTGAACTGGAGGAATGATAAAGAAATGATAATTACACATCTCCAGGAACAAGCAGGAATGAGTCTTCACATATGGGTACGTCGGTACCGACGGAGCCTGCGCGGGAACGCTCCCCAGCATCCAATCAGAAAGCTTTTGGGAGCATCCCTCAGCGCCTGCTTGCTGCCTTCCCGCCTTTCCAACTGTCTCTCCTCAGTTTTCGTTTTTCCGCGGAGCCGGCAGGACGTCCTCCTGTCACCGCAGAAAATTTTTTCTTTAATTCTTGTTTTCTTGTGGTCGCGGCTGTTTCCCCGCCTCCACCGGTACCGCCGGTGGGTTTTTTCTTTTCTTTTTCTCAAACTCAGGGAGTATTTTTCCCTCAGTTTCTGTCTTAGATTTTTGGGCCTGTAGGCCCCTTCATCATGGAGCCGCCTTCTTCTAAGAAGTGCCTTAACTGTGGAAATACAGTTTTCTTTTTAGACACCAATGACTGGTGTCTAACCTGTTTGGGTCCTGACCCTTTTCCTCTGGAGCCCTTAGGCTACAATTTTATGAGAAGAGATTTTCCATTTCAAGTTTCCCTCGATACCGCGTTCCCTTCCAGTGTCAGGGCACCGACCATTTCTTCTCTACAGGATCAGGTAACCCACAAACAGTCTGTTAAGACTAGCCAATCCTTGAGTGGTAGGTCTCATGCCAAGCATGATGACGGCTCCGGCCTTGCCCTCAAGACCCTATTGGCTTTAAAACCCCGGCGGGAGTCTTCGGTCTCCAAAACCTTTCAGGGGTTTCAGGTTGTTCCTGGGGCTCACCCCTCACAGAACATACCTGAGCCATGCTCGGTGGTGGCATCCGCTTCGAGCGGTACCGATACCCCGGCATTGGCACTGGTGTTGAGTGATCCACTCTTCACCAGGGATCGTCATCTGGCGTTCTCGGTACCTTCAGGACCAATCGATACGTCCCAGATTGACTTTCCAGTATTGGCAGCATCGCCGATACGACCACTGACGTCGGTACCCGATAGACTCGCTTCCTTCGATGCCGAGTCTGGAATCGATATCTAGTCTGGAAGACTGGGTACCGACGCTTACCGATTCCGGATGCGCGGTATCGAGGATACTCACCAAGGGTTTTTGGTTGCCTCGGTACCGCTTGAGCAGCCTCCGATGACTGCTTCGATGTCGGTATCGCCTCCAATTCCGGCACAGATACTGGTATCTGTATCGATGCCGGTTCCTGCAGTACCATTGGGATCAAATACTTCCATGCCTTTTTCACCAGGATCGCTCCTTTCTATACCTAGTTTGGAGTCGATACCTGGCATGGACGATGCCGTACTGACTGTTTCAAGTCATAACCGCCAGTACCAGTATCCATCCATTAGGGCTCCTTTTCTGCACCGGACCAGTACATCCTCCGGTGCCCAGGCTAGTTCTTCAACTTTAGCCTGTCCAAGGAGGGTTCCCATTGGAGATCCTTCTTTTCAGAAATTTCTCCTTGACATGGCAACATTCCTTGCTATTCCTATCCCTGGCTATGATCCTATACAAGGCTCTTCTGGGGAAAAGGAGAATATAATGCTTCCTTTACATCATTCTTTGCAGCATCTTCTTCTGAGAATATGGGAAACACCCTTAAGGGTTTCCTCACCTTCTACAGCAACTGATCTTCTGTATCAGGTGCCCCCCTCTCCAGCGTTTCAAAAGACTCAACTTCCCCATCATTTCATTGTAGTGGAATCAGCAATGAGGAAGGTAAAAAGCAAGAAGCATTCTTCTTATCCGCCAGGTCGTGAATCTAGAACACTGGATGCTTTTGGACGTCAAACCTTCCAAACATCTATGCTGGCAACAAGGATTCTCTCTTATATTTTTTATGAGTCTATCCCTTCAGGAGGTCACAAAGAAATTATCTCTCTTGACTCCTTTTCTATCGGAGCCCAAGGCTGCAGACTATTCCTTACTTCTTAGTCATAGCCAAAATATCTCTTGATTTCTTTCTCGTGCTTCCCTTGACTCTTTTGAGTCTGTTAGCAGAACCTCTGCTATAGCCATAGGAGCACGACGTAGAGCCTGGCTCCAAGCTTCAAACTTGAACAGATGGGCACAACAAAGACTGGGTAATACTCCTTGTACTGGAGAAAATCTCTTCAATAAGGAGTCTTTATGTCAGGTTGCTCATTTCTCCACTGATTTCCCTGTTTCTGAGGGCTATCCTAAGCCTTCTCCTTCCCCAGTAGGTAGGAAATGCCCTACCAAACCTTCTTTCCCTAAAAGAAGAAGGTTTTATTCTTCTCCTGCCCATCATACAGATGTTCCCAAACAAGGGAAACCTCGCTCTGATCTGAAGAATCCAAACTCAAGCCAGAAAAATTAACCCTCAATAGGGTTCTACTTAATCTTTTTATAACCTACAGTTCACTTTTTCTCAGCAGACGTTTTTTTCACTTTTTTTTTCATTTAAAACTCTACACATGGATTCCTGTTTTCCAGGACATCCACCTGCTCTTCGGTAGGCTGAGCTGTCAGGAGATTCATGTCTATGGGTCACAGGGTTTTCCTCCTCTTTCTACCATGAAGAGGTTTGCCAACTATCTCATGATAGTTCTCTCCTGTACCACCATGAATTTTTTCCTTCTGCAGACTTACCATATGGCAAGTCTCCCTTCAGCTCCTATTTTTCTTTGCCCTCTTTTTCAGGACCTCTCCTATAAGGGTGCTACCATACCCACTGGAAGACTTTCTTAGCCTTTCTAGTCTTCCTGTCCTTTCTAGTGTAGAGTTTTTCTCTGGAGTAACCTCCCTGCTTTCATTGGGCAGCTCATCAGACATGATCAGGATTTTTCCTCTTGTTCTGTCTGTTCTCTCTGTTACTAACAGAAGGATTCTCTCTGCTGTCTTATTCAGCAGCTGCCCATGAAGGAGTTCCAGTGATTGGACTACTGGTACTTTTCCACAAGTTTCCAGTCTTGTCTTCCACTACTTCCAGTCTGGCCTTAGTAGTGCTTCCAAGGTAATGCTTGCATCTGTCTTGAATAATCCTTATCACTTCAGGCTTATCACACTATCTTCTTTTCTTGCCATCCCCAATTCCTTTGGATTTGGCAGCATAGTTAACGTGGCAGCTGTTTTTTCTTCCAACAGCCAGTTTTATTTCCCAATTCTCCTGCATAATGCTCTCTGCAATCTTACAGAGAAGCTTTCTACTATGGGCCCTTGCTAGAGAGCATGGGGTTTTGTCTCTGACTATCCTATATGGTTGGAAAAGGCTTCCTCAGTCATTTCCCATTTATTTATTTATTATTATTTATTACAGTTTCTTATATACCGCGCTATTTAGAATCAGCGCGGTTTACATCATAACAAAATGACCATAACGACAAACTGTCAGGTTTTACATTGAACAGGAGTACAAACATGGATAACTGGGTTAACTATATACATAATCTATCTACACTGCAGATATAAGTTGTGAGGGCATTTCTAGACTGGGTCATTTCTTGGAGGGGATATCTAGTTCAGTTGTTGTCTGGGAAGTATTGGCAGAAAAGGTATGTTTTGAGAGCCTGTGAGGGTTCTCCACACCCTACTATCTCCTTTTATAATACAGGACATAAGCCTTTTCTGCGTGAACGTCTAAAGAGTTCTCTAATTCCTACAAGGAATATGCTCTTTTTTCCTTGCAGCTTGTCCTCATGGTATCCTACTCCTTCATGGACAGCACATATTTAACTTATAACGCATGATACCACTTTGTATCCCTCCAGTGGTCAACCTGATATCTCATCCTATGCGTTTTCTGTCCATTTACCATGCGAGAATTCTACATGACTCAGGACTTGTTGTTTACAGACTGATATTATCCTCGGTTTTTTCGCACAATCTTCCTGGTTATTTCACTGGATAGCATTCCTGCACCATCTTAGCCAGGGGGAATAGATTCTCTATATATCTTCTCAAGTAGGTTCCACCTTCTTGCTATTAGATGAATCTTTCCTCTTCACATCTCCCATGTGAATGTTCTTATGGACATAGCTCTATCTGCTTAATTGCAGACATTTATCTTTAGACATATATATTCATGTATGTCTATCTCTATATATTTCTCTATAGATACATATGTCTGTAAGCTACGTGTGCATATGTTATGCCCTCCAGATCTCTCTATAGACATATCTATATACCCATATATATATGTATATATATATCTATGTGTATCTGTCGAGATGCTTCCTTATAGGTAGATATGTATTTACATACTTATCTCTCTAACTGTCTATGCTTATGAAGGTTTTACCTTCCTATAGGTTCCAGACAGTGGGCTTGCATATGTTCATACTGTCCCACAGTATGTCTGGGGTATTATGCACACAACCACTACTGTGGTACTGCCAGCTCTTACCTTAACCCTAGATTTAGGTATCCCTGAAGCTCCATACTCCAATATCTTTCCTATCTCTCACCAGTTGGGAAAGACAGGGTGGATCTTCAGTAGATCTGAGGTTTCAACCCTTCAGACATCTGTCCTTCTTGGGAATACGGGCTTTTTTCCCATACCCCTTCTTCCCTCCAGGACTGGGCTAGTTTGTCCAAATCGGTCAGTCTTCCTCTTTTGCTCCTAACTGTGAGTAACTCTGTAGCCAAAAGAGTTCTCAGCTTTTTCCATGAAGCTTTCCACTAAAGACCTACCGTTTTTGTGCTACCCCAGTTGACACCTGGGTCACCTGTCACTTCCAGATTTGGACCTTCATCTTCACTTCAGTGAGGTCACCTTGAAGATTCCTCTACTGGATCCCCAGTAGACTCCATCAGCCTCTCTACTTCCTGCAATCCAGTAGGTGAGGTACATATTGTGATTGTTCATTTCAATATTTTCATGATAATTATCATACATATAAGGACTCCTTACCTGTAGTCCTATTTTAGGTTAGCTGTTTTTCTACAGCTCCTCTCTTTCAACTCCTACCCTCCATCCTCAGGATGCCTGGCCATATGAGGTGTAGCATGTTCCAATCCCCACCATGCTAGGACTCCAGGCATCTTAGCTTGGGAGTCCCCATATGTGAAGACTCATTCCTGCTTGTTCCTGGAGATAGCACAGTTACTTACCTGTAACAGGTGATCTCTGGGAACCGCAGGAATAAGTCTTCACAACCCACCCACCTCCCCTAGGAGTTGTATCTCTCTATCTTCCTTTCCTCTTTCTCTCTTTTTGTCTCAGCTATAAAACTCAACTGAGGAGAGACAGTTGGAAAGGCGGGAAGGCAGCACGCAGGCGCTGAGGAATGCTCCCAAAAGCTTTCTGATTGGACGCTGGGGAGCGTTCCCGCGCAGGCTCCGTCAGTACCGACGTACCCATATGTGAAGACTTATTCCTGCTGTTCCCAGAGATCACCTGTTACAGGTAAGTAACTGTGCTTTACCTGGTAATTGTAGTTCCTTGAGTGGCGACAGTTCAGTCCTCATTCCCACCCGGGTGCATGGCATAGTAGCAGGTCGGTGGCGTAAGGACAGGATTTACTGATACACATGGTTTCCTTTGCACTATTTCCTTGCTCTGTCTCACGGCCTGGCGGGGAAGGGTGTAAGAGAGGTTTTTATAGTTAAGGATAGTTATGTTCACGTGTTATTGTTATGGCTACTTATTTGTTGCTCCTTTGAGTCTGCTTTGTTAAATAGTTGACACTGGAGGCTGATGGGAGTGGACGACAGGCTATATCCTGTGATGTCATGATTCTGACATGCCAGTCTCCAAGCTGCAGGAGGAGGTTGACTACCCAGAGGTCGAGGACTGAACTGTCGTCACTCAAGAAACTACAATTACCAGGTAAGTATAATTATCATTTCTTTTCTTTTTTTTTTGTTATTTGTGTGTTTTCGCTATTGCTGTCAGTTCAGGGCTCTTCTGTTGAGACTGGTTGCACAAAGAACTTCTTCCAAGGTTATCGCTATAGTGCCTGCTTTTCTATGCAGAGAGGGCATCAGAGTCCATCCTTACTTGGATGATTGGCTGATTCCAGACACATCTAAGAAGAGTGCAAGACAGTGGTGCACAGGACACTCCAAGTGCTGGAGAGGCTGAGTTGGGTAGTGAACTGTTCCAGCTGCCATCTTACCATCTCAGTCCCTCAACACTTGGGAGCCCATTTTGATACCAGCCTGGGTTGTTTTTCTCATTCAGAGCATGCTCAAGTTGGGTTTGCAGCTTCATGCCTTTTGTGTTTATCGGCACTGCAAGGATGGGATTACTTTCAGGTTCTGGGATCAGTGGTGGCAACTCTGGGTGAAAGCTCGCTTGAGGTTGCTTCAGCATACTGTGTTGTCCTGTTGGTTTTCTCAGTCATAGGAGTACCACACCTGACTTCCACTGTTGGTGTTGATCATAAGGGATTTCACATGATGAAACTTCCCTCAGCATCTGCTCAGAGGAATGGATTTGGAAACACCCAATTAGGTGTTAACACTATGGATGCGAGCCTGTTAGGGGCCCCCTGCTAGAGACAGCAGGCTCAGGGTCTCTGGCCGTACCAGGAAGTTTCTTGATCTGTCAACTGATTAAAGGCAAGGACTATTAAACTGGTGATGTAGATATTCCTGCCAGTTCTGAAAGGAGCTGTTTGTGGTCGCTTATGTCAACAAGCAGGGGGCACCCAGAGTGCTAAATTTGCTCAGGAAGTAGGCTTGCTCTGCCAATGGACAGAGTAATGTAAAGGTGATCTTCACGGTCTCTATAGTTGGAATACAAAATGTGTAGGTGAACTTTCTCAGCTGGAACATTCTGAACCAGGGGGGAGTAGGAGTTGTAGCCCTCTGCATTTCAGATGGTGATAGATTGTTAGGGTTTCCCAGTAATCTACCTGACTGGTGACATTTCAGCATGCCAAGATGCCATGGTCATTCAGCTGCAGAAAGGAGCTTAGTGCTGAAGGTATTGATGTATTGATTAAACCATGGCTGCAGGAGAGTCTTTGTGTGCCCCCCATAAGAACTTAAGAACATAAGATATGCCATACTGGGTCAGACCAAGGTCCATCAAGCCCAGTATTCTGTTTCCAACAGTGGCCAATCTAGGTCATATGTACCTAGCAGTTTCCCCAAGAGACACAAGTTCCACAATGCTTGTACTGGGTCAAGCATTGATATCTTCGGTCACTTCTTAACGGTTTATGGACCTTTCCTCCAGGAACTTGTCCAAACCTTTTTTAAACCCAGCTACACTAACAGCCTTTACTACATCCTCCGGTAACAAATTCCAGAGTTTGATTACACGTTGAGTGAAAAAATATTTTCTTTTATTAGTCTTAAATAGTTTACCCTGTAGCTTCATTGCATGTCCCCTAGTCTTTCTATATTCTGATAACGTAAACAATTGATCTACGTTTACCCGTTCCACTCCGTTCATTAATTTATAGACTTCTATCATATCTCCCCTCAGCCGTCTCTTTTCCAGGTTAAAGAGCCCTAACCTTTTTAGCCTTTCTTCACAGGAGTATCCTTCCATCCCCTTTACCATTTTGGTGGCTCTTCTCTGAACCTTTTCTAAAATCGCTATATCCTTTTTAAGATACGGCGACCAGAATTGCACACAATATTCAAGGTGCGGTCTCACCATGGAACGATATAGAGGCATTATAATATCTTTTGTTTTATTTTCCATTCCTTTCCTTATCATACCTAGCATTCTATTTGCTCTCTTGGCCGCCGCTGCACACTGGGCCGAGGGTTTTAACATGGTATCCACAATGACGCCTAAATCTTTTTCCTGGGTGGTGGTTCCTAATGTGGAACCTTGCATCGTGTAACCATAGTTTGGGTTGTTCTTCCCTAGGTGCATAACCTTGCACTTGTCTACATTAAATTTCATCTGCCATTTTGATGCCCAGTCTTCCAATTTATCAAGATCCTCTTGCAATTTTTCACAATCCTCTTGGGTTTTAACAACTTTAAATAGTTTTGTGTCATCTGCAAATTTGATCACCTCGCTCGTTATTCCACTTTCCAGGTCATTTATGAATATGTCAAAAAGCAGTGGACCCAGCACAGATCCCTGGGGTACACCACTATTCACCTTTCTCCATTGGGAAAATTGGCCATTTAGCCCTACCCTCTGCTTTCTATCTTTTAACCAGTTCCTGATCCACAATAGTACACTGCCTCCTATCCCATGACTCTTTAGTTTTGCCAAAAGTCTCTCATGAGGGACCTTATCAAAGGCTTTCTGAAAGTCCAGATACACAATATCAACCGACACCTTTGTCCACCTGTTTATTCACTCCTTCAAAAAAACATAACAGATTAGTAAGACAAGATCTTCCTTGTCTAAAGCCATGTTGGCTGTCTCCCATTAGGTTGTGACTATCTACATGCTGAGTAATTTTTTCCTGGTACTGACGTCAGGCTCACCGGTCTGTAGTTTCCCGGATCACCCCTGGAACCCTTTTTAAAAATTGGTGTTACATTGGCGATCCTCCAATCTTCAGGTATTAGAGATGATTTTAATGATAGTTCACAGGTTACTGATAGGGTGTCTGAAATCTCATATTTCAGTTCCTTCAACACCCTTGGATGTATACCATCCGGCCCAGGTGATTTGCTACTCTTCAGTTTATCTAATAGTTGTAAGACATCTTCCCGATGTATCGATATTTCCTTCAATTCTTCTGCACCTTTAAATACCACTTCAGTCATGGGTAACATCCCTACATCTTCCTCAGTAAAGACCGAAGCAAAGAATTCATTCAGTCTCTCTGCTATCGCCTTGTCGCCTCTTAGTGCTCCTTTAACCCCTTTATCATCTAATGGGCCAACTGACTCTCCCACAGGTTTTTTGCTATGAATGTACTTGAAAAGGTCTTTATTTCGCGTTTTTGCTTCCGCAGCAAGCTTCTCAAATTCTCTCTTTGCCTGCCTTATCAATGCCATTGTGGCTTATTAGATGAATTCTGCACAAGATAGTGGATCATCACTCTCTAGTCATTCTAATAGCTCCATACTGTCCTCACAGGTCGTGGTATGCTAACCTACTGAGTGTGTTGGCAGTGTCTCCACTGCTGTTCCTTAGGGTTGGGGTCTCCTTTGGCAGGGAACCATTCTCATTGAGTATACAGATCCCTTTTGTCTTATGACCTGGCCATTGAGTGGGTCTATCTGAAGCACCAGGATTACTATGTGGCAGTGATAGCAATGTTTCTTGAGGTGAAGGTTTCCACAAATATGGCTTATTTCATTTCATTTATTCTATATTTTTCCTGCCCTTACAAAAATCACAAGACAGGATACAAATAAAACACACACATTAAAAATACAAAATTAAAATAAATGGAAATAGCAACTATATAGCAGCATTCTAGCGTCTCCTTGAATTTTGGTGCAAAGAACATTTGTTATCGGCTTGGCAAACGACTGTGCTGTCCATTTTTGGCTTTTTTTTTTACAGGGTAGTCTTGACCAGGGTTTATCTATGAGCTCACTTAAGGTATAGATGGCAGCACTTTCTTGTTATAAAGGTAGAGTCAAAGGGTTTCTTGGGTGCCATCTGGATATTTCCTGGTGTCTACTGGGGATTAGGCAGATTTAGCTGCCCTTCCCTTTGGTGGTTCCACAGTGGGATCTTAAGTTAGTCCTCAATGCCATGTCAGGCTTACCTTTTGAGTGTTTGAGACATGTATCCCTAAAGACCTGTCCTTAAAGATAGTCTTTCTGGTGGCTCTCTGCTTGACTAGATGCATTGTGTAGAGATCTCTCTCTCCTTTTGCTGCAGACTTCTTGTCCTTGTGGATGGTTCTGCCCTTTTTGCTCAAGGTCTTTTCTCAATTTCATATAAATCAATAGATTTGTTTGCTTGCCTTTTCAAGAGACGAGGGGATGGATGATCATGCCCCTTTTCACAAGTTGAATGTCCACAGGGTCCTACTTAAAGCTTTTACAATTCTAGCTGGGGCTCTGGTTTCTACAGGTTTTTCTCTGACAACAGTCTTTTGGCTACATTAAGTGCAAGAGGCTCATGCAGCTCAAGGGAAAGAGGCAGATAAGGTCCCCCATAACCTAGGAGTGATCATGCACTGTCCCTAGAGACCAGACTAGAAGCTGCAGCCTTACTGAGTGGTGTCAGCAGTCGGAATTAGTCTGACCACCTTGGGGTGGCTGAGATTTTCAGTGCCTTGTCTCCAAAATATCTGAATTGGTCCTCCAGGAAGTTTCTGGAGAGCTGAGAGCATCGGGTACATCCAGGGGATGTTCCCTTTGCAATGTAAAATCTTCATGGTGAAGGACTGTCTTGTCAGGTCAAACCTTTGAGAGGCTGAGAGTCCAAAATAGGAAGAGTTCTTGTCTAAGGATCCCGTCCCTGAAGGATGGCGTAGTAGTTTGTGCTTCTGATTCATTTCCTGGTACCCCTTTAGACCCTCCCCCCCAGGAGTCCAGGTTCAGTGTCAGAGTGAAAGTTTAGGTATTTCTTAGTCCTGGACAGGGGCTTTAGTGGAGGAGTCTTTCCTGTAGCAGTCACAGGATGACTTTCTTTCCTGTGCTAGGGGTCTTGACTATGAGGGCGCCACTGTATCGGTCTCTTCGGATCATCCTTAAAATGGTGCTTGAGAGTCAACCCTGCTTCCTCTTTCGTGGTAGGCATATTTTGTGCCTGTTTAAGTTCCAGTTTCACTTGTTGGACCCTTTGGAGAAGGGGATTCTGTTTGGGTGGGCTTCTGGGAGCAGCCTGATCTGATGGACGTTGATGGCCTCCATTTGGCTTAAGGTCATGGGTTTGTACCTGGACAGGCCTACTAAAGATACTAGACAGGAATAGCTGTCAAGGGGCAGGAAGACTGTGGCAGATGTTCTGTGAAGCTGAGCCAGCTTAAAGTTTGAGCTAAGCAGGATGCACTCTGAGGACAAGTCCTTATGAATCAAGTATCTAGGTACTTTAAATGTCCTTCTGAAGGTGAAGCCACAGAGGTGGCCAAGTCAATCCTGCAACAATGAAGAACCTTGGCCACCAATTTGTACATAGTTTACCTGTTAGCCCTGTATAAATACCCTGTTTCTGGTAAGTCCAGTGTAGACCTTTACTACACTGCACAAATGTGTTATCTGTAAACCGCACTGATGACGAATAGCGTGGTATAGAAGAAACTTTAAATTAAATTAACAATGTCATCTTGGTTGCAGGGTGGACCTGGATAAGACATGGGGGTCTGTTACTGTCCTGACAAGGACTGAGTATAGTGGAGAAATTGTTAGATTAGGCAGACCCAGGGGAGGAGGGTGATGGAGCCCATCTGGGGGACCTAGTTTAGTTAGTGGTGGTGGTTTTCCTTGTGTCCAATTGGCACATGGGAATCTGGCCTGTTGTGGAGTCTCTCTTAGTTTTCCAGACATGTGTATAACAGTGCAGAGCACTTGGGAAAGCTATTGATTTAGGGGATTCTAGTCTTGAATGAGAGTTGGACAGAGACTGGAATCCACATTTTTTTTGTTTCTCTAGGACTCCTTCCCTTACCTGATTTACAGTAGTTTTGTAGTTTCCCTTTCTTGGTAGGATGGCCTTGTACTCGGTGCCTGAATTTTTTAGGCAGGAATGACTAATTTGAGCCTCAGCTGAGGCATTTTCTCCTATTCCCTTTCACAAAGAGTAGCAAGTTTCATAAACTCCCCATTGCTGGGCAGCAGTGTCTCTTGGCTGGCATTCTTATTGGATTGTCAATGCCAGCTTAATTTCTAGACTTTAGTGGAAGGGAGCCTTATGCAAGATGGAGCTTTGGAGCATCTCTCCTTATGTGTTCACTGGGACTTCAGTTGCCCCAATATTTTCAGTAAAGGTGCTGGCCATCTGTGCTTATCTGATTTGTGTACGTCCTCAGTTTGGATATGGCAAGCTGAGGCCTTCTCTTTTGCGACTTCAACATGATTGTGGCAGTGCAAGGAGCGGGTGCATATTTTACTCTCTACAGACCAGAGAGTTCATTTTGCAAAATCCAGTGTTGGTTCTGTTAGCAGTTTTGATTTCTCATACATGGAGTTCATGCAGGACCTAAAGAGGATGGTACTAATTCTCACCCTAGTCTATGGACAGAGGCTCTCTTGTGTCAGCTGCAGTCTTCTTTTGAGACTTAAAATGGTGCGATCTGCGGGAACTTCTTCCACTGCGTGGCTCAAGCTCTTTGTAGAGAGCCGATTGCGGTGGAAGGAGACGCATAATGTATGAATGCAACATGGCAGGAATGGTAAGAGACCCGGGGTGATGTCTTATTCGGGGGGGGGGGGGAGGGAGGGAGGCAGTGAGAGAGAGACACTTGGTGATGGTTGTGTAGGAGGCTGTGGGAGATTTTTTTTTCCCTTCACATTTTGCCATATTGTGAGATGTGAAGCAAAAGGGTCACTGCCTTTGGTGCTGTGTAATGGCATGTTACGGGCCTGACTTATTAAGCTTTCTTTTCCCATAGAAAATGTGAAAATAGTAAGCCTGGCCCTTAAAAACGGAGCCGAGATATACCTTTTGGGGTTGGGGGGGGGGGGGGGTGGACACTGTGACTAGATTCTCGGCAGCTGGCTGCTAAATGTTTAGGCTGGCTTCTAAACTGCAAGAAATTTTAAGGCCTGACTTACGTATCAAGCAAGGCAGCACTCGGTGCCACAGTGGTGTCCAGGATGGCAGAGCTGTGTTACAGGCAGAGAAGCATTTACTCACTCTTTATCAACAGCCCATGTTGCAGATGTCATCAACGTGCAGGCTGACTTCTTGAGCTGGACCACTGTGGATCTCTCATGTGTTCAGCCTCATAGTGAAGAGGTAGGGCCTTCTGGTATTCGTCATGATTGCCAAAGTTGAGAACTTTTTTAAAGATATGGCAACCAGAATTACACACACTATTCAAGGTGCTGTCACATCATGGAATTGTTAGAGAGGCATTTAATATCCTTTGTTTTAATCTCCATTCCTTTCCTTATGATTCCTAGCATTCTATTTGCTTTCTTGGCCACTGATGCACCCTGGACAGAGGATTTCAATGTATTATCCACAATGATGCCTGAATTCCTTTCCGGGGTCATTCCTGATGTGGAACCTTGCAAGGTGTAACCGTAGTTATGGTTGTTCTTCCCTAAGTGCATAACTTTAAATTTCATCCGCCAGTTGGATGCCCAGTCTTCCAAATTATCAAGATCTTCTTGAAACCTTTCACAATCCTCTTGTGTTTTAACAACTTTGAATAATTTTGTCTCATCTGCAAATTGGTCACCTCACTCGTCATTCCCATTTCCAGGTCATTTATGAATATGTGAAATAGTAGCATGCCCTGCACAGATCCATGGGGTGCTCCACTATTCACCTTCCTCCATTGAGAAAATTGGCCATTTAGCCCTACGCTCTGTTTTGTTTCTTTTAACTAGTTCCTGATCTGCAATAGTACACTGCCTCCTATCCCATGACTTTTTTTAATTGTCATGAGGGACCCTGTCATAGTGTATCTGGATTTTCAGAAAACCTTTATCAACTGGCTCATCTTTATCTATCTGTTTATTCTCGCCTTCAAAAAAATATAACAGATTAGTAAAACAAGACTTTTTTCTTTGGCTAAATTCATGTTGGTTACTTTACTACTACCATTTCTACTATTAATCATTTATATAGGCGCTACAAGGTATACGCAGGCTATACAAACATATAAAGAGGGTTCCTGCTCGTCGGAGCTTACAATCTAATTAAGACAGACAAGACAAAAGATAAGAATAAGGGTAGAATAGGGAAGGGTAAGGAGACATGAGGAAAACAAAGGGATCAGGATCCAAAAGCAGCCTCAGGTGAGCCTTTAGCATGGATTTGAAAAGAGGCAGAGATGAAGTCTAATGTACAGACTCGGATAGTTCGTTCCAGGCATAAGGAGCAGCAAGGTGAAATTAACGAAGTCTGGAGTTGGCAGTGGAAGAAAAGGGAAAAGAGAAGCAAGCCAGTAGAAGAGCAGAGCTCCTAAGTAGGGGTGTAGGGAGAGAGGAAAGGTAGTGAGGAGCAGAAGAATGAATGCATTTATAGGTCAGAAACTAGACTATCTACATGTTCAGTAATTTTATTCTTTATAATGGTTTATACCATTTTGCCTGGTACTGATGTCAGGCACATTGATCTGTAGTTTCTGGATCACCCCTGGAACCGTTCTTATAAGGTGGTGTTACATTGGCCATTCCATGTCGTCCTGCTAGACAAGAACACACACAAGGCAGAGGCTGAGTAGGTCACAGGTGCTAACTTTTAATAAGGGAATACCCCTACGCGTTTCGGCTGGAAGCCTTCATCGGGGGGGGGGGGGGGGTACGCATTTAAAAATAACAGTGCAGTCTATTAACATAACTAAATTTAAAACAATATATATGTGTATAACATATACATACACTAAAAATGTGTATATAAAAATAAGTTATAAAAGTGTAAAAACAGAATCATTCTCGCAAAAGAGTGCTAGTATGGGACTGAAAAGACTGCATGGAATCAAGAATGACCCCTAGATATTTAGGTGTGTAACCTGTGGGTATAGTGACCCCGTCGAGAGATGGAGACAAGGTTAGGGGTGTAATTAAGCCAGAGAGCCATAAAGCTGAGGTCTTAGTGGGATTCAGTTTTAAATTATTGTGATATAACCATAAGGCAACCCAGACTAAGACAAGAATTAATGGGACTATGATCAGGGGTGGTTGGATGGGGGTGGAATAGCAGCAGGAAGTTGTCCATATAAAAGCATGCGGAGACACCTTGCTGCTGATTAAGTAAAGTGAGTGGAGCAAGATAAATGTTAAAGAGTAAGGGAGACAGAAAAGACCCCTGTGGATTGTATTCCCCTACCAGCAGATTGAAACCTGGGTTTTTCATTGGTTCTTTGTCTTCACCAATTACAGCACTCCTGTGCCTCTATCCGCCTCAGCCACTAGAGGTTCCTTCAGTATTTCTTTGTCTCCAGCAGATGGTGGATGGATTTTCTCCTCTTCTAAGAAAATATGAGGATTGAGAGGAAAAGAGATTGATTAAATGCTTGTGAATGACATCTCAAGCCCTAAAGGGGTGAATCTCTCACTTGGGCGTGAAGTGGGAGGCTCCACGAGACTGCTGTCTTTTTGGTAGCCGTAAGAGGAGGGAAAATTGAAACATAGAAACATAACAGAAAAAGACCACATGGCCCATCTAGTCTGCCCTTCCATATTAACCACTACAACAGTCCCCTTTTTTCCTTTAGAGATCCCCTGTTTGTCCCATGCTTCTTTGAATTCAGATACTGTCCTCATCTCTACCACCTCCACTGGGAGACTATTCCATGGATCCACTACTCTTTCCATAAAGAAATATTTCCGCATATCACTCCTGAATCTATCCCTTTCACCCTCATCTCATGTCCCCTTGTAGCAGAGCTTGCTTTCAATCAAAAGAGGCTCTCCTGTGCATTTACGCCACAGAAGTATTTAAACGTCTCAATCATATCACCTTTATTCCGCCTTTCCTCTAAGGTGTACATATTAAGATCCTTAAGTCTGTCCTCATATGCTTTATAATGAAGACCACTAACCATTTTAGTAGCCACCCTCTGTACTGACTCCAGCCTGTTAATATCCTTTTGCACACAATACTCCAAATGAGGTCGCACCAAAGACGTATACAGAAGCACTATCATCTCCCTTCTTCTGCTGACCATTGCTTTCCCTGTGCACCCAAACATTCTTCTAGCTTTTGCTATCACCATTTCTACCTGTTTAGCTACTTTAAGATCATCAGACACAATCACGCCTAGGTCCTGCTGTTCTTTAGTGGACAAAAGTACTTCACCCCCTATACTATTTGCTCCCTTGGATTGCTGCAGCCCAAATGCATGACCTTGCATTTTTTAACATTAAATCTCAGCTGCCAAATTCTAGACCATTCTTCAAGCTTAGCTAGATCCCTCCTCATGTTATCTACACCTTCCTGGGTGTCTACTCTATTGCAGATTTTGGTATCATCTGCAAAGAGGCAAACCTTACCCGACAGCCCTTCTGCTATATCACTAACAAAGATGTTAAAAAGAATCTTCGGACCAAGGACAGATCCCTGGGGCACACCACCTTCTCCTCAGCATGAGCTCCATTTGTACCCTTTGTCGCCTCCCACTCAATTTATAACCCAAGCAGTAACTTTAGGGTCCATCCCTAGGGAGCTCAGTTTGTTTATAAGTTGCCTGTGAGGAACGGTGTCAAAGGCTTCACTGAAATCTAAATACACCAAATCTAGGGCTCTCCCTCGATCCAATTCCCTGGTCACCCAGTCAAAGAAATCAATCAGATTTGTCTGACAAGACCTGCCTCTGGTGAATCCATGCTATCTCGGATCCTGTAATACGCTGGACTCCAGAAACCTCACTATTTTCTCTTTCAGAAGGGCTTTCAATAATTTACTTGCCACCGAAATTAATTAAACCAACCGGCCTGTAGTTTTCAAGCACATCCTTACTTTTGCTTTTGTGTAAAGGGACCACATATGCCTCTCTCCAGTCCTTTGGCACCACTTCAGACTCGGAGGCGTTGAAATGGTCAATCAGTGGAGCTGTTAGAACGTTCCCAAGTTCCCTCAGTATTCTAGGGTGTATTCCATCCAGTCCCATCGCTTTGTCTACTTTAAGTTTAGCTAGTTTCCCACGAACACAGTCTTCTGAAAATTGTTCAAGATGTCCCTCGCTTTTGTTTCTGTTTATGGGCATTTTCTAAGGTCCTGCTCCTGGTTCTTCATCTGTGAACACAGAACAGAAAGATTTGTTAAGCAATTCCGCTTTATCCTCCTCAGCGTCTACATATTCCTCCTCTTCACCCTTGAATCTGACAATACCACTTCTGCTCTTCCTCTTCTCACTAACCTATCTGAAAAAATGTCTTATCCCCCCCCCATTTTATTGCATTTGCTATTTCCTCCTCTTTTTAAATTTTTGCTTTCCTGATTACTTTGCTAGCTTCTCTAAGTTTTTCCAAATATAGATGCCTGTCTTCCTCTCTCTGTGATCTCTGGTATTTCATGAAGGCCTCCTTCTTTTTCTTTACTTTTTCAACTACTTTTTTCAAAAACCATAGTGGTCTCCTTTTCCTTTTCCTTTTATTTATCATTTAAACAAAAAGGTTGGTTGCCCCTAAAATATCCCCTTTCAGTTTTGCCCACTGTTTTTCTACATCCCCAGAGGTTCCCATCCTGCTAACGACTCCCTGAGGTATTGGCCCATCTTGGCAAAGTTAGTTTTCCTAAAATCAAAGAGACTCACTTTTGAATGGACTTTTTAACAGCCCTAGTCCTAATACTGAACCACATCATCTGGTGATCACTGGATGCAAAATGATCTCCCACTATAATATCAGAAACACTTTCACCATTGGTAGGCACCAAGTCCAGTATGGCCAATTCACGTGTGGCATCTGGCATATTGAAATCCCCTTTCAGTAGCACTTCCCCTTTCCTGGCAATGCTATGTATGTCTTCAATTAACTCTCCATCCACCTCTTCCTCCTTTGAGGGAGGTCTGTATGTCATGCCAATGCAAATAGATTTCTCATTCTCTCTTTCTAGTTTAACCCACAGTGCCTTCTCTCTCTCTCTCTTTTAAGCTCTGTAGTTCCAAAGCTTTAATATTATTTTTTACATGTAGTGCCACTCCTCCTCCCCTTCTTCCTACCCTGTCCTTTCTAAATAAAGTATAGCCTGGTATAGTTACATCCCAGTCATGGTTTTCTGTGAACCATGTTTCTGTAACTGCCACTAAATCCAAGTCAGCTTCTCCCATTAAAGCTTCAACATCTGGGATCTTATTTCCCATGCTACAGGCATTTATACACATTGCTTTCCATATGTTGCCCCTTTTACCCATTTCCATAAAGGTATTATGTTTCACTTACCTGGTGGCTTTCTTCACCTATCCCTAATGAATCTAGTTTAAAGCCCTCTTCAGTAGATTAGCCAGCTCCATGCCCTTATCATAAGGGCCTGTTGAGCAGCTACAAATTGGAAGGATTTAGAAGAATCCAGAAGAGTACAGCAGCCTCACAGAACCTCCTCCTCTGTCCCCCCCTGCTCTCTCCCGAAGATTGCAGAAGGCTTTGAGGGATCTGCCATCTTTCACACAGTGCTGTTAAAAATAAACCCAGTTAAGCAGATACAGGGGAGTAGAGCTGAGTTCAACATGGATTCTATGCCTGGGGCTCTCAGGGAGTGAGTACCAAGGCTTGACCTTGTCATTTTCCTTGTTGGGGACTCCTGGTTCCGTCTCTGAGGGACGGAATTCGGGGTGGACTACTAGACCGTTGGCGCTGCGTGGGGGTTTCTTGCTCTTTTCTGTATGCGTTCGTAACTCTTTTGCCTATTTGTGCATCTAGGGATCGTGCGTTCTGCTCAAGTGGTTCCAACGCACGCTCCTTCCTTACCGCATTTAAGCCACATTCCAAATAAGCGCAGTTAACACGTGCCTTTGGCCTACATACCCTTAGCACATGCTCTGGTGATACTTACCCTAACTCTCCTATGTCATCTTCCAGGAAACATTGTTTGGCCCGTGGCAAGTGAAGAGCATCATCCTTGGATTCTGGACTCTGCCTTTCCTGTATGGCAGCTTCTGAGTCGCCCCTGGAGGACATACTTTTCCCCTCTCAGCCAGAGAATAAAATTAGTCTTCCCTTACCTGCCTCAGGGCAGGAGGTGCAGGATGGCCCTAAGGAGTGAGGATGCTCAGTTGGCCGGAGGCTCCGGTGACCATGCTGTGAGCCGCTCTTCATCTTCTGGGATCTGTGACAGCTATGTCCCCTGGTGTCGGGAATCCTTTTCCAAGAGGAGAGCTTCCGGAATCTGGATTGTTCTCCCTGTAATTCTTTTCCTTTTTATAACAGCCCTGGACCTTCTGGCATGGAAATTCAGACTCTGTGGCCTCTAGGTGCCCCCAGATGCAGTCTCGTACCGGACAGGCTGAAAGCAGAACCCCTGTTTGTTTGCCTTTGGCTAAGTGTTCCTGGCTTGAGCACCCCCTGAAGATGAGGAACAGTTGGAAGCTGTCTGAGATGTTGACTATGCCTCAGACTCAGATGAATCGGTATTGGGCTCGGATGTGGAAGTGGACTTACTATCACCTTCAGAAGACTATACAGACAGAGGCCGGCATGATCTGCCTGTTCCAGAAGGAGGAGCTGGTGCATTGATTTTCAGGGTCTCATCCACCTTGAACTTGACAGATGCTTTCGACACAGAGCAGGAGCCAAAGGTACACCCGCTTCTTCAAGGGGTACTGAAATCCACTACTATCTTTCCGTTCCCGGAGGTGATCAAGCATATTATCCGGTCCGAGTGGGACTCGCCTGACTCCCTACCTAAAGGGGTCTATAAGATCATCTATGCTCTCCTGGAGGAGGAGTGCAGTGAATGGTTTGATGATCCCAAGGTGAATGCACATGTCATGAACCACCATTCCTATGGAAAGCAGATTGACCTTAAAGGATGTTCTGGGCTGCAAGATCTATTCCTTGCTGAAGAGCCAGTTTGCCATGGTGGTTATTCTACAGCTAGGGATATGCACCAACTTGACTTATCAAGCCCTGTTGCAGTGGATTCAGTCTCTTCTGACAGAGAATACTACCCTTCTTTGTGAGATGGTTACGGCCTCACTTTTTGATGCCATGTATGACCTACTGCTCTTGCAGCCAGGGATGGTGCCCTGACTACTGTGTCATGACTTTGGATTTGGCTCCATCACTGGGTGGTGGACACATCCTTCAAAGCCCGGTTGGCACAACTGGCCTTTAAGGGGAAACTCCTGTCTCAATCTGATTTTGAGAAGCTAGTGAAGGACCTAGGCGAGACAAAATCTTACCACCTCCCAGAAGACAGGTTCCGGGAACCTGTGAAGCAGACATGCCCCTTTCTTGTCAACTTCCACCCTACCACCAAGGGCACACTGGCTGGATTCCTATGAGTTTTGGGACTATCATCACTACTGACCGGGAAAACCTTTCTTCCCCTTCATCTCAGGGCATCTGGCTCATAGACCCAGGGATGCGCCTCCTCCAAAGGGAGGTCCCTCCCAGACTACGCAGTGAAGATTTGTGGGCCCATTCCCTGGTGCCTTCAATAGGTGGCGATTTTGCCTCTTCTTTCAGGAATGGGTCTGAGTTATCAAGGATCCAGGGCTGTACCAAGCCATAAATACGCCCTACATATGCAACTTGCACATCTGGTGCCCCCCTCCCAATCACAGGATTGTCGTATGCCCCATGCCCAGCATCTCCCCATCTTACCTCTATATCCAGCCGGATCTCCCCTGCGCTGCCTGCCCTTGCCCAGCTGCTGCCAACTTTCGTGTTGCCTTGGTGGTGGCAATGGCAGCAGCAGACAGACATTTCAACACCTGAGTGGGCAGAATTTTCCTGCCAGAGGAGAAAGTCAGAAAACTGTTGAATTGCCCAGTGATGATCTGTGCACAGCAGGCCCCACTGTCTGGGATTTCCTTCAGCTCCTTGGATTGATGGCAGTGACCATAGAGATGGTCCTGTGCGTGCATGCTCACATGCGACCGCTCCAGTGGTCCTTCTTGACTTGATGGGATGGTCCCAGAGGAGTTTGAGTGTAGGCACCCACTCCCATTGATGGTGAAGTCCAGCCTTCGGTGGTGGCAGCAGCCCTGTCACCTGAGGAAGGGCGTTCCACTGCACGATTTCTTCTGGATCCTGCTGACAATGGATGCCAGTCTCTCGGGATGGGGAGCCCATTACCGAGACCGAACGGCCCAGGGCTGTTGGAACCGCAGGGAAATGGTGTGATCCATCAACCACCTCGAGGTAAAGGCCCTCAGTTTGGCTGTTCTGCATTTCTGACACCTAGTCGAGGGCTGGGAGATTCGAGTGTTTTCAGACAGTGCCATGGTGGTGGCTTATGTCAGTTGGTAGGGCAGCCATGAAGCACTGGAGTGGCTCTGGAGATGGATCTCCTGTTTACATGGGTGGAGAAGAACTTCCTAGCCTTGTTGGTCCAGCACACTGCTAGAGTGGACAACGTGGAAGCAGACTTCCTTAGATGCACTCTCTGAATCCTGACGGTGTGGGAGTTGTCAAGAAGCATTTCAGTTGATTCTGCACCTCTGGGGTCACCCCAAAATGGATTTGATGATGACCTGTTCCAATGCCAAAGTGTGCCGCTGCTTCAGTTGCTCCATGGAAATAGGGTCAGAGGCCCAGTCATCTGCTTCTGTACATGTTTTCTCCGTGGCCCCTGGTGGGGCATGTGATTCAGCATATAGAATGCCTCGCAGGTAGGATTATTCTAGTGGCACCAGATTAGCCACAGAGTGCGTGGTTCTGAGACTTGATATGGCTCCTTCAAGCGTCTCCCCTAGGAGGGCAGGCCTATTGCGGCAGGGACTGATCGTCCTGGAGGACCAGACTCCCTCCTTACTTATGGCATGACTCTTGAAAGGAGACTGCTAGCACGTAAGGGCTACTCTTCAACTGTAATCTCCGCTATACTTGATACTCGGAGGAGGTCTACCATACTAGTATATGTATGGATATGGTGCCTCTTTGAGCACTGGTGTGGTGTGTGACCCTTGGCTCCTGAGATGGCCAGGGTATGCTCCCTGTTGGCTTTTCTGCAGGATGATGTACAGAAGTGCCTCTCTCTTAGCTCCCTCAAGGTTCAGGTGGCAGCTTTGGCCTGTTTCTGTGGTTTGGTGGCGGTGATTTAGTATCTGCTTCCTCCCCTTCATTCTGTGATCCCTTCTTAGGATCTGTCTCTGGTGCTCAGGGCCCCGATGGTGGCCTCCTTTGAGCCATTGAAGTGCTCTATCTTGAAGCATTTTTTTGTGGTGTTTGCCAGCCCATGCAAGGGTGAGCGTTATTAGAAAAGGTTCAGAGAAGAGCCACCAAAATGATAAAGGGGATGGAAGGATACCCCTATGAAGAAAGGCTAAAAAGGTTAGGGCTCTTTAACCTGGAAAAGAGACGGCTGAGGGGAGATATGATAGAAGTCTATAAATTAATGAACGGAGTGGAATGGGTAAACATAGATCGATTGTTTACGTTATCAGAATATAGAAAGACTAGGGGGACATGCAATGAAGCTACGGGGTAAACTATTTAAGACAAATAAGAGAAAATATTTTTTCACTCATCATGTAATCAAACTCTGGAATTTGTTACCGGAGGATGTAGTAAAGGCTGTTAGTGTAGCTGGGTTTAAAAAAGGTTTGGACAAGTTCCTGGAGGAAAGGTCCATAAACCATTATTAAAAAAGGGACCCAGGATATCAATGCTTGACCCAATACAAGCATTGTGGAACCTGTGTCTTTTGGGGAAACTGCTAGGTACGTGTGACCTAGATTGGCCACTGTTGGAAGCAGGATACTGGGCTTGATGGACCTTGGTCTGATCCAGTATGGCATATCTTATGATCTTATGTTGACTTTGGGGCGCTGGATTAAGGAGGCCATTGCCTCAACGTATCTTTTGTGGAACCAGCTGGATCTGGAAGGTTTGTGTGTCCATTCTACCCAAGCACAAGCATCCTCATGGGCGGAGTGGAGCTCAGTTGCTCCTGCAAACATTTGTCAGGCAGCAACATGGGCATCACTTTCCACTTTTGTCAAGCATTACCGCTTGGATGCCCTTGTTAGGGCGGACACAGCCTTTGGCTCAAGGGTTTTGGGAGATGCTGTGTCTTCTTCCCACTCACTGGAGTTGTAGCTTTAGTACATTCCAATTGTCTGGACTGGTCTAGCAGGATGATATGGAAGGTGACATTTTACCAGATAATGTCCTTTTCTTGAGTCCTGCTAGATCAGTCCAGGACCCCGTCCCTGATACTGTATTTGCTCTCTTCTGCAACCTATACCCTTGGATCCACTATGATTTTTATACTTGACTCTTCAGGCTCATCTTCTACTGACAGCCTTCTGTTTCTACCTTCCTGTACATAATTCTCTACTCTTGATTGCTCACTTTTGCCCTTGTTGGGGTTGTGTGAGGCTTGCCATTTTCTCCCACATGCTTTGGGACGGACACTGGAGATCTCTGGTGGCTGAGGCAGATAGAGACATGGGAATGATGTTATTGAAACTGGGCTTTTTGTTGGTTGGTTGTCTCCACCAATCTGCTGTTAGGGAATATTAACCACTTGTCTGGACTGGTCTAGCAGGACTCAAAGAAAGGACATTATCTGGTAAGTAAAATGTCACCTTCTCCAATCTTCAGGTGCTACAGATGATTTTAATGACTGCCAACTTATTAGTAATTTGTGAACTATCTCCTATTTCAGTTCTTTTAGCACCCTAGCATGTATACCATCCAGTCCAGGTGATTTGTTACTCTTTATCAAGTATTTGTAATGCATCTTCCTGGTATATTGAGATTTGTTCCAGTTCTTCCAATACATCACCTTTTTAAATACTATTCAGGCATGGATAACTGCCCTACATCTTCAGTAAAGACTGAAGCAAAAAATTCATTCAGTCTTTTCGCTTTGAATTTGTCCTCCCTTAACTCCCCTCTTACCCCTCTATCATCTAATGGTCCAATTGACACTCTCGCAGGTTTTTGGTACGAATGTACTTGGGAAAGTTTTTTGTGTTTGCTTCCATGGCAAGCTTCTTTTCAAATTCTCTCTATGCCTTGCATCTAATTTGCCAATGCTTATATTTCCTGTTTTTGTCATTTGACTTTTTATTTCCTGAAAGAAGATGATGATGATGATGATGATTATTATATATATTTTTTTTAACACTACAACAGCTTCTCTGACCTTACCTGTTAAACCATGCTGGCAGTCATTTGGCCTTCCTTCCACCTTTCTTAAAGCATGGAATGCATCTGGTCTGGGCTTCGAAGATAGATAGTATTTTTAAACAATGCCATGCTTGATGTAAATCTTTAACCTTTGCAGCTGCTCCTTTTTAGTCTTTTCTGAACTATTTTCCTCATTTTATCAGTCTCCCTTTTGAAAGCTAAATGCCAGTGCTGTGGATTTCCATGCTGTCTTTCCTCCATTTATTAAATTAAACGCAGGACCAGCCTGTCCATGAGGTGAACTAGGTGGTCCCCTAGGGCGGGAGGCCCTGGTGGGCAGCACAACTCCATTTTGAAAGTGGCGGTACACATGCCGCTTTCAAAACAGTGTCGTGCTACTGCTCACCTGAATCCATTTTCTCATCTTGCGGCAATGGCATGTGTGTATGCTGCTGCTTTCAAAATGGAGTCATGGATTGCTACTGTTGCCATGGTTATACCTCTTCCTTCACAGGATGAGAAGATGGAATGGGGAGGGGCGGTGGCGACTTCTTCTTGGGGCTGTATAAACCTTTGGGCCGGCACTGATTAAATGCGATTATATTATGAGCATTATTGCCAAGTGGCCCCAACACCGTTATCTCTTGCACCAGATCCTGTCTTCCACTAAGGACTAGGTCTAAAATAGCTTCCCCTTGCTTTGGTTGATGAATCAGCTGCTCCAAGAAACGGTCATTTATCTTCACTGCATGTCCTGCAGTGACACTGACCCAGCTAATACCTGGGTAATTGAAATCGCCCATTATTATTATTATTGTTGTAAGTTTTGTTAGCTTCCCTTTTTTATTTTAACATTTCATCGTCCATTTGTTCATTCTGGCCAGGCGGTCGTTAGAACACCCCCACTGCCTTTGCCTTCCCCTTCCCCTTTTGACATGGAATTTCTATCCATAGAGATTCTACTGTGTAGTTTGTTTTCTGCAAAACTTTTATCCTATGTGACTCAATGCCCTCTATAACATAGAGCGCACCCCCTCCACCAATTTGATCTACTCTGTCGTTGCCATATAGTTTGTACCCTGGTATCGCAGTGCCCCATTGGCTGTCTGCCTTCTACCAGGTCTCCGAGATACCAATCATATCTAACCTCTCATTTAGTGCTGTATATTCTAACTCTCCCATCTTATTTTTTAGACTTCTAGCATTTGAATACAGGCATTTTCGAGGTTGTAGTTTATTCATATTAATCTGGTTATCAGTAGATAATTTTGAAATCTTTTAGCTCTGTCTGCTCTGTATTTAAGGGCATCTGGGCAGCTTTTATCTGGGGCCTTTACCTTCTCTACTGGGAAATTCTAGGCTCTCTGGTATCTCCCTATCCGATGGCAAGGGGGTTTAGCATCCTCATCCTGCTTTACTGCTTACCCAATGGTCAGAGCCTGGCCTTGACCCCTTTGGGGGTTTCTTTGGAAAAGGAGGCAATTTTCCTGTCTTTCAGTGAGTATGTGGTGGAAGTGGAGCTTCCCTTGATAAAGTAACGAGGTTGGTCTATGTCAAGGAGAGGACCTTTCCACCCCTGTTGAGGATATCTAGGCACCTTTGAACTTTTCATTATCATTCTACAGCTGTAGTTCCACAAGTAGACCCTAACCTAGAAAGTTGAATATATCACCCCAATTTCTTCCCCTCCCTATGCCCTTGTGACGGGTAGTCCTTTCAAAGGAAGTACTAGAGCTGGGGCTTAGGGGCATTTTGGTTCTGGTTTGCCTGTATCCCCTTCCCTGGGAGAGTTTGTAGCAGCCTTGAAGTTCCTAGAGTAGTTATCCAGATCACAGTGGTGGTGTAGCGCACAACATCTCCGTGAAGTGAAGCGGGAAGCTCTCCTCAAGAACCCTTCTCTGCTTCGCCTGGGGATGCTCTGGCAGTGTCTTGGTCAGGCCTGGTGGCTTGAGCATTCTCCTTTTGGATCCAGAAGTTGCTGGATTGTCCGAAGGTGGCAAGGTTGATATCTGGGCATCAAATATGTAGGACACCCTGTACAGCATGAGCAGGATCTCCTCTGTCTGTTGGCTGTGGTGACCAGACGGTAACTCTGGCTTTAGTTTTGGTTTGCAAAGGCTGCATCCTAGCTGCGGCTTAGCGAGCTTACATATAAGGGCAGGTGTTTTTCTTGGGAGGGCCTTGGTGAAATCTGCCCTTAGAGGCTCCTGGAGAATAGGGCTTGAAGGTTCCATTCTCACATAGAGCTTTGTGGGGAGCGTGGCAATAGCTGAAGATTGGGAACAATTCTAGTGACCTCTTCTCCTTATGATCCTCAACCCAAGAATGGTCCTTTTGGGGATTTCAGCACCCTCAGAACTGGGTTGGAGCCTCCTCAGGGACAAGTAAGTCTTCTCACTGAGTTTCATGGGTTCCTTTCGAGGGACAAGTGTTTAGTGGCCATCTTCAACTGCTTACTCAGAAAGGGCTCATATCAACCCTTGGGTTCTAGAGGTCCTCTGACTCAACAACTTGCAGAGCCTCTCCAGCCTGCCTTTTGTGGAGTCATCTTGTGGTTCCTAGCGGTTGAGGAAACTCTTTAATGCCTTTTGCCATTGCAGACTATGGTGCTTGTGTTCTCTGCACATCTCTCAGCCTTACTGTTTAACATCTTCCTCCAACCCATATGTACCATATTCAAATGCTACAAGCTGCACTACCAAATTTATGCAGACAATATTATGTTCTACACGCCTTTCAATACTACAACCCCAGACATCTCCAACATACTCCATTGCTTTCGACATACAACAGTTGCTCCAACAGTGCAATTTAATCATCAACCAGGAAAAAAGCTGAAGCCCTCCATATATTCTCTGACCCCTCATTCTGTCCACCAAGTACTCTGAATTGCAATGGCCATTAAATCTACATAAAATCTGAAATCAAATTCCTAGGCATCATTCTTGATCAGAAACTGAACTTGCAATCACAAATAAAGAAAACTACTAACTCAGTCTACCTCAAATTAAGGACCCTAAGAAATCTGTCCTCTCATCAGCTCAGAATTATTCCGCTCACTCTGCCAATCCTTAGTCATACCAATTTTTGATTATGCCAACATTATATACCATGGCCTCCCCAGACAATATCTTCATTCTCTCCAGATTGCTCAGGACACCGTGGCAAGAGTAATCACTTCTGCCCCACAACAAGCACAATATCACTCCATACTATTTCAGCTTCACTGGCTCCCATAGCCAGAATAAGATATAAAGCTCATCTCCAGGAACAAGCAGGAATGAGTCTTCACATATGGGTACGTCGGTACCGACTGAGTCTGCGCGGTAACGCTTCCCAGCGTCCAATCAGAAAGCTTTTGGAAGCATCCCAACACGCCTGCATGCTGCCTTCCCGCCTTCCCAACTGCCTCTCCTCAGTTTTCGTTTTTCCGTGGAGCCGGCAGGACGTCCTCCTGTCACCGCAGAAAATTCTTCTTTTATTTTTTTAGTTTTCTTGTGGTCGCGGCTGCCTTTCCCGACGCCACCGGTACCGCCGGTGTTTCTTTCTTTTTTCTTTTCTTGTAAAATTTTTTCCTTTTTAAGGAATATTGTTTTTTCTTCCTTAGTGTCTCACGGTTCTCAGGCCTTCTAGGCCTCTCCATTTTCCTTCATGGAACCGCCAGCCACTTTCCCCAAGACATGTACAAACAGTGGCGGTACAACTTTATTTTTAGACACTCACAGTTGGTGTCTAACCTGCTTGGGTCCTGACCATTTTCCTTCGGAGCCCTTGGGCAATAGTATTGTGAGAAGAAGTTTTCAACATCGAGTTCCCCTCGACACGCGGTCCCCCTCCAACTTCAGGGCACCGACCATATCTTCTTCTACACAGGATCAGGTAACCCAAAAACAGTCTGTTAAGACTAGCCAGTCCTCGAGCGGCAGTTCTCATGCACAGCATAGAGATGCCTACGGCCTTGTCCTCGAGAATCCACTGACTTCAAAACCCCGGTGGGAGTCTTCGGCCTCCAAAGCCTGTGTGGGGTTTCAGGTTGTTCCTGAGGTTCATCCCTCACAGAACATACCTGAGCCATGCCCGGTGGTGGCATCCGCTCCGAGTGGTATGGATACCCCGGCATCGGCACTGGTGTTGGATGAAACATTCCTCACCAAGGATCGTCGTCTGGCGTCCTCGGTACCTGCGGGGCCGGTGGATACGCTCCAGATCGACCTTCCAGTATCGGTACCGACACCGATACTTGTACCGACGTCGGTACCCTCCAGACGTGCATCGATAGACTCGCTTCCTTCGATGCCGAGTCTGGAATCGATCTCCAGTCTGGAGGACTGGGTACCGACTCGCCTTGGTACTGACTCCCGTCGGTACCGAAGGCTCGGTTCCGATAATTCGGATCCACAACTCTTGGTTCCTCCGATACCGTTAGAGTTGCTACCGGCTGGTCTTCATCCACCGGTATCAGATACGGTACTGAGGTCGGTACCGATATCCACAGTACCATTGCTGTCGGTACCTTCCATGCTTCTCTCGTCAGGCTCGCTTCCCTCGATGCCGAGTCTGGAATTGATCCCTAGCATGGACAATCTGTTACCGACTGTCGCTGGTTCTGACCTGCAGTACCAGCGACCACCATCTAAGGATCCCATACTGCACCATTCAGGATCTTCTATTCCTATATACTTGAATAGATCCTTCGGTGCCAACCCTAGTTCTGCATCAGATCTAGCCTATCCAAGGGAAGTTCCCTCTGGGGATCCTTCTTTCCAGACTTTCCTCCTGGATATGGCAAAATCACTTGCCATTCCTATTCCTGGACAAGATCCTACACAAGGGAATACAGAATACCTCTCTGTTCCTAGCAAAGCAAAGGAGAACATAATGCTTCCTTTGCATCATTCTTTGCAGGATCTCCTCCTGCGAATGTGGGAAGCTCCTTTAAAGGTACCCCCACCTTCCAGAGCAACTGATCGCCTATATCAGGTGCCCCCCTCTCCAGGGTTTCAAAGGACTCAACTTCCTCATCATTCCATTGTGCTAGAATCAGCAATGAGGCGAGTGAAGAGTAATAAAAAGCACTCTTCTTGTCCGCCAGGTCATGAGTCTAAGACACTAGATGCCTTTGGACGTCAAACCTTCCAGACATCCATGCTTTCAGCAAGAATTCTCTCATATATTTTTTATATGGGTCTATCTCTTGAGGAGGTCACAAAGAAATTACATCTTTTGACTCCTTTTCTTCAAGAGCCCAGGAGTAAAGACTATTCCTCACTGGTTAGTCATACTCAAAATATCTCTAGGTTTCTTACTCGTGCTACCCTAGACTCCTTTGAGTCTGTTAGCAGGACTTCTGCTATAGCTATAGGGGCACGACGTAGAGCCTGGCTTCAAGCTTCAGACTTGCACAAATGGGCACAAGAAAGACTGGGAAATATTCCTTGCACTGGAGAAAATCTCTTCAACAAGGAGTCTTTACTCCAGGTTACTCAGTTATCCACTGACTTTCCTTTTTCCAGAGGCTGTTCTACGCCGCCTTCTTTCCCAGTAGGTAGGAAATGTCCTACCAAACTTTCTTCCCCTAGGGTGAGAAGGTTTTACCCATCATCTGCCCATCATACAGATGTTCCCAAACAGGGGAAAAATCGCCCTGGTCTGAAGAATCCACAACCTCAACAGGGTCAACAAACCCAGCAGTCACAGGGTTTCAGATAGATCATTGTCCCTCTTGGTTGGTGGTTAGGGTGGCAGTCTGCTTCTTTTCACTGGCAGTATCTGCACTAAATTTATCTTAACCTACCTAGATATCTCTTCATGAGACATCTTTTTTTTCTAAGAGTCTTTATGATGATCATGCCCATACTTAACAGTTTCCTCTTCCTCTTGAAGGAAAGAGAGGTAACAACAATGGACAGTTGTTTCCCTGTACTGGCATGTATCATCTCACCTGTCAGAGACTTCCTCCATAGTCGGTCTCTTGCAACTCTCTTACCTCCCTCTTACTACAGCATTTGGTTGTAAGAGTGGTTCTTTTACACCGGTAAGCTCCTATAGTCCTCTACCTGTTCTACTGGGGGATTCTCCCTCCTGGAGGAGTTTTTCCCCCTTCTTACCTTAGGGCAGCTCATCAGACAATAGGAAGTCCTATCAGGACTACTGTTTCTTTTTCCCAATCTAAAAAAAAAAGGAAGAAGGAAAAGAAATGTTTTTATCTTGCCCTGGTAGTTGCTGCAGATACAGCAATTCCTAGTGGTTAAGCCACTGGTTGTGTTCACTACGCAACCAGGGCTTCCCCTCCACTAGCAATCCTCCTAGCCTCAGTGCTAAATCCCAAACAGGTTATTAACCTTGTTTGGGAAACCCTATTATCACAGTCTGGTTGGTTAACTTCTAATTCTTTGCCTTGGCAGAATAGCTGGTCACCTGCTGGCTTTCCACTGTCAGCGTTTTCTTCTAACCAACCTGCAGCATGCTCTCTGCATCTCTACAGAGTAGCTTTGCACTATGGGTCCTTGCTAGAGAGCATCAGTATCTTGCCTAGCAGATAACCCCAGATGGTTAGCGGGAGGGGGTTCCCCCAGTCATGTCTGGCGGGTATTCCCTGCCCTTTCCATCTTATCGTAAATCTCTTTTGAGGCATAAGCCTCAGGCCTTTCATTACGTGAAAGCCTAAAGGAGGGCCAATTCCCTGGCTTGGCCCATATCTCCTTGAGTCTTCTCGTCAGAGATAAATTTCTCCAATGGCAGCTAGAGGACGCCTAATACCCATCTTGCCCTCATAGGCGGATCACTAGGGTATCTTCCTCCAGAGGCCTCCTCTATCCAATCTCCATACTGCAATTCTGGAGATATCTGGACTTCCTGTCTGCAGAGTGATGTTATCCTCTGCAATTTTCACATAGACCATCCTGGTTATTCAAGAGCTCAAATTCTGCAAAGAATTCAGCCGCCTCCTTGTCAGGGAAACTTTCCTCTGACTCTGCCAGTCATAACAAGGAAAAGAGGATTCTCTATTTACCTATTCAAGCAGGTATCAACCACCTTGCTGTCAGATGAATCTTCCTCTCTCCCTATATCCCTAGAGGGGATGGGGTTCTAGGGACATCTCTCCATCCATGTGCCTGGAGACATGTGTTTATATGCCTACCTATTTCCTATTTTGTCTAGGTATGTATAGATATAGAGAAGTATATATATGTATCTATATATATCTATCTGAGTGTCTTCTGCCCATACATATCTCTTTATAGATATATGCATATATACCCTGTACAGTCAAACCTCGGTTTTCATTTGCCCCGGTTTTCATACGCTTCGGTTTTCAACGTCTTTTTTGACTGAGATTTTGTCCCGGTTCTCATACATCGCTTCGGTTTTCAACGTCTTTTTTGACTGAGATTTTGTCCCGGTTCTCGTACATCACCTCGGTTTTCGTAAAGTACAGTACTGTAAATACATACACCCTCGCGCTGCACACCGGTCTGTATACACTGCCGGAACGCCTGCCCGGTCCCGGCAGCACTGCCCCCTGGACTCTCCGATCGCCAGCGTGATGAGAAGCGAAAGCCAGCTGAGCACGTAAATGAAACACATCCTCGAGCCTGGTCAGAGTCAGAGAGGCAAGGATTGCGCAGAGAGGAAGGCCCCGATCTCATCCACCGCCTGCCCGTTCTCTGGAGTGCCCCCTCAAGCTCGGAGGTAGCAGAGAAGGAAAGCTGTCAACGTAAGCAGGAGATGTTGCATGAATGTGGGAGGCAGTTCTTTTTCTTGCAGGGTACGTCTGAAGCTATATCATTAAGATTTTCTGCCATTCTGAAGCATTGAGCAGATAATGTAATGGGCTGAATCCAATGTGATTCCGAAGAGAGCTGGGCACAGCAGCTTGTCAGGGGTGGCTAAGGCCAGATGTTAACATACTGTACTGTACAGTACTGTACTTAGCTTGCTTTCAGTGATGTTAAATGTTCATTTATCCATTTCATTAGTCATTTATATTTATTTCTCATTGTTTTCTGTATGTAAAAATATAGTTATTCTCTATAAAATGTATTTTTTGTGAATATTTTTGGGTGTCTGGAATGGATTAATTGGATTTACATTATTTCTTATGGGAAATATTGCTTCAGTTTTCATACGTTTCGGTTTTAGTCAGACTTTTTCGAACGGATTAATCATGAAAACCGAGGTTTGACTGTATATATGTATGTGTATATATATGTATGTGTATATATATGTATGTATATGAGATATATTTTTAGATAGATCTGTATCCATCTACTTATCTATCTGTTAGGTTCAGATATCCTTACATTCCTATATGATCCTGACAGATGGGCACTACCCCTATCAATGCTGTGCCAGCATACTTAGGGGGCTACACCTATAACCACTCCCTGTGGTAATTAACAAACTTTTTCCTTACCATAACCTTTTCAGGTTAGGTACTCCTGAAACTCTCCATGTACCTTTTTTCTTTCCTAATTGACCCCATTTAGGAAAGACATTGCGGGGCTTCAGTTGCTCTAAAGCTTAGCGCTCCTGAGTCTGTCCTTACTTTCTTATCAGATACAAGGGTCTCCATACCCTTTCTTCCCTACATGGACTGATTCCAACCCCAGTCCAGTTGGGTCAGACTCATTTTTTCTCTTGGTCCTAGATTTGTACTGTTTTTGGACCAAAACCGCTTAAGCTTTCTTTAATAGTACCTTCTGCGTCTCCGCTGAAGCTCTACCTCTTATACTACCCCAGTTTTCCCCTGGGGCTACTTCTCACCCTGAAGGGTTCTGACCTCCACTTGTTTTTATTCTACTTTATTACCTCTACTTCTCAGTGAGGTACCCCTTGAGCACATCCACTGGCTCTTCTATCAGATCCGTATGTAGCTCAGTGCACTTGTGCAATGCCAACAAGGGAGGCCCAGATTACAATATTCACTACTAAATGCCCTCGATACAGGGTCTTCCCCTTTTGAAGCCCTGTTCTAGCCAGCTGTTCCACAGCTCCTTTTCTGTATTCAACTCCTACCCTCCATCCCCAGGATGCCTGAGGTCCTTAGGAATAGCATGGCTCGTTCTAGACTTGCAACATGCTAGGACTCCCTCCGGGCATCTGAGCTTGGGAGTCCCCATATGTGAAGACTCATTCCTGCTTGTTCCTGGAGATAGCACAGTTACTTACCTGTAACAGGTGATCTCTGGGAACAGCAGGAATAAGTCTTCACAACCCACCCACCTCCCCTAGGAGTTGCATTTCTCTATCTCTAGTTTTACCTTCCTTGCTCTCTCTCTCTTTGTCTCAGCTTTAAAACTTAACTGAGGAGAGGCAGTTGGGAAGGCGGGAAGGCAGCACGCAGTCGTTGGGATGCTTCCAAAAGCTTTCTGATTGGACGCTGGGAAGCGTTCCTGCGCAGACTCCATCGGTACCGACGTACTCATATGTGAAGACTTATTCCTGCTGTTCCCAGAGATCACCTGTTACAGGTAAGTAACTGTGCTTTGTCACTATCTATAGATTAATACACAACTGTTCAGCCAACTGCCTCCAAGCCTGCATTTCCATGCAGAAAAGTGACAGACCTCTCTGTATCTCCTCTCCATCCCTATACAAAATCCAAGTCTAAACAATCCATTAGCAACTGTGCTCTTTCCCTCTTTGCCCCCCCTCGCTATGGAATACTCTTCCACCAGCATTAAGAGGACCCCAAGACATTGCAGAGTTCTGAAAAAAATTTAAATTTACCTTTTCCAGGATTACTTTCAAACCAACCTAAACCCATATGCATAAGATGACACTCAACCAATGCCTATGGACATCCAACACAAGCATATGTTTGCCCTGCCACTGACAAACTTGCATGTGGCTAAACCTCCCACATGTATACACACCTCCAATGTAAATAGTTAATGTTTTAAGTATCACTGTTCCTACTTTACAGCTGTTTTTGTAAATTATTTAGTTTTGCTCTATGTAAATGGAAAGCAATGTACTCTGTACATTCTGGTTCAATGTAAACTGCTTTGATTTGTAGAAAAGCAGTATAAAAATAAATTTAAATAAATAAATAAAATCAGGCTCAAGGATGGTGTTCTTTTCCTTTTCTGTGGCTTGTGGGTTCCATAGTGTAACGATTAGCACTGTGCACTCTAAATCTAGTGATCAGAGCTCAGTGAATCCTGTTTTAATACTACCAGATACTTTGTGATCTTTCTCGTCCAGGAATTCCATATTGAGGCACTGTATAAAGCTAGGTGGTCAATGCAAAGCTAAAGGGGCCTCTTTTCTGCTTGGAGACCCTTAGGTCATCCTTTGCTTAAGTTTGGTGTGGCAGTTGTCTATCCCCGTTGGATATTCCGGGGCATACTTCCAGATTCTAATCCTGGAGTATCTTCAGTGGTATCTCAACTTCAACATCTTGGACCACTATTTTTGTTTGTTTTGCCTTGCTCTTGCCTTGGCTACACCTCATCACACAATTTTGTGAGTAAGGGTGGTCATAGTGGTCTCTCACATCATCAGAGAATCCATATTCTCCTACTCCTTGACTGCTTCTGGGGAACAATCCTAGGCAAGGCATCCTGGGCAGTATAGTCTCTGGAGGCGCAGGCATGAATGATTGTCCACTCCAAGAAAAGTCTAGTTCCCTCCTGGAGCTTGGTGTTGCGGGGTTCCTGTTCAGCACATGCTTGGGCAGTGTGTTTTTCTTGCCCTGAAATGTTTGGTAAGGCTTGTTGGCAGCACCGGGAGTTCTTGCTTTCAGAAAGCTCCAGAGTGTGAATCTGCCTGCAGCTCCTGGATTCGATGTCTTTGACCATGGAACTAATGCTTTTGAGTCAGTGTGCTTGCACCACCCCCCTCCCTCCTGCAGGTTTATCTTCGGACTCATAAGAAAATAAGATATGTCATACTGGGTCAGACCAAGGTCCATCAAGCCCAGTATCCTGTTTCCAACAGTGGCCAATCTAGGTCATATGTACCTAGCAGTATCCCCAAGAGAGACAGGTTCCACAATGCTTGTATTGGATCAAGCATTGATATACTGGGTCCCTTTTTAATAATGGTTTATTGACCTTTCCTCCAGGAACTTGTCCAAACCTTTTTTAAACCCAGCTACACTAACAGCCTTTACTACATCCTCCGGTAACAAATTCCAGAGTTTGATTACATGTTGAGTGAAAAAATATTTTCTCTTATTTGGCTTAAATAGCTTACCCTGTAGCTTCATTACATGTCCCCTAGTCTTTCTATATTCTGATAGCATAAACAATTGATCTATGTTTACCTGTTCCACTCCATTCATTAATTTATAGAGCTCTATCATATCTCCCATCAGCTGTCTCTTTTCCAGGTTGAAGAGCCCTAACCTTTGTAGCCTCTCTTCATAGGAGTAGCCTTCCATCCCCTTTACCATTTTGGAGGCTCTTCTCTGTACCTTTTCTAATAACGCTATATCCTTTTTAAGATACAGTGACCAGAATTGCACACAATATTCAAGGTGCGGTCGTACCATGGAACAATACAGAGGCATTATAATATCCTTTGTTTTATTTTCCATTCCTTTCCTTATGATACCTAGCATTCTATTTGCTTTCTTGGCAGCTGCTGTACACTGGGCGGAGGGTTTTAACATGTTATCCATGATGACGCCTAAATCTTTTTCCTGGGTGGTGGTTTCCAATGTGAAACCTTGCATCGTGTAACCATAGTGTGGGTTGTTCTTTCCTAGGTGCATAACTTTGCACTTGTCCACATTAAATTTCATCTGCCATTTGGATGCCCAGTCTTCCAATTTATCCAGATCCTCCTGCAGTTTTCCGCAATCCCCTTGAGTTTTAACAACTTTAAACAGTTTTGTGTCATCTGCAAATTTGATGACCTCACTAGTTATTCCCTTTTCCAGGTCATTTATGAATTTGTCAAAAAGCAGCGGACCCAGTACAGATCCCTGGGGTACTCTACTATTCACCTTTTTCCATTGGGAAAATTGGCCATTTAGCTCTACCCTCTGCTTTCTATCTTTTAACCAGTTCCCGATCCACAATAGTACACTGCCTCCTATCCCATGACATTTTAGTTTGCCAAAAGTCTCTGATGAGGGACCTTGTCAAAGGCTTTCTGAAAGTCCAGATAACACTATATCAACCGACTCACCTTTGTCTACCTGTTTATTCATACCTTCAAAAAAAACATAACAGATTAGGAAGACAAGATCTTCCTTGTCTAAAGCCATGTTGGCTGTCTCCCATTAGGCCATGACTATCTACATGCTGAGTAATTTTGTTTTTTATGATGGTTTCTACCATTTTTTCCGGTACTGACGTCGGGCTTACCGGTCTGTAGTTTCCCGGATCACCCCTGGAACCCTTTTTAAAAATTGGCGTTACATTGGTGATCCTCCAGTCTTCAGGTATTACAGATGATTTTAATGAAAGTTCACAGATTACTAATAGGTCTGCAATGTCATATTTCAGTTCTTTCAACACCCTTGGATGTATACCATCCAGTCCAGGTGATTTGCTACTTTTCAGTTTATCAAATAGTTGTAATACATCTTCCTGGTGTAGCGATATTTCTCTCAATTCCTCTGCAGTATCACCTTTAAATACCACTTCAGTCTTGGGTAACATCCCTACATCTTCCTCAGTAAAGACCGAAGCAAATAATTCATTCAGTTTCTCTGCTATAGCCTTGTCTCCTCTTACTGCCCCTTTTACCACTCTATCATCTAACGGTCCAATTGACTCTCTCAAAGGCTTTTTGCTACGAATGTACTTGAAAAAGTCCCTTTCGTGTTTTTGCTTCCATAGCAAGTTTCTTCTCAAATTCTCGCTTTGCCTGCCTTATCAATGCTTTTGCATTTAACTTGCCAGTGCTTGTGCTGTTTCCAGTTTTCATCGTTTGGCTCTTTTTTTCTATTTCCTGGAAGATGCTTTTTTGGCAGCAACAGCCTCTCTGACCTCACCTTTAAACCATGCTGGCAGTTTTTTGGACTTTCTTCCACTTAATGCGTGGAATACAGCTGGTCTGGGCTTCCAGGATAGTATTTTTAAACACCCAAGCTTGATGTAAGTCTTTAACCTTTGCAACCGCTCCTTTTAGTTTTTTTCTTAACTATTTGTGAATCTCAGCACCCTGTTCACTCAGCATCTAGCTCTTTCCTGAGAGAAAGAGCAATTGGCCTGGTGGTTTCAGATTCACCCTCTGGATGGGTTATGTCTGGAGGCAATGATAGTATCTGTGATAGTCATCACAGATACTAGTCTGCTGGACTGGTGCATTGTTAGTCAGCTTGTAGAGGGGCACCGGACCCCTCAGAAATCCTCCTGGTTGGTCAACAGGTTCGAGGCCAGAGCAATCAGCCTGGTTTTAGAGAGATTTCATGCCCCTCCTGGTTGGCTAAACAGTGATTGTGTTCTCAGTCAGGGCCTCAGCAGAGATGTACATCAATTAGCAGAGTGGCCCTCACAATGGCACAGTGGTAGTGGAGTTCAGCCGTTGACTGGAGACTCATCTAGTGACTCTCTCAGCAGCACATGTAGTGAGTTAGCAGCATGAAGACCATCTGCTTGAGTCCGGTCTCGGTGGTCCCTGATAAATGGGAGTTAAGTCCTAGAGTGTTTGCTCTCTCATTGTGTGGAGGTAGACCTGCCTATGATTATGTTCATCCTGCTGTTCATGCAGGGGAATACTGAGGTAAATAACCATTGTCGTCACAGGAAGGTCCCGCAGACAGTGGGTTTAGTTGTCACCCTCCCTCCTAGCGTGCTTCTCAGTGGAGCTTCTGTATGTATCCCTTCCATAGTTCTTGGTGAGCCATCTCCTCTACAGATTTTGGTCTGTCCTAAGCTTGATTGCTCTTGTAGTGCCAGATTAGCCGTGCAGACCGTGGTACGTGGGTCTCCTGAGCTTGTTAGTGGAGTTCCCCCTATTGTTGCCAGAGGGGATTGGAGCTCATCCTACTAGGGCACAAACCTCTGTCTGGGCTGTTTTTGTCTTAGTATTTCCAGAAGAGATCTTTTGGGCACTTTTTTTGAAGAGCTACAGATTGTGATAGCTGTTGCAACTGGTGTCTTTGATAGAGCAGTGCTGTGCTGTGCAGAGCACAGTCTTCCTCCTATCTTGGGTCCGATATTGCTTGGGAATGGCCTGCTAGTCTGCACTGGTGTAGCAGGATGATAAGCAAGGAGAAATTTAACATACTCGATAATTTCCTAGAGTGTTTGCTCTAAAGTTTGGCAGGAAACAAAATCTGCTGTAGAATCTATATGGATTGAAATTCCATGTAAAAGGGGGAAGGCAATGGCAGTGGGGGTGTACTATCGAGCGCCTGGCCAGAATGACCAAATGGATGATGAAATGCTCAAAGAAATCAAGGACGCTAACAAAAGTTACAGCGCAGTAATAATAATGGGTGATTTCAACTACCCCGGTATCGACTGGGTCAGTGTCACATCAGGACATGCTAGGGAGATAAAGTTCCTAGATGAAATAAATGACTGCTTCTTGGAGCAGCTGGTTCATGAACCGACCAGAGGGAAGCCATATTAGACCTAGTCCTTAGCGGAACACCAGATCTAGTGCAAGAGATAAGGTTGTTGGGGCCAGTTGGCAATAGTGATCATAGCATGATCGCCTTTGATTTAATTAGTGGAGGAGGGATAGTAAGGAAATCCACAGTACTACCTTTTAACTTTCGAAAGGGTGACTATGATAAAATGAGGAAAACAGTTAAGAAAAAACTAAAAGGAGCAGTTGCAAAGGTTAAAGACGTACTTCAGGCTTGGCTGTTGAAAAATACTATCTTGGAAGCCCAGACCAGCCCTATTCCATGCTTTAAGAAAAGTGGAAGGAAGTCCAAAAAACTGCCAGTATGGCTTAAAGGTGAGGTCAGAGAGGCTATTGTTGCCAAAAAAGCATCTTTCAGGAAATGGAAAAAAGATCCAAACGACGAAACCTGGAAACAGCACAAGCACTGGCAAGTCAAATGCAAGGCATTGATAAGGCAGGCAAAGGGAGAATTTGATAAGAAGCTTGCTGCGGAAGCAAAAACGCGAAGTAAAGACCTTTTCAAGTACATTTGTAGCAAAAAAACTTGTGAGAGAGTCAGTTGGTCCATTAGATGATAAAGGGGTTAAAGGAGCACTAAGAGGCGACAAGGCGATAGCGGAGAGACTGAATTCTTTGCTTCAGTCTTTACTGAGGAAGATGTAGGGATGTTACCCATGACTGAAGTGGTATTCAAAGGTGCGGAAGAATTGAAGGAAATATCGATACATCGGGAAGATGTCTTACAACTATTAGATAAACTGAAGAGTAGCAAATCACCTGGGCCGAATGGTATACATCCAAGGGTGTTGAAAGAACTGAAATATGAGATTGCAGACCTGCTATTAGTAATCTGTGAACTTTCATTAAAATCATCTCTAATACCTGAAGATTGGAGGATCGCCAATGTAACACCAATTTTTAAAAAGGGTTCCAGGGGTGATCCGGGAAACTACAGACCGGTGAGCCTGACGTCAGTACCAGGAAAAATGGTAGAAACCATCATAAAGAATAAAATTACTCAGCATGTAGATAGTCATGACCTAATGGGAGACAGCCAACATGGCTTTAGACAAGGAAGATCTTGTTTTACTAATCTGTTATGTTTTTTTGAAGGAGTGAATAATCGGGTGGACAAAGGTGAGTCGGTTGATATTGTGTATCTGGACTTTCAGAAAGCCTTTGACAAGGTCCCTCATGAGAGACTTTTGGCAAAACAAAAGAGTCATGGGATAGGAGGCAGTGTACTATTGTGGATCAGGAACTGGTTAAAAGATAGAAAGCAGAGGGTAGGGCTAAATGGCCAATTTTCCCAATGGAGAAAGGTGAATAGTGGTGTACCCCAGGGATCTGTGCTGGGTCAGCTGCTTTTTGACATATTCATAAATGACCTGGAAAGTGGAATAACGAGTGAGGTTATCAAATTTGCAGATGACACAAAGCTATTTAAAGTTGTTAAAACCCAAGAGTATTGTGGAAAATTGCAAGAGGATCTTGATAAATTGGAAGACTGGGCATCAAAATGGCAGATGAAATTTAATGTGGACAAGTGCAAGGTTATGCACCTAGGGAAGAACAACCCAAACTATGGTTACACGATGCAAGGTTCCACATTAGGAACTACCACCCAGGAAAAAGATTTAGGCGTCATTGTGGATACCATGTTAAAACCCTCGGCCCAGTGTGCAGCAGTGGCCAAGAGAGCAAATAGAATGCTAGGTATGATAAGGAAAGGAATGGAAAATAAAACAAAAGATATTATAATGCCTCTATATCGTTCCATGGTGAGACCGCACCTTGAATATTGTGTGCAATTCTGGTCGCCATATCTTAAAAAGGATATAGCGATTTTAGAAAAGGTTCAGAGAAGAGCCACCAAAATGGTAAAGGGGATGGAAGGATACTCCTATGAAGAAAGGCTAAAAAGGTTAGGGCTCTTTAACCTGGAAAAGAGACGGCTGAGGGGAGATATGATAGAAGTCTTTAAATTAATGAAGAGAGTGGAACGGGTAAACGTAGATCGATTGTTTACCTTATCAGAATATAGAAAGACTAGGGGACATGCAATGAAGCTACAGGGTAAACTATTTAAGACTAATAAAAGAAAATATTTTTTCACTCAACATGTAATCAAACTCTGGAATTTGTTACCGGAGGATGTAGTAAAGGCTGTTAGTGTAGCTGGGTTTAAAAAAGGTTTGGACAAGTTCCTGGAGGAAAGGTCCATAAACCATTATTAACAAGGGACCCAGGATATCAATGCTTGAACCAATACAAGCATTGTGGAACCTGTGTCCCTTGGGGAAACTGCTAGGTACATATGACCTAGATTGGCCACTGTTGGAAACAGAATACTGGGCTTGATGGACCTTGGTCTGACCCAGTATGGCATATCTTATGTTCTTATGTTCTTATATTTCATTTGCATTGAATCTTTCTAGACCATTCCAGGATCTGTTGTCTGACTGCCTTGTCACTGCCTTTTAATGGTTTGTTGGTATCTCTGAAGCAGAGTCATGTATGGTAAGGGAATTAATAGTTTTGAACACAGTTGTGATTTTTGTTGATTAATACTTGTTCTGCATTTATTAGTCTTGCTTTCTGCTTGGAAAGTATCCTACTGCCTTCTCTGTGCTGCACTAACATATGGTTACAGCAGTGGGCTGATGTATGAAGCTGGCTTTTAAACCCTTTGTGGACAGAATACCTGCTCTGTACCCACGTGTTACCTGTCCTTAGTGACTCCACTAAAGGTCGTGTGCTAAATCCATGTCAAAATTTCATTGCAGAAGCTCCCCATGCCTTGGGACACCAGGCTGCAGCAGCCTTTTAGTACCCATGGAATCCATTTTCCTTAGTTTCCTTGAAGGCAAAGTACTTTTCCTCATTGTATTTACTTTGATCAATAAAACAGTTCAAGTCAAACTTTGGTAACCTAAACCCTCTGTTCCTTATCGTTCCTCCAGTTCAGTCCTCCACCTCTGGGTAGTGCACCACCTCCTGCAGCATGGAGACTGGACAAGTCAAATTCGTGACATCACTGGATATATCCTGCTGGTCTTCTCCCATCAGCCCCCAGTGTGTCCAGTCTCCATGCAGCAGGAGGACGTAGTGAGCTTAGGTGCTGGGCTTACTAGAGGATCTGATAAGGAGCATTAGCTAGGATTGTTCATTTTATGGTTTTCTTTTATCCCCTATCTTTCTATTTATTTGGTTCTATTTCTTTTAAAAAAAAATGAAGCATGTGCAGGGTTTGAACCGGCCGTCAGCACTGCTCCCTCATCTGTTAAATTATGTCTTTGGTTTGGGCTGCTCTCCCCTCTTTGTTCGAATGGAGGAGAGTAGTTCAGCAGAGCAGGCAGTCTGCCGTCTGCCTCCATGGATCGCAGTGGGTCATTGCACGGCACTGCTGGATCCCGGAAGCCCTCTCCATGCTGTGAGCGGCAGCGTGGATAGAAGGGCTGCCGATCGCACGGCTGATTGGCAAAATGGCTCGGGGACTTAGTTGAGATGCTGCAGGTGAGTGTCCTGCTCAAGCGGAAGACTGAGGAGCTCACCTCATGGCGGATCAGCGGCAAGCAGGCCCAGTTGTTTGTGCAGGCCGTTGCTCCTGCGCTTTTTCCGGCAGTTTTTCCATTAATTTGGCTTCATTTTGAGGCAGGTGCAGGTAGGTTAACCTCACTTACTTCAGATTCATTCTAGTTACTTTGATTTACTGCATTTAATTTTGAGTAAATTGAAAATCTTTTGGAGTTCCAAAAAAAAACAAAACAAAACGCGGGAGCAGTGCTGGGGCCTTATCCTCAGGTACGCTGACAGACCCTGCATTTAAAGGAAATTGGGCAAGTGATGTTCCCTTCCTTTATTTTGATGACTTTTATTAACCTTTTATTTATTAATCTTTTATTCGTTATCGTTCTTCCAGTTTAGTCCTCTACCTCTGGGTTGTGCACCTCTTCCTGCAGCTAGGAGACTGGGCATGTCAAAGTCGTGACATCACTGCATATAGCCTGCTGGTATCTCCCATCAGCCTCCAGTGTGTCCAGTCTCCTTGCAGCAGGAGGACATAGTGAGCCTAGCTTCTGGGCTCACTTGAGGGGAACAGATAAGGAGCATTTAGTGTGACAAATTCTATTCTGATTTTACTTTTGATTTTTACCTTTAATTTACTTTTTATTTTACTTTTAATTCAGTTACCTTTGATTAATTGACAATCAGGGATTAGTTCCCTTTAGTTAGGAGCAAATTTACTTATTTACAGTAATTTTAAATTTGAGCCTGGCTCTTTAAATTAGTAGCAGCTCTCGCCTTCCCTCCTTGTCAGTGATTTTCACTTGCTGCAGGCATTTGCCGGTGCGGATCTCTCTCCCTTGACTGTACGGGAGAGAGCTCCGGGACCCGTACAGCCACACTAAAGCTGTGTGAGACGGAGCCTCTCCGTTGCTGCGGGATTTTAATTTTACTCTGTGGAACCGGCTGAGCGATCCTCGCCGCGGCTGCCAGGCGCATCAGCGCGGCTTGAGGATCGGAGGAATTCAAGGTGGTAGGAGCAGGGGGTGTGGCTTTCGGCCCTGCAGGTAAGGCCTTCGGGCTCGGTCGGTCTGCTGAGGCCTCATTTTTGCAGCGGCTGTTGTTCTTGGCGGCAAAATTCATTGGCGAAGGGGCAGCCATTTCCTCTCTAGGTATTTGGACCGCATGGCGAGAGTTGCAGTGAGCTGCCTGTGTGAGGAAAACAACAGGCAGAATAGCTAGATTTTTGGGCCTAGTGTTTGTTTGTTTCTTTTGTTTGTAGGTTTTTTGTTTTTTGAGGCTCAGGGGGTTCCTCAGCCTTAAGGGGGACTGTTGTCAATCCTCTTTATAAAATAAATAAGAATAAACGTAAAAATAGGACAGCAGTTTTGGCATTGATCCCTGATACCACATGTTCTTTCCCTCCTAATCATGTCTCTGAGGAGCATCTGTTCAGTCCCAGGATATTAGGCAAATTGCCATCTTTTAGGTTCAAGGGCAGAACCCTAACTTGTAGTTGGAAGGAGGGACAGCCTGGAAGTGTGCTTTTATGTATTCTATAGTGAAAGTTGCCCAAAATTCACAGGGACAGGTTTAGGAAACCTTAGGATATAAAAAAATAGTCTGACAGTTAAACTGTCAACCAAGAAGTGCCTGTGCTACGGTCTTTGGCCACCAGAGGGCAGCTGGTACACTCAATAGTGCTTTTCTATGACTGTGTGCATGCAGCTATTATCTGCAAGTCAGGAAAGAAATGCCACAGCGCAGCTGTAGTGTTCTGAAAATCAGGATTATATGACCGAGATTTAAAGCTCTTAACTTCTGTATCGTTGGTCGGGCTCTGTTGCCCTAAAGGCCGCCGAATGGCAGCGCTGCTCATGAATCACATATAGTATTCAGTGCCCCCATCCCTGGGGGGGGGGGTGGTAAAATACAAAATCATATTACTCATCAGGTTCACACAGGCAGCAACCTCTAAGACCTCCATTTGCAAGGTGGTCGGTATATTCCACTGCTATTTCTCTGACTGCAGGAAGGCCGGGGAAGGTGCCTGTGTATTTCATAGCAACACTTAGCATGCCCTTCCCAGGAAATTCTCATCTATTACTAGAGCAGGGTTTCATTTCATTTCTCTGGTTGTGGTTAATGCACAGCGTTAGGGGTTGTGTTCGAAAGCTTGGGTCCCACGGACTTCGGTGGGATTTCAAAAAGAAAAAGAACCTCGCTTTAGTGAGAGATAGCCTTGTTCATTTTTAGCTAACACTGTTGATTTTACTTTTGATTTTTACCTTTTGTATCCTGAATCCCAAGGACGGGACTCTGTTTGCTTCCAGGGGTTCTACTTTCTATTTAGCTCTTCAGCTCCCTGGCAAACACAGTAGGCTGGCAGGGGGTGTGCAACCCCTCCTGCAATGCAGAATCCCCCAGAATAAGGGAGGAAGGACAACTGGGTGCAGCAGGGGCTGGTAGCTTCTTGCAAAGCTATAGGAGCAGTTCGGGTAATTTTCATTGGAGTTGGCGGAAACTTGGTTTTTGGAGTCCTATACTTTAAAAAAAAAAAAAAAAAAAAAAAAGAAAAAAGAAAAGAAAAAGGGGCATAGCTATGTTGATTTACAAGAATCTCCTTCCGCTATCCATAGAAGGTCCTATAAAGTGTTAAAGTCGGTTTATATGGCAGGGTAATATTTTGGCTTAGCTGCTGTGATATAGCGCTATGATCCGCTGTAAACATATTCAAGTCAAAAGGAATTATGGTGATAACTCTCTTGGACGGGTGTAACAGGTGTTTGGGTGAGCGCCATGGCCAGTCCACAGATGTGGAATGCTCTGCCATAAGCATTATGTCATGAGAGGGGTTTTATAGTTGTGTGGTTTCTCAATGGAAAATTGTTCCTGTTTAGTTTGGCTTTGCCCAAATTATAAGATTTTACAGTAGATTTGTATTGTCTTAATTTTGGCTATATGTGGTTTAATTTTACATATGGAAAAGGCAGCTCAGCGGAGAGACGTTGCAAAATAGAACTCTGGCCTTTGAAGCTATCTATGCTCCCATTTCATTTATCAGAAGTTCTCCAGTACGGAGAGTCTCTGCTAGTGTTCAGCGAATGCCTTAATGGGGGGCCAGAAGCACGCAGCCAGGCTAGTTCTCTAGCAGCAATGGCAGCGGCTCAGACTCTAGTAGGCATACTTCATATGCTGGGCTTACAAGATGGCTTCCGCGCTGATCGGCATCAGCCAAGGTGACTGCCGGTTTAGACTGTGAATGTGGAGTCAGCCTGGAGGAGGGGCCTTGTGTTCTCTGGACAATGCCCTGCATACACTGAATCACTTCAATTCGATCAGCTACTGGCAGGACACAAGGCACTCTTGCATGCTTTTTTGCTTCAGTGGTCTAAAAGTGGAGTCTTCACCAGGTGGTATAATGGGAACTGGTCTGCAGTTTCTCGGCTTCTTCATTGCTGACTCAATTGCCACTGCGGAATGAGAGCTGTATTTCATATCTTATCCAAATTTATTTTCCTGTTTTATGTAATACCGAGCAGCCTGTTGTTCTGGTCTTTGGTTCTCTGTAAACCGCGCTGATTGTAAATAGCGCGGTATATAAAAAAATTGAAATAAATAAATAAAATAAATAAATATCACCAGGTGCTAGTTGAACTTAAAATATAAAGTCCATCTTTGTGCAGTCAGATAGAATGGGGTGTTACTCTAGCAGGAAGGCCGTGGATTAGTATGCCTGTGTTTGGGAGTTCTTTCTACTTCATATTGTTGGCACAGAAAGAGCGTCTCTTAACATATGCTGAAGGAATTTTTGGTTAGGAGGTGTCTGTTTAAAAAAAAAAAAAGTATTCAGCTGTCCTGAATTCTCCTGTTCTTGATTGACATTTTGAGGCTAAGCAGGGGCAGGCCTGGGTACTACGTGGGTGGGTGCACACCTTGCATTACCAGGGGGTGTGGACTCACTGTATAGAAGAGAGCCCTAGCATTCTTCTTTATCGCAAGATAGGAAAGTAGATGGTTCACAGACGCGATCGTTGGGGGCAATGCTCTGGCCTTACAAGCTCCCATTTGTGGAGCCTGGGGAGGCGAGAGCATGCTTCAGGTGGTCGCAGTGTTTACGGCAGTCTACTTGCCTGGAACAGGACAGGATCAGGGAGTTGAATCGATTAGAGCCTAATTTGCTTTATGGGGCAAATGTGCATTATGGCTTAATTCAAGCGCTAGCTAATATTATTGGCTTCCTTGGGGTTCACCCGGAGGTCTCTCTGGTGGAGGAATGGGGCAGCTGATGGTTCGTCCAAGTCAGGGGTCAGTAAGCTCCCAATTAAGTCTTTGTCTTGTCCTTTCCCCGTGGGCTCTCATTGGGCAACTAGTTGGCGTATCGAGGCTTTCGGAGAAAGGTACTCTTGGTAGCGCCCGGTTGGACGAGACGTCCGTACTAGGCTTTTCTCATTCGCCTACTCAACAGGCTTTTCCTAGAAGTTGTCGGTAGTGGACGTTCTGCTGTGGCTAGGTCCGCGACGAATGTCTCAGGTGGATTGGTGCCCGCCTACGGTTTGGCCTTTGAATGGGCGGGGCTGAAGAAGAAGGGTTATTCTGCAGCAGTCTTCGCCACCTTGTTGAGAGCAAGGAGACAGGCTGCTTCTGCTACATAGGTCCGTGCTTAGAGCCTTTTGGAAGGCTGCTGTTCACGGCGGCAAGTCCAGGCGACAAAGGTGTCTGTATCCTTGGTTTGAGTTCTCTGCAGGACAGTGTCTGAAGGAATTAGCAGCCAGTTCCTTAGAGGATCCAGCGGGCGACTGTTTCCGGCTGTAGAGGTTCTGTGAAGGGAATAGCGCTAGGTGTTTGGATCGATGTATAGCGTTTCCTTAAGTTGGGATCCGACTGCGCTCCTCAAGGAGAGTTCGGGTGCCGCCGGGGGATCCCGATTGGGCCTTAGAGGTGTTAGCTAAAGAGCCCTTTGATTCTTTACTCCAGGCATCGGTAAAGGATTTGCTGTTATAGACAGTGGCTTGATAGCTCGTTGTTCGGTGCGACGAGTTTCGGAGTTCTTGGCGTTGTCATGTCATGAGCCGTTTTCACCCTTTCTGGATAGAGAGTGGTGTTTGCGAGCAGTCCTGTCGTCCTTCCAAAAGGTGGTATCTGATTTTTCTCCTGAGCCTATTGGTTTCTCTTTCAGTTCTCAGTTTTTCTGGAAGGGGAGGTTTTTATTCGTAGCTTACGCCGATAGGAAACATTAAATGCAGGATGCGGCGTTCGTTTCTTTGTTTTTGTGTGCTGGTTGGAGGTCCCCACAAAGGGGAAGCAGCAGCGAAGGCGGCCATTTCACACTGGGTTAAGGTGGTGGTTGCCTCAGCTTTCTGGTGGCGAGGTTGTATGATTCCGGGGGGGCTTTCTGACTCTTGCTACCAGGGCACAAGCAGCTTCATGGGTGAATCACTGTGTCATTCCACCAGGGGAGATTGGTAGAGCAGCTTCCAGGTCGTCTCTTCATTTCCTCAGTAACCACTACTGCCTAAATGTTTTGGCAGTAAAGGATGCCTGTCGACGGTGTGGTGAGTTGGCTGGATAGGTCCCTCCCAATGATTACTGCTCTGTTACATCCCAGAGGTAGAGGACTAAACTGGAGGAACGATAAGGAAATAGAAATTACACTTACCTGGTAATTGTCGTTCCTTGAGTGACGACAGTTTAGTCCTCATTCCCGCCCAGGGGTGTGATTTCTTCAGAGTTTATTTTCAGGCGGAGTGGAGCATCAATCTCAAGGAGTAGACAGATCCTTTCAGTTTCTAGATCGCGGTGAGTATCCCTCTCTGTTCTTTCTTCCTTTTCTCTTATTTAAATGAGGTGATGGTATAGGGAACGTGTTTGCATAGGAGGGACATGAACGTACAGTTAAAAAAAAAAAAAAGAAAATATAAGACGGATACGGTTAAAAAGGCTCCTCCGGTTGAGGAATGGGGAGTTATTTAAAGTTATGGTATAGTTACTGTTGACTCTTACCCTGCTGGGGTCTGGAATCCCACCACAAAATACCTGGATTCTTTATATCCCTATTACCATTCAACAGGAAGAAAAGACACGACACAATTAATTAATTAATCAGTCTCTATTGAGCTCTATAGGGAAGAGACACATGGAGTCTAATTTGACATATCCATCTAGCCTCTTCCCTATAGAGCTCAATGATCTGACCACAATACCACGGCTCTTCAGGTCTCTGGTCCATCAGCAGTGAGAGACAGGCAGAGAGTAATACAGAACACAATCACACACACACAAAGTGCTATTTTCTTTGAGCTCAGAGGGAAGACAATAAGCGGACTATGAACAGGCATAATTCCAGGCTTATTGAATTCAAAGTTCTCCTCCTAAAAGCTCCCTTTTTATTAGAGAAAAAGAGGAAGTAACAGTCATTTATTATAACCATGAAATAACACAAGGTGTCGCCAAAGTTCTTTTTGCAGAGTAAGATCTGATTACAGTATATTAGATGAAATTTATAATTGCAAAAGTTGCAAAAATTATGTTGTGTCAGCAGGGACTTCCAGTTGACTGTACAATGAACTTTATGCTTGCACAGTTCATAGCCTATGTTCTTTTTGCTTGCGTTAACACTGTTCCATCTATTTTAAAGACGGTTACAGAGAACTCATGATCATGACATCCTATTCTATTTAAGAAAGTAGGTGAAAAGTCAAACTTCTAAACACATTTTGTATCAAGAAATTCATCCATCTTCAATTACATATTGGGGATTCTGGTATCCCTTTATCTGTCCATCTCTACAGTTACTTATTTGTTGTTCCTTTGAGTTTGCTTTGTCAATAGTACACTGGAGGCTGATGGGAGATACCAGCAGGCTATATTCAGTGATGTCACGACTTTGACATGCCCAGTCTCCTAGCTGCAGGAAGAGGTGCACAACCCAGAGGTAGAGGACTAAACTGTCGTCACTCAAGGAACGACAATTACCAGGTAAGTGTAATTTCTATTTTCCTTCTCCTCCTTCATCACCTCCCCCTATGCGCTTCTCACGTGCTATCACTCCATTTACCATTCAACAATTCCCCCCGGCATCCGAGCTTCTGCCATCTGACTTCTCTTCTCTCTCTCCTGATTCCCAGACTACCCTCTGGACCTCAACTCTCTCTGCCACCTTTAATCGTCTTGCACCTCTGCGCCCTCGCCCACCATCTCGTCGCCCTCTTCATCCCTGGTACCATAACGGGCTCCGTTTGCTACGCTCCCATCTCCGCCGAGCTGAACGGCTATGGCGAAGAGCTCCTTCCCCATCTACTTTAGCGTTTTTTAAAGCACAACACCTGTATTATCGTTCCAAAGTCCACGCTGCTAAGCGTACATATTTTTCCGATGCGATTTCTCATGCCCCTAATCAGACCCGACACCTCTATGCTACACTCAGATCACTTACTTCCCTTCACTCTTCATCCTCTACCACACCCGTTCGACCATCCCCCTCCCCTTCATCACTGACATCCTTTTTCAACAATAAGATCTCTTCCCTGAGAGCGTCTCTGCCTTTCTGCCCAGACCCCATCCTCTCCCCACCCCCTGCTGCATCCCCTCCCCCCTCCTGTCAGCTTTCACACACCTGGTCTTCCTTCTCCCTTATTTCCTCTGCAGAGCTGCTTCAACTCATCTCCTCCTCCAGAAAGACTTCCTGTCCTCTTGATCCTATTCCTTCCACTTGGCTCCTTACCCCTTCCCTTGCACTTCTTCCCTATATCCTTTCTATCTTTAACTCTAGCCTTTCCACGGGATCTTTTCCCCATCTCTGGAAGCATGCTTTGGTCCATCCTATCCTTAAGAACCCTTCTCTTGATCCGCTGGTTCCTGCACACTATCGCCCTGTCTCTAACCTTCCCTTTCTGTCTAAACTCCTAGAGAAAATCGTCTTTGCACAACTCTCTCATCACCTTGATTCTACTAATTTTCTGCACCCTCGCCAATCTGGATTCCGACAAGGTCACAGTGTAGAAACGGTGTTACTCGCTTTCACTAATGCTCTGCATGTGGCTCATGATCACGGGGACATTTCGGTGGCGGTGGCTCTTGACCTCTCTGCTGCCTTTGACCTAGTTGACCACTCCCTCCTTCTTCTTCGTCTACGGGACGCGGGCCTCTGCAACACCGTCTATCGCTGGTTTCATTCCTTTCTCTCCTCCTGGTCTTGTGCTGTTCTCTCCCCCTCTCCTTCTATTCCTGCATCAGACACTCTCCCTCTCCCGTGTGGGGTCCTTCAAGGCTCTGTTCTGGCCCCCTTGCTCTTCAACCTTTTCCTGGCTCCCCTCGCTCTGTTAGTCCAGCAGACTGGTGTCTCCGCTTTTTATTATGCTGATGATGTAGTTCTTCTTCACCATACTTCTCTTGTCCTGATCTTTCCGCACTAAACTCCTGCCTCTCCACTGTGGCTGATTGGCTAACCCAGAATTGCCTTCATCTCAACTTGACCAAAACTATCGCTATCTGGTTCTCCCACGGTGCCCCTTCCCCTTCGCTGGCCCCCTCTTTTTCTGGCTCCCCTATCCCTCTGGTCTCTACCTTTCGGTACCTGGGTGTGCTTTTTGACTCTGACCTTTCCTTCAAGACCCACATCTCTCATATCACTAAGTCCTCTTTTTTTTCTTTCTCCGTCAGATCCGTGCAGTCCGCCCTTTCCTTTCTTCATCTGCCCTTACAACCCTGCTACTTTCCCTTGTCATGTCACGCGTCGATTTTTCCAACTCTATTCTCATTGGCCTTTCCAAACTCCAACAGGCTCGACTTCAACGAATTCAGAATACTGCCGCCCGCCTCATCACCCACTCCTCCCTCAGAGACCATGTTACGCCCCTCCTCTTTCACCTTCACTGGTTACCAATCCCCTTCCGCTCTCAATTCAAACTGCTCTCTCTTGTGCACCGGGCTCTCCACACCAGCACCCCACAATATCTTGCTGATCTTATTGCATTTCACACCCCCAGATACACTCCTCGCTCCTTTCACCTCAACCGCCTCAACCTCCCCTCCCCCTCCCTTGCTCATTTACATTCCACACGTTCCTCTGCCTTTTTCTTTATTTGTCCAGCCCTCTGGAACTCCCTCCCCCCCTCCCTCCATTTAGACCCTGACTATGCCTCCTTCAAGCGCAACCTCAAGACCCACCTCTTCTCCCAGGCCTTCGACCTTCCCTCACCCCTTACTTAAATGTCTTACTTTTGTCCCCTCACCCTTTACTTAGCTGTCTTACCTATGTCTTGTCCTCCTCTCCCTGTTCTTCCTCTGTCCTGTCACTGATTGTAGTTCCTTTCCTTTTCTACCAGGCCTTGTGCCTCTACTGTTCCTTTTATGAATTGTAAACCACCCTGCTTGTGACGGAAGGGCGGTATATCAAATTGAATAAACATAAACATATATTTTATTATAGACCTTTTATTTATTTAACCTTTTATTTGATGAACGTTGTTTCTTTATTACTAATACCGTTTATCGGTTCTATCGCCTGTATGTTCTGTACCCTAAGGCAAGGCGCTGTTGCCTTTCCAGGGGTCTACTTTTATTTTTTTCTTCCCCTCTGCTACATACTGGAAGGCACAATAGGCGTCAGAACTCCCTTAGCTGGCTTTAAGTTGGTAAGGGAAGCTCTTGCAAAGCAAATTCCTTCAGTGTCTCACATTCGGAGGTCCAGAGCCTTCTGGTTCATATTTTAAAAAAAAGAAAAGAAAAAAAAAAAAGAATAGGAGTTTCTCTGTGGTGCAGTTCGCAGCATTTCCATAAAGCTAAGGTATCGGCTAGCTGGAAGGACAATTTTGAGCAGCAGGGGGAGGCTCCAGAACCTTGAGCGCTGGGAGCTCAGGGGCAGCAGTCTGACTCGGTAAAGGTTGGAGGCAACCTGAGGGGGTTTATTAAGAGGGCTCAGCCTCTCGATAGTCAACCCTTGGAGCCGGGTTGGCAGGATAGGGAAGGCGTAGATTTAGAGTCCGAATCAGGAATGGAAGAGCTCAAGGATCATAGGAATTAGTTGCAGGGAACAGCCGGCAGCACGCATTACGGAGCCCTACCAGGCGCCCAACCTTGCGTTGGTACAGTCCGCGTGTCAGGAAGGGATTAGAAGACCCTCTCATTCAGGCGGTGTGCCAAAATCAGGCGGTGTGTCAGTTCACCAGGTGTTTGAACAGATGGTTCAAGAGGAATCGGAGGTGCCGGAAACGGGGTTTACGGGGCTTAAGAGCTAGGAACAGTCTCTGCCCCTTAGCCAACAAGGAGATGGAAAGACTCCGTTATCAGCGTATAGGTGCAGCGATTTTGGCTGCTTCGGGAAAGAGAGAAAAAAAAAAAGTCTATCCCGGTGGAAGACAGTGCGGCTTTGAAAGTGGCACAAGACCGGAAGGTGGATGTTTTATTAAGGCAAGGCTTAAAGCACAGGAGTGTCTAATAGGCAGGACGCAGCTCGAATCAGGTCCATTCCTAGCGGAGGTCCTCTATAATTTGATTAGCTCGTGGCCAATTAGCAGGGCTTGTTGGTAGCCAAGCGCCGGTACCCGTAGTTTGGGGGGGGAGGGAAAGAAGAAATCGGGCGGCGAATGTTCTGCCAAGTCGCGGCTTACTAAGCAGCTCTTCAGGGGAGAAAGATTGATTGCGGACTTGGGAGAGTCCAAAAGCGGTAGGCTACCGGAAGATGAGTAAGCAGGGAAGGCCCCTGCCAGCTTATCGAGGTCAGTTTCGGGACCTCTGGAGATTGCATTGCTCTCGACTGTGCAGTTCTTTTTCACGAGGAAGGTTCGCTTCAGGAGCAAAGGAGTTTCAGGGTTTTTGAGGAGCGGGAAGAGGGTCTGCAGCTACCACCTCCTCGTTTGCCCAAGAACCGCAATGAAGCACACTGGACCCAGATAGGACTTCAGCTGATTGGAGGGCAGCTTTGAATGTTCCTTCGTGCCGGGCTCCAGATAACGTCCGACCAGGGAGTCTTAGAGGTGATGCTCGAGGGTTAAGCTTGCGAATTGGTTCGTCACTTCTAGATTGGTTCGCCCTGTCCCCTTGCAAGGGCTGGCAGAGGACGTCCGCCTTCCGGCAAATGTTTGATCGCCTCGGGCAGGTAGGAGCAGTTGTACCGGTGCCAGGAATCGTACGGTGACGGTCGTTACCTTTATTTATTGCATAGTACCAAAGAGGGACAGGTCCCGACGTACTATTCTGGCTCTCAGACGACGGCTTCTCAGTTTACGAGTGTCCCGCTTTCGGATGGAAACGTGGCAATCGGTAACGGTGGCAGTTCGGAAGGTGGAATTCTTGGCATTCCATGGTCTACCAAGGCATGAATGCGCATCCCGTTCAGATTAGATCTTCTGAGGTTCCTAAGGTTTGCACTCCCGTGGGGGCATTTTTACGGTTTCAGGCATTGCCCTTCGGGTTGACAGTGGCGCCTCGGACTTCCACCGAGGTTAGGGTGGTGGTAGTGGCGGTCCGGCGGAAAGAGAGAATCTTAGTTCCCCTTCTCCCGGCGTTTGATAGGAGAACAAAGTCGAGGGACGAGAGCTTCAGCTTACTAACAGAGTAGTTAAGTTTCTTCAGGGGCTAGCCTGAGTGGTCATGGCATCCAGAAGCCGGTTAGTTCCGTCTCAAGTCCTAGACTATGTGGGAGTACGGTTAGTCACCTTGTGGGAGCAGTGTTCCTGCCGGGGCGGCGCACTCAGACCGTTTGACGGCGTGGGCGCCAGTTTCGGTCCTCTCCATCGCCGTCAGCTTGGAGCTATCTTCAAGGGCTAGCAGCTTTGGCGGTGGTCCTGGATATAGTGCCATGGGCCAGAGCGCACTTGCGTCCTTGGCAAAGGTCATTTCCTCAACTTTGGTTGCATCTGAGTGATGCTCTGAACATCGCTTCTGGGGTGGTTTGCCCAGACAATCTGGCGGCGGGTAGGCCACAGGAGCACCCACAATGGCTTCCAGTGTTGACAGATGCGAGTCTTGTAGGTTAGGGAGTTTACTGCGGGGAGCTGTTCGCACAAGGAACCCGGAAGGACCAGGAGGTCCAGTGATCGATCAACCATCTGGGACTACGAGCGGTAGTCTAGCTTTTTCATCTGTTTGAGGCCGCGGTAAAAGGTCAAACGGTGCGAGCCCTGTCTATCAGTTCCATGACGGTGGCCTACCTCACTCGGCGGGGCAGTACGGGAAGCGCGTCCATGGAGGTAGAAGCAGGAGCTTTGTTTTCCTGGGTGGAGACTCGCCGACAGGCAAGCTCGGCGGCGCACTTTGCGGGATCGGACAATGTGGTAGGGCTTCCCAGCAAAGCCCGGGTGTATGCCGGAGAGTGGGACGTTGTCTGGAGATATTTGCGCCGATAGCCCACAGGTGGTATCCCCCGAGCATGGATCTCAGGGCGACGTTTAATCGATCAAGGCAAGTCATTTTACAGCAGAAGGCGAGGAAGGATGTTGGAAGGAACAGATGTCCTGAGGTAAATTTGGCCTTCGCCCGGTCGCCTCTGTGTTTTTCCACTGTGGGCACCCATAGGACACGTTTCTGACTCAGGTTCTGCTTTGAATGCCTCAGTTGGATTGTTTCTCGCTCATGGATTGACATTTGAAAGGGCGAGGTTATGAAGTAAAGGTTATCCTGGTACGGTAAGTGCGTCCCTGCTTCGGGCCAGAAAGAGGTCCACTTTCCTGGTGTAGGTGAGAGTATGGTATATATTTGAGGATTGGTGCTCTCAGCGGCAGGTCCGGGCTTCCATGGTTCTAGTGCCTATGATATTAAGCCGCTTGCAGGACGGTCTGGTTAAGGGACCTAGCAGCTGGTTCCTTAAAGGTTCAGCTCGCAGCTCTGGCTTGCTATTGAGGCAAAGTCCATGGACTGGTTTTGGGCCGGCACTTCGACATGGTGCATCTTCTAAAGGCGGGATCTAGGCTAAGTCTTTGTCGAAGGGTAACGGTGTCTCCGCGACATCTCAATTTGGACTTAGGGGTGTTATCTAGAGTCCCTTGGGCCTTTGCATCACGTCTCAGTCGAGGATTTAAGGACGGTGTTTTTAGTGGTCTTCTGTTCGGAATGATGGGTTTCGGAGCTGCAGGCGTTTTCCTGCCGTGAGTCATTTATTGGTCCCTCTTTAGGGAAAGGTAGTGTTGAGGCTGGTACCGTCATTTCTGCCATAGGTAGTTCTCTTTTTCTCAGCAATCAGTTTCGTTGCCAGTTTTGGGAGTGTCGGAGGACGTCTCAGGCTGTAGTCTACTTCGCTTGGACATAAAGAGGGTTCTGCGTCAGTATTTCAAAGTTTCAAAGATTTTTAGTAAGGCTGTTCGCCTATTCGTTCTGTTGGAGGTTCCCGTAAAGGGGAAGAGGCAGCTAAATCTTCAATCCCATTTGGGTTTGAGAAGTATTGCCGACAGCATATATATATTCTGCAAGGGCGTCAGGTGCCGGTGAGGTTAAGGGCTCACTCTGCTAGAGCGCAAGCGATGTCTTGGGCGGAGCACAGTTTAGTTCCACCAGCGGAGATTGGCAGAGCGGTCTCTTGGCCGTTTCTTCGGGCATTCAGTAAACACTATCGCCTGGATGTCCAGGCAGCGAACAATATCTGTTTCGGGTCGTCTGTGTTGCGTTCCGGGTGGATAGGTCCCTCCCAATGATTACTGCTCTGTTACATCCCAGAGGTGGAGGACTGAACTGGAGGAACGATAAGGAAATGGAAATTACACTTACCTGGTAATTGTTGTTCCTTGAACTCCAGTTCAGTCCTCATTCCTGCCCAGGGATGACCAATGCAGAGGTTGGTTTCAGTTTGGGGGGAGTATCAGTGGCTAAATGTCTGATCGCAGGGATCACAGTGATTTCTTCTACTCTATCCTTTCTCTTCTTTCTGTCCTATCCTGTGTATGGAGGAAGGAGAGAGTGCAAGAAGTAGTTTTCTACTTGCCGGGAAGGGGATTTAGTTTGAGTTTGCTTTTTAATAAAACAATTTAAAGTTTAAGGTTGGAATTAATTCTATAGCTACTTATTTGTTGCTCCTTTGAGTCTGCTTTGTCAATAGTTCACTGGGGGCTGATGGGAGAAGACCAGCAGGATATCACAAATTTGACTTGTCCAGTCTCCATGCTGCAGGAGGAGGTGCACTACCCAGAGGTGGAGGACTGAACTGGAGTTCCTCAAGGAATAACAGTTACCAGGAAAGTGCAATTTCCATTTTAATCACCTTGAGTTTTTTTGCGTAAGACGGTTAAATCATCATCAGCAGTGAATGAATATTTCTTCTGTTCTCTAAAACACCATACCTTCTGCAGTTTGGTTTGTACATGGTCCCTTGCGTGATACCTGTACTGATCTAAATGACACATGAAGTCTGTGGAAGTTTTAGTTTGTCTTGGTTCCAACAGAATTGCCATGCCACATGCAAAAGGAGCTCTAGAAAATTTCTTAGCATCCATTTCTTCCAACTCATAACCAGCTTGGAGCCTGTCTCACCTCCAGCATAAACTGATCTGCTTTCTAGCTGCTACATGGGCTATAGTCTTTAGAGAAAAAGTCTTCCTTGCTAAATGCTGTCTGTAAGACAGCTACCTTGTTTTATAGAATATCGTTATGGAATATTATGGCCTATAAATTTTAATAAATAAAATAAAAATCCTCTTTAAAACTTTTCATGGAAAGTACTTTTTCTAGTAGTTATTTACCATGGCCAGAAGAGTCAGAACTTAAAGTGCTTGTATCACACCCATCAATTCTTCTCAAACAAGGTCACTCTTGATGACATTTCCATATATAAAACCCTGTAATGAGGGTCTGGCTTGACTCAAGATAGCTACAATTGAAGGACCATATTTCAAGAATGGTGAGGGGTTCTTTTTTGTTTTCATTTGCTTCAACAACTGAGGCCCCACTTAAGCCAGTCAGATTTGACTCTGGTAGCAAAGGCATTTGGACTATCGCAGTTCATTTTTAGGAGTTCAGAATGCACATCTGCAATATTTGCTGTTAGTCCAAAACACCAGGCAAGGTTGATTAACCGATTGAAGAGATTCAGTTTTATGACCCCACTTTTAATTCGGTTGCATTGACTTCGTTAGATTCTGAATAGAACGTAAGGTTTTATTGTTCATGTTTTAAGGTCTTTATGGGGAATGGATCCTGGTTATTTATCTAGGCTTCCTTATCGGTCCTCCAGTTTAGTCCTCCACCTCTGGGTAGTGCACCTCCTCCTGCAGCATGGAGACTGGACCAATCAGAATCTTGCCCTCACTGGAAGTATCCTGCTGAAGATCCCATCAACCCCAGTGTGTCCAGTCTCCATGCAGCAGGAGGACGTGTGAGCCTAGGGCTGGGCTCACTTTAGGACTGTGTAGAGAGCACCGTAGTTAGTGTTTGACCTTTTTATTTTGCACTTTTTCACTTACCTTTGTGTCTTTCTTTTTTAGGGGGATATCTTTTTTTTTTTTTTTTTTTTGAGAGGAGAGGAACCGGTCTTGCTGCTGTCCTTTCTCCCCCTCTCTCTCTTCTTTGTTTTACAGGCAGGCAGCATCAGATCTCTCCCCCTGGGCTGTACGGGGGAGAGCTCTGTCAGTCGCGCTCTCTAGCACGCGGTTCTTTGAGGTCCCGGAGCTGAGCATTGCGGAGCGGAGCACAGCGTTCAGAGGCCGGCAGAGCAGCTCTCGCCGCAGACGTTGCTCGCAGAGGAGCTGAGCAACATCGCGGCTTGTAGAGCTGCCTTCACGCGGTAAGCCAACCAGTTTCGTGGGGGTAAGGCTTACTGGGCTGAAGAGCGTTCGGCAAATGCGGGACGCATCCGGCGCACGCTGGTGTGTTTGGTGCCACGTTAGGATTAGTGGCAGCCATTTTGGGTTCTCTGTTCCCGCGCTGTAATAGCTACGTGGCGGGCCTCAGAGCGGCGTTTCGCACGGGGTGCAGCTGGCCTGGGCTTAGGACAGCGGATTTTCTGCCTTGTTTAGCCATTCTGCCCCATCTAGGTTCCATCGTTTGGCAGGGGGTTTTGATTTCTTTTATTTGTGTTAAATTTTTTTTTTTTTTTTTATTGAAAGAAGATAATTAGCCATTCAGCTTCTCTAAAGGTCAGCTTGGTGTTATCTCGCCTTGCTTCCGCCAACCACGATTGTAGTGGGTTGGTTCATGTATTCTCGGCCACAATGGGCGGTCCAGGAGTCCCAGGGTTCCGCGGCAAGTGTTGGGGCTCTGGAGGGGTCCCCTCCGGCTTCCCCAGCGGGGCCTTCGGGTGCTCCGCCAGCGATGAGTGACTGGATGTCTTTGGGGGATTTTCCCCAGACTTTGTCCTAATCATGCATCAGGCCTTCCGCTTAGGGCGGTTGGGAAGGTTGCCGGAGTCTCTGTTGCTTGGGACGTCTCTGCAGACACCCAAGGAGGCAGACGCGAGTGGAGATACTCCAAAACTCGCTAAGATGCCTCGGTGTGCTGACACGGAACAGATAGATCTGGAGTGGCAGGAGGCAGACGACACGGAAGTTGATCCCGAGTTAGGTGTAGAAGAGCTAGAGAAAGGAGAAATTCCAGAGCCTGAGGATCAGGCGAGGATCATTCGGGTGTTTCGCAAGGAAGAACTTATGGCGCTGATTGAGTGTCTGGAGGGACTCCGTAATCTGGCTGCAGCTCAGCCTATGGAGGAGGAGGGGCTAGAGGATCCCCTCATTCAGGCGGTGAGGGAGTCTCAAACGGTATTCCCGGTCCACAGGGTGGTGGATCGGATGATCCAAAATGAATGGGATCAACCTGAAGCGGGATTAAAAGGCATTTGGACAATGAACCGGCTTTATCTGTTGGCAGACAAGGACAAGGAAAGGTTTCGCTCCCCACGGGTGACTAAGAGTGGCGGCGGTGACTAGGGTGGCGGCGGTGACTAAGACGACGACTATTCCGGTGGAAGGTAGTGCGGCCTTAAAGGATGCACAGGACAGAAAGGTTGATGGCTTATTGAAACAAGCATTCGAAGCTGATGCGTTATCCTTACAAGCCTCTTTCTGTGGCACCTGGGTGGTGAGGGCCTGTCTTCGCTGGTCTCAGCACTTAAGGAAGGACGCTCACCTGGAACAGCAAATTTTGATGGAGGTGACTAGGTTGGAATACGGTTCAGCTTATTTGGCAGATGTCCACTATGATTTGAACAGAGCGTTAGCGAATAGTATGGCATCCTTGGTTGTCACCTGGAGATCTAGTTGGCTGAGGAATTGGGCGGCCGATGGGTCGTCTAAGTCACGTCTCGGTAAGCTCCAGTTCAAAGGCAAGCTGTTTGGAGAAGATCTGGATAAATTGGTGAAGGACTTGGGGGAGTCCAAGGGAGGCAGACTGCCAGACGATAAGCCTATGCAGGGGAAGTCTTCGCCGTCAGCTCGTGGTCAGTTTAGAGATTTTGGTCTTCACGTTTGGGAGGCTTCCAGCGCGGCAGATTTGCCTCTAGAGCCCGTGGGTTTCGCGGAGCAGGCAGAGGCTTTGCGGCAGCCTCCGCCTCGTTTAACTGCAAACCCCAATGAAACGAGGCGGACTCCGGTGGGAAGCCTCCCGATAGGAGGCCGGCTTCAGGAGTTTCTTCCTGCCTGGGTCCAAATAACGTCAGATCAGTGGGTGTTAGAGTTTGCGAGGGTTATGCGCTGGAGTTGGCTTGCCTGCTTCGAGACTCCTTTGTTCTGTCACCCATCAGAGGGCGGCAAAAAGCTCTGGCGATCCGCCTCACGTTAGATCGGCTGGTACAGTTGGGAGCGGTAGTGCCCGTGCCAGTCACAGACCTGGGGGTGGGTCGCTACTCCATTTATTTTGTGGTGCCAAAGGAGGATGGGTCTCTTTGGCCTATCTTGGATCTCAAAGGGGTCAATCAATGCCTGCGTGTCCCTCATTTTCGGATGGAAAGATTGCGATCCGTCATCATGGCGGTGTGTCAAGGAGAGTTTTTGACTTCACTCAATCTCACGGAGGCTTACTTACACATTCCGATCAGGGAAGCCCATCAGAGGTTCTTGAGGTTCTCGTTCCCGTGGGGACATTATCAGTTCCATGGGTTGCCATTTTTCTTGGCTATGGCTCCATGCACTTTCACCAAAATCATCATGGTGGTGGTGGCGGCGGCGGTGTTGCGAAAAGAGAGCATTCTAGTCCACCCTTATCTCGACGATTGGTTAATTTGGGCAAAGTCCAAGGTCGAGAGCTTGCAGGCCACGGACAGAGTGGTGAAACTCCTGCAGAGTCTCGGCTGGGTGGTCAACGCAAAAAAAGAGTCACTTAGAACCGTCACAGGATCTTGAATATCTAGGCGTCCGGTTCGACACTTCAAGAGGGTTGGTATTTTTGCCAGATCGCCAGGCGCAGGTTCTTCGCCAGCTCGTACGCAGGTTCTTGGGGATTCCGGCACCGTCAGTGTGGTGGTATCTGAGGCTGCTGGGGATCATGGTGGCAACCCTGGAGGTGATTCCGTGGGCCAGGTTCCATATGCGGCCATTACAAAGGGCTCTGCTGCGCTGTTGGTCGAACCAGATGGACTCACTGAACAAACGCCTTCCATGCCCACTGCAGGTCAGACGAGCCCTGCGGTGGTGGCTGTCCCCGGGATCCCTGCAGGCGGGTTGGGGAGCTCATTGCGGAGGTCAGTTCGCGCAAGGACTCTGGTCTCTACAGGAAACCGCTTGGTCAATCAACCGCCTGGAGCTGCGGGCAGTGTTTTTGGCACTGCAGGAGTTCGAGAGCTCTGCGAGGGGTCGAGCGGTGAGAGTTCTCTTGGACAATTCGGCAACAGTGGCCTACATCAGTCGGCAAGGCGGAATGGGAAGTATGGCCATGGAGGAAGAGGCAGCCGAGGGTGGAACCTCGGCTGCAGGCTATTTCGGCGGCGCATATCGCAGGAAAGGACAATGTGTTGGCGGATTTTCTCAGCAGAGTGCAGGTGGACGCTGGGGAGTGGGAGCTTCATCCGCAGCTGTTTGCGCAAATTGTCTGCAGATGGGGGACACCGATAATAGATCTCATGGCGACCTTCCAGTCGGCAAAAATGTGTCATTTTTTCAGCAGACGGAGAGAAAGGATGTCCGAGGGCATCGACGCTCTCATTCAGCCGTGGCCGGCGTCAGATCTCCTGTATGTCTTTCCGCCGTGGGTGCTTATAGGTCGAGTGGTACAGTGCATCGAGGCGCACCACGGCAGAGTGCTGTTGGTGGCCCCGGACCAGCCAAGACGCCCATGGTATGCCGATCTAGTTTGGCTGCTCGATGGGGAGCCTCAGAGACTATCGATTTCGGAGGACCTGCTGATCCAGGGTCCACTGCGAATGCCTCAGGTGGATCGTTTTTCGTTTACAGTATGGCCATTGAAAGGGCAAAGTTAAAGAAGAAAGGTCATTCGGCGGCAGTCATTGCCACTTTACTTCGAGCAAGGAAACACTCCACGTCTCTAGCGTATGTGTGTGTGTGGCGCAAATTCGGGCGGCGGTTGTTTCCGTTCCGGTGGTACTCCAGTTTTTTGCAAGATGGTTTTGAGAAGGTCCTGGCCGCCATTTCCTTAAAGGTTCAGTTGGCAGTGCTTGCTTGTTACTGGGGCAAGGTTCAGGGTGTTGCCCTGGGGTTGCACGCAGATGTGCAGCGTTTCCTTAAGGCGGTGTTCAGGCTTCGGCCCTCGCGCAGGGTGGTGCCGCCATGGGATTTGAATCTGGTTTTAGGGGCTTTAGCCAGGGAACCCTTTGAGCCCCTGAATCCGGGCGTCTGTTAAAGACCTAACTTTGAAGGCGGTGTTTCTGATTTGCCATCGGTTCAGCGAGGCGAATTTCGGCGTTGCAGGCGTTGTTGTGCAGGGAGCCGTTCTTGTCGTTTTCTAGAGAAAAGGTGGTGGTAAGACCGGTTCCGTCCTTTCTGCCTAAAGTGGTTTCCCCATTTCATTTGAACTAGTCGGTTTCACTTCCAGTGTTTAGCGCGGGGGCAGGGCACGCCACAGACCGTGGCTTGCATCATCTGGACGTCCGAAGAGTGTTGCGTTGGTGTTTGAAGGTTTCAAAAGCTTTCCGTAAGTCGGACCATCTCTTCGTGTTGTTTGGTAGTCCCCGCAAGGGGGAAGCGGCGGCAAAAGCATCCATTTCCAGGTGGATTAGGGAGGCAATTGCATCGGCGTATATTTTGCAAGGGTTCCATTGGGGTTGCGGGCGCACTCTACTAGAGCGCAGCTGACATCCTGGGCGGAGCACAGCTTAGTACCTCCAGTGGATATTTGTAGGGCAGCTACCTGGTCTTCCCTTCATGCTTTCAGCAAACACTACCGTCTGGACGTGTTGGCCGCGAGTGATGCCTGCTTCGGATCGGCGGTGTTACGGGCCGGTTGGAAAGCTCCCTCCCAAGGATAATTGCTCTGATACATCCCAGAGGTGGAGGACTAAACTGGAGGGCCGATAAGGAAATGGAAATTACACTTACCTGGTAATTGTGGTTCCTTTAGGGACTCCAGTTTAGTCCTCATTCCCACCTGGGGGTGAGTTTCTTTCAGACATACACTGTAATTTGAAGAGGAGATGACTTCCGGGGTTCAGAATACAGTATGGTTCATGCCTGGAGCCTTTGGCTATTGCCAGTCTTTCTTTCCTCTCTCTATTTCCTTTCATTTCTCTCTTGGTGTTTTTCTGTCTCTCAGTTGTTCTGGGGTGATGGGACAGAAGCAAGGGGGGAAATATTGGCTTCCTCGTTCTCACCTCGGGGGTGGGGGGGTGGTTTGATAGTTTAAGGTTTAGCGTTTAACATTACTATTTTTTTTTTTTTTACAGTTGATTTTGGATAGTTTTCCTAGCTACTTGTTTGTTGCTCTTTTGAGTCTGCTTTTTGAATAGTTCATTGGGGTTGTTGGGATCCTCAGCAGGATACATCCAGTGAGGGCAAGATTCTGATTGGTCCAGTCTCCATGCTCCAGGAGGAGATGCACTACCCAGAGGTGGAGGACTAAACTGGAGTCCCTAAAGGAACCACAATTACCAGGTAAGTGTAATTTCCATTTAAGTGCTACAGTTGTGGTCAACATTATTGGCACCCTTGCATTTTAGGTATGTTGTATGGAATATCTTGAGAAATAATTGGAAATATTCCAATTGTATGTTGTCATAATATTTTAATAGTATGTTCAAAGGTATAGAACAAAAATAAAAAGATGTTTGTGCAACTTAAACATAGTAATTTTTGAGAAAAAAAATAGGACCTGGACAGGAATAATTGCACCCTTCATTAATATTTGATTGCACAACCCTTGACAGTGATAAGTCTCCAAACATTTCGTACATCTGTCTATTGGTAGTTTCTCCCACTCTTCAGCTATTTGTTCCAAGTCATGAATGTATCCAGGATTTCTTTTACCAATGGCAGATTTCTGCTCTTTCTAAAGGTTCTCTATTGGATTGAGATCAGGACTCATTGCTGGCCAGTTTAACAGTCCATTTGTTCCTTCTTAACCATTCTTTTGTACTTTTGGATGTATGTTTTAGGACATTGTTCTGCTGGAGGACCCATGACCTTCGACCCAGACCTAGCTTTCTGACACTAGGCAGCATATTTCGCTCCAAAATACCTTGGTAGTCCTCTGACTTCATTATTCCTTTAATATGTTGCAGACCTTCAGTTCCTGAGGCAGCAAAACAGCCCCACAATATTATGGAACCTCCACCATATTTAACTGTAGGATAGGGTCTGTTTTTCCTTATAAGCTTAATTTCTTTGCCTATAAATGTAACACTGGTCGCCATTGCCAAAGAGCTCAAGTTTGGTTTCATCTGTTGACAGAACGTTTTCCAAGAAGATTTGTGGTTTCTCAAGGTGAGTTTGGGCAAAAATCAGTTGTGCCGTCTTACGTCTGTCTTTAAGCAGTGGTGTCCTCCTTGGCCTTCACCCATGAAGTCCTTCTTTTGTTTAACATGTGGCTTATGGTGCAGGTTGAAACCACCACTCCAGATTGCTCCAGGTCAGCCTTAAGCTCTTTGAATGTTGTACTTGGTGTTTTCTCAACTGGTCATACTAACCTTCAAAGACGTCTTGGATTAATTTTCCTCTTCCCACCATGTCCTGGAGGTTCTTGACAGCTCCATGAGCAGAAAACTTAACATTGTGAACTGTAGACACAGGAATCCATTTGTCTTTGAAGATGGCCCTGTACCCCTTTGAAGTTTGATGTTTGATGGCTTTTCTCAAGCAACTCTCTTGTCTTCACCATTGTGAACATGGAACAGGGAGTGAATGCGGCCGTTCTAAACATTTAGAACCATCATTCATTGGTTGATTCAAGTCATATGTGTACTTACAATTGATCACAGATGCATCTAATTTTACTGCAGTGGGAATGTGGTTTTTCTGTTCAAACTGATTTGAATTGTTTAAGTGTGCTAGTAATCATGTCCTATTAACTAAGAAAAACCCAGGGGATACTCATAACACAAAAATTATTCCCCTAACTCTACCCCTATAACTAAATATGCCACCACACAATCATTTTTTGTCGGACTATTCGCTTTGAGAGACCTTCCCTCTTGTAGCAAATCAAGTCCTTTTTATTTGTTTTAATGACCTAAAATTAACTCAATTCTCACCCCCACAGTGAAAACACAAGGAAACTCACATCATATGATCCCCTCCAAAACTTTTAAAAGCAATGCCAACTTAGCTCTCATATGTATCTTCTCGGATAACTGCTCTCGCTGAACACACTTCTTCTTTTCATTTCTTACGCCCAGCGATTTGCAGCAGTCAACCAAAGAGGGCCGTCAAAAAATCCTCTGTTCAAACGGCCTCTAGAGTTTACCAGCAAAATAACAGCAGCAACGTAGCACCATGTTTCAAATCGGAGAATCCTCACGATCCTTCATCAGGTTTATTTCCTGGTTGAATAACATACCACCACCGTTGTTCACATTTATATAGGGAATTCCTCCGACGTCACTTCAGTTGTATCCAATCAGCATCTAGCTCACGTAACATGCAGTCAGCTAGTCCAATCACCTTATCAGCTACTCCCAAAGCTCCCCAGCTGATTCATAACAAACTCCACCAATCGATTTCCAAATTTAATCCATGGGGGACAACTGTTTTTAAACGATAAATCCATTTCTGCTCCAGATATTGTAAACGTTGAATTCTATCTCCCCCCCCCTACATGAAGGGGGTACATGATCTATAATCCACCATTGATAGTCCTGAAATGTATGACCCTTTAATACACTATGTTCCACAATCGGGGCTGACAGCACCTGAGTGTGAAGTCGAGACCAGTGCTCCAAAAGTCTCTGTTTCAAAGGCCTGGTTGTCCGGCCTATGTACTTCAAGGAACAAGGACATATTAGCGTATATACCAGAAATGAGGTCTTACAATTAGTTTGGTATAAGGCTGTGTATGATATTTGGGAGGACAAATCCATCCATTTTTGACCATGAATGGTCGTTGAGCAAAAATCACACTCCCCGCAAGGTTGTATCGACCCTGTAGCACTCCCAGATTCAGTTATTCTAGCGACCACAATATCCACAGAATCACTGTCGGTATCCTCCATTGATGAATCAAACGTAACAGGTTTTCTATTATCCAATCTGTTCTGACCACTGTCTGTCTTATGTTGTCTCCAGGTATAGACCTGGTCTTCCTTATCGTCCCTCCAGTCCAGTCCCGAACCTATGGGTTTTGCTTCTCCTCCAGCAGCATGGAGACTGAGAAACGTCATCCTTTTGACACCGGTATAAAACCACAGGAACCGCCTCCTCACTCCAGTTATCTCAATCTCCAAGCAGCTGGAGGGTTGGTGAGCCTGGACGTTTGAGGCTCACTTGAGGAACAATTAAGGAGAGTTAGAGTAGTTTAGCTTGGAAAGTTATTTATAAAGTGATTTATAATCAGTTTTTAGAATAGGTGTGTAGAGCTTTAAGGCAAGCTGTGCTGAGGTGCCCTCCCCCCTTCTCTCCGTTGAGCTTGATCTGGCATTGGAACGGGGAAGCAGGCTTGAGAAAGGGCTAGGCTCCGGCTCCCGAACCCATGTTTATGGGTGAGGAGCCGGCGGTGTATACACAGGAGTGCATCCAGAGGCTTTCTGCCTGATCGCGCTAAGGAACCAGTGACCTGTGATTTAAGCTCAGCGCGGCAGCTGCTCCTCTGTTCCTTTTCTCTCACCTGACGCTGAAGCTGCAGTTTTTCGGCTGAGTGCGGGGAGAGAAGGAAGTGGCACAAGAAGACATCAGTGGATCAGGCCCTGAAGGTAAGGGGGTCCCGGATCGGGAGGAGCAGCGGGGAGTTGACAGTCTTGATGTTGTGAGCCGCGAGTGTAGAGTAGAGGAGGCTGGGCCGCGTGTCAGCCGCGCGGGTAAGTCAGTTAGTTTCTGTCTGTGTACAAGGGCTCTTATTCTGTCGGGAAACCTTCGGTTTTGAGTTTATACCACATTATTTCAGTTGGAGTACCTAAATAAAGACTCCACATTACTTTAAGTTACAAAAAAAAACCAAACAAAAAAAACCCGAGAGTTTACCTCTGCAAAGCCCAACAGAGCATCAGTCAGGACTTGCTGTTCGTTGGAGACGCTCAGGTTGAGAAGCTGAGGGACAAGAGAGGATAACTGCTCAGGCGGGATGCCTTCTAGACCACAGTGCTTGGTCTGTGGTACTAGAAGGGGAGCGGTGTCCGAGACAGGGATTTGTGGGGTGTGCATCCAAGAAGCAGCCTCTATGGAACAAGCTTGGAAGTTGGTGTATAGGGGTCACAAAGGAGCACCTTTATTTCTGACTTAGCCTGTTTCTCCTGCTTTTCCGCCTCTGGAGCTGGTGGCAGGGACTTCTTCCACTCCAGATCTTCCCCCTTCTCAGGCTCCTTTGCCGGGAGGGGGGGGGGGGGGGGTTGGTGGCAATCTTTTCTCCAGATTTCGTTGCTCTCATTCAACAGGCTTTCGGAGGCGTTCAGAGAAGGCTCGCAGCCAGTTCCACGAAGGGGAACTAGGGGAGAAGCGTCCGGGGACCCCCCTGGGCTCGGGGGCTACAGGGGTGCTTTCTAAGAAGCCCAGGACGGAGAAGGATCGGCCGGAGCAGTCGGTGGCCTCGGAGGGTCTCCACTCAGAGGATGTAGAGCCAGACTTGGAGTCTGGCGATGAGTTAGAGGAAGGAGAACTCACGGAACAGGAAGACCAAGCTAGGGTGGTTCACGTTTTCCGAAAAGACGAGTTGCCAGCGCTCGTTTCAGAGATGCTCAAGGTGCTTAATATGCTGGTGGCGGGGCCGGCAGAGGATGCCACCTTAGAAGACCCATTATTGCAGGCTTTTCGAAAGACTCAGAGAGCCTTTCCGGTACACAGAGTTGTTAGGGAAATGATTCAGGAAGAATGGGACATACCCGAGGCAGGTCTTAAAGGGTCCAGAGTTATGGCCTGCCTTTACCCACTGGTAGACCAGGATCGCAAATTGTTTAGGTCTCCGAAGGTAGATGCAGCCGTCTCGGCGGTTACCAAGAAGACTACCATTCTGGTAGAGGGTAGTGCCGCTCTCAAGGATGCCCAGGCCAGGAAGCTGGACACCTTGTTGAAGCAGGTTTTTGACTTTAATGCGCTGTCCATACAAGCATCTATTTGTGGGGCATGGGTAGCGAGAGCCTGTCTTCACTGGTCTCAACGGATTCAGGGAGAGCAGATGGAGGAGACGGCCGGAGAAGCGTCCAGGTTGGAATCCAGGGCAGCTTATCTGGCCGATATTCATTATGACCTTATTCGAGGTTTATCAAAGAGTATGGCATCGGTGATAGCGGCAAAACAGTATCTTTGGCTGCGCAATTGGGTGGCAGGTGGCTCCTCCAAGGCAAGGCTAGGTAAGCTTCCTTTCAGGGGAAAGCTACTTTTTGGAGAAGATTTAGATAAGCTGGTAAAGGATCTAGGAGCGTCAAAAGGCGGAAAGCTTCCAGAGGATAAACAAAAGCAAGGGTGGCCAGCTCCGTCAACCAAAGGTCAGCAGAGGGAGTTTCGTCATTTTCATTCCCCAAGGTTCTGTCAATTTCAAAGAGGACATTTTCCCTATAGGAACCAGGGTTTTGAGGGTTTCAAGGGGCAGGCAGAGGATTTGCTGCCGCCTCTTCCTCAAATCTTAGAAAGTCACAGTGAAGCCAGGGGGACCCAGGTAGGGCAGGTGCCTGTGGGAGGTCGGCTTTGAGAGTTTTACCCTGCCTGGGTCCAAATCACATCAGATCAGTGGGTGTTGGAGGTCATTTGAGAAGGTTGTGCTCTGGAGTTTCAAAGTCTGGTGATCGATTCTTACGTGCAATCTCCGTGCAAGGTGTGCTGCAAGTGCGAGGTGGTGCGAGAGACCTTAGAGAGGCTGCTGGCCCTCAATGTAGTGGTGCCGGAACCTCCAGACCAATGCGACTGCGGTCGGTACTCCATATACTTTGTCGTGCAAAAGGAGGAAGGGGCCTTTCGGCCAGTTTTGGATCTCAATAGAGTAAATCACTGTCTCAGTGTCTCATTTTCATATGGAGACCCTAAGGTCGGTGGTCATGGCAGTAAGAGAAGAAGAGTTTTTAAGTCCCTGGATTTGTCGGAAGCTTATCTGCACATACCAATTCGTCTGGAACATCAGAAGTTTCTCAGATTGGGTTCCGGTGACGTCATCGGAGGAAATGGCGGTGTAGCGCCAAGCTCCGCCGTCTTCGGCCGATTTGAGGGGGGAAATAACCCCTAAATGTGCAAGCAGAGCGGCGTAGACGAAAGGAGGCAGTGGAGTGAGACCCCCGGTAGGGAACGCAGAGGAGCGATCGCCGGTCGGTAGACCGGGACAGGCGGTGAGAAGAGGAGTTTCACCGTGACGGAAGAGCCTGGGCCCAAAGTGAAAGAGAGGACGTAGAGAGGAGCAGGCTGAGACCAGGTGCGATCGGCACTGCGAAGGACAGTGCAGAGGGCTGAGAAGACAGCGGCAGTACCGTGCGGGAAAGCCGGCGTTTGTGGGCCTGCAGAACAACTGGAGGGCGTGCTGAGGTGAACGGAGCAGTGGGGTGCCACGTGGGAGCTCAGTCCCGCGGGAGGAACCCACGCAGTGAAGCAGAGGCAGGAGGGCCTGCGGAGTGCTACCTCTGGGAGAGGAGGTAAGACAGTGTGGACCGTGAACAGCAGCAAGCAGCTCAAAGTGAAAGAAGTAGCGGAGGATACAGCACACGTGGAGGGCAGTGGAGTGGAAGAGCGGGGGCCCAAAAGCAGCCACAGAAAGGAGGTCGGTGGCAGTGAGGAGGTCAGAGACTGTGTCGGCAAGCCTCCGGGTGATTGGAGAGATCCCAGGATAAGTCCAGGGGAACAGGACCGAGAACCAGAGCTCGGAGTTAAGGCGAGTGGGATAAGGGGCCCTCCTCGGAGGGTAACAGAGGGCACATGGAGAAGGCCAAAGGAGGACAGGCCGTTAAAAAGAAACTGGTGGAGTTCAAGTCCCCGTATGCAGCACCGAGAAGAGGGAAAGAAGAGGAACACGACGGCAGAGCAGAGGTGGAACGCCCAGAGGAGCAGGAGGAAGGGGCGGAGAGGGACTTTAATCCAGGAATGGCAAAGTTGCTCAAGACATGGTTGTCAGAGATGGAGGAGATAAAGAAGGAGATTAGTGATGGCAAGAATGAACTGAAAGAATCCATACAAGCCCTGAGACACGATATGGTGGAATTGGGAGCACGGGTAGCGGAGGCAGAGAACCAGCTTGAGCAGCAAGAAACGGCGCTAGAGGAACTTCAGAAGGGTTGGGAGGAGGTGCGGAGAGTACAAGATGAACAGCAGAGGAAGTTGGAGGACCTGGAAGATCAGTCTCGGCGCTGCAATGTGCACATATGTGGCCTGCCAGAAGTTGCCCAGTATAAAAACTCTGAGGAAGTGTTGATTAAAATTTTCAGGGCCCTGCTCTTATTGGCCTTTCTGGCAGAAGCTGTGGAGGAGGAGGAATTGCAAATAGAGAGGGCTCATAGAGGACTGGGTCCCGTAAGGGCTAATCAGCCTCGGGATATTGTGATTTGTCTATGATCATTTAAAATAAAGGAAAAGCTCCTGAGGGCGGCTAGAATGTCAAGACAACTCATCTGGGAGGAGCACAAGCTGGAAGTGTTCCAAGATCTCTCCATGGGCACACTTCAGCGCAGACGAAACCTACGGGAAGTGACGGCCTTCCTGCGGAGGGAGGACTTGAGATATAAATGGCTGTTTCCATTTGGACTACTGATAACCTGCAAGGGGAAGTCGAGACGAGTGCAATCGTGTGAGGAGGCCTGGAGAGCACTTAAGGACTGGGGCTTCGCTAATCTCCCGGAGGGGGGGAAGCACCAGAGCGAGACCACGTGTGCTGCAGGGGCGAGTTCCAGGAGAGAAAACTTACGATGGCGGCGAGTACCAGCGGAGGGCAGGCGACTGGCGCGATTGAGCAACGAGTGTCCAGACAGGCGAGCGGAGGATCAAGATGCTGGATGAAATGATGGACATTTTGAGATAGTGTCATTGAGATGTAAATAAAGTATGCGGGTAGAGGGGAAGGAATGGGGTAATGGTTCAGGAGAAGGGGGGGAGGGGAGTAGGTGAGGGTGGGTTTCTGGCAGGTAGAGGATGGTGGGGAAGCGGGTAAGGGAGTAGGAGAGGGAGGGGGAGGGGGCAGTCCAGGGGGGAGGTGAGAAGTACATGAGAAGGGGAGATGGAGGGGTTTCTGTGGGATGGTAAGGCAGGAGATAGGCTGAGACCTGATTGACAGTCACGGTTTGGGTAGTCGACTCTTCCCTACAGGGAGGAAGGGAGAGGGGAGGAGATGGGGTGGATGGAGGGGGGGGGGGAGGGAGGGGGTAGAGGAGAGTAAGGGGGAGTTAGTGGGGGGGGGTACAGAGCTGGGGGTGGGATTGGATAGTAGGGGCCGGGAAGGGGCGAAGAGGAAGGAGAAGGAATAGGTGAGTTGAAAATTGTTACTATGAATGTAAAAGGGCTTAATTCACCCATGAAGAGGCAGAAATTGTACAAGGAATTGTCTAGGCAGAGAGCCTCACTTGTGTTTTTGCAGGAGACACATTTGCTTCGGAGACATGAGTCTATGGTACAACCTAAGGGTTATTCTGAAAATTTGTTTGCGTCAAATATGGAGGAGCGTAAGAAAGGAGGGGTTGGCGTTGCTGGTAAGCGGGACACTTAAAGTAGAACTGCACACAATAATCCGGGATACAGGGGGGAGATATCTACTGGTACGAATGAAGATTGGAGAAGAGTGGTTCTGTGTGATGAATGTGTATGCTCCTATCGGGTCACAAAACGACTTCTGGGAAGAAGTGGACAAGAAAATGTGTTTACTAGGAGAAGGAGCGAGGATATGTGGTGGGGACTTTAATGTGGTTTGGGATGTGGGGAGAGACTCTACAGGCAGGGGGGAGGGGAAGGGAGCGGACAGACGGCGGTATCGGAATTTTGTAAAGGAAAATGATCTGGTAGACGCATGGCGATGGCACAATCCGGGGAGGCGACAGTACTCCTTTTACTCAGCGGTCCATGGGACTTATTCTAGGATTGATACTATTTGGATAGGGAAGGAGATAGCGGGTAGGATTCGGGGGGGGGGGGGGAGATAGAGCCGATCATGTGGTCAGATCATGCGCCAGTAGTTGTGCGCTTGAAAAGTAGGGATGATGAAAATAGGGGGGTTAAGTACTGGAGATTAAATGAGTCCTTGTTGGGAGACAATAGAGTAGTGCAGGAGTTGGAGGAGAGGATACCTGAGTATTTTGTACACAATGACAATGGAGAAGTAAAGATGGGAGTGGTGTGGGACGCTTTTTTTTTTGTTTATTAGTTTTCACACCAAAACAATACATGATCCTCAGTCACTGCTACCAGCAATTATTACAAAAAGAAAAAGACTGGAAATGCGTAATACAAAAAACAGAAGAAACACCTAGGTCAATAAAACCTATGAAACCCCCCCTCCCCCCTCCCTAGGTTAGACCAAGAATAAAATAAAATAGAGATATTTAATACAATAAAACGTAAATAAAAGGACTCTCTAATATGACCCTCAGTTCTATGAAGAAAACGAAACCCCCGAACATTTCGCCCCTGCTGCATAGTCATCCAAATATGCCCACCTATTTATTTGTTTGCTGCTCACACGCATATTATGGCCCCTATGAATATACTACTTCTCATACGCCTTCTCATATTTAGCGTATAAGCAAAGCATATTCCACCATTGATACACATTTAGCAGAGAAAAATCCTTCCAATGAGAAACAATAAGCTTTAAAGCAATTGACATCATAAAATTAAATAAAAAGGCCTTTTCTTTTGGCATATTCACTCCACCCACCGTTGAACGCAGTATTACAGTTTCCCATAACAAAGGGGCACGAAAACACAAAACTCATTGGATCCTCTCCCATACCTGACTCCAAAATCGTTGTAGATAAGGGCATTTGAAAACCATATGTTTCAAAGTGTCTGGCCCACCTGCACAGGTCCAACACTTGTTGTTTGTCATAGGGCGCCACCTGGTAACTCTGACCGGGGTGCAATAAGCGCTATGCATTAAAAAGAACAAAGACTGGGAAAGGGCCGCAGCTCTCGATACCCTGTTTACCTGACACCATATTTGAGACCAGGACTGTGCCACAATAGGGAGGCCCAAATCCAACTCCCACGCCTTTTCCAATCCCGCCAATGAGTGTTCCGCATTATCTCGTAAGACAGCATAAAATTTGGAAGCTGTACCCTTCAAACAGTGGCATATTTCCACTACCTGTGTCAGCCCCCATTGATCACTCACCAATCCAGGGTCCCCCAACCTCTCTGCGAGACAATGCTTTAGCTGGATCCATTGATAACACCATGCGCTGGGTAGACCGAACTCACATTGCAAGGTCTCAAAGGTTTTCCAGTGACCCCGATCAACAAGCTGACCAACTGTCCAAATTCCCTTCTCTTGCCACTTTTTCCACCCAATCACTTTATGACCAATTCTAAACTTCGGATTAAACCAAATCGGGAAATCGGCAGATGAACACCCTTCCTTCCGTACACAGCCCTCCAAGAAAAGAAAAGCTTCCTGAGTAGCCTGGATCGTCTGAAAGCAATTAAATGAATCCGTAAACAGCATGCCTATCCACAATGACAGAGGAATGGGGGGGCCCGATTGTCTTTCTACTTCTACCCAGACTTGCCTCAACCCTTCCTCCTTAGGAGAATACCATTCCACCCCTTGTTTTAACTTAAAAGCCATGTGATACCGACGAAAATCAGGAAAGCTAACTCCCCCTTCTAGTTTGCTGGCCTTTAACTTACAGGTCGCTATCCTGGGCGGTTTACCCTGCCACAAAAAATCCACCAGTAATCTCTCCAGCTTTCTATAAAATGCACTGGGAAATGCCAAAGGCAACATTCCTAAAACATAGTTTATCTTGGGAACCAACACCATTGTCAGGGAATCTAGCCTACCCCACCACGACAAATAAAGAGACCACCTGGAGGTAAAATAGAGGACCGTATCTATCATTTCTTTACAATTTATCTGTACCGTTTCATCCAAGGAGCAGGCAAACTTCACTCCCAGGTACTTTATAGCTTTATCTTCCCACAGGAACGGAAAACCGCCAATCAGCGAGGAGAAAGTCAGTTTATTTAGTGGAAAGGCAACCGATTTACTCCAATTTATTTTGTACCCAGACAGACTGGAATAGGCATCCATTAACCTCAAAGCCTCCCCCACCGAATCGGGCTGGAGGAACAGCAGCAAATCGTCCGCATATGCAGATAACTTTACATGTGTATCCCCAATGCGTAGACCTTGAACCTCACTCGAGTGCCGAAGCAGTAAGGCCAGCGGCTCCAAAGCAATGTTAAGCAAGAGGGGCGAGAGAGGGCAACCCTGACGTGTACCCCTAAACAATGCGAACGGAGCAGATAATAGCCCGTTCGCAAGAATACGTGCAGTAGGGTTAGCATATAGTAATTGAACATAGCGCGAAAACTCATCACCAAATCCGAACCACTTCAGGGCCTGCTGTAAAAAGGACCATTCTAACCTGTCGAAAGCCTTTTCGGCATCGACTGAAAGCTCAACCACAGGGGAGCTCAAAGTTTCAGAAAATGCCAAGAGGTTCAAAAGAAGACGGGCATTATCAGCGGAGGATCTCCCAGCAACAAAACCACACTGGTCCGGATGCACAATACAAGGAGCTACTTTCTCTACTCTATGTGCAAGAATAGCTGCCAATAATTTATAATCCGCGTTCAATAACGATATAAGTCGATAATTCCCTACTCTCTGAGGATCCCTACCCGGCTTCTCAAGCACGACAATTGTCGCTTCACTAAAAGAACCTGTAGCTGGGGACTGTGCCAGTAGACACTGAAAATATTGTTGCAAAAAGGGAATAAGATCATCTGCAAAAATCTGATAAAACTCCGACGGCAACCCATCCGGCCCAGCCGCTTTCCCCTTAGCCTGCCCTCGTAACCCTTCTCTAATCTCCCCTGTACTAACTGGACTCTCTAATTCCTCCTTTTGCGAGAGAGACAAAGATGGGTGCGGAATTTGCCAAAATAGAGCTTGAAATTCATCATGGCCCGCACAATTATCAGAGGAATATAGCTGAGCATAAAAAGATTTAAATGCCTCGGTTATCACCTCTGAACTTGAGTAAAGTTTGATTCTCGCCATAGAGGGCCTCAATCCTTCGTTTAGGAGGCCTAGGCCTAAGGGTATGCGCAAGAAGGGACCCAGCTTTATTCGACTCAATATAGTATTTAGCTTGCTGAGCCGTATCTAACTTTGCAACTTCCGAGGAGATGATACAATTATACTGATATCTCAATTTCTGGAGTCGCACTAGAATCCAAGGGTCTGACCTATCTCTCAACAGCCTCTCGCCCGCACGAATTTGAACATCTAAGCCCTCTAGACAAGCTTTCCTCTGTTTATCTAATTTAATTTTATAACTCGTACACACTGCCCTCATATACGCCTTGAAGGCCTCCCACCATGCCCATCCGGCTGTATCTTGAGGGAGATTTATTTTGAAATACCCCTGAATTGCGTTCTTAATAAACTTAATAAAACCTGAATCTGTTAAGAGCTCTCTCGGAAAAAACCACGAAGGGCTCCGGACTTTAGGGACCCCTGATTGCAATACAAAAGTTACCGCTGCATGATCTGATATGTGAGTGCAACATAGATTGCAAAACCTGAAGAGACCAAGGATTTAGATATTAAGAAAAAATCTATACGTGAGTGAGAGCCATGGAGCAGGGAATAAAAGGTATACTCTTTATCTTTTGGATGTTGAAGACGCCAAATATCCGATAATGCACAAGACTGCATTATAGAAAGCAAGGCTAAATTCGCTCTCGACTGTTTTAATGATCTACATGGTTGCCGATCCAACAGAGGATCCAGCGTGAGGTTGAAGTCTCCTCCCATAACGGTATCCCAAGCAGCCCATTCTTGTGCCTCCTCAGCAAGAGTACGATAAAAGACCACATCATCATGGTTGGGACCATACACATTAATAGCAATTTTCTGACCACCCAACTGGAGTAAAGATTTGGCCCACCGCCCTTCTAAATCTGATCTGGCATGCTCAATCACTGGTGTCAAAGATTTCAGGACCAACGTGGCAACACTATTTTTTTTTTCTGAGCGGGTGAGTGCCCCACCAACATATATTGTCCCACCCCCATCTTTGCAGTTTCAAAAGACGAGAGGTGGGTCTCCTGTAGGAGAACCACGTCTGCCCTCTCCTTTTTACAATATAGCAGGATTTTTTTCCGCTTGGCCGGATTCAGAATGCCCTTAACATTTAGAGACAGAAATTTGAGAGGTTTCAACATATTCTTACTCGAAATATCCGCCATCACACACTGATATATTACCAATAATCATATTTACAAGGTCCAACCTAACCCAAATAAACCCCAACAACAACCCTAACACCCCCCAGGTGTCTAACACCCCCCCCCCCGAAGGCAGCAGAATTGGGTGAACCAGCGCTCAAGCCAAGAAGCCACCCAGCCCCTCCCCGCTCAGACCGACAATAAAAAGAAATACCCCTCCCCTCCTATCCAGACCAAAAGTGAAGCAAAGAAACTTTACCCCCCCTGTTGATAATTACTTAGTTATTCCAATTTTTCCCCCCCCTTATACTTATTTGCCATCCTCCCTCTCTATGCCTTCTCTCACCCTTTGCCCCTTTGCCCCTTTCCCCTATTTCCCCCCGTATCCTTTCCTATCCCCTTCTTCTACTTTCCCCCTTTACCACCCCCCATTTCCTGGCAAAAACAAAGGATACATAAAGCTCGACTTCTGCACAGTACAGAGTTCACAGCTTATCTTCATATCCCTCCGCTTATTCACTTGTCAAAAATGAAATGTATCATTAGACAACTTTGAGACATTCAAAACAACAGGGGTGAAAAGAGAGAGAGCATTAACCTCTGCAACTTAAACCACAAGAGTCCCGGGGCCTGCACCCCTAAAGATAGGCAACTCGGGCAGTCAAAGCCTTCACCGCATCACTTCTGCTTCTTTCTCATCAAGGAAAGCCTGAAGAGCCGCAGGGTCTTCAAAAGTTCGCGTTTGATTGTAGAGAGTGACTCTCATCCGTGCGGGGAAAAGAAGCCCATATCTGGCCTGAAGTCCTTAAAGCCTAGGCCGCAAAGCCAGGAACGGCTTGCGTCGTTCCACGGTGGGCTTGTTAAAATCCGGAAAGAAGGCCACAGTATGCTCCTCATATTTTATCGGCGAGCCGGCTTTAGCTGCAGACATAATCTGAACCACTTGAGAATAGCGGAGCGCCCGAAGTATAATTGACCTTGGATGTCGCCCATGCGGATTGGCCTGCATCGGTACTCTGTGAGCCCGATCAACTTCAAACGGAGGAGAGAAATTAATCCGCAAGATCTGGGGAATCACTTTCTCCATAAAGGCAACCGTATTAACTCCTTCTGCACCTTCCGGTATACTTATCACCCGAATGTTATTTCTACGGGATCGATAAGATCCTCCAGACTTCGTTCAAGGATCTCAGTCTTTTTCGCCTGCTTCGTAGCAGATTTCAGCTTGTCCTTGTGCACAGCCACTCGGTTCTCAACTTCTTCCATCCTAGACGTAATCGCCGTCAACTGATCTTTTAATTCTTTTAGTTCCATAATGTCTGTTTGAACGCCCGACAGTGTCTCCCTGTTCGCAGCAACCATCTCACGGACCGCTCTAATCTCTTGTAGAAGCTCTTGTAGGCCCTCCGCATTTTCACGAACAGACGCCATCTTATGAGGAGATGGAGGATCCGGCTTAGATCTTTTAACTCCGGGGTTTGGTCCAGCCCCAAATTCAAGCTTTGTCTGCTTACTGACCGCCATGGTGCCCCGTCGAAGGAAGGTACGTGATCACAATAGATAGGAAGGGAGAGCAGAATTTAATAAGGATATAGCAGGGAGCTACCAAGCTACGCGGCCATCTCCCTTGGCTGCTGGCTCCGCCCCCCGTATGGGATGCTTTTAAGGCGGTGGTGCGTGGAATACTGATAAAGTGGGGGGCTAGATTAAAGAGGGAAAGGGAGGGGACGGAACTTCAATTGTGGCAACGGCTGGTTAGTTTGGAGGAGGCGGACGCGAACGAGCCGAGTGGGAGCTACAGGGGGGAGGTGTTGGAAACTAGGGCCAAATTAAATGCATTGGAGGTGGAAGAGATTCAATACCGATTAAAGTTATTAAAGCAAGAATATTTTGAAGGAGGTAATCGGGCAGGAAAATACCTGGCAAGGAGATTGAAGCAGCAGCATAATAGGACGTTGATTACGCAGATTAAGGGCACGGGAGGGGTAGAAAGGGACGAGCAGAGGATTAAAGAGGCATTTGTTGAATATTATTGGAAGCTGTATGAAGCAAAACCGGATAGGCCGGAGGGAGAGATAAGGGAATATTTGGAGGCAGCAGGATTGGCGCATTTGGAGGAAGGGGAGAGGGAGGCTTTGGATAGTGCGATAAAGGCCGAGGAAGTGGAGGTGGCCATCCAGGGACTGAAACCAGAGAAGGCCCCGGGGTTGGATGGGCTCACGGCTAGCTTTTATAAAAAATTTCAAGGAGTGTTGGTGAAGCCTCTGACAAAGTTGTTCAATTTACCACAGGAAGGGGAGCGACTAGCGGAAACGATGGGATGGGTGGGGGTCACCTTAATTCACAAAGAAGGGAAGGATCAGCAGGAGTGTGCGTCTTACAGACCCATTTCGCTAATAAATTTGGATGTGAAGCTGTTGGCCAAGGTATTAGCGGGGAGGCTTAACCGAATTTTGGAGAAGCTAGTGCATGAAGATCAGGCGGGTTTTATACCTGGGAGGCAGGTGTCGGATAATATCCGGAAGATCTTAAACGTCATCTGGTCAGCGAAGCAAACCTCAGATCAGGTATTGTTACTCTCGCTAGATGCTGAGAAAGCGTTCGACCAGGTGTCGTGGAAGTTTCTAGTCTCTGTATTGGAGTATATGGGGTTTGGGAACGGTTTCGTGAACTGGATAAAAGCGTTATGCGCGAACCCCCAAGCGTGTGTGAGAGTCAATGGGGGATATTCGGGGTTGTTTCCATTGGGGAGGGGGACGAGACAGGGGTGCCCGCTCTCGCCCCTATTGTTTGCTCTGTCCCTAGAACCCCTGGCGGGGAAGATACGGAGGCGGTTAGATATTAAGGGGGTGAGGGTGGAGCAGAGGGAACATAAGATGGCCATGACATTCTTCTTATGATTACTGAGCCAAGTGAGTCGTTACACGCAATTATGGGAGAGTTGCAGGAATACGGGGTTTTGGCCGGCTTTAAGATTAATTGGAGCAAATCTGAAATCCTAAATATCACAAGCGGGGAGGAGCTGCAGCGGACTATACAAGATGCTTTTCAATTTCGGTGGGCAAAGGGATCTATTCGGAATTTAGGAATCCACCTAGGGAGGAATCTGGAGGACCTGTATACGTTGAATTATAAGAAGGCCTTTGGGAGGGTAGAGGCACAATTGGGGGCATGGGGAAGGGGGCATATATTCTGGATGGGGAGAATGGCAGTGACGAAAATGATGCTGCTTCCCCAGTTTCTCTTCTATTTTCAGGTATTACCAATCGAAGTACCGGCAAAGGTATTTAAGCGACTGCAAAAGCAGGTAGAGGGGTTTATATGGGGGGGTAAGCGACCAAGGGTGGCGGCGCAGACCCTGCAGGCACTAAGGCGGGAGGGTGGCATGGGGGTTCCGAATTTTAGGAAGTACTATATAGCGGCGCAGTTGAGGGCAGTGTACTCATGGTTGAGAAGTTTCTCAGATTTGCAGTTCCTATGGGACATTTTCAATTCCGGGCGTTACCCTTTGGACTGGCTACGGTGCCACGAACTTTCACCAAGGTGGTAGTAGCGGCATCATTGTGAAAGGACGGCGTATTAGTACACCCTTATCTGGATGATTGGTTGATCCGAGTGAAGTCCAGAGCTGAGAGCGAGTCGGCTACAGCCAGAGTGGTAGCGTTTCTATAGAGTCTCGTTTGAGTAGTCAATATGGCAAAGAGCAGGGTGAAGCCATCGCAGAGCCTGGAATACCTAGATGCTCGCTTCGATACAAGTGTTGGAAGGGTCTTTCTGCCTCAGCGGCAGGCGCAAGGACTGAGAAAGCTAGTCCGCAGATTTCTAGGCAGAACGAATCCAATGGCATGGCATTATCTACAGTTGCTTGGTACCATGGCGGCGACACTCGAGCTGGTTCCGTGGGCAAGAGCTCACATGAGGCCATTGCAGAGAGCATTGCTCAGACGGTGGTCACACCAAGAGAGGACCTACTATCTTGGAAACTACCCTGTCCGCCAGAGACGCGTCAGGCACTTCAATGGTGGTTACGTCCAGGGGCTCTGGAAAAGGGAATGCCCTTGGAGGCACCCTGTTGGATACCTCTAATGACGGACGCCAGCCTCTTAGGCTGGGGAGCTCACTTCGAAAGACATTTCGCCCAAGAGCAGTGGACTGAACTGGAGAAGGTCTGGTCAATCAAGAGGTTGGAATTGCGGGCGGTAACGCTGGCACTTCTAGTTTTTCAACCTTGTCTCCAAAGAAAGGCCGTTTGGGTGTTTTCTGACAACGTGACCGCAGTAGCCTACATCAGTTGTCAAGGGGGCACCAGCAGTGTAGCACTGGAAGCCGAGGCCGAGCAGCTATTCTATTGGGCCGAGGTGAATCTGGTGACTTTGTCGGCGGCACATGTAGCAGGAGTAGACAATATGGAGGCCAATTTCTTTAGTCAAATAAAGGTGGACCCAGGGGAGTGTGTTCTTCATTCGGAAGTGTTCGAGATGGTGGTGCGGCGCTGGGGGATGCCAGTAATGGATCTGATGGCAACATTCGAGTCAGCGAAGGTCAACCGATTCTTCAGCAGAAGACTGGAGAGAATGTCGGAAGGCCTAGATGCTCTCATACAGACATGGCCAGAGGAGCAGCTCCTGTACGTGTTTCCACCTTGGGTGTTAATAGGTCAGGTGTTGCAGCGCATTGAAATTCACAGAGGGCAGGTGATATTAATTACACCAGATTGGCCAAGACAGCCTTTGTATGCGGTTCTGATGAGACTCTTGGTAGAGAGGCCATGGCATCTTCCAGTTCGGAGGGACCTATTATCTCAGGGTCCGCTACGCATGCCTCAGGTGGATCGATTCTTGCTTACAGCTTGGCTCTTGAAAGGGCGAGGTTGAGAGCGAGGGGATACTCTGCAGCAGTGATTTCCACTTTGTTGAAAGCATGGTGGAGATCTACCTCGTTAGCTTATGTTCGTATCTAGCATGTGTTTGAGGCATGGTGTGTAGACAGGAAAATTGAAACGTTGAGAGCTTCTGTGCTGCAGGTTCTGGTTTTCTTGCAGGATGGTTTTGATAAAGGCTTAGCGGCGGCATCCTTAAGAGTGCACTTGGCAGAGCTGTCCTGTTATAGAGGAAAGATAAAAGGGGATGCGCTGGGAGGACATCCAGATATTAAAGTTTTTTGAGGGCGGTGTCTCTTTTGAGGCCGCCATGTAGGCAGGTCGTGCCGACATGGGATCTCCATTTAGTACTGGAGGTGTTAGGTACGCGAGCCTTTTTAGCCTTTGTCTAGAGCATCGTTAAAGGACGTTACACTCAAAGTGGTGTTTCTAGTGGCTATATGTTTGACTCGAAGAATCTCAGAGTTGCAGGCTTTGTCTTGTAGAAAGCCTTTTCTGTTCTTTTATGATAGAAAAGTGGTATTGAGGCCAGTGCCATCTTTTTTGCCCAAAGTAGTATCAGCTTTTCATGTGAATCAGTTGGTCTCATTGCCGGTTTTCGGTGAAAGCAGTGGCGGTACATCCTCAGGGAAGTTACATTTGTTGTTCGTCGAGCATTAAAGAAGTATATGCGAAGGACAGCAAGTTTCCACAGGACGGGTAGACTGTCCTGTTTGGAGGAACAAGAAAAGGAGAAGCGGTGTCAAAAGCTTCCATTGCCCGTTGGCTCAAAGAAGCGATAGCGTCAGCGTATGTTTTGAAGGTCAAAACTGTACCAGAGGGGCTTAGAGCTCATTCGACTAGGGCGCAAGAGGCGGCGTGGGCTGAATACAGTTTGGTACCGGCTGTTGAGATTTGTAAGGCGGCTACCTGGTCGTCTTTAAATTCTTTTGTCAAGCATTACCGTCTGGATGTTCTGGCGGAAAGAGATATCTGTTTTGGATCAGCGGTGCTTCAGGCTGGTCTAGCAGGTCCCTCCCGTTGACTTTTTCCACTGCTCTGTTACATCCCCAGAGGTTTGGGACTGGACTGGAGGGACGATAAGGAAGGTGAAATTAGACTTACCTGCTAATTGTTGTTCCTTGAGAAACTCCAGTCCAGTCCCGTATCCCTCCCTGGTGTTTTCTTTTGGACTAGAGCCTGAAGCAAGAGATATTTCACAGGTAAGCTGGAGGAGCAGCTGTGAGGGTTATGGTCCATAAGGGGAGGTTGAAAGGATGGGGATTCAGAGGGGATCAACATCCTCCGTAAAGAGGGAGGGTGGACCTAAGTGCTTCAAAAGAAAGTTAGTATGATATTGGGGGAGAACAAAAGAAGGGATAGTTTCTCCTTTACAAGTTAATAGTTAAGTTAGTTTTCAGTTTGATTGTAGTATTTACTACTTAATTGTTGCTCCGGTAAGTCTGTTTTGTCAATAGGTTATTGGAGTGAGGAGGCGGTTCCTGTGGTTTTCTACCGGTGTCATTAAAAGGATGACGTTTCTCAGTCTCCAAGCTGCTGGAGGAGGAGCAAAACCCATAGATTTGGGACGGGACTGGACTGGAGTTCCTCAAGAAAAAACAATTAGCAGGTAAGTCTAATTTCACCTTTCTCATAATCAAGTGCATCTCGAGAAAAGTTTTTAACTTTCACTGATTTCAAAGATTCGCGCAATTGGATCATTTCTCCTGTTAAAGTAGTCCAATTCGCTGCAAAGACACCTGAGTCTGCATATCTGTTTTTAAAGTGGCTTCCATTGACTCCATTTGAGATTTTAAAGATACTACTTCATCTGACAATCTTTCTACCAATAACGCTATTAAGTCCAAGCTGCATTTATTCAAAATCATGTTCCATTTCTGTAAAAAAAAAAGTTTATCTTCAATGAACATATGAGGTGGTTTCAGCACTCGTAATCCTCTCGGGATCATCTGTTTAAGATATTGGGTCATCGTAGAAGCATGTAAATGTACTCATAGCTGTTGGGTCAATTTATTTGGCTTTGCCGATTGTGCATGACAATGTCTGAATTTCATAAACATGCTGAAGACTTAGAACTTCGTCTTTTGGATTGTGGTTATCCAGTAGATGTGATTCATAGAGCCTATAAATGGGCTCAGTTTAATCACCCCGAATGGTGGCGGTATGGAAAACAGAATTTTAATAGCTTAGTGCCGATAGTGGAGCTGTTACCCTACATGCACCTTACGGAGGAGGTTGGTAGTCTCTTGAAAACATACTGGAATATTTTAAAAGTGCATTCATGTTTTCGAGGCCCACTAATGTTGGCTTACCGGAGGGGTCTCAATGTGGCGAATTTGGTTACGAGTAGGAGGGAGTTTACTGCAGTAAGTGAAGTGGTCAGCGAGGGGCACGTATCTTGCGGTGAGTGTGATTTTTGCTCAACGACCATTCTTGGTCAAAAATGGATGGATTTGTCCTCCCAAATATCATATACAGCCATATACCAAACTAATTGTAAGACATCATTTGTGGTATATATGCTAATATGTCCTTGTTCCTTGAAGTACATAGGTCGGACAACCAGGCCTTTGAAACAGAAACATTTGGAGCACCGATCTGGACTTCGCACTCAGGTGCTGTCAGCCCCGATTGTGGAACAGTGTATTAAAGGGTCATACATTTCAGGACTATCAATGGCGGATTATAGATCATGTACCCCCTTCATGTAGTGGGGGAGATAGAATTCTAAGTTTACAATATTCATTTATTTAGACAGTTTTGTGTACCACCTTATCCTTCAATCAAAGTGGTCACAACACAATTGGGGGATATGAGACACATACACTAATACTTACAGGGAACATGGGCAATGGAGGGTTAAGTGGCTTGCACAAGACCACAAGGAGCACCTGTGGGACTAGAAACCCCAGTCCTTCCAGCCCAAGGTTGCTGTCCTCTAGTGGGATTTGAACCCCTGACCTTCTGGCCTGAGGTAACTTGCTCCAACCACTAGGCCACTCCTCCCTATATGAAATGGATTTATTGTTTAAAAATAGTTGTCCCCCATGGATTAAATTTGGAAATCGATTGGTGGAGTTTGTTATGAATCAGCTGGGGAGCTTTGGGAGTGGCTGATATATATGGTGATTGGACTAGCTGACTGCATGTTACTTGAGTTAGATGCTGATTGGATACAACTGAAGTGACGTCTGAGGAATTCCCTATATAAATGTGAACAACGGTGGTGGTATGTTATTCATCCAGAAAATAAGCCTGATGAAGGATCGTGAGGATTCTCTGATTTGAAACATGGTGCTATGTTGCTGCTGTTATTTTGATGGTAAACCCTGGGGGCCGTTTCAACGGAGGACTTTTTGACGGCCCTCTTTGGTTGACTGCTGCAAATTGCTGGGCCTAAGAAATGAAAAGAAGAAGTGTGTTCAGCGAGAGCAGTTATCCGAGAAGATACATATGAGAGCTAAGTTGGCATTGCTTTTAAAAGTTTTGGAGGGGATCATATGATGTGAGTTTCCTTGTGTTTTCACTGTGGGGGTGAAAATGGAGTTAATTTTAGGTCATTAAAACAAATAAAAAGGACTTGATTTGCTACAAGAGGGAAGGTCTCTCAAGGCGAATAGTTTTGACAAAAAATGATTGTGTTGTGGCATATTTAGTTATAGGGGTAGAGTTAGGGGAATAATTTTTTGTTATAAGTAATCATGTCCTGGCAATGTCCTAGTTATACTATTTCCTTTTTTAATTGGTCTTGTTTTATTTGATTCTTGATTCTTTTATGTGCCAGTTGTGTGTACATATATAGTCCAAAGCCATTTCATTGGCCACTTTTTTAGGAGATAATGGATATATTAAGGGGTTGATCTACAAGGGTGGCAGTAATGTTGAGCACAACTGTATAAACCAAGTCAAGCCCTTTGCTTGCAAGTGGGAGGGCCTGCTAACAGTTCCGGGTCTTAGAGTGAAAAAAAAGCTGGTAATCAGATAAAGGTATTTTTGGTGTATTTGAAAGTAGAATGATTTAAAATCTTTTAAGGGTGGGGGGTGTTTAACATGTATTACCTAGCACTCCTTGTGGCCTTGGGCAAGTCACTTAACCCTCCATTGCCTCAGAAAAATCCACGTTATAAATATCCCTGTTTAATGTATATTACCAAGTTTAAGTTACAATGTAAACCGCTTTGACTGAAATGATAAAGCGGCATATAAAACCTGTTAAATAAAAGAACTTTATTTAAAATAGTATATAGAAGTGGAGGAGAAGAAATTTGAAAACATAGAGCAGTTTAACATAGTGAATATGTCAGAGAGGGGTGGACTGATAAGGTTTCTTATCCTGCTAGACCAGTCTAGATGAATGGGTTATGCTCCCTTGCCAGCAGATGGCGGCAGACTAGAACAACTTTAAGGGATGTCATCACTTGGTATACTGTACTGTATTATCTGGTGCTGCACTGAGAAGCCAGTATTTGTCTACCTCTGGCTGCTGGCTGGGTGTTTGGATGGTGGATCAGTGCAGATAGGCTACCCTCCCTTATCCTGAAACACACAGTCCAGTGACCTGTAGGCCCAACATTGCTTTGAGTTTGGGTATGCCCCTGTTTCCTTGAGCTATCAGCTTCTCTGTATCCAGCACTGGAGGATTGGAGAGTGGACAGGACTTCATGGGGGCCCCTGGGAGGGAGTGGGTAAGTTGGGCCTGAGCACCTCTTCTACTGTCTTCTATCTGCTGAACTTTGTCTGAAATTTTCAAAAACATTTTCTTTGCTTATCCTTTTCTATTGAGTTATATGTGGCTCTCAATACTACTTTTTAATAAAGCAGTTAAAAAAATGCTTTTTTTTTTTCTCAGGCAGAAGTTTTTCCTAGGCCTGCATAGGCAGCTGGGGAAGTCCGGCTTGGGTTTCTCCGACTGGCCTGTCAGGTGCTGGGATTCCTTTTTGCCTCTCCCTTTATAACCTGTGCTGTTTTTTCAGTGGTTCTTTTTTTGGGGCCTGTGCCTTTCTTTTCAACAGTTCTTTTTTTTTCTTTTTTTTCAGTTCTTTTTTCTTTGCTGTGTGGAGCTTTGAAAGCATACTTAGTGTTGTGCCATGTGTGGCTCTTGTCTGGTCAACTCTGTCAACTCTGTGGTGAGCTTTCTCTCCCCCCCCCTCCCCCACGCAGTGTGATGGGGCTGCCCAGAGCCTGATTTTAATTTTTTTTGTTGGTATTGTTAAGGCTTCTTGCTGCTTCTAGTACCTCTTCTGAGGTCTCCATGCTTTTCCCATCCGCAGGGCAGGTGGCCACCTTGGAGGCCCACATGGCATCTGCTCAGAGGGACTGGGTTTAGGAAGCCTCATGCTTTGGCTAGCAGCCCCTCCCCATGGGGCCCTAGGGATCCCTCTTGCTGGTTTTGAGCAGTGACTACTGAAACAGCTCAAGGACTGTTTTCAGTCCTTTCTTTTTGCTTTGCAACCAGTCCTGCCCTATGCTATGGGGAATCCTGGGCCCTTGTATGGCTGTACCATTGCTGGCAAAGGGTTAAACAGTACTGCTTTGCTCCTTTACCGGGCTGTTCCTTGGGAAGCCCAGCCTTATCCACTTTGGAGGATGGTTGGGATGCTGAAGAGGACTCCTCCTGAAGATGAGCTTAAGGAGGATGAGTAGCTTCCCCTTTGGAGGGCGAAGATCCTTCCATCATGTACCTTTTTTAAAGGGAGGACCTTTATGTGCTGATTCAGGATGCTGTGGCACCCTTACACATGGTGGAGCCTGCCCCTGTGATAGCTTATTTCCTTTGCCTGATCCCATGCAGCAGCTCTTGGTCTCTCAGTAGAGGAATCCAGAGCTGGTCCGTAAAGACTCTAAAGTTCTCTTGATTGCATCCCCCGCCACATGGCAAGTTGGATCAGTTTTTTTAGGCTCTGTTAGGTAGATGCCATCATTATGATGGTGACCATACGACTATTCCAATGGAAGGGGAGTACTGCACTCAAGCAGTCTAATGATAGGATGGCAGAGACCTTAAGAATGTCTTTTTGGCCTTGGCCCTTGGCTTCCAGGCAGCCTTGTGTGCAGAGTAGCCAAAGCAGTTTTTTGCTAGGTTCTACAGCTGCTGGACAGCTGAGAGACCACCAGATTGAAATCTGGGGTCACATATGTGAAGGATGCCCTCTGACTGACTTGATGAGGATATCCTTCAAGTCCATGACAGCAGTTGCTGTGTCTAGGTGGTGGCTCTGGCTTTGCAGTTGGTCAGCTGTTGCAGTCTCCAAGTTGTGACTGAGCAAGCTCCCCTTCAAGGGCAATTGCTCTCTGGAGAGGATCTTGAAAAGCTGGTGAAAAACCTTGGGGAGACATGCTCTGAGGGGCTCAAGGGTGCTGGGGATATATGGAGTTTGGAGATGCCCTCGGACTGCTGACAGAGCTGGGAAGCCCCTGCAATGAGATATAGTGGGTCTCTTCTGAGGTGCAGCTGCTTGTGGGTAGCTCCAGCTGTTTTTCTTGAAGTGGACTCATATCACATCAGACCAACGGGTGCTAGAGGTTCTAAGTCAAGGATGCACATTGGAGTTTACAGAGCCTGTAAGGTACACCTTGATAGAGTCTCCCTTCTTGAGCATGTGGTAGTTGAAGAAACTCTTCAGTGCCTTTTGCATTTGCAAGTTATTCTACTCTTGCCTTCTGCAGAGTAAAGTCAGAGATGTTATTTCTTCTGCTTTCTCCAGGAACAAGCAGGAAGTCAGCTCTCGCATATGGGTGACGTTGGCACCGACAGAGCCCGCGCGGAGCATTTCCCCAGCTTTCAAAGAAAGCCTTTTGGAATGCTTCCACGCATGTATCGTCCCCTTCCCGCCCAAGGGTGCCATCTTGCTCAGTCTCCTTTTTTCCACAGAGCCCAATGGATGTGGTCCTCTGCTCTCCCAGAAAAAGTTTAATTCCTTCCTTTTTGTCTGGTTTGTGTACTGGTTCCCTTCCCGCCTCGAGGCGGCACCACCAGTGCCAATCTTGGGCCCCCTTTTTTCTTGTCTTTCCTTGAGGTTCCACCTTGACCATCCTTTGTGCCATTTTTTGCCCGGGGGTCTTCAACCCCAGCCGGGTATTCTCCCACCATGACTTCCGATGGGTTCAAGAAATGCGACTGCTGCAGTCAAACTATTTCAGTCACTGACACTCATGACTGCTGCATCCGCTGCCTGGGCCCGGACCACGACAGATCCGCCTGCGACCGGTGTCAGGCCATGATCTTTAAAATCATAGGAGGCGGTCTGAGTTGCAGGGGAAGCTATTTCCATGATCTGATTCTGCCCCGGCTTTACCATCGCCAAGTCCCGAAGCCGGCCCTTTGCGAGAAGTCTGGGTCTCCTCGGAGTCCCGCGGCGGCAGCTCCTTCAGTGCAGCCCTGGACCCTCCTAAAAAGAAGGAGGTCCCGAAGGAGGTGCCTCTAATCAAAGGTCCTTTGCTAGGATTCGGGTGACTCTGAGCAACGCCCTCAAAGTCTCGAGACAGGAGACCGCCCCAGGACCCATGAACCTATAGTCCTCCTCGAGGACACGCTCTCTGGAGTGCTGGCGTCGGACCCAAGGGCCTCGGTGTCCACACTTGAGTGCTGCATAGCCATCGGGCCTCGAGTCCCGCATGGCTGCTATGGAGCAAAGCCTCTCCTCCGTCTTGGCCTTGTAGTGGGTGTTGATATCGGGCCCCTGACATCATCGGCCCCGACACAAGGCCCCTCGGCCTCGGGGGAGCCTTCGGGCCTCAAACTGGGCACTGAGCGCCACCGGCCTCTGGTAAGTCCCCAACGTCGATCGAGTCTTTATCACGCTCCTCGGGGATCTGGTCCTCCCTGGTGAATTTCTGGGAGTCTGACCCCAGTCCTCCAGGGGGGCCGGTTCCTCAGAGCTGCCTCTGGGGCTGACTCCTCGATGCCCTCGGGCTCCAACTGGGATACCGAGGACAAGGCCTCCCCGGAGACCTCCTGACACAGGGGTGTCCCCTCTGAGCCATCTCCCCTGGAACCTCGGCGCCACTCCCCTGCCTGAGGACGTGGCCTTTCATGACTTCGTTCGTGACATGGCCCGAGCTCTTTCGATCCAAATGGAGTCGGAGGAGGACTTGCGCACGGAGGAGTTTGAGATCCTACAATATGAGTCCCCTCCCAAGGAGACTCTCATGGTGCTGATTCCACTCATCTTCGAAAGATTGATCCTCCGGATGTGGGAGTCCTTGGCCTCGGTGTCAGTTGTCAGTTGGCCCCTGGATGCCATCTACCACGTCCAGAAGGGCCCTGAGTTCCATAAGTCACAACTCCCCCACAACTTGATGGTGGTGGAGTCCTCCATGCAAAAACTGAAGAGTCAAAAGGCCTACTGCTCGGTTCCCCCCCGGCAGGGAAGCCTGGGCCCTCAACGCCATGAGGCACAAGTGCTACCAGGGCGCCATGCTTGGGTTCCGAATACAGGCATATGAATTACACATTGAGATGTACCTTAAGTGCCTGATACAGGAACTCTCAGGGTGGGCCTCACCAGGGAACCACTGCAGTGGTTCCAGTCCCTAGCAGCAGGCATCTGGGACTGTTCCAAATTCCTCTCCAGTGCCGCCTACGATGGGTTCAAGTCTGCGGCCAGGGTTGCATTCTTTGGCATCGGTGCCAGGTATGGCTACAGACCTCGGACCTGGAGCAGTGGGTACAGGAAAAGCTCCTGGATGTCCTCTGCAATTGTGAGAACTTGTTCTTGAAACAGATGTCTGATAAGGCTGCAGAGATTGAGGCCGAGGTCATGACCCGGCAGAGGCTGTCCAAAAAGACCTTGACCCTCCCCAGGAAAAGGTTATGGGGGAAAAAAACCTTTTTCCTGGGAAAAAAGGTCTACCCCCAGGCAGGCAACTACCAGCCTTACTCGGGGCAGCCTCACAGCTGAAGGGCCAGGGACACGGGCCCAGGAAGCCCAAGGATCCCAAGCCCTAGGCACCAGCTCCCACCCAACCAGAGGGACGTTTTTGACTCTCTGGGCTGGGCCTCCCCTCCCCCGGGAGTCCCATCTCAGTTCACAGGGGGTTGTCTGGCCTCTTTCGCCCACAGACCAGTGGGTTCTGCAGGTGGTGCAGGAGGGCTACTTCCTCCATATGCAGAACAACCCTCACGACTTCTTCCTAGGAGAGCCACTGCAGCCTCTCCTCCAGGCCTTGCTCACCACAGAACTCACAGGCTTTCTCAGGGACAGGGCAGTGGAACCTGTTCCCCAACACCTCTGGGGAAAGGGGTTTTATTCAAGGTATTTCCTTGTCTCAAAAAGAACAGGGGGCCTCCGGCCCATCCTGGACCTGTGTAACTTGAACAAGTTCCTGGTGCGGGAGAAGTTAAAGATGCTCTCCCTTGGAACACTGCTGCCCTACCTCCACCAGGTTGACTGGCTCTGCTCCTTGGATCTCAAGGATGCTTACACCCACATCCTGATCCACCCCTCCCACAGACATTACCTGAAATTTGTGGTGGGAGGGCAGCACTACCAGTACAGGGTGCTGCCGTTTGCCCTTGCTGCCTCTCCTAGGGTCTTTACAAAATGCCTGTTGGTCGTGGCCGCCCATGTGCACCTCCAAGGAGCCCATGTCTTCCCTTACCTGGAAGGTAGCCGCCTTGGTGGTGCTGACGTCTGCTTGCAGAGTTAGCGAGCTGCAGGCCCTGGTGGCAGACCCACCCTATACCAGGTTCTGTATGAACAGGGTCATACTTTGTAAGCACCCCAAATTCCTCCCAAAGGTGGTGTCTGCTTTTCACCTCAGTCAGGAGGTAGTTCTCCCCACCTTCTTCCCATGGCTGCAAGCCGGCAGGGAAGAGGTCGTCTTGCATACCTTGGATTGCAAGAGGGCCCTGTCCTTTTATTTACAGAGGACCAAGACCCATCAAAAAGCTCCTCAGCTTTTTATCTCCAATGACCCCAGCAGACTGGGGCTACCTGTGACCAAGCGAATGCTGTCCACCTGGGTGATGGACTGCATTGGCCTCGCTTATGAGCAAGCTGGCCTCTCTCTGGATTGCTGGATCACTGCTCATCGCATGAGGGCCATGGCCACATTGGTGGCCAACCTACACACAGTCCCAGTGCAAGAAATCTGTAAGGCTGCCATGTGGTCTTCAATCCATATGTTTGCAGCCCATTATTGCCTTGAGAGTGAGTGCTGCAGAGACAGTGCCTTTGGCCAGGCAGTGATCAGAAGCATTCTTGGTGTATAGGCACCTCTTGCCCTCAAACCCTTCATTGTTCAGGCTGCCAGAGTTATGGTGATGCTGGACACGGGTCTGCAGAGTCTCTTGGTAGAGACTCATCTTCTGCAACTCATGACCTCCCTTGGGTTGCCACTGCTACTGTCGTGGTTCGGGCCCCGGCAGCCTGGAGCTAGGGAGTCCCATATGTGAGGACTGACTTCCTGATTGTTCCTGGAGAAAGCATAGTTACTCACTTGTAACAGGTTTTCTCCAGGGACAGCAGGCATCAATCCTCACAACCCTCACTCTTCTCCTTGAAGTTGCCTCCTTTACCTTTTTGTCTTTTGCCTAAGCTATGTCATCTGACTTCCCTTGGGTGGGAAGGGGACCACGCATGTGTGGTAGCATTCCCAAACGCTTTCTTTGAAAACTGGGGAAATGCTCAACGCGGGCTTCATCGGTGCCGATATCACCCATATGTGAGGACTGATTCCTACTGTCCCTGGAGAACACCTGTTACAGGTGAGTAACTACGCTTTGTGGTGCCCCAGAAGGGGGGAGGGGAGGTTCCTTCTGGCCTATTCTGTATCTGAAAGCAGTCAATGCCAAACTCATAGTCCCCTATTTCCACATGAAGACTATCAGATTGGTGGTTCTGTCTGTTTGGCAAGGGGAATTTCTTACCTTCCTAGATTTCAATAAGGCATTCTTCCATATTCCCATCTGGAAGCAATACCAGCGATTTCTTCACTTCTGCATTCTGGGCCTCCATTTCCAGTTCCATGGTCTGTCCACGGCTCCTCATTTATTTATTTATTACAATTTCTTATATACCGCACTATTCGATATCAGCGCGGTTTACATTATAACAAAATGACCAGAACAAGCAGCTGTTCGGTTTTACAGAGAACAGGAGTACAAACTTGGATAACATGGGTGAACTATATACATAAAATATTTACAAGGAACAAGAGTAAAGGCTAAGATAACATGAGTAAAATATGTACATAAATCTGCAGACGGGGTGCCTTCTCGAAGGGTCATTTATGTATGGAAGGGATCAGTTCACCTGTACCTGGACGACTGGCTGATTTGGTCGGGAGAGGGGGCAGCTAGAATGGCTGAGATTAGTGATTAATTATCCCAAGAGCAGCTGAATCCCTCCCAGGATTTAGAATATCTCTGAGCTTGATTCAACAAACTCCTGGGTCAGCTCTTCCTCATGCTAGAAAGATTGTTCAAGCTGCAGAACCAACTCGATGGCTTTTGTGCGCAGCCTACTTCTCGAGCCTTGGACTATATTCAACTCCTAGGGTCCATGGCGTTGACCCTGGAGCTGGTTATTTTGGCCATGGTTCTCATGCCACCCACAGCAGAGGCATCTGCTGTGTCTCTGGTCTCCCTGCTCACAGCTCTTCAACCAGATCCTTCCTCACCTCTGAGAGATAAGGATCTGTTAGCGTGGTGGTCTGTCTAACCATCTGATGAGCGGGATGCCTCTGGAAGCACCAGATTGGATGATAAGCCCCATAGACGCCATCCTGAAGTGCTGGGCGGGCTCACTTTCTAGGTCAGATGGTCCAGGGCCTTTGATTTCCTCAGGTACCATCCTAATCAATCAACCGGTTGGAGGCCAGAGCGATCTGCCTGGCTCTGGTGATGATTCAGTCCTTGTTAGTGGGCAAAGTAGTCCGCCTGTTCTCAGACAATACTACAATGGTGGCATATTTCAACAAGCAAGGTGGGATGTGAAGCACCAGGGTGGCTCTTGAGGTGTAAGAACTGAGCCTTGGTCAGAGGTTTATCTGGTTGCACTATCAACAGCCCACATAACTTGGAGAAATTGCCACTGGTGTTGAACGTTCAGGCCATCTTCTTGAGTCGGGACACTGGTTTCCAGGGAGAGGGAGTTGGCCCTCGCATGTTTAGCCTTATAGTGAAAAGGGTGGGGCCTTCTAGTTTTTGATCTGATGTCCACTTTGGAGAATGCCAAAGTGGAGAACTTTTTCAGCCTTAGGAGGGACCCATGAACAGCAGGGATTGATGCCTCCTTTGTCTTTTATCTAACTGATACCTGGCTGAGGCTTGGGGAAGACTACATTTCTTCTTGATGCCTGTCCCTAGGCTTCTCTTTCTTCATTTATATCATTCCTGTAAGTAAGGGGGGGGGGGGGGTGTTGAAGGGAAGGGGCAGTGATGTTGAATTGCTTTACAGCTCCCAATTCCAGACTCCCCTACAATATAGTGAGGTGACTCTTTGGAGATATTAAAAAGGGGGTTCTGGATTTGCCCTGTTCTCCTAGTCTATCAACTCCACTTCTGCCTCTTTGGTCTTGTTTGATGAACTCCCTCTCCTTCTTGCTGGTCTCTTTGGCATACCCAACCCTTACTATCTTAAGTGATTTCTATCTCCCTATTGATCCTGTATATCACTTCAGTCCCCTCCTGACTTCATCTAAACTATGGAAAACCCTGGTCTTTCCCAGTTAGCACCTTTTGCCACTCAGGCTGGATACGCTCACGCTAGATTTAGTTTTTCGTTTTACTTCTGATTTTGCTGCTTCCTGTCCATTTTTGTAGTTCTCCTTTCTTATTCTGGCCATGTTTTGGTCTTTTTCTGTCTCCAGGAACAAGCAGGAATGTAGTCTTCACATATGGGTATCGTCGGTACCGACGGAGCCTGCGTGGGAACGCTCCCCAGCGTCCAATTAGAAAGCTTTTGGGAGCATCCCACAGCGCCTGCGTGCTGCCTTCCCGTCTTTCCCAACTGCCTCTCTCCAGTTCTTCGTTTTCCGCGGAGCCAGCAGGTCGTTTTTCCTGTCACCGCAGAAATTATCCCATTTTTATTCTTTTTGTGGTAGCGTCTGCCTTCCCTTGACGCTATACCGGTACCGCCGGTTCTTTCTTTCTTAAAAAAAAAAATAGTTTTTCTGTCTTTTTCTGGATTTTCCAGCCTTTTTTCTCTTGGGTGCCACGTGCCATTTTGGGCACTAGGCCCAATTTTTCCTCAACATGGAAAAACCCGCTTCGGGTTTTAAAAAGTGTTCCAAGTGTGGCGGAACCATCTCCGTCACTGACACTCACGAGTGGTGCCTCAAATGTTTAAGTGCTGACCACTCCATCTCGGAGTGTGTTGCCTGTGGGATGATGTCGAAGAGGGGTCGGCAAAATCGGGCTACTAAGCTTAGCACCCTTTTTCCCTCTGATGCAGCATCCATGGCATCGACGTCTTCCAGGGCTTCGTCTCCATGGATCTCGGGTAACCAAACATAAATCTGGCCGGTCCTCAAAGGGTAGGTCTCCTTCGAAGCATCGAGATGCCTCTGGCGTTGCCTTTGAGGGACTTGTACCAGAAGAATTGCCCCAGCGGGAGGCTTCAGCTTCCAAAGCACTATTGGGGCTCCAGGATGTTCTCGAGGCCTCAACCTCGGCAGAACTACTGGTGCCATGCTCTGGGGTACCGGCCGCTTCGTCCGGTACCGACACCCAGGCATCGGCAGCGTCAATAGACCAGAGATTCTTGGCTATTGAGCGCAGTCTGGCGGCTTTCCTTGCGGCATCGGTGCCTTCGGGATCGCTTCAGATAGTTCAACTGGTATCAACACCGGTCCCGGCACCGATAGCATCGACATCGGCGAGTGTGTTACCAACACCGAGTCATGCTATTTCCTCCGGTATCGACAGGCCGGTACCGGACCCCTCCGGTACCGACTTCGATCGGTACCGGTATCGTGCTTTACAAGAGCACCCGGACAGAAGATATTTTGAATCCACCGATGACTCTGAGGACTCTGACAGCTCTGTCGATGCCGGAGTTCTTCTATCTGAGGAGCTGCCTTCTCATAAACGTAGGATGTCTCCTCCAGAGGATATATCCTTTCAGGATTTCATCCGGGAGGTGGCTAGAGGTCTTTCTATCACAGTGGCTCCTGAAACAGAGCCCAGAGCAAAGGAGTTGGAGATTTTACAATATGCTAAAGCTCCCAAGCAGGCAGCTACTTTGCCTATTCATGAGATCTTGCATGATCTCATGTTAAGAATGTGGGAAACACCTCTTACCACCTCTCCTCATTCCTGTAGGCTGGATAGCATGTATTGAGTACCTCCTTGTCCTGGATTTCAGAAAACTCAGTTACCACACCACTCCATAGTGGTGAAGTCAGCTATGAGAAGGATCAAGAGTGCAAAAAGACATGCATCTAATCCTCCAGGACGTGAATGTAGGACTCTTGATGCCTTTGGGCGTCAAACTTTCCAGGCCTCTATGCTTTCTGCCAGGACTAGTTCCTACATCCTATACATGGGAATGTTCCTTAAGGAGGTTACAGGAGATCTAGAGGTTATGAGCCCTCTCCTTCCTGATGATAAGAGGCAGGATTATCTTACACTTGTCAAACATGCTCAGGATGTTTCCAAGTTTGTTAATCGTGCAGCTTTTGACTGCTTTGAGTGCATAAGCAAAACCTCTGCCATTGCCATAGGTGCTCGTAGGATTGCCTGGCTCCAGGCATCTGACTTAGAACACTGGGTACAGGACAAAAACTGGGGAATATTCCTTGCACAGGCGAAAATCTCTTTGGCAAAAATTGGCAAGAGAAAGCTAACGAGCTGGATGCTGATAACACCACTTTGGATAGACTATCCAAGGCTACAGCTGGTCCTGCAAGGAGAAAATCCTACAAGAAACCATTCTTCTCTAAGAAGAAGAGGTTTTACCCCTCCTATACCCAGCAGGTGCATTCTGCAGGTCAGTCTGCCCAAAAGGGACAGTAGCCCCTAAAGCAAAGGAAAACCAAAGACTGCTAAGCCTCAACCAGCCCAGCAGACTCAGCCTCCACAGGGGCTTTGACTCCCATCTAGAGAACTTGGTCTTCCTGGCCCTCAACGGGCCAGAGCCTTCCACCATCCCAGGAAGGTTGTGTCATTTTGCTCCCAGATGGGGACAGATAACAGCAGAAGAATGGACTCTTTCCATTGTAAGAGAGGGGTTTAAGCTTCATTTCTTCAACATGCCCCCTCCTACGGTGGTAAGACAGTTCAATTCTCAGACTTCACTCAACATTCAGTTGGGTCAAGAGGTCAGTTTACGTCTTGCTCATGAGGCAATAGAAGATGTACCCATTTCCCAACAGGGTACAGGGTTTTACTCCCCCTATTTCCTTATTCCAAAGAAAACAGGGGGACACAGACCCATTTTAGACCTCAGAGAATTGAACAAATTCCTGTTCAACGAGAAATTCAAGATGATTTCTCTAGGAATTCTGCTGCCATACCTTCAGAGTCAGGATTGGCTTTGTTCTCTAGATCTCAAGGATGCGTTCACTCATGTTATCATCCATCCAACTCACCGAAGATTCCTTCGGTTCCTTTTTCAAGGAAAGCACTACCAATGCAGTCTGCTTCCTTTTGGCCTGGCCTCAGCACCAAGGGTGTTTATGAAATGCATGGCTGTGATAACAGCATTTCTTTGCACTCTAGGAATATTCGTCTTCCCCTACTTAGACGACTGGCTCATTCGAGCCCCATCAGAGTCAGAGGCCAGAATTTCTCTATCTTGCACAATGCGTATCCTTCAGTATTTGGGCCTGGTCATAAACATCCCAAAATCCAGCCTAACTCCCACTCAGTCTCTAGAGTTTATAGGAGCTTTGCTGGATATCAGAAAAGCAAGGGCCTATCTTCCACAGCCCCGCTGCCTTCACATTGTGCAGTTAGCCTCCCAGGCAGTGTCAAAAACTCATCTCGCTGCTCGGGAAATGTTAGAATTACTAGGCCACATGGCATCTACCGTGCATGTGGTTCCTTATGCTCACCTCCATATGAGAGCAGCCCAATGGACTCTATCCACTCAGTGGACTCGGGCATCAGGCTGCCTATCAGACAAAATAGCAAACACAAGTCACTTTATTTTGTCCCTACAGTGGTGGCAGTCAACCCAAAACCTGTTGGTGGGGTCCCCTTTCCATCAGCCCCTACCCCAGGTCACTCTAACAGACGCCTCACAGGTGGGTTGCGGATCTCGCCTGCAAGATCTCTCTACCCAAGGCACCTGGACTCCACAGGAGACCCACTTTTACATATCAATCTCCTAGAACTCAGAGCAATCTTCCTTGCTCTTCGAGTGTTCCACACCCAGCTGAGCTACAAGACAGTCCTAATTCAGACAGACAATCAAGTAGCTATGTTCTGTCTGAACAAGCAGGGAGGAACAGGCTCTCTGTCGCTTTGCAACGAAGCTTTGCGACTATGGGCCCTCGCCAGAGAGCATCAGATTCATCTCCTTGCGGTCTATCTGCCAGGCATTCAAAACTCTTGGGCAGACAGACTCAGTTGAGTTCTGCTTCCACACGAATGGTCTCTCCATGCAGACCAGGCAGCAAAAAGTTTTCAAATTTGGGGAACTCCGGACATAGACCTCTTTGCAAGTCTGCTGAATGCCAAACTTCCCTGGTTCTGTTCCAGATTTCCGGCTCAGGGTTCTCAGGCCAGGGATGCTTTCCTCCTCCATTGGGGTCGGGACTTTCTGTATGCTTTTCCACCCATTCCCCTAATTCCCAAAACCCTATTCAAGCTTCAGAGAGACAGAGGCCGTATGATTCTCATAGCTCCACATTGGCCTCGGCAGGTGTGGTACCCTCTGCTCCTACATCTCTCTCAAGCTCCATCTCTGGAGTTTGTGATAAGGAAGCTTATCATAGCTCAAGAAGGAGCTATAGAAAAGGTGAAGTGACTCTGAACAAGCAACCTGTCAGTTCTGGTAGAAATAAGAAAACAGAATTTTCCCATAAAAGACTACCAGTTCCAGAATGCACCAGGTTTCCAACAGCCATTAGAGGAGCTGAAGTGGGGAAACGTGTGTTCAATCAGGAGGGCTATGAGGTAATCCCTAAGCACTCATCTCAAAGGGCAGGGCCTGATTCAGCACAGCTGCGCTGTGTTAGGGAGGAGCACTCATCTAGGCAGAATAAAGGTAGAGTTTATTCTACAGAGAATTATCCTCATATTGATCCTCATCATCTTCATGATCAGCTTGGATATTCTCAGTTTCATCTGGAGGATCATCAGAAGCAGAAGCCAAACCGGACGGACAGAGAGGGCAAGAAACCCTTTGGAAGAAGGAAGAGAAAAGCCTTTGGGAGGTCTAGAGGAGTCTGGAGCAGTACGTATACTGGGAGGCATTCCAAGGGCCAGCATACACCATTGGACTGGGGAAAGCCAGAGGAATGGTGCTGCAGAGCTAGGAATCTCCAGACGGTACCTGTGAGGGAGACAGCTGCACGTGGAAGGGACCCTAAGACCCGTGCCAGAAGGTATGTGAAGAGAGATCCAGTGTCCAGGGATCTGGATTGGAAGGCTGGACATAAGAACTGGACTACATACTGGCCAGGCTATATAGAGAGGAACTCTAGCAGCAATGGAAGCTCAGGTATGAACACTGATCTATGCCCTAGCTATAACCTTGAAAGACAGCAGGGAAACAAGTATTCTCCTGAAAGTGCTCCATTGGGAGATTCATCTGTGCCAATCCATGATATTGAACCCATGCTTGTTGAAGAAGGGGGAATGATAGCAGATGAAGAAAGTATTTACATGGACTGCTCTTTGTCTAAACTCCTTTGGTGATTTTCTGTTATAAAGTACAGCAACCATCACAAAGAAATACAAACTTGTTCTTTAATCTACTCAGAAAAGCTCCTGAGTAGGATTTTTAGCCACGCAGTAGAAAGCAAGCCAGCTAAGGGGTTTCAGCTGGATAACTGCTAGCAATTGAGCCTTACCTAATTGCTTGTGAGCACTGAGAGAATCACTTCTGAATCTATGTGGGAAGATATAAGAAGTTAACCTGAAAAGAACAGTTTTTCTCTTCTTTGTGGCTTTTGTTTGTTGTTTGATACATTGCTAAGAGAATATTAGCTAAAGCCTACAGAAAAGACCAGTTTGTTGCCAACCAGGTCTTATTTCTTTTGCTTTGATTGCCTGACAAGTTCAAATGTTTTCTTGATTTTGTTTTTCCAAGTTTAACACTGAAAGCAAGTAACCTGATTTATGTGCTACCAAGCATATCTGTGTTGGGAGAAATAACCCCATAAATAAATATCTTATTGGCTTTACACTTGAGCACAACTAAATTATTGTGAGCAGCTGTGTCGGGTGTGAATGGACTGCATTGCCCACAATCCCTTGCAAATCATATTGACATATGCACTTGCCAAGACTGTGAACGTTCTCACCCAGGCAGCCGTCTGACAAGTTAGGATCTGCTCCAGATCTCCTGTCTCAGGAGGATGGGATGTTGTGGCATCCCAATCCCCACTCTCTGCATCTCGGGGCCTGGTTGCTGAGAGCTTAGACCTTCATGGTCTTAACCTTTCTCATCAAGTAAAGAATGTCCTTTATGCTTCCAGGAAACCTTCCACAAGACGCTCTTATGCTTTCAAGTGGAAAAGGTTTTCCATATGGTGTTCGCAGAAGGGTCTTGACCCCCTTGCGATACCTCTGGAATCATTACTGGAGTATCTTCTTCATTTAGCTAATGCAGGACTTAAGACTAACTCCGTAAGAGTCCATTTAAGTGCTATTTCAGTTTCTTTAAAGCCTTTAAATGGGCAGCCTATTTCCTCTCATCCTCTCATAGCGAGATTTATGAGGGGCCTTCTTCTAACTAAGCCTCCCATTAGGCCACCACCAGTGGCATGGGACCTGAATCTGGTTCTTGGGCAGTTCATGAAGCCACTTTTTGAACCTTTAGCTACTACCTCCATGAAATTCCTTTCCTGGAAAGTTATCTTTCTCATTGCTATCACATCAGCACGTTGCATCAGTGAATTGCAAGCATTAGTTGCTGATCCTCCTTATGCGAGGTTCCATCATGATAAGGTAGTCCTTAGAAGTCATCCACTCTTTATGCCAAAGGTGGTCTCACCTTTTCATTTAAACCAGGCTGTTTACCTGCCTATATTTTTTCCAAGGCCTCATGCTTCAAATGCAGAAAGGAATCTTCATACTTTGGACTGTAAAAGAGCACTTGCCTTTTACTTACAAAGGACACAGCAAAATAGAAAGACCTCCCAACTCTTTGCTTTCGATCCTTCTCATTTGGGACTTCCAGTCTCCAAGAGAACATTGTCCAACTGGATTGCACAGTGTATTTCTTTTACCTGTCAGAGTAAGAACCTTTCTCTGGAAGGCCATGTTACAGCTCACAATGTGAGAGCCATGGCAGCCTCAATGGCTCATGTACACTCTGTCTGTTGACGACATCTGTCGAGCAGCTACTTGGGCCTCGGTTCATACCTTCACAGCCCATTACTGCTTAGACAAGGACTCCCACTGGGATGCCTTGTTTGGTCAGGCTGTTCTACAACACCTGTTCCATACTTAATCAACTCCTACTCACCTTTCCTGGTAGGATGCCAGAGATCCATGAGAGGAAGTGGAGCCCTTTCACAGGGGCAAACAACCTCTGGGGTCTCTCCCTGGCATCTGTAGCTAGGGAGTCCCCATATGTGAAGACTACATTCCTGCTTGTTCCTGGAGATAGCATAGTTACTCACCTGTAACAGGTGATCTCCGGGAACAGCAGGAATTTAGTCTTCACAACCCACCCACCTCCCCTAGGAGTTGTATCTCTCTTCTTTTCTTTCCCTCTCTCTCTCTTTGTCTCAGCTTTAAACTCAACTGGAGAGGGACAGTTGGGAAAGGCGGGAAGGCAGCACGCAGGCGCTGTGGGATGCTCCCAAAAGCTTTCTAATTGGACGCTGGGGAGCGTTCCCGTGCAGGCTCCGTCGGTACCGACGATACCCATATGTGAAGACTAAATTCGTGCTGTTCCCGGAGATCACCTGTTGCAGGTGAGTAACTATGCTTTTTCCACCCCTCCTCCCCCTATTTCTGCACCAGTGATGAGATCTTGTAGGATTCGTTTCAATATTGATATCAATTTGGCTTTGAAGTTTTTTTTCCACTGGCCCTTTTTCCACTACAACCTCCCCTGTAGGTGCCGATTACTTCATGGTCTTCGACCACCGATTTCTGTCCATGTCTATTCACAGTCCATGTTTCAGTCTCGACTGTATTTGTTTAAATGCCAGGTATAATCTCCAGGAACAAGCATTAATGTAGTCTTCACATATGGGGGTATCGTCGGTACCGACGAAGCCTGTGTGGGAGCCCTCCCCAACGTCCAATAGGAACGCTTTTGGGAGCATCCCTCAGCACATGCGCGCTGCCTTCCCGTCTTTCCAACTGTCGATCTTCAGTTCTTCGTTTTCGGCAGAGCCGACAGGACACATACCCTGTCACCGCTAAAAATGTCTTCTTTAATCTTGTTTTCTTGTGGTCGCGTTTGCCTCCGCACGACGCCTACCGGTACCGCCGGTTCTTTTCTTTTCTTAAAAAAAAAAAAAAATTCTGAATAGTTTCTCTTCAGAAACTTTTCTTTTTCAGTGCTAGGCGCCATTTTGGGCACTAGGCCCCATTTTTCCTTAAAGATGGAAAAACCAGCTAGTGGTTTAAAAAAAAAAAATGCACTAAGTGTGGCCGTACCATTTCCGCCACCGACACCGATGACTGGTGTCTTAGAGAATGGTCAGGGCCTAAACATTTATCTGAGTGTCTCTCTTGTATGGTAATGACTAAAAGAGGAAGACAGAACCGGGTTGCAAAGCTCGGTACCCTCTTTTCTTCGGATGCCATGTCCATTGCATCAACGTCTTCAAGAGCCTCTTCTTCCTCCCATGGATCTCAGGTAACTAAACATAAAAGCTGGTTCTCAAAGGGTAGCTCTCCAGCAAAACATCGAGAGGCCATTGGCATTGCCCTTGAGGGAACCACACTGGCAAAGCAGCCCCGGCGGGAGGCTTCGGCCTCCAAAGCATCAGTGGGGTTCCAGGATGTTCTCCAGGCCTCGGCCTCGGCAGAACTACTAGTGCCATGCTCAGGGGTCCCGACCGCCTTCACTGGTACCGAGACCCAGTCATCGGCAGCTTCGATAGACCAGAGATTCCTTGCTATCGAGTGCAGTATTGCAGCTCTCCTTACAGCTGCGGTACCGTTGACACCGATGGTTCAACCGGCACCGGTACCGACAGCGATACCGATGCCAGTACCGGCCCCGGTGGGAATTCTTCCCATGCCGTCTTTGCCTGGCATCGAAAGATCGGTACCAAATCAACTTGGTACCGACTTCAATCGATACCGGGGACCGTGCCTTACATGAACATCGTGATCAGAGATACTTTGAATCCTCCGATTCTGATGATGCTGATAATTCTGCCGGTACCAGAGATTTTCTCCCGGAAGACCCTTCTTCTCCCCAGCGCAGAATGTCGCCTCCGGAGGACGTGTGTCTTCAGGATTTTATTCGTGATGTTGCCAAAGGCCTTTCAATCACGGTAGCTCCTGAAAAGGAACCTAGAGCAAAGGAATTGGAAATTCTCCAATATCCTAAGGCTTCAAAGGAGGCAGCCACTCTGCCCATTCATGAAAGTTTTCATGATTTGATGCTCAGAATGTGGGAGACACCTTTGACCACATCTCCTCATTCTAGGAGGCTTGATACCATGTATCGAGTTCCACCATGTCCTGGATTTCAAAAGACTCAGCTGCCACACCATTCAATGGTAGTGGAGTCAGCCATGCATAGGATGAAAAGTGCAAAGTGACATGCATCCAATCCTGCAGGTCGTGAATGCAAGACTCTTGATGCTTTTGGACGTCGAACATTTCAGGCTTCCATGCTTTCAGCTAGGATCAGCTCATATATTTTATATATGGGAATGTTCCTCAAAGAGGTCACAGGAGGTTTGGAGCTTATGAGCCCACTTCTCCCAGATGGCAGACAAGACTTCCTTACTCTTGTCAGGCATGCTCAAGATGTCTCCAAGTTTGTGAACCGTGCAGCTTTTGACTGCTTTGAATGCATCAGTAGAACCTCTGCTATTGCCATTGGTGCACGACGGATTGCCTGGCTTCAGGCATCAGACTTGGAGATTTGGGTGCAGAATAAATTAGGCAACATCCCTTGCACAGGAGAAAAACCTCTTTGGCAAGAATTGGCAGGAAAAGGCTAATTTATTTATTTAGACAGATTTGTATACCACCTTTTCCTTCAAATCAAGGTGGTTACATCACATGACAGAGGGTTAAATTTAACATTAGGGTACGTGTACATAATTAGACAATACAGTTACTTTACAGCATTTAGACAATACAATTGAGGCGACATTTAACATGAATGTATTTAATCCCTTGGTGTGTTGTAGACGTGTGTGTGTGGGGCTGTGTTTAGTTGGCGGAGGTAGTGATATTTCTATTTGGGTAGGGGATGTTGCCTGAATGCTCATAAGTTTCTATGAATAACCATGTTTTGAGGTCTTTGCGGAAGTCTGTGAGGTCATCTAACGCCCTCAGGCTCGTTGGGAGGGAGTTCCATAGTGTAGATGCCAGTAGTGAGGGTGCGCTTTTTGAAGTTGTCTGTTTGGTTTTGTGATAGCCTGCAGGTGTACCGATCATGTTGTCATTATTACTTCTTCTTGGTCTATTGCTGATGTCCCTTGTTATAACGTTTTGGAGTACGTCTGCTGAGAGATGGTGAATGATCTTGAAGATGATCATGAGTGTTTTGTATTTAGCTCTTGCTAAATAAATGAGATTGTCAAAATTTAAAGTCACTCCAGCCAAAAAGAAACCCTATAAAAAACCTTCTTTCAGCAAAAAGAGGAAGTTTTATCCATCCTATAACCAGCAAAGCCAAGCTCACGGTCAAGTTGCCCAAAGGGGACAACAACAGCAATTCAAACAGCAGAAGAAGCCAAAAGGCCTGAGAGCTCAACCAGCTCCGCAGGTTAAGCCCCCTCAAGGGCTTTGACTCCTTCCTAGAGAGCTTAGCCTCTGAGGGGTCCAGAACCCCTAAATATTCCAGGCAGGCTGTGTCATTTTGCCAACAGATGGCACCAAATAACAGCAGAAAATTGGACTCTGTCTATTGTAGGAGAGGGGTACAAGCTTCATTTTCACAGCATGCCTCCTCTTACAATCCTAAGGCAGTTCAATTCCCAGACCTCTGCAGACAATCTGCTGAATCACAAGGTCTCAACACTTCTTGCCCAAGGGGCACTAGAGGAAGTACCCATCCTCCAGCAGGGTACAGGGTTCTACTCCCCCTATTTTCTTATTCCAAAGAAAACAGGGGGACACAGACCCATTCTAGACCTCAGAGAATTGAACAAATACCTGTTCCGAGAGAAGTTCAAAATGATTTTTCTAGGAACTCTTCTGCCATACCTTTAAAGTCAGGATTGGCTTTGCTCTCTAGACTTAAAGGATGCATATACTCACATTCTGATCCTTCCAGATCACAGGAAATTCTTACGATTTCCTTTTCAAGGGAAAACACTTCCAGTACAGGGTTCTTCCCTTTGGTCTGGCTTCCGCACCAAGAGTTTTCACAAAATACATGGCAGTAGTAGCTGCATTCCTGTGAACCCTAGGGATATTCGTCTTCCCTTAATTTGACGACTGGCTCATTCGAGCCCCCACGCGTGCAGAAGCCAGCTCTACACTCTCTCACACAATGCGAATCCTCCAATACTTGGGATTGGTAATAAACTTCCCAAAATCCCAACTTGTTCCTTCCCAGTCTCTGGAGTTCATTGGAGCCTGTTTAGATACCAGACAGTCAAGGGCTTTCCTTCCACAGACCCAGTGTCTTCGCATAGTGCAACTAGCTTCTCAAGCAGCGGGAAAATCCTCCTAACTGCTCGAACTGCTACAGTTACTGGGACACATGGCATCCACAGTTCATGTAGTTCCCTATGCTCGCCTCCACATGCGAGCAGCCCAGTGGACCCTATCCACACAGTGGACACAGGCCACAGGACGTCTGTCAGACAAGATATCAAACTTTCATCGACTGATCTTGTCCCTTCAATGGTGGCAATCACTGGAGAATCTTTTAGTAGGGTCTCCTTTCCAACAACCCCTATTCCAGGCCACCCTAACATCACAGGTGGGTTGGGGAGCACACCTGCAGCATCTCTCTACCCAGGGCACCTGGACTCCACAGGAGGCTTGTCTTCACATAAACCACCTAAAATTAAGAGCAATCTATTTAGCTCATCGAGTATTCCATGCCCAACTCACCTACAAGACAGTCCTAGTCCAAACGGACAATCAAGTAGCCATGTTCTCTGTGAACAAGCAGGGCAGAACAGGCTCTCTGTCATTATTCAACGAAGCTTTACAACTTTGGGCCCTCGCCAGAGAGCATCAAATCCACCTTCTCATGGTATATCTTCCAGGTATTCAAAACCTTTGGGTAGACAAACTCAGCCGAGTACTGCTGCTTCACGAAGGGTCTCTCCACCTAGACCAGGTGACAAAGATATTTCACATCTGGGGGACTCCAGACATAGACCTCTTTGCAAGTCCACTGAATGCCAAACTTCCCCGGTTCTGTTCCAGGATTCTGGCTCACAATTGCCAGGCAAGGGATGCCTTCCTCCTTCATTGGGGTCAGGACTTCCTCTATGCCTTCCCACCTATTCCCCTCATCCCCAGAACACTCTTCAAGCTTCAGAGAGACAGAGGTTGTATGATTCTCATAGCGCCATGGTGGCCACGCCAAACATGATATCCCCTGCTTCTACATCTCTCTCAAGCTGCGCCTCTGGAGTTAGGGTGTGCTCCAGATCTCCTTTCCCAAGAGAACGGGACCCTATGGCACCCAAATCCCCAGTCCCTGCATCTCACGGCCTGGTTGCTGAAAGCTTAAATCTTCAGGATCTCAACCTTTCCCAACAGGTAAAAGATATCCTTCAGGCTTCTAGAAAACCTTCCACAAGACGATCTTACGCCTTCAAGTGGAAACGTTTCACTATATGGTATTCCCAGAAGGGGTTAAACCCCCTGGTGATACCTTTGGAAGCGATACTAGAGTATCTACTTCATTTATCAAATTCTGGTCTAAAGACCAATTCAGTAAGAGTCCATCTTAGCACAATTACAGCTTCCTATAAGCCTCTAAATGGACAACCAGTTTCCTCTCATCCTCTCATATCCAGATTTATGAGAGGTCTTCTGTTAACAAAACCTCCCATCAAACCACCACTGGTGGCATGGGATTTAAATATAGTTCTCGGGCAGCTCTTGAAACCGCTCTTTGAACCTTTAGCCACTACTACCCTGAAGTTTTGGTCCTGGAAGGTCATCTTCCTAATTGCTATCACCTCTGCATGTCGCATTAGTGAATTGCAAGCGTTAGTGGCTGATCCTCCTTACACTAGGTTTCATCATGATAAGGTTGCCCTCAGAACTCATCCACACTTTTATGCCAAAGGTGGTTTCGCCTTTTCATTTAAATCAATCGATTTATCTTCCTGTATTCTTTCCGAGGCCTCATGCCTCTAATTCAGAGAAGAACCTTCACACTTTGGACTGTAAAAGAGCCTTAGCTTTTTATCTACAAAGAGCACAGCAACATAGAAAGTCTTCTCAACTTTTTATTGCTTTTGATGCTAGTCATTTGGGACTTCCAGTCTCCAAGAGGACTTTATCCAAATGGATTGCACAATGCATAGCCTTTGCTTATGAAAGTAAGTGTCTTCCTCTTCAAGGCCATGTCACAGCTCATAATGTGAGAGTCATGTCAGCCTCTATGGCTAACCTTCACTGTGTGTCTATTGATGACATTTGTCGAGCAGCCACCTGGGCTTCGGTACATACCTTTACAGCCCACTACTACCTAGATAAAGCCTCCCGTCGGGATGTCTTCTTTGGCCAGGCTGTTCTTCAAAATCTCTTTCAAACTTTATACAACTCCTACCCACCAACCCTGGTAGGATGCCAGAGATCCATGGGAGGAAGCATGGCCCACCTCACTATAGGTGGCGGCTTCCTGGGGTCATCTCCCTGGCACCTTCAGCTAGGGAGTCCCCATATGTGAAGACTACATTCCTGCTTGTTCCTGGAGATAGCGTAGTTACTCACCTGTAACAGGTGATCTCTGAGAACAGCAGGAATTTAGTCTTCACAACCCACCCACCTCCCCTAGGAGTTGTCTCTCTATCTCTGTCTCTTTCCTCTCTCCCTCTATCCTTTCACTCAGCTACAAACTTAACTGAAGAGGGACAGTTGGAAAAGCGGGAAGGCAGCGCGCATGTGCTGAAGGATGCTTCCAAAAGAGTTCCTATTGTACGCTGGGGAGCGTTCCCACGCAGGCTCTGTCGGTACCGACGATACCCCCATATGTGAAGACTAAATTCCTGCTGTTCCCGGAGATCACCTGTTACAGTTGAGTAACTATGCTTTACTTTGAGTGCCTATGGCTAAAACATCACCTGGACCATTTTCTCTATTGTGAATGACAGGCTGCTTACAGGAAAGCAGTCTGAGCTGCTAAGAAGGAACTCATTACTTGTTCCTGCTACTGCCTCCAATATACCTAAGAAACTTTTTGAAGAAGAAACAGGGACATGCTGATCTAAAAATTCTCCTGTAGGTTCCAACATCTTTTCAGCTAATAACTATGCTGATCTTTTGCAGAAGTTCACTCACTCCATCATTCTGTTCCATCTGCTTTGCCTTCACACAACTTCCTCTTGTTTTTCCTCTCCACTTCCTATATCTTCCTTTCCCTTTCTTCCTCCTCTTTTTTTCCCCTGTTATCCCTTCAACCATTGGACCGCTTTTCATCTTCTGATCTTTGCCCTGGAAAAAGCTAGCTTAGCCCTTTGCCCCTCCTCGTCTCCTCTTGATCCCTGGCCTTCACAGATGGTGAAGAAATGTGCACCATATTTGTTACCATCTATGCTATATTGCTTCAGGCTTCTCTTTCCCAGGGTTATCATCTAGAAGAAATCTTCTTTAGGCACATCAACTTTATCCAACTTCCAACCAATTTGCAACCACCTTCTTTTTTTGTCTAAAATCTTAGATGCAAATGGACATATTTTTCTTAATTCTATAGAAGATTTTATTAAGTGTCACCTTAACTCTGTTACAATCCACAAAGTAACCATCCATATATTCCATGGCTTACCAACATTTTCTTTATCCTATTTACATCTCCATTTTTAGAAACATTTTTTAAATTTTCATAGCCCCATCACCAACAATACAGCCCCACTAGTTTCTCACCCCTACCCCCTTGTTCTCTCCCCTCATCCTCCCTCCCCACAATTGCCCTGTAACTCCCACCTTCAATAACGTGACCCCTCTAAGTCCCCTTTACTTGCCAAAGCCCTCTCCACTTATTAGGTGGAAAGGTTCCCAGATTTGTTGGAATTGGATCTTCTTACACTGTTAATTCATAGAGCGTTTTTCCATATTCTGAACATCACAAATTCTAATCGACCATTTGCTTTCAGGCTGCAGCTAAGTTGATCTTTACGGCATTAAGGCAGTGTTTCACCAATGTTTGCTCTTTAATTCATTTACTTGACCCATGGAACAAAAAAATTCCAGGATCTGCTGGAAGGTCTATTCCCACTAACCGCTTAATGCAGTGTTGTATGGCTTTCCATTAGCCTTTGATTTTTGGGCATGTCCACCATATATGCCCCCATATTTCTACTTGGCAACGGCACTTACCATACACCCCAGAAATATTTGGGCCAGCCTCTTGGGGGTTAGTTACCACTTATATATCACCTCATAGCTATTCTCCTGTATATGTAGCTCTAGAAATCTTAGGTTACAATTTTTCCATTTGAAACCATTGCCACTCTGCATGTATGGCCAAGCTCAATCTCCCACCTAGCTCAGTGTCTATCATCAGGCAGGTATTTATCCCTTAACTAAGTATACAATCCTGAAATTAATCCCTTGGTAGTGGATCTATCCTTGCACAAGTCCTCCAAGGTTATTTTCCCTTCCCTTCCCACTTGTTCTGTATAATCCAATGTTTAACCTGCATAAAAATGGATGTCTTATTACCATTGTCCTCCCTCAAAATCTCAGCACACCATCCTCAAAAGGTTGACTCGCCCTCTTCAATCTCCTCCTTGCCCCCTGTCTGTAAACAATAGACTGAGTTCCTGGAGCAAAAGAAGTCTGGAATGCTATACATGTTAAGGATGACAGCCTCTTTCTCCCCCTCCTGATAGTTATTTCAACAGTGCAGAGTCTGTTTATTGATAGGATTGGTCAGCCCAACCTAAAGACGATATTGCCTTGGAGTCCTGAGTAACTCCCCTAAGGGAATGGACACACACATTGTTCTAGTTGGAAGTCAGTTTAACCTCCAAACATCACCATTCTGTTGCAGCTCTTGCCTGGGCTGCCATAGTAGTACTATAGTAGATTAGGCATATCAACTCCTCCCCCCCAACACACCCACCCCTTTTTTTTAGGATAGCAAACATTCTCCAGGACCAAGCAGGAAGTCAGTCCTCACATATGGGTGACATCGATGCCGATGAAGCCCCAGCGGGTGACATAGACGCCGATGAAGCCCCAGCGGAGCATTTCCCCAGCTTTCTATGAAAGCCTTTGGGAATGCAGGCACGCATGCGCGGTGGTGCCATCTTACCTCAGTCTCTCTTTTTCCGAGAAGCCCACCAGACGTGTGTCCTGTCATCCCGGATAAAAGTTAGATTTTTTTGTCGATTCTTGCTATTTTTCTTCTCCGGTTCGACGCCGGTACCCCTCCCGCCGGGTTCGGTACACCGGTATCGAGCCCGTTTTCTTCTTTTTCGGTTTTTGCCCTTCGTGGCTGGCGTTCGCGCCCTTTTTTGCTTTTTCCCTGGAAGGCCGGTCCTTTGACCTCGTGGGGACTCTTTTTTTTCCCCGATGGCTTCCAGCGGTTTTAAAAAGTGTGATCGGTGTAAGAAGTTGATGTCTCTCACTGACACACACGACTGCTGCCTTCGGTGCCTCGGTCCTGATCACGACCTTAAGACGTGTGGACTGTGTGGGAAGATGTCTTCCAAGGCACTGCGAAGTCGCCAGCAGCAGAAAGAAAGGCTTTTTTCTGATTCAGCCTCCGGCCGGGCCCAGACCTCGTCTGAGGCCTCGACATCTCGGGATTCGGATCCCGAGCGCCGTCGGGGCTTCTCGGACAGGGGGTCCCCCGACCGGGAACGCAAGAGGAAGAAGCGGCTCGTGAGGGTGTCGTCGGAGGAGGTCCCTGGCTCCTCGAGGGCCAGGTCTAAGACCCCAGACCATCGCCCCGGGCCCATGGAACAAGAGAAGCCTGCCAAAGTTCCTCGCATGGAGCCGGAGTCTGCTGGACACGTAAGCCCTGTGGTCCTCGAGAACTCTCCTCCCAGAGAGCCGACGTCGGGCCCGGGGCCACCGGGGCCCGAGTCGGTGGCTGCTGCGTCTCCCGAGCTGAGTCTCAGGATGACAGCCTTGGAGTGCAGACTGTGTGCCTTCATGGAGCAGCAGCGGGCACTGATGGCCAGCCTGTCTGGCGCATCTGCCCCGACCACCGGGACATCGACATCGAAGTCGACCCCGGAGACAGAGCCAATACTCGAGACCATGATGGCTCGAGGTCGACCTCAGTTGCGGTCTCCCTCGTCCTCCCGTTCGGGATCGAGGACGTCGACACCGGTGCTCCCGGGCCCCGCGGGGTCGGATCCTGACTCCTCGTCGGACGAGTCCGCCTGGGAGACTGAGGATGAGGAGTCCCCCGACACGTTCAAGACTCGGTGTGTCCCGTCGGACTCACCGCAGTCTGAGCCCCGGTGTAGATCCCCTCCGGAGGATACCCGGTTCTCGGAGTTTTCTGGGATATGGCCACCGCGTTGGCTATCCCGGCGGACCCCGAGGAAGAGCCTCGAGCCGAGAAGCTCGAGACCCTGCAGTATGACTCTCCTCCGAAGGGCGCCTTTACTGTCCCGGTTCCTCCGATGCTGGAACGGCTCCTCTTCCGGATGTGGGAGGCACCGGCCTCGGCGCTGGTTCTGAGCAAGCGGGTCGATTCGATTTATCGACTCCGGAAGAGCCCTGGCTTTCAGAAGGCGCAGCTACCACACCATTCCATGGTGGTGGAATCGGCCATGCATCGCCTGAAAAGTCAGAAGATGCAATCCGCGGTGCACCCCGACAGGGAGGCCCGGAACCTCGATGGTGTCTGTAGAAAGTGCTTCCAGGGCTCGATGCTTGCCTGCCATGTCCAGTCTTACCAGCTGTACATGGGCATGTACTTGCGAGACCTGGCCAAGGAGTTGGCCGGGTTCTCCGCTGGTCTCTCCGGGGAGCCCTTGCAGAGATTCAAGTCCTTGTCCTCGGGGATTCGGGACTGTTCTAAGTTTATGTCCCGCGCCGCCTACGATGGCTTCGAGGCTTCGGCCAGAGTTGCGGCAGCCGGCATCGCGGCTCGACGCCAGGCATGGCTGCAGTCATCGGACCTCGAGCCATGTGTTCAGGACAAGTTGGTCGATGTCCCTTGCCGAGGTGAGAACCTTTTTGGCAAGCCCATGGCCGAGAAGGCCGCACAGCTCGAGACCAAGCACCTTACATGGACAAGGCTGTCTAGAAAGACCTCTGCCCCTTCTCACAAGAAGAAGGCCTTGGGTAAGAAGCCCTTTTACCCGAGGAAGAGCACTGCCTACAAACAGTACCCTCAGTATCAGCCTGCCCAAGCTGCACCCCAGGGTCAGCAAGCCAAGGGGCAGGGTAATGGGCCCCGTAGGCAGAGGACCCCCAAGCCTCTGGCCCCTGCTCCCACTCAGCAGGGTGGGGGTTTTTGACTCCTTGAGCGTAGTCTCTCAGTCCCTGCTCTCCCAACCCTGCACAGGAGGTTGCCTCGCTCTCTTTGCCCACCAGTGGCCCCACATCACTGGGGACAGTTGGGTGTTAAACATAGTCCACAGGGGCTATGCACTACATTTTCACCAACTGCATCCACCATATTTTCCAGGGGAACCTCCAAGGCCTCCCCTGCACACAGATCTTCTCATCCAAGAGCTCCAAGGTCTGTTGGTGGACAGGGCGGTGGAGCCTGTGCCTCCCCACTTGCAAGGTCAGGGGTTCTACTCCAGGTATTTCCTGGTACCCAAAAGAACCGGTGGCCTTCTGGACCTCAGGAACCTCAACGAGTTCCTAGAGAAAGAAAAGTTCAAGATGCTTACTCTTGGAACACTTCTGCCCTACCTCCAGCAAGGAGATTGGCTATGCTCCTTAGATCTAAAGGATGCGTACACTCACATCCTCATTCATCCAGACCACCGAAAGTACCTCAGGTTCATTGTGGGAGGCAACCATTATCAGTACAGAGTTCTGCCTTTTGGCCTAACCTCCGCCCCCAGAGTCTTTACCAAATGCCTGGCAGTGGTGGCAGCCTGCCTGAGAGGTCAAGGCATCTTTGTCTTTCCCTATCTGGACGACTGGCTCATAAGAGGTCAGACGTGCCAGGAGGTCCGACAGGCCACCCTCAGAACTATTGCTCTTCTTCAAAGCTTGGGGTTTGTAATAAGCTTCGCAAAGTCCACTTTGCTCCCCTCCCAGAACTTGGAGTTCATAGGGGCAAGACTGGACTTTCTCCTGGCAAAGGCATTCTTGCCAGAAGACAGGGCCCAAAGGCTGATAAACTTAGCAAACCAGTTTCTCAGCAGGTCACTGGTCTCTGCCAGACTATGCCTGAGGCTTCTTGGCCACAAGGCTTCGACAGTATATGTGACCCCAATGCCAGGCTCCATATGAGGCCTGCTCAGTGGTGCTTGCGGACTCAGTGGTCACAGGCCACAGGGAGCCTCAGAGACAGGATAAGGGTGTCCAGACTTTTCCTGGACTCCCTCAACTGGTGGTTGCACCCACCCAATCTACTGAAAGGGGTGCCCTTTCAAATTCCTGGGTACACAGTAGTACTGACCACAGATGCCCCCCTGCAGGGCTGGGGGGCTCATTGTTTAAACAAGTGCACCCAGGGCCTGTGGTCTCCTTGGGAGGCTGCACAGCAGATCAATCTCCTCGAACTCAGTGCTATTCGATTAGCACTCAAAGCTTTCTCTCCTACCCTGGCTCATCAGTCTGTCCTAGGTCAGACAGACAACCAGGTAGCCATGTTTTATGTGAACAAACAAGGCGGGACTGGGTCCAGACTCCTTTGTCGGGAGGCTCAGGACCTTTGCTCCTTTGCCCTCAAACATAACATGCTTCTCAAGGCTGTGTACCTTCCAGGCCAGGAAAACTACCTGGCCGACAGGTTGAGCAGAATTTTGCAGCCCCACGAGTGGCAGCTGCATCCTTTGGTAGTTCAGAAAATCTTCCTGAAATGGGGTCTTCCTTTGATAGATCTGTTTGCCAGTCCCCTGAACAACCAGTTACCAAAGTTCTGCTCCAGACAACCGCATCCTCTGCGGATAGCAGCAGATGCTTTTCTGATTCCCTGATCTCAGGGCCTCCTGTATGCGTTTCCTCCCAAGCCCTTGGTGGCCCGAACTCTGTTCAAGATTCTTCAGGACAAGGCCTCGGTCCTGCTGGTGGCTCCCAGGTGGCCGAGACAGCCTTGGTTTCCGCTTCTGCTTCAGCTGGCAATGGATCCCCCACTGCCTCTTGGGTTGCAACCCGACCTTCTCTCTCAAGAGCAGGGTTCCCTTCTGCACCCCAATCTCAAAGCTCTCAATTTGATGGCCTGGAGGCTGCAAGGGTAGTTTTGGCTCCCTGGGGCCTACCTCAGGAAGTTGAGGAGGTGGTCCTTGCCTCTAGGAAACAATCCACTAGGAAAACCTATGCTCTCAAATGGAAAAGGTTTTCTGTGTGGTGTCACCTACGTACAGAGGATCCTTTCTCCTGTACTGTACCAGTAGTACTTCAGTACTTGCTGCACTTATCAAATCAAGGACTTAAGTCCAATTCTGTTCGGGTCCACTTCTCAGCTCTAGCAGCTCACCACTCACTGGTGGAAGGACATTCTCTATCGGGTCACTCCTCGGTGTCCCGGTTTCTCAGAGGCTTGCTCTTGCTCAAGCCTCCAATACTACGTCCTGCTCCTGAGTGGGAGTTGAATGTGGTCTTGCAGCAATTGGCTCGCCCACATTTTGAGCCGATGGCTACTTGCCCTCTACGCTTCCTGTCCTGGAAGACTCTCTTCCTGATAGCCCTAACTTCGGCCAGGCGAGTTAGTGAGCTTCAGGCCCTGGTCTGTGACAGGCCTTACACCAGAATCTATAGGAACAGGGTGGTCCTCAGGACTCATCCTAAGTTCCTCCCAAAAGTTGTCTCCTCTTTCCACCTCAACCAGGAGGTGGTTCTTCCAACATTCTTCCCTAGGCCTCATGCGAGCCAGGCTGAAGCAGTTCTGCATGCCCTGGACTGTAGGAGGGCCATATCCTTCTACCTTGACCGTACGCAGGGGCATAGAAGGGCTACTCAGCTCTTCGTATCCTTTGACCCTAATAAGTTGAGGTTGTCTGTGTCCAAGCATACCTTGTCCATCTGGGTAGCTGACTGTATCACCTGGGCTTACAAGGCGGCTGACCTTCCTTTGCAGGGTAGGGTCACGGCCCACCGTGTCAGGGCAATGGCTGCTTCAGTGGCTCATCTCCGCTCTTTACCATTGGTAGACATCTGCAGGGCTGTAACTTGGTCTTCAAGCCAGACTTTTGCAGCCCATTACTGTCTGGAGAGGGAGTCCCGTAGGGACAGTGCTTTTGGCCAGGCAGTACTCAGGAATCTCTTTGAGGTTTAGGCAACTCCTGCCCTCCTGCCCTCTGTTGGGCTACTGGTGGAGGTTGTGTCAGTGGAAAGCTTTTCTTTGATGCTGGGACTAGAGGGAGTTCTCTTGTTCAGCCTGGGTTCCTCGGTAGCCCAGAGCTAGGGAGTCACCCATATGTGAGGACTGACTTCCTGCTTGGTCCTGGAGAAAGAGTAGTTACTCACCTGTAACAGGTGTTCTCCAGGAGCAGCAGGAATCAGTCCTCACAACCCTCCCTCCTCCCCTTGGAGTTGCCGTTGTACATAGTTTATTTTTACATTTTTGTGTGCTGTTCTTAGCTATGTCATTTGACTGAGGTAAGATGGCACCTTTAGGCGGGGAGGGAACCGCGCATGCATGCCTGCATTCCCAAAGTCTTTTGTAGAAAGCTGGGGAAATGCTCCGCTGGGGCTTCATCGGCGTCAATGTCACCCGCTGGGGCTTCATCGGCGTCAATGTCACCCGCTGGGGCTTCATCGGCGTCAATGTCACCCATATGTGAGGACTGATTCCTGCTGCTCCTGGAGAACACCTGTTACAGGTGAGTAACTACTCTTTCCCCTACCTACACATGGCCTTCTCTTACTCCATAGAAATTTTGTCACCCGTCTTTGTAACTCATTGAATGTTTTCTTTAGTGTCATCACCAACAATACCTAAATTAGATACACCAGTCTTGGGAGGACATTCATTTAATTGTGGCTCTTTGCTCAAATCTTGCATGTCAGTCCAGTCTATCTGTTCAGGTCCTTATAAATTTACCTAATTAGATTCTGATAATTAGCATCATAAAGATTCTGCACAGCTTTTGTCAGTGTAATCCCCAGGTATCTCACTCCTCTCACTGCCCATCGAAAAGGATAACGCTTCTTTAATAACACTTGGGTGGTAGCAGAGAAGTTCATGCTTTAGGCCTCCATTTTCGGAATGTTTATTTTGAAGCCAGAAACGCTTCCATGATATCGAGTATTTGGAGAATCTAAGTAAGAGATGGTTACAATGTCAGCTAAATGTCATCTGCGAACACTACAATTTTATATTCATGTCTCTGAACTCTAATCCCCTTGATATTCCCTCTCTCTCTCTTTCTCTGCACCAGTGGCTCTATAACAATAGCAAAGCAAAATGGAGGGAGGGGACATCCTTGCCTCATTCCCCTTTCCAGCTGAAATACCTGGGACACATTAATTTGGACGCATGCCCTCTGAGTTCTGTAAAGATTAAGTACCCATTACTGAAGATTAGGGCCCAACCCTACTTTTACTAGCATTGTATGCAAAAACTCCCATGAAACCTGAAAGATACTCTGAACCTCCCCCACCCACAACGAGGCAGGGCTCTTGGGTCACAGAAATCCACATACAAGGTAAGGAGAAGGTTAATTGATCTTCATCTTAGATAATACACAAACTATAAATAATACACAACACACTTGTATTATAAACACAGGACCAAAGCGCTTTGGGAGAGCAAGCCAGGCAGTTGCCTATGTTTACTCTGAAATCAAAGCTTTAGGCCTCTTTATTTATAGGCAAAGATTCCATTACACAGCATAATTTCACTTTATTACTCTACGTCTTACATTACGTATATTCATAATATACATATTCTATTTTACGTCTAGTGTTACGTATATTCATAATATACTTTTCTATAGGCATGCACGTCATAGATCATCATGAAAAGACATACATATATTCTCAGATATGACTATGTAGGTCTCAATTCTAATTAATTCTAACACTGACAGTCTATCTCTGACCAGAGACAGTGAGACAGAGCTAGGTAAACAACTTGCCTGTTTACTTATCTTTCTAATAACATAGGCCAGTGATGGCTAACCTTTTTGAGCCCGAGTGCCCAAACTGCCGCACAAAACCAAAGAATTTCCTCAAAGTGCCAGCACGTCATTTGCATAAGTGGTCTTATTTGCATAAATATTTGCATAATGTTACCATACACTAACTTTTAGTAAACATGTCTCTTAATGAGTGTATGGATAAAGAAAGACTAAAAGATTTCTACATTACTATAATCCAGTGCCAACCGCCAGGCACATTAGGAACTACTACAAACGCTGCCCATTTAGAACCCATAGCAAACCCGCCGTATCCTGACAGCATTACCAAGACTCACAAAGCACCATACCCTACCTATCAAAAGGCAACACTGCAAATATTAAACCAATACATTTCAGAGAATACTGGGGAAAGAGAACAAGTGGCAACGTCAAATAGGAATTTCCTCGTGTACCAAACAAAGCGCAGATGTTAATGATGCACATTTCCCAGAGCTGACATATTCCAGTTAATAAATTCAAAATAAAGAGATATCTTTCTACCTTTTGTGCATTTTTTTTCAGTTGCAATTGGTCCAGCCATTTTCTTCTGGTTTCTTCATGTTTTCTGCTAACTCTCCATTGTCTGCTTTCCATTTGTCCTTTCTTCTCTCTTCTAGTTTTTTTTCCATTCTCTCTCTCTACATCTGCTTTAACATACTAATCTTTCTCCTTTTGCTCTTTCCTCATTCCTATTTCATCCACACAAATTTTACCCCTCCATCCTCAATCCCCAATTACTCTCCCAATACCTGGCCAATTGTAGATTTTTCATCCCTCCTACACAAAATATTTTTCCCCTCTCCATTTTACTCTCCCAGCCCCATCCCATTCTAATCCTCCCCCAACATCAGCTCCCTTCTAGTTCCAGTCTCACCCAGCATCCATTCCCTTCTTCAAGCCCCCCACTTCCCCTCAGCCCATTTCCATTCCAAGCCCCGTCCCCATCAGCTATTTACAGTTCAAGCCACCCACTTCCCCTCAGCCCATTTCCATTCCAAGCCCCATCCCCAACAGCTATTTGCAGTTCAAGCCCCCTTCCACTCAGCCCATTTCCAGTCCTAGCAACCCCCCCAACCCATTACCAGTCCTAGCCCCCCATAGCCCACTCCCAGTCCTAATCCCACCAGCCCATTTCCAGTCCTAACCTCCCCATCAGCCCACTCCCAGTCCTAATCCCCCATCACTCAATTTTTAGTTTAAGCCCCCCCAGCGCCCATCACCACTCCTAACCCCCCCAGCCCAGCGCCCATCACCACTCCTAACCCCCCCAGCCAGCCCAGTGCCCATCACCACTCCTAACCCCCCCAGCCAGCCCAGTGTCCATCACCACTCCTAACCCCCCCAGCCCAGTGCCCATCACCACTCCTAAACCCCCCCACCCCAGCCCAGCTCTACTCCTATTACCCACCCAGCCCAGCCCAGCCCATCACCACTCATAACCCCCCCCAGCCCAGCCCAGCCCATCACCACTCCTAACCCCCCCTCCAGCCCATCACCACTCCTAACCCCCACCAGCCCAGCCCAGCCCATCACCACTCCTAACCCCCCCCAGCCCAGCCCAGCCCAGCCCATCACCACTCCTAACCCCCCCCCAGCCCAGCCCAGCCCATCACCACTCCTAACCCCCCCGCCGGCCCCTCACTACTCCTAACACCCCCCCAGCCAAGCCCAGCCCAGGGAAAATTAAAAAAAAAAGAAAACCTGTCTGCTGCCGCTGTCGGGGCCGCCGCGGGGCCCCCCTGTACCCACCCGGCAGAGCCTGCCCTCCCCGTAGCAGCTCTCTCTTTGGAGCTGCAGTCAGACGCGCCGGCTTGCAGAGCGCGAGGGAAGAGTTTCTCCCTCGCTGCTCTGTTAAGCCCGCGGGGGCTGATGGGAAGTTCCCATCAGCCCCCGCGGGCTTAACAGAGTCGCGAAAGGGAAACTCTTCCCTTCGTGCTCTGCAAGCCGGCGCGTCAGACTGCAGCTCCAAAGAGACAGCTGCTACGGGGAGAGCAGGCTCTGCCGGGTACAGGGGGGCCCCGCGGCACGCTCGATTCTGCCGCGGCGGCCCCGACAGCGGCAGCAGACAGGTTTTTGTTTTTTTTTTCAATTGCGGACCTTCAGGCGTGCCAACTGCAAGGCCTTCGCGTGCCACAGCTGGCACGCGTGCCATAGGTTCGCCATCGCTGACATAGGCTAATGTTTGTTATCTCAACCTTTCACCCATTTTCTTCTACAGAGTTATTCAAGAAATGGTATTACAGAGAGAGAGCTACAAATGATATTAACTCTTTCTTAGGACATAGGCCTGGGCTAGTCCTGACTGTTTATTCAACCCGGTACACTAGAACTTTCTTTCAGTCCTTCCTCTGATTCTGTAAAGAATCATTTCACAGATAAGGAAACTCAGACATCGGCATTAAAAATGGATCGTAGCTAGCTTCTGGGTCAATCTGCAACATCATTTTAGGGGTCAGTGTCTCCACTGATTTCTTACAGCAAGCTGATATTACACAAAGAATTAATGCTCCTAAAAGGATAATACCTAATAAACCAAATAATGAAGTTAATCGGCCTTGCAGGGGCCTAGATAATAAACTCCAGAAAGAAGAAACAGAATCAAAAAAATCAGAAAAAGAACTTATATAACTACTACTTGATACAAATGTACGATTCCTAACCTTATCTAGTAGGCCTTTCACTACTTTCTCTTCATCATCAAGCATACTGCAACAAAAATCAGAAATTAGGCCACATACGCCATTTTCCTTCGCTAGTAGGTAGTCTAAAGCCATGCGATTCTGAGCTGCATAAGTGGACACCCTGTCTACTTCTCCTTGTAGCACACTAATAGCCTCTGTGAGATCCAGGGCTGTAAGTTCAACAACTGCCTGTAATCGCGTAATCTGGGTACCATATTATCTAGTGGGTGCTATGGCTCCAAAGGTTGGGAGCCAAACAGTACCTGTAAATGCATCTATCTGAGATTTAGTTAAAGACTTGTAGAATCTACCAACTGTTGTGCTGCTATTATGGCTTCATCCTGAGGGGAAACATCCCTTTTTCTTCTTAAGGAATTATTCAAGGTTGACAATAAAGTAACATTTTGGTAAGGTATAACAAACGCCACGGGGTATCGAACTGAGCAACATAGCAAGTACCTGACCAACCCCTGGGAAGTTCTGTATATGCAAGATTACCACACACAAAATAGTCTCCCTTTAAAGCCACTAATCAAGTTACGGGGACAGACTAGATTCTGCGTACAGTTATTCAAAGCCCACTGAGTAATGTTCATTTCCTTAATTCCTACAGATAGATTACGTTCCCAGGGATGGTAATATCCTAATAAGGGGCAACTCCAGTTAGGTATGACTCGGACTGAGTCATTCAAAAGGTAGCCAGAACTATTATACTGTATCAAGTCATAATCATGCACCTGATTCCCTTGAACGTGCATTAATTGTACTACGGAAATATAAGGTTTCTGTATGTGGGATTTCTTATACCAGATGGAAGAATTGTGTAACATTATTATTTTACAAATGTTCCATGGGGTGTCTCCTACCTTTTTCCCTGTACTTTGAGCCATAAAACATATTCCTTATCGTCACTCCAGTCCAGTCCCTTTACTTCTGGGTTGCGTAACCCTTCCAGCAGCTTGGAGGCTGAGCCCATCCTTTTTGAGGATGGTGCGGTATAAATACCAGTGGCAGCACCCCCAGAGCCCAGTATTCTCATCCTCCAAGCAGCTGGAGGGTTCCGTAAGCCACGGGCTTACTGGAGTCTTCCTTTCTTTATTTCACCCTAGATTTTATTTTCAATTTAATTTCAAGTTAATTTGTTGATTTCCTTTGATTTGAGATAAGGGTTTTTCTTCTTAGCTCTGTTCCTTTAAGGTTTCCTGTCTCCTTCCTTCCCCCCTCCCCCCCTCCCGGCCCGTTTGCCAGCTCCACGGAGGAGGAGGTTTGCCTTCTGGGTGAATCGCGAGGGCTCCTCGCCCTCTCCTACGACCAGCTGCCCGCAGCAAGGAGAAAGATCGTGCTGATTTCCTTTGTTTCTTCTTCCCAAGCCGGTCCTGCCTCGCGCCGAAGCCCTCAGGCGGCTGAGCGCTTGAGGCAGCAACAAGGGGCTCTCCCGCGATCTCCAGAGGAGGGAGAGATCGCGGAGTAGTCTTTGAGCGATCAGAGAACTCGCAGCCTGCTTTGGGGCCGAGGGCAACGCCGTGCTAATCCCGGTGCTGGCAATTTGCGCGGCGGCGCGAGCAGAGCCGACGACTGCCGGTTTCGACTCCACGTGGCTCAGGCCTTCCACGTGTGAGCGGCCGGAGCGCTCCCCTCTCCACCGGAGATACGCTGAGCATCTTCAAAACCGCAAGTACTGGGAAATTTTCCCCATGGTTTGAGTGCTAGTATTTGTTTTAATTTGTAGGTTACTTGAATTTTTACTTGTTTGTTTTATTTATTTCCTATCCTGAACGGCATAGTGAGTGAGGGGGGGGCTGGGGGGAATCTATTTTATTTGATTTCCCTAGAGGCCTCTCACAGCCCCGTTGGGTTTGGTAGCATTTTGAATTTGGAAATATCATAAGGGCATTTTCCTTTCCAGACGGGAAGAGCCTCTCTAAAGTGGACATGACTGGCAAAACAAGGTGCCCTTCTTGTGGCACTCGTAGGGGCACTGATTCCGAGTCAGGAGTTTGCAGGGCTTGTGCTGCAGAAGCAGCTTCTGCTGAGCAAAGTGTTCTTTTACCCGTGTCCCAATCCACTCAGGGGTCTGGGGACCTGGCTGAAGGGGTGAAGGTTTCCCTTCCTCCCCCTCTCTCTACCACGGTTTTACCGGCTTCGGCCCTCTCCCCCTCCCCCTCTGCGGTGGTGGAGGAGAGTTCCGGGGACCCCTTCTCCCCCGAGTTTGTCCTCTTGCTGCACAAGGCTTATTGCTTGCGCAGACAGGGACTCGAGGCTGGTGAGCCGAGTGTACTAAAGGGGAGTGAAGGGGGAGGAGCTTCCAGACTATGGAAGTCAAGCTCCCAAGATTCAGTTATCCCTCCTAAACGTGCACGGCTACTGAGTGAGGAGCCTCCCACATCCTTTTCGCAGGATACTCCGGAAGAGGAGTTTTCGGATAAGGATGTAGGGGAGGATTGAGAAGAACTTGAGGAGGGAGAGATTCCAGAGGAGGATCAATCCCGCATAGTGCGTGTCTTTAGGCGAGAGGAACTCTCAGCGCTGATTAGTCCCTCAAGGTTCTCAATGTATCTTCGGAGGTTCCATCAGAGGAAGAAGGGTTGGAAGACCCTTTAATCCAGGCTGTGAGGAAGTCTCAAAAGGTCTTCCCGGTTCACAGAGTGGTACACCAGATGATCCAGGAGGAATGGGATCAACCAGAATCAGGCCTGAGGGGAGTGCGCTCAATGTCTCGGCTGTATCCTTTGCTAGAACCGGATAAAGAACTGCTGAGGTCTCCCAGGGTGGATGCAGCGGTTTCTGCAGTGACAAAGAAGACGACTATCCTGGTAGAGGGTAGTGCTGCCCTGAGAGACGCTCAGGATAGAAAACTGGACACTTTACTGAAGCAGGCCTTTGACGTCAGTGCTATTGCCTTGCAGGCCTCGGTTGCCGGGGCCTGGGTAGCCCGGGCTTGTTTGAGGTGGTCCCAACAACTACAACTAGCCGAGTCCCCCTCAAGGGACTCCCAATCTATTTCAGCCAAGTTAGAGTCCGGGACTGCCTACCTGGCAGACAGTCAGTACGACCTCATCAGGAGCCTAGCTAAGAACATGGCCTCGGTGGTAGCAGCTAGGCGATATTTATGGCTCCGTAATTGGGCAGCAGATGCCTCGTCGAAGGCGCGCCTGAGCCGTCTGCCCTTCAAGGGGAAGCTACTGTTTGGCGAAGACCTGGATAAGTTGGTTAAAGACCTTGGCGAATCTAAGGGAGGCAGACTCCCGGAGGACAGACCAAAACAAACTCGCTCGCTGGCTCCGGTCCGTAATCAACCGAGGGATCCCCGGAGATTTCGTCCAGCCCGATCAAACCCCTTTCCTAGGGGCCGTTTCCCTTCGAGGGGTCAAAATTTCCGAGGGTTTCGGGGGGCAGGAAGAGGCTTTGGGTCCTCCTCCGCCTCCGCGGGACCTAGAAAACCTCAATGACAAACCTGGAGTCCAGGGGGGCGGACTGCTAGTGGGGGGCCGGCTAAGACTGTTTCTTCCCGCCTGGTCCCGGGTCACGGCCGATCAATGGGTCCTGGAGGTAATCCGAGAGGGTTATGCTCTCGAATTTGCAAAGCAAATACTTCCGGCCTTCATTCAGTCTCCCTGCGGTTCCCCGGTAAAGGGGGCAGCGATAGAAACAACTCTTTCTCGACTCATAGCGCTCGGTGCTGTGGTCCCGGTGCCACCGGAACAATGCGGTTCCGGTCGGTACTTGATCTATTTTGTGGTACCAAAGAAGGAAGGTTCTTATCGCCCGAACCTGGATCTAAAGCAAGTCAATCGCTGTCTCAAGGTACCTCACTTCCGGATGGAAACTCTAAGATCCGTCATCGTGGCCGTAAGGAGCGGGGAGTTCCTGATGTCATTGGATTTGATGGAAGCCTATTTACATATACCGGTCAGAAAGTCCCACCAACAGTTCCTGAGGTTTGCGGTACCCAGAGGTCATTTTCATTTCCAGGCTCTGCCCTTCGGTCTAGCCACGGCTCCAAGGACCTTCACCAAGGTGATGGTGGTGGTGGCCGCGGCCCTACGAAAAGAAGGAATTCTAGTTCACCCCTATCTGGACGATTGGCTGATACGGGCAGTCAGAAGAGGAAAGTTGCTCAGCCACGGCCAGAGTGGTGGAGGTCCTAGAGGAGTTAGGGTGGGTCATCAATCGGGCAAAGAGCAGGTTGAGACCCTCCCAGGAGCTCGAGTATCTCGGGGCAAGGTTCGACACCAGCAGGGGCAGGGTGTTCCTGTCCAAGTCAAGATCAAAAGACCTAAGGGGCCTAGTCACGAGATTCCTGAGCAGGCGAAATCCTACGGCGTGGCATTACCTTCAATTGCTGGGGACCATGGCGGCGGCAATAGAGGTAGTACCGTGGGCCAGGGCTCACATGCGGCCCTTACAACGGGCCCTGTTGCGTCGGTGGTCCCATCAGCATCACCCTTTGTTCATGCAATTACCCTGTGCTCCTCGAACCAAGAAGGCCCTCCAGTGGTGGCGGTCCCCAAGGAATCTGGATTGTGGGATGCCTCTCGAGCCCCCGCAGTGGTTGCTGCTGACGACGGATGCCAGTCTAACAGGCTGGGGAGCTCATTGTGAGGACGGGTTCGTCCAGGGCCAATGGTCGGCGTTGGAGTCACAATGGTCAATCAACAGACTGGAATTAAGGGCGGTAGTCCTTGCACTCAGAGCGCTCGAGTCCTTAGTGATACGAAGAGCGATTCGCGTCCTCTCCGACAATGTCACCGCGGTAGCTTACATCAACCGCCAGGGCGGCACAAGCAGCCCCGCCTTGGAGAAGGAAGCGGACGGCCTTTTCCAATGGGCCGAGATCCGCCTGGAGGCCCTTTCAGCTCAACACGTGGCCGGCACGGACAACTCTACGGCCGATTACCTCAGCAGGTTCAAGATAGACCACGGGGAGTGGGAGCTGGAGCAGGAGGTCTTCGACCAGATAGTAGCCCTTTGGGGTCCACCAGTCATGGATCTCATGGCATGGTATGCGTCCGCCAAGGCAAGCCGATTCTTCAGTCGAAGGAAGGAAAGGATGGCCGAGGGCTTAGATGCTCTGGCCCAGATGTGGCCTTCGGAGGGTCTCCTGTATGTGTTCCCCCCATGGGCTCTCATCGGAAAGGTTCTTCAGCGAGTGGAAGCTCACCAAGGTTTGGTAATCCTCATAGCTCCGGATTGGCCTCGCCGCCCCTGGTATGCAGATCTGGTGAGGTTGATCGTCAACCGGCCTTGGCGTCTGCCCTGCAGAAGGGATCTTCTGAGGCAGGGGCCGGTTCGGATGCCTCACGTGGATCGATTCTCGCTTACGGCCTGGCTATTGAGAGGGCGCGGCTCCTGAAGCGGGGTTACTCGGGACCCGTAATCTCGACCCTGTTGAGTGCCCGAAAGCGCTCGACCTGTCTCTCCTACGTAAGAGTCTGGCGCATCTTTGAAGCATGGTGTGCGGAGCACCGGAGGAAACCTCTTTCAACCTCTATCCCGGAGGTTCTGGAGTTCTTGCAAGCGGGTTTTGACAAAGGCCTAGCGCACAGTTCCTTACGGGTCCAGTTGGCAGCCATCTCTTGCTATAGAGGTAAGGTCCGCGGGAAGTCATTAGGGGCCCACACGGACGTAGGACCTTAACTTGGTACTAAATGCCTTGACCAAGAAGCCTTTCGAGCCGGCGAAAGAAGCCTCTCTCTCTAAAGGATTTGACACTGAAGACAGTTTTTCTGGTCGCTATTTGCTCGGCCAGACGTGTCTCCGAACTTCAAGCGCTGTCCTCGCAGCCCCCCTTCCTTTCATTCTTCAAGGACAAAGTGGTCTTACGGACGGTACCTTCCTTTTTGCCCAAGGTCATTTCCCCCTTTCATGTGAACCAGACAGTTACCCTCCCGTCGTTTTCAGCGGAGGGGCATGAGGGGAGAGACAGGAAGCTGGGACTCCTGGACGTTCAAAGAACCTTGAAGCGTTACCTCTCCCGTACGGCGCCTTTCAGAAAGTCCGACCGCCTGTTCATTCAGTTTGGAGGTCCGCACAAGGGGGAGGCGGCAGCCAAGGCTTCCATCTCCAGGTGGATCAGAGAGGCTATTGCTTCCGCCTATATCCTCAAGGGGAAGCAGGTTCCGGGGGGACTGCGCGCTCATTCAATGCGGGCGCTAGCTGCCTCTTGGGCAGAATATAGCTTAGTTCCGCCGCTGGACATTTGTAGAGCGGCCACGTGGTCCTCGCTACATACCTTTACCAGACACTACAGACTGGACGTGCAGAGTTCAGCTGACTCTCGGTTCGGGCACGCTATTCTTCGGTCCAGGTTATCGAACCCCACCCAAGCGTGAACTGCTCTGTTACATCCCAGAAGTAAAGGGACTGGACTGGAGTGACGATAAGGAAGAAGTAATTAGACCTTACCTGCTAATTATTGTTCCTGAAGGAACGACAGTCCAGTCCCTGATCCCACCCGGTTCTCCAATTGGCGTAATGCCCTAGGGCTATTGTGAGGATCAGCGGACCGAATTCTGGGCCAGGACAAAGCGGAAGGGCCTCTTGGTGCAGGTCCGGCGGACCGGGGTGAAGGAGGGCTCGGTCAGACTCAGGTACACCTCCTCCTCCCCCCCCTCCCTCCTTTCCTCCTTGTTAAAAAAAAAAATAAAAAATTTGGGAGAGTTAGTTGGGTGGTTTGGGGTTGTTGTTTATATAAGCTATTAATTGATTTTCGTTAAGTCTGCTTTTTCATTAGATTACTGGGCTCTGGGGGTGGTGCCACTGGTATTTATACCGCACCATCCTCAAAAAGGATGGGCTCAGCCTCCAAGCTGCTGGAAGGGTTACGCAACCCAGAAGTAAAGGGACTGGACTGTCGTTCCTTCAGGAACAATAATTAGCAGGTAAGGTCTAATTACTTCTTGGAGGGGACTTTAAAGGCATAGAACTAACTACTCTAGGTTCTGTGTTTGTATGAGACCATCATACAGTAGTTAGATTAAAAGCTGTATCACGAAACTCTTCAAAGGCTTTGGGCCTAACTTGTGGTAGAAACCAGTGTTGAGTAGCTGTCACAGTTGGAAGGCAGACCGCACAACGTGACAGATTAAAATGGTTTGTAACTGAGTGTGAATGTGACTCAAAAATATTTGGATATCCCTCATAACTTCTCCCAAGATTCTAAATGCAGCACTGCTTCATTAACAATAATATGCCACAGCACAACTAAGACCAAATACTGAAACATTCTTAGCAGACCTCTAAAATCTGAAACTATAATTACTCCAAAAATAAATGTGCTAAGACAAAATAAAATATACCTACTCTTCTTAATATGATGAAGATATATAGTATAGCTATAACTACCCCTTAATTCTCAATTACGTCATGAAGTAGAGGTTAAGTACCCAAAGGTCATTTCATCTATATCAGTAAAATACTAGTTCAAACTAACTATATCCACCTAATCAGTAGTGTAAATGCTGGACAAAGGTTTCTTTTTCATAATAAGTTCATTAAAAAACCCCACTTAATCACAATAGTCTCTTTTTCTTTTCTTTTCTGTAATATCACTGATGTCCAATGAGTCTCTGCGTTGCAATCTCTCGATTCACTGATGCAGGGAACCACCTTCTGGAGCCTGTGAATGAGCCTTCTTACACTATGTAAGATGTATCCAACGAGAATGTCCTTCCACTTTACAAGCTGGGTATCCCACCAGGAGCACACGAAATGGACCTAGAAACTCGGGAACCAGAAGCGTCTTTGGATGCAAATTCTTAATCAGGACCCAGTCTGGTGACTTCACTTCTGGATATGATGATTCTGATGATTCTGGATATGATGATTCTGTCATCTCATTGAGGATTCACTTGAGGATTCACTTGCAATAAAAGGGAAACAGACAGGACTGAGTGCAACCGTGAGCAATAAGTCAAAATATCGCTGCGCAACAATTGGGGATCTGGGATAACTGCCAAGTAATGTGGAGAAGTAGCTGGACGTCCAGCAACTATTTCATATGGTGTCAGGCTGGGGGAATTACACACTGCCATAAGGGCAAAGGGAGGGCTTCCATCCAATCTGTAGCCCAATCCTGTGTCATAGTGCGCAAGTGACCTTTGATTGTCCTATGCATCCGCTCCACCTGGCCAGAGCTTTGCGGATGACAGGAATAAACTGGTAATGGATAAGCTGCTACCCATCCGGACAAATACCACCCCCTTCCTCTGGCACAGGGCAGCTCTGCAAAACAGGCTGCAAAATCAAAAAGAGTTCGGAAGGCAGAAATCTTAATAACTGACCCTAAGCTGACCCTACAGTGCCAGTCTTGAAACAGTGCAGACAAACTGTGCCAAAGAAAAAAATAACAGAAGTTCAGGTGATACCGGAGAACCAAAAAGACATAATTCATAGCCACAGCAGCAAAGCTTATAATGTAGTAACAGGTTTTCAAAGGAAGTATCTTGCTATTGCTGCAAGAAAGATAAAAGGGAAAACAAAGTCATATTAAACGGTGTTAAATACAGCACTGTCGGGAACACCGATGCTTGAAGAACAGCTCGCTGTGCTTCGTGGTCTGCAAAATTTGATACAAAATCTTCAGCAGAAGAATGTCCTTTGCATTTTAAACTGTAACAAATGGGAATGTATGCAGCATGTTTAATTGGTTTATTAGCAGAAGTCAAAACCCTCGTTGCTGCCAAATATTGCCAAAATTCCACAAAACCGTAGTGACTGCATAGTCTACACAAAGTTCGCCCTTGCCATCTCTAAAAGCAGAACTATCCACAAACAAAGGTATAAACCGGGCTGGTAGAAGTACAGTACGAAACAATTGAAAATTGTTTGGAAACAATTAGGAGACCCATCTTCCTCCATAAGTATTGAAAGGTTGCATAGTAATGTAGTACAGACTGAAACATGAAGCGAAGAAATTATTAGTTCCAGAGTCAATAAAACGTGTGGAGGACAAAAGGCTGAGTCCTGGTTAAATGGAACAAAAGGGCGCTGTAGAACCAGAAAATCAGTAAATTTCAATTGCAAAAAGCCACTGCTACTAAACTATGTAGACATAGTGGGAGTCCCAAAGTCACTGCATCAAATCGCTTTGAGAAATATCCCACCGGCTTGCAACCAATTGGGAAAGCTTGTAAAAGCACACAGGTAGCAGAGGAATCAGAAATAGCCACATACAATTTGAATGGTAAAGAATAATCACTGTAAAGAATAATCATTTCCCAATGTAAATTTTTTTTTTTTTTAACATTTAAAAACAAACCTTCCACTGTGATAATGTGGGTACAATAAGGCCGTCAGATCCTTCTTTCCCAATAAGAGCATAAAGTGGGGCAGTAAGATCTTGAGAAATTCGCTAGCTATTATTTACAGAAAATTAATAAACTCAGGAAGCTACACCAATACTGGTGTCGCTGGAAAAAGGCAATGACAGAATAGGTTTTAATCTAGCAGAGGTAATTGCACAACCAGATGGTGGTAAATCAACACCCAGGAAAGTAACATTTTGAGATACAAATTGCAGTTTAGACAGATCAACCTTCAAGCCTAAATTAGTAATATGAGCTAATAGAGACAAACTCATAACATGGTGAACATAAAAGCAAATCATCCACATATTGAACTAAAGAGGAATGGTCGAGTCTTGCATCAAATAATGCAGTTCTTAGGGCCTGTGAAAATATGCAGGACTACCGTGTTTCCCCGAAAATAAGACCGGGTCTTATATTTATTTTTGCTCCAAAAGATGTACTAGGGCTTATTTTCGGGGTAGGGCTTATTTTTTTTTTTCATATACAACAATAGACATTTATTCATGAACAACAATCCTCATTTATTCATGTTCAACAATCCAACTTTTTTTTAAGTACAGCAAACTACATTTACTCATGTACAGCAATCTACATTTATTCAAATACAATCATGTCATCTTCTTCTGGAACATCGTCAAATCTCTCCAAATCCCGAATTCCGGCCTGATTTTCTTGCGACTGCATTCCCTGTAGAACCATTGGCCCCAATCTCTCATGTCTAGCAATAGAGCTCTCCTTAAATGAGCACTTCTTGTCCAAGTAACCTGCTTGTAGTGCATTGGCAACACAGCTGTCAGCGATGTTATCCCATGAATTCTTCACCCAAGTCACAACCTCTTGCAGGCTAGGCTTCACAAAGTTTCCACGCTGATTTCTCTCCATTCTATTTTCCGTGAAGTCATTGATTTCCATGCGCAAATGGTCCTTGAATGGCTTGTTTATTGCAATATCAAGAGTCTGGAGATAGGCAGTCATTCCTGCAGGAATCATTATTTGATCTACTCTTCTCTCTGCAAGGAAGTTTTTCATGTCTTTAGCGCGATGAGTGCTGGCTGAATCCCAGACTAGCAGACCTCTTTGACCACCTCGCAAAATAAGTGGCAGCATTAAATCGACCCACTTCCTTATAACTGCTTGTGTACACCATGCTTTTTCGGTTTCAAGAACATAAATGCCTGAAAAACGTTCAATCTTATCTTTCTTGCCCTTACTGATGATTAGAGGTGGGGCTTTCATTCCATCCAGACGAATTGCCAAAATACAGGTAATACGTGCACTTTCGTAGCCAGTGGAGGGAATATAGATTGACGAGGCACCCCTCTGATTGATTGTCGTTTGAGATCCTTGGCCCATAAACACTGCTGTTTCATCCATAGCAATCATATTGGAGAGTTGATATTTAGAAAAGTCGATGGAATCAACAAAGGACTTGAATGCAAGTGCACGTTTAACAACTTCAGTATCTTCCAGCTTGAACAGTGTTGTCGATCTTCTTAGAGACAGTTCATATCGCTGAAGGAAGTCATCCAGCCAGTGTTGTGATGCTTTGAATTCTTCTTGGGATATTTCAAACTTTGGTGCCATTGCAAGGGCAAATGCTTGAATATCAGCCCTACGCACAACCAAAGTCTTTGCTCTCCTGTCAGCAATCCATTCATAGGTGATGTCTTCCAGCTCAGGAAATAATGGTTGCCGCCCTGATCCACACTTGCGCTTCTTAGAATTTCCCTCATCCATCTGTTGACAGAGGTTATCATATTCTGCTCGCCATTTTCGTACCATTCGGAGATCCAACTTCTTCTCTTGGCAGAAAGCCGTAAGATTCTTGCCCTGGGAGTTCTCCACTATTCCTTTCTTGTACTCAACCGAATAGCTCTTTCTTTTTGCACTCATCTTGTCTGGGGACAAAATATTCAGTTTAAATCTACGGTACCGTACCATTAAAGGACCTTAGGGTAAGTACAGTAGTGAAGTGACAGTACTGATACCGGTAGCACTTGAAGCTGATTGGCTGCCACCTCATGATAGTCAGCCAATCAGTGAAGTGTTACCACAGTATGCTGTTGCTGCAACAACTGAAAGAGAGCCAGAGTGGAGCAGGAGGAAAGCTCCTCCCCGGTCCTCCCACCAAAGCCAATCAGCAAAAAAGGAAATCCCGGTACAGCCCCTTGGAATGCAGAGGCCCGCAGCACCGGCAGAGCTGATCGCGTCGGGGAGTGGAGCAGGAGGAAAGCTCCTCCCCGGTCCTCCCACCAAAGCCAATCAGCAAAAACGGAAATCCCGGTACAGCCCCTTGGAATGCAGAGACCCGCAGCACAGCACCGGCAGAGCTGATCGCGTCGGGGAGTGGAGCAGGAGGAAAGCTCCTCCCCGGTCCTCCCACCAAAGCCAGTCAGCAAAAAAGGAAATCCCGGTACAGCACCTTGGAATGCAGAGGCCCGCAGCACCGGCAGAGCTGATCGCGTCGGGGAGTGGAGCAGGAGGAAAGCTCCTCCCCGGTCCTCCCACCAAAGCCAGTCAGCAAAAAAGGAAATCCCAGTACAGCACCTTGGAATGCAGAGGCCCGCAGCACCGGCAGAGCTGATCGCGTCGGGGAGTGGAGCAGGAGGAAAGCTCCTCCCCGGTCCTCCCACCAAAGCCAATCAGCAAAAACGGAAATCCCGGTACAGCCCCTTGGAATGCAGAGGCCCGCAGCACAGCACCGGCAGAGCTGATCGCGTCGGGGAGTGGAGCAGGAGGAAAGCTCCTCCCCGGTCCTCCCACCAAAGCCAGTCAGCAAAAAAGGAAATCCCGGTACAGCACCTTGGAATGCAGAGGCCCGCAGCACCGGCAGAGCTGATCGCGTCGGGGAGTGGAGCAGGAGGAAAGCTCCTCCCCGGTCCTCCCACCAAAGCCAATCAGCAAAAACGGAAATCCCGGTACAGCCCCTTGGAATGCAGAGGCCCGCAGCACAGCACCGGCAGAGCTGATCGCGTCGGGGAGTGGAGCAGGAGGAAAGCTCCTCCCCGGTCCTCCCACCAAAGCCAATCAGCAAAAAAGGAAATCCCGGTACAGCCCCTTGGAATGCAGAGGCCCGCAGCACCGGCAGAGCTGATCGCGTCGGGGAGTGGAGCAGGAGGAAAGCTCTTCCCCGGTCCTCCCACCAAAGCCAGTCAGCAAAAAAGGAAATCCCGGTACAGCACCTTGGAATGCAGAGGCCCGCAGCACCGGCAGAGCTGATCGCGTCGGGGAGTGGAGCAGGAGGAAAGCTCCTCCCCGGTCCTCCCACCAAAGCCAGTCAGCAAAAAAGGAAATCCCAGTACAGCACCTTGGAATGCAGAGGCCCGCAGCACCGGCAGAGTTGATCGCGTCGGGGAGTGGAGCAGGAGGAAAGCTCCTCCCCGGTCCTCCCACCAAAGCCAATCAGCAAAAAAGGAAATCCCGGTACAGCCCCTTGGAATGCAGAGGCCCGCAGCACAGCACCGGCAGAGCTGATCGCGTCGGGGAGTGGAGCAGGAGGAAAGCTCCTCCCCGGTCCTCCCACCAAAGCCAGTCAGCAAAAAAGGAAATCCCGGTACAGCCCCTTGGAATGCAGAGGCCCGCAGCACAGCACCGGCAGAGCTGATCACGTCGGGGAGTGGAGCAGGAGGAAAGGTCCTCCCTGGTGGGGACCCCCCCCTCCCAGGTACCCAATCTGTCTGTAGATGATCTGCACTAGGTCTTAGTTTCAGGGTAGGGCTTATATTACAGAAATCACTGAAAAACTTGCTAGGGCTTATTTTCGGGGTAGGTCTTATTTTCGGGGAAACACGGTAGCAGTGTACCCTTCAAAATGAAAAATAAAAACAAAATTGGTTTTCTTTGCTAATTTTCATTGAAAAATAAGCAGAACCTAAATCCACAACAGAAAACCAGGTAGTCCCTGAAGGTATCTGCATCCAGATATCATGTGGATTAGGTATCAAGGGAAAAATTGGCAAAATCACATTATTTACTGCTCGCAGGTCTTGTACAAATCTATAAGTCTTACCGTCAGCCTTTAGTACAGGAAGAATTGGAGTCTTACATAATGAAGTTGTAGAATAAATGACACCTTATTTCTGAGGATCTTTAGTCACAGAACGAAGTCCATCAATGGCAGCTGCTGGCAGTGGATATTGCTTGAGTTTAGGAAGCTGAGCTCCAGGTTCATGGTGATTTTCACAGGCGGGATAGAAAGGCATCTGACATCTGATCCCAGCACTGCCCACAAAGTAGACAGAAGTTCTCCAAGAGCAGGATGAATGGTACTGGCATCCTGAGGAGTTAGTCAAATTCAGGAATAGTCATGCATCCCATGTATCACCTCCACAATTTTCTGGGTTAGAGAAGCACTGATATACTGGAGTGAATTCAGCTTGTACTGGAGGGGGAGGGGGGAAGTCAGCTCTCTGGCCATCAGGATTCAGATTCCGGGGGCAGTCTCGCTGCAAATGTCCAACAATAAGTTTCTCTGAACTGTCCACGGTCTCGCTGAGGATTCCCATAACCTCCTCTTGCTCTGATCCTACCCTCCCCCTGCTCATGGGAGGTTGCATAGAAGCAATCTGCAAGTTGAGCAAGTTAGTCTTTTCACAGCAAATGTCAGCTCACTGTATCAAACTCCTTCCAGAATTGCATCAGCTGTTCTAGTAGGCCAATCTATTATCAAAGTTTCTAAAATTTCTTTTATTCTCGGGATTAAACCATTTACAAAAATATTAGTGAATCCTGAAGGTGTGTCTTCTGCTTTACCAGAATAGTCTTTAAAAGCTAGCATACACCTAGTGTGAAAATCTGTAACTTTTTCACCCCTATCCTGCCTTAGAGATGTTAATCTCGACCAATCCCTTATATATATATATATATATATATATATATATACACACACACACTCTACCTTTATAGATTCTAACAATTTTTCTCTATATAAAACAAAATTATCTCTTCGTGGTGTGTTGTTTTTTTTCTTGAAAATCTGTTACAGGGTCTGTCAGTGACCATTGCCAGTTGTCATCCCTAATTGGATGAGTAACCTTATGAAAATCAGCTGGATTAAAAAACAGATCTGAGCAGATTATCTAGATCTGCCCAAGTAGGATTACAATTGTTAATTATTTGAGACCATAAAGACACAAAATCTACCAGGGTTATCCCTGTAATTCAGAAAAGTTTTAGTCAAATCAAACACTCCTTTACGTAGTCACAATATCATTTCCCACAGCTGCCGCAGTTTCACAGTGGCAGAACATAAAGTAGGCTGAATAGAACATCATGAATAGAGCCTAAATCATAATATAATTGATCACACTTCATCAGAAATACTTAATTCTTTTGAAAAGTATACACAAATGAAAAGTACACGATAACAAATCTGCTTAAAGTTGTTATGGAAGGACAGACTAGATAGGCCATGTGGTCTTTTTCTGTCATCATGTTTCTATGTTTCTATAAATTCTGCTTTGAATTTTAAATCATTACTGCTATCCTGAACTCCAGGCATAGGTAATTTATCTCCTGAGAATGCTAATTCTTTTGCAACAGAAACTCCATGACCTATTGCTACTTCTAAGATTCTTATTACAAGTACAACACTTTCCGTTTCTTGATTCAAACATGCTCTCAATTCTTTGAGCTGGGAGACATTCCAAATATCCAAGATACGTAATTCTACTCCCTAACTGCTGTTGCTCTCTAAGCAATTTCTTTTTCTCTTAATTCTGCTACACGAGTGACCCGCACTTGCTCAGCTGGTCAGTAATTACATTTCCTAACACAAACAACTTTTGTTTCAAAACATAAACTTCACTCTTATGTTTTTCTTCATGTACCATCCTTTCCCACCATGTAAGCACAATTGCACGGTTTACCTTTAACCGCTAACTCATATCTCAGGCAATGGACCTTATCTACAGAGAAAGTTTCCTCTAAAGGAAACTGCAAATTTACATTACCTTTTGTCACTGAATTCCTATGTGCTACGGAATCGATGGCTACATCACCATGCTTCTCACACATACAATAGAAGCATACAATAAGGGCTACCTTTTCTAAACACTAAAGCCCTAGCTCTGTCATGCCATTCACGCATCTGAGACAGAGCCTGTCTATTTAACAGATTACCCATCACTGGTAATTTTCATAATACTCACAAATCTTCAGGCACCTTCCGCTCTTACCTTGGATGCAGAAATCTGATCCGGTTACGGCACCAACTGAAAGATACTCTGAACCTCCCCCACCCACAACGAGGCATGGCTCTTGGGTCACAGAAATCCACATACAAGGTAAGGAGAAGGTTAATTGATCTTCATCTTAGATAATACACAAACTATAAATAATACACAACACACTTGTATTATAAACACAGGACAAAAGCGCTTTGGGAGAGCAAGCCAGGCAGTTGCCTATGTTTACTCTGAAATCAAAGCTTTAGGCCTCTTTATTTATAGGCAAAGATTCCATTACACAGCATAATTTCACTTTATTACTCTACGTCTTACATTACGTATATTCATAATATACATATTCTATAGGCATGCACGTCATAGATCATCATGAAAAGACATACATATATTCTCAGATATGACTATGTAGGTCTCAATTCTAATTAATTCTAACACTGACAGTCTGATATCTCTGACCAGAGACAGTGAGACTGAGAGCTAGGTAAACAACTTGCCTGTTTACTTATCTTTCTAATAACATAGGCTAATGTTTGTTATCTCAACCTTTCACCCATTTTCTTCTACAGAGTTATTCAAGAAATGGTATTACAGAGAGAGAGCTACAAATGATATTAACGCTTTCTTAGGGCTTAGGCCTGGGCTAGGCCTGACTGTTTATTCAACCCGGTACACTAGAACTTTCTTTCAAAACCTTATCACTTTCTCAGCATCAATAAATAATAAAAGGGTCTCCTGCTGACTTCCCTCCACCTGGTGCTTCAGCTGAATCATTTGTCTATTATCTGCCACCTGCCTCTCTAATAAATCCTACGTAATCTGGGTGTATCATCTAATAACAAGGTCATTCTATAAGCTTGGCAGTCTCTATTGTCCCAGCTTAGACAAGAATGTTATCCATGCCACTCTCATGGTTGGAGGAAGCTCATTCCATTCGAAGACAGTATTGTATATCCACGCTAAGTAGGGTGTCACCTGATGTTTGAATGTCTTATTCAGGGGTCAGGCCATTCAAACCTGGTGTCTTTCCATAGCCAGTTCCCCTATTGCTAAGACTATTTCCTGAATTGTTATCTTTGCATCTAAAGTTTCATACTAATCAGAATTTAGGACTTTTACTTTTACTACAGCTAAGTATGTCTCAGTGGCCACATCATCATGCCCCTCAGATGTATAGTGTCTCCAAGCATGATGCAGATCTCTAACTTGCAGTGAGGTATTTGTCTTCCCTTGCGCTCCTTTAATCTCCCTTATGGCTCTGTCAGTAGTTTGCTATATGTTATCATGTTGACCCACAAGAATATGCAGACTACATGAAGTCAAAAAACACCAACCAAACATGCTCTACTACACCACAAACAAACGATCACACGATAAAAAAGCAACATCAAACATGGGAGATCCAGATAGAGACTGGTTAATCAAGATGTGTTTTTATTTTATTTTATTTGTATGTATTTCAAATACAATATCATTCAGTCAAAACTCACGAATGACAAGACACAGTGAAGTTCTAGCAAAGCAATACAAAATTAAGGGAATCATCAGAAATAAATCCATCCACTCTTAAAAGGCGGGAGGGGGTGGAATCAGGAAATACAAAAGGAAAAGAAAACTATCTACCATCCATATTGTAGATTAAGAAGAGGAAAGAAGAACCTGGCGATAGCAGATGGGAAATATCACAATTTTATCATTTCCTTCTTAGCTCGTAAAACCTCCAATAGTAGTTTAGACTCGAAAAATATATATTGTTTATCAAGAAATACAAGAACACATCTACAAGGAAATTTTCTGAAAAAGTTTGCCCCAAGGGCAAGGATTCGTGGCTTCAGTGCCAAGAAATTCCTCCTCTTTTATTGGCTATCTCTGACAAAATCAAGAAAAATCCTAACTTTTGAGCTCAAAAACTGATCATGCATATTTTTATAAAATAATCGTAAAGCAAAATTATGGTCAGACTCAAGAACAAGAGTCACAAGAAATGCTGTTCAGTCCCTCATGACATCCAGTGATATCCAAACCTTTAGACTTTGGGGACTTGCTGGACACCTTCTGGTAGTGAAGGGACTGCTCCTACTAGGAGATATTGTACCCTGATGATCTGGGGCATAACATCCTGAGAAATCTTTAGGACTTCACAAATGTATTTCCTTGCCATCTCTAGAGGAAAAAGCAAGGGAGACTTGGGGAAATGCAAAAGTCTCAGGTTATTTTGCTTCGAGTGATTTTTTTTCCAGATATTTCATTTTTTGTTTTTTGCTAATATGTTCTTATCCTTAATTTGGGCTATAGACGGTTTTTGCAGCTGTCCAAATTCTTCCTCTAAATGGACCACCTTCCCCTTCTGCAGCCTTCTGTTCCCGAGAGATCTCCACCATTGAAAACACGACCTCTGCCAATTCACCTTAAATAATTCCAAAATATTTATTTAAAAAGAGGGGTTAAAGTGGTCATAGCTTCCCATAACAAATCTGAAGTTATATGCTTTGGTTTTTCTGTCGTCCTGTGAACTATCAAGCCAGTAGTTCCTTTGCTGAGATTTTCCTGTTGCAGCTTTCTCCCAAAGTTGATAGTCCTGAAGAAACAGCTTGCATTGGGAGGCTGGCTGCCAGCCCTGTGAGAGAGATGTGCTTTTCATTCACTCTTTGATGTGCTAGAGACAATGCTGAGGGAGAGCACATCTGCAACCGCAGGAACACTTCTGGGTCAGGAAAGGGCACAGTGCTGCTCAGGGCTCAGAAACCACCTCATTGCTGCTCAAGTCAGCGTCTGGAACTGAACGCATGTTTGTCAATCTCCTGATGTCCAGAAATGGGGCAAACTCCACGTTCTGTTAGTATAACTTGTACAGCAGAAGAACCCGAGGGTAAGTTCTTCTGTTTGTTTATGCGGCCCCATTCCAGAGCGCAAAAGACTAATTTAAGGAGCAAAATTAAAACATGCAGTCAGGAGCTCAGCACGTGTCCTCCACAAGCTATGTTTTTTTCCAAGAAAAAAAAAGTAGATGCTTTTTTTTAAATTTCTTTTCTTTATTTCTTTTTTTTTTTTTTTGCACTAAAAGCGACTTATTTATATTTTACCTGATGTTGCTAAATCAATACAAAAGAGGAGGAGACTATTATTTTTGTTGAAGCCTGGGGTAGAACAGTTAGTGGGGTGAGCTTTTTATTTTACATTACCCTTGCAAAATGTTTACTAAAGTATCAAGGGGCCAAATGTGTCTTTCGTAAGTTAACTGAAGCCACAGACCCATCCTCTGCAGCTTTAATATCTAGCTCACCTAAATAATTTTAGGTGGTTTGTAACTCATAGTTCAATAATGTATTTCCATTGTATTAATATGGCTGTTTTCGTATGGAAATGTTCATTTAATTTGTACTTGGTTTCTCCCCCTCTAGTGTTCTAATTTAGGGACCTGCTTATTTCTTGTATACAATTATTATATAATTGCTTATATCAGGGCTTGAGAAACCCCAGGCACCAGGTCGCCATGATAACTAAAAAATCATACCTGGTGCGCGGGTAATGGAGGGCATAGGGGTTGGAAGTGCTGGGGGCAAGGGGAAGGAAGAGAGTCTGAAAGGGTAACAGAGTGGGAAGGGCTTGGAGGGGGGAGAAGGAGAGCACACGGTTAAAGGTATGAATGCATGTTGCATTTCTGTTGCCCAAGAATACACACATAAACAGCACCCTACACTACACACACACAGGCAACCCAGCTTCACACTATATACACATGCATACACAGGAACCTCGCCTCCGCACTGCACACATGCAACACAGTCTGGTGCTTCACCCACACAGACACCCACCACCACCACTACATCCCATGCCTGACTGGCACAACACTGCTGCACACATACCCACACAGACACTTGCTATCTGAAGCTAAAGCTGTTATCTAAAGATGCATGGTATGGGAACTCTGGTGCTGGTCTCATGAGATTAGAGAACATGAGACCAGCGCAAGAGGGTGGGGGGGTGCAGGAGGAAGTCATGGACACTGGCTCCTAAGATTGTGGCCTGGCTCCTAAATCCACACACAATTTGTGAAGGCCTGCCTTATAGTCCCTTTACTCTTTTGGGTGCGTTCATTTCTGTAACACATCATTGCTTGTGATTTTTTTTTTTTATTTTATATTTTAAAGTTTTATAATTTATCTCTTACACAATATCTGCAGAAGTGCTGCTACCTGATAGTCACTTCATACTTTCACATACCACTGTTCCTTATTGTCCCTCCAGTCCCGAACCTCTCTGGGTTGAGCATCTCTTCCATCAGCTTAGAGACTGAGCATGTCATCTTTTGATGACCCTAGTATAAATACCAGAGAGATCGCCCACACACTCCAGTTACTCAGTCTCCAGAGGTGGTGAGCCAGGGTACTGGATTTACTAGAGGGATAACTAAGGAGAGTTAGGTTTAGTTTGAATAATTTGATTGGGTTTGATTAATTTAGTTGGAAGAGCAAGCTCTTTTGAATTTCTGCTGATTGCCTGCATTAAAAAAAAAAAAGCGCTGTGGAGAAGCCCCCCCCCCTTCCTTGGAGTGAGCGGATGTGGTGCAGAGGCTCTCCTCGGGTCCGGGGCTTGGCTGCCGGCTCCCGAACCCGCTGAGAGGATGAGGAGCCGGTGGAAGTCTACAAAGCGGCACTGCAGCGAACAAGCAAATTCCAGAGCCCCCACTCCCCCGAAGCCGCAATTCCGGCTGAGTGCGTGAGGAGGGAAGAGGCAGTGAAAGAGCCAGCAAAAGCTGATGTTTTTAGAAGGCGGCTGCTGTGGCAGTAGAAACCTTGTCCTCGGGGGTTGGTTTGTGCGCTGAGCGGGAAACAGCAAGAGAACTGTTGGTGGCAGGCTTTTTGGGTTGGCTGTGCTGTGCTGACTTAATTGGGAGAGCAGGTCCAACCTCGTGACAGCAGCGCAGAAAGAGCAGAAAAGCAGTTTTTCCTTTTTTTCTTTTTCTCTCTGCTTGGTTCTTTCTCCTTTCTTCTTTCAAGCACGTGTTGGGAGCCCTTGCTGGGGGGAACTTGCTTAGGGAGTGTTAGTAGAGGAATGTATAGTTTAAAAAAAAAGGGAGAGTCAAGTGAGCATTTGCCTGGGGCCTTAGCACTGTTGGTTTATCAATGCATTTTCTTCTGGGCCTATTTCAGGCTGATCCCTGCCTCTCTGGTGGTATGCCATCCAGACCCCGGTGCCTGGTGTGTGGTACATGGCAAGGGGCTATATCAGAGGCAGGCATTTGTAGGGGGTGTGCACAGGAGGCATCCTCTATGGAGCAAGCCCTAGGGGACAGATTGGAGCTGCAGAAGGCACCTTCTCTGATTGGAGAACAGCAGGACCTCATGTCCTCTGTTGCTGTCTCAGGAGATGACTTTCTGCTCCTTGATCACTCCCGGACTCTCCCTCCCACAGACTTTGGGTCAGGCAAGGGACCTGGCTGTTTTTTCCCCGGGTTTGTGCTGCTTCTTCACCAGGCGTTTTGCTTGCACCAGCAGGGACAAGGAGCAGGTTCCTCAGAGGCGGAATGCGAGGGAAGGCATCTGGGGGCTCCTGCGGGGGCAGAGTCAGCGGCAGTCCCTGTAAAGAAGCCAAGGTCTTTGGAGGAGGGTCTGGATCGTTCTCCAGTGTCAGAGGGTCTGGAAGGGGAGAACCATAATAGAGTCGGAGGTCGAGGAGGACCTGGAGGATGGTGAAATCCCAGAGCGTGAAGAGTAGGCGAGGGTTGTCCAGGTGTTCTACCAGGAGGAATTACCAGTGCTCATCGCGGAATCCCTTAAGGCTCTCAATATGCCTGCTACTCTTCCGGCAGAGAACGACTCTTTGGAGGATCCTTTGCTGTAAGCGGTACGAAGAACACAGAGGATTTTTCTGGTTCATAGAGTCGTCCAACAAATAAGTGGGATATGCCGGAGGTGGGCCTCAGGGGAGCAAGGGCAATGGCCCGGCTTTATCCCTTGTCTGATCAGGAACACAAGCTCTTTTGGCTGCCAAAGGTGGATGTGGCGGTCTCTACGGCTACCAAGAAGACAACAATTCTGGTGGAAGGTAGTTTGGCCCTCAAGGACGTCCAGGATAGGAAGTTGGGCACTTTGTTGAAGCAGGTCTTTGACATGAATGCCCTTTTGCTGCAAGCCTCCATTTGTGGGGCGTGGGTTGCTAGGGCCTGCCTCTGATGGTCTCAGCGGATACAGCAGGAGAGCTCTTCACTCTCGGTCTCAAGAAGTCACAATGAAACGAGGGGGGCCCAGGTGGCGGTACAGCCCATAGGGGGTCGACTGCGGGAGTTCTACCCTACCTGGGTCCAAATCATGTCCGACTAATGGGTGATGGAAGTCATTTGAGAGGGGTACGCCCTAGAACCCGAGCACCCGTTGGCCAATTTCTTCGTTCAGTCTCCCTGCAAGGCGTGGGCCAAGGTGGCAGCGGTGTGAGACACCTTTGCATGGCTGTTGCAGCTCAGGGCCATGGTGCCGGTTCCCCACGATCAGTACGGCTGCGGTTGGTACTCCATTTACTTTGTGATACCAAAAAGGAAGACTCCTTTTGCCCGATCCTCAATCTCAAGCAGGTAAACTGCTGTCTGCGGGTGTCGCATTTTCACATGGGGACATTGTGGTCCGTCATAGTGGCAGTCTGAAAAGGAGCGTTCCTTGCGTCTCCAGACCTGTCAGAGGCCTACCTACACATCCCAATACGGCAGGAGCACCAGCAGTTCCTCAGGTTTGTGGTCCCTATGGGATGTTTCCAGTTCCGGGCATTACCATTTGGTCTGGCAATGGCACTGCACACCTTCACCAAGGTTATGGTGGCCATATGTTCCACGCGCAGGATTTTGGAACTGCAGGCATTGTTTTGCCGGGAGCAGTTTGTGTTTTCTGATGAGAGGGTGGTCCTGAGGCCGGTTCCCTCCTTTTTACCCAAGGTAAATGTTAATTTTCCCTGTTCTTTGTAAACTCAATGTTGCCTGTATGCATTGCAGTATGTTTTGTTCAGTGTACACCGCGCTGATTTTAATAGCGCGGTATAGAAGAAATGTTAAATAAAATAAATAAATAAATAAAATAAAGGTGGTCTCGGCTTTTCATATGAACCAGGCTGTCACCCTGCCGGTTTTTGGAAGTGGGGAGAAGGGCTCAGCTGGACAACAATTACACTTTCTGAAAATACGGTGTGCCCTGAGGAGATACTTGAAGAGGACGGCGCCTTTCCGCAAGTCCGGATTGCCTGTTCATGGTGTTTAGAGGTCCACATAGGGAAGAAGCGGCGGCAAAGGCCTCTATTTTTAGATAGATCAAAGAAGCTGTCGCATCGGCGTACATCTTGAGAGGTAAACCAGTCACAGTGGGACTGCAAGCTCATTCTATGAGGGTTCAGGCGGCCTCGTGGGCAGAGTATAGCTTGGTTCCACCATTTGAGATTTGCAAGGTGGCTACGTGGTCGTCTTTGCATTCCTTTTGTTAAACATTACCGTCTGAATGTTAAGGCAGCAGGGGATGCCTGTTTTGGATCGGCAGTGCTTCAGGCCAGTTTGGCAGGTCCCTCCCATTGAATATACTGCTCTGTTACATCCCCAGAGGTTCGGGACTGGACTGGAGGGACGATAAGGAAGGTGAAATTAGACTTACCTGCTAATTGTTGCTCCTTGAATTCCATTCCAGTCCCGGTTCCCTCCCTATATGTCAGTTGTCTCTTCCGGGGCCTGAAGCAGGATTCAGAGTTTAAAAAAAAAAAGGAAGGAATAGGCCTCAGGAGTAGTAACTTCAGCAGGGAAGTTTGGGGTGAGGACGACCGGTTGTCTGTTCCTCGCTCAGTGAAGGAGACTGGCTGTCACCCAGATGAGTGTCTGCTGAGTCTCCACATGTTGAGGAGGGGGCGGCTGTTCTCCATTAGGGTATGTCTTAGATTGGGGTCAGGAAGTTGGTGTCATTTGTTGCTTTTGGTTCAAGTTTAACTACTTATTCTCCGGAAACAAGCAGGAAGTCAGTCCTCACATATGGGTGACGTAGACACCAACGGAGCCCGCGCGGAGCAAATCCCCAGCTTTCAAAGAAAGCCTTTGGGAGTTTCTACCATGCATGTATGGTCACCTTCCCACCCAAAGGTGCCATCTTGCTCAGTCTCCTTTTTTCCGCGGAGCCCATCAGACGTAGTCTGTTCCTGTTCCAGAAAAAGTTGATTTTTTTATGTCTCTTGGCTGTCTCCGGTCTCACACCGGTACCCTTTCCCACCCGCCCTCGGTATCAGGCCGGCCCCTTTTCTATTTTTTTCTCTTTCACCCTTTTTTTCCTCACTGGCAGCCTGAAGGGTCTTCGACCTTGCTGGGGTTCTTTTTCCCCCCATGGCTACCAGTGGGTTCAAAAAGTGCGATTGGTGCGGGAAGATTGTCTCTCACCGATACACATGATTGCTGCCTCCGGTGCTTCGGCCTGGACCACGACCCATCGGTCTGTGGCCTCTGCAAAAAGATGTCCTCGAAGGCCTTGAGAAGCCGCCAGCAGCAGCATGATAAATTTTTCCTGATTCCCCCATGCTTCCGAGAGCCAGAACCTCATCTGAGGTCTCCACGCCTTGGGAGGAGCATTCTGAACCCGAGCGTTGTCGAGGCTCCTCGGAGAGGGGGTCTCCTTCAAGTGAACCGAAAAGAAGGAAGAATTCCTCGAAGGCAGCATCTCTGGATGGCTCGGAACGGTCAGGTTTCTCGCGGGGCCGGTCGCGGAGCCCCGAGCCCCTGCCCCAGGCGTCGGAGAAGGAGTGCCCAGCCAAGGTTCCTCGAAAGGACCCGGTTGCAGACCGGCCTTGACAAGTACATTCTATCCTAGTCGAGGACTCCCCACTGGGGGAACCGGCTTCGGGCCCGAGCGCATCAGTGCCTGAGCTGAGGGATGCGGAGCCTCCGGAACTGATGTCCAGGATGGCATCCTTGGAGTGCAGTGTCACTGCCTTCCCGAAGCAGCAGCAGCAGGCATTGATATCCGGCATGTCCGGTTCCTCCGCCCCAACCACCGGGTGTTTGACGTTGAAGTCGACCTGGGAGGCTGAGCCGATCCTCGAAGCCTTGCGGGGCCGAGGTCACGCTCGGCCTCCCGTTCATCGGGACCAAGGCTGTCACCGGTGAGCGTCGGGGTGGATGGCGCTGGGCCCCTCGAGGCCCGAAGAGTGCCACAAGTCTTCCACGGAGGCCTCTATTTGGGAGTCAGAGGACGAGGAGTCACCGGACACTCGTCATCACCGAGATGTCCTTACCGATTCCCCGGTATCTGAGCCTTGGAGATGGTCCCCGCCGGAAGACATGGGGTTTTGGGACTTCGTTCAGGATATGTCCAAGGTTTTGGCTTTCCCGACAGTCTGAGGGGGATCCTCGAGCCGACGAGCTTGAGATTCTCCAGTACAAGGCTCCCCCTAGGGAGACCCTCACGATGCCCATTCCTCCTATCCTGGAATGCCTTATACTCTGTATGTGGGAGATACTGGCGTCGACACCGGTGATCAGCAAGCAGCTCGACTTGATGTATTGGGTCCGCCGAAGCCCTGGGTTTCAGAAGTCACAACTGCCGCACAACTGCATGGTGGTGGAGTCCGCCATGCGTCAACTGAAAAGTCAGAAGACACACTCCTCGGTGCTACCCAGCAGGGAGGCCCACATCTTGGATGCCCTCGGCAGGAAGTGTTACCATGGCGCATTGCTGAATTGTCAGATCCAGGTCTATCAGCTGTACATGGGCATGTACCTGAGAGACCTGGCGAAGATCATCACCGGGTTCTTCGCTGGTCTCTCTGAGGAGTCTTTGCAGCGCTTCAGGGGCCTGTCCAAAGCCGTCGGTGAATGCTCCAAGTTCATGTCTCAGGAGGCCTATGACGGGTTCAAGTCGGAGGCCTGGGTAGCCGCGGCGGGCATCAGTGTACGCCGCCAAGCATGGCTACAATCGTCTGACCTTGAACAATGGGTGCAGGACAAGTTGGTCGATGTCCCATGCTGGGGAGAGAACCTCTTCGGCAAGCCCATGACCGACAAGGCCGCTGAATTGAAGTCTGAGTTCATGACTAGGACTAGACTCTCTAAGAAGACCTCTACCCCTTGCCGGAAGAAGGGCTCGGGTAAAAAGCCCTTTTACCCGAGGAAGTCCACTGCTTACCAAAACTCCCCCCGTACCAGACCTCCCCGGCTCCCCAGCAGGGGCAGCAGGCTTTGGCCCAGCCTGGAGGGAGCCATCGCCATTGATTCCTGGGCATTACAGGTGATCAAGGAGAGTTACCTCCTCCATCTAGCTGAAGTGCCTCCACACTATTTTACAAAGAAGTTGACTGGGCTTCTCGAGGACTGAGCGGTGGAACCATTGCCCCACCATCTCACGGGCAAGGGGTTCTACTCCAGGTACTTCCTCGTGCCAAAGAGGACAGGGGGTCTAAGGCCCATCCTTGACCTGCGCAACCTCAACAAATTCCTGGTGAGGGAGAAGTTCAAGATGCTCTCCCTTGGAACATTGCTGCCTTACCTCTGCCAGGGAGACTGGCTATGCTCCTTAGATTTAAAGGTTGCCTATACACATATCCTAATCCACCCAAACCACAGGCAATACCTACGCTTTGTGGTGGGGGGCCATCATTTTCATTTCAGGGTGCTTCCCTTCAGCCTTGCCTCGGCCCCCAGGGTATTCACAAAGTACCTGGTGGTGGTTGCCACCCTTCTCAGGCTTCAGGAAATCTTTGTCTTTCCCTATCTCGATGACTGACTGGTTCATCAGGGGCACTACGGCCCCCCGAGGTGCAGCAGGCCACGGCACGCACCACCCAGGTCCTTCAGCACTTGGGTTTCGTTATCAGCTGCCCCAAGTCCAGCCTTCCCCCGGCTCAAGAGCTGGAATTCATTGGGGCAAGGATCAACACACTTCAGTCAAAGGCTTTCCTGCATGCAGACAGGGCAGTCAGGTTCATGGCGCTAGCCAAAGACATACAGCACAGTCCCTCAGTGCCAGCAAGACACCTGTTGTGCCTCCTCGGGCACATGGCTTCCACAGTCCATGTCACTCCAGATGCCCGCCTCCACATGCGAATTGCGCAGTGGTGCCTCAGGGACCAGTGGTCCCAGGCCACGGGACATCTCCAGGACAGAGTCAAAGTGACCAGGCGCCTGGCGCAGTCCCTGACCTGGTGGCTCTCGCCCTGTCACTTGAGGGTCCTAACCACAGATGCCTCCCTGCTGGGCTGGGGAGCCCACTGCCAGGGATACCGCACCCAGGGCATTTGGTCCCCAGACGAGAGTGCTCAACAGATCAATCCATCTTGCCCTGAAGGCATTTTAGTAGTCCCTGGGCTACAGGTCTGTCCTGGTCCAGATGGTCAACCAGGTCGCCATGTTCTTTGTAAACATGCCCTGGACCTGTGCTCTTACACAGTCCGGCAGGGCATTCTCCTCAGGGCAGTGTACTTGCCGGGTCAGGACAACTGGCTGGCCGACAGACTCGGCAGGCTGCTCCAGCCGCATGAGTGGCAGCTTGACCCAGAAGTGGCCTGCAGGCTTTTCCAGATCTGGGGGGAACCGGTGATGGACCTGTTTGCCAGCCCAATCACCAGTTACCCTGCTTCTGCTCAAGGCAACCATACCCTGCCAGGGTGGCTGCCGATGCCTTTCTAATCTCATGGTTGGTGGGTCTTCTCTATGCGTTTCCTCTGACACCTCTGATCGCCAAGATCCTGTTCAAGATTCTTCGCGACAGAGCTTGAGTCATTCTGATAGCCTCATGGTGGCCTCGGCCACCGTGGTTCCCACTCCTCCTGCAGCTAGCGGTGGAGACCCCCATCCCCTTGGGGACAGCTTCGCAGCTCCTTTCCCGGGGGGGGGGGGGGCTCTCTCCTGCACCCCAAACTGAGTTCTCTTTCGCTGACTGTGTGGCTGCTGAGAGGGTGTCACTAGCTCCGCTCCTACTTCCAAGGGACGTGGAGGATGTTTTGGTGGCTTCATGCAGAGCGTCTACCAGATGGGCTTATACTTTTAAGTGGCGCAGGTTTGCCCTTTGGTGAATGGAATGGAACAGGTAAACTTAGATCGGTTGTTTACGCCATCAAAAATTAGACTAGGGGACATGCAATGAAGCTACAAGATAACCCAGTTAAGACTAATAAGAGAAGATATTTTTTCACTGCACGAGTAATCAAACTCTGGAATTCGTTATCGGAGGATGTAGTAAAAGCTTTTAGTGTAGTTGAGTTTAAAAAAGGTTTGGACAAATTCCTGGAGGCAAGGTCCATAAACCATTATTAAAGAAGCCCCGGGATAAGCATTGAGGAACCTGTGTGACTTTTTGAGAACCTGCCAGGTACTTATGACCTGGATTGGCCACTGTTGGAAAGAGGATACTAGGCTTGATGGACCTTAATCTGTCCCAGTATTGCAGTTCTTTTGTGCTTATGTCAATCCTAGAGCTATTGAGTAGACCAGGTTGCTTGACCATTGAGTTAGTGATGCTGTCCATGTATAGAACCTATAATTTGCAAGTCATCCTTAGGTGGTAGACATGTGTCTCTGCAATCCTCAGTTTGAGAGAATTCACTTATGTGAATGATGCATCTGCTTGCTATGGAGAAAGCAAAATTATATCTCCAGGAACAAGCAGGAATCTAGTCATCACATATGCGTATCGTCGGTACCGACGGAGCCTGCGTGGGAACGCTCCCCAGCGTCCAATCAGAAAGCTTTTGGGAGCATCCCACAGCACCTGCGTGCTGTCTTTCCGCCTTTCCCAACTGCCTCTCTCCAGTTCTTCTTTTTCTGCGGAGCCAGCAGGTCGTGTTCCTGTTACCGCAGAAGAATTTCCTTATTTCTTTATTTCTTTTTGTGGTCGCGTCTGCCTTCCCTGATGCTCTACCGGTACCGCCGGTATTTCTTTTCTTTAAAAAAAAAAAAAAATAATAATAATAATTTATCTGTTTTTTCCTTTTCTTCAGGTGCACCTGCCTTTTTGGGCCTTAGGCCCCAAAAATTTCCTTAATATGGAAAAACCTGCTTCAGGTTTTAAAAAGTGCACAAAATGTGGCGGTACCATTTCCGTCACCGACACCCATGAATGGTGTTTAAAATGTTTAGATCCTGACCACTCCATCACAGATTGTGTATCCTGTGCTATGATGTCTAAAAGAGGTCGACAGAACCGAGCTGCTAAACTCAGTACCCTGTTTCCCTCTGATGCGGCTTCGGTGGCATCGACATCTTCCAGGGCTGCTGCTTCTTCCCATGGATCTCAGGTAACTAAACATAAATCCAGAGCCGGTCCTCGAAGGGTAGATCTCCTTCTAAGCATCGAGATGCCTCTGGTGTTGCCCTCGAGGATTCTGCACCGGCAAAATTACCCCGGCGGGAGGCTTCGGCTTCCAAAGCACCATCATCGGGGTTCCAGGATGTTCTCGATGGCTCGGCCTCGACAGATCTGGTGCCATGCTCTGGGGTACCGGCAGTTCCCACCGGTAACAACTTACAGGCATTGGCAGCATCTATGGACCAGAGAATTCTGTCCATAGAATGCAGTCTAGCGGCTTTCCTTGTGGCATCGACGCCCTTGGTACCGCGACAGACAACTCCGTCAGTATCAGCATCGGTATCGGTATCGCAACCGGTACCGATAGCATCGACATCGGCATCGATGTCTGCTATGCCGGTACCCTGTCCTCCGATGCCCGCTGGTACCGATTCCCCGGTACCGGTTATTCCCGATACCGATTTTGCTCCGTACGGGTATCGGGCTCTGCAGGAGCATCCAGACAGACGATACTTCGATTCCTCAGAAGAATCTGAGGACTCTGAAAGTTCTGTCGATGCAGCGATGATTCTTCCTCAGGAGTCCTCCTCCCCTAAATTCTCCAACCGTGCAGCCTTCGACTGCTTTGAATGTATAAGCAGGGCCTCGGCTATTGCCATAGGTGCACGTAGAATTGCTTGGCTCCAAGCATCTGATTTAGAGCTCTGGGTACAAGATAAATTGGGAAATATCCCTTGTACTGGTGAGAACCTGTTTGGTAAAGATTGGCAAGAAAAAGCCAATGAAATGGATGCTGAAAATTCCACTTTGGATAGACTATCCAAGTCTACTGCTGATCCTGTTAGGAAAAAGTTGTTCAAGAAAACACCTTTTTCTAAAAAGAAAATATTTTATCCTGCTTATGGTCAGCAGGCATCTTCTGCAGGTCAGTTTTCAACCAAACGTCAGCAACCACCCAAACAGAAGAAAGCAAAGGCTGCTAGGCCTCAACTGGCCCAGCAGCCTCAGCCTCCTCAGGGCCTTTGACTTTCAGCTAGAGAACTTAGCCTTTCTGGCTCTGGAAGGACCAGAACCGTCCACCATTCCAGGAAGGTTATGCCATTTTGCTCCCAGATGGGGGCAAATAACAGCAGAGCATTGGACACTCTCCATCATAAGAGAGGGGTACAAACGTCATTTTTCAAGCATGCCCCCTCCCACAATAGTGAAGCAGTTCAATTCTCCGACCTCTCTCATCGACCTGTTAGTTCAAGAGGTTACCATCCTCCTTGCCCAAGGGGCAATAGAAGAAGTGCCTCTTCATCAACAGGGCACAGGGTTCTATTCCCCTTATTTTCTTATCCCAAAGAAAACAGGGGGATACAGACCTATCTTAGATCTCAGAGAATTGAACAAATTCCTTGTCAAGGAGAAATTCAAAATGATTTCTCTCGGAGCTCTGCTTCCATACTTTCAGAATCAGGATTGGCTTTGTTCTCTAGATCTCAAGGATGCGTACACCCATGTTCTCATCCATCCAACCCACAGAAGGTTCCTTTGGTTCCTGTTTCAAGGAAATCACTACCAATACAGGGTGCTTCCTTTTTGTCTGGCCTCTGCACCAAGGGTGTTCACGAAATGCATGGCTGTGGTAGCAGCATATCTCCAGGAACAAGCAGGAATGAGTCTTCACATATGGGTACGTCGGTACCGACGGAGCCTGCGCGGGAACGCTCCCCAGCGTCCAATCAGAAAGCTTTTGGGAGCATCCCTCAGCGCCTGCGTGCTGCCTTCCCGCCTTTCCAACTGTCTCTCCTCAGTTTTCGTTTTTCCGCGGAGCCGGCAGGACGTCCTCCTGTCACCGCAGAAAATTTTTTCTTTAATTCTTTTTTTTTTTTTTTTCTTGTGGTCACGGCTGTTTCCCCGCCTCCACCGGTACCGCCGGTGGTTTTTTTTTTTCTTTTCTTTTTCTCAAACTCAAGGAGAGTTTTCCCTCCGTTTCTGTCTTAAATTTTTGGGCCTGTAAGGCCTCTCCATCATGGAGCTTTCTTCTCCTAAGAAGTGCCTTAACTGTGGAAATACAGTTTTCTTTTTAGCCTCCAATAACTGGTGTCTAACCTGTTTTGGTCCTGACCCTTTTCCTCCGGAGCCATTAGGCTACAATTTTATGAGAAGAGATTCTCCATTTCGAGTTTCCCTCGATACCGAGTTCCCTTCCAGTGTCAGGGCACCGACCATTTCTTCTCTACAGGATCAGGTAACCCACAAACAGTCTGTTAAGACTAGCCAATCCTTGAGTGGTAGGTCTCATGCCAAGCATGATGACGGCTCCGGCCTTGCCCTCAAGACCCTATTGGCTTCAAAACCCCGGCGGGAGTCTTCGGTCTCCACAGCCTTTCAGGGGTTTCAGGTTGTTCCTGGGGCTCACCCCTCACAGAACATACCTGAGCCATGCTCGGTGGTGGCATCCGCTTCGAGTGGTACCGATACCCCGGCATCGGCACTGGTGTTGAGTGATCCACTCTTCACCAGGGATCGTCATCTGGCATTCTCGGTACCTTCGGGACCGATCGATACGTCCCAGATTGACTTTCCAGTATCGGCAGCATCGCCGATACGACCACCGACGTCGGTACCCTCTAGACATGCATCGATAGACTCGCTTCCTTCGATGCCGAGTCTGGAATCGATATCTAGTCTGGAAGACTGGGTACTGACGCGTCTCGGAACCGACGCTTACCGATTCCGGATGCGCGGTACCGAGGATACTCACCAAGGGTTTTTGGTTGCCTCGGTACCGCTTGAGCAGCCTCCGATGACTGCTTCGATGTCGGTATCGCCTCTGATTCCGGCACAGCTACCGGTATCGGTATCGATGTCGGTTCCTGCAGTAACATCGGGACCAGCTACTTCCATGCCTTTTTCACCAGGATCGCTCCTTTCTATACCTAGTTTGGATTCGATACCTGGCATGGACAATGCAGTACTGACTATCTCAAGTCATAACCACCAGTACCAGTATCCATCCATTAGGGCTCCTTTTTTGCACCGGACCAGTACATTCTCAGGTGCCCAGGCTACTGCTTCAACTTTAGCCTGTCCAGGGATGGTTCCCATTGGAGATCCTTCTTTTCAGAAATTTCTCCTTGATCTGGCAACATTCCTTGCTATTCCTATCCCTGGCTATGATCCTACACAAGGCTCTTCTGCGGAAAAGGAAAATATAATGCTTCCTTTACATCATTCTTTGCAGGATCTTCTTCTGAGAATATGGGAAACGCCTTTAAGGGTTTCCTCACCTTCTACAGCAACTGATCTTCTGTATCAGGTGCCCCCCTCTCCAGGGTTTCAAAAGACTCAACTTCCCCATCATTCCATTGTAGTGGAATCAGCAATGAGGAAGGTAAAAAGCAAGAAGAAGTATTCTTCTTATCTGCCAGGTCGCGAATCTAGAACACTGGATGCCTTTGGACGTCAAACCTTCCAAACATCTATGCTGGCAACAAGGATTATCTCTTATATTTTTTATATGAGTCTATCCCTTCAGGAGGTCACAAGGAAATTATCTCTTTTGGCTCCTTTTCTATCAGAGCCCAAGGCTGCAGACTATTCCTTACTTCTTAGTCATAGCCAAAATATCTCTTGGTTTCTTTCTCGTGCTTCCCTAGACTCTTTTGAGTCTGTTAGCAGAACCTCTGCTATAGCCATAGGAGCACGACGTAGAGCCTGGCTCCAAGCTTCAGACTTGAACAGATGGGCACAACAAAGACTGGGTAATACTCCTTGTACTGGAGAAAATCTCTTCAATAGGGAGTCTTTACGTCAGGTTGCTCATTGCTCCACTGACTTCCCTGTTTCTGAGGGCTATCCTAAGCCTTCTCCTTCCCCAGTAGGGTAGGAAATGCCCTACCAAACCTTCTTTCCCTAAAAGAAGAAGGTTTTATTCTTCTCCTGCCCATCATACGAATGTTCCCAAACAAGGGAAACCTCGCTCTGATCTGAAGAATCCAAACTCAAGCCACGAAAATTAACCCTCAATAGGGTTCTAATTAATCTTTTTATAACCTACAGTTCACTTCTCAGCAGAAGTTTTTTCACTGTTTTTTCATTAAAACTCTACACATGGATTCCTGTTTTTCCAGGACATCCACTTGCTCTTAGGTAGGCTGAGCTGTCAGGAGTTTCATGTCTAGGGGTCACAGGGTTTTCCTCCTCTTTCTACCATGAAGAGAGGTTTGCCAACTATCTCACGATAGTTTTCTCCTGTACCACCATGAATTTTTTCCTTCTGCAGACTTACCATATGGCAAGTCTCCCTTCAGCTCCTATTTTTCTTTACCCTCTTTTTTAGGGCCTCCCCTGTAAGAGTGCTACCATACCACTGGAAGGCTTTCTTAGCCTTTCTAGTCTTCCTGTCCTTTCTAGTGTAGAGTTTTCTCTGGAGTAACCTCCCTGCTTTCATTGGGCAGCTCATCAGACATGATCAGGATTTTCTCCTCTTGTTCTGTCCTCTCTGTTACAAACAGAAGGATTCTCTCTGCTGTTCTATTCAGCAGCTGCCCATGCAGGAGTTCCAGTGATTGGACTACTGGTACTTTTCTAAGAGTTCCAGTCTTGTCTTCCACTACTTTTTCTCTGGCCTTAGTAGTGCTTCCAAGATAGTGCTCATCTATCTTGGATAATCCTTATCGCTTCTTTTCTGTCATCTCCAAATCTCTGGAGTTGGCAGCATAACTGAAGTGGCAGCTGGTTTTCTCCAACAGCCACTTTTATTTCCCAATTCTCCTGCATAGTGCTCTCTGCAATCCTACTGAGAAGCTTTCCAATATGGGCCCTTGCTAGAGAGCATGGGGATTTTTTCTCTAATTACTATCCTATATGGTTGAAAAAGGCTTCCTCAGTCATTCCTCATGACTGTAGGGGTTCTTTACACCCTTCTATTTCCTTTTAATAAAGGACATAAACCTTCTCTATGTGACAGTCTAAAGAGTTACCCAGTGTCTACAGGAAATATGCTCTTTTTCCTTGCAGCTTGTCCTCATGGTATCCTAATCCTTCATGGACAGCACATATTTAATTAAACAGCGCATGACACCCCCCCCCCTTGTCCCTCAAGTGGGTCAACCTGGTATCTCATCCTCTGCGTTTCTGTCCATTCACCATGTTAGAGTTCTACCGGACTCAGGACTTGCTGTTTACAGACTGATATTATCTTCTGTTTTTTCCACGCAACCATCCTGGTTTTTTCACTGGATAGTATTCCTGCTCCATCTTAACCAGGGGGAACAGATTCTCTATATCTTCTCAAGTAGGTTCCACCTTCTTGTTATTAGATGAATCTTTCCTCTTCACATCTCCCATGTGAATGTTCTTATGGGCATATCTCTTATCTGCTTAATTGCAGATATTTATCTTTAGACATATATATATTCATGTATGTATATATCTCTATATACTTCTCTATAGATAAATATGTCTGTAAGCTGCGTGTGCATATGTTATGCCCCTCCAGATCTCACTATAGACATATATATATATATATATATATATATATATACCCATATATATATATCTATATATACACATATATCTATATATATATATATATACATATATGTGTATCTGTCAAGATGCTTCCTTATAGGTAGATATGTATTTACATACTTATCTCTCTAACTGTCTATGCTTATGAAGGTTTTACCTTCCTATAGGTTCCAGACAGTGGGCTTGCATATGTTCAAACTGTCCCACAGTATGTCTGGGATATTATGCACACAACCACTGCTGTGGTACTGACAGCTCCTACCTTAACCCTAGGTTTAGGTATCCCTGAAGCTCCATGCTCCAATATCTTTCCTTTCTCTCACTAGTTAGGAAAGACAGGGTGGATCTTCAGTAGATCTGAGGTTTCATCCCTTCAGACATCTGTCCTTGGGAATACGGGCTTTTTTCCCATAACCCTTCTTCCCTCCAGGACTGGGCTAGTTTATCCAAATCGGTCAGTCTTCCTCTTTTGCTCCTAACTGTGAGTAACTCTGTAGCCAAGAGTTCCCAGCTTTTCCATAAAGCTTTCCTAAAGACCTACCTTTTTTGTACTACCCCAGTTGACACCTGGATCACCTGTCACTTCCGGATTTGGACCTTCACCTTCACTTCAGTGAGGTCACCTTGAAGATTCCTCTACTGGATCCCCAGTAGACTTCATCAGCCTCTCTACTTCCTGCAATCCAGTAGGTGAGGTCCATATTGTGATTGTTCATTTCAATATTTTTCATGATACTTATCATACATACAAGGACTCCTTACCTGTAGTTCTATTTTAGGTTAGCTGTTTTTCCCTACAGCCTCCTCTCTTTTCAACTCCTACCCTCCATCCTCAGGATGCCTGGCCATATGAGGTGTAGCATGTTCCAATCCCCAACATGCAGGGCTCCAGGCATCTTAGCTTGCGAGTCCCCATATGTGAAGACTCATTCCTGCTTGTTCCTGGAGATAGCACAGTTACTTACCTGTAACAGGTGATCTCTGGGAACAGCAGGAATAAGTCTTCACAACCCACCCACCTCCACTAGGAGTTGTATCTCTCTATCTATCTTCCTTTCCTCTTTCTCTCTCTTTGTCTCAGCTATAAAACTCAACTGAGGAGAGACAGTTGGAAAGGCGGGAAGGCAGCATGCAGGCACTGAGGGATGCTCCCAAAAGCTTTCTGATTGGACGCTGGGGAGCGTTCCCGCGCAGGCTCCGTCGGTACCGACGTACCCATATGTGAAGACTTATTCCTGCTGTTCCCAGAGATCACCTGTTACAGGTAAGTAACTGTGCTTTCTACGCACTCTGGGAATATTTGTCTTCCCTTACTTGGACGAATGGCTCATTCGAGCTCCAACACAGTCAGAGGCCAAGACTTCTCTATCCTGCACAATGCGTATCCTTCAGTATTTAGGGCTAGTAATAAGCATCCCAAAATCCAGTCTAACTCCTACTCAGTCTCTAGAGTTCATAGGAGCCCTGCTGGATACCACAAAGGCAAGGGCTTACCTTCCCCAAGCCTGTTGCCTTTGCTTGGTGCAATTAGCTTCTCAAGCAATCCTAAAGCCCTTTTTAACTGCTCGAGAAATGTTAGTTACTAGGCCACATGGCATCCACCGTGCATGTGGTACCATATGCTCGCCTTCACATGAGGGCAGCTCAGTGGACTTTATCCACTCAATGGACCCAGGCATCAGGTTGCCTGCCAGACAAAATAGCAAACACAAGTCACCTCATTTTGTCTCTCCAGTGGTGGAAGTCCACTCAAAACCTGTTGCTGGGGTCCCCCCTTTCAGCAACCCCTGCCCCAAGCAACTCTTACAACAGATGCTTCTCCAATGGGTTGGGGAGCTCATCTGCAAGACCCCTCCACCCAAGGCACCTGGACTCCACAAGAGAGTTGTCTACATATCAGTCTCTTGGAGCTCAGAGCAATCTTCCTTGCTCTGCAAGTGTTCCACACCCTACTCGGCTACAAAACAGTCCTTATTCATACGGACAATCAGGTAGCCATGTTCTACGTGAACAAGCAGGGTGGAACAGGCTCTCTGTCGCTTTGCAACGAAGCTTTGCGACTGTGAGCCCTCGCCAGAGAGCATCAGATTCATCTTCTGGCAGTGTATCTTCCAGGCGTTCAAAACTCTTGGGCAGACAGACTAAGTCGAGTTCTCCTTCCACACGAGTGGTCTCTACATGCAGACCAGGTAGCCAGGATTTTTCAACTTTGGGGAACCCCGTACATAGACCTCTTTGCAAGTCCGTGAAATGCCAAACTTCCCCGCTTCTGTTCCAGAACTCCGACTCAGGGAACTCAGGCAAAGGATGCTTTCCTCCACTGGGGTCAAAACTTCCTGTATGCCTTTCCACCCATTCCCCTAATTCCCAAAACCCTGTCAAGCTTCAGAGAGACAGAGGCCACATGATTCTCATAGCTCCACATTGGCCACGGCAAGTGTGGTACCCTCTGCTTCTACATCTCTCTCAAGCTCCCTCCCTGGAGTTAGGGTCTGCTCCAGATCTCCTATCTCAGGAGAACGGAATGTTATGGCATCCCAATCCCCAGTCTCTGCATCTCAGGGCTTGGTTGCTGAAGGCTTAGATCTTCAATATCTTCATCTTTCTCAGCAAGTGAAAGATGTTCTTTATGCTTCCAGAAAACCTTCCATTAGACGTTCTTATGCTTTCAAGTGGAAAAGGTTTACTATTTGGTGTTCTGAAAAGGGTCTTAACCCCCCTGCCATACCTCTGGAATCTTTGCTGGAGTATCTCCTCCATTTGTTTAATGCAGGCCTTAAAACAAATTCAGTAAGAGTCCATTTGAGTGCTATTGCAGCTTCCCTTAAGCCTCTAAATGGACAACCTATTTCCTCTCATCCTCTTATAGCAAGATTCATGAGAGGCCTCCTTTTAACTAAGCCTCCCATTAGACCACCTCCAGTGGCATGGGACTTGAACCTGGTTCTTGGGCAGCTCATGAAGCGACCTTTCGAACCCTTAGCTACCACCTCCTTGAAATTCCTTTCTTGGAAGGTTATCTTTCTCATTGCAATCACATCAGCACGCCGCATTAGTGAATTGCAAGCACTAGTAGCTAATCCACCTTATACAAGGTTCCATCATGACAAGGTAGTCCTTAGGACTCATCCACACTTTATGCCTAAGGTGGTCTCGCCTTTTCATCTTAACCAGGAGGTCTACCTACCTGTCTTTTTTCCAGGACCTCATGCATCAAATGCAGAGAGGAATCTTCATACCTATGACTGTAAAAGAGCTCTAGCTTTTTACTTACAAAGAACACAGCAACATAGAAAGTCCTCTCAACTCTTTGTTGCTTTTGACCCTTCTCATTTGGGACTACCAGTCTCCAAGAGAACACTATCTAACTGGATTGCTCAGTGTATTTCGCCTATCAGAGTAAGAACCTTTTTCTGGAGGGCCATGTCACAGCTCACAATGTGAGAGCCATGGCAGCCTCAATGGCTCATCTGAACTCTGTGTCTATTGACGACATCTGTTGAGCAGCCACTTGGGCCTCGGTTCATACCTTCACAGCCCATTACTGCTTGGACAAGGACTCCGGCCGGGATGCCTTGTTTGGTCAGGCTGTTCTCAAACACTGTTCCATACTTAATCAACTCCTACCCACCATCCCTGATAGGATGCCAGAGATCCATGGGGGGAAGTGGAGCCCTTCTCAGGGACACACAACTTCTGGGGTCTCTCCCTGGCACCTAAAGCTAGGGAGTCCCCATATGTGATGACTAGATTCCTGCTTGTTTCTGGAGATAGCATAGTTACTCACCTGTAACAGGTGATCTCCGGGAACAGCAGGAATTTAGTCCTCACAACCCATCCACCTCCCCTAGGAGTTGTATCTCTCTATCTCTTTCCTTTCCCTCTCTCTCTCTCTTTGTCTCAGCTTTAAAACTCAACTGGAGAGAGGCAGTTGGGAAAGGCGGGAAGGCAGCACGCAGGCGCTGTGGGATGCTCCCTAAAGCTTTCTGATTGGACGCTGGGGAGCGTTCCCGCGCAGGCTCCGTCGGTACCGATGATACCCATATGTGAGGACTAAATTCCTGCTGTTCCCGGAGATCACCTGTTACAGGTGAGTAACTATGCTTTACCTGTAGTACATTAAATGTTCTCTGTAGACAGCAGGCTAAATCACTCACAATCCCTCCTACCTTTCTGATAGCTATAGTTGATGAGTTCTATACTGAGGTAAATCCTCTGGGGTGTCTCTCATGGAAAGTGACTCATGTTTAGGGGTTTTTTTTCTCTCCATTTCCTTCTGAGATCAGAGAGCCACGCCCATCCTGTTACTATTGGATGACCTCACAAATTGATATATCTGGATTTATCTTGCTATTTACAGAATACCTTACAGGTTATGCAGCTCTGCTTTTCTGTTCTTTATGGGAAAAGTCTTACATCACACAAAAATTTGAGCATGCTATATTTAATATAGTTTGTGTTTATTTAAGAAATCGAGAAGTCTTTGTTGGAGAGGCTTGCTTTTAGAAACACTTTTTCAAAAATTTACGATCTATGTATATATAGTAAGGAATTAGACATATGAATTGGCTGAATGATTCTAGGTGAATTTTAAGCCACCTAAAACCAGCTGCACAAGTTCATAATGTACATATTTGTTGACATGAAAAGAGGCATTTTGGGGTTGCGTTATTAATCTATGTGCATAACTTGATTTCACAGGTACACTAAAAAAATTTTTTTTTAAACTGCCTCTAATGTTTCGATTGATTTTTACGTTTTTTGGTGCGCTGAATCCAAATCTGGTAACCAATTTGCTCCATCACATACAGATTTTTTGCTACATTGGGTTAGCAGTTTGAGGTGAACGTTTCAGATTGAGTGCGATCGAGATAAAAGTTTCTTGGATGAATTCTTTATACTAATTGTTTAGTAGTTATTCAAATAAGAATAAAGAAAATTGTAACAAGGCAGCACATAAGAATAGAGTAATGTCAACAAAACACACTGTGAGGGTAGCAAAATTGTCTGCACTTAAAACAGCCACATACATGTGCACAAACATTGAGCATATAAGAGCGAGGTTAGACACAAAGCAAAGCAAAGAAATGTGCAAAAAATGTTGTATAGGTATGTATGTAAGAATAGAAAACGCAAACCGCACCATTGCAATACATGAAGACAAACACCCGATGGTGTGAAAATAAAATTCTAATAAATGAGATCCGACACTGTGGTAATAACTAGCAAATTTTTATTTCAAAGTTTAGTAAAAACACGATATTTGTCAACACAGTTTAGATTTTAAAGTCATTCTTGGGTCAATCAATCTCCTGGTGGGCCCGTTTCTTCTTCCCCCGAATGCTTCTCTTGGTGCGCTGCTTGGCGTATTTTTCATCTGGGTTTCCCGCAGCAGCAACCAGCAGAAATCAGCCATCATAGTGGTGTTCCATCTTCCTTGGTACCTTCTCTCTGCGTCCTTGATGTCCTGGTGAAACCTTTCACCTTGTTCTTCACTGTACGCCCCCAAGTTTTCGGGAAAGTAGTTCACATGGGAGTGCAAGAAATGGACTTTCAGGCTCATGTTACAGCCTTGTTCATTGAAGGCATTGAGCATCCTGGCAACAATATCCTTATAGTTCTCATCCCACCTGTTCCCCAAGAATTTGAGAACAACATCCTTGAAGGAATCCCAGGCTTCTTTTTCCTTCTCAGACATCGTTTCAGCGAATGCTCCATCTGAAATGAGTTTCCTTATATCAGGGCCAACAAACACTCCTTCCTTTAGCTTTGCTTCAGAAAGTCGGGGGAACTTTGAGCAAAGGTACCGAAAGCACTCACCATCTTTTGGAAGGGACTTGATGAATTGCTTAATGAGACCCAACTTAATGTGGAGAGGTGGTAATAGAATTTTATCATGAGGTACCAAGCTCTCATGAAGAACATTTTTCTCACCGGGTCTCAAATACTCCCGAATTGGCCAGTCTTTTTTCCCCCCAGTGTAGGTCGCGGGCCCGGCTATCCCACAAGCAAAGGAAGCAGGGATATTTGGTGAAACCGGATTGCTGCCCTAATAGCATGGATAGAATTTTAAAGTCTCCACAAATGATCCACTTATGCTCATCATAACGAATCTTCTGAAGAATCAGGGCCAAATTCTCGTATTTTTCTTGGAGAATAACAGAGTGAGCAATAGGAACTGAAGCGAATGTGTTGCCATTATGAAGAAGAACACCTTTTATGCTGTCTTTTGATGAATCAATGAACAGCCGCCATTCAGCAGGATCATACTTGAGTTTAAACTTTTCCATCACTCCGTATATATCGTTGCAAAATACCAAATCTTCCTCTTTGCTGAAATACTTCAAAAATTGTGTCTCGCGGTTGCGGTACCAATAAAAAGTTGTTCCTGGTGACAATAGATTTTTCTGTTTAAGCCGAGAACCTAGCAGTTGGGCAGCATCTTTTGGGAGTCCTAAATCCCGGACTAAATCATTCAATTCAGCTTGAGAGAAAAGTTCAGGTTTCGGATCTGGTTCAGTTTCAAACTCGGAAGTACTGGACTCATCGGGAAAAGCCATCTGATGAGTCTCATCATGATCAGAACCGTCCACACAAATATGATCCAAAGATTTTGGTGGTTCAGGCACAGGTACTTCGTTGCTATGAGGCATAGGCCTAATTGCTGAGGGAAGGTTGGGGTAACTTATTACGTTCTTATTTTTTAAGTTGTATCCCTTCAGAATGCAAGAGCAAAAATAGCAGTCACTGCTGTGGTCTCTTTGTTCACGCCACATCATAGGTATTCCGAAACGAAATGCTTGTTTTTTACCTTTCATCCATAAGCGTAGATCTTCCTCACATGGCTTGCACACTTTGTGAGGAGCCCACGGTTTGTCTTGATCGCCTAACTTCAAACCGAAATAGGCGAAATATACTTTTTTAATAAATGCAGAAATGTTCCTCTGCCGCTTTTTCACGGTATATTCCCCACAAATAAAACAAAAACTGTCCGGAGAGTTGACGCAACCTCTGGCTCTGTGAGCCATCACAAATACACAGCACTGCAAACTACAACTGTAGTGAACCACTTCGGAATAAAGCTGGATTACGACTGAGCAAACAAAAGGTAATAATGAACTTGCAAGAAACTGAAATTTGACAGGAACGTTCATGTCGCAACCACCGTGTTTGAGCGAGCGAGCGAGCGAACGAGGCGAGGCGAACAGGAAAGAACATGCGCCAGCGCGAGTACTGGATTTAGCCCCCCGCCTCCCAATTGTCCTGTTAATGTATAAAATGAATACAAAACACTCTAAAATATCATGAGGGAGTGTTTCTAGTTAGTTAACCATTACAACCTCTATTTTGGGCCAAGAAAATAAACTGCAGTCGGCTAAAAAGAAATTATGTGAACATTCCTTATATGGGTAAGAAATCTAATTTTGCAAGAAAACGTGACGTGATGGAACATTTTGGCTATTTTTCCTGGATTCAGCACCCCAAAATCTATAGGAATCAGTTGCAAAATTGGAGGCAGTTTTTTGGTAGTGTACCTGTGTTTTTCAAAAAGTGTGCACATAAATGAAAATGCGAGTGTAAGTGTAAGTAATTTATGCTATTTTGAAAATAGTAAATTTGTTTACATTTAGTTAAATTGTCTGAACATCAGTTTATGAATTTGGGTACCTTGTGTTTGAAAATTGTTTAAAGTATGCTCTTAACTGTGCAATTTGGAAAATCACAAACTTTACTAATTTAGTTTTATATTAGGCTATTTTTATCTTTTTTTATTCTGAAGTGCAAAGTAGGTAGAGTTGTGAAAGATTTCCAGATATCTTTCATTTATATTATAACTAATGACTGTTCAAATATACAGGGTGGCCCAAAAAAAGTGAGAACATCTCGCAAATTAAAAGCTTAAATAGTTGACTTATTTACCTTTTTTAGCTATATAATGTCTTTATTTTGATAATTTCCGGTCGCCATGTTTTCTTTTTTAATTTGTCAATCGTTTACATCTGTCTTTTTGAATTTTTAAATAACTTATATGCTACGAGATGTTCTCACTTTTTTTGGGCCACCCTGTATATTGTTTTTATTTTTAGTATTAATAGGTGTGAGTCTGTGCCCTTTTTTTAAACTTAAAACCAGCATAAGTATAGTTTTCTGTTTTGCTCTATTTCAGGCCACTCTTTCCATATGGGGATGGGGAAGCCTTTGTGTTGTGCTTTTTCTGATAACCTTTGGACCCTTCGCTATATTTTACTTTGCGTTTTATATCGTCTGCTTTGTGGTTGGGTAAGTATATGCTAATGTGATTTACATTTGCATGGTTATATTTGTACTCTAGCTCTTTTTTTTGCATAATCTAGATTAGGAGTAGCTATAGTCCTGGCGGGCCCCAGAACAATCTGATTTTCACATTATGAATATGTTTGAAATAGATATGCATACAGTGGAGGCAGTGCATAAAATATCTCCACTCACCACTGGAAGTGACATGTGCCTTATGTTTAAATTTACGGCCAGTTGCATGGAAAAGGGACTCTGACCTTTGAATTAACTTTGACACTTTGTAACATTGATTGTACTTAGTTGGACTGGGCAATAAGTTCCACCCATAGGTGCTAAAGTCATCAAAGAGAGATGGTTTCCAAAAGCATTTTTATATTGTTCAAGCTCCGCTGCAAAGGTGCATGCCTCTTTGCGTTTAACTTTGTGCCTTAATTTTGTAAGATACTTTGTTTTGTTTTCTTTTTGTTTTAATTTTGTTTTCTCAGTATCCAGCATATGGGAGGTGGCTTAGGCTCTTCCTGTCCCTGGCTTAGCTCTGCAGAGGGCTTGGAGTTGTGAGCCCTGGGGTGCAGAACCCAGCAGGCTAGTTCCCTTTCCCATACCATCTCTCTCTCCCTCTCCCCCTCCCTCCCTCTCTCTCCTTGGGGGTTGGAGTGACCTAGTGGTTGGGGCAAGGTACTTCAGGCTGGAAGGTGAGGGGTTCAAATCCCACTAGAGGACAGCAACCTTGGGCCGGAAGGACTGGACTTTCTAGTCCCACAGGTGCTCCTTGTGGTCTTGGACAAGCCACTTAACCCTCCATAGACTATGTTCCCTGTAAAATAGTTATCTCCAAGTTAAAATGCCCTGTTCAATGTAATTTCAGTTTGTTCAATGTAAACCACACTGATGCAGAATAGCGCGGTATATAAGAGAATGTAAATAAATAAATCCCTGGAAACTTCTGCTTAACTGTTATGAGGCAGTGCAGTAGGGATTCCTGGCTGCGGAGCGTGGACTTTAACAAAAAACAACAAAAAAACAAGCAGAGAGGCAGCTGTCGTTGGAGCAGCAGCAGATGGGCAGTAAGTAATCTAATCTTCGCTGACCTGTGAGGATGACCTGCTGGGAACGGACTCATGGAAAATGACATTGATAAAGCGAAATTGCTAAACAAATACTTCTGCTCTGTTTTTACTAAAGAAAATCCTGGAGAAGGACCACCTGTGACTCCCAAATATAAAAATGGGAATGAGGTAGATACCACACCATTTGGAGAGGATGAGGTGTTAGAACAACTTGCAAAACTGAAAGTGGACAAGGCCATGGGACCGAATGGGATACATCCCAGGATACTGAAAGAGCTCAGAGAGGTTCTTGCAGGGCCGTTAAAGGATGTTTTCAACAGATCCTTGGAAACAGGAGAGGTTCCTCAGGACTGGAGAATGGCTGATGTCGTACCTCTACACAAAAGTGGTGACAGGGAAGAAGTGTCAAACTACAGGCCCGTGAGCCTTACCTCGGTGGCGGGAAAGGTAATGGAGACGCTCCTAAAAGAGCGAATAGTGAACGTTTTCAAAACCAGAGGCAACATAGTTTTACCGAGGGGCGATCTTGCCAGACAAATCTGATTGAGTTTTTTGACTGGGTGACTAGAGAACTGGATCAAGGACATGCAATGGATGTCATCTACCTGGATTTCAGCAAAGCCTTTGATACTGTCCCTCATAGGAGGCTTATCAATAAACTCAGTAGTTTGGGGATGGGTTCCAAGGTGGTAAACTGGATCAGAAATTGGTTGACTGACAGACGACAGAAGGTGATGGTAAATGGAGCTCACTCGGATGAAAGGAAGGTGATTAGCGGGGTGCCGCAGGGTTCGGTCCTAGGCCCGGCACTGTTCAATGTATTTGTGATTGATATTGCTGAAGGACTGAATGGAAAAGTCTGTCTTTTTGCAGATGATATGAAAATTTGCAACAGAGTGGACTCCCCTGAGGGAGTGCTGAACATGAGGAGGGATCTGCAAAAGCTGGAGGAATGGTCTGATGCTTGGCAATTGAGATTTAATGTGAAGAAGTGCAGTGTCATGCACTTCGGTTTCAGAAATCCAAAGGAAATGTACACGATAGGGGGCGAGAGGTTGGTGTGCACGGAGCAGGAGAAAGACCTTGGTGTGATTATTTCTGTAGATCTCAAGGTGGCAAAACAGTGCAACAAGGCGGTGGCAAAAGCCAGGAGGATGTTGGGCTGCATTCGAAGAGGAATTACCAGCAGAAAGGAAGGGGTACTAGTGCCACTGTATAAGTTTCTGGTGAGGCCTCACTTGGAATACTGTGTTCAGTTTTGGAGACCGTATCTTGCAAAGGATGTAAAAAGAATGGAAGCTGTTCAGAGGAAGGCGACTAAAATGATTTGGAGCCTGCTTCAGAAGCCTTATGAGGAGAGACTTGAACACCTAAATATGTACACTTTGGAGGAGAGGAGGGATAGGGGAGATATGATTCAGACCTTTAAATACTTAAAGAGAAATAATGAACAAACAAACCTCTTCCAGAGACGGGGAAGCTGTAAAACTAGAGGGCATGACATGAAGCTGGAAGGTGGTAAATTGAAAGGCAATGTCAGGAAATACTTTTTTACTGAAAGGGTGGTGGATGCTTGGAATGCCCTCCTGATGGAGGTGGTGGGGGCAAACACAGTGACGGAATTCAAAGTGGCCTGGGACAGACACAGTGGATCACTTTACAGCAACAAGATTAAATCAAAATAAACTGAACCATCTAATTTCTCAACCAATAGGGGTGTCCTACATGGAGCAAAGGGGGGGGGGAGCGGTGGGTTGACCCCTAAACAAACAAAGAAACAAAGATATGGGGAGGGGTGCACCTGCTCCTGTTGGGTGCACCACTAAGTAAAGACACGGGTAGGGGTGCACCTACTCTCTAAAAGACATGGGAAGGGGTGCACCTACTCCTGCCATATTGCTGGGCAGACTAGATGGACCACGCTGGTCTTTATCTGCCTTCATTTACTATGTTACTATGTTACCTAGCAGCTTATTGTCTATTTATTGTATGATCTCATAGTTGAGAATAAGCCCAATACTTTTATATAACATAAACCGGACTATCTGTGATTGACCAGATTCTCTTGAAACATCGGTGTCCACCTAGTTATAAAGTTATACACTGTCCTATGGAATGTAGACATGGTACTCCAAAGGACAATTGTAGCTTATCAGAGTCTGTTTTATTCAGTTGTTAGTAGTCATGCAGTGGCAGGATGTAAGGTGTTATTAATTTATTCTCCAGGAACAAGCAGGAAGTGAGCCCTCACATATGGGTGACGTCTGGACCGATGGAGCCCTTGCGGAGCATTTCCCCAGCTTTCACAGAAAGTCTTTAGGAATACTACCATGCATGCATGGTCCCCTTCCCACCCAAGGATACCATCTTACTCAATCTCCTTTTTTTCTGCGGAGCCCAGTGGACGCTTGTCCTGTTTCCCTGGAAAAATCCTCTAAAAATTATCCTTAAAAGTTGTGTTTTTTCCTGGTTTGCGTACCGGCTCTTCTTCCCGCTTTGAGCAGGCGCTGTCCCCAGTGCCGTTCTCGGCTCTTCCCTTCTTTTTTGACGAGGCTTGCCTCAACCGGCGTTCACACCCTTTTTTTTGCCCAGGGGTCATCGACCCCAGCCAGGTGTCTCTGACCATGTCTCCCGGTGAGTTCAAAAAGTGTGATTGCTGCAGTCAAACCATGTCTGTTACAGGCACCCATGACTGCTGCTTGCGCTGCCTCGGCCTGGTCCGCAGCACTACCACCTGTGACCTGTGCCAGGGCATGACTTTGAAAACCAAGAAGAAAAGGTCAGAGTTGTAGGAGAGGATGTTCCTGTGGTCCAACTTGGCCCCGGCTTCCCAGACGCTGAGCCCCAAGCCAAGCACCTCCCGTGAGGCCTGGATGTCTTCAGAGTCCCACGGCGGCTCCTCCGTAAAGATCCCGGACCTGGAAAGAAAACGAAAAAAATCCTCGACCAGTTGAGGTTCTACCGGTGAAACCTGGTAAGGTCTAGCGGCAGGGCTTGGCGACTCCAAACAGCACCCCCTTAAGGTATCTAAGAAGGAGCCTTTGGCCGGTGATGACCATATGAGGCTTCTCGAGGCCATGGTCCTTGTTGAGGACACACTTGCGAGAGTGCCTGCATTGGGCCCGAGGTCCTTGGTGTCCATGCTAATAGCTGCAGAGCCTTCTGCCATCAAATCCAGAATAGCGGCCCTGGAGCAGAATATCTCTGTCTGGCTCATCCACATCATCTGCCCCAACAGTTGGGCCCCTGACCGTGGGTGAGTCCCCAGGCGTCGAGCCAGGCCCCGAGCGCCACTAATCGAGGTCCTGGTCCCGATCCTCGGGTGTCTGGTCCTCCCCGGCCAGTTTCCACCGGGGGATTCCGGTTCCTCTGGGCCGTCTTCGAGGCGCGTGAGTCCCGAGCCTGAGTCCTTGATGTTCTCCAGCGCTGATTGGGACATTGAGGCCTCCCCTGAAACCTCTTGACACAGAGACGTCCCTTTGGAGCATTTTCCCCTGGAGCCCCGGTGCCATTCCCCTCCCTAGGATGTGGCCTTCCATGACTTCATCCGGGACATGTCCCGGGGCCTCTCAGTCCCGACCAAATTAGAGGAGGCTCTGCGCACCAAAGAACTGGAGATCCTGCAGTATGAGTCCCCGCCAAAGGAGACTCTTACGGTGCTGGTACAACCCATCCTCGAGCAGCTGTTCCTGCTGATGTGGGAGTCCCTGGCCTCTGTGCTGGTGGTCAGCCGATGTTTCGACACCATCTACTGTGTCAAGAAGGGCCTGGGTTTCCCAAAGTCCCAACTCCTGCATAACTCTATTGTCATGGAGTCATCTATGCAAAAACTTAAAAGCCAGAAGAATTACTCTTCTGTTCTCCCAGGCAGAGAGGCTCGAGCCCTCGATGCCCTCGGGGGCAAGTGCTTCCAGGGATCCATGATGGGTTATCAGATACAGGCCTTTGAACTATACATAGGTATGTATCTCAAGGGCCTCATCCAAGAACTGGCGGGCTTCTCTGAAGCCCTCGCTGGAGAACCCCTCCAGAGGTTCCAAGCCCTGACAGCTGGGATCCGGGACTGTTCAAAGTTCCTATCCTGCGCCGCCTGCGACTGCTTTGAATCTGCATCCTGGGTAGCAGCAGCGGGCATTGGGGCCTGGCGCCAGGCCTGGTTGCACACCTCTGACCTCAAGCAATGGGTGCAAGAGAAATTGCTAGACGTCCCCTGCACCGGGGAAAACTTGTTTGGCAAGCCCATGGCTGACAAGGCCGAGATAGAGGCTGAGGTTGTGATCAGGCAGAGGCTCTCAAAGAAGACCTCGACCCTTCCCTGGAAGAAACCAGTCAGGAGAGAGACCACCATTCCTGAGGAAAAAAAGGGGTCTTTTCATGGCCATTACCAACCCTTCTTGGGGCAGCAGGGCCTCCAGCACAAGAACCAGGGTCATGGGCAGAGGAAGTCAAAGGCTCAGAAGCCTCAGCCACCAGCTCCCACCCAGCTTGGCGGGAGTTTTTGACTCCCCAGGCAGGGCCTCTTCTCCCCTGGGAGACCCTTCCCAGCCCACAGGTGGCCACCTGGTGCTCTTTGCTCACAGGTGGGCCAGGGTCACCACGGACCAGTGGATTCTGCAAGGACCCTCCCACTTCATTTGCGTTTGGGGGGGGGGGGTTGAAGTGGAGTTGACTTTACAGTATTCGGTAAACAGTTCGGCAGTGAAATATAGGACATTGAAAGTATGTCTAACGCTGCAGATTCTGCGGGGAAACAGGTGTCCGAATCAGTCTGTGAGGAGGGCTCTGCCTGTCTGTTGTCTCTCGCTAGGAGGAGTATGAGCAGGGCTCCTTGCTAAGAGAAAAGAAAAAAAAAAGAAAAGTAGTACGTTCTTGTGTTATGGTACTTTGTTAGTGTTAGTGTAGTTGGTTCGAATGCAGTGGATATGGAGCTGCTTTGTTAAATGAAGACTGAGTCTCTGGCACCAGGGGGAGCTGGATAGGATGTCAGCAAGACTTTGCAATTCAGTCCTCAGCTGCTGGAGGGGGCTGACAACCCTACCTTACCTTTTCCTGGACTGGCCTGGAGAGAACTCAAGGAAAGACAATTAGCAGGTAAGGTCTAATTTCTCCTTTTTTGCTGTCTCATCTTACTAAGCAAGATGGCACCCTTGGGTGGGAAGGGGACCACGCATACATGGTAGCATTCCCAAAGGCTTTTTGTGAAAGCTGGGGAAATGCTCCACGTGGGCTCTGTCGGTGCCGACGTCATCCATATGTGAGGACTGATTCCTGCTGTCCCTGGAGAGAACACCTGTTAGAGGTGAGTAACTATGGAGCCATGGTAATTATTTGTCCCCCACATTCACAATGAAATGATTTGCTATCTTTAGACAAAGTATTTGAATCTTGGAATGTTGAGATCTCTACATGTGTAATTCTGGGTGATTTGAAAATCTGTATTGATTTTTTCTCCAGGACCAAGCAGGAAGTCAGTCCTCACTTACGGGTGACGTCGGCGCCGACGGAGCCCTCGCGGAGCAATTTTCCCCAGCTTTCAAAGAAAGCCTTTGGGAATTGCAGCGCGCATGCGCGGTCGTCTTCCCGCCCGAGGGTGCCATCTTAGCCAGTCTTCTTTTTTCCGCGGAGCCCTACAGACGTCCCCGTCTTGTCCCCGCGAAAAAGTTGATTTTCTTCTTTGTTTTATCCTTTTTTCTTTCGGTTCGACGCCGATCGTTTTCCCGCCCGGACTCGCGACGCCGGTCTCGAGTCCGCTTACTTTTTTTCGGTTTTTCTGACTTAGCTTTCGTTTTCGGTTTCCCTGGCAGCCCGGTCCTTTGACCTCGCAGGGGCCCTTTTTCCCCCGATGGCTGCCAGTGGGTTTAAGCGGTGTGGTCGGTGTGACCGAAATATGTCACTAACCGACACACACGACTTTTGCCTCCGCTGCCTGGGGCCGGATCATGAGGAACTGATCTGTGGGCCCTGCAGCAAACTGTCCTCAAAGGCGTTGAGGAGTCGGCGGCATCAGCGTGAGAGAATCTTCGCTGACCCCAGCCGTACCCGGACCTCGTCGGAGGCCTCCGCGTCGAAAGGCTCCAGCTCGGACCGTCGCCGGAGCTCCTCCGACCGGGGTTCTCCCTCCGGGGACCATCGTCGGAAGGAAAAACCCGCGAGGGCGTCGTCGGTGGACGCTCCTGGTTCCGCGAGGGCCAGGTCGCATAGCCCCGACAGCCGCCCCGGGTCCTTGGAGAAGGAACACATCCCGAAGCGACCTCGCCTGGAGTCGGAGATGCCTGCCCGGGTAAGTCCTGTGGTCCTTCTGGACTCGCCTCCGCGACAGCCGACGTCGGGCCCGACGCCGTCGGGGCCCGAGTCGGGGGCTGCTGGGTCACCTGAGCTCGGACTCAGGTTGACGGCCTTGGAGAGCAGACTGTCTGCCTTCATGGACCAGCAGCGGGCACTGCTCGCTGGCCTCGCTGGCGCCGCTGCCCCGACCGCCGGGACGTCGACGTCCAAGTCGACCCCGGAGACCGAGCCGATCCTCGAGTCAATGAGAACTCGAGTCGATCCTCGGTCGAGGTCACCCTCGGCCTCCCGTTCGGGACCGAGGTCGCCGACGCCGACTCCCTCGACGTCGGGACGGCTGGCGCCGCACCCTGCCCGGGCCGACCCCACCGAGTCCTCGTCGGAGTCGGTCTGGGAGTCTGAGGAGGAAGAGTCACCTGATTCTTTCCGGACTCGGTGTGTCCCATCGGACTCACCGGGGTCCGAGCCTCGGAAGCAGTCCCCCCCGGAGGATGCCCGGTTCTCGGACTTCGTTAGGGATATGGCCAAGGCTTTGGCCTTCCCTGCGGATCCCGAGGAGGAGCCTCGAGCCGAAGAGCTCGACGCCCTCCAGTATGACTCTCCCGCGAGGGAGCACTTTACTGTGCCGGTTCCTCCTATGCTGGAATGACTACTCTTCCGCATGTGGGAGAGTCCGGCCTCCTCGCCGGTCCTGAGCAAGCGGGTCGATTCTATCTATCGGGTCCGCAAGAGCCCTGGCTTTCAGAAGGCACAGCTGCTGCCACACCATTCCATGGTAGTGGAATCGGCCATGCATCGTCTTAAGAGCCAGAAGATGCACTCCTCGGTGCCTCCTGGAAGGGAGGCCCGTAACCTGGATGGCCTTGGCAAGAAGTGCTTCCAGGGCTCTATGCTCGCATGTCGTGTCCAGACTTACCAGCTCTACATGGGCATGTATCTCCGGGATCTGGCTAAAGAGCTAGCCGGATTCTCCGCTGGTCTCTCCGAGGAGCCCTTGCGGAGGTTCCTAGCCTTGTCCACGGGCATTCGGGAATGCTCAAAGTTCATGTCCCGAGCAGCCTATGATGGCTTTGAGGCCTCGGCTAGAGTGGCCGCAGCCGGCATCGGTGCCCGCCGACAGGCTTGGCTTCAGTCGTCGGACCTTGAGCCCTGGGTACAGGACAAGTTGGTCGATGTCCCCTGCCGAGGCGAAAACCTCTTTGGCAAGCCCATGGCGGAAAAGGCTGCACAAATTGAGACTGAGACTCTCACCAGGACCAGGCTTTCTAGGAAGACCTCCGCCCCTTCCCAGAAAAAGAAGGGCTCGGGAAAAAAGTCCTTTTACCCGAGGAAGGCGGCTGCCTACAAACAGTACCCCCATTATCAGGCCCCTGCAGCTCCCCAACAGGGCCAGCAGGCCAAGGGACGGGGTAACGGGTCCCGTAGGCAGCAAGCCCCCAAGCCTGCACCACCAGCCCCTGCTCAGCAGGGTGGGGGTTTTGACTCGCTCAGCATAGCCTCTCCCCCCCCGCTGGTTCCTCCCAGCACCGGAGGCCGGCTGGTTCACTTCGCCCACAGGTGGTCCAGCATCACCGCAGATGCCTGGGTACTTCAGGTCGTGCGAGAAGGCTACCTTCTCCACTTCCATCAGGTCCCTCCCTCCTATTTTCCGGGAGAACCTTCGCGCCCCCCTCTGCACAGGGAGTTGCTCCTTCAGGAGTTAGCAGGTCTTCTGCAGGAACAGGCGGTGGAACCGGTGCCCCCACACCTGAGAGGTCAAGGCTTTTATTCGAGGTATTTTCTGATACCAAAGAGAACAGGGGGCCTCAGACCCATCCTGGACTTGCGCAACCTCAACAAGTTCCTTGTGCGGGAGAAGTTCAAAATGCTTACCCTTGGAATCCTTCTGCCCTACCTCCAGCAGGGAGATTGGCTATGCTCCTTGGATCTAAAGGATGCCTACACGCTCATCCTCATCCACCCAAGCCACCGCCAATACCTAAGGTTTGTGGTGGCAGGAAATCATTACCAGTACAGAGTACTGCCCTTTGGCCTATCCTCCGCACCGCGAGTCTTCACAAAATGTCTCGCGGTCGTGGCGGCCCATCTCCGGCTTCACGGCCTCTATGTCTTTCCGTACCTCGACGACTGGCTCATCAGAGCAGCGTCCGCTCAGGAGGTCACCAACGCCACGTGCCGCACGGTGACTCTGCTGCAGCACTTGGGCTTTGTTATAAACTTCGCAAAGTCCACTTTGCTCCCCTCACAGGATCTCGAGTTCATCGGCGCAAGGCTGCACACTCCTCGGGCACGAGCGTACCTACCGCTCGACAGGGCTCAACGGCTCATGGACCTAGCCGACCGCTTTCGCAGCCAGCCCCTGGTCTCCGCCAGGCGCTTCCTGAGACTGCTCGGCCATATGGCTTCCACCGTCCATGTGACCCCCAATGCCCGCCTGAATATGCGGTCTGCTCAATGGTGTCTCCGCCAGCAGTGGCGACAAGCCACAGGCGGCCTGGCAGACCTAGTGCGCGTCTCCGAGCCGCTGCTCTCGTCTCTCCGGTGGTGGCTCCGGCAGCCGAACCTGATATTCGGAATGCCTTTCCAGTCACCTCAGCCGACCCGGGTGCTGACCACCGATGCATCCCTCCTGGGCTGGGGAGCACATTGCCAAGAGGCACGTACTCAGGGCCTCTGGACCACGTGGGAGTCTGCTCAGCAGATCAACTTCCTGGAGCTCAGGGCGATCCGCCTAGCTCTCAAGGCCTTCTCCCACCTGACTTCCCAACAGTCCGTCCTTGTCCAGACGGACAATCAAGTTGCCATGTTCTACGTGAACAAGCAGGGGGGCACGGGCTCCTTCCTCCTCTGCCGGGAGGCACAGAAGCTCTGCTCTTGGGCCGTCAGTCACGGTATTCTCCTCAAGGCAGTTTATCTCCCGGGCCAAGAAAATTGCCTTGCAGACAAACTCAGCAGGGTCCTCCAGCCGCACGAGTGGCGTCTGGATCCCTTGGTAGTTCAGAAGCTCTTCCTCAAGTGGGGTCTCCCCACGGTGGATCTCTTTGCCAGTCCTCACAACCGGCAGCTTCCTCGCTTCTGCTCTCGTCAGCCACACCCCCTTCGGGTTGCGGCGGACGCCTTTCTGATCTCGTGGTCGGGGAGCCTTCTGTACGCTTTCCCTCCCATCCCGCTGGTCTCTCGGACTCTTTTCAAGGTTCTCCGAGACAAAGCCTTCATGATCCTGGTGGCCCCTCGCTGGCCCAGGCAGCCGTGGTTTCCGCTCCTGCTGCAACTGGCGGTGGAGGATCCAATCCCTCTGGGGGTACAACCGGATCTCCTCACTCAGGATCAGGGGTCCCTCCTGCACCCCAACCTCAGGTCTCTCAACCTCATGGCCTGGCTGCTGAGAGGGTAGTCCTTGCTCCCCTTCTCCTGCCGGCGGAGGTGGAGGAGGTCGTCTTGGCTTCGCGACGGCCTTCTACCCGCAAATGCTACGCCCTTAAATGGCGTCGCTTTGCAGTCTGGTGTACCCAACAGTCTCAGGATCCCTTCTCCTGCCCGGTGTCGGTGATCTTGCAGTACTTGCTGCACCTCTCTAATCTGGGACTTAAGTCCAACTCCGTCAAAGTTCACCTCAGTGCTCTTTCAGCACATCATGTGCCAGTGGACGGCAGACCTCTCTCCAATGACCCTCTCGTAGCGAGGTTTCTCCGAGGTCTCCTTCTACTTAAACCACCTCTGCGCCCGCCAGCGCCTGACTGGGACCTGAATGTGGTTTTGCAGCGGATCACCTGTCCGCCTTTTGAACCTATGGCTACCTGTTCTCTCCTCCGTTTTCTGTCTTGGAAAACACTGTTCTTGATAGCCCTCACTTCCGCTAGACGCGTAAGTGAATTGCAGGCCCTCGTGTCTGATCCCCCTTACACTAGGTTCTACAAGAATAGGGTAGTCCTACGGACTCACCCAAAATTTCTGCCTAAAGTGGTCTCCCCTTTTCACATCAATCAGGAGGTGGTACTTCCAACCTTCTTTCCCAGACCACACTCCAGCCGAGCTGAAACGGTCCTCCATACCCTGGACTGTAGAAGGGCATTGAACTTCTACCTTGACCGTACGCGGGAGCACCGTAAAGCTGCTCAGCTTTTTGTGTCTTTTGACCCCAATAGATTGGGGCTCCCGGTCTCCAAGCGTACTCTGTCCATCTGGGTTGCGGACTGTATCTCTTGGGCTTATGGGGCAGCCGGACTCTCCTTAGAAAGTCGAGTCACGGCTCATTGCGTTCGGGCAAAGGCCACGTCAGTGGCTTACCTCCGCTCTGTTCCGCTGGCAGACATCTGCCGGGCCGCTACTTGGTCTTCAAGCCAGACTTTTGCGGTCCATTACTGTCTCGAGAGGGAGTCCCGTAGGGACAGTGCTTTCGGACAGGCAGTCCTCCGTAATCTCTTTGAGGTCTGAGCAACTCCTACCCTCCATCCCGGATGTGGGCTACCGGTGGGTGATAATTCAGCGAAGATTCTATCCTTCTGTGCTGCTGAGCTAGAGGGAGCTCATTTTTGTGCTTAGGGTCTCCGGTAGCCTTGAGCTTGGGAGTCCCATAAGTGAGGACTGACTTCCTGCTTGGTCCTGGAGAAAGCGTAGTTACTCACCTGTAACAGGTGTTCTCCAGGAGCAGCAGGAATCAGTCCTCACTACCCTCCCTCCTCCCCTTGGAGTTGCAATCGTCTGCTTATGTTCTTTTTTGCAAATTTTTGTGCTGTCTTTTTTAGCTATGTCATCTGACTGGCTAAGATGGCACCCTCGGGCGGGAAGACGACCGCGCATGCGCGCTGCAATTCCCAAAGGCTTTCTTTGAAAGCTGGGGAAAATTGCTCCGCGAGGGCTCCGTCGGCGCCGACGTCACCCGTAAGTGAGGACTGATTCCTGCTGCTCCTGGAGAACACCTGTTACAGGTGAGTAACTACGCTTTGTTAGTCTCAGTATGATTTTCTAGATGTAATGGAAGCTTTGAGTCATGGTCTTTTAAATATGGGTGTAATGCATGAAAAGGGACATTTGTTTAGACTTAATCACTTTTTCAAAAAAAAAAAAAAGTTTTAGAAAATAAGATTCACCACTGGCAGACCATGATTCAAACAAAATCAAACGCATAGTAGTCAAAGATAAAGTTAAGTACCTGGGCATCACAATGGACAAAGCTCTGAACCTGAAATCCCACATCACCAAAACCGCAAACAAGGCCTATCAGTGCTTGAGGACCATCAGAAAGATCAAGCCAATACTCTGCCAGGATCACTTCCGTACAGTATGCCAAGCACTCATCACACCTCTGCTTGATTACGGAAACTCACTATATCAAGGCCTCCCTCAGCAGACCTTACACCCACTCCAAATGGTACAAAACACTGCAGCACGCATCATTACAGACACTGAGCACATCACCCCCGTCTTACAGCAACTGCATTGGCTCCCAATGATGGCCAGAGCAAAATTTAAAACAATCATGATCATCTTTAAAATCATTCACCATCTCTCGGCAGATGTACTCCAAGACATCATAACAAGGGATATCAGCAGTAGACAAAGAAGGACCAATAATGACAACATTATTGGCACACCTGCAGGATATCACAAGACTAAACAAACAACTTCAAGAAGAGCTCCTTCACTACTGATGTCCACACTTTGGAACTCCCTCCCAACGAGCCTGAGGGCATTAAATGACATCATAGACTTCCGCAAGGACCTTAAAACCCTGCTCTTTACAGAAACCTATGAGCAGACAGACAACAGTCTCCACCCATACAGTAATGCAACTACCTCCGCCAACTCGATACCCACTCATCCCAACTAGACATACGAGTTCGTTGTATAATGTTAAGTACCCTCATGTTAAATGTAACCCTCCAATTGTGATGTGACCACTTTGAAGGATAAAGTGGTATACAAATCTGTCTAAATAAAATCACATGGACACAATCTAGGTATATCAGAAAGGATTGCATGCCTAATGTGGTGATAATAGGCTGATAGTAATTTTTAGGAATTTGTGCAAGAAAAGCTTACTGAGCTACCCCATGAAGATTTGATCAATCATATTGAAACTTTGCATGAGCAGACAAGTGATTTGTTCAAATTCCATTAAAATACTGTACAGTTAATGAGCATATATAGCTCGTTGAGATGGTAGTATTTAAAGAAGCAAAGAGGTTTTGCATCAAGCTGAAAGATTATGGTGTAAAACCACTTTGGGAGAAGATAGAGAAGTTTATTGCAGCACTGGCAGCATGCCATGGATTTGGTAAAAGAGCTAAAAGTATGTTTTCCACCCCCCCCCCCCCCGAAAATTGAGAAGGCTTTAGATTTCTCAGGTGGGCTATTTGACACAATCTATAGATGCAAAATCATCTATTTCAATTTAAGTTTTAAGGAATTTAGCTACATTTTTAATTTTCAAACAAATAATGGGCCATGTTTGCTACCTGCCACTGTGCCCATAGGAATAACTTATTCTCCAGGAACAAGCAGGAAGTCAGTCCTCACTTATGGGTGATGTCTGCACTGACGGAGCCCGCGTGGAGCAATTCCCCAGCTTTCAAAGAAAGCCTTTGGGATTGCTGCCATGCATGCATTGTTCTCTTCCCGCCCAGGGGTGCCATCTTGCTTAGTCTCCCTTTTTCTGCAGAGCCCTTTGGATGCACGTCCTTATCCCTCAGAAAAGGTTTTTCTCTTTTTGGCGTGTTGGCTTTTTTCTAGTTGCACCGGTCCTCTCCCGTCCTTCCTGATGCCCCTGCTTCGACTGTGGGCCAGGGGATCCTATTTTTCCTTTTTTTCTACTTCGGGCCCTTTTTGTGACCTTTTCTGACCGCTGGCCACCTCAAGGGCATTTGAACTCGCAGGGGCTCTTTTTGCCCCCATGGCCTCCAGTTTCAAAAAATGTTACAGATGCTCCAAAAACATGTCGCTTACAGACGCTCACAGGCACCCACGACTGTTGTCTGCGGTGCCTGGGGGCTGACCACAACCCAGAGCTCTGCTCGCTTTGCAAGAAAATGTCCGTTAAGACCTTAGAAAGCTGTAAGCAGAAGTCAGACAACATTTGCGTAAGTCAGCCCTGGAATCCCCAGTGGCACCCCGCTCCACCGATCCACCACTTGCGGGGTCCCCCCGCAGTGACTCCGCATCCCAGGCATCACTCTGACCAGGGTTCGCCTGAGGTGGAACAGCGAAAAAAGAAGAAAACCTCTAAGACGCTGTCCGTGGTCTCCGTATAAGCGTGAGCTGTCTCGCGCTCATTCCCTTAGTCCCCCCTCCCCCGGCGTTCCCAAGAGTCGGACAAGGAGCGGCCTCGAAAGGTGCCTCTTACAGACACGAAGGCCTCCAGCGATTGTGCCTAGTCTCCTGAGGGTCGTCCTGGTGAGCACCCCCTCTCCTCCTCCACGCCAGACCCAGTAACCCCGGCATCTGTGTCCCAGGGACCCACTTTTGAGTGGGAATTCTGTATGATGGCACTGGAGCACAGCGTTTCTGCCTTCCTAGCTGCCCAGCAGGTGCTCCTTGCCCAGCATGGCTGGCTCGCAACTCGAGACAGAGGGTCCCTCGACTATGGTCCCAAAAACTGCCTTGGAAACCCCCGAGAGCCACGGGTCTCGTAAGGGTCCTCGGTACCAGTCTCGCTTGCCGTCCCATTCCTTTGGGGTGAGGTCTTCTAGAGTCAGTGCCTCCGACTCCAGATGGGCCTCGGCTACCGGACGTGGTGTTCAGCCCGACTCAGAGTCCTTCTCTGACCTCTTGGGCTGGGAATCGGACAGGGACACGTCCCCTGAAACCCACACCCATCGGGACCTTCTTTCTGACCCGTCCCCGCCCACCTCATGAAGGCGGTTACCCCCCGAAGATACCTCCTTCTTGGTATTCGTGTGGGATATGGCTCGGGCCCTCAATCTGCCCACACAGACAGAGGAAGAGCCAAGGGCAGAGAAACTCTACATTTTGCAATATGAGTCTCCCCCAAGGGAGTCTCTCACGGTCCCTGTGCTGTCCATCCTGACCCGGCTGCTCCTCTGCATGTGGGAGGCACTAGCCTCGGTCCCTATTATCAGTAAAAGATTCGATGCCATGTACAGAGTCCAACGCGGTCCTGGGTTTCGAAAGGCCCAGCTTCCTCATACCTCCATGGTAGTGGACTTCGCGATGCGGAAACATAAGAGCCCGAAGTCGCATTCTTCGGTTTCACACGGCAGAGAATCCCGTGCCCTCAGGCATAAGGTTTACCAGGGATCCATGCTGGCATACCGCATCCAGGCATACCAGCTGTATATGGGTATGTTCTTTCGCGACCTCACTAATGAGCTCGGCAGTTTCTCTGCGGGCCTCGAAAGTGACTACCTTCTCAGATTTCAGACTCTCCTGAGATCGGTTGTGGACTGCTCAAAATACCTTTCTCGTGAGCCTCATATGACAGGTTTGAGTCTTCCACCTGTGTGGCAGCAACTGGCATCGTAGCCCGGCTTCAAGCACCGTTCCAGTCCTCACACCTGGAACAGTGGATCCAGAAGAAACTCTTGAATGTTTCCTGCCTCGGCGATCAACTGTTTGGCAAGCCCATGGAGGACAAGGCAGCAGAGATTGAGACGGAGTTTGTAACCCGCACCCGTCTCTCTTGGAAAACCTCTTCCCTTTCCCAGAAGAAGCAGCACAGTAAGAAACCTTTCTTTCATAGGAAGGGGCTTCCTTACCAGGGATACCCACCTTATCCGCCTGCCCCTGCGCCCAGCAGCCAAGGCAAGGCCGAAGCTCAGGGCCACTGGAAACTTAAGGGGCCCAAGACCCATTCACCGGCGCCACCCCAGCCATCTCTGGGATTTTGACGCCAAATGCATAGCCTCTCGTCCTCCGGCAGCATAGCCGCCAGTAGGAGGACGTCTGTCCCTTTTCGCCCCCGAGTGGGAGGCCATCACATCGGACACTTGGGTCCTCCAAGACTGTTACCGTATCCATCTGGACAAACTCCTCCCCTCCCTTCTCCCCAGCAGAGCCTACTTGGCTTCCCACACACCAGGCTTGCTTAAAGCAGGAATTGAACAACCTCCTCAGTCAACGGGCAGTCGAAAGTGTCCCGCCGCATCTCCAAGGTCGGTGGTTCTACTCCATTACTTCCTCCTCAGGGGGGTCTGTGCCTCATCCTCTATCTCAGGACCCTGAAATATTTCTGGTGAGGGAGAAGTTCAGAATTCTGTCGCTTGGCGTCCTGCTGCCCTTCCTCCGGCAGGGCGATTGGCTATGCTCATCTGATCTCAGAGACATTTTTGCCTACATCCCTGTTCACCTCAAGCACAGGAAGTACCTGTGTTTCAGGGTGCAGGGGGATAACTATCAGTACAGAGTGCTTCCCTTCGGGCTCGCATCTGCCCCACGAGTCTTCACCAAATGCCTGTCGGTGGCTGCAGCCTACCTCCGGCTGCAGGGCATATCCGTCTATCCCTACCTAGACGATTGGATTGTTAGGGTGCATCAGCTGAGGAAGCACGTCTCTCGGTGTCGCGCACGGTCCTCCTCCTTGAGCACCTCGATTTCCTGATCAACTACTCCAAGTCCCACCTCGAATCGGTGCAGGCACTAGAACGGGCGACCACCTTCCTCCCTCGAGCAAGCGTGGACTGTCTCCGTGCCCTGGCTGCCAAGATCCAAAGCCGAACCAGGGTCTCGGCGCAAGCCATGCTGCGCCTTCTGGGGCACATGGCCTCGACCATACATGTTGTTCCCCCATGCTCGAATAAATATGTGAGCAGCTCAATGGTGCCTCAGAACGCAATGGTCCCGAGCCTTGGGCCGACTTTGGGACCCCATCTCGCTCTCGCGCAGCCTGTCCAGTTCCCTGGATTGGTGGCAGAATCTCCGAAGCTTACTTCGGGGCATGCCCTTCCAAGCTCTGCAATATGAGCTTATCTTGACAAATGCCTCACTGTCAAGCTGGGGAGCCCACTGCGACAACCTCTGTATCCAGGGATGGTGGTTGCCCGAAGAATCCGGGCAGCAAATCAACGTGTTCGAACTTCGAGCGGTCCGGTTGGCCTTGAGAGTCTTCGAGCACCACCTGTGAGGCAAGTTGGTGCTCGTGCAGACCGACAAAAAGGTCACGATGTTCTACATAAACAAGGAAGGGAGGTATGGGCTCCCGCCTCCTCTGTTGGGAGGCAGTCCTCCTCTGCTCCTTCGCAGTAATCCTAAGAGCTGTCTACCTCCAGGGGCCAAGACGGTGTCCTCACGGACAGGCTCAGCAGACTTCTCCGCCCGCACGAGTGGCGCCTGAGTCCAGAGGTGGTTCTCCACATGTTTCGCCGCTGGGGGATTCCGTCCATAGACCTGTTCACCAGCCCGGCGAATGCACAGCTTCCCCGCTTTTGTGGGCCGATACCGCACCCAAGCAGGGAAGCCCCGGACGCGTGCGTTCTGAGCTGGACCTCTGAGCTTCTGTATGCATTTCCCCCCACTCCCCTCATAGTGAGGACCCTCCACAAGATTCAGCTTGACCGAGCATCATTGATTCTCGTGGCCTTGACAGCCTTGGTTCCTGCTTCTACTCTCGTCTGATTCCCTGGTCCCCCTGGGCAGTGCTCCGGATCTGCTGACACAGGAAGGGCAGGTGCTTCACCCAAACCTGGACTTGCTATTCCTAGAAGCCTGGAGACTGAACGGGTTTCTTTAGCCTCGCTTCACCTCCCAGAGGAGATCGAGGAAGTCCTAGCATCGAGGAAAGACTCGACGAGACTGGCCTATGCCCTCAAGTGGTGGCGCTTCTCGTTCTGGTGCTCCGGGCAGCAGATCGATCCATTCTCCTGTTCCACCCGGTGGGTTCTCCAGTACCACCTCCAACTCTCGCAGATGGGGCTGAAATACATTTCGGTCAGGGTTCACCTGAGTGCCATTTCATCAACCACTTCCCCGTCGAGCATAAACCCCTCTCTGGTCAGCCACTGGTCTCCCGCTTCATGCGGGGCCTTTTACTCTCCAAACCCCCCGTCCGGCCTCTGCCTACGGTGTGGGACCTGAACATTGTGTTCATGCAGCTGACGCAGCCGCCCTTCAAGCCGATGGCGATGTGCTTGCTTCGGCACCTATCCTGGAAGGTAGTCTTCCTGGTGGCGCTGACTTTGGCTCAGCGAGTTGATGAACTTCAAGCCCTCATGGCCATGGCCCCCTACACCAGGTTCTATGGGAACAGGATGGTCCTTCGCACTCACCCCAAGTTCCTACCGAAAGTTATCTTGGATTTCCATCTCTACCAAGAGATAGTCTTACCGACTTTCTTCCTGAGACCTCATGCCGACCGGGCATCGGCGGTCCTGCATACCCTTGACTGCAAGAGGGCTCTCGCCTTTTACCTGCAGTGCACCCAGGGTCATTGCAAGTCCGACCGGCTCTTCATTGCCTATGATCTCAACCCTCTGGGGCTTGCAGTCACCAAGCACACTCTTTCCATCTGGGTGGTGGACTGCATCGCCTTCGCCCAGGCAAAGACTGGGGCCCCGCTGGATCGATGAGTCACCGCGCACGGTGTCCGTGCCAAGGTGGCGTCGCTGGCTTTGCTGCACTCAGTGCCTCTGACTGACATCTGCCAGGCTGCAACCTGGTCTTCAACGTATACCTTTGCTTCCCACTTCTGCCTGGAGAGGGAGTCCCGCCGGGACAGTGCCTTTGGCCAGGTTGTACTCCGTAGTCTCTTCAGGGTATAAGCAACTCCTGCCCTCCGACCCTTCTTCTGCAGCTATTGGGAGCTTGGCCCCCCGAGGACTCTGGCTCCCTTCGGATCATCGGCATCTGCTCACGGCTTCGTGGAGGCACTTTGCTTATAGGTTTCGGTCGCCTGTAGCTGGAGAGTCCCATAAGTGAGGACTGACTTCCTGTTTGTTCCTGGAGAAAGCGTAGTTGCTTACCTGTAACAGGTTTTCTCCAGGGACAGTAGAAATCAGTCCTCACTCCCACCTCCCCTTAAGAGTTGCTATTTTTATCCTTCCCTTGCCATCTGCTGCTTAGGACTCTAGCTATGAGACCTGACTGAGCAAGATGGCGCCCTTGGGCGGGAAGAGGACCATGCATGCGTGGCAGCAATCCCAAAGGCTTTCTTTGAAAGCTGAGGAATTGCTCTGCGCGGGCTCCGTCTCTGCCGATGTCACCCATAAGTGAGGACTGATTCCTGCTGTCCCTGGAGAACACCTGTTACAGGTGAGTAACTACATTGTACTGCAGCAGATAGTGTGTGCCAACGATTAAATTCTTTTATTTAAAATAATTTATATTCCACACAGTGAGGTGTAAACGTGATTAGAGCACTGGCTTGGTAATCATGAGACCAGTTTCAATTCCTACTAGCACTCCTTGTGGTCTTGGGCAAGTCACCTAACCCTCCATTGCCTCAGAAGAAAGGCCTAGAAATCTATTTCTGGTCACAGTGCCAAGAAAATCCAGGAACTGTTGGATCGCTGGGAATCAGCATTGACTCAAAGGCACACATTGCATTTTTGCATATTCTGCACTATTCATAAAATTTAAGCAGATTTATAATATAATAAATCCATAAAACAATTGAAACTTGGGCCTATGTGACTTAATATCAGAAGCTGGAAGTGTGGACATTGTTGCCTCTGTGAAATGAATTTTATCGAGTTACTGTAGAACAGATAGAAAATTAACTGATATATTTAATAGCATTGCTGCTATTGACCAGATTCCTAGTGGAATTGTGAAAAAGTTGTAAAGCACTGATTTCATCAGTTTAATAAATGCCTCTTTCCTTATCCTACTAGACCAGTACAGATGAGTGGTTTATGCTCTCTAGCCTGCAGTGGAGGCAGACTAGAGCAACTTTCAGCAATGTCATCACTTGGTATGTCTGCTGGTGCAGCACTGAGAGAAGCCAGTATTGTCTGCCTCCAGCAGATGGCAAGGTGTTCGGGGTGGTGCAGCAGAGCAGATAGGCCTGTCTCCTCTGGTTCAGACCACAGATCTGTGGCCTATGTGATTGAGACTTGCAGGCCCAGCGTGTGCTCGGAGGGTGGGTACGCCCTTGTCTCCTTGAGCCTGCAGCTGCTCTGTGTCTAGTGCACTGCAGTTACCATTAGTTCCAGCACTGGTGGGCCAGATAGCAGATAGAATGAACCTATGGGTTCCCTGAGGGGGGTGGTAAGTTTGGACCCATGCCCGTCCTTCTCTGTTGATGTCTGGTATGTGCTTGCTGAGCTTTCTTAATTTTTGTCCTAATGGTTTTTTTCTAAGTTCCATTGTTTTCAATGAGCTCTATTTGGCTCTCATGGCTGCTTTTGCAATAAAGCAGTTTCATATTACAAAAGAAAAAGCTTTTGCTTTCTGGGCAGCTGGTCCTTCTGCTGGGGTGGCTGGGGCAGCCCTTCTCTGGTTCCCCCCCTGATGTCCTGAAAGGTACTCAAATTCCCTTTTTGCAGGTTCCTTTTTTCACCTTTGTTTTTTGCTTTTTGCTGGTGGTTTCTTTTTGCATGTTCCTTATCGTTCCTCCAGCTTAGTCCTCACAGATGGGTTGTGCACCTCCTCCTGCAGCATGAAGACTGGACCAATCAAATTTCAGCTCCGCTGGAATCAGCCTACCAGGCATCCCTGAAGCTCCAGTGTGTCCAGTCTTCATGCAGCAGGAGGACGTAGTGAGTCTAGCTGGGCTCACTAGTTTCATAGTTTCATAGTTTAGTATACCTAGCTAACCTTTTTAATCCTTAATTTTTGTCCTATTAGGACTTATTTCATTTCTTCGTTTAGGGGTTCCTGTTGCTTTAAATTTCTAATTGTAATTTGAGCACTCTGTGCGGGGGGGGGGGGGGGAGGACCTGAGTATGGTCTCTCTCCTGCACAGCATCTGCCGACTCTCACTACTTGCCTGTATGCATTGCTCTATTGGGATCTCTGTTCCAGGACTCTTCGGGGCAGAGCTCCTTTAGCACTGGTACAGCGCTTCCTCTCCGGGGGGATTGGGGGGCAGCTGATCAGTGCCGGTAAGTGTCGGCAGCTGGCGGCGGTCAGAGCCGGTCCGTTAGGTTACCGCGTCTCTGCCCGACCTGCTAAAATCCATTCTTTGTCTTTTGTGGGGTTTTTCTTTTTGGCAGGCAGCCTCCGCACCGGCGGGGCTTCGGGGATCGGTTGGCTGCAAGGGTTTTTTGCCTCGGGCGATTGATTCCAGCGGGAAGAAAAAGCGTGCCAAGGTCCCCTTACTGTCGCGGCCATTTTTTTCTTTCCCGGTCCTGTCAGCGTGTTTTACACGCGGCGCTATTTTTTCTTTTTCTTTCAGTTTCCCTTTACTGTTTGCGACTTTCTTCTCTGGCGTTATTATAAGCCGTTTGCCTTCTCGTTGTTCCCCTTTCCGTCGGGTGCTTTTGGGCCCGCGGCTGTGGGGCGGGGGGTTTGTGTTTCTCTCCCTCTCTGCTTCCTTGGTTTTTTTCGGGGCTCTCGGTTTGTCTGTTAGCAGTGTGTGAATTTTCAGTTTCGTGAGGCATACATTTAAAAAAAAAAAAAAAAAAGAAAAAAAAAAAAGAATCGGGTTCGGCCTATTTGGCGGATGTTCATTATGATCTCATCAGAGCTCTCTCTAATAGCATGGCATCCGTGGTAGCGGCACGCCGAGCTCTTTGATTGAAGAATTGGGCGGCGGATGGGTCGTCCAAGTCGCGGCTGGGCAAATTACCCTTTAAGGGTCGGCTGCTTTTTGGTGAAGATTTGGATAGGTTGGTCAAAGATTTGGGTGAGTCCAAGGGCGGTCGCCTGCCAGAGGATCGGCCCAAGCGGGGGCGGCCGCTGCCAGCAGTCCGGGGACAGTTTCGAGACTTTCGTAGGTTTCGCTCGACCCGTTCTGGGGGTTTCCAGCGTGGCAGATATATCTCGAGAACCTCGAGCTTTCGAGGTTTTCGCGGAGCCAGTAGAGGATTTGCGGCTGCAACCCCTGCGTCCGCTCGCAAGCCCCAATGAAGGTCAGCGGGCCCCGGCGGAGATCCCAGTGATCGGAGGTCGTCTTCGACGCTTTCTCTCCGCTTGGGCCCAGATCACCTCCGATCAGTGGGTTTTGGACATCGTCCGGGATGGGTATGTCCTGGACTTAGCCAGACCCGTCCTCGATTCCTTTGTCGCGTCTCCCTGTCGGGGGGCTCGCAAGACAGCTCAGGTTCGCCAAACCCTCGATCGCCTTGTCCAGCTGGGGGCGGTAGTTCCCGTGCCGGCGGCGGAGTATGGTCTCGGAAGGTACTCCATTTATTTCGTGGTGCCAAAGAAGGGTGGCGACCTCCGCCCCATTTTGGATCTCAAAGGGGTGAACCGCTGTCTGCGGGTACCCCACTTTCGCATGGAAACCCTACGGTCCGTGCTGGTCGCCGTACGCAAGGGCGAGTTTCTCACTTCCCTCGACCTCACGGAGGCTTATCTCCATGTCCCGATCGGGGAGGATCAACAAAAGTACCTCCGATTTGCTTTGCCGTGGGGTCACTTCCAGTTCCAAGCATTACCCTTCGGTCTCGCGACCGCGCCGAGGGTGTTCACCAAAATCATGGTGGTAGTCGCGGCGGCCTTGCGCAAGGACGGAGTGCTGGTCCATCCTTACCTGGACGACTGGTTGATTCGGGGAAAGTCTCGCGAGGAGAGCCTGGCAGCAACTTCCAAGGTCATGGCGCTCTTGCAATCTCTCGGCTGGGTTATCAACCCACGCAAGAGTCATCTAGTTCCGACGCAGTATCTAGAATATTTAGGCGTGCGATTCGATACTTGCGCGGGAGTGGTTTTCCTTCCCGACCGCAGGGTACTGGCGCTTCAGTCTCTAGTACGGCGTTTTCGGCAAAACCCTGCTCCGTCGGCGTGGCTCTACCTTCAGCTGCTGGGGACGATGGCGGCTTCCCTGGAGGTAGTGCCTTGGGCTCGCTTTCACATGCGTTCCCTTTAGAGAGCCTTGCTCCGTCGCTGGTCCAACCAGTCGGATTCCCTGAACAAACGGCTTCCTTGCCCGCTAACGGTAAGGCGAGATCTTCAGTGGTGGCTGCGACGGTCATCGCTACGGGCGGGAATGCCTCTAGAGCAGCCGGATTGGATTCCACTACTGACGGATGCTTGTCTGACGGGCTGGGGTGCCCACTGCGCCGACCAGTTCGTCCAAGGCCTCTGGTCGCCAGAGGAGAGCGGTTGGTCCACCAACCGTCTGGAACTTCGAGCAGTGCGGTTGGCCTTACAAAGCTTCGAGAAGCTGATATCATCTCGGGCAGTACGGGTACTGTCCGACAATGCGGCGACGGTGGCATACATAAACAGGCAGGGCGGTACCGGAAGCGTCGGCTTGGAGACGGAGGCTCGGGTATTGTTCGAGTGGATCGAGCCTCGGCTCCAGGCCATCTCGGCAGCGCACATTGCCGGAAAAGACAACGTGACGGCCGACTTTCTCAGCAGGATTCAGGTGGATCCCGGCGAATGGGAACTCAACCCAAAGATCTTCGCACAGCTGGTTCAGCGTTGGGGCCAGCCGGTCATGGACCTGATGGCCACGTTCCGCTCAGCAAAAGCAGCTCGGTTTTACAGTCGTCGACGGGAACCGATGTCAGAAGGACTGGATGCCCTGTTGCAGACTTGGCCCTCCACGGGTCTTCTTTACGTGTTTCCCCCGTGGCCTCTGCTGGGGCGCGTGATTCAGCGTATCGAGGGCCACCGGGGTCGAGTACTCTTGATAGCCCCGGATTGGCCTCGACGTCCTTGGTATGCCGATCTGATGAGGTTGGTCGACGGGTCTCCGTGGCGGCTTCCGCTAGATCCGGATCTGTTGTGTCAGGGGCCTCTCCGCATGCCGCAAGTGGGGAGATTCTCTCTTACGGCCTGGCTATTGAAAGGGCGCGGTTAAGAAAACGAGGTTATTCCAAGTCTGTCGTGGCGATGCTGTTACAAGCGCGCAAGAGATCCACTTCTCTGGCTTATGTCCGGGTGTGGCACATCTTTGAGGATTGGTGCTCTCGACATCAGGTCCGAGCCGCTACGGCCTCGATTCCCGTGGTACTCGATTTTTTACAGGACGGTTTTGCTAAAGGTTTGGCTGCCAGTTCTTTGCGAGTGCAGTTGGCGGCGCTATCCTGCTACCGGGGCAAGGTTCACGGGGTGTCGCTGGGTACCCATGCCGATGTCGTTCGCTTCTTGAGGGCTGTGTCTCGGCTTCGTCCGGTCCGCAGAATTTCTGTACCTCCCTGGGATCTCAATTTGGTTTTGCGGGCCCTCACTGAGGCTCCCTTTGAACCGCTCTCTCATAGTTCGGTGAAGGATTTGACTCTTAAAACGGTGTTCTTAGTAGCGATTTGTTCGGCGCGGCGTATCTCCGAACTCCAGGCGCTTTCTTGCAGGGAACCTTTTTTGTCTTTCTCGGCCCAGAAAGTCGTTCTGCGACCGGTGCCTTCCTTTTTGCCTAAGGTGTCTTCTCCTTTCCACGTGAATCAAGTGGTTTCGCTCCCGGTATTTACTGCATCGGTGGAGCAGGCCTCTGATCGCGGTCTTAGTCGTTTAGATCTAAAGAGGGTTCTCCGGAGATATTTGAAAGTCACCAGTGAGTTTCGTAAATCGGATCGTTTGTTTGTGCTGTTTGGCGGGCCTCGCAAAGGTGAGGCAGCGGCGAAAGCCTCCATTGCTCACTGGATTAAGGAGGCGATTGGCTCGGCTTATCTGTTGCACGGTCGACTACCGCCGGTTGGTTTGCGCGCCCATTCCACCAGGGCACAGGCTGCGTCCTGGGCGGAGTTTAGTTTAGTGTCTCCGGTGGAGATATGTAGGGCGGCAACGTGGTCTTCTCTGCACACTTTCAGTAAGCATTATAGACTTGATGTTTTTGGCGGCTGGCGATGCACGTTTCGGGTCTTCGGTTCTGCGTGCCGGCTGGAAGAATCCCGCCCGTTAGGCTGCTTTGTTACATCCCATCTGTGAGGACTAAGCTGGAGGAACAATAAGGAAATAGTAATTACACTTACCTGGTAATTGTAGTTCCTTGAGAGACGACAGCTTAGTCCTCCTGCCCTCCCTATATTCTTTCTTTTTAGCACGGCACGCCTTGGGGTCAGAAGTGCGTACTCCCAGGTGAGTGTCTTTCTCTTCTTTTCTCTTTGTCTCGCTATCGGCTTATGCTGCGGCAGGAGCGGGACATTCTGTGTCTGTGGTTTTGGTACCATTAACTACTTAAAAAAAAACAAAAAAAAAACAAATTAAACATAACACAAAATGACCGAACAGGACTTTTTAAAGGTTAGCTATTTCTTTGAGTTTGCTTTAACAATAGGTCACTGGAGCTTCAGGGATGCCTGGTAGGCTGATTCCAGCGGAGCTGAAATTTGATTGGTCCAGTCTTCATGCTGCAGGAGGAGGTGCACAACCCATCTGTGAGGACTAAGCTGTCGTCTCTCAAGGAACTACAATTACCAGGTAAGTGTAATTACTATTTTTTTTTCTTTTGTTGCTGTAGTGCTCTACCGCAGTCCGATGCAGCCTGTGGCCTTCAGCAATTTTAACCTATGATTGCAGTCTTTTGTCCCAAGAAGTACAGGGATTCCTCAGGGTATATTTTTGCAGCATCTTATTTTTGCAGCATCACCCTCATGGGGTGCCGAGGTCCCGAGGCTGTATTTTGGCGCCTCTGCCATGTTCTCCCTGTTTTTTCCCCACTGGTGGGTTCTGTAGCCATTTTGACTAGCTACAAGGCCCCTGTGGAGGGGGATGTGATGAGCAGCTGTACCTTCAGACACGAAGGCCCCTAAAGATCCTCCAGGGCCCTGGAGCTCTTCTTTCTGTTGGCTTCTGCAGTAGGTCCTCAACAGCTCACGGCTGTTTTCGGTGTTTGGAACTACATAGCAACCCCCTTGTTTTGGGGGCTTATGGTCCTGACCTTCCCCTATGGAGGGTTTAGGGCCCACTGGTGGCAAGGGTAAATGCCTCTGCTCTGCCCTTTCACCTGTCTTTTCTTCCGGGAATATTGCTTATCCCCTATGGTGGTTTGTTATGATGAGGAGGATTCCCTATCTCCTGTGGGTAAGTCAGTGGAAGAAAGGGAGCTTCCCCTGGGGGAAGGCAAGGATCCATCCATAGGGAGATCCTCTCCACTCTCACTCAGTATGCCATGGTAGCTTTATGCATGGCGGAGCCTGCTCCCATGCAGTCCTTAAGAGAACGCTATTATGAGGGGCTGAGACATCCTTTGGGGTTCCTCCTCCTTCCTTAGCCTATTCATCAGCTCATAGTTTCCTGATGAAAAACACTGGAGTTGGTTCCTCTGTCCTGTGGCGAGCTGGGTCAGCTTTTGGCCTCCCTTGGGTGGATGCCCTAATCGGGGCAGTGAGGAAGCAAATGTTTCTCCCTGTGCAAGGAGGTGCTGCATGCAAGGCATCTTATGATAGGAGGATGGCAGTCGTCTTGAAGAATGCCTTTTACAGCTTCAACCTTGGCCACTCAGGCAGCACTGTGTACAGGCTTCATAGCCTTAGCTTTTTGATGCTCAGTCTAGCAGCAGCCGCCAGACAGCCCAAAGACCGATAGTTGAAGTCTGGAGCTACATATGTGGCTGATGCTCTTTATAACTTAATCAGGATCTCCAACTCCATGGCAGCAGTTGATAGCAGCTAGGCAGTGGCTTTGACTCTGCCATTCGTTGTATGATGCTGCTTCTACAGATCCCTTTTAAGGACAGGATGCTGTTTGGGAGACCTAGTGCAGTTGGTGAAAGAATTTGGAGAGGCTTGCTCACTATGGCTCTTGAAAGATTGGCCTGGGGTGCTAGGAGTGCTTCCCGCAGGGCATTGTTGGAGCATGGGGTCTCCCTTGGACTGCTAGGAGTCCAAGTAGGGCCTATTTGTCCTATGGGTCTAAGTCTGAGAAGGATCAGCTTTTTGGAGCTCTTGGCATTCTCAGGACTCAGCTGCGGCTTCATCTGGAGTCAGTATACCAGTATATTGACATCCAGCAGATCCCTTCTGAGGTGTTTGTTTGTTTTATATATTTCATTTGATATATCGCCTTTCAATAAAAAAATCAAGGCGGTTCACAATTTCATAAATACAAAGAGGGCCAATAGTCTTGAAAGGACTTTAGAAAGGAAATAAAGATCCATCTGTTCCTGGAATACTTTGGAACCACACCGGAAGATGATGATTAACAGTAACAGCAACTGGACCATGAAACTCAGCTAGAGTTCTTGTATATAGTAAGCAAATGGACCATGAAACTCAGCTAGAGTTCTTGTATATAGTTAGCAACTGACAGCTGCTTGTTAGCATTTGACAATTGCTTGTTTTATCCCAATGTATATCCTCCAAGTTGAATAACCCTGTTCAATGTAAAGCCTGTTGCTATAACTGTTCATTGTAAACCGCTTTGAATGTATATGATAAGGTGGTATAGAAAACCTGTTAAATAAAAGGAAAAGAAGTTACAATATTAGACAGGATAGTGGATAGTACAATCAAGTATACCAGACATATAGATGAAGACAATACTGAGAGAGAGGGAGAGACAGGATTATGTGAGGGTAGGAGAAAGGTCAAATGCAGAGGAAAAAGATGGGTTTTCAAATGGGTTTTAAATGTGCTGTAATTCTGTTCGTCTAAGGGAGGTTGGTAGGGAATTCCAGAGCACAGGACCAGCAAAGAAGAAAGCAGAGTTGAGGGTGGATTGTAGGTAGGCACAAGCAGGGGAAGGAAGATGAAGGCGATTGCTATGCATGGACCGGAGAGAGCGATTGGGAGTATGATATTGTATGAGATCTGAGAAAATACTGTGGGGTGTGAGTATATATGACTTGGTGGACCAATGTGAGAAGTTTGAAACGAATACGAAAAACCATGGGGAGCCAGTGAAGATTGAGGAGAGAGGTTACATGCACTCAATGTGTAGAGTGAGAAATGATACATGCGGCCGTGTTCTGTATACGCTGCAGTCTTTGCAATTGGGACTGGGGGATACCGGCGAGGACAGAGTTGCAAAAGTCAAGACGTAAGACAACAAGGCACAACGTAAGAGTAGTGAGGGCCTGTAGTGTTAGGGCAAATAGCGTGGATTTGACGGAGAAAGAAGATGGAGGATCTAGTAATATGAGAAATGTGATCCCGAAAGGAAAGATCAGAGTCGAGAAGAACACCTAGATAGTGAAAGCAGGACACCAAAGGAATGGGTGAGCCAGAGAAGGATGGGGCAGCCAGAGGAGAGGGACTACCATGAGTGAACCAGATGGCGAGTGTCTTAGATATATTCAAGTGCAGACAGTTAGTGACTAACCAATCAGCCACAGCGCAGAGACAAGAGTTAAGAGGGGAAAGATCTGGGTGAAGTGAAGAAGTGTGGTACAGAAGGATGATGTCATTGGCATAGTAGAAGGCAGAAATTTCAGATTGTTGTATCAGAAGTGCAAGAGGTGCCATGAAGATATGAAGGGAGCTAATACGGAACCTTGGGGAACATCACAGTGTAAGGGAAAAGGGTCAGAAGAAACATCTGAAGGAGAGCGAGAGAGGACAGTACAAGACTGGGCAAAAAGATAAGAGTGAAACCATCTGTAAAAAGTTCTATGAAGACTGGCCTCCCGCAGACAATAAAGAATGGAGTGATCCACAAGATCAAAGGCTGCAGAGAGATCAAGGGATACCGCCACTGAAAAGTCACCACGATAGTGTGCAGCGTGTAGTTCATTGAGGAAAGCAAGGAGAACTGTCTCAACACTGTGATCTGGTCGAAAACCAGATTGACGGGGATGGACAAAGTGAGTGGTGTCCAAGTGGTGGGATAATTGAGCAAAAACTGCTTTCTCAAGTATTTTGGCAAGAAAGGGGAGGTTAGAGACGGGACGGTAGTTAGCAAGAACAAGAGGGTCAAGGGAGGGCTTTTTATGGAGAGGGCGAATGAGAGCATGTTTCCAGGGGCGAGGAAAAGTACCAACGGAGAGACTAGTGTTGATCATTGTAAGAAATGAGGGGAGAAGAGCAAGAGAGGGTGTGAGGAGCCACAAGGAGGGAATGGGATCAAGGGAACAAGTGGTCTTGGTGGTGGAAAAAATAGATTTGATAAGCTCAGAACTTGTAATTGGGTGAAAGGAGACCCAGACATGTGAAAGAGGGGAGACTGGAGGGGGGGGGGGAGAGGAGGGAAGAGGGGAGGGGATAGAAGGGGGACAGTAAGGTAATGATGCCCTAAGATCAAGAACCTTTGCACAGAAGAAGGAAGCCAATTGAGAAGGGGATGGTGTCAGGTGGGCAGATACGGAATTAGGATCTGGCTGGAGTGTAGTGAGGGACCTGAGAACTTTGTAGAGATGGCGGGTTTGATTTGGGGCAGAGGAAATAGTTGTAGAAAAGTATGATTGGCCAGATGTACCTGATAGCGGTAGTTGGAAGGCGGCTCCAACTGTATCTCGTAGAATGGCCGATATCACAACGGACCAAAGGCCCTCATGTTCCTCAGTCAGGTTTACACTGTAGAGTTTGCAGAGCCTTTACGGGACTCCTTGGTGGAGTCTTGTTGCAACTCTCTGCTGAAATGGGTGACAATCAAGTAAACTCTACAGTGCCTTCTTAAGATGCAGGCTAATCTACTCATGCCCTCCACAGAGCAGAAAGAGTCCAATATGGGCATAACCACACACAGGCGAACAAGGGAACAGCAAACAGCTTTATTAACCCCTACACTTGCAGTGTTTCGGCACGTATGTCTTCTTCAGGGGTGGGTAGGATAACCTCCAACAGAAAGTAATGAAACAATAAGTTAACATAAAGCCAAAATGTAACAAGAACAAAAACACATAATAAAAATTAAAAGTATATAATACTTATATGTTAAAAAGCAAATCTTCAATTAGTGAAAGCATATAAAATAGAATAAATATATGTGAACACATATAAAAAAACATAGAGAGTGAAATAAAAATGCAGCATCAAAAAAGGCTATTCATGCATTAAAAGCAACGAAAATTTTTAAGTAGATGACATCCTAAAGTAACCTTTAGAGACAAGGAGGAAAGTGAACCATGTGCTACTATTTCAATATTCTCAGTGAGGTACCCTATATGTTATGCTTTTGGTGAGGAGGACATTATCAAGATGATAAAAAACATACTTAGCTGCTTCTAAGGACAACAAAAACTGTTTGGATAATCTAAACAAATGAGGAGAAGAAGTAAAAGGGAAGAAGCAACTTCAGTGGCTAAACATTTTAACTAACTCTGATGGGTAATTTCATAAGCCCCTACCGATATGAAAGAACTAGTATTTATCTTAAGTCGCCATTCAAACTTACATATCTTTCAGTCACAAACCTAGGCTTTGAGTTCTGCATTACCCCAGTGTGTGTCAGCTATCACTTGTTTAAAGGTAAAACATGTTTAAAAAAAATATGCCAAAATCCTCTGCTTGTGTAACCCCAAAGTGAAGCTGGAGTATTGCTATCCCAGGGCATCGATGACTCAACTGTTATGCAAGTCTTAAAGAAGGAAACAATTGTCTTACCTCAGTGGAATGAGTTAATCTTTAGTTTCACTTTGGCTAGTTCTGAATGCCAAGATTCTGCAGCTTCATTTTAAACCGGAAAAAATGGCGTGAAATGTAATCGAGGGGTAACCATAGTGACCAGTTTCAGACGCGGAGGTCTCCTCATATAACACCCAGAAGGATTGAAAGTAAAAATAACTTTTTATTACTATATATCTGATCGAATGACTGCACAAAAGAACTAAAACCTGGATATTTTAAATAAGAGTGCATATATGTGACGTGCACTTTATCAATATGCCTTTATAAAAATCATCTAGTGTGAATAGATAAGAACTGATGGGTTAAAAACCATAAACCTAATAACAGTGCGGCAGTTATCTCAGATAAAATAGAATATTATTATATATTCATGAAACGTATAAAAACAACACCATATGTTGTTTAAAAGGCAGGGAGTTGATCGTCAAAAAATGCTATTTGAGCTAGAGGCACTATAAAACCAGCCAAACCGGTAAGATAAGCAGCACACGGCAGTGAGTGAAATTGTAAAGCCTCTAAATCAGGGGTCTCAAACTCAAATTGCTTTGAGGGCCGAATGAGGACTTGTAAAGTAACCCGGGGGCCGCATAAGACACGGGCCTCATTTGCATAAGGGGCCTCATTTGCATAAATATTTGCATAATGTTGCATAATGAGTGCATGGATAAAGAAAGACTAGAAAATTTCTATATTACTATAATCCAGTGCCAACCGCCAGGCACATTAGGAACTACTACTAACACTGCCCATTTGGAACCCATAGCAAACCCCCCGTATCATAACAGCACTACCAGGACTCACAAAGCACCAGACCCTACCTATCAAAAGGCAACACTGCAAATATTAAATCAATACATTTCAGAGAACAATACATGACCTACTGGGAAAAGAGAACAAGTAGCAATGTCAAATAGGAATTACACAGAATACCTCAGCACTGTAGAAATAAAACTATAAATAATTTCTTGTACCAAAGCACAGACATTAATGATGCACATTTCCCAGAGCTGACATATTCCAGTTAATAAATTCAAAATAAAGAGATATTTTTCTACCTTTTGTGCATTTTTTTTCAGTTGCAATTGCTCCAGCCACTTCTGGTTTCTTCGTGTCTTCTGCTATCTCCATCGTCTGCTGTCCATTTGTCCTTTCTTCTCTCTTCTAGTTTTTTTCCATTCTCTCTCTCTACATCTGCTTTAACATACTAATCTTTCTCCTTTTGCTCTTTCCTCATTCCTATTTCATCCACTCAAATTTTACCCCTCCATCCTCAATCCCCACTTACTCTCCCAATACCTGGCCAATTGTAGATTTGTCTTCTCTTCCAGACAAAATATATTTTCTCCTCTCCATTTCACTTTCCCAGCTCCATCCCATTCTAATCCTCCCCCAACATCAGCTCCCTTCTAGTTCCAGCCCCACCCAGCATCTGCTCCTTTCTAGTCCCTGCATCAGTCCATTTCCAGTCCTATCCTAGCCTCACCATCAGCCCATTTCCAATCCTAGCCCCCCATCAGCCCATTTCCAATCCTAGCTCCCTCCCCTCACAGCCCATTTCCATTCCAAGCCCCCCTCCCCATCAGCCATTTGCAGTTCAAGCCCCCCTTCCACTCAGCCCATTTCCAGTCCTAGCAACCCCCCCAGCCCATTACCAGTCCTAGACCCCCCATAGCCCATAACCAGTCCTAACCTCCCCATAGCGCACTTCCAGTCTTACCCCCCCATCACCCCATTTTCAGTCTTACCCCCCCATAGCCCATTACCAGTCCTAGTCCCCCCCATAGCCCACTTGCAGTCGTATCCCCCATCACCCCATTTTCTGTCTTACCTCCCCTCATAGGCCATTACCAGTCCTAACCCCCCAATCAGCCCACCTCCAGTCCTAACCCCCATCACCCCATTTTCAGTCCTAGCCCCCACCATAGCCCATTACCAGTCATAACCCCCCCCTGCCAATAGCCCACGTCCAGTCCTAACCCCCATCTGCCCATTTCCAGTCCTAGCCCCCACCATAGCCCATTACCAGTCATAACCCCCCCCTGCCAATAGCCCACTTCCAGTCCTAACCCCCATCTGCCCATTTCCAGTCCTAGCCCCCACCATAGCCCATTACTAGTTATAACCCCCCCCCCAGCCCATTACCAGTCATAACCCCCCCTGCCAATAGACCACTTCCAGTCCTAACCCCCATCTGCCCATTTCCAGTCCTAGCCCCCACCATAGCCCATTACCAGTTATAACCCCCCCCCAGCCCATTACCAGTCATAACCCCCTCCCCTCCCCCCTCTGCCAATAGCCCACTTCCAGTTCAGTCAGCCCCTCCATAGCTCATTACCGGCCAACAAAAAACCCCCCAAAACCCTGGCTTCTGCTGCTGCCGTTGCCGCCGTGGCAGCAGCAGAATCAATTGTCAAATTTAAAAAAAAAACTGACTTCTGCTGCTCAAGCAGCTGTCCTGCGGCCCCTTTCCCTCTGCCCGGAGATCCGACTCTGCTCTATCAGCGGCGTGCTTTTCAAGCCGCGACGAGAGTATTCCCCTCTCGCGCGGTTTTTCAAGCCGCGCGAGAGGGGAATACTCTCTTCGCGGCTTGAAAAGCACGCCGCTGAGAGCAGAGTCGGATCTCCGGGCAGAGGGAAAGGGGCCGCAGGACAGCTGCTTGAGCAGCAGAAGTCAGTTTTTTTTTTTTAATTTGACAATTGATTCTGCTGCTGCCACGGCGGCAACGGCAGCAGCAGAAGCCAGGGTTTTGGGGGATTTTTGGTTTTCCGCCGTCGCGGGCCGCACAAAGTTGTCTCGCGGGCCGCGTGTTTGAGACCCCTGCTCTAAATCATACTATTACTAAAAGCTAAATAAATAAATAACCAAATAAAATAAAAACAAAAGTAAAAAGGTAGCCAAGGGGTACAGTTATAATAAATGGTATACAAAACCTGTCTGTCAAGGGGACAGACGCCAACACTAAAGATAAAAACTCATAAAACTTGGGGGAGCAGTTGAAACAAGCACTCCTGGAAAGGAACAAAACAGGGTACGCGTGAAGTCTAATACAGCTGCCACAGCACAATCACACACAATTAAAACATACCAATCGCAAAGGGGATATCGTCAATCAAATTAAATAAATAAATACAAACTAATAAAACCAAAGAAGGAATACTGAACCCAGAATTAAACACAACTCATCCAAGAAATACCAAAAGATCCTGTTCAAGGTTAAGACCATCTGGGTTGAGGGATGTAAGTTTGTAAATATACTTCTGTTTTAATCTAAGTAGAATCGTCTCAGTATTCCCCCCCCCCTCTCCAGTGGGGACGTACAACCTTGAGGATAAAGCATTTCAAGTCAGTTAATGAGTGTTTGGCCTGTACCCATATCCATAAGTTGTCTCCTTGTACAGTTTTTGTGCTCCACTACCCGCACCCTCAGATTGCGGAAAGTCTTCCCCACATATAATAGGCAGACTAGATGGACCATGCTGGTCTTTATCTGCCATCATATACTGTGACTATGTAGATCACGCACTTGAGTTTGAACTGGAATAATACAACCACTAATCTCTGTTTTCATAGAAATAAGATCAGGCAAATCCCATGTCAGACACAGCTTTGTTAGTTACAACACAGTTTTATCTTACAAGAGCCAGTTGTTGCCAGCTCATGGTGTTGTCTACAACGTGAGAGGATTTACATTTAGGGTCTCTGTACCCACAGTGCTTGAATTACCCACCCCCCAAAGAAGGCATTGGCCGAAACGCGTTGGGGATCAATAAAGCACTTGTGCTCATCCTTTGCTCTTGCTTTTTGTGTACTGCTGGGTTTTTGCAAGAGTTTCTTGCTCTTTTTGTGCGAACCTTGAGGTACCCCCACAGTAATAGGGCACCAAGATGATGCCTTTCCAACTACTCTAGCTCTAAATTTGTGATTGGACAAAAATGACAAACCATGAAAAATCCATCCCTTAACTCCCAGTTTCATGTAACCTCAACAACAAGGAATGGTCGATGGGGTTGAAGGCTGCAGATATCTAATCTAACACAATTTTATATACTGCAATGATCCCACACTAAAGAGTGGCTCTGCACAGTTTACAGCAAAAAAAAAAAAAATCCATATAAGAGAGCCATTAACTTTGATTAAACAACCATGTTTTCAACCTTTTACAAAATTGAGGAAAAAAGATATTTCAAATGTTTGGACAATTCAGATCAGTACTGTACCGCCAAATAAGGAATGGTGTGCCTAAAACATAATTGAAATAAACACCCCCTACAAGATGGATACAGTAAGGTGCTAATAGATTTTAAGTGCTTAGATTTACAAGTCATTAGAAGAAGTAATAACAATGAAAGATATTTCAGAACAAAATAGTTAAAGAATTTGTATAAAAACGTAAAAAAAAAAAAAAGAATCCAGTTAGTGACCATTAACCAGTGCAATTTATGTAGCAGAGGGGTTATTTTAATATACCAGGAGATGCCAAAAAAATAGATGAGCAGCCATGGATTGACACAGCTGTAATCGTCTAATCTGGAATTGAGAACAAATCAGAAAAAATAAAGTTCCATAATCCATATGACAAGATGGTGCTTTGCACCACGATTTGAAAATGTTTTATAGAAAAATAGCCCCTTAATCTATGCAATTGGTGTAGTTTATAAAATGTTTGAGACAATCAAACTCATAGGTCTCAAATGTTAAATTTGTATCTATCAAACCCCCAAGAACTTTGAAAACGGGATCTAATTTCAGCCCTAATTGTGCCCCACACACATTCAAGAATCTGGTACAACTTTATTATTAAAGCCCATAACCTTTGTTTTTGAAAATTTGACATGTTAATGTAATGATTTTGCCCAAATTTCCAATAGCAGCATTAATAGTTTTATAAAAATCTTTAGAAGGGGAAAAAGTCAACAGCAGTGAGATATCATCTGCATAAGTATAAAGTTTTGAATTCAATTGCTCAAAAGCAGACCGTAAGGTATATCCAAAAATACCAGGAAATAAGATTTACCTGAATCAAAACCCAATGAAGTATCCATCGAGCACAGCAACGTTTTTCTGACCCATAATAGGGCCAAAAGCCAAACTGAGAAGGAGTATCTTAAATTTCTCAACATAGTTCTGAAGCTGTCACAAAACTTATTTTTTTCCAAGACTTTACCTAACAAAATTAAATAAGAAATAGGCCCATATCTAAGTGGATCCTTCTTATTTAAAGCCCTATTGTTCGGTAGTTGAAAGAGAGAGACCTCTTTCAAAACATCTTGAACCATCCCATCCCATTAGTTAATGGACTATTTGATACTTTGTGTGAGTTGATATTCCATCATCACAGCCTGCTTTGGAGAAATTGTCTCATGGCTATAGCATCACAACCTTGCAGTTAACCTTAACAAAACTGAGATCCTTCATGTGTCCAGAGACCCCAGCTTCACTCCTCCGCATAGCGTCAAACTCGGAGATACCAAAATACAAGTCAAACCTCAGATCATATACCTTGGAGTTATCCTGGGCTATCATCTGAATTTCTAACCCCACATCTCAAACATCACCAAAAACATCTACTTCAAACTACGAACTCTCTGTAACCTATGTCCCCTCCTACCTCCTGATACTTTCCGTATAATCTTCCAAGCTTCCATCACTCCTCTCCTCGATTACTGCAACTCAGTCCTCCATGGACTTCCTAAGGCTTCCATTGCCCCCTTTAGCTCACCCAAAACACTGCTGCACGAGTCATCACCGGAGTCTCAAGACACTTCCACATCAAACCCATCCTAAAATTCTTTCACTGATTCCCAGTTGCATCTTAAATCAAGTTCAAGGTATTCGCCACCACCCATAGAGTTCTCTGCAACACCTCTGCTGAGCAATTCCGATCATTCATCATACGTTCTAATAACGACAGACTCTGTCGACAAAACACATCAAATCTTCTCCTCCCACCAGCACAGTTTCAAAAATGATCACAGCACACATGCACAAGAGCCTTCAAATTCTATGCTCCCAACATCTAGAACCAACTACCCCCCACACTACAATGCCTTCAACCACATACCCTATTCAAAAAGCAGCTCAAGACGCTCCTTTTTGAAGAAACTATGGCACATGCACTACAACAAACCCCCAGCAAGATCATCCCCCCACCCCATCCCAGTTACCCCACCCCATCCCAGTTACCCCACCCCACAATGATCTTAGGCTGCTCACCCCCACCTCCCACTTCAAACTTTCCTCCTCTTCCGCCCCCCTTCTTCCCCCTCACTTACCTGCTACCTTCCTCCCTCTGCCCCTCACCATCAGGGATACCTCCCCCCCCCATGCTAATTGCTATTTCAAGTTCTAATTTTCTATTTTAGTTTAATATGTTTAATGTTGCCTACAAACGTTTTCAGTTGTTCCATGTAAACCGTTTTATCTAGTAGAAAAATGGTATATAAAACCAGCTAAATAAATAAATAGGCCATGTGGTCTTTTTCTGCTGTCATGTTTCTATCTAGTTTGCCCTTCCTTATCAACCACTACAATAGTCCCCCCTTTTTTTCCTTTAGAGATCCTCTGTGTTTGTCCCATGCTTTTTTGAATTCAGATACTGTCCTCATCTCTACCATCTCCACTAGGAGACCATTCCACGCATCTACCACTCTTTCTGTAAATAAATATTTCCACATATTACTCCTGAGTCTGTCCCCTTTCACCCTCATCCTATGTCCCCTTGTAGCAGAATTTGCTTTCAGTTGAAAGAGGCTTTCCTGTGCATTTATGCCACGGAGGTATTTAAACGTCTCTATCATATCTTCTCTATCCCGCCTTCTATTATCTTTAATCATCTTAAACAACTTAATGGAACAGCCATCAATGAAGCTGCAAGTATTCTTTAACATAGCAATGACTTCCTGAGTTTGATCCAGAGTGATCTAATCAAAGGCTGTCCAAGAATTTTCTCTAGAAGGTTCTGGGTGGACTGCAAGTGGAGATACATGAGAAAATGCATCCCTGATGACTTCAACTCTATCATGAAAAGATTGTATATAAATCTTCGGTTCAAAAGTAGTTTGCTCAGAATTCTTCAGAGATTTAGCAGCAAGATAAATAGGCCTCAGCATGCGACACTGTCAACCACAACCTTTTGCTCACCCAACTCTATCAAAAAGGCGTAAGAAGCTTAGCTTTAGACTGGTTCAAATCCTACCTATCTGACCGACAACAAGAAGTCTGAATAGGCAACCAAGCATCCAGGCCTTTCCAACAAACACAAGGAGTCCCCTAAGGATCTTCCCTCTCATCCCCTACTCTTTAACATCTACATACAACCAATCTGTGCTGTCATCCAGTCATTCAACATACTCTACCACATCTACGCTGATGATATGTTACTATACACTCCATTCATCATTGACAAGTCGGACTACTCTTTCCATAGTTGAATGCTTCAACACAGTTTCAGATTGGCTCATGACGCACAACCTGAAGGTCAACACCAATAAGACTGAGGTCTTATTCATATCCAAAGACCCCGCATTAACCCCACCGCCCTCCCTCAAAGTAAAAGACTTCGACCTCATAACCAAGCAAGAGATCCGCTATCTGGGAGTAACAATCGACCAGCGCCTATCATGGGAGACCCACACTCAAAATATCTCCAAGACAGTCTACCATAAACTAAGAACCCTCTGGCACTTACGTCTTCTCCTCGAAACCTCGGATTTCCACTCGGTTGCTCAAGCTCTCATCCTCCCTCATCTTGACTACTCCAACATCATCCTTCATGGTATGTCGAAGCATACCCTCCAGCCACTACAACTCGCCATGTACACAGCCGCACGCACAATCCTAGCTGCATCCAGATACGACCACATCACTCCCATTCTAATTCAGCTCCATTGGCTCCCCATAGCAAGTCATCTGACCTACAAAGCAATGCTACTCACTTTTAAGGCCCTGAATACAATGTCGGCAACTTTGCTCTCAGAACTGATACAAAGAACGCCGGAGACCAGGACCAGGAGAACATGTATGGTAAACTCTCTCATGACTCCTTCAACAGTAAGGACCTGTACCCAGTCAACCAAGAACCGCGCCTTTTACCTATTTGTGCCAACCCAATGGAATGCACTACCCCAACGATACGTGCTATCCCAGATCTTACAACTTTTAGGAAGGCATTGAAGACTTATCTCTTCCAACTAACGTACAACCACCCACCCTAGACCAGCCACAAAAACGGAAACAGCTGACGGCGCACTACTGTAAATATGTACCAGTAATATAAATATGTAGATCAGCCGACAGCCCATCACTACGAATATGCTCCAGTAATGTAAATATGTTCCTAGTTATAACTCCTGTAATGTAAACATGTGCCTAGTTTTACCTTAGATGTAAACCATGTTAGATGTAAACCATGTAAACCATCTATCTAATCTAATCATATGTATCTAACCATATGTATCACCATATGTGTTCCTTATTATGTAAATAGTTTGAGTTATGAAGTTAATGTTACCTTTTTTACACGTTCAGTGATCCACACTACTGTTTTATGTAAACTGCTAATTTTTGTTTTATGTAAACTGCTAACTTTGCAGAGTTAAATGTTTGATGTGAACCGCTGCTGATCACCGGAAGGAGCGGTATAGAAATGAGTTCAAATAAATAGATAAATAAATCACTGTTATCTGTAACACACTTTCACATGTTTCATGTAAACCACACTGATCTGTAATAGCGTGGTATATAAAAACAAACAAGTAAATAAATAAGATGTTTGACCACTGAGAAATGATGAGTTGGCTGACCAATTCTAGTATGAATCTGTTTATTATTATATTCTCTTTGTCAATCACTAATTTCTGATAAACATTTAACTGAATTAGAAAATCCTGTTGGGAGGAGTAATCTAATGCACTTTTCCATTTTCTCTCTTTCCTACATAGCTCTTGTTTTGCATCACTAATGTCTTGTTAAACCAAGGAGGTCTACCGCTACTTTTACTGCAACTATCTTGAGTTTTCAGTGGAGCTACAGTATTCAAGGATTCATGAAATGAATCTATCCAAAAAGCAATAGCTTCAACCACATCCCTTTTAGCTAAATAATTTATATCAGCCAAACAAGGCAACCATGTTTCCTTAAGATTTTCTACTTTGCACTGAGGACAAACAGACTTTAACTAGGAACTAGGCTCTTAATTTACAAGGCAAAATCAATGATATAGACAATAAACTACAGTATGATCAGTTCAAGGCATAAATTGGCTAGTAATAACTGGTCTCAACTCTATTAAAGAAGACTGGACAGATATCAAGTCTTGAGATTGATTGCCTTGACTTTTGAGCTGCTGTCTTGGACCAGATCACATGTGCCCCCCCCCCAACAAAAGCACCTTCTGAATTGCTTATCTCCCTGCTTGCAGCTGTTTGATCAGCGTCTCCCTCTTTCCCGGATGATCCAGGGGGAGCTGGCCTGGTTGCTGCAGACTTTGCCTTCTGGTGGACAGAATGCCTCTGGAGGAGCCGGATTGGGCGGTGATCACTACGGATGCTAGCCTTTTTTGGGCTGGAGAGCTCATTATCTCGGTCAGTTTGCACAGGGATGCTGGTCCCCACAGGAAGCCTCCTGTTTGATCAACATAATAGAGGCCAGAGTGATTTTGCCTAGTTCTAAAGAAGTTCTGGACCCTTCCGGAGGGCAAGGTGTCGGAGCTCTGTTGGTGGGCAGAGACTCATGGTTCCATTTATTTGATACACCGCAAATCTGCTGACATAGTAAAATAGTATATGACAGCAGATAAAGAACAATATGGTTCATCTAGTCCGCCCAGCAAGGCGGCAAGAGTAGGTGCACCTGCTGCTCCGTGCAGGTCACCCCTCCATATGCCTTTGTTTAGGGTGTACCCCACCGCTCCGTGTAGGTCACCCCTATTTGTTGAGCTATAAGAGAGAGTTATATTAATTTTTGATTTTATCCTGTTGCTATAAAGGGATCCACTGTGTCTGTCCCATGCCATTTTGAATTCTGTCACTGTATTTGCCCCTACCACTTCCATCGGGAAGGCATTCCAAGCATCCACCACCCTTTCAGTGAAAAAGTATTTTCTGACATTGCTTTTCAGTTTACCCCCTTGCAGCTACATGTTATGCCCTCTAGTTTTACAGTCTGTGGTTTATATAATACATTGAATCTTTGTGGTTTATAATATAGTAAAATATAAGGAAATCAGAAAAGAAAGGACAGTAGAGGACTAGACAGGATCTGTTAGCAGCACACATTATAAGAGTCAACAATGTACAAGCTTACTTTTTGAGCTGGAACACAGTGGATTCCAGTGAGTGGGAGTTGAGCTCTCACACTTTTAGTCTGCCAGTAGTCTATCTGATGGCTACCCAGGAAGATGCCATGGTGAAGAGTGCTAAAGGAAAATCTGTAGGTGGTGGCTTGGTTGCTGTTTTGCAAGTGTGGCCCCAGGAGGGGCTCCTCTGTCATTACTCTGTGGCCCTTGGTGAGCAGGCTTCTGTGCAGGATTTGGTCTCAGTCAGTCTTGATTATTCTGGTGGCACCAGATTGGCCATGTAAGCCATGATACATGGATTTCTTGAGCCTGTTGGTGGAGTTCCCTCCATTGCTACCTTAGGAGAGGGAATGGCTGTGGTAAGGTATTCTAGTGATGGAGGACTCCATGCTTTTCTCGCTTATGTTCTAGCCCTTGAAGTGCAAGCTGTCCAAGAAAGGATTCTCTGGGATGGTAGTTGACTCCTTTCTTAAGGCCTGGAGGGCTTCTACATCCTTGACCTATATTAGTCTGGAGGATCTTCGATTGGTTTTCCTGTCAGGCCCTGGATGCCAAAAAAGTGGACACAGTGGCTCTCTTATCATTCTTACAGTTTGATTTGGACCAGGGTTTAACTCTGAACTGTATCAGTATTTAGGTGGTGATCTTTGTTGCTACCAAGGGTGAAGTATGTCTTGCTTTCTCAATAGAGGGTGCAGCAGTTATGAAGTCCTATGTGGCTTGTGATGCCACAGTGGAGTCTTTCTCTGGTCTTGAAGGCGCTGAAAAGTCTTCCCTTTGAACTCCTTCAGATGGCCCCTCATAAAGATTTAACCTTGGACGTGATATTCCTAGTGGCTGTTGCATCTTCGAGGTAGGTATCAGAGATACAGGCCTTGTCCTGTAGGGAGCCCTTTCTGGTTATCTCAACAACATGTCTCCCTGAGGACAGTGTCATCCTTTCTCCCAAAGTGCTCTCTTGTGTCTTAATCTGTGATTCTTCCCTTCTTCTTGAAGGAAGACCTTTGGTCAGACCCCTCGTTGTGCTTAGACATAAGAAGTGCATTGGTGAAGTATCTGGAGACTAATTCCTTCCAGTGGTCAGACTATTGCTTTTCATTCTTTAGCAGGCTGAGAAAGGGGTAGGTCATAGTCTTGATTGCCTGCTGTTGCACGCAGGAGCTGGAGCAGATGGCTCCTTTGGTAGAACAGTTCTGTCCGTAGCATCGTATTTCTTCCACTCTGGGTACATCTGCTCTACTGTACTGGTCTAGCAGGATAGGGAAGAAGAAATTTTACCTACCTGCTAATTTCCTTTTTGAATCCTGCTAAACCTTCCAGGACCCATCCTGGGAAGACGACTCCTACTGATTTGGCAGCCTTGCCTCCTTTTAACTGCATTATCAGTGCCTGATGCAGAGTCAAGTGTGATAAGAGTGCCAAAAAGTGTTTGTACAGAGTTGTTTGTTACTTTTCTGAGTTTTTCACTCTTGCTTCTGTTTGGGAAGTATTATATTAGCTTCTCTCAGTGCTGCACTAAAGTATATACTGGTGATGATATCACTGAAAGCTATTCTATTCTACCTCCACTCACTGGCTGGGGAGCATAACTCGCTCATCTGAACTGGTCTAGCAGGATTCAAGGAAAGGAAATTAGCAGGTATGTAAAATTCCTATAATGGCATTCTGATTTGTTGGGACTCTGGTATTTTCCTTTTGAACGGGGCAATCCAATGAGTGAAACAAGAACAGAGAGAAGTGATTAGGTACTGTCTTATTGCTGCACAGTTTAACCCTAGCAGCCTAATGGAAGGAGATGTGTCACCTATAAGTAAGTGACTTGCCAGCTTGTGGTATATAAATGATATCAGGGGCGGCTCAAGGCAATCTGCTGCCTGAGGCCAAGTATGAAAAGGCGCCCCCCCACCTTAGAGGGGGGGGGGGCGGGGATTTTTCAGAAATCCAATTAGAGACTGAACCAAGCCAAAAAGCCGATTAGATTATATGGAGGAAATGCAAGATGTTTGCACACAGGGCCATATAGAGCTGCAATCACACCCTGTGAGACTTGCAGCTCGGGTGCACGCCCCTCTCTCCCCCCATACCTCCGTCCAGCGCTGCCTGCTCTTTCCCTGCTGCTGCTGCTGCCCTCTGTTTTTTTAACGGAGGCGCCATTAGCAGGGAAAGAGCAGGCAGCGCTGGATGGAGGTATGGGGAGGAGAAAGGGGGGCATGCACCCGATCTGAAAGGAACCGACACTTTAAGCAGATCTGTCCCTCCTTGACATCGAGTCGGAGGAGGGAGGGACCAGACCTGCTTAAAGTGCTGCAAAAAGGCTTGGGGAGCGCATTTTGGCTGCCTGCTATTGTCCTGCCAGCAGCGGCATGGCAACAGCAGACAGCCAAAATATGCCTCCCAAGCCTTTCCGCCCTGTGCGGCTGCACCGCTTGCACAGGGCTGGGTAAGGTCCCATTTGCACACCAAGGAACTAAAAGACAGCAAGAACAGCACAGATTATAAAACTAAATTATAACTCATTTTTATTTTGTTGTTAAACTGTGTTATGGTTCTTGCTTTTTCTTTTTCAACATATATTTAGCATTCACAGTAGGTGCAGAGCAGTTCCAGGATATTCACCCACAGAACTCAATATTTAAAAAAAAAAATCTGATTCTGATCATCTCACTAACAACAACCACTATTCTCCAGTACCAGGCATATTGTGAACTAATACAAAACCCTACAACAAAGAACAAACCTACCATACCATATCAGCACAAACTTCCAAAACTCACGTAAGGAGCCCATCCAAAAACAGCATCACTGTAAATACTACAGTGGGCCCTGGAACATCCATACACCTATTTGAAAAGCTGAACAAGTCAAATTACTACAGTACAGTATAGATCTTTATGTACAAACTCCATGTTAACAGAACACCTGAACTCAGTCACACACTCGCAGCATCGACCCTCACCAAGTACAAAATAAGTAACCACAATCTAAAGTAAAAATATGTAGACTAAATTTAAATTGAAACCCCAAGAAGCCAGAGTCCACATGAAGTGCAACATCAGATAAATAAGAGATGCAGTTCCCCAATACTGTATAAAATATAAAAATAGCACAAAGTCCAATCACTAAAATTAAATAAAATTATTTTTCTACCTTTGTTGTCTGACCATTTTAATCTCCAGGAACAAGCAGGAATGTAGTCTTCACATATGGGTATCGTCGGTACCGACGGAGCCTGCGCGGGAACGCTCCCCAGCTTCCAATTAGAAAGCTTTTGGGAGCATCCCACAGTGCCTGCGTGCTGCCTTCCCGCCTTTCCCAACTGCCTCTCTCCAGTTCTTTGTTTTCCGCAGAGCCAGCAGGTCGTTTTTCCTGTCACCGCAGAAATTATCCCATTTTTATTCTTTTTATGATAGCGTCTGCCTTCCCTCGACGCTATACCGGTACCGCCGGTTCTTTCTTTTTAAAAAAAAAAAAGGATTTTTTCCTATCTTTTTTCCTGGATTTTTCAGCCTTTTTTCTCTCGGGTGCCACGCGCCATTTTGGGCACTAGGCCCAATTTTTCCTCAACATGGAAAAACCCGCTTCGGGTTTTAAAAAGTGTTCCAAGTGTGGCGGTACCATCTCCGTCACCGACATTCACGAGTGGTGCATCAAATGTTTAGATCCTGACCACTCCATCTCGGAGTGTGTTGCCTGTGGGATGATGTCGAAGAGGGGTCGGCAAAAAAGAGCTGCTAAGCTTAGCACCCTTTTTCCCTCCGATGCAGCATCTCTGTGGCATCGACGTCTTCCAGGGCTTCGTCTTCCTCCCATGGATCTCAGGTAACCAAACATAAATCTGGCCGGTCCTCAAAGGGTAGATCTCCTTCCAAGCATTGAGATGCCTCTGGCGTTGCCCTTGAGGGACTTGTACTGGCAAAATTGCCCCGGCAGGAGGCTTCGGCTTTCAAAGCACTATCGGGGCTCCAGGATGTTCTCGAGGGCTCAACCTCGGCAGAACTACTGGTGCCATGCTCTGGGGTACCGGCCGCTTCGTCCGGTACCGACACCCAGGCATCGGCAGCGTCAGTAAACTAGAGATTCTTGGCTATTGAGCACAGTCTGGCGGCTCTCCTTGCAGAATCGGTGCCTTCGGGACCGCTTCAGACAGTTCAACCGGTATCGACAACGGTTCCGGCACCGATACCGGTACCGACAGCATCGACATCGGCGAGTGTGTTACCAACACAGTCATGCTATTACCTCCGGTATTGACAGGCCGGTGCCGGACCCCTCCGGTACTGACTTTGATCGGTACCGGTATCGTGCTTTACAACAGCACCCGGACAGAAGATATTTTGAATCCTCCGATGACTCTGACAGCTCTTTCGATGCCGGAGTACTTCTCTCTGAGGAGCCGCCTTCTCCTAAACGTAGGATGTCTCCTCCAGAGGATATATCCTTTCAGAATTTCATCCGGGAGGTGGCTAGAGGTCTTTCCATCACAGTGGCTCCTGAAACAGAGCCCAGAGCAAAGGAGTTGGAGATTTTACAATATGCTAAAGCTTCCAAGGAGGCAGCTACTTTGCCTATTCATGAGATCTTGCATGATCTCATGTTAAGAATGTGGGAAACGCCTCTTACCACCTCTCCTCATTCCCGTAGGCTGGATAGCATGTATCGAGTACCTCCTTGTCCTGGATTTCAGAAAACTCAGTTACCACACCACTCCATAGTGGTGGAGTCAGCTATGAGAAGGATCAAGAGTGCAAAAAGACATGCATCTAATCCTCCAGGACGTGAATGTAGGACTCTTGATGCCTTTGGGCGTCGAACCTTCCAGGCCTTTATGCTTTCTGCCAGGATTAGTTCCTACATCTTATACATGGGAATGTTCCTTAAGGAGGTTACAGGAGATCTAGAGGTTATGAGCCCTCTCCTTCCTGATGATAAGAGGCAGGATTATCTTACACTTGTCAAACATGCCCAGGATGTTTCCAAGTTTGTTAATCGTGCAGCTTTTGACTGCTTTGAGTGCATAAGCAGAACCTCTGCCATTGCCATAGGTGCTCGTAGGATTGCCTGGCTCCAGGCATCTGACTTAGAACTCTGGGTACAGGACAAACTGTGGAATATCCCTTGCATAGGCGAAAATCTCTTTGGCAAAAATTGGCAAGAGAAAGCTAATTGAGATGGATGCTGATAACACCACTTTGGATAGACTATCCAAGGCTACAGCTGATCCTGCAAGGAGAAAATCCTACAAGAAACCATTCTTTTCTAAAAAGAAGAGCTTTTACCCCTCCTATACCCAGCAGGTGCATTCTGCAGGTCAGTCTGCCCGAAAGGGACAGCAGCCCCCAAAGCAAAGGAAAACAAAGACTGCTAAGCCTCAACCGGCCCAGCAGACTCAGTCTCCACAGGGGCTTTGACTCCCATCTAGAGAACTTGGCCTTCCTGGCCCTCAACGGGCCAGAACCTTCCACCATCCCAGGAAGGTTGTGTCATTTTGCCCCCAGATGGGGGCAGATAACAGCAGAAGAATGGACTCTTTCCATTGTAAGAGAGGGGTACAAGCTTCATTTCTTCAACATGCCCCCTCCTACGGTGGTAAGACAGTTCAATTCTCAGACTTCATTCAACACTCAGTTGGATCAAGAGGTCAGTTTACTTCTTGCCCATGGGGCAATAGAAGACATACCCATTTCCCAACAGGGTACAGGGTGTTACTCCCCCTATTTCCTTATTCCAAAGAAAACAGGGGGGCACAGACCCATTTTAGACCTCAGAGAATTGAACAAATTCCTGTTCAAGGAGAAATTCAAGATGATTTCTCTGGGAACTCTGCTGCCATACCTTCAGAGTCAGGATTGGCTTTGTTCTCTAGATCTCAAGGATGCGAATACTCATGTTCTCATCCATCCAACTCACCAAAGATTCCTTCAGTTTCTTTTTCAAGGAAAGCACTACCAATACAGGGTGCTTCCTTTTGGGCTGGCCTCAGCACCAAGGGTGTTTACGAAATGCATGGCTGTGGTAGCAGCATTTGTTCGCACTCTCGGAATATTTGTCTTCCCCTACTTAGACGACTGGCTCATTCGAGCCCCATCAGAGTCAGAGGCCAGAATTTCTCTATCTTGCACAATGCGTATCCTTCAGTATTTGGGCCTGGTCATAAACATCCCAAAATCCAGCCTAACTCCCACACAGTCTCTTGAGTTTATAGGAGCTTTGCTGGATACCAGAAAAGCAAGGGCCTATCTTCCACAGCCCTGCTGCCTTCGCATTGTGCAGTTAGCCTCCCAGGCAGTGTTAACTCATCTCACTGCTCGGGAAATGTTACAATTACTAGGCCACATGGCATCTACCGTGCATGTGGTTCCCTATGCTCACCTCCATATGAGAGCAGCCCAATGGACTCTATCCACTCAGTGGACTCGGGCATCAGGCTGCTTATCAGACAAAATAGCAAACACAAGTCGCCTTATGTTATCCCTACAATGGTGGCAGTCAACCCAAAACCTGTTGGTGGGGTCCCCTTTCCAGCAGCCCCTACCCCAGGTCACTCTAACAACAGATGCCTCACAGGTGGGTTGGGGAGCTCACCTGCAAGATCTCTCTACCCAAGGCACCTGGACTCCACAGGAGACCCACTTACATATCAGTCTCCTAGAACTCAGAGCAATCTTCCTTGCTCTTCGAGTGTTCCACACCCAGCTGAACTACAAGACAGTCCTAATTCAGACGGACAGTCAAGTAGCTGTGCTCTATCTGAACAAGCAGGAAGGAACAGGCTCTCTGTCGCTTTGCAACGAAGCTTTGCGACTATGGGCCCTCGCCAGAGAGTATCAGATTCATCTCCTTGCGGTGTATCTGCTAGGCATTCAAAACTCTTGGGCAGACAGACTCAGTCGAGTTCTGCTTCCACACGAATGGTGTCTCCATGCAGAACAGGTAGCAAAATTTTTTCAAATTTGGGGAACTCCGGACATAGACCTCTTTGCAAGTCCGCTGAATGCCAAACTTCCCCGGTTCTGTTCCAGAATTCCAGCTCAGGGTTCTCAGGCCAGGGATGCTTTCCTCCTCCATTGGGGTCAGGACTTCCTGTATGCCTTTCCACCCATTCCCCTAATTCCCAAAACCCTGTTCAAGCTTCAGAGAGACAGAGGCCATATGATTCTCATAGCTCCACATTGGCCACAGCAGGTGTGGTACCCTCTGCTCCTACATCTCTCTCAAGCTCCATCTCTGGAGTTAGGATCTGCTCCAGATCTCCTGTCTCAGGAGGACGGGATGTTGTGGCATCCCAATCCCCACTCTCTGCATCTCAGGGCCTGGTTGCTGAGAGCCTAGACGTTCATGGTCTTAACCTTTCTCAACAAGTAAAGGATGTCCTTTATGCTTCCAGGAAACCTTCCACAAGATGCTCTTATGCTTTCAAGTGGAAAAGGTTTTCCATATGGTGTTCGCAGAAGGGTCTTGACCCCCTTGCGATACCTCTGGAATCATTACTGGAGTATCTCCTTCATTTAGCTAATGCAGGACTTAAGACTAACTCAGTAATAGTCCATTTAAGTGCTATTTCAGCTTCTTTAAAGCCTTTAAATGGGCAGCCTATTTCCTCTCATAGCGAGATTTATGAGGGGCCTTCTTCTAATTATGCCTCCCATTAGGCCACCACCAATGGCATGGGACCTGAATCTGGTTCTTGGGCAGCTCATGAAGCCGCCTTTTGAACCTTTAGCTACTACCTCCTTGAAATTCCTTTCCTGGAAAGTTATCTTTCTCATTGCAGTCACATCAGCACGTCGCATCAGTGAATTGCAAGCATTAGTTGCTGATCCTCCTTATACGAGGTTCCATCATGATAAGGTAGTCCTTAGGACTCATCCACACTTTATGCCAAAGATGGTCTCACCTTTTCATTTAAACCAGGCAGTTTACCTGCCTGTATTTTTTCCAAGGCCTCATGCTTCAAATGCAGAAAGGAATCTTCATACTTTGGACTGTAAAAGAGCACTTGCCTTTTACTTACAAAGGACACAGCAATATAGAAAGTCCTCTCAACTCTTTGTTGCTTTCGATCCTTCTCATTTGGGACTTCCAGTCTCCAAGAGAACATTGTCCAACTGACTTGCACAGTGTATTTCTTTTACCTATCAGAGTAAGAACCTTTCTCTGGAAGGCCATGTCACAGCTCACAATGTGAGAGCCATGGCTCATCTACACTCTGTGTCTATTGACGACATCTGTCGAGCAGCTACTTGGGCCTTGGTTCATACCTTCACAGCCCATTACTGCTTAGACAAGGACTCCCGCCGGGATGCCTTGTTTGTTCAGGCTGTTCTACAACACCTGTTCCATACTTAATCAACTCCTACCAAACTTTCCCGGTAGGATGCCAGAAATCAATGGGGGAAAGTGGAGCCCTTTCACAGGGGCACACAACTTCTGGGGTCTCTCCCTGGCATCTGTAGCTAGGGAGTCCCCATATGTGAAGACTACATTCCTGCTTGTTCTTGGAGATAGCATAGTTACTCACCTGTAACAGGTGATCTCCGGGAACAGCAGGAATTTAGTCTTCACAACCCACCCACCTCCCCAAGGAGTTCTATCTCTTTTCTTTTCTTTCCCTCTCTCTTTCTTTGTCTCAGCTTTAAAACTCAGCTGGAGAGAGGCAGTTGGGAAAGGCGGGAAGGCAGCACGCAGGTACTGCGGGATGGTCCCAAAAGCTTTCTTATTGGACGCTGGGAAGCGTTCCTGCGCAGGCTCCGTCGGTACTGACGATACCCATATGTGAAGACTAAATTCCTGCTGTTCCCGGAGATCACTGTTACAGGTGAGTAACTATGCTTTCTCTGATCATGCTGGCCCCGATCCGAGGCTTCTGCTTTCCTGTCTTCTCTTTGCTCTCTTTCTGTGGTCTATGGTCCATCTGCCATTTCTTATCTCTTCTTTTGTTTTCTTCACTTGCTTCCATCAGCCCATTTCTAGTTCCAGTAACCCTCCCCATTATCAGCCCCCTTTCCAGTCCTTCCCTCCCAGTACCTTCCAATGTCAACTGCCTTGCATTCCCACGACTGCAACTGGTGTCTATTCCCTTCCAGCCCCCCTCCTTCCCCACTGTCCAGCCCCTTCTAGTCCAAATACCATCCCTTATATTAGCTCACGTCCACTCTCAGTGCCACCCTCCAGGTCAGCTCCCTTCCAGTCACCCTATCCTCTGTCCATCCCCCTTCCAGTGCCATTTGCATGTCAGCTCCCTTCCAGCCTTCTCCCCATTACCCAACCACCTACCACTCCCATCCCCAAGTGTCAGCTCCCTTCCAGTCCCCCTTCAGTACATCCCAGGTGTCAGCTCTTTCCCAGCCCCTCCTTCCCCCGTGTCAGCTCCCGTCGTGCCCCCTCATTCCCCTGGCAGACCCTCCCATTATCTGCTCCCTTCCAATCCCATTCTACCATCCTCCCGCATCAGCCCATTTGTAGCCATAGCCCCTAGTTTTCTTCCAGGGCCAGCAGCACCCTCCTCCCCTCCCCCATTAGCCCATTTCCAGTCCTATCCACCCCCATCAGTCCACTTCCAGTCCTAGCCCCCCCATAGCCCATTACCAGTCCTAAACCCCCCATCAGCCCATTTCCATTTCTAAACCCCCATCAGCCCATTTCCATTTCTAAACCCCCCATAGTCCATTACCAGTCCTAACCCCCCCATCAGCCCATTTCTAGTTCTATCCGCCCATAGACCATTACCAGTTCTAAACCCCCCCATCAGCCCACCTCGTCCTAGCCCCCCATCAGCCCATTTCCAGTCCTAGCCCCCCATAGCCCATTACCAGTCCTAGCCCCCCCATATCTTCATACCTGTGTTATTCCCCCCCCATCAGCCCATTTCAAGTCCTAGCCCCCCATAGCCCATTACCAGTTCTAAACACCCCCATCAGCCCACCTCGTCCTAACCCCCCATCAGCCCACTTTCAGTCCTAGCCCCCATCAGCCCACTTTCAGTCCTAGCCCCCCATCAGCCCATTTCCAGTCCTAGCCCCCCATCAGCCCATTTCCAGTCCTAGCCCCCCATAGCCCATTACCAGTCCTAGCCCCCCCATAGCCCATTACCAGTCATAACCCCCCCATAGCCCATTACCAGTTCTAAACACCCCCATCAGCCCACCTCGTCCTAACCCCCCATCAGCCCACTTTCAGTCCTAGCCCCCCATCAGCCCATTTCCAGTCCTAGCCCCCCATAGCCCATTACCAGTTCTAAACACCCCCATCAGCCCACCTCGTCCTAACCTCCATCAGCCCACCTCGTCCTAACCCCCCATCAGCCCACTTTCAGTCCTAGCCCCCCATCAGCCCATTTCCAGTTCTAGCACCCCCATAGCCCATTACCACTCCTAAACACCCCCATTAGCTCACCTCCAGTCCTAACCCCCCCATAGCCCATTTCCAGTCCTAGCCCCCCATAGCCCATTACCACTCCTAAACACCCCCATCAGCTCACCTCCAGTCCTAACCCCCCCATAGCCCATTTCCAGTCCTAGCACCCCCCATAGCCCATTACCAATCCTAACCCCCCCCATTACAAGTCCCGTGGGGGGGAAAAAAAAAAAAGAACCTGGCTGCTGAAGCCGCAGCAGCAGGAAGTGCCCCGGGGCCGCCCCGGCAGAGCCCTCCTGTCTCCCTCAGCGCGGCTTACAGAGCTGTGAAGGGAGAGTTTCCCATCTCCTTTCACGGCTCTCTAAAGCTGCGCTGAGGGAGACAGGAGGGCTCTGCGGGGCAGCCGTGGGGCACTTCTGTTGGGCACTTCTCCTCGGGTTTGCTTTTTTTGTTGTTTGTTTTTTTAAGGCCGGCAGCGGTAAACTCGCCCTCCTTTTCCAGGCAGCCACGGCTCCCGGCCTCTTAGAGAACCGCAGCTGTGCTGTGACTGCGGTTCTAAATAGAAACGAAACTGTCGCGGAGCCTTCTCGCCTCCATGAAAGCCCCCGTGCAGCTTTTTCCCACCCCCAAAGGAAGTTACATGTAACAATTTTGGGACGGGACAAAGCTGCACAGGGTCTTTCACGGAGGCGAGAAGGCGCCGCTCTGGTTTCGTTTCTATTTAGAACTGCAGTCACAGCACAGCTGCGGTTCTCTAAGAGGCAGGGAGCCGCGGCTGCCTGGAAAAGGAGGATGTTTGCCGCTGCCGAGAAGCAGACTCTGCAGCAACTTGTACACTTCCTTTTTTGGGATTTTTTTTTTAACTTTTGAAGGCGAAGTGAGGCAGCTGTTTTGGGGGCATTTTTTGCCGCCCTCAAGACTTTGCTGCCTGAGGCAGCCGCCTCAATTCGCCTCATTATAGAGCCGCCCCTGAATGATATGGAAAAGCTGACAGCGCACAATAAGAGGAGAAAACAAAATTGGGAGAAGATGTGGACCCCTTCTTTTTTTTTTTCTTATTTTAAATAATTGTCATTGAAGGTGCTGTATTCTATATATGCATTTTCCTCAAACAAGATCCCCATCAATGCTAACGCAGTTTTCCAAAGGAATATACACTTTACCATAGAATTTTGATACGTCACATTACAGCTTGTGCATCAACTTTTTTTTTTTTTTATTCCCCCCACCTTCCTTCCCTCCCCTCCATATCTACACTGGTCCACATCATAACCATGCCCTTTATACCTTTGCTGCTGCATGCCACTTAATAAACCATAGAAGCCGCCTTACATTTCTACATATTCTCCAGGAAGGGATCATTTTGCATATATCATAGTAATTCTATCTGCATTTGCTCTCTCATCTGTTGCCCTAAAATGGGTTGTAATGGATCTATCCAACTTGTGAAGTTAATTTCTCTGCATTTAATAATCCAAAATGCACAAATACGTGCATCTCCTTAAACCTTATCTCTTGCCCTCTCATGTCATGAAGTAACAGGACTTCTTCCATTTCAGAGATCTTAACTCACACTTTCTCACCATTTCTAATATATCCTCCCAGAAGCCCTTTAATTCTGAGCACTGTACAAAACTAGGAAGATGTATTCCCATCTCAATATTGCACTTTACACTTTTTGCTCAGTCCTCTAAATTTATTTTGTGCCTTTCTGACATTTCTGTATAGATATGATGAATAATTTTAAATTGCATCTCCCAATAAATCTGAATCAATTGTCTCTCCACCTGTTATCTGAAACCATTCTCTTCCATCCCTCTCTGTAACCTCCTGAGTCAGTACTCCAGTACTGGGCCAGTTTCTACAACACCATCTTTTCTATTTCTTTTCCCTGCTCCATACCACACCAGTGTGTTGTAGAATTCTCTAATATTTGCAAAGGTTGCATTTCCTCTACCAACTGCCACTCTACTTCCCATGCCTTTTCTCCCCATCCCAAAGTGCCCACATAGTGCCTCACTTGAAAAAATGCATAAAAATATGAACACTTGATTGCATATTTTCTCTACTAACTTTTTGAAGCTTTGCATTAGTTATCAGATAGTGCCTGACGTGTACCAAGATTCCTCTTTGCCCGATCTCAGAACACTCCTCTCCCCCCCTTTTTAGTTCTGGTAAATAGTCTTAGTTTCCCACTAATGATAAAATAAGGGTGGAGGAGTAGCTTAGTGGTTAGAGCACTGGCTTGGTAATCAAGAGACCAGGGTTTGATTTCCACAGGCACTCCTTGTGCGTCAGGCTTCATCTCAGGCCCTTTTGAAATCCAGGATGAAAGCTCACCTCTTTGAGGCCACTTTTGGATCCTGATTCACTTAGTCTCCTATGTGTTTCATTATATTTCCCCTAGATATATGCTTGTCCTCAGCTGTTGTGTTTGTCTTGACTAGATTGTAAGCTGTGATGAGCAGGGACTGTCTTTTACATGTGTCTGTACAGAGCTGTGTGTCTTGTGCTATACAAATAAGTAGTAGTAGTGGCCTTGGGCAAGTCACTTAACCATCCATTGCTGGATCACCGGGAGTTAACATTGACTCGAAGGCACGCACACGCACACCAAAATGTATCAAGACTTGTTGTGTAGCTGTATAATACATCACACCATGATGCTATTAAGCATGCAGTAATCTAGCTATAGCCCCTCTGCATGTGCAGAGTGTAACATCGCTGCAGCACACCTGTACTTTTTTTAATCACTTGATGTTTGATATCATGTAAAAGCAGTTTGTCAGATTTATGATGAGTGAAAAAATTGAACAGCAAATTTGTATTGAATTCTGCCAGAATCTTGGAGATTCATGCAAAGAGACTTATGACAAATTACAGAAAGTGTATGGCAATGAGTCGTGCTCAAGTTTGACTGCTACTAATGTTTCCAAGAGGGCCGCTAAAGTGTTGACAGTGACAAATGTTCTGGAAGGCCATGCATGAGCAGGAATGAAGACAAAGTAGAAGTTGTGCATGCTGCAATATGCTCAAGTCATTGATTGACTATTGGGGAACTTGCTGAGGACGTGGACATCAGTTTCGGGTTGGCACAGTCCATTCTTACTGTTGATTTGGGGATGTGATGTGTGTGTGCTGAAACGTCTGTCCCCTGACCAAAAAGAAGGTAGACTGACTGCAGCCCAGGGAGTTGTTGGAATGCATTTAAAATGACTCTGATTTCATCAGAAAGATTACTGGTGATGAATCATGGATTTATGGTTATGACCTGGAAACTAAGGCTCAATCCTCACATTGGAAAACTCCAAACCATTCCCAGACCCAAGAAAGCCCGTCTGGTGAGAAGCAATGTCAAGATCATGCTTAGTTTTCTTTGATTTCCCAGGGTATTCATTATGAGTATGCTCCTAAAGGCCAAACCATCAACTTCTGACTCATTTGAGAGATGCAGTCCATAGTAAGAAGCCAGAGTTGCACAGGAATGCTGAATGGTTGCTTCATCATGATAATGCCCCAGCTCATGCATCACATCTTGTCCAGCAGTTCTTGGCCAAACACCAAATCGAGCAAGTCCATCAGCCTCTGTACTTACCTGACCTCACATCTTGTGACTTTTTCTTTTTTCCAAAACTGAAATTACCACTGAAAGGAAGAAGATTCAATGACTTGGAGACCAGTTACTAACCTCCCTTTTCTCTCAAAAATCCTTGAGAAGCTTGTCTTCTCTCAACTTGCTTCTCATCTTGACTCCACTTTTGCACTTCACCCACGCCAATCAGGTTTTCGTGCCGGCCACAGCACGGAGACTATCCTCGTATCACTGCTCTCTGAGCTCCACCGTGCTCACGACTGCGGTGATTTCTCTATCGTGGTTTCTTTGGATCTTTCCTCCGCCTTTGACGTTGTCGACCACCGCACCCTTCTCACTCGTCTGTCTGATTTTGGCGTTCGTGGCACAGTTCTACAGTGGTTCTGTTCCTTTCTCTCCTCTCGCTCTTTTTCTGTTCTTTCCGGTTCCTCTGTCTCTCTCCCATTCCCCTCAATCTGTGGTGTTCCTCAGGGTTCTATCCTTGCTCCCTTGCTTTTTTAATGTCTTTCTTGCCCCACTTGCTTTTCTCATTCAACAGACTGGAATTTCTGTTTACATCTATGCCGACGACATTCTTCTGGTTCATCACACCTCCTCTTCCTCCCCTGACCTTGCTCCGCTAAACTCGTGCCTTACCTCCGTTGCTTCCTGGTTCGACCTCAACTTTCTTCATGCCAACCCCGCTAAATCCTCGGCGATTTGGTTTTCTTTCGGACTCCCCTCCCCTGACTCTTCACCTCCCGCCCTATCCCCCTGGTATCGACTCTTCGCTACCTGGGTGTCACCTTGGACTCCTCCCTTTCCTTTCACCAACATATCTCTTCCGTAGTACGCGCTTCCTTTTTCCATCTTTGCCGGATAAGGGCTGTTTGGTCGTTTCTCCCCCCTCCTTCTGTTGTCACTCTTGTCTTGTCACTCGCGATCACGTGTTTAGATTACTGCAACGCTATCTTCGCAGGCCTCCCCTCCACCCAGCTTCATTGTCTTCAACTGGTCCAGAATGTAGCCGCTCGCCTCGTTACTTGCTCCCCCGCTCGCTCCCATGTTACCACCTGCCTTCTAACCCTCCACTGGCTTCCGGTTAAGTTCAGGTTTATCTTCAAACTGCTCATCATTGCGCACAGAGCTCTCTATGCTAGTACCCCCCAGTACTTGGCCGATATCATTCATCTTCAACCCTCCCCTCGCCTTCTTCGCTCAGCTCACGGCAATCGTCTTTTCCTCCCTTCCCCTTCCCAGGCCCATTTGGAACTCACCCATCACTCTGCATTCTTCTTTCTAGGCCCCGCCTTATGGAACTCGCTCCCATTACCACTTTGCACTGAACCGTCTTTCCCCCGTTTCAAAGGTCTCCTCAAAACCTATCTCTTTTCCCCAGCTTTCAATCTCCCCTTACCTACCGATGGTACCTTTTCCCCCAGCCGTGCCCCCACCCCCTATAGCATCCCCCCTCATAACTTCCCTTTGCTCCTTTTCCCCTATTCCTTCCCCGTCCCCCTCTCCTTTTTCTGTTTTCTATCTTTTGACTGTCTCTTCCTGTCCTGTCATTGATGGCGTTCCTTTCTAACTTTATTTTCAGTAGCCCTTGTTTTTTTTGCATTGTACACCGCCCTGACGCCCTGGCATGGGTGGTTTATCAAATCTTGCGAATAAAGATAAAGAATAAAGATTAAGCAAAATTTGACACAGCAGCTTCACAGTATAACGAAAGAGGCATTTCAAAATTGTTTTCAGCAGTAGCAGGAACGCTGGAGGAAGTGTGTTTTATCAGAAGGGGACTAAGTTGAAGGAGACTAAATGCAATAACTGTCAGTGTGTTACTTCTCGTGTCATACAAGTCTCGATACATTTTGACCACACCTTGTGCGTGTGTGTATGTATATATGTATGTGTGTGTGTGTATATCTATCTATCTATCTATATATATCTATATCTAGTTTTGCCTATATATAGATAGATCCCCTCTTTGCTTGCAGAACTACTGCCAAGCTACTACTAATCTCACCAAAATATATGCCTTGCCCTTCCAGTCTAACCCTGTCAAAGGACCATGTAGCATGGTGTCACTATTTACCCTCAAACCCTCTGTACAAAACTTATATTTCCCTACTGTGCACTCCCAGACAAAATGAAGCTTACAAGCCATATTATATAGACAAAAAATAGGCACACTCAGTCCACCACACTCTTTGGATAGAGCCACCTTGGCCCAGCTTATTCGAGGCCTCCTGCCCCTCCATAGAAAATGTTTGCACTGCTGCACACAACTTTTTCACATTCCCATATGTCAGCTAACATGGATGCATATGCCGCAAATACAACAGCTATGGCATAATGACCATTTTAAATAATACACTCTGGCTAAACAGGGACAGGGCAAATCTTTCCACACCTCTACTTGCCTGACCACACTCTCCATCCCTCCCACAGTATTTAACTTGTGGAGACCAGTAAGACTTGATGGCACTCGCACTCACTTCCATTCATTTCCCCTTGTCTCTTTTTTTTTTTTTTAAATTGGAATAGGAGTGGGACCTGTCCACTGCTCTGGAAACCGTGGATACAATGGCAAAGTTACAGATTTCTCATATTTAACTTTAAGACTTGCTATGTGCTCAAATTATGCCAACACTTTGATATTTTTGACAGGTTCCGCTGTGGCTCTCCTACAAGCAAGATGTTTGTTCAGAAAGTTAGACCTTGCTAAATAGGGTTATTTTTTCAGTTGCAGGGCTAATATTTTAGAACTTGTTGCCTGTTTCTTTAGAAATGAGACTTTCTTGATGATTTTTAGGAAAAAAACATTAACAGATTTGTTTTATGAGGCTATTCTCTAATTGATAATGGACTGTTGCAGCTTCATTGCTAATGGTCCCAAGTTTAAAATGAACAGTGGCAGCATCTGAGTTCTTCCTTAGATGGAATAGGAAGTTGTTTTGAGTCTGCTGAGGCATACAGGGAAATCTTAGGGGAGGTGTGGTGGGCGGAGTTGAGGAGGGAGTTAAAACAAGTGAACTGAGGGATTGATTGTAGGGACAGAGAGCGAGGAAGATTAAGCCTGGGGGAGTGTTTCAAGCCAGTAGGGGGTAAGAACTGGGAGGACTTTGGGTGTTTGGACTGGGGAGGCTGAGAGCAGTTGAGTTGGGAGAAGGGTGACAGTCAACTTAAATTTCATGACTCATACTGATGAAGGGAATGGGAAAATTGATGGAAGGGGCTAACATGACAAAGATGTAGGTATATTTATTTTTAGATAAATGAGTTTTATATATCAGAATTGGGGAGAAACGTATGACTCTTTGTATTTTGTTGTATGTCTTGTTGGACTTGTAGATTGTAAGCTTTAAGGACTAGGGACTATCTGTTATGTCTCATAACAGCACTGCATACAAAGTTCACAACCTTTTTGGTTGTGTGGATGCTGCCTTATCCTACATGGAACCCAATTACACATGAAGTGCATTATTTAGGAATCACCCTGGATCAGCATCTCTCCTCCTCATCCCACATAAGGAATATCACTAAAAGCATCTATTACAAACTCAACAGTCCAGCATCTCAAACCTCTCCTAACCCATCACGACTCTCGTACAGTTCTCCAAGCACTTGGCTTTCCACACCTGGACTACTGCAATCTTGTCTTCTAAGGCCTACAAGAGTCAACAATCCACCCACTCCAACTTGCTCTTAACATCGAAGCCCACACTCTCTCTGCAGTGCCCACAGAGCTGAACACAATTCCCCTACTCATACAGCTACACTGGCTACCAATCACCAAACACATGAAATATAAATCCATCCTCACAATCTTTAAATTAATCAATGGACTATCGACCATCCACCTCTAATCACTAGTACAGAAGACACCCGAAAACCAAAACAGACAAACTGACTCCAACACACTAATCATACCAGCGCTTTACACCAAAACCAGCTCCACCACATCAAAGAGGGCCTTCTCCGTTCCTATGGAACTCTATCCCTGACAATATCTGTGCTACAAAGGACTTACCAGCCTTCAGAAACAGCCTCAAGACTTGCCTGTTTATAGATCGCTTCTCAGAGGACATAACATGACCACCTAACATGCAATATCCACGACCACCCTCCCCCCTTCCCCCTCATGTTCAACACCTATGTTATGAATGCTCCAGCCTATTCTCCCACATTGAAATATGAACATGTTCCCTTCCCCTACAAACATGATTTACTACCCCTATAATACCCTACGTTTATTCCCCTGATTTATCCATGCTTTCACCCCCTTTTCCACCATGTACCCCCCCTCTTGATGGTCTTGTCCTCAGCCTCCCCCACCCTCCCTCCCGCCACATCCTTACAAGCATCTTTATCAACTGAGTTCAACGAGGATCTTATGTGCCCACTGGGCTTGATGGCTCCACTCTCAGAGCTTCACAGTTCATCCACCATCGCCCAGGTGTTGCCATATAGGTTCCATATGACTTCCGATGTAGAGACTCTCCCCTGATGCATGGCCCCTCTCAGCTTGATTAAAAGTCACGATTCAGAGATGGTGGAGAAGTAAAAGTCCCTTTTTCCTTATTTGCACTGTCTCTCTCAGCCCGTGCTGTATTAATCCCAAGGTCTTATATCTTCCACTCTCCCCTCTGCAGAACTTGTTGAGAAGCATCCCTTTCTGTCTTTCCTTTTCCCTTCCTGCCAAGAGTAGTTTAGTTTATAATTATAGGGGAAGAGGGGATCTCGCTTGTCAGTGTTGCGGTCATTTTCAAAGTCTTTCAGTTAGTCTTTTTCCTTACTTTGATCCACTGCCTTCTAGGCTGCTCACAAAGTTCTTGAGAGCTTCTGGCATTTCAGAAAGTTTTATCTGGTTATTATGACTCGGGTGCACTCTTGCTGGATATTGCAATGCAAATTGTATCCCACGTGCGGCCATTTGGGAGCAATAGGGTACCATTGTTTTGCACCGTTCGGCAACTCGAGCTGAGAAGTCATTGAACAACAAAATTTTGAAACCTTTATATTCCACTTGCTTCTAGGCTCTATGACTTTCCGTTAATTTATCCTTCTCTGCGAAGTTCAATATGCGTGCCGTTTGCTCCCTGCGTGGGCCGACCCGATGTAACTGCTCTACTTTCAAACGGGCATCACTCACCTGCAAGCCCAGCTGCTTCAGGAGCCACTTCTCCACCATGTCCCAGATCTCAGTCTTTCAGCATTTCTGGGAGCCCAATGATTCTTATATTGTTCCTTCTCCCCCTGTTTTCTTGATCATCCAGCTAATCGAGGAGCGCTTGTCTTTCTCCCTCGAGTTGTTGCACCCTCTTCTCCAAGGCCTCCACTCGGCCCTCAGTGTGCTCTACCCGCGTTTCCATTTGCTGCACATGTGCTACCTGGGCTTCTAAGCTGCTGTTTAGTTCCTCAAAGGATGCGTATAAGTGGGAGAGCCTCTCGTCCAGAACTGCTGCTTAGGGAGTGGGTAATTTCTCTCACCACTTTGTCATGCGGTGCTACGATCTTCGGCTGCTCCGCCGCCATTTTGGTACTGCAATCCTTAGTAGGTTTCAGTGTTCTCGGGCGGCATACCCTCCAGACCTTCTACTTTTGTTTTCTCTCCCCCCTTTCTGCGCTTCTTTCCCTGTTGTCTTCCGATGTTAGGGAGCACAATGTGGACCTTGAAAAAAGGGTTTTAGCCAGAAAAACTGCGAGTTAAGAGCGGAACTCTGCAGCAAGGTCCCTATTACCGCATCACCTATTATACACATACTCCAAGTTTATTATCCTGTTATAATGTAAACTGCTTTGACCACAGGATAAAGAAGTATATAAAAGCTGCTAAATAAATAAATACAAAATATTCATCCTGTCATTCTTTCTGGAGTCCTTCCTTTCAGTGGCTAGGTCAGGCCTCCAGAAGACCAGAGATCACAGGTTGTGAACCCCAGTGTGCACTATGGAAATCATAATATTAATGTGGAGTAATTACATTACTACTATTTATACTGAAGCTTCCCGGATACATAGTAACATAGTAAATGACAGCAGATAAAGACCAGCATGGTCCATCTATTCTACCCACTAAGGCCTCTGGAGTTGCACCTACTGCTCTGTGCAGGTTATTTCCTATTTATGAAGTTATTTAAGTTTTCTTTGATAACATACACTTGCCATATATAAAGATCCTCTGTTTGTCCCTTGCCTTTTTAAATTGTTGCAACTTTTGTCCTCCACCTCCACCGGGAGGACATTATGGGTATCTGCCACTTTTTCCATAAAAAAGTATTTCCTGGTGTTGCTTAAGTTTGCCTCCTTGCAGCTTCATTTCATGTTCTTCGGTTCTACCGTTTCCTTGTCTTTGAAAAAGGTTTGTTTGTTCATTAATAGTTTTTCTTTTTTAAGTTCACAAATTTTTTGAATAGAAAATCCATAACAAAATAAATTAAAATAAGCAAAAAGAAATCGCATTGCAACATAGGAGAGCAATACAGTCTGAAGGAGCATCTGGGATATGGTGAATTACAGACCTAAACATTAATAGCTTTTAAATATTTCCAAGTCTGTATCATATCCCCCCCCCCAATCCCTCCTCTCCTCTAGGGGATACATTTTTAGGTCTTCAAATCTCATCTTGTGTGTCTTCCTGTGCAGGCCCCATATCATTTTGGTTGCCTTCTTTGAACCATTTCAAGACTTTATAGCCTATGCAAAGTATGGTCTCCAAAACTGAACCAACAGTAGACTGTGAGTGAGTCCTTACCAACCACCTATAAAGGGACACTAATATCTCTGTCTTCTTGCTAGTTGGTTCCTTTTGTATGCAGCCTAGCATCCTTCTGGCTTTGGCCACCAGCTTGTCACGTTGCTTCACCACCTTGAGATCCTCGGGCACTGTCACCCTAAGGTCCTTCTGGTCCATACACATCAGATTTTCACCCCCTATTGCATACTGCTTCTTTGGTTTTCTGTATCCCAAATGCATCACTCTGCATTAAATCTCAATTGCCAAGCCTTAGACCATTCTCCTAAATTTTTGAAATCTTTTCTCATGTTGTGTACTTAGTCTGAAGTGTCTATTCCACTGCAAATCTTCATGTCATCTGTAAAAAGGCAAGCTTTTCCTTTTAACTCTTCAGCAATAATCACTCACAAAGACATTGAATGGTACCGGTCTCAGGACTGATCCCTGAGGCACTCCACTACTTATCTTCCTTTCTTCAGAGTGAATTCCATTCATCACTATACTATGGAGTCTGTCAGTCAACCAGTTCCTGATCAGGTTCACCACCTTGGGATCCATCCCCAGGTTGCTTATTTTATTCACTAGCCTACTATGAGAAACATTATAAAAGGCTTTGCTGAAATCTAAGTATACCACAATTATCACATGTCCTTGATCCTAGAACTGTGAAGTGACATTTACTTTAGAACTGGCAGTGCAGCAGGTTATTCTGTATGTAAAGCTTTAATATTCTTTGACTAGTTATGCAATTAAAAAAATATATATATATATTTTTAACATTGAGGATGCATCTAATAAATGAATAACTTCTGCCCTATTGTCTTAATATAAAAGTGACATTTTATAACAGTATGATTTATAGTTACTAAAGACTTCAGCTACAACATTGGTTAAAACAGTACTTACACACTAGTCATCATTTGTAAACATCATTGTTCTTTCCCCAGAGGATTTGTCATTACTCTCTTGTTTGGAAAAACAAATTCAGAAAAATATCTTGAAAAATGGGAGCACTCTTTTCTTCCATCGCCTCCTACTGGAGTTCCTAAGGTAATATATACATGTGTATGTATAAGGTCCTTGCTTGGGATATCTGTTTACTTTTTTCTAATAATGTTATGGTATTTGGGTATCTTCCTAATGAATGACAGTACAGAAATTATGTAAGTCTTGAATGACTAAAACATATAGCATAAGCATGTGAGAAATATAGCATGATACAAACCTTGTTTTTTCCTGCTTGGCTATACCTGGCGTACTAGTCTGTAAAGTTGTTTGCAGGGGGTTGCTGTTAATTGAAAATTTTAATTACTATTGGTGAGTATTGTTAGCTGTCTGAGTTTTTTGGGTTGGGGGATGGAGAGAGTTCTAAGTTTTACTAGTTCATATCAGTTGGCCATATTTTGGGTATTTTCTTAAGCAGCCTCCACTCTAGAATAAACTGCCAAAAATACTACAGTAGAAAAAGATTTTCTTAGATTCAGATGTTTCAATAAAAGGCAAACTTTAGTTTCTCCAAGAACAAGCAGGAAGTCAGTCCTCGCATTATGGGGTGTCATCTACACCAACAGAGCCCTCGAGGAGCATTTCCCCATCTTTCAAAGAAAGCCTTTGGGAATGCCACCACACATGCATGGGTCCCCTTCCCGCCCAAGGGTGCCATCTTCCTCAGTCTCCCTTTTTTCCGTGGAGCCCTTCAGACGTGTGTCTCATCCCTGGAAAAAGTTTTTTCTCTTTCCAATACAATTTTGTCTCTTCCGGCTAGCACCAGTTCCCTTCCTGCCATCTCGAGCACCACAGCCTCACCTGTCGGTCTCTGGATCTGTTTTTCCTGTCCTTTACCTTTCTGTGCTTTCACGCCCTTTTTAACCGCTGGCCGCATTGAGGATCTTCGACCTTGTAGGGGTCCCTTTTGCCCTGATGGCCTCTGGTTTCAAAAAAATGTGATCGATGTTCTAAGAACATGTCTCTCACTAACACCCATGACTATTGTCTCCGGTGCCTGGGGGCTGACCATGATCTGGAGCATTGCTCCCTCTGCAAAAGGATGCCTTCTAAGGCCATTCAGAGTCGCCAGCAGAAACATAGAAATATGACGACAGAAAAAGACCACATGGCCTATCTAGTCTGTCCTTCCATAACAACTACAACAGTCCCCTTTTTACCTTTAGAGATCCTCTGTGTTTGTCCCATGCTTTTTTGAATTCAGTTAACTGTTCTCATCTCTACCACCTCCACTGGGAGACTATTCCATGGATCCACTACTCTTTCCGTAAAGAAATATTTCCGCATATCACTCCTGAATCTATCTCCCTTCACCCTCATCCCATGTCACCTTGTAGCAGAACTTGCTTTCAATTGAAAGAGGCTCTCTCCCTGAACATTTATGCCACAGAGGTATTTAAACATCTCAATCATATCACCTCTATCTCGCTTTTCCTCTAAGGTGTACATATTGAGATCCATCAGTCTGTCCTCATATGCTTTATAATGAAGACCACTAATCATTTTAGTAGCCACCCTCTGCACCGACTCCATCCTGTTCACATCCTTTTGAAGGTGCGGTCTCCAGAATTGCACACTATACTCCAAATGAGGTCGTACCAAAGACTTATACAGAGGCATTATCACCACCTTTTTTCTGCTAGCCATTCCTCTCCGTATGCACCCAAGCATCCTTCTAGCTTTTGCTGTCGCCTTTTCTACCTGTTTAGCTACTTTAAGATCATCAGACACAACCACGCCTAGGTCCCGCTCTTCTTTAGTGGACAAAAGTACTTCACCCCCTGTACTATATTGCTCCCTTGGATTGCTGCAGCCCAAATGCATGACCTTACATTTTTTAACATTAAATCCCAGCTGCCAAATTCTAGACCATTCTTCAAGCTTAGCTAGATCCCTCCTCATGTTATCTACCCCTTCCTGGGTGTCTACTCTATTGCAGATTTTGGTATCATCCGCAAAGTGGCAAACCTTACCCGAAAGCCCTTCCGCTATATCACTAGCAGATGTTAAAAAGAATCGGACCAAGGACAGATCCCTGGGGCACACCACTGATAACATCCTTCTCCTCAGAGTGAGCTCCATTTACTTGTACTCTTTGTCGCCTCCCACCCAACCAATTTCTAACCCAAGCAGTAATTTTAGGGTCCATCCCTAGGGTGCTCAGTTTGTTTATAAGTCGCCTGTGAGGAACAGTGTCAAAGGCTTTACTGAAATCTAAATACACCACATCTAGGGCTCTCCCTCGGTCCAACTCCCTGGTCACCCAGTCAAAGAAATCAATCAGATTTGTCTGACAAAACGTGCCTCTGGTGAATCCATGCTGCCTCGGATCCTGTAATCCGCTGGACTCCAGAAACCTCACTATTTTCTCTTTCAGCAGCGTTTCCAATAATTTACTCACCACCGAAGTTAAACTAACTGGCCTGTAGTTTTCAACCACATCCTTCCGCTTTTGTGTAAAGGCACCACATGAGCCTCTCTCCAACCCTTTGGCACCACTCCCGACTCCAACAAGGCATTGAAAAGGTTGCAGGGCTAGATGCTAGATGATATCTTCCATAAGGCACTCTCGACCTCGGTATCCCCGGTAAACTCGTGCTCCACGGCCCTGCAACCCTTGGAGTCCCCCAAGTCTCCTCCATGGGCCTGCAGGCACTCCAACCAAGGGTCGCCTGAGCGTGAGCGAAAGAAGAAAGCTGTGAGGACGCAGTCTGGGGGGCTAGACAAGTGTGAGAAATCATGTGCACGGTCTCTCAGCCCCCCCATGGCAGGTACCTCAAACTGATACGGAGGCCTCCGGTGATGACACCCGGTCTCTTGAGGGTCATCCCGGCGAAGAACCCCTCTCCTCCTCAACGCCTGACCTGGTCACCCTGGCGTCGGTATTGCAGGGCCTCACTCCCAAGTGGGAGGCCCAAATGCTGGCCTTGGAATGCAGTGTTTCTGCGTTCCCTGTTGCCCAGCAGACGCTGGTGCCTGACCCTGCCAGCACGCATCTTGAGACCACAGGAACTTCAACCTCGAGGACTCCCCGGGCCACTGCAGTGACCCCTGAGAGCCAGATGCCTTGTGAGGGTTCTCAGCGAGAGTCTCGATCTCTGACCCATTCTTCGGGCATGAGATCATCTTGGGTGAGTGCCTCCGGCTCCGTACAGGCTCTGGCCTTGGGAACCTGCTGCAGGTCACCGACCCCTATAGAACCACCGACCCTGAATTCTCCTTGGACTATTCGGACTGGGAATCCGATGGGGGAAACCTCACCAGAGACTGTCTCACCAAAACCTTCCCTCATACCCATCTCCGTCGACCCAGAGGCAGCAGTTTCCTCCCGAGGACACCTCCTTTCTAGAGTTTGTCCGGGATATGGTTGCGGGCCCTTGCACTCATCACCGAATCGGAGAAGAAGCCCCGACGGAGGAACTAGATATCCTCCAATATGAGGCACCACCGAAGGAAACCCTTACGATTCTGGTTCCCTACATCCTTAGCTGGATCCTTCTCCGTATGTGGGAAACTCCGTCTTTTGTCCCCATTGTCAGCAAATGCCTGGACTCTATGTATAGGGTCCAGTAGGGTCCGGGGTTCCGGAAGGCACAGCTTCCCCACACTTCCAAGGTCATTGAATTGGCCATGCGTAAACAGAAGAGCCCAAAGACCCACTCTTTGATTCCCCCCCCCCCCCCCCGGGCAGAGTCCCATGCTCTCGATGCCCTAGGGTGGAAAGTTTTCCAATGCTCCATGTTAGCATGCTGCATCCAGGTCTACCAATTGTATATTGGTATGTTCCTCCGGGACCTCATTAAGGAGCCCAGAAGATTTGCAGCGGGTCTCGGTGGGGGCCATCTCCAGCGCTTCCAAGCATTCTCAGTCCGTTGGGGAGTGCCCTAAGTACCTCTCACAAGCAACTTACGATGGCTTTGAGTCTTCCGCCCAAGTAGCAGTGACCAGCATCGGCACCCACCGGCAAGCTTGGATCCAATCTTCTGACCTGCAGCTGTGGGTCCAGGAGAAACTCCTCGATGTCCCTTGCATCAGGGAGCTGCTCTTTGGTAAACCAATGAAGGATAAAGGGGAAGACCTCTTCCCTCCCCAGGAAGAAATCGCAGGGCAAGAAACCCTTCTTCACCAGAAAGGCGCAACCGTATCAGGGCTACCCTCCCTACCCGTCTACACTGACCCCGACCCAGGGCGGTCAGGGTAAGAGCACGGCATATGGCCCTCGTAAGCTGAAGGGACAAAAGACACAATTGCTGTCTCTAGTGCAGCTTGCCTTGGGGTTTTGATGCCACTGGCATAGCCTCTCGACTGCTGGACGACCAGCTGTCAGTAGGTGTAAGGCTGATCCACTTTGCCCTCAGGTGGGAATCCATTACCACTGATGTCTAGATCCTCCAGGTCGTCCATCTGGACCAGTCTCCGCCTCCTTACTTCCCTAGGGAGCCCCGGTGGCTTCCCCTGCACCAGGCCCTACTAATTCAAGAGCTCGCAGACCACCTTGAAGACGGGCGGTGGAAGCAGTCCCACTACACTTCAGAGGAAGGGGGTTTTACCCCAAATACTTCCTCGTCCTGAAGAGAACAGGAGGATTCCGGCCCATCCTTGATCTGAGGAACCTGAACAGATTCCTGGTGCGGGAGAAGTTCAAAATGCTCTCTTGGAACACTGCTGCCTTACTTCCAGCAGGGCGATTGGCTAAGCTCCTTGGACTTAAAGGATGCTTGTACCCACATCCTCATCCACCCCAAGCACAAGACCGTACCTGCGCTTTGTGGTAAGCTGGCACCACTACCAGTACCAGGGTGCTTCCCTTCGGACTCGCCTCCGCCACACGGGTCTTCACCAAGTGTCTTGCGGTGGTGGCGGCCCACCTCCGTCTACAAGGCTCCTTTGTCTACTCCTATCTAGACGACTGGCACATAAAAGGGGACACAGCCTCGGAGGCCCTGCAGGCTACAGGCCGAACGATTTGGCTTATGCAGCACTTGGGAATAGTGGTCAACTACCCGAAGTTCTACCTTACTCCGGTACAATCCTGGAGTTCATAGGGGCTCGCCTGGATACCTTCAGGCCATGGCCTTCCTTCCCTCCCTGGGACAGGGCAGACCGCCTCAGTTCCCTGGCGTCCAACATATGGAGCTGCCGCACGGTCGATGCTTCGCCTTCTCGGCCACATGGCCTCCACGGTCCACGTTATGCCCATCACCAGCCTCAACATGCAGGCGGGACAGTGGTGCCTCTGCACGCAGTGGACCCAGGCAAACGGCCGACTCAGAGATCTTGTCTCAGCCACACCTCGCTTGATGGAGTCCCTAACCTGGTGGCAGGACACATGGAACCTGCTCTAAGGTATGCCCTTCCAAACCCTGACTGACTAGATAGTCCTAACTACAGATGCCTCCCTCTTGGGCTGGGGGGCCCACTGCGAGGAGCTGTGCACTCAAGGGACCTTGTCTCACGAGGAGAGTCGGCAGCAGATCAATCTTCTGGAGCTCCGGGCTGTCATGCTTGCGCTAAAGGCCTTTCGGCACTGCCTGCGGCACAGAGTGGTGCTGGTTCAGACGACAATCAGGTCGCAGTGTTCTACTTGAACAAACAGGGGTGTACCGGCTCTTACAGCCTCTGCCATTAGGCTGTGGCCCTGTGCTTATTTGTGGTTAGCCAGGGCATAACCCTCTGAGCCACCTATCACCCAGGCCAGAACAGCGCCTTGGCGGACTGGCTGAGCAGAGTCCTTCTGCCGCACGAGTGGCACCTGTTCCCCAAGATGGTGCAGCAGCTCTTCCGGTGCTGGGGAACCCCAGACCTGGATCTTTGCCAGCCCTGCAAACGCGCAACTTCCCCAGTTCTGTGGCCCCTTCCTGCACCTGGGCAGGGTGGCTCCAGACGCCTTCCTCCTTTTGTGGGCAACGGGCCTGCTGTACGCCTACCCCCCCCACGTGGCTCATAGCTCGGACCCTCCTCAAGATCCAGCGAGACAGGGCCTCTGATCCTCGTGACCCTGAGGTGGCCCAGACAGCCGTGGTTCCCCCTGCTACTCCATCTCTCAATGGAGCCCCTGGTCCCTCTTGGGAGCTCACTGGGGTTCCTGACGCAGAAGGCGATCTGCTCCTTCACCCTAATCTGGGGTTTCTGTCCCTCACAGCTTGGCTGCTGAGCAGGTCACCTTGGCTTCTCTTCATCTCTCCACGGAGATCGAGGCTATCCTTTTGGCCTCCCGGAAAGACTTGACCAGGCGGGCATATGTCTTCAAGTGGTGTCTGTTCTTGGTGTGCTGCTTGGAGAACCGAGCGAACATGTTCTCCTGCCCTATAAACGTGGTCCTGCAATACCTGTTCCATCTCTCACAGGCTGGACTAAAATCTAACTCGGTCAGGGATCACCTGAGTGCCATTTCGGCGAACCACCATCCCATCGAGTGCAAACCCCTCTCAGGGCAGCCCCTCATCTCTCGTTTCATGCGGGGCTTGCTCCTCTGCAAGCCCCCCATCCGCCCCCCACTGGCAGAATGGGTCCTAAATGTGGTCCTCTCGCAGCTAAGCCACCTTTCGAGCCCCTGGCTACCTGCTCCTTGCGGCACATATCCTGGAAAGTGGGCTTTCTGGTGGCTTTCACCTCTGCCCGCAGAGTCAGTGAACTCCAGGCACTGATGGCCAAGGCTCCCTACACAAGGTTCTACAGGAACAGGGTAGTTCTGCGCATTCACCCGAAGTTCCTCTTGAAGATTGTCCTGGATTTCCACCTCAACCAGGAAGTAGTACTGCCCACTTTCTTCCTGAGGCCCCATACTGACCGGGCATTAGCAGTTCTCCATACCCTGGACTGCAAGAGGGCCCTTTCCTTTTCCCTGTTGTGGACTCAGAACCACCACAGGACTGGGCAGCTTTTTGTCTCCTATGACCCCAGCTACCTAGGTCTGGCAGTCACCAAGTGAATCTTGTCCATTTGGGTGGTGGACTGCATCGCCTTTGCACAGGCCCAGGCTAGGCTACCCCTGGACTGCCAAGTCACAGCGCACAATGTCCGGGCGATGGTGACGTTGGTTGCTAGCCTATGTTCGGTGCCAGTGGTGGACATCTGCTGAGCCGTCTCCTGGTCTTCTACTCGTACCTTTTGCGGCACATTACTGCCTGGAGAGGGAGTCCTGCCGGGACTTTGCTTTTGGGCAGGCAATTTCCGTAATTGGTTTGGGGTTTAAGTAACTCCTGCTCTCTGACCCTTCTGTTTCAGGCTACCAGAAATGTGGCCCTCCAAGGACTCGGGGTCTTCAGACTTGCCTTCAGACTCACTGGTGACTGCTCATAGCTCTGCCGTGATTTTTCCTACAGGTCCTTGGTAGCCTGTAGCTAGGGAGTCCCATATGTGAGGACTGACTTCCTGCTTGTTCCTGGAGAAAGCGTAGTTACTCACCTGAAACAGGTGTTCTTCAGGGACAGCAGGAATCGGTTCTCACAACCCTCCCTTCTCCCCTTGGAGTTGCTGTCCATTTTTACCATCTTGGTAGAGCTCTAGCTATGGCACCTGACTGAGCAAGATGGCACCCTTGGGCGGGAAGGGGATCACGCATGCGAGGTGGCATTCCCAAAGGCTTTCTTTGAAAGCTGGGGAAATGCTCTGCGTGGGCTCCATCGTTGCTGACGTCACTCCATATGTGAGGACTGATTCCTGCTGTCCTTGGAGAGCACCTGTTACAGGTGAGTAACTACGCTATCTCGCTTATGTTTCTTAAATTATGTGGGGATTGCTGTCAGTGTGTGTTTTAGGCTGATATTTTTCGTTTATGCATTTCTAATTATTTTTGTGTTTTGGTGTATTTAAATGTTTGAGCCACTTTTGGATAGTTAATCCGTAAATTGCAATTAAAATAATTTATTGTGTGATGTGATATAATGGATGTGGGGGGCGGGAGAATGTAAACAGCTGTGCTGTTCATAGTTTCTTAGACAATGACGGCAGATAAAGACCTGTGTGGCCAATTCAGTTTGCCCCAAAAGGTAGGTAGGGTTTTAACTGCTGTTCTATGCAGGCTACCTCCCCTATGATATCTTAAACATGCAAAAGTCATTTCACTGCTGTTTTGTGCTGAAGGACTTTGCTTGGTTGTCCTTTGGGGTGCCACTGTGTATATCCCATTCCTTTTTGAATTTCACCATAGTTTTTGGGTTCAGCTGTTCTTCCAGGAAGGCATTCCAAGTATCTGTTAAATATTTCCTGATGTTGCATTTGACTCTTTCTTCTTGTAGCTTCATATTATGTACTCTAGTTCTGCAGCTGCTTCTTCTTTTCACTAATAACTTTCACATTTATAAAGGCCTGTATCATATCTCCTCTGCTCCTCTTCTCCTCTAGATATACTTATTTAGGACCACTAGCTTCTTTCATATGTCTGCTTTCCTATGGATTGCCTCCTCTTTGATACAGTCTCTAAAACTGAATACAGTACTCTGTAGGGCCTCACAATGACCAGTTCAGGGGCATTATCTTCTTTTTTTTTTTCCTGCTGATTATACTTCTCTGTGCAGCCTAGCATGGGTAGGGCACTATCTTGTCGCATTGTTGCACCATGTCAAGATCCTCTGACACTATCATCCTGAGATCTCTCTCCTGGATTCTATCCATCAGTCTCTCCCCTTTTATTGCATATAGCTCCTGTTGGATTTCTGTGCCCTGAATGCACCACTCTGCACTTCTTCACATGAAAACTTAACAACCATGAGACCAACCAGTTAGTTTTTGTAGATCACGTCTCATTTTGTCTACTCCCTCAGGAAGCTGCATATGCAAATAATTTCCAGGAACAAGCAGGAATGTAGTCTTCACATATGGTTATCATCAGTACCGACGGAGCCTGTGCAGGAACGCTCCCCAGCGTCCAATAGGAATGCTTTTGGGAGCATCCCTCAGCACATGTGCGCTGCCTTCCCGCCTTTCCAACTGTCCCTCTTAAATTCTTCTTTTTCTGCGGAGCCGACAGGATCTATTCCCTGTCACCACAGAAAATTCTGTCTTTAAATTTCTTTTCTTGTGGTCGCGCTTGCCTACCGCATGATGCCTACCGGTACCGCTGGTTCTTTTCTTTTCATACAAACAAACAAACCTTAGACTTAGACTGTTTCTTTTCAGAAACTTTTCTCTTGGTGCTAGGCGCCATTTTGTGCACTAGGCCCCATATTCCTAAATCATGGAAAAGCCAACTAGTGGTTTTAAAAAATGTACTAAGTGGCGGTACCATTTCCGTCACTGACACCCATGATTGGTGTCTGAAATGTTTAGGACCTGAACATTCTTCAACTGAATGTCTCTCCTGCATGGGGATGACTAAAAGAGGAAGACGGAACCGGGCTTCAAAGCTCGGTACCCTCTTTTCTTCAGATGCTAGATCCATTGCATCGACATTGTCAAGGGCCTCTTCTTCCTCCCATGGATCTCGGGTAACTAAACATAAAAGCCGGTCCTCAAAGGGTAGCTCTCCTGCTAAGCATCATGAGGCCATTGGCATTGCCCTTGAGGGAACCACACCGGCAAAACACCCCCGGCGGGAGGCTTCATCTTCCAAAGCATCGATGGGGCTTCAGGATGTTCTCGAGGCCTCAACCTCGCAAGAACTACCTGTGCCATGCTCAGGGGTTCCGGCCGTTCTTACCGGTACCGACACCCAGGCATCGGCAGCGTCAATAGACCAGAGGTTCCTCGCTATCGAGCGCAGCATCACAGCTTTCCTTTCAGCTGCGGTACCGGTGGTCCAACGGGCACCGGTACCGACATCGATGCTGATGCCGGTACGGACAGTACCGGCCCCGGTGGGAACTCTTCCCATGCCATCTCTGGCTGGAATTGACAAAGCGGTACCGACTCAGTTCGGTACCGACTTCGATCGGTACCGGGATCGTGCTTTGCAAGAGCATCGGGGTCAGGAATACTTAGATTCCTCCGATTCCGAAGACTGACAATTCTACTGGCACTAGAGGGTTTCTCCTAGAAGACACCTCTTCTCCCCAACGCAGAATGTCACCTCCAGAGGATATGTCATTTCAGGATTTCATCCGTGATATGGCCAAAGGTCTTTCAATCACAGTAACTCCTGAAGATGAACCCAAAGCAAAGGAATTGGAAATTCTCTAATATCCTAAAGCTCATAAGGAGGCAGCCACTCTGCCTATCCATGAAATTCTGCATAACTTGATGCTCAGAATGTGGGAGACACCTCTGACTACTTCTCCTCACTCTAGGAGACTTGAAACTATGTATCGAGTTCCGCCATGTCCTGGATTTCAGAAAACTCAGCTGCCACACCATTCAATGGTAGTGGAATCAGTCATGCATAGGATGAAGAGTGCAAAGAGGCATGCATCCAATCCTCCAGGTCGTGAATGCAGGACTCTGGATGCTTTTGGACGCAGGACTTTTCAAGCTTCTATGCTTTCAGCTAGGATCAGTTCATATATACTATATATGGGAATGTTCCTCAAGGAAGTTGCAGGAGACTTGGAACTTATGAGCTCATTTCTCCCAGATAAGAGACACGATTTTCTTGCTCTAGTTAAGCATGCTCAAGATGTCTCCAAGTTTGTCAATCATGCGCTTTTGACTGCTTCAAATGCATCAGCAGAACCTCTGCTATTGCCATTGGCGCACGACGGATTGCCTGGCTACAGGCATTAGACTTGGAGACATGGGTACAGGACAAGTTAGAGAACATTCCTTGCATGGGGGAAAATCTCTTTGGCAAGAACTGGCAGGAAAAGGCTAACGAGTTAGATGCTGACAATTCTACCTTAGATAGATTGTCAAAGTCTACAGCCACTCCAGCCAAAAGGAAGCCTTATAAAAACCCCTCTTTTAGCAAAAAGAGGAAGTTTTATCCTTCCTATGCCCAGCAGAGACAAACTCCAGGTCAGGTTGCCCAAAAGGGACAACCTAGACAACAAAAGAAGCAGAAAGGCCCGAGAGCCCAACCAGCTCTCCAGGTTCAGCCCCCTTAAGGGCTTTGACTCCTTCCTAGAGAGCTTTGTCTCCCTGCCTCTGAGGGGTCCCCAACCCCCCAATATTCCGGGCAGGTTATGCCACTTTGTCAACAGGTGGCATCAGATAACAGCAGAAGATTGGACTTTGTCCATTGTAGGAGAGGGGTACAAGCTTCATTTTCACAGCATGCCCCCTCCTACAATTCTAAAGCAGTTCAATTCACAAACCTCTGCAGACAATCTGTAGATCACGAGGTCTCCACACTTCTTTCCCAAGGGGCAATAGAGGAAGTACCCATTCTTCAACAGGGTGCAGGGTTCTACTCTCTCTAATTTCTTATTCCAAAGAAAACAGGAGGACACAGACCCATTCTAGACCTCAGAGAATTGAACAAATACCTGTTTCGAGAGACGTTCAAAATGATTTCTCTAGGAACTCTTCTGCCATACCTTCAAAGCCAGGATTGGCTTTGCTTTGTAGATTTAAAGGATGCATACACACACATTCTCATCCATCCAGATCACAGGAATTTTTTACGTTTCCTTCTCAGGGGAAAACATTTCCAGTACAGGGTCTTTCCATTTGGTCTGGCTTCAGCACCAAGGGTATTCACGAAATGCATGGCAGTAGTAGCTGCATTTCTACGAACCCTGGGGATATTCGTCTTCCCCTACTTAGACGACTGGCTCATTTGAGCACCTACAGTTGGAGAGGTCACTGTCCCATACAATGCGAATCCTCCAATACTTGGGATTGGTAATAAATTTCCCAAAATCTCAAATAGTTCCTTCCCAATGCCTAGAATTCATAGGAGCCTGTCTGGATACCAGACCAGGCAAGGGCTTTCCTTCCGCAAGCCCGGTGTCTTCGCATAATGCAACTAGCTTCTCAAGCAGCAGGCAAATCCTCCCTCACTGCTCGAGAGCTACTGCAGTTACTGGGACATATGGCATCCACAGTTCATGTAGTCCCATATGCTCACCTCCACATGCGAGCAGCTCAGTGGACGCTTTCCACACAGTGGACACAGGCCACAGGTCATTTGTCGGACAAAATAACAATCTCTCAACGACTAGTTTTGTCCCTCCAATGGTGGCAATCACTAAAAAAAATCTGACAGTGTGCTCTCCTTTCCATCAACCCCTCTTTCAGGCCACCCTAACAGATGCATCACAGGTGGGTTGGGGAGTGCATCTGAATCATCTCTCTACCCAGGGCACGTGGACTCCACAGGAGGTTGGTTTACACATAAACCTCCTGGAATTAAGAGCAATCTATTTAGCTCTTCAAGTGTTCCACACCTAGCTCAGGTACAAGACAGTCCTAGTCCAGACGGACAATCAAGTAGCCATGTTCTATGTGAACAAGCAGGGCGGAACAGGCTCTCTGTCGACAAAGCTTTACGACTGTGGGCCCTCGCCAGAGAGCATCAAATTCACCTTCTAGTGGTATATCTTCCAGGTATTCAAAACCTTGGGCAGACAAACTCAGTCGAGTACTGCTGCCTCACGAGTGGTCCCTCTACCTAGACCAGGTGGCAAAGATATTTCATCTCTGGGGCACTCCAGACATAGACTTCTTTGCAAGTCCACTGAATGCCAAACTTCCCTGGTTCTGTTCCAGGATTCCGGCTCACAACTGTCAGGCAAGGGATGCTTTCCTCCTTCACTGGGGTCAGGACTTCCTTTATGCCTTCCCACCCATTCCCCTCATCCCCAAAACACTCTTCAAGCTTCAGAGAGACAGGGGTCGCATGATTCTCATAGCACCACGATGGCCACGCCAAACATGGTAATTTCCAGGAACAAGCAGGAATGAGTCTTCACATATGGGTACGTCGGTACCGACGGAGTCTGCACGGGAAGGCTTTCCAGCATCCAATCAAAGAGGTTTTGGAAGCATCCCACCACGCCTGCATGCTGCCTTTCCGCCTTTCCCAACTGCCTCTCCTCAGTTTTCGTTTTCCGCGGAGCCGGCAGGATGTCCTCCTGTCACCGCAGAAAATTCTTGTTTTATTTCTTTAGTTTTCTTGTGGTCACGGCTGTCTTCCTGACGCCACCGGTACGGCCGGTGTTTTGTTTTCTTTTCTTGTAAAATCTCTTTTTTCACAGGATATTTTTTCTTCATAGTGTCCCGCGGTTTCTTAGGCCTTCAGGCCTCTTCTTTTCCTTCATGGAACCGCCAGCCACTTTCTCCAAGAAATGTTCAGACTGTGGCGGTACAACTTTATTTTTAGACCCTCGAAGTCGGTGTCTAACCTGCTTGGGTCCTGACAACAGTTTGGTGAGAAGAGGTTTTCAACATCGAGGTTCCCTCGATACACGGTTTCCCTCCAACCTCGGGGCACCGTCCCCTTCTTCTTCCACACAGGATCAGGTAACCCACAAACAGTCTGTTAAGACTAGCAAGCCCTCGAGTGGTAGGTCTCATGCACAACATGTAGACGGCTCCGGCCTTGCCCTCGAGGGCCCACTGGCTTCAAAACCCCGGCGGAAGTCTTCGGTCTCCAAAGCCTTTCAGGGGTTTCAGGTTGTTCCTGGGGTTCACCCCTCACAGAACATACCTGAGCCGTATCCGGTGGTGGCAGCCGCTTCGAGCTGTACCGATACCCCGGCATCGGCACTGGTGTTGGATGAGACACTCCTCACCATGGATGGTCATCTGGCGTCCTCGGTGCCTTCGGGACCGGTGGATACACTCTTTATCTTTATTAAACATTTTATATACCGTCCTTGTTGAAACATGAGGGCGGTTTACAATAAAATATAAACGCTAGCATCAGAAAAGAAAAGAACTCCATTGAAATAAAGAGAAAAAAGGGCCAAAGGGGCCACCACAAGGACACAACAATAAATCCAAAAAACAATAATCAGACAAATCTGAAGTCAAAGAACAAACCAATGAAGACTAACAAAAATTAAACAATAGTCAAAACAAGGCGGTAAGACAACAGAAAAACAGACAAACGGAGGACTACATAGGATGCCCAGGGGGGAGGTCAAATGCCTGTTGGAATAAATGGGTTTTTAATAATGTTTTGAAATTCTGATAAGAGGGTTCTAACCGGAGGGAGGATGGCAGTGAGTTCCAGAGGGAGGGTCCTAGAAAAAAGAAAGCAGCGTGGCGTGTTTGTTCTAGATGAGCTTGTGCAGGGGAAGGAAGAGATAAACGATTAGCATGCAAGGTGCGAAGTTGTCGGTAGGGAGTATGAAGAGAGATCAAGTTAGCTAAATAATGAGGATTGGAGGAATAAATGACTCTCTGTTAGTATGAGAAACTTATATTTGAACCAGAAACGCAGAGGAAGCCAATGAAGGTGATACAGAAGAGGGGTGACATGATCGGATCTACAGGCAGAGGTAACAAGTCGAGCAGCTGTATTTTGCAAAAGCTGCAAGCGTTGGATCTGGTAGGCCGGAAGATTCGCATAAACCACATTACAATAATCTAGTCGTGACATGACCAAAGCAAGTACAAGTGTGACAAAGGAGTCAGTGGGCAAAACGGAACAGACTGATCGGAGCTGTCATAATTCAATGAATGAGCGACGGGAAAGATTGGAAATGTGTTCATGGAAAGACATGGAAGAGTCCAAGAAGACTCCCAGATATCGGAAAGAAGAGGTAAGTGGAACGGAAACAGAATTTATTTGAGGCGTAATGTCGGGACAAGAGGTACTGTGATAAGGAAGCTTATCATAGCTCAGGTAGGAGCTATAGAAAAGATGATGTGACTCTGAACAAGCAACCTGTCAGTTTTGGTAGAAGTAAGAAAACAGAGTTTTCACATAAGACTACCAGTTCCAGAATGCACCAGGTTTCCAGCAGCCATGAGAGGGGCTGAAGTGAGAAAACGTGTGTGCAATCAAGAGAGCTATGAGGTAATCCCTAAGCACTCATCTCAAAGGGCAGGGCCTGATTCAACACAACTGCTCTGTGTTAGGGAGGAGCACACATTAGGACAGAATAAGAATAGAGCTTATTCTACAGATAACAGCTTCAGAGACAGCTTCAGGAAGAGATACAGCAACAGCTTCAAGCTCAAGCACCAACATCATCTCGAGAAGCAGAAGCCAAGCCAAGCGGATAGAGAGAGAAGGAAACTCTCTGGAAGGAAGAGAAGAAAGGCCATTGGCAGGTCTGGGAGAGTCCAAGGCAGTACCCATACTGGGAGGTATTCCAAATGCCAGCAGAGTCCATTGGACTGGAGTCAGCCAGAGGAATGGAAGGGCAGAGATAGGAATCACCAGTGGCTACCTGGAAGAGAGAAGACTGCACGTGGAAGGGACTTTCAGACCTATGCCAGAAGGTATGTGAGAGAGGATCCAGTGTCCAGGGATCAAGATTGGAAGGCTGGACATCAGAACTGGATTACATACTGGCCAGGCTATACAGAGAGGAATTATGATAGCAGGAGAGGCTCAGGTATGAACACTGATCCAGACCCTATCTATAATAGTGAATGGCAGCAAGGGAATAAGCATTCTCATGATAGTGCCTTATTGAAAGACTCGTCTGTGCCAATGTATGATAGTGACCCTATGCTGATTGATGAAGGGGGAGATACAGCAGATGAAACTATTAATTACATGGACTGTTCTCTATCTAAATGCTATTGCTAGCTTTCTGTGAGCAAACACATCAGCCATCACAAAGAAACCTAACTTTGTTCTTTATTTCCACTGCAAACAGCTCTTAAAACAGGATTTGGGTTCACACAGTAGCAGCCAGCCAGCTAAAGGGTTTCAGCTGGTCAATTGATAGTAATTAAAGCTGCACCTGATTGTGTGTGTGAGCAAGGGAGAATCACTGCTGGGATCTGCGTGGAAAATAAGCAGAAGTTAACCTAACAAGCAAAGTTTATTCATTTCTTTGTGCCTTTTTATTTGGTCATTATTTGCTAAGAAAACATTAGCTAATTGCCTGACAAGCTGAAGGTTGTTTTCTGATTTGCTTTGTGACTTTGTTATCCATTTAAACAGTGCAAGCAAGTAACCTCATTTATATTGCTAACAAGCATACTTGTGCTGGGTGAATTAAACCCCATCAATAAAAGAAGTATTTTATTGGCTTTAACCACTGGTTTCACAACTCAATTATTGTCTTCAGCTGTGTTTGGAGTGAAAGAACTACATTACCCACAATACCTTGCAAAAATCATATGAATATATGCATCGTCAAGATTGTGTAAGTTCTCACCCTAGGCAGCCGTCTGACAGTACTTAGCGAGACCCACATGGCTGTGGATTTGGAGGGGTTCAGATGAAGAAAGTTGGAGGAAAGCCAGTTTGCAATATGGGTGAGACAAGTGTTAAGTGGGGAGATGTCAATATTGACCGGAGAGGTATGGAAGAGGAGGAATATATCATCTGCGTAGATATAGATGGAAACTGGGAATTGTTGGACTAAGAGGGGGAGAGGGGCAAGAAAGATGTTAAAAAGCAGAGGAGATAAGACTGAACCCTGGGGCACCCCACAGGGCATGGGAGTGGATGGAGAGAATTGGTGATTGGCATGGACGACAAAGGAATGGGCAGTAAGGAAGGAGCGGAACCAGCTTAATACGGAGCCCCTTAAACCAATGTCAAACAGGCGTGAGAGAAGGGTACGATGGTCGATTAAATCAAAGGCTGCTGACAGATCTAGTGAAACCAAGAGTGAAATATTGCCACGGTCATGTGCGACATGAAGCTCGTTTAGCAGGGCCAGGAGGACAGTCTCAGTGCTGTGTCCTGCCCGAAAACCTGCCTGACGGGGATTAAGGGAATTAGTAGCTTCAGCATGAGATAACTGCAGAAAGACAAAACGTTCTAGCACCTTTGCTAAGAATGAAAGGTTAGAAACCGGACACCAATGAGAGAGCACTGAGGGATCGAGAGAGGGCTGTTTCAGGAGAGGATGAACTATGGCTGACTTCCATGAGGAGGGGAAATGACCAAAGGATAAACTAGAATTAAACATAGTAGTGATGAGAGGTATCAGCTGTAAGGACGGTTCTATCAACCAAGCTGAAGGGATAGGATCTAATGAACAGGTGGTTTTTCGAGCCTTAGAGAGGGCCAGGAGAACTTCTGCAGTAGTAAGGGAGTGGAAGGTGGACCAAGTATGTGATAAAGATTTGTTTGGAGTATCTGAGGCAACAGCAGACTCTTCAGGGAGAGAAAATCTGCCGGGAGTCTGAGGGAGGGAGTAAGGAGGGGATAAAGGTGGGGGGGGGGGGGAGTACTGAAGGAGGAACAGATTCTGTACCTTCTCGGAGAAGAAAGTAGCTAAGGAAGAAGGGGCAGGAACAGCGACCTGGGGAGCAGAGGGTGACGTAGTAGAAGAGAGCTACCGTAAGATCAAGTGAAGTTGTCTGGATGAGTGAGCAGCACTAGAAATTTGGGAAGCAAAGAAGGAGCGTTTGGCAGTCTGGACTGCAGCGCGATAGTCCGAATACAGAGATTTAAAACGTGCCAAGGTTTCTGGCAAAGGATGCTTTTGCCAACGGCGTTCAGCTTGACGTAGCTGTGAACGTTGTAGCCGCAAGCCTGGATGGAACCAGGGAGAGTGAGGTGAAAAGGACAGCCTGTTAGAGGGGCGCAGGGGTGCTAGGGTATCCAGGGAGTGGGACAGAATGGAATTCCAGAGCTGTACTTGAGAATCAGAAGGTAAAAGCGGGAAATCATCTGGAAATAAGGAACAGGCTGGAGGAAAAGCAGCTAAAGTGGATGGGGTAATACGACGACGCAGATGTGTTGGGAGCGGAGGAGCTAAAGGCCCGTCGATATCAGAAATTACTAGAGAAAGTGAGAAAGAGACACAAAAATGGTCTGACCAGGGCACACTTGAAGCAACTGGCAAAGATAGCAAAGAGCGAGAACTAGAAGAGGTGAGAATTAAATCCAGGGTATGTCCCAAACAGTGGGTGGGCCCAGACACATGTTGGTAAAGCGACAAGTCCTGTAAAAGATTCAAAAAGATGCGATCCTTAAGCCTAGAAGGTGCATCTACGTGAATATTAAAATCACCCAAGACCATAGTATTAGGATAATGAAGGAAGGTCTCTGATAGAGTTAGCAAAAATGCGTCCCAATAACACAGGTACACTAAAAAATTTTTTTTTAAACTGCCTCTAATGTTTCGAATGATTTTTACGTTTTTTGGTGCGCTGAATCCAAATCTGGTAACCAATTTGCTCCATCACGTACAGATTTTTTGCTACATTGGGTTAGCAGTTTGAGGTGAACGTTTCAGATTGAGTGCGATCGAGATAAAAGTTTCTTGGATGAATTCTTTATACTAATTGTTTAGTAGTTATTCAAATAAGAATAAAGAAAATTGTAACAAGGCAGCACGTAAGAATAGAGTAATGTCAACAAAACACACTGTGTAGCAAAATTGTCTGCACTTAAAACAGCCACATACATGTGCACAAACATTGAGCATATAAGAGCGAGGTTAGACACAAAGCAAAGCAAAGAAATGTGTAAAAAATGTTGTACAGGTATGTATGTAAGAATAGAAAGCGCAAACCGCACCATTGCAATACATGAAGACAAACACACGATGGTGTGAAAATAAAATTCTAATAAATGAGATCCGACACTGTGGTAATAACTAGCAAATTTTTATTTCAAAGTTTAGTAAAAACACGATATTTGTCAACACAGTTTAGATTTTAAAGTCATTCTTGGGTCAATCAATCTCCTGGTGGGCCCGTTTCTTCTTCCCCCGAATGCTTCTCTTGGTGCACTGCTTGGCGTATTTTTCATCTGGGGTTTCCCGCAGCAGCAACCAGCAGAAATCAGCCATCATAGTGGTGTTCCATCTTCCTTGGTACCTTCTCTCTGCGTCCTTGATGTCCTGGTGAAACCTTTCACCTTGTTCTTCACTGTACGCCCCCACGTTTTCGGGAAAGTAGTTCACATGGGAGTGCAAGAAATGGACTTTCAGGCTCATGTTACAGCCTTGTTCTTTGAAGGCATTGAGCATCCTGGCAACAATATCCTTATAGTTCTCATCCCGCCTGTTCCCCAAGAATTTGAGAACAACATCCTTGAAGGAATCCCAGGCTTCTTTTTCCTTCTCAGACATCGTTTCAGCGAATGCTCCATCTGAAATGAGTTTCCTTATATCAGGGCCAACAAACACTCCTTCCTTTAGCTTTGCTTCAGAAAGTCGGGGAACTTTGAGCAAAGGTACCGAAAGCACTCACCATCTTTTGGAAGGGACTTGATGAATTGCTTAATGAGACCCAACTTAATGTGGAGAGGTGGTAATAGAATTTTATCACGAGGTACCAAGCTCTCATGAAGAACATTTTTCTCACCGGGTCTCAAATACTCCCGAATTGGCCAGTCTTTTTTCCCCCAGTGTAGGTCGCGGGCCCGGCTATCCCACAAGCAAAGGAAGCAGGGATATTTGGTGAAACCGGATTGCTGCCCTAATAGCATGGATAGAATTTTAAAGTCTCCACAAATGATCCACTTATGCTCATCATAACGAATCTTCTGAAGAATCAGGGCCAAATTCTCGTATTTTTCTTGGAGAATAACAGAGTGAGCAATAGGAACTGAAGCGAATGTGTTGCCATTATGAAGAAGAACACCTTTTATGCTGTCTTTTGACGAATCAATGAACAGCCGCCATTCAGCAGGATCATACTTGAGTTTAAACTTTTCCATCATCACTCCGTATATATCGTTGCAAAATACCAAATCTTCCTCTTTGCTGAAATACTTCAAAAATTGTGTCTCGCGGTTGCGGTACCAATAAAAAGTTGTTCCTGGTGACAATAGATTTTTCTGTTTAAGCCGAGAACCTAGCAGTTGGGCAGCATCTTTTGGGAGTCCTAAATCCTGGACTAAATCATTCAATTCAGCTTGAGAGAAAAGTTCAGGTTTCGGATCTGGTTCAGTTTCAAACTCGGAAGTACTGGACTCATTGGGAAAAGCCATCTGAGTCTCATGATCAGAATCGTCCACACAAGGGAGGGAGGAGTAGCTTAGTGGTTGGGGCAAGGTACTTCAGGCCGGAAGGTCGGAGGTTCAAATCCCACTAGAGGACAGCAACCTTGGGCCGGAAGGACTGGGGTTTCTAGTCCCACAGATGCTCCTTGTGGTCTTGGGCAAGCCACTTAACCCTCCATAGCTCATGTTCCCTGTAAGTATTAGTGTATGTGTCTCATATCCCCGCGTGTTAAATGTATCCCCCAATTGTGTTGTGACCGCTTTGATTGAAGGATAAGGCGGTATACAAAACTGTCTAAATAAATAAATAAATAAAATAAATAAATATGATCCAAAGATTTTGGTGGTTCAGGCACAGGTACTTGGGTAACTTATTACGTTCTTATTTTTTAAGTTGTATCCCTTCACAATGCAAGAGCAAAAATAGCAGTCACTGCTGTGGTCTCTTTGTTCACGCCACATCATAGGTATTCCGAAACGAAATGCTTGTTTTTTACCTTTCATCCATAAGCGTAGATCTTCCTCACATGTCTTGCACACTTTGTGAGGAGCCCACGGTTTGTCTTGATCGCCTAACTTCAAACCGAAATAGGCGAAATATACTTTTTTAATAAATGCAGAAATGTTCCTCTCTGCCGCTTTTTCACGGTATATTCCCCACAATAAAACAAAAACTGTCCGAGAGTTGACGCAACCTCTGGCTCTGTGAGCCATCACAAATACACAGCACTGCAAACTACAACTGTAGTGAACCACTTCGGAATAAAGCTGGATTACGACTGAGCAAACAAAAGGTAATAATGAACTTGCAAGAAACTGAAATTTGACAGGAACGTTCATGTCGCAACCACCGTGTTTGAGCGAGCGAACGAGGCGAGGCGAACAGGAAAGAACATGCGCCAGCGCGAGTACTGGATTTAGCCCCCCGTCTCCCAATTGTCCTGTTAATGTATAAAATGAATACAAAACACTCTAAAATATCATGAGGGAGTGTTTCTAGTTAGTTAACCATTACAACCTCTATTTTGGGCCAAGAAAATAAACTGCAGTCGGCTAAAAAGAAATTATGTGAACATTCCTTATATGGGTAAGAAATCTAATTTTGCAAGAAAACGTGACGTGATGGAACATTTTGGCTATTTTTCCTGGATTCAGCACCCCAAAATCTATAGGAATCAGTTGCAAAACTGGAGGCAGTTTTTTTGGTAGTGTACCTGTGTAATCGGTGGGAAGAGAGGGGGGGAGGTAAAGTAAAAGGAAATAAAATGGGGGGGGGAGGAATGAAAGCACAGAAAAAGAGACTCAGTGAGGTGAATGGTAGGGGTAGGGGTAGTCACTTCGGCAATGGGAAGCACGGACCGATAAAGAAGGGCCACACCCCCTCCACACCTACCCAGCCGAGGTGATGAAAAAGCAGAGTAGCCAGAAGGAAGAGCACTGGCCAAAAGAGGGCTGTCACCCTCCTTAAGCCAGGTCTCGGTAAGGAAACAGAGGTCAAAAGAGTGCGTTTGAACAAGATCCTGGACCAGGAGGGACTTAGAATGAAGGGACCGGCAATTGAGTAAGGCTAGGCTCAAGGTTAGTCCAGTAGTAACTGCGAGAGCAGCAACGTGGGCTGCACGACGCGGAAGAAGCCGGGGAGTACGCTTGCAAAGTACCAAATTGGACAGGCAGCGGCTAGACATGAATGTAGCAGACCTGGGGCCAGGGCTGGGGCGCCGGCCCCAAAACACAGGAATACAGGACATAAGGCCCGGAAGAGGAACAAAAATAGAAAAAAAAAGAGAAAACTTAAGCCCAAGCTTACCTGGGAATAGGGGAGCGACAATCCAAGAAAACCAGGGACCTAATAGAGGAGCCAAATGAGCAGATGAACCTGTAGCAAAGAAAGAAAATACTCGAAGGAGAATAGCCAGAGCGCCCAGAGCTTGCCCCAAGGAGCTTGCCCAAGGAGCAGGACCAGCTCCTTGGTCGCGCTCCTTCAGCGCGCGCCGCTGCGGCGCGGGCCGCCGTCGGGTAGTTCTTTAAGTAAGCACCGGATACCTGGAGGGGTCGCGATCGCGCAACCGCGGTCGCGTCACTTCCGGGAGGCGGGACAATTCCACAGGCTTTTGGAGGCAGTACAATGGCACAGACACAGCAGGACCCTGGAAAACAAAACACAGCAACGAGGTACAATGCAGGTAAAGGCAATAGGGAGTGCAAGAGAGAAACGCAGCAAGTGGGCCGCCGTCGGGTAGTTCTTTAAGTAAGCACCGGATACCTGGAGGGGTCGCGATCACGCAACCGCGGTCGTGTCACTTCCGGGAGGCGGGACAATTCCACAGGCTTTTGGAGGCAGTACAATGGCACAGACACAGCAGGACCCTGGAGGGGTCGCGATCGCGTCACTTCTGGGAGGCGGGACAATTCCACAGGCTTTTGGAGGCAGTACAGCAGGACCCTGGAGGGGTCGCGATTGCGCAACCGCGGTCGCGTCACTTCCGGGAGGCGGGACAATTCCACAGGCTTTTGGAGGCAGTACAATGGCACAGACTGACTTTCCATTATCGGTACCAGCACCGATACTACCACCGATGTCGGTACCCTCCAGACGTGCATCGATAGCCTCGCTTCTTTCGATGCCGAGTCTCGAATCGATCTCCAGTCTGGAGGACTGCGTACCGACTCACCTTGGTACCGGCTCTCGGTGGTACCGAAGGTTCGGTTCCGATGATTCGGATCCACAACTCTCGGTTCCCTCAAGGCCGATTGAGCTGCCCTTGATGCCGAGTTTGGAATCGATCTCTAGTCTGGGCGACTCGGTACCAATACGCTTTGGTACCAACACTGATCGATACCGGTGGCTCAGTACAGAGGATAGCGCTCGGAGGTTTTCGGTTACCTCGGTACCAATTGAACGGTCACTGATGACTGCTCCGATGTCTCTGTTGGGCTCGACTCCGACATCGGTACCGGTATCCACAGTAGCATCGCGGCCAACTCCTGCCATGCTTTTTTCAACAGGATCGCTCCCTTCTATACAAAGCTTGGAGTTGATACCTGGCATGGACAATGTGGTAATGACGGTCGCTGCTCCTGACAGCCAGTACCGGCGACCATCCTTTAAGCATTCCACACTGCACTCTGCAGGATCTTCTATTCCTGTATATCTGGATAGCTCTGTCTGTGCTCAGGCTAGTTCTTCAGATCTAACCTGTCCAAGGGAGAGTCCTGTTGGGGATTCCTCTTTTCAGAGTTTCCTCCTGGATATAGCAAGATCTCTTGCCATTCCTGTCCCAGGACATGATCCTGCACAAGGCTCTGTTTCTCCCAAAGCAAAGGAGAACATAATGCTTCCTTTGCATCGTTCCTTGCAGGATCTCCTTCTAGGAATGTGGGAAACACCTTTAAGGGTACCCCCACCTTACAGAGCAACTGATCTCTTATATCAGGTGCCCCCCTCTCCAGGGTTTCAAAAGACTCAACTTCCTCATCATTCCATAGTAGTGGAATCAGCAATGCGGCGGGTAAAGAGTAAGAAAAAGCACTCTTCTTATCCGCCAGGTCGTGAGTCTAAGACACTAGATGCCTTTAGATGTCAAACCTTCCAGACATCTATGCTTTCTGCAAGAATTCTCTCATATATTTTCTATATGAGTCTACCTCTTGAGGAGGTCACAAAGCAATTACATCTTTTGACTCCTTCCCTTCCAGAGTCCAAGAGTGCCAACTATTCTTCACTGCTCAAGCATCTCCAGAATATCTCTTGGTTTCTTACTCATGCTTCCCTAGACTCTTTTGAGTCTGTTAGCAGGACTTCTGCTATAACTATAGGGGCACGACGTAGAGCCTGGCTCCAAGCTTCAGACTTGGACAAATGGGCACAGCACAGACTGGGACATACTCCTTGCACTGCAGACAATCTTTTCAACAAGGAGTCTTTACGTCAGGTTACTCAGTTGTCCACTGACTTACCTGTTCCTAGGGGCTGTTCTGCACCTTCTTCTGTCCCAGTAGGTAGGAAATGTCCTGCCAAACTTTCTTCCCATAGGAGAAGAAGGTTTTATGCATCATCTGCCCATCATACAGATGTTCCCAAACAGGGGACGCATCGTCCTAGTCTGCAGAGTTCAACATCTCGCCAGGCTCAGTAAACCCAGCAACCACAGGGTTTCTGATCAATCCACCAGATGCTTGTGACTCTGGAAATTAGAATTTGCAGTTGCTTCTTCTCAATAGAGGCAGTCCACTGCTGTCATTCTAAATCCTAAACATGGATCTCTTCCCGAAAGACATCCATTCTTTCTATGTTCTATGAGCTGTCAGGATGTTCATGCTTCTAGGTCACAGGGTTCTCCTCTTCTTCCTGCTAGGGAAAGAGGTCTATCCACTATCAAACGATAGTTTCCTGTGCCAGCATGTCTTTTTTTCCTTTCTATAACCTTACTACTTTGTAAGTTTTCTTCAGCTCCATTCTCTTTACCCTCTTACCAGGTTTTTCCTTTGTAAGAGCGGTATTGCTTTAGTGGAGGGCTTTTTCTTCAGCCTCTCTAGTTTTCTTACTTTTCCAATGCGGAGTTCTCTTCTCTGAGTTGACTCCTCTTTTTCAATCTTGCTTTGAAGCAGTTCATCAGAGACGTCCAGAGTTTTCTACTCTTGCTTTGTCTGTTCTTTCTGTTTTTAAACAGTACCATTCTTTCTGCTGTCTGGCAAGCAGCTGCCAATGCAGGAGCCTTAATGTTTGGACCACTGGTTCTTGTCCACCAGCAACCAGATTTGTCCTCCACTAACATTCTGTCTGGTCTTAGTAGTGGCTCCAAGTCAGTGCTGTCATCTGTCTTGGAAATTTTTCACTACAAGCTTGTTGGATTGTCTTCTCTTTCTGCCATCTCCATTCCCCTGTCTTGGCAGCATAGTTGACATAGGTACTGGCTCTCCTGCAGCCAGTTCTATCTCCTCATTCTCCTGCATCATGCTCTCTGTTGAAAAAGGCTTTTTCAGTCATGTCTCCCATGACTAGAAAAGTTCTCCTTTTTAATATAAAGGACATAGGCCTCCTCTTACGTGAAGCTTAAGGAGTTGCTAATTCCCTGCTTTGGTCCATAGTATTTCCAATAGGGAATATGTTTTCTCCTTCCAGCTCGTCCTCATTGTAAGAACGCATGATACCTTTTTGCCCTTAAGCAGGTCAGCATGGTATCTCATTCCTATGCGTCTTCTGTTCACTTACCATGCTAGAGTTCTAGAATACTCGGGACTTGCTGGCTGCAGACTGATATCATCCTCTGCTTTTCACGTAACCATCCTGGTTATTCTACTACCTTGCATCCCTGTAGCCATAACCAGTGGGAATTGATTCTCTATATATCTTCTCAAGTAGGTTCCACCTTCTTGTTATTAGATGAATCTTTCCTCTCCACATTTTCCTATGTGAATACCTTTTTGTAGGCATATCTGTCTGCTTCTTTGCAGACTTCCATATAGAGGCCTATATATTCATACCTATAGCACACATCTTACAGATGTCTATGTCTATCATTTGTGTGTATTTTATGCCCTTCATATCTCACTATAGATATATTCTCATATATCTATATGTTATATATCTATATGTTATATATCTATATGTTATATATCTATCTCTGTCTCTGTCTCTCTGTGTCTCTGTGTCTCTCTCCATCTCCCATCCTCTGTCTCCCATCCTCTGTCTCCCATCCTCTGTCTCCCATCCTCTGTCTCCCATCCTCTGTCTCCCATCCTCTGTCTCCCATCCTCTGTCTCCCATCCTCTGTCTCCCATCCTCTGTCTCCCATCCTCTGTCTCCCATCCTCTGTCTCCCATCCTCTGTCTCCCATCCTCTGTCTCCCATCCTCTGTCTCCCATCCTCTGTCTCCCATCCTCTGTCTCCCATCCTCTGTCTCCCATCCTCTGTCTCCCATCCTCTGTCTCCCATCCTCTGTCTCCCATCCTCTGTCTCCCATCCTCTGTCTCCCATCCTCTGTCTCCCATCCTCCGTCCTCTCTATCTCTCCTACCTGACTGTCAAGGCTCATATAGCTATATGATTCTGACAGATGGGCTTTACCCATACTTATTCTATCCAGCATGTGTTGGGGTCCTACACTCACAACCACTTTGGTGGTAGTTAACACCTACCATAACCTTAAGGTTAGGTACCTCTGAAGCTCTCCATGTTCCAATATCTCTCCCAGCGGATCTTCAGCTAATCACAGGCTCTAACGCCTCTGGCGTTTGTCCTTTCTTTTGGGATACAAGGGGTTCCCATACCCTTTCTCCCCACAAGGACTGGGCCTGTTTATCCAAATCGGTTAGCCTTTCTCTTTTTGTTCCTAAGAGTGAGCCAGTCTGCAGCCAAAAGAGTTTGGCTTTTATCATAAAGCCTTCCGCTGAAGGCCCACCGTTTTTGTACTGCCCCAGTTTTTCCTACTGGGGTTACCTGTTACCTTTCAGGATTCTGACCTCTATTGCTTTTCCTACAGGTTTACTACCTCCACTTACAGTGAGGTCCTTCTTGAGGTTCCCCTACTGGGTTCCCCAGTAGATCCCATGAACCTCCATATTTCTCTGAAGTCCTGTTAGGGGAGGTCCATATTGCAATATTTTTCCTTTGCAATATCATTGATGACAATTATCATCCACACATGGACTCCTTGTCTGCAATCCTATGCCAGGTTAGCTATTCCACAGCACCTTTCTTTCTTCAACTCCTACCCTCCATCCTCAGGATGCCTGGTGTTGTGGGGGATAGCATGTTCCAACCTATGACATGCTGGGACTCCAGGCATCTCAGCTTGGGAGTCCCCATATGTGAAGACTCATTCCTGCTTGTTCCTGGAGATAGCACAGTTACTTACCTGTAACAGGTGATCTCTGGGAACAGCAGGAATAAGTCTTCACAACCCACCCACCTCCCCAGGAGTTGTATGTCTATCTATCTTTCCTTTCCTCTCTCTCTCTCTTTGTCTCAGCTTTAAAACTTAACTGAGGAGAGGCAGTTGGGAAAGGCGGGAAGGCAGCATGCAGGCGTGGTGGGATGCTTCCAAAAGCTCTTTGATTGGACGCTGGGAAGTGTTCCCGCGCAGACTCCGTCGGTACCGACGTACCCATATGTGAAGACTTATTCCTGCTGTTCCCAGAGATCACCTGTTACAGGTAAGTAACTGTGCTTTCCCTGCTTCTACATCTCTCTCAAGTGGCACCTCTGGAGTTAGGGCATGCTCCAGATCTCCTTTCCCAGGAGAACGGGACACTATGGCACCCGAATCCCCACCTCATGGCCTGGTTGCTGAAGGCTTAGACCTCCAGGATTTCAACCTGTCCCAGCAGGTAAAGGATATCCTTCAGGCTTCTAGGAAACTTTCCACAAGAAGATCTTATGCCTTCAAGTGGAAATGTTTTACTATATGGTGCTCCAAGAAGGGATTAAACCCCCTGGTCATACCCTTAGAATCGATACTAGAGTATCTCCTTCACTTATGGAATTCTGGTTTAAAGACCAATTCAGTAAGAGTCCATCTTAGTGCAATTGCAGCTTCTTATAAGCCTCTAAATGGACAACCAGTTTCTCATCAAGATTTATGAGAGGCCTTTTATTAACTAAACCTCCCATCGAGGCACCACTGCTGGCATGGGATCTAAATCTAGTTCTCGGGCAGCTCATGAAGCCGCCTTTTGAACCTTTGGCCACTACAGCCCTTATGTTTTTGACCTGGAAGGTCATCTTCCTAATTGCAATCACCTCTGCCCGTTGCATTAGTGAATTGCAAGCTTTAGTGGCTGATCCTCCTTATACTAGGTTTCATCATAAGGTTGTTCTTCGGACTCACCCACACTTTATGCCAAAGGTGGTTTCGCCTTTTCATTTAAACCAATCAGTTTATCTTCCTGTATTTTTTCCGAGGCCTCACTCCTCTAATGCAGAAAGAAACCTTCATACTTTGGATTGTAAAAGGGCCTTAGCCTTTTACATACAAAGAACATAACATAGAAAGTCCTCACAACTTTTTATAGCTTTTGACCCTAGTCATTTGGGACTTCTACTCTCCAAAAGAACTTTATCTAGATGGATTGCCCAAAGCATATCCTTTACTTATGAGAGTAAGGGTCTTCCTCTTCAGGATCATGTCACAGCTCATAATGTGAGAGCCATGGCAGCTTCCATGGCTAATCTCCACTCTGTGTCTATCGATGACATTTGTCGAGCAGCCACCTGGGCTTCGGTACACACCTTCACAGCCCACTACTGCCTGGATAAAGCCTCCCGTCGGGATGCCTTCTTTGGCCAAGCTTTTCTTCAAAATCTCTCAGACCTAATTCAACTCCTACACACCAACCCTGGTGGAATGCCAGAGATCCATGGGAGGAAGGATGCCTACCTTTTTAGGGTGGCACCTTCCTGGGGCTATCTCCTTGGCATCTTCAGCTAGGGAGTCCCCATATGTGAAGACTACATTCCTGCTTGTTCCTGGAGATAGCGTAGTTACTCACCTGTAATAGGTGATCTCTGGGAACAGCAGGAAGTTAGTCTTCACAACCCACCCACCTACCCTAGGAGCTCTCTCTCTCTCTCTGTCTCTTTCCTCTTTCCTCTCTCCCTTTATCCTTTCACTCAGCTACAAACTTAACTGAAGAGAGAGAGTTGGAAAGGCGGGAAGGCAGCGCGCATGTGCTGAGGGATGCTCCCAAAAGCGTTCTTATTGGACGCTGGGGAGCGTTCCCGCGCAGGCACCGTCGGTACTGACGATACCCATATGTGAAGACTAAATTCCTGCTGTTTTGGAGATCACCTGTTACAGGTGAGTAACTATGCTTTCTTGTCATCCTCTGGAAGACAAGCTTTTCCTTCTAACCATTTGATACTGCCTCTCATGAAGAGATTGAAGAGAGATGATCCTTGAGGCATGCCACTGCTCATCTTTTTTTTCCAAATTAATTCCATTTTCCAGTATGTGTATGTGCCGGCATTTCACAACTTATACGTGTCTGCTTACACATGTATGTGAGTCATTTTACGTAGTTAGATGTGTAAATGCTGCTGATTAACTAGACAGGATGCTGTCTTTAATTCATTTCAATTTGGAGAGGGAAATAAACTGGGAGGATTAAGAAAGATAACCACCTTAGTCCCTCCTGTAAAGGGCTTGCCAAAATGCATACTTAGGGATTAGGTATAAATCCCATTGTGAAGAATTTTGACTTTACAAGTGCATTCCCTATATGAAAAATGAGGAATATATGTATAGATTTTTGCCTTGCCCCTAATATACTGCCTGAAAACTTCCACATCCAAGTATAAATTGGACCCTTTCTAAAATGGCCATTTATACGTGCATATGCCTAATACAACTTGTGTAAATTGCAAATAAGGCTTCTAAAATAACCCCCTAAGCGTGATCTCTTAATCTAATTCTTTGGTCACCAGTAGAAGAAATCTGTTCATTTGGCATAATCTCCAGGAACAAGCAGGAATGAGTCTTCACATATGGGTATGTCGGTACTGACGGAGCCTGCGCGGGAACGCTCCCCAGCGTCCAAAAAGAAAGCCTTTGGGAGCATCCCACACGCATGCGCGCTGCCTTCCCGCCCATTCACTTCCCTCTCATCAGTTTTCCGTTTTCTGCGGAGCCGGCAGGACGTATTCCTGTTACCGCAGAAAATTCTTCTTTTTTTATTCTTGTTTTTTGTGGTCGCGTCTGCCTTCCCTCGACGCCACCGGTACCGCCGGTGCTTTTCTTTTTTTTTACTAAAAATTTCTTCTTTTTTCTAAGGAATTTTTTCCTGTCTAGTGCCTGACGGTTTCTAGGCCACTAGGCCTCTATCTTTTCCATTATGGAAAAGCCAGCCACTATCCTTAAGAAATGATCAGTGTGGTGGTACAAATATATTTTTAGACACTCATACTTGGTGTCTAAAATGTTTAGGTCCTGGCCATTGCCCACTGGAGTGTCTCTCCTGCAGGAGCTTAAATAGAAGAAATCTTCAGGATCGAGCACAACTCGATACTCGGTTCACATCAGACGCGATGTCACCAGCTGGAATATCTTCTTTCTCATAGGATCAGGTAACCAAACAAAAGTCTGTTAAAACTAGCCAGTCCTCGAGTGGTAGATCTCCTTCTAAGCATCGAGATGCCTCTGGCGTTGCCCTCGAGGACATTTTGGCAATAAAGCCTCGGCGGGAGTCTTCGGGCTCCAAAGCATTAACGGGGCTTCAGGTTGTTCCCGAGGTTCTTACCTCCATGGACATACCTGGGCCATGCTCGGTGGTTGTGGCTGCTTCGGGTGGTTCTGACACCCCGGCATCGGCGATGGTGATGGATGAGATATTCCTCACCGATGAACGTAGTCTAGCGAATCTCTCAGCTACTACAGTACCGCTAGAGTCGCTGCAGACTGTTCCCCGACTATCGGTACCGGTATCGACATCGGCACCGGTGTTGGTACCATCGATGCTTGCTTCAATAGACTCGCTTCCCTCGATGCCGAGCCTGGAATCGCTCTCTAGCATGGAGGATTCGGTACCGACTCGTGTCTGTACCGACCTCGGGCGGTACCGAAGACATCTCTTTAAAGAAAATCCGATGCTTCATCCTTTCAAGTCTTCCGACCCCGATGACTGGGATGAATCCATCGGTACCAAGGCTGAATTTTCAACAATTCCAGCCTTTACCCCTCATTTCAGAGGGTCCTCCTCAGGAGAGATTTATTTTCAAGCTTTTCTGCTTGATATGGCAAAGTTACTTGCCATTTCTATACCTGGTAAAGAATCTATACCAGGGGATTCAGAAACTCTGCAATTCCCTTGGATTCCAAAGGAGATGATCATGCTTCCTTTGCATCAGATCTTACAGGATCTACTATTAAGAATGTGGGAAACTCCTTTAATGGTATCCCCACATTCTAAGACACTTGACACTATGTACAAGGTGCCACCTTCTCCAGGTTTTCAAAAGACTCAACTTTCTCATCATTCTATTGTTGTAGAATCAGCAGTGAGGCTTACTAAGAGTGCAAAGAAGAACTCCTCATCTCCAGGAACAAGCAGGAATGAGTCTTCACATATGGGTATCGTCGGTACCGACGGAGCCTGCGCGGGAACGCTCCCCAGCGTCCTGAAAGAAAGCTTTTGGGAGCATCCCACAGCGCCTGCGCGCTGCCTTCCCGCCTTTCCTAACTGCCTCTCTCCAGTTCTTCTTTTCCGCGGAGCCAGCAGGTCGTGTTTCCTGTCACCGCTGAAGAATTTCTTATTTTCTTTTATTTTTCTTTAGTCGCGTGTCTGCCTTCTCGATTCCGCACCGGTCCACCGGTTCTTTTTCTTTCTTTAAAAAAAACAAAAACAAAAACCTTTTACTCTTTTCGGTGCATTTTTCTTCTGGGGCCTTAGGCCTACAGATATATTTTTCCCTCATGGAAAAACCCGCCTCCGGGTTTAAAAAATGCACAAAGTGCAGCAGCACTATTTCTGTCACCGACACCCATGACTGGTGTCTAAAATGTTTAGGTCCTGACCACTCCATTGCGGATTGTGAGTCCTGTTCTATGATGTCTAAAAGAGGGTTACAGAATCGGGCAGCTAAGCTCAGTACCCTGTTTCCCTCCGATGCAGCTTCCATGGCATCGACGTCTTCCAAGGCTGTTTCTTCATCCCATGGATCTCAGGTAACCAAACTCAAATCTGGCCGGTCCTCAAAGAGTTCATCTCCCTCTAAGTATCGAGATGCCCCCAGGCTTACTCTTGAGGATACCACACCGGCAAAATTACCCCGGCGGGAGGCTCCGGCTTCCAAAGCACTACCTATGGGGTCACAGGTTGACATCGATGGCTCGGCCTCGACCGATCACCTGTTACAATGTTCTGGGGTACCGGCAGTTTCTACCGGTACCGATATCCAGACATTGGTGGCGTCAATGGATCAGAATATTCTGACCATGCAGCGTGCCATCACGGCATTCATTCAAGCTGCAACGCCTACGGTACCGCAACAAACACTGTTGTCGGTACCCGTACCGATTCCGGTACAGGATCCAATTCCGGTTCCGATACCAGTACTGCTTGCATCGACATCAGCATCGACGGCAGCTGTACGCTATCCAGTGATGCCTATCAGTACCGCCCCGGTACCGATTACTCCCGATGTCGATACCTCCCGGTACGTGCATCGGGCTCTACGAGAGCATCCAGACAGTCGATATTTCGATTCTTCTGAAGACTCTGACTCTTCAGAGGCCTCAATTGAAGCATCGGGGATCCTTCCTCAGGAACCCTCTTCTCCAAAAAGGAGAATGTCTTCTCCTGAAGACTTGTCTTTTCAGGATTTTATTAGGGAGGTGGCCAAAGGCCTGTCCATCTCAGTGACCTCTGAGACTGAACCTAGAGCCAAAAAATTAGATATCCTACAATATCCTAAGGCTCCTAAAGAGGCAGCCACCTGGCCAATACATGAGATTCTTTATGAACACATGTTGGGCATATGGGAGACTCCTCTTTCCACCTCCCCTCATTCCAGAAGGTTGGACACCATGTATCGTGTTCCTCCTTGTCCTGGGTTTCATAAGACTCAGCTTCCTCACCACTCCATTGTGGTAGAGTCTGCTATGAAAAAGATCAAGAGTACAAAAAGGCACTCCTCTGCTCCTCCAGGAAGAGAATGCAGAACCCTAGATGCCTTTGGCAGGAAAATCTTCCAGGCCAGTATGCTTGTAGCCAGAATCAACTCCTATAGTCTCTATATGGGGATGTTTCTAAAAGAAGCTACAGATCATCTGCAAACCTTATCTCCTTTTATGTCAGAAGATAAGTGAGAAGACTATATCACCTGGCTTAAACAGGCACAGGATGTATCCAAGTTTTTCCAACTGTGCAGCCTTTGACTCTTTTGAGGGGGTCAGTAGAGCCTCGGCTATTGCCATAGGTGCACGCAGAGTTGCTTGGTTGCAAGCCTCTGATTTGGAATCTTGGGTACAGGATGGTCTAGGTAACCTTCCCTGTACAGGCGAAAACCTGTTTGGCAAAGATTGGCAAGCAAAGGCCAACCAGATGGATGCTGAAAATTCTGCTTTAGATAGACTTTCAAAGTCTACTACTGCTCCTTTTAAAAAGAGGTTGTTCAAGAAGGGATCTTTCCCAAAGAAAGGGAAATTTTCTTCTTATGGTCAGGCCTCTTCTCAAGGTCGTTTTGCTATAAAGAGACAGCAACAATCAAAACAGGCCAAAACCCAGGCTGCGAGGACTGCTACGGCCCAACAGCCTCAGCCTCCTCAGGGCCTTTGACTTTCTACTAGAGAACTTAGCCTTTCTGGCTCTAGAACATCCAGAGCCTCTCACCATCCCAGGAAGGTTAGCTCACTTTGCTCCCAGATGGGAACAAATCACAGCAGAGCAATGGACCCTCTCCATCATAAAGGAAGGGTACAAACTTCATTTCTTAAACCTTCCTCCTCACACCATGGTGAAACCGTTCATAGAATTGAACAAGTTTCTATGCAAGGAGAAATTCAAGATGATCTCTCTAGGAACTCTCTTTTCATACCTCCAGAGTCAGAACTGGCTTTGTTCTCTAGATCTCAAGGATGCGTACACCCATGTTCTCATCCATCCAACACACAGAAGGTTCCTTCGGTTCCTTTACCAAGGAAAGCACTACCAATACAAAGTGCTTCCTTTCGGTCTGGCCTCTGCTCCAAGAGTGTTCTCAAAATGCATGGCAGTAGTAGCTGCATTTCTGCGCACTCTAGGAATATTCGTATTCCCATATCTGGACGACTGGCTCAATCTGAGCTCCATCCCAGTCAGAGGCCCAGACTTCCCTGGCCTGCAGAAGGCGTGTTCTTCAGTATCTGGGACTGGTAATCAACATTCCAAAATCCCATCTCACCCCTACTCAGTCTTTAGAGTTCATAGGGGCCTTACTGGATACCACAACTGCAAGGGCCTATCTTCCCCAGGCCCGTTGCCTACGCTTGGTGCAGTTAGCCTCCCAGATTTAGTTAAAATCCCATTTAACTGCTAGAGAGATGTTACAACTCTTAGGCCACATTGCATCCATGGTGCATGTGGTTCCTTATGCTTGCCTTCACATGAGGGCAGCTCAGTGGACCCTATCCACCCAATGGACTCAGGTATCAGGTTGCCTGTCAGACAAAATAGCAACCTCCAGTCGCTTATTTTGGTCCCTCCACTGGTGGAAGTCCACTCAAAATCTGTTGCTGGGGTTCCCCTTTCAACAGGTGTTACCCCAAGCAACCCTTACAACAGATGCCTCTCCAAAGGGTTGGTGGGCTCATCTACAAGATCTCTCGACCCAGGGCATCTGGTCTCCACAGGAGACATCTCTTCATATCATCCTCTTAGAGCTCAGAACAATCTTTCTGGCTCTCAGAGTCTTCCACACCCTGCTCAGCTACAAGACAGTCCTCATCCACACGGACAACCAGGTAGCCATGTTCTATGTGAACAAGCAGGGAGGGACTTGCTCTCTGTTGCTTTGCAACGAAGCTCTGAGATTGTGGGCCTTCGCCAGAGAGCATCAAATCCATCTCATGGCAGTGTATCTTCCAGGGGTTCAAAACTCTTGGGCAGACAGACTCAGTCGAGTTCTGCTTCCACACGAATGGTCCCTTCATGGAGACCAGATAGCCAGGATTTTTCGGATTTGGGGTACCCCAGACATAGACCTGTTTGCAAGTCCGTGGAATGCCAAACTTCCCCGGTTCTGTTCCAGGATTCCATGTCAGGGAGTTCAGGCCAGGGATGCCTTCCTCCATTGGGGGGCGAGACTTCCTCTATGCCTTTCCACCTATTCCCCTCATCCCCAAAACTCTGTTCAAGCTTCAGAGAGACAAGGGGTCTATGATCCTCATAGCACCACTTTGGCCACGCCAAGTGTGGTACCCTCTACTTCTGCATCTCTCTCAAGCTCCCTCCCTAGGCCTGGGGTCTGCTCCAGATCTCCTGTCCCAGGAGGAGGGAACCTTGTGGCACCCAAATCTTCAGTCTCTTCATCTCAGGGCCTGGTTGCTGAAGGCCTAGACCTTCAAGATTTACACCTTTCTCAGCAAGTGAAGGATATCCTTCATGCTTCCAGAAAGCCTTCCACCAGACGTTCATATGCTTTTAAATGGAAAACGTTTTCCATTTGGTGTGCAGAGAAGGGTCTCAACCCTCTTGCAATACCCTTGAATTCTTTACTAGACTATTTGCTGCATTATCCCATGCAGGCCTTAAAACAAATTCAATCAGAGTCCATTTGAGTGCTATTGCAGCATCCCTTAAGCCTCTCAATGGACAACCTATTTCCTCTCATCCTCTTATAGCAAGATTCATGAGAGGCCTTCTTTTGACTAAACCTCCCATTAGACCACCTCCAGTGGCATGGGACTTGAATCTGGTTCTGGGCCAGCTTATGAAGCCACCCTTTGAACCCTTAGCCACTACCTCCTTGAAATTCCTTTCCTGGAAGGTTATTTTTCTTATTGCAGTCACTTCAGCTCGCCGTATCAGTGAATTGCAAGCTTTAGTGGCTAATCCTCCTTATACAAGGTTCCATCATGACAAGGTAGTCCTCAGAACTAATCCACACTTTATGCCTAAAGTGATCTCACCTTTTCATCTGAACCAGGAGGTGTATTTACCTGTCTTTTTTCCAGGACCTCATGCATCAAGTGCAGAGAGGAATCTTCATACCCTGGATTGTAAAAGAGTACTTGCTTTCTACTTACAAAGGACACAGCAACATAGAAAGTCCTCTCAACTTTTTGTTGCTTTTGATCCTTCTCATTTAGAACTTCCAGTCTCCAAGAGAACTCTGTCTAATTGGATTGCTCAGTGTATTTCCTTCGCCTACCAGAACAAGAATCTTTCTCTGGAGGGCCATGTCACAGCTCACAATGTGAGGGCCATGGCAGCCTCTATGGCTCATCTTAACTCTCTGTCCATCGACCAAATCTGTCGAGCAGCCACCTGGGCATCGGTTCATACCTTCACAGCCCATTACTGCTTGGACAAGGACTCCCGCCGGGATGCCTTGTTTGGTCAGGCTGTTCTCAAACACCTGTTCCATACCTAATCAACTCCTACCCTCCATCCCTGTTTGGATGCCTGAGATTCATGGGTGCAGGTGGAGCCCTTCCCAGGGACTCACATTCTGGGTGATCTCCCAGGCATCTCTAGCTGGGGAGTCCCCATATGTGAAGACTCATTCCTGCTTGTTCCTGGAGATAGCACAGTTATTTACTTGTAACAGGTGATCTCTGGGAACAGCAGGAATAAGTCTTCACAACCCACCCACTTCCCCTAGGAGTTGTATCTCTCTATCTATCTTTCCTTTCCTCTATCTCTCTTTGTCTCAGCTTTAAACTCGAACTGGAGAGAGGCAGTTAGGAAAGGCGGGAAGGCAGCACGCAGGCGCTGTGGGATGCTCCCAAAAGCTTTCTTTCAGGACGCTGGGGAGCGTTCCCACGCAGGCTCTGTTGGTACCGACGATACCCATATGTGAAGACTTATTACTGCTGTTCCCAGAGATCACCTGTTACAGGTAAGTAACTGTGCTTTATCCACCAGGTCGTGAGTCTAGGACTTTATTTTTTTTTTTTGAAACTTTTATTTTCATTTTACAACAAACAAAGGAACAACACACCAAAAGATACAAAACAAGTATACAATAAGGAAAAGTAAACCCATTACCCCCCACCCCGGTGCTTCTTCTCTACCCGTTTGTATCAGCATGTGAGCGCTTCCCGTTAACAGTGATTATACATCAAACAATCAAAAAATATCCACAATACAGCATGATCATGAGACAGAGATAGATACAAAGTTAGACAGTCAGATGAGAGCATTTAGCAAAATGTACATATTCATTGAACATCTTCCATTAAGACCAATAAGAAGGAGTCTGAACGGAGGAAGCACACAGACGAGGTATTTGTTCATATTTACTGTAGAGACAGGCATGATTCCACCATTCAGTGAGGCTCAGATGGGAACTAATTTCCCAGTATTACTCAATGAGGGAAACAGCAATGCCAAGCATATAGTTCAAAAGGAGATAAGCCATTTCTTGGGAGAGAGGGGATCCCCGCAACTGGGCGAAGTCCCACTACCCTCCGAGAAAGGGACTCCTGAGAGTGCAATATAGACTAAATACAACCCCAGACCCGACGCCAGTGATACTGTAGTGCGGGATATTCATGCATAACATGAAATGAAGTAATAAACCAATGGCCACAGGACGTGTCCAGCAACCATTACCCTGAGTAGTGTTCCATATGTCTAAACTGTGAGGAATGTAAAAACACCGGTGGGCTAGAAAGAAGAGGGTCTGAGTGAGTGAGGCGGGTCAGAAACCCGTGTCCCTCTGCTCCAGATAAGGCTCCATTGCTCCGAGGTTAAAGTCACATGCAATTCTCTCTCCCATACTTTCTGCGCTATAGAGGTATCTCTAGTGATAGCATTACATAAGGTTTAGTAAAATTGGATACTACACCCGGTAAACTACCGAGAGGTCGGAAGTTTCCAATCAACCTTATGCAAAGAGTGCCAATGGCGGGAATACTCTAGTGCTCCGAATGCGATGCTAAAGTTACATTGACCAGAGTCGGGAGTCAAAAGGTTGCATAGGAATATTAAAGGCACCTAAAGTGTCGAAAAACATTGGTGGATAGTGGGAGTCTAATGGGAGAGTCATACCAGGGAGTAAGGTAAAAGGAATCGGTGAGCAAAGGCCCGCTACTATATCTAGCCACACAGGTCTGCTCGGTACAGGAGCTTCCAACCAACAAGCACCTTGTTTGAGAAGAAAAGATTGAGGGAGTACTTGAATAAAATCGCCACCAAGTATTAATGGAGCATTAGCGGAGGCCGAGGCCAATTGAGCAAAACTTGCTTAGTGAGCAGGGTTGTCCACATTCGGGACATAGTGCAAATACACGTGAATTCACTATCTCCAACCTCAAGGTGTACACGGGCCCATCTACCCTCCATGTTAGCGCTAATATCAGGTACAGTAGCGTGCAAAAACTTCTTGACCAGAATGACTATCCCGTACCATTTGGAACCGGTGGGAGAGTAGGCAGCTACCATGTGAGGCCTAGCATTGAGTTTCAGTGTTTCAGCAGAGTGTAGTGCGTTTCCGAAAGAAACACCTAATCAACGTGCTCGTGTCAAAGATAGCTAAGGATTTTCTTTCTGCGGAGTGGACCAGCAATGCCTTGTACGATGAATAATAAGATTTTACATGAGGCCATTCAAAAAAGTTAAAATTCTGAGCATGATAGCACACATAGTTTTACTGTGTCCCTCAAACTGACTGTATCTGGCTGTACACATGACATAGGAAAATAAGCTAATATAATACAATGGAGCGCCCCACATTAACAAAGATAACCGCAGTACGGTAGAGGAGAAGCAAAACCCCAAAATTACTGGCGACCATGTGTCTGCGGGGAGAAACCCCAGAGAAGGCCGAAATTGAAAAAACATATAACCTGTAGGACTGTGCGTGCTCCGAATCCGACCGAGGCACACATCATGAAGGGATAGGAGACCAAAGACATAAGTCATACAGAGAAAGAAGAAAGTCCAGGCTATTTCTGTGCTGGGCTATGATCGCCGCATCGGGCCCTTCAAAATGGCAGACAGAGCCGGCAGATAAGAGTCCAAGATTTGGGATTAGCGCATCTGTTCTGCTTCTTTGGAGTCCAAAAATGTTGATAATAGATCAGGATCCTCGAACGTCCTGGTCTGGTTATGGAGAGTCACTCGGAGTTTCGCTGGATACAACAGGCCAAAGCGAGCCTGTAGCTGTTGAAGTCGAGGGCGAAGAGCAAGGAGTTTCTTCCGACGGTCAACGGTAGGCTTTGCCAAATCCGGAAAGAAGGAGACCTTACGACCTTCATATTCCAAATGATGATTCGCTCGAGCAGCATGTAAAATTTGTTCCACTTGTTGATATCGTAGCAAGCTAAAGATAATAGGCCGGGGGGTCGTGCGGTTGAGCGCCATGCGGGCAGGAACACGGTGTGCTCGATCGATTTCCAGTTCTCTGTGAAAAGTAATCTTCAGCAAGGAGGGAAGAGTTTTGAGCAAGAATTCTCTTATATCTCCTGCTTCCACTCCCTCCGGCATTCCAAGGAGCCTCACATTGTTGCGACGGGCGCGATTATTGCTATCTTCCAATTCCTTTTGAAGATTCTGTATCTGGCGCTCAGCCTCGTCCAGTTTGCCCAAGCGCACCTCGTGCGAGTCGAGGACCCCCGCCATATTGTCCTGCCGTAATGAAAGACCTTCAAGTCGGTCTTGGAGCACTCCAAAGTCTTCTCGCATGGCTCGAAGCGCTTCTCCATTAGACTGCACCAGTTCCTTCACGCCGCGTATTTCCTCCAAAATCTCCAGGTGCATTGCGGGGTTTTCACGAAATGGAACCATCTTCTGCGGGGAGGATACCTCCGTTTTGGAGCGTTTTCCGTGAGAAGAAGAAGGAGACCCGAAGTCCAAGCGCGCTGGTTTGTGGGCCGCCATCCCCCCCGAGGTGCCCCGGTCAGCTCGGAGCAAAAAAGTAAATTTATATAGGTATTAAGTCAGGATTCTGAGTAGGCCTCTCGGGAGCTTTAACGCAAAGCGTCCTACCCGCTGGACATCAGGCTCCGCCCCCCCGAGTCTAGGACTTTAAATGCCTTTGGACATCGATGCTTCCAGGCATCCATGCTTTCAGCAAGAATTATCTCATATATTTTCGATATGGGATTATCTCTTGAAGAGGTCACAGAAAACTTAAAGCTTTTGAACCCTTTTCTTCAAGAACATAAAAGAGCAGACTATTTCTTAGTCATGCTCAAAATGTCTCTAAGTTCCTTAATCGTGCTTCCCTAGACTGTTTTGAGTGGATTGGAGGAGTGGCCTAGTGGTTGGGGCAAGGTACTTCGGGCCGGAAGGTCGGGGGTTCAAATCCCACTGGAGGACAGCAACCTTGGGCCGGAAGGACTGGGGTTTCTAGTCCCACAGGTGCTCCTTGTGGTCTTGGGCAAGCCACTTAACCCTCCATAGCCCATGTTCCCTGTAAAAATAGTTCTCTGTGTGCTGTGCTTTCCTGTCTAATCAATGTGTTTATACCTCAAAAAAAAAAAAAAAAAAAAATTTCCTGTCATGATTTGACAATTTCCAATTTGTAATCAAACCGCTGCTGATCGCTGGAAGTAGCGTATACAAATGTATACTAAATAAAATAAATATTAGCAGAACTTCTGCTATAGCTATAGGGGCACGACGCATGGCCTGGCTCCAAGCTTCAGGCTTGGACAAATGGGTACAAGAAATGCTGGGAAATACTCCTTGTACTGGTGAAAATCTCTTTAACAAGGATGCTTTATTCCAAGCTAATCAGTTAAACACTGATATTGTTGCTTTCAGAGGATTGTCAAAACTTGATGATTGAATCCAACAAATGTCTACCTAAGCTACCTACTCTACTACTCCTGTATATAGTTGTTTACAATTAATAATATAGTTACTCACAATCATGTTGAATGTCAATAATTTAAAAATTGTTGATTTAAAAGTTGATTTGTAAATAATTTAAAAATCTGTTCTATGTAAAACCTGTTCTTGTTACACTTGTTATATGTAAACCGCCTTTGATCTATGGAAGAGGCGGTATATAAGAAAGTTTTAAATAAAAATAAAAAATAAAATAAAACTTTCCTCTATCCCAGCTAGTAAAAAATCTCCTAACAAACTATCCCCCTAGGGGAAAAGGTTTTATCCATCTTCTACCCATCATGCAGATGTTTCCAAAGAAGGGCAACATCATACCAGGCTAAGAAAATCAAAACCTCAACAGGCTCAGCAAACCCAGCAGTTGCAGGGTTTCTGATATTTTATTCATTAAATCTTTTTCCTGTTTGAGGTTTAGAACCGGTAACCTACTTCTTATCAACAGAAGCATCTACAGTTCATCTCATCCTTACTGAGATATCAGTGATACAGAGTTTTCTTCCCCTTTGCAATCTTCTCAAATATTTCTTTTAAGACAGCTTATCAGACAATAATTGAGTTTTACTACTCCTAATTATGTCTGTCGGTCCTTTTCCAATCTATAGGACCTAACATTTTCTGCTGCCTTAATAACAGATAATTCCAAGAGAGGTTCCACAACCCACTTGGACAATTTATCATTGCAGGCAACTGGCCTGTCTACTATTCTTAGCCATCTTCAATTCTTTTTGGCTCCAACAGAATAGATTAGGTTGCACACTGTCAAACAGCCAGATCTCACCTAAGTAACCTACAACATGCTCTCTGCAATTATACAAAAAAAGCTCTGCAACTATGGGCTTTTGCCAGAGAGCGTCAGAGCCAATCTCCAGGAACAAGCAGGAATGAGTCTTCACATATGGGTACGTCGGTACCGACGGAGCCTGCGCGTGAACGCTCCCCAGCTTCCCAAAAAGGAAAGCTTTTGGGAGCATCCCACAGCGCCTGCGCGCTGCCTTCCCGCCTTTCCTAACCGCCTCTCCCCAGTTCTTCTTTGCCGTGGAGCCAGCAGGTCGTGTTCCTGTCACCGCTGAAGAAGTTCTTTGTTTTATTTTATTTCTTTGGTCGCGCGTCTGCCTTCCCCGACGTCGGACCGGTACCGCCGGTCTTTCTTTTCTTATAAAAAAAAAAAAAAAAAAAAAGAACATATTTTTCCCTCACTTAATGTGTTTTTCCTCTTTTGGGCCTTAGGCCTCACAAAGAATTTTCCTCATGGAAAAACTAGCCTCCGGGTTTAAAAAATGCACTAAGTGCAGCGGTACTATTTCTGTTACCGACACCCATGAATGGTGTCTTAAATGTTTGGGTCCTGACCACTCCATTTTGGATTGTTCGTCCTATTCCTTGATGTCCAAACGAGGGTTACAGAACCGAGCAGCCAAGCTCCATGTGCTGTTTCCCTCTGATGCAGCTTCAGTGGCATCGACGTCTTCCAGGGCTGCTTCTTCCTCCTATGGATCTCAGGTAACCAAACATAAATCCAGCCGGTCCTCAAAGGGTAGATCTCCTTCCAAGCATCAAGATGCCTCCGGGCTTGCCCTCGAGGATCCTGCACCGGCAAAACAACCCCGGCGGGAAGCTCCGGCTTCCAAAGCTCCACCTATGGGGTTACAGGTTGACATCGATGGCACGGCCTCGACCGATCACCTGTTAGAATGCTCTGGGGTACCGGCGCAACCTTCCGGTACCAAATTCCAGGCATTCATGGCGTCGATGGATCAGAATGTCCTATCCATGCAGCAGGCTATCACGACCTTCATTCAAGCTGCGACGCCGTTGATACCACAACAAACTCCGTTGTCGGTATCAGCTCCGGTACCGGCACCAGTGTTGGTACCGGTACCGACTGCATCGACATCGACCAGGATGCCGACTGCAGCGGTTCCCTGTCCAGGGATGCCCATCGGTACCGAACCGGTACCGATGACGCCTGATGTCGATACTGCTCGGTACGCGTATCGAGCTTTGGAAGAGCACCCTGACAGTCGATACTTTGATTCCTCCGAAGATTCTGATGCATCGGAGGAGTCTGCTGAAGTATCCATAGCCCTTCCTGAAGAGCCTTCTCCAAAAAGAAGAATGTCTCCTCCAGAGGACTTGTCCTTTCAAAACTTCATAAGAGAAGTGGTTAAAGGGCTTTCTATTTCAGTAACCTCTGAATCAGAGCCTAGAGCTAAAAAATTGGATATTTTAGGTTATTCTAAGGCTCCTAAGGAGGCAGTCACCTTGCCAATTCATGAGATTCTTTATGATCACATTGACTCCTCTCACTATCTCTCCTCATTCTCATAGATTGGACACTATGTACCGTGTCCCTCCTTGTCCTGGTTTTCATAAAACACAGCTTCCTCACCATTCTATTGTGGTGGAGTCAGCTATGAAAAGGATAAAGAGTGCAAAAAGACACTCCTCTGCTCCTCCAGGAAGAGAATGCAGGACCTTGGATGCTTTTGGTAGGAAAGTCTTCCAAGCCACTATGCTCATTGCCAGAATCAACTCCTATAGTCTTTATATGGGTATTTTTCTGAAAGAAGTTGCAGATAAACTTCACACTGTCCTCCCTTTTCTTCCAGAGGATAAAAGGGAAGAATTCCTTATTTGGCTTAAGCATACTCAGGATATTTCAAAGTTTTCCAACCGTGCAGCTTTTGACTCCTTTGAAGGTGCCAGCAGAGCTTCGGCCATTGCCATAGCTGCACGCAGAATTGCTTGGCTCCAAGCTTCTGATCTAGAATCTTGGGTCCAGGATGGCTTGGGAAATCTTCCCTGTACAGGAGAAAACCTGTTTGGCAAAGATTGGCAAATAAAAGCCACTCAAATGGATGCAGAAAATTCTGCTTTGGATAGACTTTCAAAGTCAACCTCCATTCCTGCCAAGAAAAAACCTTTTAAGAAGTCTTTTTTCAAGAAAGGCAGATTCCATCCTGCTTCTGGCCAACAATCATCTACAGGTCGTTTTGCTGCTAAGCGTCAGCAACCTAAACAGGCCAGGCCTAAGCCTACAGGGGCTGCTGCAACTCAGCAGACCCAGCCTCTTCAGGGCTTTTGACTTGATGCTAGAGAACTTAGCCTTTCTGGCTCTGAAACAGCCAGAGCCTCTCACCATTCCAGGAAGGTTAGCTCATTTTGCTCCCAGATGGGAACAAATTACAGCAGAGCAGTGGACCCTCTCCATCATAAGGGAGGGCTACAAACTTCATTTCTCAAACCTTCCTCCTCACACCATGATGATACATTTCAATTCTCTAACATCTCTTCTCGAACTTCTAGGTCAGGAGGTGGCTACCCTTCTTGCCCAAGGGGCAATAGAAGAAGTACCTCTTCTTCAACAAGGGTCAGGGTTTTACTCCCCCTACTTTCTGATCCCAAAGAAAACAGGGGGCTACAGACCCATATTAGATCTCAGAGAATTGAACAAATTTCTATGCAAGGAGAAATTCAAGATGCTTTCTCTGGGCACTCTCCTTCCATACCTTCAGAGTCAGGATTGGCTTTGTTCTCTAGATCTCAAGTATGCATACACACATGTCCTCATCCATCCATCTCACAGAAGGTTTCTACGTTTTCTTTTCCAAGGAAAGCATTACCAATACAGGGTGCTTCTTTTCGGTCTGGCCTCTGCTCCAAGAGTGTTCACCAAATGCATGGCAGTAGTAGCTGCATTTCTACGCACTCTGGGAATATTTGTATTCCCATACCTGGACGACTGGCTCATCCAAGCTCCATCTCAGTCAGAGGCACAGACTTCCCTGGACTGCACAAGGCGCATTCTGCAATATCCGGGACTTGTGGTAAACCTGCCAAAGTCCCAGCTCACCCCTACTCAGTCCCTAGAGTTCATAGGGGCCTGGTTAGATACTACCACTGCAAGGGCCTATCTTCCTCAGGCCCGTTGCCTACGCCTAGTGCAGTTAGCCTCCCAGATTCAGTCAAAGAGCCATTTAACTGCCTGGGAGATGCTACAACTGCTAGGCCACATGGCATCCACAGTGCATGTGGTCCCCTATGCTCGCCTTCACATGAGAGCAGCTCAATGGACTTTGTCCACCCAGTGGACTCAAGCATCAGGGGCTCTTTCAGACAAAATAGCAACCTGCAGGCGCCTCTTTTAGAAACATAGAAACATAGAAACATAGAAATATGACGACAGAAAAAGACCACATGGCCTATCTAGTCTGTCCTTCCATAACAACTACAACAGTCCACTTTTTGCCTTTAGAGATCCTCTGTGTTGGTCCCATGCTTTCTTGAATTCAGTTACTGTCCTCATCTCTACCACCTCCACTGGGAGACTATTCCACGGATCCACTACTCTTTCCGTAAAGAAATATTTCCGCATATCACTCCTGAATCTATCTCCCTTCACCCTCATCCCATGTCCCCTCGTAGCAGAACTTGCTTTCAATTGAAAGAGGCTCTCTCCCTGAACATTTATGCCACGGAGGTATTTAAACATCTCAATCATATCACCTCTATCCCGCCTTTCCTCTAAGGTGTACATATTAAGATCCTTAAGTCTGTCCTCATATGCTTTATAATGAAGCCCATTAATCATTTTGGTAGCAACCCTCTGCACCGACTCCATCCTGTTCACATCCTTTTGAAGGTGCGGTCTCCAGAATTGCACACCATACTCCAAATGAGGTCGCACCAAAGACTTATACAGAGGCATTATCACCTCCTTTTTTCTGCTAGCCATTCCTCTCCGTATGCACCCAAGCATCCTTCTAGCTTTTGCTGTCGCCTTTTCCACCTGTTTAGCTACTTTAAGATCATCAGACACAACCACGCCTAGGTCCCGCTCTTCTTTAGTGGACAAAAGTACTTCACCTCCTATACTGTATTGCTCCCTTGGATTGCTGCAGCCCAAATGCATGACCTTACATTTTTTAACATTAAATCCCAGCTGCCAAATTCTAGACCATTCTTCAAGCTTAGCTAGATCCCTCCTCATGTTATCTACCCCTTCCTGGGTGTCTACTCTATTGCAGATTTTGGTATCATCCGCAAAGAGGCAAACCTTACCCGACAGCCCTTCCGCTATATCACTAACAAAGATGTTAAAAAGAATCGGACCAAGGACAGATCCCTGGGGCACACCACTGGTAACATCCTTCTCCTCAGAGTGAGCTCCATTTACTTGTACTCTTTGTCGCCTCCCACCCAACCAATTTCTAACCCAAGCAGTAACTTTAGGGTCCATCCCTAGGGTGCTCAGTTTGTTTATAAGTCGCCTGTGAGGAACAGTGTCAAAGGCTTTACGGAAATCTAAATACACCACATCTAGAGCTCTCCCTCGGTCCAACTCCCTGGTCACTCAGTCAAAAAAATCAATCAGATTTGTCTGACAAGACCTGCCTCTGGTGAATCCATGCTGCCTCGGATCCTGTAATCCGCTGGACTCCAGAAACCTCACTATTTTCTCTTTCAGCAGCGTTTCCAATAATTTACTCACCACCGAAGTTAAACTAACCGGCCTGTAGTTTTCAACCACATCCTTACTTCCGCTTTTGTGTAAAGGCACCACATGAGCCTCTCTCCAGTCCTTTGGCACCACTCCCGACTCCAACGAGGCATTGAAAAGGTCAGTCAGTGGAGCTGCTAGAACGTCCCCAAGTTCCCTCAGTATTCTAGGGTGTATCCCATCCGGTCCCATCGCTTTGTCTACTTTAAGTTGAGCTAGTTTCTCACGAACACAGTCTTCTGAAAATAGTTCAAGATGTCCCTCGCTTCTGTTCTTATTTGTGGGTGTTTTCTGAGGTCCTACTCCTGGTTCTTCATCTGTGAACACAGAACAAAAATATTTGTTAAGCAATTCCGCTTTATCCTTATCAGCTTCTACATATTCCCCCCCTGCACCCTTGAGTCTGACAATACCACTTTTGCTCTTCCTCTTCTCACTAATATATCTGAAAAATGTCTTATCCCCCCATTTTATTGCATTGGCTATTTCCTCCTCCTTTTGAATCTTTGCCTTCTTGACTACTTTGCTAGCTTCTCTAAGTTTTTCCAAATACAGATGCCTGTCTTCTGCTCTCTGTGATCTCTTGTATTTCATGAAGGCCTCCCTCTTTTTCTTCACTTTTTCAGCTACTTCCTTCGAAAACCATAGCGGTCTCCTGTTCCTTTTGCCTTTATTTACCATTTTAACAAAAAGGTTGGTTGCCCTTAAAATACCCCCTTTCAGTTTTGCCCACTGTTTTTCTACATCCCCCAGCTGTTCCCATCCCACTAACGACTCCCTGAGGTATTGGCCCATCTTCGCAAAGTTAGTCTTCCTAAAGTCTAAGATCCTCACCTTGGAATGGATTCTAACAGCCCTAGTCCTAATACTGAACCACACCATCTGGTGATCACTGGATGCAAAATGATCTCCCACTACAACATCAGAAACACTTTCACCATTGGTAAGCACCAGGGCCGGATTTACCTATACGCCATGTACGCCATGGCGTAGGGCCCACAGCCGGCAGGGGCCCACAAAAAAAGAACCAGGTAATTTTTTTTTAACTCAATTAAAAAAAAAACCTGGTGGCTGCCGCCGCGGGGCCCCCTCTGCTGCCGCGGGGGCCCCGTCTACAAGGTGAAGCGGTGCGGTGCGGTGCGGTCGGGTCGGGTCGGGTCGGGTCTCTCCCTCCCTCCTTCCCTCCCTCCCTGCAGGCTGCGAGAGACGCGAAGATAGAGCGTCTCCTCGCGTCTGTGTTAAGCCCGCAGGGGCTGATGGGATTTCCCATCAGCCCCTGCCGGCTTAACACAGACGCGAGGAGACGCTCTATCTTCGCGTCTCTCGCAGCCTGCAGGGAGGGAAGGAGGGAGGGAGAGACCCGACCGGACCCGACCCGACCCGACCGCACCGCACCGCACCGCTTCACCTTGTAGACGGGGCCCCCGCGGCAGCAGAGGGGGCCCCGCGGCGGCAGCCACCAGGTTTTTTTAAATTACATTTTTCTTTAGGCCGGGGGGGGGGGGGTAGGACGGGTAATGGGCTATGGGGGGGGTAGGACTGGTAATGGGCTATTGGGGGGGCTGGGGCTGGAAATGGACTGGGGGGGGTAGGGCTGGTAATGGGCTATTGGGGGGCTGGGGCTGGAAATGGGCGGGGCTGGGCTGGGCTGGGCTGGGGGGGGTTAAGGCTAGAGGTGGGCTGATGGGGTTAGGACTGGTAATGGACTGTGGGCTGTTGGGGGGGGGCTTAGAACTGGCAATGGGCTTTAGGGGGGGGGGTTAAGACTGGTAATGGGCTGTGGGCTGATGGGGCTGTCTGGTAATGGGCTATGGGGGGGGGGCTAGGACTGGAAATGGGCTGATGGGGTTAGGACTGGTAATGGGCTGTTGGGGGGGGTTAGAACTGGTAATGGGCTTTGGGGGGGTTAAGACTGGTAATGGGCTGTGGGCTGATGGGGGTTGTCTGGTAATGGTCTATGGGGGGCTAGGACTGGAAATGGGCTGGGGGTTAAAACTGGAGGTGGGATGATGGGATTAGGACTGGTAATGGGCTGATGGGGGGGGGTAGGACTGGCAATGGGCTATGGGGGGCTGACTGGAAATGGGTTGATGGGGTTAGGACTGGAAGTGGGCTGATGGGGGGTTAGGACTGGTAATGGGTTATAGGGGGGGCTTAAACTGAAAATGGGGTGATGGGGGGTTAAGGACTGAAAATGGGGTGATGGGGGGTTAAGGACTGTAAGTGGGGTGATGGGGGGGCTAGGACTGGTATTGGGTTGGGGGGTTGCTAGGACTGGAAATGGGCTGATGGATGGCTAGGACTGGAAATGGGCTGATGCAGGGACTAGAAGGGAATGGATGCTGGGTGAGGCTGGAACTAGAAGGGAGCTGATGTTGGGGGAGGATTAGAATGGGATGGGGCTGGAAGAGTAAAATGGAGAAGGGAAAAATATTTTGTGTGGGAGGGATAAAAAATCTACAATTGGCCGGGTATTGGGAGAGTAAGTGGGGATTGAGGATGGAGGGGTAAAATTTGAGTGGATGAAATAGGAATGAGGAAAGAGCAAAAGGAGAAAGATTAGTATGTTAAAGCAGATGTAGAGAGAGAATGGAAAAAAATCTAGAAGAGAGAAGAAAGGACAAATGGACAGCAGACGATGGAGAGTTAGCAGAAGACACGAAGAAACCAGAAGAAAGTGGCTGGAGCAATTGCAGCTGAAAAAAATGCACAAAAGGTAGAAAAATATCTCTTTATTTTGAATTTATTAATTGGAATATGTCAGCTCTGGTAAATGTGCATCATTAACATCTGCGCTTTGTTTAGTACAAGAGCAAATTAATGTATAGTTTTATTTCTACAGTGTTGTACATTCCAAGTTTGGCTTTTGGGATTCCCAGTTTAATTATTGTCTTCCTATTTCTAAATTGTGATTACTTGTTTGGTGATGGTCTATGTTCTGCATGTGTAACTGAGCTGAGGTGTTCTGTTTATATAATTCCTATTTGACATTGCCACTTGTTCTCTTTCCCCAGTAGGTCATGTATTGTTGTTCTCTGAAATGTATTGGTTTAATATTTGCAGTGTTGCCTTTTGATTGGTAGAGTATGGTGCTTTGTGAGTCCTGGTAGTGCTGTTAGGATACGGCGGGTTTACTATGGGCAGTGTTTGTAGTAGTTCCTAATGTGTCTGGCAGTTGGCACTGGATTATAGTAATGTAGAAATCTTTTAGTCTTTCTTTATCCATACACTCATTAAGAGGCACGTTTACTAAAAGTTAGTATATGGTAACATTATGCAAATATTTATGCAAATGAGGCCCCTTATGCAAATGCGGTCCGCACCCCCCTTGGGCCGCCCCTGCTGGGGGCCCACAATTTTTGTTGGCGTAGGGCCTCACTCAAGGTAAATCCGGCCCTGGTAAGCACCAAGTCCAGTATGGCCCCTTCACGTGTGGGGTCTGTTACCAATTGCCTGAATAGTTCTCCCTGTAGAGAATCCAGGATCTCCTTACTTCTAGATGATACTGCAGCAGGAATGTGCCAATCAACATCTGGCATATTGATCTCTCCAGTGGTGAAAGTCCACCCAAAATCTGTTGCTGGGGTCCCCCTTCCAACAGTTGTTGCCCCAGGCAACCCTCACAACAGATGCCTCCCAAACAGGTTGGGGAGCTCATCTGCAAGACCTCTCCACTCAAGGCACTTGGTCTCCACAGGAGACCTCTCTACATATCAACCACTTGGAGCTCCGAGCAGTTTTTCTAGCTCTCAAGGTCTTCCGTACCCTTCTCAGCTACAAGACAGTCCTCATTCATACGGACAATCAGGTAGCCATGTTTTACATAAACAAGCAAGGAGGAACTGGCTCTCTGTCGCTTTGCAACGAAGCTTTAAGATTGTGGGCCTTCGCCAGAGAGCATCAAATCCATCTCCTGGCCGTATACCTTGCAGGAATCCAAAACTCTTGGGCAGACAGACTCAGTCGAGTTCTGCTTCCACACGAATGGTCCCTGCACATGGACCAGGTACTCAGAATCTTTCAAGAATGGGGTACCCCGGACATAGACCTCTTTGCAAGTCCGTGGAATGCCAAACTTCCCTGGTTCTGTTCCAGAATTCCGTGTCAGGGAGTTCAGGCCAAGGATGCCTTCCTCCTTCACTGGGGTCAAGGCTTCCTGTATGCCTTTCCACCCATTCCCTTGATTCCCAAACTCTTTTCAAGCTCCAGAGAGATCAAGGATCTATGATCCTCATAGCTCCACGCTGGCCGCGCCAAGTGTGGTACCCTCTACTTCTGCATCTCTCTCAAGCTCCCTCCCTAGACATGGGAGCTGCTCCAGACCTTCTGTCCCAGGAGGAGAGGACTTTGTGGCACCCAAATCCCAAGTCCCTTCACCTCAGAGCTTGGTTGCTGAAGGCCTAGACCTTCAAGGTTGGAATCTTTCTCAACAAGTGAAGGATATCCTCCATGCTTCCAGAAAACCTTCTACTAGACGTTCCTATGCTTTTAAATGGAAAAGGTTTTCCATTTGGTGTACTGAGAAGGGTCTTGACCCTCTAGCACTACCTTTGAATTCTCTATTGGAATATCTCCTGCATCTCTCCAATGCAGGCCTTAAGACGAATTCAGTAAGGGTCCATTTGAGTGCTATTGCAGCATCCCTTAAGCCTATCAATGGACAGTCTATTTCCTCTCATCCTCTTATTGCAAGATTCATGAGAGGCCTAACTTTAACTAAGCCTCCCATTAGGCCTCCTCCGGTGGCATGGGACTTAAATCTGGTTCTTGGTCAGCTTATGAAGCCACCTTTTGAACCCTTAGCCACCACCTCCTTGAAATTTCTTTCCTGGAAGGTTATTTTCCTCATTGCAGTCACCTCAGCTCGCCGCATCAGTGAACTGCAGGCCTTAGTGGCTAATCCACCTTATACAAGGTTCCATCATGATAAGGTAGTCCTTAGGACCAATCCACACTTTATGCCTAAAGTGGTCTCACCTTTTCATCTTAATCAAGAGGTGTATTTACCTGTCTTTTTTCCAGGTCCTCATGCATCAAGTGCAGAGAGGAATCTTCATACCCTGGATTGTAAGAGAGCTCTTGCCTTTTACTTACAAAGGGCACAGCAACATAGAAAGTCTTCTCAACTCTTTGTTGCTTTTGATCCCTCTCATTTGGGACTTCCAGTCTCTAAGAGGACACTGTCCAATTGGATTGCTCGGTGTATATCTTTCGCCTACCAGAGTAAGAACCTTTCTCTGGAGGGCCATGTCACAGCTCATAATGTGAGGGCCATGGCCACCTCTATGGCTCATCTAAATTCTGTGTCCATCGACCAGATCTGTCGAGCGGCCACCTGGGCCTCGGTTCATACCTTCACAGCCCATTACTGTTTGGACAAGGACTCCCGCCGGGATGCCTTGTTTGGTCAGGCTGTTCTCAAACACCTGTTCCATTCTTAATCAACTCCTGCCCTCCTTCCCTGGATGGATGCCTGATATCCATAGGAGGAGGTAGAGCCCTTCTCAGGGTCTCATAACCTTGGGGATCTCCCAGGCATCTCTAGCTAGGGAGTCCCCATATGTGAAGACTCATTCCTGCTTGTTCCTGGAGATAGCACAGTTACTTACCTGTAACAGGTGATCTCTGGGAACAGCAGGAATAAGTCTTCACAACCCACCCACCTCCCCTAGGAGTTGTATCTCTCTATCTTTCCTTTCCTCTCTCTCTCTTTGTCTCAGCTTTAAAACTCGAACTGGAGAGAGGCGGTTAGGAAAGGCGGGAAGGCAGCGCGCAGGCGCTGTGGGATGCTCCCAAAAGCTTTCCTTTTTGGGAAGCTGGGGAGCGTTCCCGCGCAGGCTCCGTCGGTACCGATGTACCCATATGTGAAGACTTATTCCTGCTGTTCCCAGAGATCACCTGTTACAGGTAAGTAACTGTGCTTTCCTAGTAGGTAACTTCCAGATGGTTAAAAAGGCTTTGCCCAGTCATGCTCCTACATGGCTGTTTTTTTCCTACTCTTACCATCTTCCTTAAAATTTCCTTTTAAGGAAAAGGAACCAGGGCTTAGACCACGTGAAAGCATAAGGAATTGCTCAGTTCCCTGGGTTGTTCCACATCTCCAGTGGAACTACTACAACAGGGATGCATTCCTTTTCACTGCAGTCGGTCCTTGTCTAGTGCTTTCCTTCTAATTCCCAATACTTCATTGAAGCTTATGCTGAGCAAAGAACGCATGATACTCATATTGCCCTCATAGAGGGGCAAACATGCTATCCCCTTATATTGTCGTCTTCTCCAGCTACTACACTGAAGTTATAGAAGGATCCAGACTTGCTGTCTTAAGACTAAGGATCTCCTCTGCACCCCTTCACGTAGGTATCCATTCCTGGTTATTCAAAGGTTAGGATTTTTAAAGAAATCTAGACCTCTCCTTATAAGTAAGAACATTCCACTGGTTTCCATGAAACCTTCTCCATGGTTCTTCCACTTGTAACCAGAAAGAGATTTTCTATCCACATTCTCAAGCAGGTCTTACCCCTTCTTGTTATTAAGTGAATCTCTCTCTCTCTCTATCTATATCTGACTCTGAAAGATTTGTTACTGTCCATATTAATGCTTTTCCAGCATACCTTAGGGGTTTAAATGGACAACCAATTTCTATGGTAATTAGAAAATACCTTCTTTTACCGTAACCTTTCCGGTTACGTTACATCTGAAGCTCGCCGTGTATAGTCATTATCCTAAGTGACATCACTTAGGGAAGACATTACTGATCTTCAAGAAATTGGAGGCTACAGCGCCTACTACAAATGCTTTTTTCTTTCATTTGGATAAAGGGGTCTTAAAGACCCATCCTTTTTCTGCAAGGCCTATTTTTACCTTTTCGTCCAAACCAGTAAGATTTATCTCCTCTTTCCTAGAGCCTTATTCTGCTCCAAGGACAAAGAGCTTTAAACTTTGGCATACAGAAGCTTTAGCTTTTCCTCCAAAGTCCAACCTCATTAAATTCCCCCAGTTTTTTCTTCTGGGGTTAGTTCTAGCCATTAAGGCTTCTGACCTCTGCCTGTATTACAAAACTTATTTTCTTCTACTTCACAGTGAGGTAATTTCTTTGAGGATAATGTACTGGCTCTCAGCAGCAGACCCATATTAGCCTCAACAAATACTTTCGCAATACTTTTGAGTAAGGTCCACATTAGAAAATTGAAATTCAATATTTACTACCAATTATGATCTACACAAAGACGCCCCTCTAGATGCCTTGTTTAGTCAAGCTGTTCCACAGCACACCCTTTTTAATTCAACTCCTACCCTCCATCCCTTGGATGCCTGAGGTTCTGAGCATGGCCCATCCATTAGATTTGCAACATGCTGGGACCTCCTCTAGGCATCTCTAGCTTGGGAGTCCCCATATGTGAAGACTCATTCCTGCTTGTTCCTGGAGATAGCATAGTTACTTACCTGTAACAGTTGATCTCTGGGAACAGCAGGAATAAGTCTTCACAACCCACCCACCTCCCCTAGGAGGAGTTCTCTCTCTCTCTAATTTGTCTACTTCCCTCCTTCGGTCTCAGCTACAAACCCAGCTGATGAGAGGGAAGTGAATGGGCGGGAAGGCAGCGTGCATGCGTGTGGGATGCTCCCAAAGGCTTTCTTTTTGGACGCTGGGGAGCGTTCCCACGCAGGCTCCGTTGGTACCGATGTATCCATATGTGAAGACTTATTCCTGCTGTTCCCAGAGATCACCTGTTACAGGTAAGTAATTGTGCTATCTGCCTCTGGTAAAACCATGTTGCCTTGGATCTTGCAACCTATTGGATTGTAGAGAGGTCACTATCCTTTACCAGGAACAAGCAGGAAGTTGGTCCTCACATATGGGTGACTTCTGCGTCGACGGAGCCCCGCGCGGAGCATTTCCCCATCTTTCAAAGAAAGATTTTGGGAATGCTACCACACATGCGTGGTCCTCTTCCTGCCCAAGGGTGCCATCTTGTTCAGTCTCCTTTTTTCCGTGAAGCCCAACGGACGTAGTCCTCTACTTCCTCAGAAAAAGTTCTTAAAATCCTTCACAATTTCAGGTTTATGTACTGGTTCCCTTCCTGCCTAGAGGCGGCACCTTCGGTACTGTCCTCAGCTCTCCTTTCCTTTTTTTTTTCCTTGAGGTTCCTCTTTGACCGGCCTTCGCACTATTTTTTGTCCGGGGATCGTCAAATCCGGCTGGGTGTTCTCACACCATGACTCACGGTGGGTTCAAGAAATGCGATCGCTGCAGTCAGACTATTTCAGTGACCGATACCCATGACTGCTGTCTCCGCTGTCTGGGCCCGGACCATGACAACTCCACCTGTGACCAGTGCCAGGCCATGACCCCCAAAACACACAAAAAGCGGTTGGAGTTGTAGGGGAAGCTGTTTCCGAAATTTGGCTCTGCCCCAGCCTCCACATCGCCGAGCCCCAAAGCCAGCACGTCCCATGAGGTCCAGGAATCCTCAGAGTCCCGCAGCAAGCAGCTCCTCTGGAGCAGCCCCGGACCCTCCCAGGAAAAAGAAAAAGGCAGCGAAGCCTGCCGAGGTGCTTCAATGAAACCTGGCAAAGTCCCACGGCGGGACTCGGGCGACTTCGAGCAGCACCCTTAGAAAGTCTCGAGACAGGAGTCCTTGACTGGCGGAGACCGTGCCAGGACCCGTAAGCCAGTAGTCGTCCTCGAGGATGCACTCTCTGGAGTGCTGGCATCTGGACCGAGGCCCTCAATGTCCATGCTGAGGGCTGCACAGCCATCGGGCCTCGAGTCTCAAATGGTGGCCATGGAGCAGAGCATCTCCTCCTCCATTCCAGCCTTGCAGCAGGCATTGTTTTCTGGTTTTCCATCATCATTGGCCCCGACACCGGGCCCCCCGACCTCAGAGGAGTCCCCAGTCGTCGAGCTGGGCACTGAGCGCCATCGGCCTCTGGTAAGTCCTCGGCAACGATCAAGGTCTCTGTCACGCTCTTCGGGAATCCGGTCCTCTCTGGCGAGTTTTCGGGAGTCCGACCCAGATCCTCCAGGGGCCACAGTTTCTCGGGTCTGCCTCCGAGGCCAATTCCTCAACACCCTCAGTATCTGAATGGGAAACAGAGGACTAGGCCTCTCCGGAGACCTCCCGGCACAGGGATGTCCCTTCCGAGCCCTCTTCCCCAGAGCCTCAGCGCCATTCCCCACCTGAGAACATAGCCTTTCATGACTTCAACTGCGACATGGCCCTGGCTTTTTTGGTCCAGACAGAGTCTGAGGAAGATACGCGCACTGAGGAACTCGAGATCCTGCAATATGAGTCTCCTCTCAAGGAGACTCTCATGGTGCCAGTTCCACCCATCTTCGAGAAGCTACTCCTCTGGATGTGGGAGGACCCCAGCCTCGGTGCCAGTGGTCAGTTGGCACCTGAACGCTATCTACTGCATCTGGAAGGGCTCCTGGGTTCCATAAACAGCAACTCCCCCACAACTCCATGGTGGTGGAGTTCTCCATTGAGAAACCGAAGAGCCAAAAAACCTACTCTCCGTTCTCCCTGGCAGGGAGGCCTGGACCCTCGATGCCTTGGGCCGCAAGAGTTATCAGGGCGTCGTGCTTTGGGTGCTGTATTCAGGAATACGAGACGTACATGGGCATGTACCTAAAAGGCCTGATCCAGGAGCTCTCGGGGCTCTCGGCAGGCCTTTCCGGGGAACCCCTGCAGAGGTTCCAGTCCCTGGCGGCGGGCATCTGGGATTGTTCCAAATTCCTCTCTAGGGCTGCCTATGACGGGGTTAGTCTGTGGCCAGGGTGGAAGCCGCTGGCATCAGTGCCTGGTGCCAGGCATGGTTGCAAACCTCGGACCTCGAGCAGTGGGTGCAAGAATAGTTGCTAGATGTCCCCTGCAATGGCAAGAACTTGTTCGGGAAGCCGATGTTCGACAAGGCGGGTAAAATCGAGGCCGAAGTAGTGACCTGGCAAAGGCTGTCCAGGAAGACCTCGACCCTCTCCAAGAAAAAATCCTTGGGGGGGGGGGGGGGGAAGCCCTTTTTCCCGATGAAAAAGGGCTATCACCAGGCTGGGCCCTACCAGCCTTACTTGGGGCAGTAGCACCAGGCCTCACAGCCTAAACGCTAGGGGCATGGGCTCTGGACACCCAAGGCCCCCAAGCCTCAGACACCAGCCCCCACTCAACCGGGAAGAAGCTTTTGACTCCCTGGGCAGGGCCTCTCCTCCCACAGGAGTCCTGCCTCAGCCCACAGGGTGTCAGCTGGCCTCATATGCCCACAACTGGTCCAGCATCACCATGGACAAGTGGGTCCTGCAGGTGTTGAGGGAGGGTTACCACCTACATCAACAGCAGAACCCTCCAGACTTCTTCCCAGGAGAACATCATGACCTCTCCTCCACCAGGCCCTGCTCATTGCAGAACTCACAGGCTTACTCAGGACAGGGCAGTGGAGCCTCTACCCAACACCTCTGGTGGAAAGGGTTCGAGGTATTTCCTTGTCCCGAAAAGAACAGGGGTCCTCCGGCCCATCCTGGACCTGCACAACTTAAGCAAGTTCCTGGTGAGGGAAAAGTTTGATGCTCTCTCTTGGGATACTTTTGCCCTACCTCCACCAGGGAAATGGACTCTGCTCCTTGGAGCTCAAGTACACGTACACTCGCATCCTGGTCCATTCCCTCCCACAGACAGTACCTGAGATTCATGGTGGGGGGGGGGGGGGCAGTGCTACCAGAACAGGGTTACTACCATTCGACCTTGCCTCCTCTCCAAGGTTCTTCGTAAAGTGCCTAGTGGTCATGGCAGCCCATGTGCACCTCCAGGGGGTCCACGTCTTCCCCTTTCTGGATGACTGTCTCATCAGAGGCAGCACGGCACTCTTGGCCAGCCAAGCCTCAAGGCTTACAATTCACACCCTGCAGAAGTTGGGCTTCATCATCAACTACCCCAAGTCCAGCCTCTCCTCATTTCAAGAACTGGAGTTCATAGGAGCCCAGCTGGACACTCTGCAGGTCAAGGCCTTCCTCCCAATAGAGAGGACCCGTTGCCTGATACGGTTAGCAGAGAAGGTTCAAAGCTGCAGGTTGGTGCTAGCCCGACTGCTCCACTGCTTGTTAAGCCACATGGCCTCAACATTTCATGTTACACCCTGGGCTCGCCTGCACATACAAGCAGCCCAGTGGTGCCTCACATCCCAATGGACTCAGGCCACAGGTAAACTGAGAGACAGGATAAGGGTCACCCACCAACTGGCAGCCTTCCTCAACTGGTGGCAGTCCCCGCAACACCTCAAGGTGGGAATGCCTTTCCAAGCACCAGCACCTCAAAAGATCCTGGCGGGCTCAAGGCGCACATTGCGAGGGCCATTGCATTCAGGGCAACTGGTCCCCAGACAAGTCTCTGTTACAAATCAACCTCCTCGAGCTCAGGGCCATCTTCCTGGCCCACCAAGGCAGCACGATACCACGTGAACAGAAGAAACCCAGTACAATTCGTGGTATGAAGGAAGGGAAGATTTTATTAACTTAAGTTGTGTGAAATAAAATCTTCTCCAGGACCAAGCAGGAAGTCAGTCCTCACTTATGGGTGAGGTCGGCGCCGACGGAGCCCTCGCGGAGCAATTTTCCCCAGCTTTCAAAGAAAGCCTTTGGGAATTGCAGCGCGCATGCGCGGTCCTCTTCCCGCCCGAGGGTGCCATCTTAGCCAGTCTTCTTTTTTTCCGCGGAGCCCTACAGACGTCCCCGTCTTGTCCCCGCGAAAAAGTCGATATTTCTTCATTATTTTATTCTTTTTCCTTCGGTTCGATGCCGGTCTTTTTCCCGCCCGGACTCGCGACGCCGGTCACGAGTCCTCTTACTTTTTTTCGGTTTTTCTGACTTTGTCAGCTTTCGTTTTCGATTTTTCCCTGGCAGCCCGGTCCTTTGACCTCGCAGGGGCCCTTTTTCCCCCGATGGCTGCCAGTGGGTTTAAGCGGTGTGGTCAGTGTGACCGAAATATGTCACTAACTGACACACACGACTTTTGCCTCCGCTGCCTGGGCCCGGATCATGAGGAGCTGATCTGTGGGCCCTGCGGCAAAATGTCCTCAAAAGCGTTGAGAAGTCGGCGGCATCAGCGTGATAGAATCTTCGCTGACCCCAGCCGTACCCGGACCTCGTCGGAGGCCTCCGCGTCCAAAGGCTCCAGCTCGGACCGTCGCCGGAGTTCCTCCGACCGGGGTTCTCCCTCCGGGGACCATCGTCGGACGGTGAAACCCGCGAGGGCGGCGTCGGTGGACGCTCCTGGTTCCGCGAGGGCCAGGTCGCTTAGCCCCGACAGCCGCCCCGGGTCCTTGGAGAAGGAACACCTCACGAAGCGACCTCGCCTGGAGTCGGAGATGCCTGCTCGGGTAAGTCCTGTGGTCCTTCTGGACTCGCCTCCGCGACAGCCGACGTCGGGCCCGACGCCGTCGGGGCCCGAGTCGGGGGCTGCTGGGTCACCTGAGCTCGGACTCAGGTTGACGGCCCTGGAGAGCAGACTGTCTGCCTTCATGGACCAGCAGCGGGCACTGCTCGCTGGCCTCGCTGGCGCCGCTGCCCCGACCGCCGGGACGTCGACATCCAAGTCGACCCCGGAGACCGAGCCGATCCTCGAGTCGATGAGAACTCGAGTCGATCCTCGGTCGAGGTCACCCTCGGCCTCCCGTTCGGGACCGAGGTCGCCGACGCCGACTCCCTCGGCGTCGGGGCGGCAGGCGCCGCGCCCTGCCCGGGCCGACCCCACCGAGTCCTCGTCGGAGTCGGTCTGGGAGTCTGAAGAGGAAGAGTCACCTGATTCTTTCCGGACTCGGTGTGTCCCCTCGGACTCACCGGAGTCCGAGCCTCGGAAGCAGTCCCCCCCGGAGGACGCCCGGTTCTCGGACTTCGTTAGGGATATGGCCAAGGCTTTGGCCTTCCCTGCGGATCCCGAGGAGGAGCCTCGAGCAGAAGAGCTCGACGCCCTCCAGTATGACTCTCCCGCGAGGGAACACTTTACTGTACCGGTTCCTCCTATGCTGGAACGACTACTCTTCCGCATGTGGGAGAGTCCGGCCTCCTCGCCGGTCCTGAGCAAGCGGGTCGATTCTATCTATCGAGTCCGCAAGAGCCCTGGCTTTCAAAAGGCACAGCTACCACACCATTCCATGGTAGTAGAATCCGCCATGCATCGTCTTAAGAGCCAGAAGATGCACTCCTCGGTGCCTCCTGGCAGGGAGGCCCATAACCTGGATGGCCTTGGTAAGAAGTGTTTCCAGGGCTCTATGCTCGCATGTTGTGTCCAGACTTACCAGCTATACATGGGCATGTATCTCCGGGATCTGGCTAAAGAGCTAGCCGGATTCTCCGCTGGTTTATCCGAGGAACCCTTGCGGAGGTTCCTGGCCTTGTCCACTGGCATTCGGGAATGCTCAAAGTTCATGTCCCGGGCAGCCTATGATGGCTTTGAAGCATCGGCTCGAGTGGCCGCAGCCGGCATCGGTGCCCGCCGACAGGCTTGGCTTCAGTCGTCAGACCTTGAGCCCTGGGTGCAGGACAAGTTGGTCGATGTCCCCTGCCGAGGCGAAAACCTCTTTGGCAAGCCCATGGCGGAAAAGGCTGCGCAAATTGAGACTGAGACTCTCACCAGGACCAGGCTTTCTAGGAAGACCTCCGCCCCTTCCCAGAAAAAGAAGGGCTCGGGGAAAAAGTCCTTTTACCCGAGGAAGGCGGCTGCCTACAAACAATACCCCCATTATCAGGCCCCTGCAGCTCCCCAACAGGGCCAGCAGGCCAAGGGACGGGGTAACGGGTCCCGTAGGCAGCAAGCCCCCAAGCCTGCACCACCAGCCCCTGCTCAGCAGGGTGGGGGTTTTTGACTCACAAAGCATAACCTCTCCCCCCCCGCTGATTCCTCCCAGCACCGGAGGCCGGCTGGTCCACTTCGCCCACAGGTGGTCCAGCATCACCGCAGATGCCTGGGTGCTTCAAGTCGTGCGAGAAGGCTATCTTCTCCACTTCCACCAGGTCCCTCCCTCCTATTTTCCGGGAGAACCTCCACGACCCCCTCTGCACAGGGAATTACTCCTTCAGGAGTTAGCAGGTCTTCTGCAGGAACAGGCGGTGGAACCGGTGCCACACCACCTGAGAGGTCAAGGCTTTTATTCCAGGTATTTTCTAATACCAAAGAGAACAGGGGGCCTCAGACCCATCCTGGACTTGCGCAACCTCAACAAGTTCCTTATGCGGGAGAAGTTCAAAATGCTTACCCTTGGAATCCTTCTGCCCTACCTCCAGCAGGGAGATTGGCTATGCTCCTTGGATCTAAAGGATGCCTACACGCACATCCTCATCCACCCAAGCCACCGCCAATACCTAAGGTTTGTGGTGGCAGGAAATCATTACCAGTACAGAGTACTGCCCTTTGGCCTGTCCTCCGCGCCGCGAGTCTTCACAAAATGTCTCGCGGTGGTGGCGGCCCATCTCCGGCTTCACGGCCTCTATGTCTTTCCGTACCTCGACGACTGGCTCATCAGAACAGCGTCCGCTCGGGAGGTCACCAACGCCACGCGCCGCATGGTGACTCTTCTGCAGCACTTGGGCTTTGTCATAAACTTCGCAAAGTCCACTTTGCTCCCCTCACAGGATCTCGAGTTCATCGGCGCCAGGCTGCACACCCCTCAGGCGCGAGCATACCTACCGCTCGACAGGGCTCAACGGCTCATGGACCTAGCCGACCGCTTTCGCAGCCAGCCCCTGGTCTCCGCCAGGCGCTTCCTGAGACTGCTTGGCCATATGGCTTCCACCGTCCATGTGACCCCCAATGCCCGCCTGAATATGCGGCCTGCTCAATGGTGTCTCCGCCAGCAGTGGCGACAAGCCACAGGCGGCCTAGCAGACCTAGTGCGCGTCTCCGAGCCGCTGATCTCGTCTCTCCGGTGGTGGCTTCGGCAGCCGAACCTGATATTCGGTATGCCTTTCCAGTCACCTCAGCCGACCCGGGTGCTGACCACGGATGCATCCCTCCTGGGCTGGGGAGCACATTGCCAAGGGGCACGTACTCAGGGCCTCTGGACCACGTGGGAGTCTGCTCAGCAGATCAACTTCCTGGAGCTCAGGGCGATCCGCCTGGCTCTCAAGGCCTTCTCCCACCTGACTTCCCACCAGTCCGTCCTTGTCCAGACGGACAATCAAGTTGCCATGTTCTACGTGAACAAGCAGGGGGGCACGGGCTCCTTCCTCCTCTGCCGGGAGGCACAGAAGCTCTGCTCTTGGGCCGTCAATCACGGCATTCTCCTCAAGGCAGTTTATCTCCCGGGCCAAGAAAATTGCCTGGCGGACAAACTCAGCAGGATCCTCCAGCCGCACGAGTGGCGTCTGGATCCCTTGGTAGTTCAGAAGCTCTTCCTAAAGTGGGGCCTCCCCACGGTGGATCTCTTTGCCAGTCCTCACAACCGGCAGCTTCCTCGCTTCTGCTCTCGTCAGCCACACCCCCTTCGGGTTGCGGCGGACGCTTTTCTGATTTCATGGTTGGGGAGCCTTCTGTACGCTTTCCCTCCCATCCCGCTAGTCTCTCGGACTCTTTTCAAGGTTCTCCGAGACAAAGCCTTCATGATCCTGGTGGCCCCTCGCTGGCCCAGACAGCCGTGGTTCCCGCTCCTGCTGCAATTAGCGGTGGAGGATCCATTCCCTCTGGGGGTACAACCGGATCTCCTCACTCAGGATCAGGGGTCTCTACTACACCCCAACCTCAGGTCTCTCAACCTCATGGCCTGGCTGCTGAGAGGGTAGTCCTTGCTCCCCTTCTCCTGCCGGCAGAGGTGGAGGAGGTCGTCTTGGCTTCGCGACGGCCTTCTACCCGCAAATGCTACGCCCTTAAATGGCGTCGTTTTGCCGTCTGGTGTACCCAACAGTCTCAGGATCCCTTCTCCTGCCCGGTGTCGGTGATCTTGCAGTACTTGCTACACCTCTCTAATCTGGGACTTAAGTCCAACTCCGTCAAAGTTCACCTCAGTGCTCTTTCGGCACATCATGTGCCGGTGGACGGTAGACCTCTCTCCAGCGACCCTCTCGTAGCGAGGTTTCTCCGAGGTCTCCTTCTACTTAAACCACCTCTGCGCCCGCCAGCGCCTGACTGGGACCTGAATGTGGTTTTGCAGCGGATCACCTGTCCGCCTTTTGAACCTATGGCTACCTGTTCTCTCCGTTTTCTGTCTTGGAAAACACTGTTCTTGATAGCCCTCACTTCCGCTAGACGCGTAAGTGAATTGCAGGCCCTCGTGTCTGATCCCCCTTACACTCGGTTCTACAAAAATAGGGTAGTCCTACGGACTCACCCAAAGTTTCTTCCAAAAGTGGTCTCCCCTTTTCACATCAATCAGGAGGTGGTACTTCCAACCTTCTTTCCCAGACCACACTCCAGCCGAGCTGAGACGGTCCTCCATACCCTGGACTGTAGAAGGGCTTTGAACTTCTACCTTGACCGTATGCGGGAGCACCGTAAAGCTGCTCAGCTTTTTGTGTCTTTTGACCCCAATAAATTGGGGCTCCCGGTCTCCAAGCGTACTCTGTCCACCTGGGTTGCGGACTGTATCTCTTGGGCTTATGGGGCAGCCGGACTCTCCTTAGAAAGTCGAGTCACGGCTCATTGCGTTCGGGCAAAGGCTACGTCAGTGGCTTACCTCCGCTCTGTTCCGCTGGCAGACATCTGCCGGGCCGCTACTTGGTCTTCGAGCCAGACTTTTGCGGTCCATTACTGTCTCGAGAGGGAGTCCCGCAGGGACAGTGCTTTCGGACAGGCAGTCCTCCGTAATCTCTTTGAGGTCTGAGCAACTCCTACCCTCCATCCCGGATGTGGGCTACCGGTGGGTGATAATTCAGCGAAGATTCTTTCCTTCTGTGCTGCTGAGCTAGAGGGAGCTCATTTTTGTGCTTAGGGTCTCCGGTAGCCTTGAGCTTGGGAGTCCCATAAGTGAGGACTGACTTCCTGCTTGGTCCTGGAGAAAGCGTAGTTACTCACCTGTAACAGGTGTTCTCCAGGAGCAGCAGGAATCAGTCCTCACTACCCTCCCTCCTCCCCGTGGAGTTGCAATCGTCTGCTTATGTTCTTGCAAATTTTTTTATGCTGTCTTTTTTAGCTATGTCATCTGACTGGCTAAGATGGCACCCTCGGGCGGGAAGAGGACCGCGCATGCGCGCTGCAATTCCCAAAGGCTTTCTTTGAAAGCTGGGGAAAATTGCTCCGCGAGGGCTCCGTCGGCGCCGACGTCACCCATAAGTGAGGACTGATTCCTGCTGCTCCTGGAGAACACCTGTTACAGGTGAGTAACTACGCTTTCCCTTCCTTCATACCACGAATTCTACTGGGCATCTTCCTGGCCCTACAGGCTTTTCGCTACCTCCTGAGCAACCTCTCAGTCCTCCTACAGACGGACATTCAGGTTGTCATGTTCTATGCGAACAAGCAGGGAGACACAGGCTCCTACTCCCTCTGTCAGAAGGTGGTAGCCCTCCACTCCTTTGCAGGGTGCAAAAGCATGCTCCTCAGAGCTGTGTATGTGCCGGGCCAGGATAATCTCCTGGCGGACAGGCTCAGCAGGATCCTTTGCCCACATGAGTGGCGTCTGGATCCCAAGGTGGCATAGAGGGGTTTGTTTGGGGCCCAGTGATGGCTCGTATACTCGGAGTGCCCAAGGGGCATATCTCCGGGAGATGGAATTTAAGATTATGGAGAGGATTTTTCTCCCTATCGTGTGTGGAGAGCGGGTTTCATGGATTCTGGGAGGTACCCCAGGTGTGCTGAGGGACAATCTCATTTAGGACATATGTTCTGGGAGTGCACTAAAGTGAGTGCTTTTTGAGGTTTGGTGCAGCATTTTTTGGTGGGCTCTTGGGGCAGATTTTTGTTCTCTCCCTGGGGTTTGCTGTTTTAGATGCCAGAGACTGTCTCAGGTTGAGATGGGCAGGGGCCCAGCTTCTAGTGTGGAAGGGTTGTTTCCTTGCAAAACAGTGTATTCTACGATACTGGCGAGAGATGCTAAGGGCCCAGGTATATAGGAATGGCGCAACACACTGCACCAATTGGTGGTATGGGAGGGTCTGGCCTCAAAGGGGGAGCCAACTAGCTTTCTTACGCTGTGAGAACCATATCTCTTTGCCTGTGTCCACGGGCTCGCAATGACATGCTTATTTTGTAACTGGGTATTAGTGGGGACCTTAGATTTCCTGTGCGAGGGCTCCTGTCTAGCTTTGGGTAGTTCCTGGGGGGGGGGGGATTGGGGGGATTTGGAGACAGGGCTGGTATATCTCTTGGCAGTGTTGAGACTACCTCACCAGCTGATTATTTTTGTGGATGCTGAGGTCGAGTGTTAAGGGGCTTATGCATTGTGCCTGTGAGTGAATGTCCTGTGTTCTGTGTGTATACCTTGGGGTTGGGGAAGGGAGGGGTGAAAATATGAAAAACGTTGTTAAAAATGGGATAATATTGTTTTCCTGGTTGTATAGTCTTTCATGTTTTGATGGCAGCTTTCTGACATGGGACTATTGGATTCCTGTGGGGTTTCTTTGAAAATGTACTGGACTTGTCTGGCATGACCTGTTGGCCATTGTGTATTTATGTTCATTCTTTGTTCCTGGAACTGTATGATTCTTCTTGGCAATAAAAAAAAAGTTTAAATAAAAAAACGAAAACTTTGGACAGGGCTGAAATTCTATACAAGGGTATAGCTTATGTAATTGGTCCATCAGATTGCTTATGTTGTATCTACAAAGTGTTCTATGAACAGATGAGTCTTTAGCTCCTTGTGAAACGCTCTGTGTTTGGAGATGGCTTCTGTCTTTTGGGAAGTGTGTTCCATAGACCTGGGATATACAGTCAAACCTCGGTTTTTGTATGATTAGGTTTTCATTGACTTTTTTTATCAAGATTTTGTCCCAGTTTTCGTACATTGTCTCGGTTTTTGTACAGTTGAAAATGGAGCACCATCTTGTGGCCAGAAGTGGGATTTTCTTTATTTTGATTCTCTTGCTGATTGACTGTCTTCCATATGCCAACAAGAGTCTTCAGTAAAGGTAAAAGTGATGTTAAATGTTCATTTATCCATTTCATTAGTCATTTATATTTATTTCTCATTGTTTTCTGTATGTAAAAATATAGTTATCTATAAAATGTATTTTTTGTTAATATTTTTGGGTGTCTGGAACAGATTAATTGGATTTACATTATTTCTTATGGGAAATATTGCTTCAGTTTTCATACATTCGGTTTTAGTCAGGCTTTTTCGAACGGATTAATCACAACAACCGAGGTTCCATTGTATAGTGAAAATGAACAGGCACAAACATATTGACTGCTTTTTGTTTTTTCTCTTGGTATGGTTAATATATTTTGTGTTCTTTGTCTTCTGGCTCTTTCGCTCTGTGTGGCATGTAATAGTGATTTCAAGTGTGGATGATGTGACCTATTTTGAATATCATTAACACTTGAAACTACACTGGCTTCCCCGTAACAAGTAGGATCAAATACAAAGTACAGTGTAGTTTCAGGACTTGTATATGTTTAGATCTTGTTGTTCCCTGGATGATATGGGCTGCCATATGTGCCATTTGTAGTAGATGTAGGGTGTATTTTGGCATTCCGTTGTAGAAGCTTTGCAGTAGTGTGGGAAGATTACTGCCTGGAATACTAAGCGGAAATCATGTGGTTCAAATAGTGGGAGAAGATGGTGCAGAGTTTAGGCTGTTTATTATTTTGGTAATTTTTTTTTAATGAGATTTTAGGCTCAATCACTGGTAAAGTTATTCCTAAGTATCTCACCTTGGGTTTTATTTACAGATTTGTTTTATTTTTATTTTTAAACATTTACTAACTGCTTTATGCAGACGGCATTCAAAACTGTGTACAACAGATAAAACACAACATTAACTTGCAGTGGTGTTGGTGGGGTGAAAGCTTCATTTCTGGTGATGCATAGTACTTCCGTTTTTTTGAAGTTTGATAGACAATGATCTGATGATGAGTGAGCAACTTTATTGAAACAGTTTATAATTGCCATGTACTGTTTTGAAGGGTATGTATAGACTGATGTCTGCATATTTATGGTAGTAAACTTTGTGTGACTGTATGATTGCACTTATTGGTTGTGTATATATATGTTGAACAGTAGGGCTGATAATGCTGAGCCCTGGGGAGCATGATGTTGAGAGCACAATGCAGATTTTTTTAGCCCTATTTTCATCTGCTGTTGGCAGTCTGTTTAGTGTGAGTGGAACCATTCTAGTATTGTGTTCTGTGTTCCGATGGCTTGACGTTGAGAGAATAGGATGGAATTTGTGCAGAGGATGATTACCAAAACGGTCAGTGGACTTCGTCATAAGGCATATAGGGACAGACTTAAAGATCTCAATATGTATACTTCGGAGGAAAGGTGGGAGAGAGGAATTATGATAGATGTTTGCATTCCTGCTTGTTCCTGGAGATAAAATTAAAATTCACATATGGGTGAACATCGTCAACGGAGCCTGTGTGGGAATGCTCCCCAGCATCTAATAGGAAAGCCTTTGGGAGCACTGTACTGCGCCAGTGTGCTTGCCTTCCCCCCCCCCCCCCCCCTTCCCAACTCTTCTCCTCAGTTCTTCATTTTCCATGGAGCCAGCAGGACAGTTCATCCTGTCACCACTGAAAAACTTCTATTTTTTGTGGAACATTGTGCTTCTGCTTTCCTGTTGAATCCGACACCGGTCCCAATAAATCTTTCAATTTTTCTTTTCAAATTTTCCTTTTTATTTACTTTTCATTTTCATTGTGATTTCACCACTAGACTAGGCTTCTAGGCCTCTATCGCTGCCTTTTCAATCTCAGCCATTTTTAGAAGCATGGAAAAACCAGTCAGCGGTTTTAAAAAGTATACAAAGTATGCCGGTACCATCTCGGTCACTGATAAACATGACTGGTGTCTAAAATGTTTGGGTCCTGATCATCAGTTCAATTCTTGTCATTTGTGTCAACAAATGACAAAAAGAGGCCTCAAGAACCAAGCCAGACAGCATGGGTCATTGTTTGCCTCTGACTGTCTCAGTGGCTCAATGGTTGGGTCAGGATACTTCAGGCCGGAGGGCCAGGGGTTCAATTCCTGCACAGGGGACAAGTAACCTCAGGCTGGAGGGACTGGGGTCTCTAGTCCCAGGGCTGCTCCTTGTGGCCTTGGGCAAGCTACTTAACTCTCCATTGCCTCAGGTACACTTAGGGGCTTGTTTACAAAGCCGCGGTAGCGGTTCGCGATCGTTATCGGAGCCGTTACCGCGGCTTTGTAAACAAACCTCTTAGATTGTGAGCCCTTCGGGGACAAGGGAAATAAAAGTACCTGCTAGCATATACCTGTAAACCGCTCTGATGCGTAATTAAAAGGGCGGTATATCAAATGCCTAAAACCATAGCCATAACCATAAAAAACACCTCATCCACGGCATTGACTTCTTCAGGTGGTTCTAAGATGTCTTCAAATTCCAAACATAAGAGTAAGTCAAAGTCTCTGGCTGTTTCCAAACCTTCAGTAAAAACAGATACCGAGGCCAGAGATAATCCCAGCACAAGCACCGTGATTCTCTTAGAGGTGCTTCAGATACAGACTGGCCAGCCAAACAATCCCGACAGGAGGATCTGTCCTCCAAAGCACAGGCGGACTCTGGGATGCTCCAGAGGCATTGACCTCTGGAGAGCTACCAGTTGCATGTTCTGTGACCGTGGTTCAAAGTCCCATAGGTGACTCCATCCAGACATCAGGGCACAGAAGAAACGGGACAACAAGTAAGCCGTGTAAGAACAAGATTTAGTCACAAAACCATGAGTCAGCCTGACACATATTTCAGCTGGGGGCTGCCTTCAGGGGACAAAGACCTCTAAAACAAACAATAAGATCAAATAATACAACTGATAAGACACATATTTAAAATGTAAGGGTAAAAATATAAAATTATGTTAATTTATAAATATATAAAATATATACACAATACCGGAGGAAAACAACAAATTAATAACAATAATATATAAAGAAATAAATAATCCATTGTATTGCAAAATTAAACACCATCTTAAGTGATCGGAAGGTAAATTCCTTTTTGTCACATTGCCTTTGTAGCCTTGCATGTTTATTTTAAAGTCAAAGGATGTGTGAATAAAAGTGAAGTTAAAAACTGTTGGTAAAAGCTGTAGATAAAGGTGAAAAATATCTATTACATATGGAGAAACAATAGAGGTGTCTATAACACTTATTTAGTGGTACATCACCTAAAGCAAGAGACACTTTATTCATAAACAATTACCGACTCAGACTCCAGAATATAAGTCACAACTTTACCACTAAGGTCTATCTGAGAAGCACAACAGAGGCCAAAGGAGGAACCCAAAATAAAAAGGCTAAGAAAACTGTGCCGCTGGAAATAATGTAATTAATATACATCATGACCGGATTATTTCTTGACCCCCAACTTGAACTGAGATACAATAATTTCTATACTAAATGCACCAAAAGGCAAAGAGAGCAATAGTATACTACAGGTAATATAGTCGGCATATACCGGGAGTAACTTTTACCTATCTTAAAATCCACTTCAAATCAACCCCATCCACGGGCAAGTATGTCGCTCATGGAGAATCTTGGCAGCCCGATAATATTAAGTAAAAGACATGCATTAAACTAAAGTAGCATGATCAGCCAGTGAATGTAAATGCTCACCATCAAACTCCAGCTTGAATACCGCAAAAGAGTAGAATGCTGGCTAAAAGCACCAAATAAGAACGAGGTACAGCTGATGTCATTCTGAACATAAAAGGACACGTATAGATTTGCTATTTGCATCAAACTTACATTCTAAATTAAACACCTCAGATTAAGCCAAGACTCTTATTCATAAAAAGTAATTGGAAACCTACACTATCCTAAATTGTGACGATAAATAAATGGAATTCCTTAAATCTACAGAGGGGAATCTGGAGAATTAGATGGTCTTATGCCTGTCATTAATCCTTCCCAAAAAAAGGAGGATCCCTTGATCAAAACTGCAGGGCAGTGGATATAATTGGTGATGAAGCGCTGAAGATGTGCAATGAATAAAAATGTGCTGCAGACAAATATTGCATAAATAAAATCTATGTAAGAAAGCTTCATCAGAATGCGGCATAAGTGCCAAATTATAACAATCTAAAAGGAATGAGCTGTCACTGAGTAGAAGTTGAAAGGGCATCTGCATGTCTGTAGGGTTATTCCATAGATAATAACCACAAAAAACTACTAATCCAGGGATCCAATTGTAATTCCACATTACATATATAACAGAATGCCTTCTTCAACAGTGGCACGTAATGACTTGAATATAGATCTTGGCTATACGAGTTGGCAATATAAAGTGCTACGATAAGAGGAACTACAATACATACAGTGGGACCATAAAAAAGTTGAAAAGTTAAAAATATATACATATACCGCTCAAGGGCCCAATTGAATCCAAGAAGTCTGGAGGCATGTGTAACCGCGGTGTTCCCATCCTCAAGAAAGGAGTCGGACAGTGAGCCTAATCCAAGAACCCACCCCGTCGTCACAAACCTGCACACCATAGTAATAGCCGTATAAAAAATGAATAAACCGTAAGCATCATATCTAAGACCACATAAGGCAGACAGATTCGAGGACAGTCTATGCCTTTGTGCATCGCTGTTTCCAAGCTTGCATGTTGGCCTCGAGAATTAACTCTTACATGCTCATCAAACAGGGCCAAAACACTATTAATTTCTTACCAGGGTCTCTTTTGATGTCTTTGAATCCACCAGCAGAGCTTCAGCAGTCTGCATTGCGGCTTGCAGAATGGCCTGGTTGCAGATATCAGACCTTAAGCAATGGGTCCAGGATTAACTGGCCAGTATCCCATGTACTGGAGAAAACCTTTTTTGGCAAGGATTGGAGGGAAAATGCAGGCGAAATTGAAACAGATGGTCTCACCCTAAAACACCTTTCCAGGAAAACAGCTGACCCATCCAAAAGGAAGGCCCTTCCCAAGAAATCTTTGTATTCTAAGAAGAGATACTATTCTCCTTACGTGCCTTCTGCTGCCTGTCATCCTCAGCAGCCTTGACAGAGACAGCAGGGCCCTCGCAATCCCAAGGAGCCCAGTGCTCCTAAGCCCCAACCAGCTGCACAAGCACATCCTGCACCTGGTTTGTGACTCCTTCCTAGAGAGCATTGCCAATCTGCCCTGGAGGGCTCCCTGCCCCTCCACATGGCAAGCAGACTTTGTCATTATGCCCACAGGCGACATCTCATAACATTAGAGCAGTGGACACTCCAGATTGTCCAAAGGAGTTATCAGCTTCACTTCAAAACCTTGCCCCCACCAGCTTCACAGGGGATAATCCCATACAGCCCCTTCAAAGCACTCTTTTAAAAGAAGATGTGACCACCCTGTAGTCCCAGGGTGCCATAGAAAGGGTTCCACTTCAAGAAAGTGTGGACTTCTACTCTCCATATTTTCTCATGCCAAAGAAAACAGAGGATTCAGGCCCATGTGGGATCTTAGAGACTTAAACAAGTTCATGATCTGAGAAAAATTAAAATGATTTCCCTAGGAACTCTATTACCATACCTCCCAGAGACACGATTGGCTATGTTGTCTAGAACTAAAAGACACGTACACGCATTTACTGATCCATCCCTCATACAAACGGTATCTGTGCTTCCTGTTTCAAGGAAGCCATTATCAATACTGGGTCCCCTCCCCTTCGGTCTAGTCTCTGCCCCAAGGGTTTTCACAAAATGCACGGCAGTAGTCGCTGCCCACCTATGCACCTTGGGGGTATTTGTCTTTCCTTACTTAGATGATTGGCTGATCAAGGGAGAATCCCCTCAAGAGGTAAGACCCTTTTCATTGCACCATTACAGCGCTCCAACACCTGGGCTTTGACTTCCCAAAGTCTCACCTCGCTCCAACCCAATGACTGGAGTTCATAGGAGTGCTGTTAGACATTCAACAGGCCCAAGCTTTCCTCCCACAGGATCACTGTGCCCACCAAAGCAAAGCTGAGTAACAGCTCGAGAAATGCTACAACTCTTAGAACACATGGCCTCCACAGTCCATGTCATCTCCTATGCTCGTTTACACATGCGACAAGCGCAATGGACTCTGCTTCCTCAGTGAATGAACGTGAAGGGGCATCTCAGACAAAATCCACATCACTCCTCAACTGATCAAGTCTCTTCAGTGGGGGTGTTCCCAACAAAAACACTTCGTCGGGTCCCCTTTTCAAATGCCTCCACCTTGATGTACCCTGATGACTGATGCTTCCAAACTGGGTTGGAGAGCGCATCTGAATGACCTAACCACACAGGGATGTTGTCACAACAGGAATCTGCCCTGCAGATTAACCTGCTAGAACTACAGGCACAGACAAATGCTCTTTGTGTTTTTCAACCTCAACTTTTGGGGCAACCTGTTCTAGTCAAGATGGACAACCAAGTTACCATGTTCTATGTAAACAAACAGGGGGGAACGGGGTGTTTGCCTGTGGTCCTTTGCCATCTCTCACTGCATTCACCTCAGAACAGTGTAATCCTCGGGCAAATTCGATGTCCTAGCAGACAGGCTTTAAGCCATATCCTTCATCCACACAAATGAACCTTGCATAGGGAGATGGCTGCTTGGATCTTCCAGACATGGGGAGCCCTACTCGTAGATCTTTTTGCCACTCTGCAAAATACACAATGTCCACTCTTCTACTCCAGGGTTCCGTCACTGCACTGGCAGGCCCTGGATGCCTTCCTTCTATATTGGGGACAGGGACTGCTCTACGAATTCCCACCCATCCCCTTGATACCCAAAATGCTTTTCAAGCTACAGGCCGACAAGGGCTCGATGATTCTCATAGCCCCCTTTTGGCCTCGTCAACCATGGTTTCCTCTGGTTCTTTGTCTTGCACAGACTCAACCTCTTAGCCTGGGACATGCACCCAAACTCCTCTCTCAAGACCATGGGACACTCTTCTATACCAATCTTCACTCCCTATGCCTCACGACATGGCTGCTGAAAGGCTAGTGCTCGCTGACCTCAACCTGCCACAGGTAGTCAAAGATAGTAGTAGATGACTGCAGATAAAAACCAGCATGGTCCATCTAGTCTGCCCAGAAAGGTGGTAAGAGTAGGTGTGCCCGCCACTCCGTGAAGGACACTCCTCCCCATGCCTTTGTTTAGGCGTGTATCCACTGCTCTGTGCAGGTCACCTCTACTTGTTGAGATATCAGAGACAGTTAAGTTTATTTTGATTATCTCCAGGAACAAGCAGGAATGTAGTCTTCACATATGGGTATCGTCGGTACCGACGGAGCCTGTGCGGGAACGCACCCCAGCGTCCAATAGGAAAGCTTTTGGGAGCATCCCACAACACTTGCGTGCTGCCTTCCTGCCATTCCAACTCTCCCTCTTCAGTTCTTCGTTTTCTGCGGAGCCTACAGTTTGCATACCCTGTCACCGCAGAAAATTCTTGTTACTTATTTGTTTTTGTTTTTTTTGTGGTCGCGTCTGCCTTCATTCGACGCCTACCGGTACCGCTGGTTCTCTTTTCTTCTTTCCTTAAAAAAAAAAAAAAATCTATCTATCTCTTTTCTGAAGTACTTTCTTCAGAAGCTTTTTCCCTCTCGGTGCTAGGCGCCATTTTGGGCACTAGGCCCATTTTTCTTTTACAGTGGAAAAATCAGCTACTGGTTTTAAAAAATGTAAGTGTGGCGGTACCATATCCGTCACCGACACCCATGACTGGTGTCTCAAATGTTTAGGACCTGACCACTCTCCATTGGATTGTCCCTCCTGTAGAAAGATGACCAAGAGGGGCCTGCAGAATAGAGCTGCAAAACCCGGTACCTTTTTTGCCGCAGATGCGATGTCCGTTGCATCGACGTCTTCCAGGGCTTCATCTTCCTCCCATGAATCTGAGGTAACTAAACATAAGTCTGGAAAGACTAGCTGGTCCTCAAAGGGTAGATCTCCTTCAAAGTATCGAGATGCCATTGGCGTTGCCCTTAAGGAAAGTTCACCGGCAAAACAGCCTCGGCAGGAGGATTCGGCTTCCAAAGCACTAATGGGGCTCCAGGATGTTCTCGAGGCTTCCACCTCTGCAGAACTACTGGTGCCATGCTCTGGGGTCCTGGCTGCTTCTACCGGTACCGAACCCAAGCATCGGCAGGAGCGATAGGTCAAAGATTTCTCGCTATCGAATGCAGTCTAGCGGCTCTTCTTATGGCTTTGTTATCGTTGAAACCGCTTCAGACCGTTCAGCAGGCACCGGTACTGACATCGGTACCGACATGGGTACCGGTACCAATGGCACCGGCCTCGGCAGGTATACCCCCCCCATGCCGAGTCTAGAGTCCATCCCTGGTATCGAAGGATCGGTACCGAGACACCTTGATACTGACTTCGATCGATACCGGTACTGTGCCTTGTACGAACATCGGGATCAGAGATACTTTGAATCTTCCGATTCCGATGACTCTGCCGATACCAGAGCACTTCTTCCGGAGGATCCATCTCCTCCTCCTCAGCATAGAATGTCTCCTCCAGAGGACATGTCCTTCCAGGGTTTCATTTGTGATGTGGCTCGAGGCCTTGCAATCACAGTGGCTCCTGAAAAGGAGCCTAGGGCAGAGGAATTAGAGATTCTTCAATACCCTAAAAGTCCTAAAGAGGCAGCTACTCTGCCCATTCATAAGATCCTTCATGATCTCATGCTGAGAATGTGGGAGATTCCTTTAATCGCATCTCCACACTCTCACAGACTCGATACCATGTACCGAGTTCCACCTTGTCCTGGCTTTCAAAAGACTCACTTGCCACACCATTCAATGGTAGTGGAATCGGCCATGCGTAGGATAAAGAGTGCAAAAAGACATTTTTCCAATCCTCCAGGCCGCGAGTCCAGGACTCTCGATGCTTTTGGGTGTCGATGCTTCCATGCTCTCAGCTAGAATCAGCTCATACATCCTATACATGGGGATGTTCCTCAAGGAGGTTACAGGAGACTTGGATCTTATGAGCCCCCTTCTTCCTGATGATAAAAGACAGGATTTTCTTGCTCTGGTCAGACATGCCCAAGATGTTTCCAAGTTTGTCAACCGTGCAGCCTTTGATTGCTTTGAATGCATCAGCAGAACCTCTGCTATCTCCATTGGTGCACGTCGTATTGCCTGGCTTCAGGCATCGGACTTGGAAATTTGGGTACAAGATAAACTGGGCAACATTCCTTGCACAGGAGAAAATCTCTTTGGCAAGAATTGGCAAGAAAAAGCTAATGAGATTGACTCTGACAATATTACCTTGGACAGGTTGTCAAAGTCTACAGCCAACCCAGCAAAGAAAAGATCTAATAAAAAAACTCTTTTTCAACAAGAAAAAAGTTTTATCCTTCTTATACCCAGCAGGGTCACTGTCCAGTCCGTGCTGTCCAAAAGAGACAACAGCAACAAACTAGACAGAAGAAACCAAAAGTCCCAAGAGCTCAGCAGGCTCAGCCTCCTCAGGGGCTTTGACTCTTTTCTAGAGAACTTAGCCTTCTTGCCCCTGCAGGGTCCAGAACCCTCTACCATCCCCAGCAGATTGTCACACTGCCACCAGATGGCACCAGATAACATCAGAAAATTGGACTCTGTCCATTGTATGAGAGGGGTACAGACTTCATTTTCACAGCATGCCTTTCTCAGTCTCTGTGGATAACTCTTTAATCCTTCCTGTCTCTTCGGCCCGTAACCTGGGTGTTATCTTTGACTCCTCTCTCTTTCTCCACTCATATCCAGCTCGTAGCTAAGACTTGCCGTTTCTTCCTTTATAACATTAACAAAATTCGCCCCTTCCTTTATGATGACACTACTAAAATGATTGTCCACTCCTTGATCACCTCCCTTCTTGATTACTACAATATTCTCCTTGCTGGCCTTCCGCAAACCATATCTTTCACCTTCAATCTATTCGACATTCTGCTGCTCGACAATTTTCCGTCAGCATCGCTTTTCCCATGTCACTCCTCTTCTCAAGTCCCTTCATTGGCTTCCCATCCGCTTCCGGATCAAATTCAAACTCCTCCTCTTGACCTATAAATGCATTCACTCTTCAGCCCTCCACTACCTATCATCTCTTATCTCTCCTTACATCCCCTCTCGCGTTCTTCGCTCTTCGAACAGCCTTCGTCTTTCTATGCCCTGCACTCGTACTGCTAATTCTAGACTTCGCTCCTTTCACCTGGCTGCACCCTTTGCCTGGAACAATCTACCTCTGTTTGTACGCAATGCGCCCTCTCTGGACCTCTTCAAGTCCAGATTGAAAACCCATCTCTTCTCTTTGTTGCTTTCTGTTCTTGATTCTTGGTTTTGCTGCTCTTGTTTATTGTATACTTTGTCTTTCTTGATTGTATTTGTATTTTGTGATCTTCTTGACTAGATTGTGAGCTCTGATGAGCAGGGACTGTCTTTTCTTCATGTATGTACAGCGCTACGTACGTTTGAAGCGCTTTATAAATGTTAAATAGATAGATAGATGCCCCCTCCTACAATCATAAGACAGTTCAATTCTCAAACACCTGTCGCCGATCGTCTGAGTCAGGAGGTCACAATACTGCTTGCTCAAGGAGCAATAGAAGAGGTACCCATACCTCAACAGGGTACAGGGTTCTACTCCCCCTATTTTTTCATCCCAAAGAAAACAGGGAGAGACAGACCCATTTTGGACCTCAGAGAATTGAACAAATATCTGTTCCAAGAAAAATTCAAAGTGATCTCTCTCGGAACACTTCTGCCATACCTTCAGAGTCAGGATTAGCTATGTTCTCTAGATCTAAAGGATGCACATACTCATATTCTCATCCATCCAGATCAAAGGAAATTCCTTTGATTCTTTTTCCAGGGAAGACACTTCCAATACGGAGTTTTTCCCTTCGGTCTGGCTTCTGCCCCAAGAGTTTTCACAAAATGCATGGCAGTAGTAGCTGCATTCCTGCGAACTCTGGGGATATTCGTCTTCCCTTAGTTGGACGACTGGCTCATTCAAGCACCCACAGCTCCAGAAGCCATCTCTGCTCTTACTCTGCATTACTTGGGATTGGTCATAAACCTTCCAAAATCCCATCTCGCTCCTTCTCAGTCTCTAGAATTCATAGGAGCTCGCCTAGATACCAGACAATCAAGGGCTTTCCTTCCACAGCCCTGCTGTCTTCATATAGTGCAGCTAGGTTCCCTAACTGCTCGAGAAATGCTTCAGCTACTGGGACATATGGCATCCACTGTACATGTGGTTCCCTATGCTTGTCTTCACATGCGAGCAGCCCAGTGGATCCTATCCTCTCAGTGGACACAGGCCTCGGGTCGCCTGTCGGACAAAATAAGAAACTCAGAACATCTTATTTTGTTCCTCCAATGGTGGCAATCGTTGGAAAACCTTCTCATAGGCTTTCCTTTCCAGCAGCCCCTATTCTAGGCCACTCTAACAACAGATGCGTCCCAGTTGGGATGGGGAGCCCATCTGCACGATCTCTCCACCCAGGGTCTCTGGACCCCAGAAGAGGCTTGTCTTCACATAAACCTCCTAGAACTCAGAGCAATCTTCCTTGCTCTTCGAGTATTCCAAGCCCAGCTCAGCTACAAGACAGTCCTAGTCCAGACAGACAATCAAGTAGCCATGTTCTATGTGAACAAGCAGGGCGGAACAGGCTCTCTGTCGTTATGCAACAAAGCTTTACGACTATGGGCCCTTGCCAGAGAGCATCAAATTCACCTCCTCGTGGTATATCTTCCAGGCATTCAAAACCTTTGGGCAGACAAACTCAGCTGAGTACTGCTGCCACACAAATGGTCTCTCCACTCGTACCAGATTGCCCGAGTATTCAAAATCTGGGGAATCCCAGACATAAACCTCTTTGCAAGTCCACAGAATGCAAACTTCCCCGGTTCTGTTCGAGTTCCGGCTCAAAACTGTCAGTCAAGGGATGCTTTCCTTCTTCATCGGGGTCAAGACTTCCGTTATGCCTTCCCACCCATTCCCCTCATCCCCAAAACACTGTTCAAGCTTCAGAGAGACAGAGGTCGTATGATACTCATAGCTCCACGTTGGCCACGGCAACGTGGTATCCTCTGCTTCTACATCTTTCTCCGGCTACACCTCTGGAGTTGGGATGTGCTCCAGGTCTTCTCTCCCAGGAGAACGGGATGCTATGACACCCGAACCCCCTGTCTCTGCATCTCAGGACCTGGTTGCTGAAAGCCTAGAACTTCAGGATCTCAACCTTTCTCAACAGGTAAAGGATATTCTTCAGGCTTCCAGAAAACCCTCCACAAGGCGATCATACGCCTTCAAGTGGAAACGGTTTACTATATGGTGTTCTCAAAAGGGACTTAACCCTCTTGCGATACCTTTGGAATCGTTACTGGAGTATCTCCTTCATTTATCCAATTCTCGTCTTAAGACCAATTCAATAAGAGTCCATCTTAGTGCTATTGCAGCCTCTTACAAGCCTCTAAATCAGGGGTTCTCAACCCTGTCCTCGGGACCCACTTAGCCAGTCGGGTTTTCAGGATAACCACAATGAATATGTTATTTTATTTATTTATTTATTAACATTTTTAATATACTGCACTATTCGTTATCAGCGCGGTTTACATGGAACAAGAAACCTCAGACAAGTTACATTTATCTGGTCATTACAGTTAACAGGAAAATCAACTTGGATAACAGGAGCAACTATTTACAAAACAACTATTTACATAACAGTGTCATAGTATCTGAAAAGCGTACTGTTAATCTGGTGAAGTAGTGTAATGTGCTGTTGAGACAGGAAAGTTTACGTGGTTGGAATGTAGTTATTGATATTTGGGTGTGATTGTGTTTCTTTGTTCCCTAGGAAGTATTTGAGGAAAAGGTGATGTTTCAGGGCCTTCCTGAACTGGCTGAGATCAGAGATGGCCCTAATGTGTGATGGAAGGGTGTTCCAAAGTTTTGGGGCACATAGACTGAAGGCTCTGCTCGATGTTGTAGAGTTGTATCTTATGACTTCCTTTGGTACGATTAGCATATTTAGTTCCGTGGTTCTTCTTAGTCTGTTGGGTATGATTGGTTGTATCATCTCCGATAATGAGGTGGAGGTGAGACTTTTGTACGCTTTAAAGGCCAGGAGCAGTGTCTTGAAAGTGATTCTCGCTTGAATAGGAAGCCAGTGTAGTTGTTTTAGAAGGGGTGTTACATGGTCTCTTTTGGATACTCCAGAAAGTACTCTCGCTGCACTGTTCAAGGCGAGTTGAAGAGGATTTAAGGTAGATTGAGGAAGCCCTTGTAGTATGGAGTTTGGGAAATCGAAATGGGGAATGATTAGAGCCTGGTAAACAGTACGGAAATCATCTGGATCAATCAGTTGGCGAAGATGTCTGAGGGAGCGGATCTTGAAGTAAATTGCTCTTATTGTGTTGGATATGTGAGTCTTCATGTCAAGGTTTTGATCAAGAGTCACTCCTAGGTATCGGATATGGGGTTTTACTTGCAGCTTGGCATCTTGAACCTCCAGGCATGTAGGTGGTATGAAGTTCGAGTTCCTTGAGATAAAGAGAACCTCCATTTTTTTATGTTGGATTCTGAGATTTTGTGTCAGGAGCCAGTTTGATATGGCATTGAAACAGTTGGTTAAGGGAGTGAGGTCCATCTTATCTATGCAGATCGGCATGTATAATAACACGTCATCAGCATATATCATACAATTGACATTAAAAGATCTGATGATGTTACATGTAGGTTGCATGTATATGTTGAATAGTAATGATGATAGAGAGGATCCTTGTGGGACCCCTTGTCCTTGATGAAACGGATCTGATATTGCCCCATCTGATCGCACATGCTGCCATCTACCTGACAGGTATGAGTTACACCATTCGAGTGCCGTTCCACAGAGGCCCTTTTCTTTTAGACGGATAATAAGCTCATGACATACTGAATCGAAGGCTGCCGCAATGTCCAAAAAGATGAGTACGAATCCATGCCGGATGTTGTCAATGCCGGAGTTTAGGTTATTGAGGAGGGTGGTAAGTAGAGTCTCGATAACATGTGATTCTCTGAATCCATGTTGGCATGTATCCAACGGAGCTGCAGAGTCAATGTGGTCTTGTAACTGCCTATAGACCACTTTTTCAATTATTTTTGCAAGCGTAGGTATGCTGGAAATGGGTCTGTATGAGTCTGCTTTTTGTGGATCTAACTTGCAGTTTTTTAGTAAAGGTCTGATGGCGGTCTGTTTGAGAGCAGCAGGGAAAGAGCCGGTGTCAAATGATAGCCTTATAATCTTGGATATTATTGGAGCGAGATCATTGCGAAGATCCTTTATCCAGAAGGCTGGGCAGGGATCAGTGTGTGCTGTGGAAGTATTGAGAGTTGAGATAATGTCTTCAATCAGTTTCAATGAGGGAGTAGTGAATGACATTAAAGGTGTTGGGTGCCCTTGAATTATAGGGGCAGAGGGTATTGCAATTTTATTTGTCCGGCACATCTTAGATTGTATGTAAGCAGCAAATTCTTGCGGGCTTATTTCGCACTGGTGCTCGGGTGACGGTTCCTTGGTTAATCTCTTGACTAAACTAAACAGGTCATGAGGTTTATTTAGAGCACGTCTCAGGGTGTCTGCGTGGTACTGTTTCATCTTTTCTGCAATGTACTTGCGGTATGTATGAGAGAGATTTGCATACACTGCCTCCAATTATATGCGAATCTCTCCCATGCATATTCATTGTGGTTATCCTGAAAACCCGACTGACTAGGTGGGTCCCGAGGACAGGGTTGAGAACCCCTGCTCTAAATGGACAACCTATTTCCTCTCATCCACTCATAGCAAGCTTTATGAGATGTCTTCTACTAACAAAATCTCCCATTAGACCACCACCAGTGGCATGGGATTTGAACCTTGTTCTCGGGCAGCTCATGAAACCGCCCTTTGAGCCTTTAGCCACTACAGCTCTAAAATTCCGTTCATGGAAGGTCATCTTCCTAATTGCAATCACATCTGCACGACTCATTAGTGAGTAACAAGCTTTAGTGGCTGATCCTCCTTATACAAGATTTCACCATGATAAGGTTGTTCTTAGGACTCACCCTCACTTTATGCCAAAGGTGGTCTTGCCTTTCCTCTTAAACCAAGTGGTTTGCGTTCCTGTATTCTTTCCGAGGCCTCATGCCTCCAATGCAGAAAGGAACCTTCATACCTTAGACTGCAAAAGAGCCTTAGCCTTTTACCTGCAAAGAACGCAGCAACATAGAAAATCTTCTCAACTTTTTGTTGCTTTTGATTCTAGTCATTTGGGACTTCCAGTATCCAAGAGAACTCTCTCTAACTGGATTGCACAGTGCATATCCTTCACTTATGAGAGTATGGGGCTTTCTCTCGAAGGCTATGTCACAGTTCACAATGTGAGAGCCATGGCAGCCTCTATGGCTAACCTTCATTCTGTGTCTGTAGACGACATCTGCAGAGCAGCTACTTGGGCTTCAGTGCACACTTTTAGAGCCCACTACTGTTTAGACAAGGACTCCCGTCGGGATGCCTTGTTTGGCCAAGCTGTTATTCAGCATCTCTTTCAGATTTAATGCAACTCCTACCCACCGTCCGGGTTTGGATGCAAGAGATCCATGGGAGGAAGCATGACCCATCTCACCATAGGTTTGCAGCTTCCTGGGGCCGTCTGCCTGGCATCTTTCAGCTGGGGAGTCCCCATATGTGAAGACTACATTCCTGCTTGTTCCTGGAGAATAGCGTAGTTACTCACCTGTAACAGTTGATCTCCGGGAACAGCAGGAATTTAGTCTTCACAACCCACCCACCTCCCCTAGGAGTTGTCTCTCTATCTCTCTATCTCTCTCTCTCCTTCTCTCCTTTGTCTCAGCTATAAACTCAACTGAAGAGGGAGAGTTGGAATGGCGGGAAGGCAGCACGCAGGCGTTGTGGGATGCTCCCAAAAGCTTTCCTATTGGATGCTGGGGAGCATTCCCGCGCTGGCTCAGTTGGTACCGACGATACCCATATGTGAAGACTAAATTCCTGCTGTTTCCGGAGATCACCTGTTACAGGTGAGTAACTACGCTTTATCTTTTTTCTATAAAGGGATCCACTGTGTCTGTCCCATGCCATTTTGAATTCTGTCACTGTATTTGCCCCCACCACCTCCATCGAGAGAGCATTCCAAGCCCTTTCGGTGATAAAGTATTTCCTTACATTGCCTTTCAGTTTATCCCCTTGCAGCTTCATGTCATGCCCTTTAGTATTACAGCTTCCCCATCTTTGAAAAAGGTTTGTTTGTTCGTTCATTAATACTCCTAAGTATTTAAAGGTCTGTATCATATCTGCCCTGCCCCTCCTCTCCTCTAGAGCATACATATTTAGGTCTTGGAGTCTGTTTTCATACGTCTTCTGGTGCAGGCTCCAAATCATTTTGGTCACCTTCCTCTGAACAGTTTCTAGTCTTTTTATATCCTTTGAGATATGGTCCTCAAAACTGAACACAATATTCTAAGTGAGGCCTCACCAGCGACTTGTACAGTGGCATTAGTACCTCCTCCTTTCTGCTGGTAATTCCTCTCTGTATGCAACCCAGCATCCTTCTGGCTTTGGCCCCACCGCCTTGTCACATTGTTTCGCCACTTTGAGATCCTCAGAAACAATCACTCCGAGGTCCTTCTGCTCTGTGCACACCAACCTATTGCCCCCTATCTCATACAATTCCCTTGGATTTCTACATCCCAAATGCATTACACTGCACTTCTTCACATTAAATCTTAACTGCCAAGCATTCCAGCTTTTGCAGATCTTTCCTCATGTTATCCATTTCCTCAGGGGAGTCTACTCTTGCAAATTTTCATGTCATCTGCAGAAAGACAAACTTTTCCATTCAGTCCTTCAGCAATATCACTCACAGATACATTGAACAGTACCGGTCCCAGGACCGATCTCTGGGGCACACCACTAATCAGCTTCCTTTCATCCAAATAAGTTCGATTCCTTATCGTCACTCCAGTCCTGTTCCTTTACTTCTGGGTTGCGCAACCCTTCCAGCAGCTTGGAGGCTGAGCCCATCCTTTTTGAGGATGGTGTGGTATAAATACCACTGGTACCACCCACAGATCCCAGTATTCTCAGCCTCCAAGCAGCTGGAGGGTTCCGTAAGCCAAGGGCTTACTGGAGTCTTCTGTTTTGATCCCTTTATTTAATTTATTTATTTAATTTATTTACCTTAGTTTAGTTTCTTGATTTATTTTATTTGGGCATTTGGGCGTTTTGTGCTGTGCCTTTAAATTTTTCTTCTCCCTCTCCCTCCCCCCCCCCTTTCCTCCTCGGAGCCCTCAGACCCGGAGGTGGTGGTTTCCTGCAGCAGCGAGGAGGACCGGAGAGATCTCCTCTCATTGGCTAGACCGGGACCCCAGACCTCTCGGATAGACCGGCCAGCATCCCGGGGCTCTTCACCGAAGGCCTGCCCTGCCTTGCGCCGAAGCCCTCTGAGTGGCTGAGCGCTTGAGGCGGCGCCGTGGCCCCACCGACCTCGCGCTACAATTTCCGAAGCGGAGGGGCGGTGTAGGCAGCTCCGGAGCGCAGAATCCAGCGCTGGGGCAAGCGGCGGCCGCAGAACAACCAGCGGAGCGCAGAGTCGCCGGCCGCCGCTGAGGGCTCCACGTGGTTGCGGCCTACCACGTGTTTGAGCCAACGCAGAGCCTTGTCTTCCTCGGAACTGGACAACGCGCTGAAGGAGCACCCAAACAGCAAGTACTGGGGAGAAACTAGCCTGATTGAGGGTGTTAATTTTATTTTAATCTTATTTTAGCTTTACTTTAATTTTAATTTATTTAATTTATTTAAGTCGGCCTTTCTTGGCTAATTCTTGCTGTTGGTGGGTTTTAGCAGAGGGGGGGAGGGGAGGGCGCTTTGAACACTGGTTTGGCCCCCCTCCGATCCGAATTTCTGCAATATTTGGATGCAATTTTATAAGGCTGTTTCTTTAAGAGTTCTTTCCCTCAGAAGGACATGACTGGCAAGCCACGGTGCCCGTCTTGTGGCACTCGTAGGGGTATTTCCTCGGAAGCAGGGATCTGCAGAGGTTGTGCTGCAGTGGCTACTTCCGTGGAACAAGAAATTAACTTGTCCATGGCTCAAGCTTCTCAGGGGTCAGGAGACCCTCTGGAGGGGGAAGGAGGCTCCCATTTCCCCCCGCCTGCGACCTCGGATTTGCCCGCTCCGCCCCGCCCCTCCCCTCCACCTCCGTTGGGAAGGGGGGGGGGGGTCGGGGACGTCTTCTCTCCTGATTTCGTCCTGTTGCTTCACAAGGCCTATTGTATGCGCAAGCAGGGGCTTGGGGCCGGAGAGTCGAGCACGACGATAGAAGGCAGGTTGGCCAGACCAATTAGGACAAGCACCCAGGACTCCGGGCTTCCGCTCAAGCGTGCAAGGCTGATGAGCGAGGAGCCCATCACGTCCCTTTCTCAGGGCACCCCAGAGGAGGAGGGCTCGGACAAAGAATTAGATGAAGATGAGGAGGAGCTCGAAGAGGGGGAGATCCCTGAGGAGGATCAGTCTCGTATAATTCGAGTTTTTCATCGAGAGGAGCTCCCTGCATTAATCAATGAGTCTCTGAAAGTGCTTAATGTGGCCTCGGACGCTCCAGCTGAGGAGGAGGCATTGGAGGACCCTTTAATCCAAGTTCCTTATCGTCACTCCAGTCCAGTCCCTTTACTTCTGGGTTGCGTAACCCTTCCAGCAGCTTGGAGGCTGAGCCCAACCTTTTTGGAGGTGGGGCGGTATAAATACCACTGAGACCACCCACCAACTCCAGTAATCTCAGCCTCCAAGCAGCTGGAGGGTTCCATAAGCCTAGAGCTTACTGGAGTCCTACTTTGTATTTTATTTCATTTATTTCATTTATTTATTGCATTTGTTTCATTGATGCTGCCTTTATTTCCTACTGTGCTGTTTTTACTCTAGTTTTATTTACAAGGGCTCTTTAATTCCCCTGGCTCTCTCCCTCCTCCCCCCCCCCTCCTCCCGGATCGGATCGGGCGTCGGAGGAGAGCCGCGGCTGGTAGCATTGAGGAGGATTCACTGTACCTGCTCTGCTACAGAGACACGCTGATCGCCCCTGCCTCGCGCCGAAGCCCCTCTGCAGGCTGAGCGCTGGAGGCAAGCACCGCTAGCCTGCCGAGACCGCCAGACCCGTCCGGAGACAGGAGGATGC